>CM070775.1:56581533-57901533 GCA_036346955.1 Dipus sagitta | reverse complement strand
TCTGGAGTTTGTTTGCAGTGGCTGGAGTATCTGTCATTATCAAAAATAAATAAATAAATAAAAATTTTAAAAAATTAAAGAAAATAAGGACTTTCTACAATGAGTTTTCTTTTATCCAAAGTTAAATTGGAGATACTTTATACCTCATTTTACTTGCCTTGTCTTTTAAAACATGTTAATGAGAATGATGAACCATTGCTCAGCAACACTGTAGACACTTAGAAATACTAGGGGTTTACCTGAAGGCACACTGTACACATGCAGGCATCCCAAATAACTCATAGTAAAAATTGCATTTATCAGGTTCTCTCTATGAGAACATGAATAATAACATTATAGCTTGTATGTCCCTTTTTAATATGGGAATCATAGAACTAGTGTTGGTCTGGATGTAATCCACTTTGGACAACTACAAAGAGTCACAAAATTACCTCTGCTTCTCCCTTTAAATATCTGGCCATATTTCTTCCTGTTTTGTAAAGTCTACTTTAAGTTCCCTTAAGTCTGTTAAACATTTTATGACCACTTGGGGAAAATACCTAAAATCAACAGGATCTGTACCACCAACAATGTTAAACTTGTTTTCAGCAAAGGTATATGCTTATTAAGTGATATTTTTGAGTGAAAATATATGAAAAGGCATTAAAAACAACAATAGAAGAAAAGTGAAAATGAAATATATAGAATGGTTAAGAACTACTTTTGAAGCAGTATCTCCTATGATTTGAATAATATCTTTTGAGGGCAGATACATGAACTAACTCTGTATTGCAACTGAGGAAACACAAGATCATAGAAAACTATGTTTGAACATGAAAGCCAATATTGAAAACATGGTTGGTCTTTTGTCAACCCATGCTTTGTCACTGTGTAAAACATATCTGTGTACGGATTGGTAGGGTGTCAAATTTCATGATAAAGTAATATAGATGACATCAGATGAATTTTATTTATTATTAAATTTATGTATAGTACTTTTAGTATTAGAAAAGTGTATGTACTAAGTGTAATTTATGTTTATGCTTATGTGTACAAGAACAATGTTTCTACCATTTTTTTAAACTGGGGAGAAGGACATACAACTTCAATTTAATTGCCATATTTTCTGTTTCATGACAAACTGGAAAAGTGAATGATAATCAGAAATATCACTAAAGGCACTGACATCCCATAGGTAAGAGTTATACTAGATTATGGAAGGAGTTGAATAGATGTGCTTTGGGAAAAAAATGTTCCCATTAACAGATACCCTGGCTCTCTGTTTTCTTTTCTTTTTTTTTTTTTTTGGTTTTTCGAGGTAGGGTCTCACTCTAGCTCAGGCTGACCTGGAATTCACTCTGTAGTCTCAGGGTGGCCTCGAACTCTCGGCGATCCTCCTACCTCTGCCTCCCGAGTGCTGGGATTAAAGGCGTGCGCCACCACGCCCGGCTCTCTCTGTTTTCTTTATATACAAATATTAATAATTTTACAAACATTTTCCATATGAAGTCCTAGCCTCCCTTTACTTTCAAGTTAATGTACGTCTTGCTTCCATCTCTCTCTCTCCTTTCCTTAACTTACTCAGTGTTGGTCTTGTCACAGTTTAAGTTGTTGAAATAAAGGGGGAAATATTATAGAACATGAAATTTGGAATTCCAAAATGATATCCCTTCACTACTAGATATAAATATAGTAGATTAAAGAATACTAAATATACTGTGGATTCACACATAGTGGGGTTTGAATTTCATCTGTAATATTTACTAGAAAAGAACATTGGTGCAAGTAATTTTATACCCTCCAGCCATTTGCCAGTTGTTGAAAATGCCTATGCTTATTAATTTTTTATTGTTTTCTTCCTTCTATTACTTGTTTCTGGAATCTGTTTATTCTGGAACACAGGAATAAGCTGGGTTCTAGATATTATTGAATTTATGGATATTATTACAAACCAAATAATGAAGCTCTCTCATCAATTTTAATCAGCAAAACAATAACACCCCTCTACACCCATTCTACTCCTTCTCTATTTGGAAACAAAGAAAGAGGCCTCTTTTCTTCAGTCTATCTTCCTTTCCCAGTTTCCCAAACCAAACTATAGTATCTCATAGCGTTAAGAGGTTCCAGAATTGAAGAAAGAGAATGGATACATTTACATAAAGTATTTTATGTGCCTCTGTTTATTATGTGAACTAGAATCCAAAAGCAATTTGGAAGAGATCTATAGAGATTTTATGTTCTACTTTTGCTGTCAGAGGGCCTGCTATTCATGTCCTACACCTGGCAGGCGCTGCAGGGTGCTGTGAGGAACAAGATACTTTTGTTCACTATTGCTTATAATAATCCTGAGAGATGGGCAGTTTTTTTCCCTTCAATTTTCCAGGGGGGGGTAGAATGTCTAACAAAATCCAGATAGAAAGAGGCAAGTCCTTGATTTTTGTGTGTTATTTTGTTTGTTTTGAGACAGAGTCCGAGCAGGCCTTAAATTCACAATGCTCCTGCCTGACTACTGAGTTCACAGGCATCCCCAGCCTTTAACATGCCCAGCTCAAATCATGGATTTAAAGTTAGTCTTGAATTAAGTGGTGACGGAGCTTTTTGGACTAGACTATGAAAAATTAGATTATTATTTCACTGAGTTTACTATTCATTGAAAAAGAGAAAAAAGAAAGATGTCCAGTAATTAGCATAAGTAATGCTATTTTCTTGTTGGAAAGAAATTTAGAAACAGTATAATACAGCAGAGAAAGGATCTTGGAGCTCTGAATGTGGGACAACACAGTGACTTCACATGCAGTATTGGGGTGAGGTCACTGGGAAGCGGACAGAATTGAAGAAAGTAAGAGAAATGGCCACATGCCTCTTAGATGAAGAGCTTGAGACAGTGAAAGGCATAGTGGGTAGATATCTTAAAGAATTAGACACAGTGTGGCATGCAGGAGAACAAGGGGAAACAGGTAGACAGAGAGGGCAACAGGTTGTTTTAGGACCTTCACTGCAGAAAAACAAATGTACTATTAGTGTGTATGCATCGAAAATGCAAGTCTTATGAACAGAATATTTTCCTATATCTTAAAACAGTAAATATTGCATTCCAAATATTGATTTAATGTATACTCTGTATCAAGATTTGGTCCCTATAAAAACATTTTCTCTGTTCCGATGAATGCCTGATGAAGGCAGTGTCAGGACTGGGGTCATGACACAGCTGAGGAAACAAAATCTCTTCCATACTCAGTCATTTGCTCGATTTGGTGCCATACTCTTACTATGTGACAGTCGTATTATCCAGTACCTTAGCATAGTTACTTTTGTTTAATGCAGATGTAGAATTGATTCTATCCAAAGCATTGTAGGGTATCCTTTCAATTTCCAGGAGAGGCCTGTAGCAGTTACCTTCTTGTTGCTGGGGAAAATACCCAACTGAAAGCAGCTGATGGGAAGACAGGCTTTATTTCAGTGTTCAGTTTTGAGGGGAAGCTTCATCATGGCAGGGAAAAGCATGGAAGAGCAAAAACTGGGCATCACAGTTTGTCACAGAATTTTGAAGACAGCAACAATAGTGAGCTAATTCTAACAAAGGAAGGTCTCTGAGCTATAACATCCCAAGGCCCACCCCAAGAAACACACCTCCTCCAGCAAAGCTCCACCTCCCAAATTGCCACCATCTTGGGATTGAGTATGATGCTTACTGACAAACATGAGGTTAAGGGGGACATTTCACATTCAAGCTACCATAGCCCTTTCCCTCCTTATTCTTTGCAGATAGTGTTTGTACTGAGAAACTTTCATATACAACATACAGTATACTAGTGAAAAAAATATCCTTTTACCAGTCACCATTTCTCTTGACATTCTTTTTTCTTTTTGTGTGTGGTATGCATATGTCATGTTAACATGTGTTTTCATGTAGGGTAGAGGTTGATTTCAGTTTTCTTCAGTGTTCTCCACCTTATTTTTTTAACCAAGGCCTCTCATTGAAACTTAAGCTAAAGGTTCAGTTAAACTAGCTAGCCAATAAATCCAAGGGATCTATCATCATTTCCCTAGCACTGTGATCACAGGTGTGAGCCAGACATTTTACACGTGTCTGGACATCCAGAATTTGGTCCTCATATTTTTGTAGCAAGCACTTTACAAAGTCATCTCCCCAGCCTACAACCATTTTGCTTTCCTTATTCATCTGTTTTTTTTTTTTTTAACCAAAGATTGATCTTAATCATTTCATTATTTTATATAGAGTTTGTGCATTTCATTGAAATTTTAAGTATCCCCCAACATCAATTTGCGATTGCATTTTCAAAATCATATAGTTGGGCATCCTTGTTTAGTATTGGTCCACAAAGTCATTACATTTTGTACCTTTGTTTCTTTGAATTATTTTACCCTTTTAAAAATATTATCTTTTTTGTTTAAATTGTATTTAATATATCAGTATATTGTTATATTTTGATAATTACAATACTAAATAATAAAATAAAGATGTAACTACTTAAATGATCATTCAATTACATGAATAGTCAGCTTCAACATTGCTGGGATGAACTTCCAAAGCAGGCACAAGTTATGGGAGGAAGGGATTTATTGAAGCTTACAGATCCATGGGAAGTTCCATCATGGTGGAAGAAGCTGAACCCCTTTACAGGTCCACACTGAGAGAAATACCACCAGCAGCACCAGAAACAGGCACACTCTAGGAACCCAGGCAAAGCTCAAACATTCTAAATACCTTAGGCTGGAATACCCCATCCACCCTCAAACACTCCTTAGGGCTGGACCCTACGATCTGTCCGCAGTGACACCACTTCCAGCTAGGTAACTGGAAATCCAAGAAGCTTTAATAAAACTGAATCTACTGGGGGACATCCATTCAAACTACCATAGTGGGTTTGGTTAGTATTGTGGTGCCAACTCTAAGTAATTAAACCATTTGCTGATGCAACTCTGAGGTTTTACAAAACTAGAAATTTACAACATCCAGTTCTATTATTTTATATAAAATAAACTTAAAGCTCTCAAAAAAAAGAAGGAACTAACTAGAACATATGCATAACATAAAATTTAAAACAGTTTGAAGACTATTATCACCTGCAAGTATCTTCCAGTGTTAGTCATTGAAAGTTTAATGGTTTAAGACATTAAAATATTAAGTTTATCACAAGTTCTCAGAGTTTAATTAAAAATAAAATTTTGTGATTTCATTTATTGTTTGCAATATGAGTTTACAAAATGCAGCTACCTGTGCGATATTGTTTCTTATGACATCCAAATGTATTAAAAATAGTGGACATGGCCCTGTCACATGATGCGCCCTATCACCCACCACAGCACCAGTGATGGGACCACCCACATGCTTGCATCTCTAGGCTCTGGAAAGGCTGCAGACTCAGCTCCACCAGCCTGTCACAAGCTCTGCCCATGTTCCCTGCATGGTGGAAACAGCCAATCAGCCCCACTAGACCAGTGGCCACGCCTATTGTAGGCTATGCATCTAATTGAGAGGAGCCTGGCCATTTGGGGTTTTTAGTCTGTGGTGGTCGTGGAGTATGGGAGTACTAGATTGTCAGGACTGAACCCCGAGCTGGTCCTATTCAGGCTATCCCTGTGCCATTCCCCCTTTCACCCCCCACCCCCAAACTGTCTTTTGGGTGAGGAGAACTTCCGGGAAAGAAGCTCCGGAAAATTAGCAGAGGGTGATTCCAGGTTCAGTTACTCCGTAGGCTGGAAATGGTTTGGTTTGTGTTCAAGGTGATTGTGAAGCTTAAATGTCAAAGAGATAAACTGGCTAGTTTGGTGTCTTTTTTAAAAACTAAAAGTTGTAGTGGAAGGTCAAAAAGCTATGGTGTGGGCTGGAGAGATGGCTTAGTGGGTAAGGCGCTTGACTGTGAAAACTAAGAACACATGTTCAAATCTCCAGGTCCCATGAGGCCAGACCCAAAGTGACATAAGCTTGCAATGTTGCATTTGCATACAGTGGCTAGCAAAGGAATAATGACAAAAATAGCATGGTACTGTCACAAAAACAGACACATCGTTCAATGGAATAGAACAGAAGATCCAGGCAAAAGTTCAAGAGAACTGTAGACACCTGATTTTACAAAGAGGCAAAAACCACATACTGGAGAAAAGATAGCATTTTTAACAAACTGTGTTGTAGAAGCCAGATTACTATATGTAGAAGAGTAAGTCTGGAAGTTTCTCTCTCACCCTGCCCAAAAACATCACCTCCAAATTGATCAAAGACCTTAACATTAGACCCCAAACTGAAATGACTAGAGAAAAAATAGGACAAAAACTCCAAGATATAGGCATAGAAAAGACTTTCTGAATAAGACTCCAGTAGGCCAGGGAATAATAGCAATCCTCAACCAATGGAATCTCATGAGACTAAAAAGCTGTTGTACAACAAAATAAATAGACAACCTGAATATTGACAGAAAATCTTTGCCAGCTATGCATCTGACAGGTTTAATATGTAGAATATATAAAGATCTCAAAAAATTAAACAATTAAAAAATCAATCAACCCAGTCAAAAAATGGGAATAGTAACTGATTAGAGAATTCTCAAAGAATTAAATACTAATTAACATCTAAAGAAATGCTCAAAATCTTTAGCTGTCAGGAAAGTGCAAATTAAAACAACTTTGAGGTTCCATTCTACTCTGCTCAGAATTATAATCATCAAAAAAATTCAAATACTACAAATTCTGACAGGGTTACAGCGAAAAAGGAAGACTAATTCATTACTAGTGCGAGTGCAAACTTGTGAAGTCCCTATGAAAATAAGTATGGAGGTTACTCAAAAACCTAAAAATATACTTACCATATGATACAGCTATATAGCATTCCTGGGCATATCCCATAAAGATTCTACATTTTACTATAGACACACTTGCTCAACTAAATTGGTTGCTATTCTTTTCACAGTGGCTAGGAATCATCCCAAATGCTCATGAATGAATGAATGATAAAGAAATGGTACAAATACACAATGGAGTTCTAATCAGTGGCTAATAAAAATGAAATTATGAAATTTGCAGGAAAATGTATGGATCTGTGTGAAAAAAATGAGGTAACTGAGGCCCAGTAAGTGAAGCACAGCATGATATCTCATCAGTAGATACTGCTTGGTATAGTTAGGTTTGTTTGAAGTTGTAGTGAGCAACAGTAGTACTGGTAAGGAAGCTAGAATGAGACTTGTAGAAAGGAGAAGCAGAGAGGGATTGGGGAAGGGGATAGGAGACAGGCAAGTGAAGGGGAAAATACAGGTGTGTAAAAGTCCATAGGGGCACAAGGTAAAGGAAGGAGAAGACACAAACCTAAAAATGGTACAAGTAAGTACCATAGAAACCTACTTCATTAGGTAGTTAAAATAAATATTTAAAAAATAAGAGAAGAAAGGCATGGTGGCACACACCTTTAGTCCCAGCACTTGGGAGGCAGAGGCCATGAGTTCAAGGCCAACCTGAAACTACATAGTGAATTCCAGGTCAGTATGGGCTAGAGTGAGACCTTACCTCAAAAAAAAAAAAAAAAAAAAAAAAAAAAAAAGAGCAGAGGTTTTTTTGGTGTAAGTACCCTGCCTGAAGGGGTGGTGAAAGCTTTACTATGAAGCCATAGGTTGTTGCAGGTAAATTCCAATGCCAAAGATATGTCACCATCTCCCCCAACAGTGATTTGGTGGCCAGGGAGGCACATGAGGCACCCACAACAATGCAGGCCATTTCTGAAGTAATTGGTTACCCACCAAAACTAGATGGTAGGATCCTATTGTGGAAAACACCACAGGCTGAGGTCACAGGACACTGAGAAATCACATTGGAACTGAGATGGAAGCCACCTCCCTGCTGGATAGCTGTGATAGTGCTGGCAAGTGTATGTGATCCGCTTGGGGTGAAGTCACCAACAGTGTAAAGAAGCTATTTGCAGGAAACTGAAACTAGATCCACACATTTCCCCATGCACTACACTCAAGTCCAAATGGATCAAAGATCTCAATATAAGACAAGAAACTTGTATACTACTGGAAGAAAATTTAGGAAGTACTTTCCATGATATAGGAATGGAAAAAGACTTACTGAGCAAAACCCCAGTAGCTCATGAATTTAAACCGTCACTCAACCAATGGGATCACATGAATCTGAAGAGTTTCTTTACAGACAAGCAAACAGTAAGCAAAGCCAATAGATCACCCACAGAATGGGAGAAAATATTTGTGGGTTATCCAACTGATAGAAGCCTAATCTCTAGAATCTACAAAGAACTCAAAAATCAAAACAGTAAGAAGTCAAACACCCCACTCACAAAATGGGGCAAAGAGCTGAACAGACAGTTTACAGAGGAAGAAATAGAAAAGGAAAACATACACTTAAGAAAATGTTCAACATCCCTAATCATCAGAGAAATGCAAATTAAAGCAACAATGAGATTCCACCTTACCCCAATAAGGATAGCAAACATCAAAAAATCAAATAAAAATAAATGCTGGCGAGGATGTGGAGAAGTAGGAACACTCATCCACTGTTGGTGGGAATGTAGGATGGTACAACCACTTTGGAAAGCAATATGGAGACTTCTGAAAAAGCTGAGTATAGAGATATCGACAGACCCAGTTATTCCCTTACTGGGCATCTACCCTAAAACCTTCAAACCACAGGCTAGAGAGATTTGCTCAACCATGTTTATAGCGGCTCAATTTGTAATAGCTAAGAGCTGGAATCAACCCAGATGACCACCACTAGAAGAATGGATAACTAAGATGTGGTATATCTACACAATGGAATTCTATACAGCAGTAAGAAAAAATGACACAATGAAATTTGAGGAAAAATGGTTGAACCTGGAACAGATCATTCTCAGTGAACTTAACCAATCACAGAAAAAAAAATCGCCACATAGTCTCACTCATATACAGCACCTAAACTGAATCTACCCAAGATACCTTACATACCCAGCAAGCACCTCCTAGACTAGCCACTAGGATGGAAGGGGAGGGAGAGGAGGGCATCAAAGGGGTGGGAAACACAAATTAGACCCAAATGGCAATGGTACCATAATTTTCTACTTACTAAAAGACAGACCAAATGGCTGATCCTTCACCAGGCCCTTAAAGAGAACACCTGAACCACAAGACACTGGAGAGGGTATGATCAAGTCTAACCTTAATCTTCTACATCTTCCCTCCCTCAGTTCCCCTCTCCCTCTCTCTCTCTCTTTTATCTCTAACTCTTGTATATTCGTTATCATTTTCCTCATTTTCTTAATGGGCACTGACATGTAACTCCCAGAACTAGCATGGGACTATCATCCACAATGAGCTTGTCATCAGAGAGACCTACAAGGTTTCCTAAAAGACAGACAGATTTCTGTCAGAGTACTTGATGACCCACCAAAGGCTAGTGATAAGACCCTACTGCTGAAGACACCTTATGTGATTGACATGCAAATTAGAATGGCATGGCTGGAGTTGGAAGAGAGTCAGTTCCCAGACAGACAGCGCACCTAGTGCCAGAAGATGCTACATGGGCGACTGGGGGAATATGACTAATATCTGTCGAAGCAACGCATGGTCTAACCTACTTAGCAGCAAAAAACTTGTTGAGATGCCCACACAAGTGCAGTGGTGGCACACAGCCATGGTGGGGAACCAACTGCTCTCAATTTGGCTAACTGATCCCCTCACTGGTATGAGACCCATAGCTGGAGCTGGGAATCAAGTCAGAACCATATCCAAACATAAACCTACTCTCCAATATCAAGCTACCATCAATTGTGGGCTACAAGAGGGCCTACACCTATTAAATTCTCTATTAAAAAAAGAAGGGTTATCTCATTTGTCCTGATGGTAACTTACTCTCCGTTGGAGAATCTGCTTCTCTTTTTCAGATAGATATAGATCCTAAGGAGAGAACCCCCCCCATCATACCTCAAAAGGGCCCCGTCTGAAACTAAGAAAAATTGGAGAAACAAGCAAGGGTGCTGTTTTCCTGATGAACCGGATACCAGCAAAAGGGGGAAGGAGATCAGCATAGAGAAAAATCAACTCCTACCAAATCAGAGAACCAGAGCCTCAGAGGCCCCCAACACCTCGTCACTGAAGCAGACCCAACATGGCTCAGGGAAATTTTGCGGAAGCGGGGGCGGAAAGAATGTCAGAGCCACATGTTGGGTCATGATATGTAGAGACATTTAGCTTACACATTACTGTGGGCTAACTCCACAATGCATGACCCGTATACCTCAACAAGGAGGGGCCAAGAGGAGGGGGTAGGTCATGGATGAGCCTAATAATGGTACCAAACTGACTGTAAAAAAAAATAAAAATAAAAATAAAAATAAAAAAACAAGCAGTGCTTCCCTGAAAGCTGTAAAATCAACTAGCGAGATAAGAAGTACCCATGGCTGAAACAGTGGCACATAAGTAATGGGCATAATCAACTGCTCAATAGATATGAGGACCTGCCCAGTGGGAGAGAATTCATACCTAGAACTGAGTCAAAAGCCTACGGTTTAGAATGTTTAAAACCCCAGAGAGAAGCTTCCTCTGTTCTTTGGGTAAACAGAGATGTTATTCCCATAAAAAAGCCTTCTAATTGTCTGTGTTTATGGTCATTCATTGGTGGTCATCTCATATTTGATTAGAAAACCTACACTTTACTGATGGTGCCCAATACTGGGGAGACCCAAGACTCATTGAAATGACAAGAGAAAGCCCAGGCTTAGCACTAGACAAAAAATCTCTATGACATCTGCCAGAGAACATTGCAGAATTGGTGGTGGAGTGAATTTTAGCTCTTGCAATGCTAGCCAGAGAACCTTCTCTCTGGAGATGACAGTAGATACTGAGGCGACTCAAAACTCATCAAAATAAGAAGTATGGGCACTGAAGAGCTCATCACTAAGGGAAACTCCTAGTGTAGCCTCCATAGTTCAGGCTACATTAGAAAAAGTACGCAGAGAGTAAGAGCCACAGGGTTCTTTGGAGCACTGTTTTCCAGACATGAATCCACTCATCAACTAATGCATTTGGCAGTAGTTACTGATATTCCACAATGGTTCTGAGCCCATCAACATTTGACATGGAGAATGGAGGAGAATAAAAGGAAAGAGACAACAAGACAGAGGAAGGACTAACTTGAAAGATGAGCTTTCCTCAGGGGACGGGGCTTAGGACAGAGGGAACATAAAAGGATAATGGAATGGGAACAAAATTAAATTACTGCATGTTTCTATATTAAATTTCAAATAAAAATTAAAAATGATTTTTAACTGTCTATGCTATTTCTAATATATGAACTTTCTAATCAGACAAATTATAACCATTTATATAAAATAAAACATTCATCAGATAATGATTTCAATTTTATTTTAGGCATGTGGTTAAGAAGAAATAGTTAACCTACATTTTATAAAAATGTATCTTGGAAAGAATTGTGTTTGCATTGCTAATTTTCTGAAATTCAGTGTTTGTCAGCTCCAATAAGATCTTCTTGTTTTATAAAACCAGAAATGTAATCAATGTAGGTTACTGATCATTTTCCCGAAAGATCGAAAGGGAAGCTCAGAGTTGGGAAGCACACTTAAACAGCAACAATAAGACTTTCTTCACTGTAACTTGTTTCATATGTCTGGCATGAAAGCAATATCAAAAAAATGAACATTTAACATGTTATAAATCTAGTATGTTTCAGATTTTATTTGACTATCAAATGATTTCTCTTTTGCATATTATTGTGCTTGATCTTGGACATCATTTGAGACTTTTTATTTGTATATTATATTTTATAATCTGAGAAAATTAAGGTCACTTCTATCTTTATATCTAAATTGGAATGATAATTTTTCTAATTGTTGGCTTTTGTTTGTGTGTTTCCATATAGCATCTTTCTCACACTGTAGTCCAGGTTGGCTTCAAACTCAAAGTGATCCTCCTGCCACAGCCTGTCAAGCATTGGAATTATAGGCATGACCCACAATGTGGTTGACTTTTCTGTAACCATTAACACATGTTCAACATGAAATATGTCCTAAGAATGCAACTGTGAAAGAGTTACAATCCTTGTCCCCAAGGAACTTTTGTGTTGTGTTATATATAGACAAATGAGTCAATGAGGATAATTAAGAGTTATACATGAATGTATAAGAATGCCATGCTGATAATTTGAAGGACTAACCAAACCGAACCTTGTACATTCAGATTTTCTGAAAGTAACCAATAGCAAAGAAGAGGTCAGAGAAGTGACCTAAAATAGCTAAATACTGAAAAGAGGAAAATGCATACACTGATCACAGAATAGAGACCAAGAAATTAATAAATCCTCAGAGACAAGAAAAAAAGAGAGCCTAAAATGTCCAATGTATGAGCAAAGAAATAAAAACAAACAAGTTTGGGATAAATATGTGTACTTTGGGGTATGCTAAGTTTTGAATGAATATGGAATCATTAGTAGGAATAGACATCTAAACATATATACATATACAGTTTGTTCATTTGAGAAACCATTTTTTCAGCTGAGAAATGACAGAGCACTTGCCTAGCAGGTCAAGCACAGCCCTGCCAAAAAAATACTCCAAATACATGCATGTTCATAATTTTATATCCCAAAGTCAAATGCATAGCAGAAGATAAAGTATGTTATGAGTCATTGTCAATATGTTTTCTTCCTTTACTGTTTGTTTCTTCTGTTTGATAATAGATAGCATTTCCAAATTCAATATGATAAAACATGGATATCACTTTCATTATACAGTATTTAACTCTAGCCTAAATCATCTGTAGCCAACTCTCAAGCATTAGACAACATTTGTTTCATCTTTCTGGAACTTCAGAATCTTTACACTCTGAAAGCCATTCTGGATTTGGGTCTGTACATACTCCATGTCACGATTAGACTCTAAGAGCTGTGTTCTGATTTTTCTGCTTAATGGAGGGTGATTTGGAGCCATATTTCCAGTTTACAATTATCTCATTCTAAAGACCCACCATGCATCTTGGAAACAAAGGGGAGTTATTACCTGACAAATTGTCTGCATCCCTTGCCATGCATACGCCATAGCTAATAGGCAGATCAGGATAAAAATCAATGTCTTCCTGTTCTGCCTCCTGCTCCAGTCAACAGAGTCTTGAGTCTTTGTGAACCCCCACTTCAATCAACACTGCTGGGATTCAGAGCAAATGTCCTCCAAACTTCTTTCCTAGAACGCCCTTTCTATGTTCTTTTAACAGCACTGTTCAATAACTGGATAGTTTAAAAAATGGCCTTCGCATCTAGCAGCTCTGTGAGATTTCATGATAATAAGAAGTTTAGGGCTGATAAACTCACATAAAATATATTTCAGACAAAATTTCTCATGAAATTCTAGGTAAAGTGCTTAGCTGAAGATTCAAGCTATAGCTGAAAAGTAATGCTTGACTTTTTATAAAGCTTCTTGTAATTATAAGGGATATGTTCAATGCACAGAAGTTTATTTAATTAATAACTTCTTTGCAGTTTTGAATTATTATTTAATAAACATTAATGGTGTGCATATGTCTATTTTTGCAGAAAAACATAAATAAAAAAAACATGCAGGCTGGAGAGATTGCTTGTGGTTATGGTGCTTGCCTACACAGCCCAAGAACCCAGGTTCTATTACCCACATAAGCCAGATACACAAGGGAGCACACATGCCTGGAAATCATTTGCAGTGGCCAAAAGCCCTGGTATGCTCATTCTCTCTCTCTCTCTTTCCATTCCCATTTCTCTCTCTTTCTCAAATGAATAAACATAAAATATAGGGCTGGAGAGATGGCTTATTGGTTAAGCGCTTGCCTGTGAAACCTAAAAAACCCGGTTCAAGGCTCGATTCCCCAGGACCCAAGTTGGCCAGATGCACAAGGGGGCACACATGTCTGGAGTTTATTTGCAGTGGCTGGAGGCCCTGATGTGCCCATGCTCTCTCTCTCTATCTACCTCTTTCTCTCTCTCTTTCACTCTCAAATAAATAAATAAAAATGAACAAAAAAATTTAAAAAGTAGTTTATATTGCAAAGCTGGGCATGGTGGCACACGCCTTTAATCCCAGCACTTGGGAGGCAGAGGTAGGAGGATCACTGTGAGTTCAAGGCCACCCTAAGACTACATAGTTAATTCCAGGTCAGCCTGGACCACAGTGAGACCCTACCTCAAAAAACAAACAAACAAACAAACAAACAATAAATAAATATAAAATATAAAAAAAAGTAAAAAACATTTCCTTTCATCAAGTGGAAGACACACATAAAGATGTTCCACTGTTATAGACTGAAAAAAGCAGTGAAGCAATATATCTGGGTATACAAAAGTATTAAGCATTAATGTGAAGGTAAGAGGACTTCAGAGAAAGTGTAGTTGAGACAGACTTGATAGTATGAGATGGGAAGAGATATTACATACTGAACAACTAGGTGACAATTCTTGAAAATATCTTATATGTCTGAGAATTAGCAACTATTTTCAGTAGCTATGGAATAAGTCTTGTAGAAGGGGACATATAAACTCCAACTTCAAAGACATTACTATATGTAATGATTTGTTTTGGGTTTGAAAGGACTGGCGAAACCACCTAAGGGTTCAGATAAATAAAAAATTTCCATTGATTTATGGAAACCTTGAATATTGGTGAGATTAAAGATGGATGTGATGTTGTCCCACTTTACAAATAAAAACACCCAGACACAGAAACCCAGTGTTAACTTTTATGGTCTACCTTTCTATTGCTGGCAAACACAAATTGGTCTTAATATCATTACTGAAAATTATAGTACTTACAAGTGAATGAGAGTGTTTTAAGCATATAATACTTAATTACATAAAGAAAAAAAATATTTTATAAAAGTCACCAAACTACCCCTGGAATAGAAGAACAACCCACACTGTACTCTACAGGCATTTTGATGTGTGGTATGAGTGGAATATTACACTGAGTAATGAGAAGGTTCAGGCAAAACCAGGACATTTTTATTTTCTTTGCTTTTTTGAGGTAGGGTCTCGCTTTAGCCCAGGCTGACCTGGAGTCCACTATATAGTAGTCTCAGGGTGGCCTCAAACTCAAAGTGGTACTCCTACCTCTGCCTCCCAAGTGCTGGGGTTATGGACATGTACCGCCATGCCCAGTAGGATTTTCTTCCAACTCACATTTAGAAAGACAGGTATAAATATAAACCTACATAAGAATTTACTTGATTGAAAACAAGAAGAATATGGTAATTATTCAGGACTATCTGAGTGGTAAATATGTGAAAATTGGGTGAAAGGGATGGAAGAAGTCAGAAGAAAGGAGAAACATTGGCTTCTACTTCTTAACTCCTTATTTAAATAACCATGTATTACCTCTAATTACTCATTTAAAGTGTCTATTTGAGCTAAGCATGGTGGTGCATGCATTTAATCTCAGCATAAACATAAGTGCTCAGAGGGTGGCTGGCTGATACCAGACAGCATCAGTTGTTACTCCCCTATGGCTTATGACATCCCTATCCATAGGCTCTTGTCTAGGTTTTCAGTAGCAGGCATATATTTCCTCCTAGGGATGAGGCCTCAAGTACAATTACAGAACAGTAGGTTTCCACAATAACAGTCATGTTACTGTTACACCAGTTGGCACATTTTGACTGGCTAGCTAGGGTCCACTGCTGATTGATGACTTCTGTCTCCCAAATGGCTGCATGCAGCATAGCTCCTTCCAGCCTCCTAATATCTAGTGAACAGGGAGGAGGTTCCAAATTCAGCTCCAGCTCGATTTCTCAGTGACCTTGCAGCCCATGTGGAGTCTTCAGCAATAGATTCTTATTATCTAGTTCTATGAGGCAACCAAGAGCTGTGGCAATGGTCTGTAGTGATTTGGGGTCATCAGGATCCTCCCTGGCTAAGAACTCACTGGAAGATATACCAGCACTGGCTCTGATTTTTTTTCTAATAACAATCTATGGCTTCTAGGCAAACTATTACCTATATCTATAGGATAATTCTGTCCATATTCTCTCTCTCTTTAAAAAAATCATATATGTTTTGGCTAGAATGGAAGTAGGTTTCCATATGGCTTATTCATACATCTTGAGTTTTTATTAACCTTCCTCCCACCTTTCCTTGACTCAAACCCTCTTGATCCTCTTTAGACCATTCAACCCCCTATAATCTAACCACCTACTTACCTATCTAAGATACCCTGTGTTTTAGTCTTCCCCTCTTCTCCTTCCCTTTTAGCCCCTTTCTAGCCTACTGACTTCTACTAATGACTTTTACTCCAACTCACATACAAATCTAAACATTTGAAACTAGAATCCACATATGAAGTGAAACATGAGGCATTTAACTTTCTATGCCTGGGTTACCTCACTTAGTATAATCCTTTCCAAATCCATCCACTTCCCCACAAATTTCATAATTTCATTTTTCTTTGGTGCTGAATAGAATTCCATTACATAAATGTACTTCATTTTCAATTCTTCTTCATTACTCATTCATCAGTTGAAGGGCATCTAGGCTAGTTCCATTTCCAAGCTATTTTGAATGGAGCAGCAATAAACATGGATAAGCAAGTATCTTTAAGGTAGTGAGTGGAGTCCTTAAGGTTGATTAAAAAAAAAGTATTGGTAAAGCTACTAATTATATTTTTAGCTGTCTTGGAGAACTCCACACTAATTTTAATAATGGCTGTACCAATTTACATTCCAACCAACAATACATAAGGGTTCCTCTTATCCTGTATCCTCACCACCATTTTTGTCATCTGGTTTTATTTTTTTTTTATTTTTTATTTTTTTGGTTTTTTCTTTTATGATAGCAGCTCAGACAGAAATGAGGTTGAATTTCAAACTGGTTCTAATTTACATTTCTCTGATAGGTAAGGGTTTAGGACATTTTTGGATGTTTATTGGGCACCTATATTGCTTCCTTTAAGATATCTCTATTCAGGGCTTAATCTCTAGAATCTACAAAGAACTCAAAAATCTAAGGAGTAAGAAGTCAAAAACCCCACTCACAAAATGGGGCAAAGAGCTGAACAGAGAGTTCACAGAGGAAGAAATACAAATGGCAAACACACTTAAGAAAATGTTCATCACCCCTAATCATCAGAGAAATGCAAATTAAAACCACTATGAGATTCCACCTTACCCCAATAAGGATAGCAAACATCAAAAAATCAAATGAAAATAAATGCTGGTGAGGATGTGGAGAAGTAGTAACACTCATCCACTGTTGGTGGGAATGTAGGATGGTACAACCACTTTGGAAAGCAATATGGAGACTTCTGAAAAAGCTGAGTATAGAGATACCGACAGACCCAGTTATTCCCTTACTGGGCATCCACCCTAGAACCTTCAAACCACAGGCTAGAGAGATTTGCTCAACCATGTTTGTAGCGGCTCAATTTGTAATAGATAAGAGCTGGGATCAACCGAGATGTCCATCACTAGAAGAATGGATACCTAAGATGTGGTATATCTACACAATGGAATTCTATACAGCAGTAAGAAAAAAATGACAGAATGAAATTTGAGGAAAAATGGTTGAACCTGGAACAGATCATTCCCAGTGAACTTACTCAATCACAGAAAAAAAATTGCCACATAATTTCATTCATCGATAGCACCTAAACTGAATCTACCCAAGATACCTTACACAGCCAGCAAGCATCTCATGGACTAGACACTAGGATGGAAGGGGAGGGAGGAGAGGGCATCAAAGGGGTGGGAAACAGAAGTCTAGACCCAAACGGCAATGGTACCATAAAATTCTACTTCCTAAAATGCAGACCAAATGGCTGATCCTTCACCAGGCCCTTACAGGGAACACCTGAACCACAAGACACTGGAGAGGGTAGGATCACGACTAACCTTAATCTTCTACATCTTCCCTCCCTCCCTCTCCCTCTCCCTCTCCCTCTCCCTCTCCCTCTCTCTCTCTCTCTCTCTCTCTCTCTCTCTTCTCTCTAACTTTTGTATATCAGTTATCTTTTTCCTCATTTTCTTAGTGGGTACTGACCTATAACTCCCAGTGCCAGCATGGGACTATCATCCACAATGATCTTTTGATCAGAGAGACCTACAAGGTTTCCTAAAAGACAGACAGATTTCTGTCACAGTACTTGATGACCCACCAAAGGCTAGTGGCAAGACCCTACTGCTGAAGACACCTTATGTGATTGACATGCAAATTAGAATGGCATGGCTGGAAGTTGGATGAGAGTCAGTCCCCAGACAGTCAGCGCGTCTAGTGTCAGAAGGTGCTACATGGGCGACTGGGGGAAAATGACCAATATCTGTCCAGGCAATGCATGGTCTAACCTACTTAGCAGCAAACAACTTGGTGTGATGCCCACACAAGTGCAGTGGTGGCACACAGCTATGGTGGGGAACCAACTGCCCTCAATTTGGCTAACTGATCCCCTCACTGGTACGGGACCCATAGCTGGAGCTGGGAAACAAGTCAGAACCATATCCAAACATAAGCCCACTCTCCAATATCAAGGTACCATCTATTGTGGGCTACAAGAGGGCCTACATCTATTAAATTCTCTATAAAAAAAAAAAGTAAGGGTTATCTCATTTGTCCTGGTGCTAACTTACTCACTGTTGGAGAGTCTACTTCTCTATTTCAGATAGATGTAGATCCTAAGGAGAAAGCCACCCCATCATACCTCAAAAGGGCCCTGGCTGAAACTAAGAAAAATTGGAGAAATAAGCAAGGGGGCTGTTTTCTTGATGAACCGGATACCAGCACAAGGGGGAAGGAGATCAGCACAGAGAAAAATCAACTCCTACCCAATCAGAGAGCCAGAGACCTAGAGGCCCCCAACACCTCATCACTGAAGCAGATCCAACATGGCTCAGGGAAATTTTGCGGAAGAGGGGGCAGAAAGAATGTCAGAGCCCCATGTTGGGTGATGATATGCAGAGACATTTAGCTTACCCATAACTGTGGGCTAACTCCACAATGCATGACCCATATACCTCAACAAGGAGGGGCCAAGGTCACGGATGAGCCTAATAATGGTACCAAACTGACTGTATTTGCTGAATACAAAATTGACTAATAAAGAAAAAAAAAAGAAATCTCTATTCAGTTCCATAGCCCATTTTTGATTGTGTTGTGAT
This sequence comes from Dipus sagitta, assembly GCA_036346955.1. NCBI lineage: Eukaryota > Metazoa > Chordata > Mammalia > Rodentia > Dipodidae > Dipus > Dipus sagitta. The sequence continues at coordinate 57,882,436 of CM070775.1, read as the reverse complement.
TTCTTATTACTTAGTTTTTTGAGTTCCTTGTATATCTTGGATATTAACATTCTGTCAGATGTATAGATGGCACATATTTTCTCCCACACTGTATGTTGCTTCTTTGAGTTATTCAGTGTCCTTTACTATACAAAAGCTTTTTAGCTCACGAGGTACCAGTGGTTGAGTAGTGGTTTCACTTCCTGAACAACTGGGGTTATATTCAGAAAGCTGTGTTTATTGTTTATGCAAATATGTTGAACTGTTTTTTCTACTTTTTCCCCTCACAATTTCAGATTGTTTTGGGTAAGATAGACATTTTCACAGTATTAATTCTTCCAATCCAAGAACATGGGATGTATTTCCATTTTCTAGTGTCTCCTTCAATTTCTTTCTTGAATGTTTTAAAATTTTCATTGTAGAGGTCCTTCAGTTCCTTGGTTAGGTTTATTCCAAGGTACTTTGTCTGAGGCAATTGTGAATGGGAGTGTTTCCCTGATTTCATCCTCAGTATGTTTGTTATTGATATATAGAAAAGCTGCTAATTTCTGTGTGTTAATTTTGTATCCTGCTATATTGCTAAAAGTGTTTATAACCTCTAACACTTTGCTTGTAGAGTCTTTAGGGTCCTTTATGTATAGAATCATATCATCTGCAAAAAATGACAATGTGATTTCTTCCTTTCAAATTTGTATCCCTTTTATTTGTGTCTCTTGCCTTATTGCAATGGCTAAGAGTTCCAGTACTACAGTAAATAAAAGTGGGGACAGTGGACAGTCCTTGCATTGTTTCTGATTTTAATGGAAATGCTTCAATTTTTTTCCCCATTTTGTATAATGTTGGCTATAGGTTTGTCATAAATAGACTTTGTTGAGATATGTTCCTTCTGTTCCCAATGTTTTTAGGACTTTTTTTTGTTTTTATTTATTTATTTGAGAGTGACAGACAGAGAGAGGAAGAGGCAGATAGAGACAGAGAGAGAATGGGCGCGCCAGGGCTTCCAGCCACTGCAAACGAACTCCAGATGCTTTCGCCCCCTTGTGCATCTGACTAATGTGGGTCCTGGGGAATCGAGCCTCGAACCAGGGTCCTTAGGCTTCACAGGCAAGCACTTAGCCGCTAAGCCATCTCTCCAGCCCTGTTTTTAGGACTTTTATCATGAAAGTATTTTGGATCTTGTCAAATGCCTTTTCTGCATCTATTGAGATGATCATGTGATATTTGTCCTTTCATCCATTTATATGGTGTATTACATTTATTGATTTTTGTATGTTGAACCATCCTGAATGTCTAGGATAAAATCTACATCAGGGAGACTGATTTTTTTCATGTATTCCTATTGCCTGTCAGTTTTTTTTTTTTTTTTTTTTTTTTTGTTGTTGTTGTTGTTGAGATGTTTTACATCTATGTTCATGAGGGAGCTGGTGTATAATTTGCTTTTTTTGTTGTGCCTTTGTCTGGTTTTGATATGAGGGTAATAATGTTTGCTTCATAAAAGGTTTGTAGTATTACTTCCTCTTCTAATTTATGGAAAAGTTTGAAAAGAATTAGTGTAAGTTCTTCAGTGAAAGCCTAGTAGAATTCACCATAAATGCATCTGGGTGTGGACATTCCTTTGTTGAGAGTTTTTTATAACTGCATTGATCTCTGTACTTGTATGTCTGTTGAAATGGTTTATCACTTCTTGCTCTAACTTTGGTAGGTCATATTTATCCAAAGAGCCATCTCTTTCTTTCAGATTTTCAAACTTAGTGGAGTATATGTTCTTAATCTATGTCTTTATTATGTTCTGAATTTCACTGGTATCTGTTGTAATGGTGCCCTTATCATTTCTAATTTTATTGACTTGCATCTCCTTTCCTTTCTTACTCAATTTTACTAAGTGTTTATCAGTCATGTTTATCATTTTGAAGAACCAACTATTTATTTCATTGATTCTTTATATTTTTCTTATTTGGGGGGGGTTATATTTCATTAATTTCTGCCCTAATCTTTACTATTTCTTCCCATCTAATGATTTTTAGTTTGTCTTGTTCTTTCTTTTTGAGACCTTAAGATGAAGCATTAATGTGTTTACTTGTGATGGTTCTAATTTACTAACATAGGGACTTAAGGCTATAAATTTCCCTCTTAGGACTTGCATCCCATAGGACTTGGTATTTTGTGTTTTTAAATATTATTATTTATTTGCAAGCAGATATAAAGAAAAGAGAGATGAGAGAGAGAGAGAGAGAGAGAGAGAGAGAGAGAGAGAACATGCATGCCAGGACCTCCAGGTGCTGCAAATAAACACCAAATACATGTGCTACTGTGCATCTCACTTTATATGGGTACTTTGGAATCAAACCTTGGTCATTAGGCTTTGCACACAAGCATCTTAACCACTTAGCCATCTCTCCAACCCCCATATTGTGTTTTTATTATCATTTGATTCTATGATATTTTTGACTTCTTCAATGACCTCATTCATCAATAAGTATGGACTATTTTAGACAGTGTTTTATATGCTGCTGAGAAGATGTGTATTGTGCAGCATTTGGATTGGATATTCTGTAGATACCTATTAGGTCCATTTGTTCTATGATGTCATTTAATCACCGTGCTTCTTGGCTTATTTTTGGGGGTGGGGGGTGATCTTTGAATTGATGAGAGTGGTATATTGAAGTCACCTACTACAATTTTGCTTGGAGTTACTTGACCTCATGTCTAACAGTGTTTGGTAAATGAAATTGGGTATAACCATGTTTCATGTGTATATATTTAGAATTGTAATGTCCTCTTGTTGGATTGTTCCCTTAATCAGTGAACTTGTTTATATTTCCTAAATAATACTGGTTTGAAGTCTATCCTTTAAGGTACTAGAATAGTAACACCTGCTGGTTTTCTATACTCATTTGCTTAAAATACCATATTCCATCCATTCACCCTAAGTTAGTGATGGTGTTTTATGAAGAGGTCTGTTTCTTAGAGACAACAAGAAGAATCCCGCCTTTTAATCCAGTCTGCAAGTCTGTGTATTTTGGTAGGGATATTGAGGCCATTTATACTGAATTATTACTGAGGGCTGGACACATGGCTTTTTCCAGCTTTCTATCAACTAGTTTACATGGAGGAGATTTTCAGCTTAGCTCCAACAAGATTTCTCAGTGACATTGCAGCTCAGTCATATGGAGTCTTCAGCAACAGGTTCTTATCATCTATTCCTGATGGGAAACCAAGAGCCTTGGCAATAGCCTGTAATGTTCTGGGAGCATTATGGATCTGTCTAGCCAACAACTCACTGGAAGGTGTCCTACCCCTGCACTGAAAATTTTCTACTGACAATCTATGGCTTCTGGATATACCATTGTACCAAAAAGTATGTTTCCATATGACTTATTCATACCCTGTTACATTTTGAATAACCCTCCCCCACCCTACCTTTACTCAATCTCTGTCACTGACTTCAGTAAGGCCTTTCTACCCCCAGTAATATGTTTTTGTACTTACATATATACAATACAATCCCCTTAAGTCCTCTTCTCTCCTCCCTTACTTATAGACCCTTTTTCATTTACTGGCCTCTTCTACCAAGTTTTATTCCAAGTCACGTGCAGGTACAAACCAACCATCTGTAGCCAGGATCAACATATGCGGGAAAACATATGGTGCTTGGTTTTCTGGGCCTGGGTTAGCTCACTAAGTATAATGCTTTCCAGGTCCATTCATATCCCTGAAAAATTCATAATTTCATTTTTTAATTATTGAATAGAACTCCCTTGTATAAATGTACCACATCTTTGTTATCTACTCATCAGTTGTGGGATGCCTAGGCTGGCTCCATTTTCAAGCTGTGTGAATAGGGCAGCAATAAACATGGATGTGCAAGTATCTCTAAGTTAGTGTGAAGAGTCATTAGGATATATGCCTAGGAGTGGTATATCTGGGATATATGGTAAATCAATTTTTAACTATCTCAGGAAACTCTACCTAAATTTCCACCATGGCTGCACCAGATAACATTCTTAACAACCATGTAGGAGGATTCCTCTTTTTCCACATCCTTGCCAGCATTTATTGTCATATGATTTCTTGATGATAGTCATTCTCAAAGTAGTTTTAATTTGCATTTCACAGGTGGCTAAAGATATAGATATATCTATGTAAAGATATAGAACATTTTTATATGTGTTCATATGCCACCTGTATTTCTTCTTTTGAGAAGTCTATTTAGTTCCATAGATCATTTTTAAATGGGTTGTTTTATTTATTATATAGTTTTTTTGAGTTCTTTGTATATCCAGGGTAATAATCCTCTGTCAGATGCATAGCTGGCAAGAAAGTTCTCACATTCTATAGGTTGCCTTTTTGCTCTATTCACAGTCTCCTTTGCTGTACAAAAACTTTGTAACTTCATGGGTAGTTAATTAGTGCTTTTATTTCCTGAGCCACTGGGGTTATATGCAGAAAGTTGTTGCCTATACCAATTTGTTGAAGGGTTTCACCTACTTTTTCCTCTAGCAGTTTCAGAGTTTTAGATCTGATATTAAGGTCGTTGATCCATTTGGCCTTAATTCTTGTGCATGTAGAGATGTAAGGATCTATTTTCGTCCTTCTACATACAGATACCCAGTTTCCCCAGCACCATTGTTGAAAAGGCTGTCTTTTCTCCAATGAGTATTTTTGTCAAAGATCACATGGCTGTAACTGCCCAGACTTATATCTGGGTCCTCTATTCTGTTCAATTGATCTACCTGTCTGTTTTTTTTTTTTTTTTTTTTTTTTTTTTTTTGCCAGTGCCATGCTGATTTTTGTTACTTTGGCTTTGTGATATATGTTAAAATCAGGTATAGTGATATCACCAGCCTTATTTTTGTTGCTAAAAATTGTTTTGTTTATTCATGGGGTTTGTGCTTCCAAATAAATTTTATAATTGTTTTTCTATATCCATGAAGAACGCCATTGGAATTTTGATGGGGATTGCCTAAAATGTGTACTTTGCTTTTGGTAAGATTGACATTTTCACAAAATTGATTCTTCCAATCCAAGAATATGGGATGTCTTTCTATTTCTTAGTGTCTTCTGTAATTTCTGTCATTAATGTTTTAAAATTTTAAAGTTTTCATTGTAGAGATCCTTCACTTCCTTGGTTAGATTTATTCCAAAGCACTTTATTCTTTTTGATGCAACTGTTAGTGGGAGTAATTCCCTGAATTCATCCTTATCATTTTTGTTGCTTCTATATAGGAAGGCTACTGATTTCTGTGTGTTTATTTTGAATCCTGATAAGTTGCTAAAATGTTATCAGCTTTAACACTTTGTTGGTAGAGTCTTTAAAGTCCTTTATTTATAGAATCGTATCATCTGCAAATAATGATAATTTGATATCTTCCTTTCTAATTTGTATCCTTTTTATGTGTCTTTCGCCTTATTGCTATAGCTAAGACATCCAGTACTATATTAAGTAAAAGTGGGGATAGTGGACAGTCTTGTCTTGTTTCTGATTTTAGTGCAAAAATTTTAAGTTTTTCCCCATTTAATATTATGTTGGCTATAGATTTGTCATAAATAGCCTTTATTATGTTGAGATATGTTTATTCTATTCCTAGTTTATGTAGGACTTTTATCATGAAGCAGGGTTCGGCCTGGTTAATATTTGGATGTAAAAAAGTGGGGTAGTATGCTTGATGACATTTTTATATTAAAGTGTATCTGTTCCTTTAAATCCACTCATAGTTTTATACAGTTTGGGGTAATCTAATATTAAAAATATATACACACATGTTGAATTATTGATTTAACTTATTTAATTCCTTTATCATTACATGATGAAATTCATTGTTCTAAAGCTTTTATCAACTTTCTTTTTTTTTGTTGCACAACAATGTTTATTTGGTTCTTACATTATATACACTTTCCAAAAATGTTTCATTATGATGGTTTTATATTAACAATGCTTTAAATTTACAAATACTTATCATTTTATTTGCTCATTAGTGCTTCAACTTCAGATTTTCCCTTTGGAGTAATTTTTCTGGTTGAAGATCATCCTTTTTCAGCCTCTGAAAATACAGGACTGCAGATGTTGGGTTTCACTTCATGCAGCTTGTGAACTGAGTTTCACAATTATGAAGGTATTTTTCTATCTTCTTTTGGATACACAGTTGCTATTGGAAAGCTTAAGCATTTGATTGACTTGCCTTCATAAGGATCTTATCAGCCTTGGGTTTTCTTTTTTTTTTTTTAATGTGTGTGTGCATGTTTGTGTGACAGTGAGCGTGAACTTGCAGGTGGAGGCAAGAGAACAGCCTTGGGTGTCATCCTTAGGAATGCTATCCCCTTTTTAGAGACAAGGTCTCTCAGTGGCCTGGAGCTAACCAATTATGCTACATTAGCTGGTCAGTGAGCATCAGGGATCCTCTTGTGCTCATGTCCCCAACACTGGGAGCACACTGTGTGCCAATGCCGGGCATTTACATGGGTACTACAGACTGAACTCAAGTCCTCTTCCTCGTGAAGCAAATACTTTACTGAGCTATCTCTTTGGCCCCACTTTGACTTTTTAAAAACCTTGTTTGGTATCTTGCAGTTCACTACTTGGGACTAATCATGGATTTTATTCTTAAACTGTATTTGATATGTGTTGTACTTGCTGAATTTGTGAACTCATGTTTTTCCAACAAGTGTGGAAAATTCTGTCACCTCTTCAAATATTGCCTCTCTTCCAATCTCTGTTTTCTGCCAGCAGATCTTCCTTCCAAAGCTCATAACTTTGAAAATGTTTTCTAGTTGACGTTTCTTCTGGCTGCTTAATGGACAATGTCTTTACATCTAGTTTCTAGTTTCTGACTACCATAAAACCACTAGCTGCCTTGTTTAGCCCTGCTTGTATTATATATGTGGCTCAGGTTTCCAAAAATAAAGTTATAAACCTAGATGGAAGTTGCATGGAACAAATTCATTATTTTTTTGAAGGTTAAAGAAATGAGATATTACAGAATCATACATTGACCAGAACATTGAAAATTTGAATAGTCAGTATTTACTATAATGCCTCAATAATTGAGCATCAGGAGAAATTTCCTCAACTTTCTTTTTTATTTTTTTAATTTTTTAATTTTTTTAATTTTTTATTTTTTTATTTAAATTTTTTTGTTTATTTATTTATTTGAGAGCGACAAAGAGAAGGAGGCAGAGAGAGAGAGAGAGAGAATGGCTGTGCCAGAGCTTCCAGCCTCTGTAAATGAACTCCAGATGCGTGCGCCCCCTTGTGCATTTGGCTAACATGGGTCCTGGGGAATTGAGCCTCGAACCAAGGTCCTTAGGCTTCACAGGCAAGCGCTTAACCACTAAGCCATCTCTCCAGCCCCCAATCAACTTTCTTTTGCAAAGAACTTTTTATTGATAATTTTTATATATGTACAAAATTTATTGTTTCAACATTTATTTATTTATTTGAGAGACAGTGTGGTAGATATGGAGAGAGAGATAATGGACTTGCCAGGCCCTTTAACCACTGCAAAGTCCAGATACTCACATTCCTTGTGCATCTGGCTTTATATGGATACTGGGGGATTGAACCTGGGTCCTTTGGCTGTGAAAGCAACCACCTTAACCACTAAGAATCTCTCCAGCACCAAAATGTATTTTGATCACAGTCCCTTTCCATCCTTCTGCCTTTTCACCACTTCCTATATTCCTTCCACTGTAATCTTTCCTTACTCAAATGAGTCCCTCTAATATTTTGATATTTTCTCAAGTTTTCTTTCTTTCTTTTTCTTTCTTTTCTCCTTCCTTCCTTCCTTCCTTCCTTCCTTCCTTCCTTCCTTCTTTCCTTCCTTCCTTCCTTCTTTTCCTGTCTCTCTTCCCCTTTCTTTCTTTCTTTCTTTCTTTCTTTCTTTCTTTCTTTCTTTCTTTCCTTCTTTCTTTCTTTCTTAACTTCTTTCTCTCTTTCTTTCTTTCTTTCTTTCTTTCTTAACTTCTTTCTCTCTCTCTTTCTTTCTTTCTTTTTTCTTTATTTCTCACCTTCTTTCACATCCATGAAAACGTGTTGATGGGCCCAATATTATGTGGGTAACATCAGCCACTGTGAAGTCATGAGGACAGTAGCCACCACATGTCTGAAATATAACATTCCAAAGCACCCCTCCTCATCCTATGGATCTTCCATTCTTTCTGCCTCCTCTTCTATAATGTTACCTGAGAGATGGAGAGTGTGATTGAGATGTCTCTTTTCAAGCTGAGTGTTTTAATTGTTGCTTGTTCTTAGCACGTTGATGAGTTTGGGTGTTCCCAGTAGTCATTGCCATCTGTGAATAGTAGAAAATGAGAAAAGCACCATATGTATGAGCATAAACATGAGTATTTAGAGAACAATTTGATGGACACAACATATCCATTTTGCCAAAAAATAGTAATAGTTTACCCTGAGCTGGGCATAGTGATGCACACCTTTAATCCCAGAATTTTAGGGGCAGTGGTAGGAGGAACGCCATGAGTTAGAGGCCACCCTGAGACTCCATAGTGACTTTCAGGTCAGCCTGGGCTATGGCAAAAAAAAAAAAGTTCAAAGAAAGAAAAAAGTAATAGCTTCCCCCTACCACTTGTGACCTTCCAAACCATAGGCTTTTGACTAGGTTTTCAGTACTAGAAATGAATTATTTACCAGGGAGCAGCCCTCAAGTCCAATTAAAGAGCAGTTGGTCACCTCATAACTGACGTATCATTATTTCACGGCTAGGCTCATCTTGCCTGGCTGGTGGGTTCTATGGTTTGCAGAGCACTTCTGGTTAAGGCTATTAATGAGCTTTCTACCCCAGCATCCTGCATAGCTCATCCCAGCACTAAGCCATCTAGACAGCAGGTTGGAGGCTTCTAGCTCAGTACCAAGTTGATTTCTCAGTGTGCCTAGTAACCATCACATGTGGTGTCTTCAGTACTATAGTCTTACATTCTATTTGTGGCGAAACTAAGGGCATTGACATTAGGCTGTATTTTGAGGGAAGAGGGGCTTTTGGTTTTTTTAGGTAGGGTCTCACTCTAGCCTGGGCTAACTTGGAATTCACTATGTAGGCTTAGAGTAGCCTCAAACTCATTAGCTTGTATGTTTTTGAGGGGAAGGAATGGGGGGGGGGTTCAAGGGCTGTCTTAACCTACAACTCCCTGGGAAGTTTCCCAAGCCTACCATTGTGATTTTTCTATGACAACCTATGCCTTAAATTTTATTTTCAATTATAACAGAGCAGTATGGGTTCATAGGGTTTATTTATACCTTCTTTGTTTTGGTTAAATATCCATCCCAACCCCATCCTTTATTCTATTCCCCCACATTAACTTTCCTTTGTTTATATATCTGCAATCCTCTCTGCTTAATTAATTTCCCTAGCTTCCATCTTTCATACTTCTTACATACAAATTTACACAGTCAATGCTAGGATCCACATATGATAGAAACCATGCTGTGTTTGTCATTTTGTAATTGGGATATGCATGTGAAACATATCCTAATTATCCACTCTTCAGTTATGAAATTTAGGTCGATTTCTTTTTTTTTTTTTCTTTTTTCTTTTTTTCTTTTTACAGGTAGGGTCTCACTCTGGCCTAGGCTTACCTAGAATTCACTGTGTAGTCTCAGAGTGGCCTCAAACTCCTGGCAATCCTCCTACATCTGCCTCCTGAGTTCTGGAATTAAACGTGTGCACCACCATGTCTGGCTGATTTCATTTCTTGATATTATAAATAGAGCCATGATAAATATGGCTGAGCATGTTTATCTTCATGGTATAAAGTCTTTAGAGTATATGTCCAAGAGTGACATAGCTAGTCTATATGGTATACCTATGTGTTATTTTCCACCATTAGCCTCCTCCCTGTTCTCCCTTCTCTGCAGGGACCTTGCTTGTTGAGAAATGTGTGTCAGGTATTGTGGGGTTAGCCATCAGTTTTGGGTGAAAGGCAATGTCTCTGTCCATAATGACCTAATGTGTGGCTCTATCATTCTTACCATCCCTCTTCTGCAAATTTCCCTGAGCCATTTTGGGTTCATTTTAGGTCTGCTTCAGTGATGAGGTGTTGGAAGCCTCTGTGTCTCTGGATATCTGATTTGGTAGGAGTTGATTGTTCTCTGTGTCTATCTCCTTCACCCTTGTGCTGGTACCAGGTTCGCTAAGGAAGCAGCACTCTTGCTCATTTCCCCAGTTCCTCTATGGTTTCAGCTGGGGTGCTGGTGAGGTGCAATGGGCTAATTGCTCCTCAGGATCTGCATCTATTTGAAAAAGAGAAGAAAATTCTCCAATGGAGAGTGAAGTCAGCATCAGATAAATGGGATAACCATTATTATTTTAGAGGAAATTTAACAGGTGTAGGCCCTCTTGTAGCTCATGATTGGTAGGAGCTTGATAATGGGAATGGGCTCATTTTTTGGATATGGTTCTGACTTTTTTTCCCAGATCAAGCTATGGGTTCCATTCCATTGAGTGTATCAGTTAGCCAAATCAAGAGCAGCTGGTTTCCCACCATGGCTGTGCACCACTATTGCACTTCTGTGAGCATCACATCCGGTTATTTTCTGCTGAGTAGCTTAGACCATGAATTCCTTGGACAGATGTTGGTCATTTTCCCCAGTTCATCATGTAGCATCTTCTGGCACTAGATGAGCTAACTGTCTGGGGACTGACTCTCTTCCAGATTCCAGCCAGGTAATTCCATGTTCTCTACCAAAAGCATATGGTGTATTCAGCAGTAGGAACTTACCACTAACTTTGGTGGGTCAGCAAGCACTCTGACAGAAATATGTCTTCTTTTGGAATACATTATAAGTCTCTCTGATCAACAGCTCATTGTAGATGTTAGCCACATGCTGGTACAGGGAGTTACAGGTCAGCGCCCAAGAAGAGAAGGAAGAAAAAGATAAATAATATTAAAAAAAGATAGAGAGAAGAGGGAGACAGAGAGAAAGAGAGAGAGAGAAAGAGAGAGAGAGAGAGAGAAACAGGGGAAGATTAAGGTCAGTCTTCATCATACTCTCTCCAGGGCCTTGTGATTCAGATGTTCCCTCTAAGGGCCTGAGGAAGGCTCAACCATTTAGTCTGTCTTTCAGAATGTAGAATTTTATGGTACCATTGCGATTTGGGTCCAGTTTTGTGTCTCCCATCCCCACCCCTACCCTTATCCTCCCCTTCCACCCCACCCACCCTATTGTCCAGTTCTTGAGATGATTATTAGGTATGTCAACATCCCATCTTGGGTAAATTCAGATTAGGAGCAGTAGATGAGTGAGACTATATGACGATTATTTTTCGGTGATTGGGTGAGTTCACTGAGAATGATCTGTTCCAGATTTGACCATTTTTCTTCAAATTTCATTTTGTCATTTTTCCTTAGTGCTGTTTAGAATTCCATTGTGGAGATACACCACATCTTGGTTATCCATTCATCTAATGATGGGCATCTGGGTTGATTCCAGATCTTAGCTATTACTAATTGAGCTTCTATAACTATGGTTGAGCAAACCTCTCTGCACTAAGGCATGGAGCTTTTAGGATAAATGCCCAGTAAGGGAATAACTGGGTCTGTTGATAACTTCATAGTAAACCTTTTTAGGATTCTCCATATTTCTTTTCAAACTGCTTGTACCATCTTACATTCCCACCAACAGTGGATGAGGGTTCCTATTTCTCCACATCCTCACCAGCATTTATTTTTATTTGATTTTTTTTAATGTTTGCTTTCCTTAGTGGGATAAGATGGAATCTCATAGTTGTTTCAATTTGTATTTCCCTGGTTATTAGAGATGATGAATATTTTCTTAATTGTGTATTTTTCATTTGTATTTCTTTCTCTGTGAACTGCCTGTCCAGTTCTTTGCACCATTTTTTGAGTGGGTTGTTTGACTTATTGTTTAGGTTTTTCAGTTCTTTGTAGATTCTAGAAATTAGGCCTCTGTCAGTTGAATATTCAGCAAATATTTTCTCCCATTCTGTGGGTAATCTATTGGCTCTGCTTATTGTATGTTTGTCTGTGAAGAAACTTTTAAGCTTCATGATATCCCATGGTTGAGTGATAAAGCATTAATCAGTAATACCATGACAGTCCTTGCTAACATTTTTTATATTTTATTTATCTCATCATCAGCACCTTATAAGGTCCACTCTTAAGGCCAGTGAGATGCTCAGTGGGTAAAGTCCTTGCTGTGCAAGCATGAGGACCTTAATTTCGTTCCCCAGAACTGATACAAACTCTGGGCAAATAGAGGCCTGTAATTCCAAAGCTGGAAAGGCAGAAACAAAGGGACATCAAGGGATTTTTGACAAGTTAATTTAGTAGATTCAGTAATCTCTGGGTTCAATGACAGACCTTCTCTCAAAATGTACATTGAAGGGCTGGGGAGATGGATTATCGATTAAGATGATTGCCTGTGAAGTTTAAGGATCCAGGGGTTTGATTCCCCAGTACCCACATAAGCCAGATTCAGAAGCTAGTACATGCATCTGGATATCATTTTCAGTGGCAAATGACCCTGTTGAATCAATTCTCTCTCTCTCTCTCTCTCTTTCTCTCTCTCTTTCTGTGTGTCTCTCTCTCAAATAAATAAATAAATAAAATATTTAAAAATACAGTGAATTATAATTGAGAAAGATATGTTGACCTCTGGCCTCCAGATGTTCTTGTGCATGCATGCACACACACACATACATACCCCCTACATACACCCACACACATACAAACACACATGCACATGTACACAGCTACATACACACATTTTTCCCTTTTATCTTTAAAACTAGGTCCATGTGTTTGGGGCTGCAAATAAATGAGCAAAATCACAGTGTAGTAGCACATCCAAAATTGTACTAAGAGTAATTAATAGAGTCCAAAAAGAAAGCCTGATACTAGAGTCTAAAACTTGCATGTGTAATAAATTAGATAATACACTGAAAGATGTAAGCATAGATAGGTAAGTGCTTCCTGAATAACACTCTTGTAGCCCAGGATTGTACAACATAGGTCTACTTGCATTAAGCAGACTTGAGGATGAGGGAATCAGTGAAAGGAGAGAATAGGAGTATGGTTAAGGAAAACGTAGGAGAGATTAAAAAAAGCTATATGTAAATCCACTACCTTATGAACTAATTACGATTGAATTGAATGATAACAGAATGAATAGAGGTAGCTTTCATGGATTAATAATACTACTTCCAGAAGCCAAGGGTTATTTATTAAATGAAAGTAAGAGTGTCGGGTATGGGATACCTCTGTTTGTTTCTCATGGTTTCCCATATGAATTAAACAATAAAACCCTACTGCTAAAGACTCATACACTGTGGTTGGAGGATGTAGAGAAATAAAGCTGGACCTAAGTTGAATGTTTCCTCCTCTATTGACTATCTATCATAGTGCAGAATGAGTTAGGTAGACTTCTGTGAGGAGAAAAAACTCTTGGATGGATTCACTCAGTGGTGGACCCTGCATGCTACAACACTGACCCACCAAGCAAGAGGTACTCCTTGGTGCAATAGTGGCATGAATGTTATGAATATCATAAAGAACTTTTTGATTGGATTTGAGACCCATTCTACAGGAGAAATTCATGCCTGATATTGAAAACTATATCAGCAGAGCATGGCTAGAGAGGCCTTAGGCCCTACAGAGAAGTCTAATACTCTTGTTTTGCTAAGCAGATGTTCTGTTAAACTGCCGTCTGTCTACATATTTGTTTATACCCACACATCAGTGCTGCTCCAACCTTGAACACAATAGTTTGCTGTTTTACAGTACACTGTGGCTAATGCAAAATTTCATGACTATCAAAGTTCTGAAAGTAAGTGACTGCTGGCTTCTCCAGTCTAAAAGGAACATTTACATCATCCTTCCCAAAGGCTTATGGAAGGAGCATCACAAGAGTAGGAGAAGAAAGAATTTAAGAACTACAGGATGAGAAAAAATGTTGTGGCACTTTCTCACCTAGACAAGACATGGCCATTGCACCAGAAGTTGCTTTATAAAACATGAACAATATTGAACAGTATTAAAATTGTCACTATTCCATCATTGATATGGGAAGGGCGTATGAGACCCCACCCATCCCTGAGGAGTTATTGATACTTAATGATTTCTGGGGACGGAAAATCATTGTCATATATAATGTATGTACATTGGTGGATGAGAGATAGGGATAACAGGGTGATGGGGACTTGTATATGATCAAATAATAATGTATGGGTATGACATTGTGAAAGACCAAATTTAATAGGTTTTTAAAAAAACTTGCACCTGCTGATACTCAATATTCTACCTACTAAAAACGAACACTATTAATATTCAAAATTTTATATTTTTAAAATAGTTGTATAATGGAAATATATCTTTGGATCATAAAAATTCAGACATTATAGTACTATGTTGTACATGAAATATGTGAAATATTTGTAAGTAAATGATTTTTCCATAAACATTTTCCTAAAAAAATCACATTTTCATCTTGAGGAACAAATATCTGAGGGAACAGTTTTTCAAATATTCTGTTTTGAGACTTTGTTAGAGTCTCAGTTTTGTTTTTGCATAACACTCATTAGATAATCAATTTTCTTTATCAAAAAAGTCAGGAGTTAAAAATTACTGCCTATACTCTAATGAAAGTGTAACTTGAGAAATAATAATCAAGGTTAGAAAACTAATCTCATGATTAAATAATGAAGTATTGGGCACTGCGTACTCCATCACTTTGAAATCAAATGGGACACTACCACACTCATCTTTGCTACAAAGACATTTTAGCATACCATTCTATTCTGTTAAAAATGTAACCTAAAAGTGCTGGAGAGATGGCTGAGCAGATGAAATGCTTGCATTTGGATCTCCAGAACCATAGTGGACATCATTGATCACAGAATGCTTACAGTGACAAACGGAAGTCAAGCCAGGAGAATCTCCTGGAAACTTATGGAGCAGCTACTCTGACAAATGCAATGATGAGCAACAATGATTCAAGCAAGCTGCAAGGCAAGGGCCAACACCCAAGTAAACCTCTAACTTCAGCATGCGTTATTGATATGTATGCACTTCCACTCCCATGCATGAACATGCACACATACACATGCAAGCATCAAGTACACACACAACTACAATATAAGCACAAAGCTGACCAGAAGCAGCTACAGAAAAAAAAAAAAAGAGTTTATTTTGTCTTAGAGTTTAAGAGAAAGCTTCATCATGGCAGGGAAAGCAGACAAGAAGCAGGAAAATGGCATCACATCAGCAGAGAGAAAGTAGAGAGTGTCAGTGTCCTGTAAGTCTGCCCCAGTGACACTCTTCCCCCAGCAAGGCATCATTTCCTAAAAGTTCCAAACAACCTGTGGTGGTGGTGGTGGTGGGGGGGGGGGGATTTAAGGGAGGATCAGTAGGGTAATGTGATTAGATAGTAGAGAAGAGAAATGCTGGGTCTGACAAGGTTTAATCAGGAAATGGGGAGCAGAGTAGGTTGGAGGGTTGAGAGTCTGCAAGTATGAAGTATATATAAAAAACCCATGTGGAAATCTTCTTCATAGGCTAATTAAAAATATAAAGCTAGCCAGGGGTGGTGGCACATGCCTTTAATACCAGCACTCGGGAGGCAGAGGTAGTAGGATCACCATGAATTCGAGGCCACCCTGAGAATACAGAGTAAATTCCAGGTCGGCCTGGGATAGAGTGAGACCCTACCTCGAAAAACCAAAAAAAAAAAAAAAAAAAAAAAATTAAAAATAAATAAATAAAAATAAAGCTGCTGGCAGAGAAAAGTCATCAATGGTCCTACACAGCTGTTAACTCTGTATGATGTAGTTCTAGTCTGCCACACAAGTTGTGCTTATTGATGCATAGTGGCATGATTGTTGTGGAAGTCAAAAACTACTTTTTAATTGGATTTGTGGCCAAGTCTATAGAGATAATTGTACTTATAGTACTTGGTACGATAAACAGAGTCATATGCCCATGGCTGAAGAGGTCTTATGCTCCAGAGGAAAAGCTGTCACTAATGTTTTGTTGAATAGACATATCAAAATGGCATCTAAAGTGTATTTTATTTTATTCATAGATTATTACTGCTCTTTGCCTTGGTCAAGGATGGATGCATTTGCAGTGGATGGTGGTTACTCTAAAGACTCAAAATTATTATAATCATAAGTCCTGAGAATAAATGACAATTGAGTGCTCAGACCTAAATGGAATGTCTATATTATCCCTCCAACAGAAAAAGATTAGCAGCTAACTAGGTTACTTTTCCTTAATTGAGAATTAGCTACATACCGAGAGGCACACAGTAATGGTGGAAGTCAACTTGCCTACCCTCTTCATACTAGGACCCGTGTCTGATTTGGTCTTAACCAAGGTAGCTACAACCGACAACCTCCAAATCCCCCGTCAGCAATAGCAACAGCTTCCTGTTTCTCAGTTTCAGGAACCTAGCCAGCATGTGTGGGCCTTTCCTAAGTCAATGTTCCTCTTGAATCCACCAACCAATCAGATGCTTCTTTACACACCAGAGCCTGGTGATGAGGCTCACTCTAATTACATGACTAATTCATATAAATTGACTTGATACACTTGTATTACCCTTTTTTCTATCCTTTTCTCCCCTTCTCCCTTCTTCTCTTTCTGAAGGTGCTTCTAAAGCTTCTATTCCCCACGTGAGGGGAATACTTCACTGGTCTTTTGCTTTTAACTCCAGGCAATACTTTTCCATAGTGTGCTTAATAAATTTCATAGTTTATCCTTAGGGTCAACACTTTTCAATGCATTGATAACTTGAACAAGGTTTAGAAGTTGTGGTTAACGAGCCTAGGAGTCTCCTGAATCTTTATGCAAATCAAATCCCTCCCAAGACTGTCTAATCCCTTGTTAGAAGGCTCCAGGGAACTTCCAAGAAATGGAGTTAAAAAAATGTAAGAACAGGGGGATGGGGAGATGTGACTTAATACAGTGTTTTCTTCACATAATATGACTGTTGCAATCATGAACTAACAAAGGCTATGGTTAGTTCTACAAGAAATGTAGACGATCAGGCCAGTAACATTTCATCATGGATGGTGTGGGTCACAAGGGGACCCACCTCTCTGTGAGAAACTATTGGCAATTAATGCTTTCTTAGAGATAAAGAATCACTTTTTTGTGTTATACCCACTAATAAGATGCCCATGCTCCAGAAAAGAACCTCCTACCCATGCTCATACAAGCAGCCCTGATTAAAATTAGAGGGAAACAGTAACAAAAAAAAAAAAAAGGAGTACACAAATACACTGATTTTTGAGCAATCACTCAAATAAACAGAAATACCAGCAGAAAACTCATGTAATTATGGAGAATGGAAGATGTAACATCTATGGTCAACAAGCAGAAAGTTCTGGAGTGCACATATAGTTCCATTCAAGTCCAAAGCCCTGCACATTAGAAGGGAAAGTTTTTAGGGATAGCCATAGTTTTAAGTCCAAAGTCAGGAGAAGCCTAGAAGACAAGTGGTTCAGCCCACTGACAGGGAGAGAGGATATGTTCCCCTGTTCTCTTTTTGTCTTTTCAGACCTGCTGCAGACCCAACAGACACTAAGGGATATAATCTGCTCTACTAACTTCATCTATTCAAATGTCATCTATATACTGAGAAAAATATTTAGTCAAATATCTGAGCATCTTAAGGTACAGTTAAGTTACATTGTATGTTTGGGGATGGGGTGTGTACACATGTGGGCATGTGTATGTGAAGGATCAAGAATTACCTTGAGTGTCATCCCTGAAGAACACTGCCCTTTTTTCTTTCTTTTTAATATCTTTTCTTTCCTTCTTTGTTCCTTCCTTTCTTTCATTTTCCTTTCTTTTAATTTTTGTGCTCAGTGAATACAGTCAAGTAGGTACCATTTTTAGCCTCCTACCTGTTCTCCCCCTTCCACAGGGACCCTTCTTGTTGGGGGTATGTGTCATGCACTGTGAGGTTAGCCATCAGTTATGGGTAGGAGGAAATGTCTCTGTGTATAATAACCCAATGTGTGGCTCTGACATTGTTTCCACACCCTCTTCTGCAAATTTCCCTGAGCCATATTGGATTCATTTTAGGTCGGCTTCAGTTTTGAGATCTTGGGAGCCTCTGTATCTCTGGATATCTGGTTTGGTAGGGGTTGATTGTCCACTGTGTCTATCTCCTTCACCATTGTGCTGGTTCCTGGTTTGCCAAGAAAACTGCATTCTTACATGTTTCCCCAATTATTGTTAGCTTCAGCTGGAGCCTTTTGAGGTGTGATGGGGTGGTTCTCTCTTTAGGAACTGAGTCTATCTGAAAAATAGAAACAGATTCTCTGAGGGAGAGTAAAGTTACCACCAGATAAATGTGATAACCATTATTTTTTACAGAGTGTTTAATGGGTGTAGGCCCACTTTTAGCCCATGATTGGGTGGAGCTTGATAATGGAGAGTGGGGTCATTTTTTGATTTGGTTCTGACTTGATTCCCAGCTCCAGCTATGGGTTCTGTTCCACTGAGCAGATCAGTTAGCAAAATCAAAACCAGTTGGTGTGCAACCATGGCTGTGAGCCACTATTGCACTTGTGTGAGCATCATGTCAGGTTGTTTGCTGCTAACTAGGTTAGACCATGAGTTGCTTGGACAGATATTGGTCATTTTCCCCCAGTCAGTCATGTAGCCCCTTCCAGCACTAGATGCGCTGTCCAGGGACTAAATCACTTCCAGCTTCCAGCCATGTCACTCCATGTTACGTCCCACCAGCGCATGGTGTCTTCAGCAGTAGGGTCTTACCACTAACCTTTAGTGGGTCATCAGTACTCTGACAGAAATCTGTCTTCTTTTGGGAGACCTCGTAGGTCTCTCTGATCAAAATATGATACCCACCTGCTAGTACTGGGAGTTACAGGTCAGCAACCAAGGAGAGAAGGAAGAAAAAGATAAGTGATATAAAAGAGATAAAGAGATGAGAGAGAAGAGGGAGAGAGAGAGAAAAACAAAACAGAAACAAGAGGAGATAAAGATCAGTTTTGGTCATAACCTATCCAGGGCCTAGTGATACTGGTGTTCCCTCTATGGGCCTGGTGAAGGTTCAACCATTTGGTCTGTCTTTTAGGATGTAGATTTTTATGGTACTGTGGTGGTTTGAATAGAATAGATGCCCCCCAATATATTCAGTTTTTTGTTTGTAGTTTGCATCTGCAGCTACCTGGCTGGAGTCAGTGCCATTGTGTGGATCTTAAGGTGTGGTGGTGGGTTTCAGATTTTAATCTAAAGATAAGCAAAGTGTGCCTAGCTGGAGTTCCTGAAGTGTGCTGTGGCTTTTGACCTTTAGGCTTGTACTTCTCTCTCTCTGCTTGGTCCTGTGAAGGCAGGCCAGCTTCAACTGCTATTATGGGACTTCCCCTGGATCTGTAAGCTTCAATAAATATCCCTTCCTCCATAACTGTGTCTGGTCTGGAAGTTCATCTCAGTGAACTTGAAGCTGTCTGAGACAGGTACCATTGCCATTTGAGTCCACTTTTATGTCCCCCACCTTCTTCCTCCCTTACACTCCTCTCCATCCCCACCCTCCCTGTTGTCCGGTCCTTGAGATGCTTGCTGAGTATGGTGGCATCTTGTGTAGATTCAGGTTAGGAGCTGAAGATGAGTAAGACTATGTGGTAATTATCTTTCTGTGATTGGGTGAGTTCACTGAGAATGATCTGTTCCAGGTTCGACCATTTTTTTCTTCAGTTTCCATTGTGTCATTTTTCCTTACTGCTGTTTAGAATTCCATCTTGTAGATACACATCTTAGTTATCCATTCGTCTAATGATGGACATCTGGGTTAATTCCAGCTCTTAGCTATTGTGAATTGAGCAGCTATGAACATGGTTGAGCAAATCTCTCTGAACTGAGGCATGTAACTTTTAGGGTACATGCCCAATAAGGGAATAAATGGGCCAGTCGGTAACTCTATAGTCAGCTTTTATAGGAGTTTCCATATTGCTTTCCATAGTCATTGTACCACCTTACATTCCCACCAACAGTGGATGAGGGTTCCTATTTCTCTACATCCTCACCAGCATTTATTTATTTATTTATGTTTACTGTCCTTACTTGGATAAGGTGGAATCTCACAGTTGTTTTAATTTGTATTTCCCTGATGATTAGGGATGATGTCCATTTTCTTAAGTGTGTGTTTGCCATTTTTGTATCTTCCTCTGTGAACTGCCTGTTCAGCTCTTTGCCCCATTTTGTGAGTGGGTTGTTTGACTTTTTATTGTTTAACCTTTTGAGTTCTTTGTAGATTCTAGAGATTAGGTCTCTGTCAGTTGGAAATTCAGCAAATATTTTCTCCCATTCTGTGGGTAATCTATTGGCTCTGCTTATTGTATGTTTGTCTTTGAAGAAACTTTTCAGTTTCATGAGATCCCATTGGTTGAGTGACTGTTTAAGATCCTATGCTACTGGGGTTTTATTCAGGAAGTCTTTTCCCATTCCAATATCATGGAATGTTTCTCCTAAATTTTCTTCCAGTAGGAGTCAGGTTTCTGGTGTTATGTTGAGATATTTGATCCATTTTTTCTTGATTGGGGTATAAGACGATGTATTAGTCAGGGTTCTCTAGAGGAACAGAACTGCTAGAATGAATTATTTTAAAAGGGGATTTATTGGATCAGCTTACAGTAGTCCAATAGCAGTTGCAGGCCCGAGAATCACTGAACCTGGTAGTTGCTCAGTCCTCGTGGCCAGATGCCTCAGCAGTCCCGACCCGGCACTGCAGATGGTGCAGGAAAGCCTGGAGGCTTCCTGAGGAAGCTCCCTTCCTTCCTTCCTGCCTCCCTTCCATTTTGGCTGCCGGAGCTGCTTGCTACCTTCCAGCGTGGGTTGAAGACCAGTGCGGACGAAAGACCAGCATCAACTGAAGACCCCTGTGGATTGAAGCCCAGCGGCTCCTCAGGAAGCCTCCAGGCTTTCCTGCACCATCTGCAGTGCCGGGTCGGGACTGCTGAGGCATCTGGCCACGAGGACTGAGCAACTACCAGGTTCGGTGATTCTCGGGCCTGCAACTGCTATTGGACTACTGTAAGCTGATCCAATAAATCCCCTTTTAAAATAATTCATTCTAGCAGTTCTGTTCCTCTAGAGAACCCTGACTAATACAGAATTTGGTACCAGGAGTGGGGTGAGATGTACCTGGCCATGTGGACGTTGATCTTTTGGAACCTTTGTTTTGGAGGAATAGGCATGGACTTGGTGCTTGCAACTGAAGATGTCGTCTGGAGTGGTAAGCCAAGTGTTATGGACTATTATGATGAGAGTCTGAGAATGCTAAGTGCAGACAATATTGAACTTCGAGGTTTGGCTTATGAGCTTTCTAAGGGGAAGGAAAGACTGCAGAGGACTTTGTTGGAACTGGGATACTGGCATAAGGGCTGGCTGCGTCCTGCTGCCCAGGCTCAGAGAATTTGATCAAGGTTAAATTTGTAATGGACTGATGTGCTTGGCTAAAGATATTGGACTGAGAGATTTAAGATTTTAAGGTGGAAAACCTCAAGCAAGGTAAAATTACAGGCACTGAGACTGGGTTTAGGTTACTGAACCTGCTATTGTCAAACACATTAGCAATCTTAAGGAAGATGTTCCAACTGCTTTACATTAAAAAAATGGAAAGGATGCCTGAAGAAAGACTATCATAGAAATGCAAACACTTTTGGAAAGAGTTGACTGGAGAAGGAACCTGCTTTTCAAGGCTATGATTTGTTTCGTCCCTGAATTAAGAATATGGCTGTGTCCTGCACACCTGGTATTGGTTTCAGAAGCATGAAAAATGCATGGAGTGGCTGTGAATTGCACATGCTTCCAGGAGCCACTGCTGAGATGCAGCATGAGGTAGGGCCTAATGCCCTGATAGGCTGAAAGAGCCTTTGGAAAATGTGAAGAGTGGTCATGAATTGCACATGGTTCCAGTAGTTGCTGCTGAGATGTGGCATGAGGCAGGGCATGATGCCCTGATAGGCTGAAAGAGCCTTTGGAAGATGGACCATGGTTTGCATGAAGACCAAAAGATGTTTTCTATATACCAGGACTGTGCAAGGGCTACCATAGAGTGCATTGTTGGCCTGGGATGGAAGTGTTCCCTGGCTACTCTGCCCAGCTGGAGGGGTGGAATTGGAAAGTCTGGAGACTGTTAGGCTCTGGATATATTGAACTTGAACTGCAGAAGTTTGATGTGTGTTTGATGGTGGTTGACTTTGCATTGTTTTAGTCTCTCCTTGCTGTGCCTTATACCAGTTGAAAATGTTTACTCTGTGCCTTTATATGTTAGAAGTGTTTAACTTGTTTGATTTTACAGGTCTTCATATCTTAAATTGGTCAAGACTGTGGGGACCTTTGAAATTGAACTGAGTACAATTTATAATGTGTGATGGTTAAAAATATATTGGGGGCCAGGGGCGGAATGTGGTGGTTTGAACAGAATAGATGGCCCCCAATATATTCAGTTGTTTATTTGTTTGTAGTTTGCATCTCTATCCATCTGGCTGGAGGCAATGCCATTGTGTGGATCTTAAGGTGTGGTGGTGGGTTTGAGATTTCAATCTAAAGATATGCAAAGTGTGCCTAGCTGGAGTTCCTGAAGTGTGCTCTGGCTTTTGACGTTTAGGCTTGTACTGCTCTCTCTCTCTGCTTGGGCCTGTGAAAGCAGGCCAGCTTCTTCTGCTTTTATGGAACTTCCCCTGGATCTGTAAGCTTCAATAAATCCCTTCCTCCATAACTGTGCCTGGTCTGGAAGTTCATCTCAGCGAACCTGAAGCTGACTGCTACAGACGAGATGTGTGGATCAAGTTTCAATTTCCTACATATGGTATTCCAGGTTGTCCAGCACAATTTGTTGAAGGTGCTGTCTTTTTTCAAGCCTATATTGTTAGGGCCTTTATCAAGTATCAAGTACCTGTAGTTACTTGACCCAAAGTCTGGGTTCTCAATTATATTCCATTGGTCTATACTTCTGTATTTATGCCAGTACCATGCTGTTTTTATTACTATGGCTTTGTACTATAGCTTTAGATCAGGGATGGTGATGCCTCCCAAGGTATTTCTTTTGCTGAGGATATGCTTGGATATCCGAGGCCTATTTCTTTTCTATATAAATTTTGAGATCATTTTTTCTATCTCTGTGAAGAACGATTTTGGGATTTTAATTGGAATTGCATTAAATCTGTATATTGCCTTTGGTAGGATTGCCATTTTCACAATGTTAATTCTGCCTATCCAGGAGCATGGGAGGTCTTTCTATTTTCTCAAGTCCTCCTCAATTTCTTTTCTGAAAGTTTTTATGTTTTCATTGTATAGTTCTTTCACTTCCTTGGCTAATACTATCCCAAGGTATTTTTATTTTATTGCTATTGAAAATGGGACAATGTCCCTTATTTCTTTCTCTGTATCTTTGTCATTTGCATATAGAAAGGCTACTGATTTTGTTCATTGACTTTGTATCCTGCTATTTTGCTGAAGGAGTTTATCACCTTTAAAATTTTTGGTATGGAGGCTCTCAAGGGTCTCTTACATACAGAATCATGTCACCTGTGAATAGCACTAACTTACCTTCTTCCTTTCCAAATTGTATTCCTTCTATTTTTTCTCCTGTCTTATTGCTTGAGCTAAGACTTCCAGTACTATATTTAAGAGCTGACTTGAGAGTGGACACCCTTGTTTTATTCCTGATCTCAATGGGAATTCCTTCAGTCTCTCTCCATTAAGTATTATTTGGGCTTTAGGAGCTTTTTATATAGCCTTTATTGTGTTAAGATATAAACCAACCATGCCAATTCTCTCCAGTGTTTGATCATGAAGTGATGTTGTATTTCGTCCATGGCCTTTTTGCATCTATCAAAATGATCATGTGTTTTTTTTTTATGTTGAACCTTATTTATGTTGTGTATTACATTGACAGATTTCTGTATCTTGAACCACCCCTGTGTACCTAGAATGAAGCCCACTTGATCAAGGTGGATAATGGTATGATATGTTGTTGGATTCTGTTTGTGAGGATTTTGTTCCGAATCTTTGCATCTAAGTTCATCAGGGAAATAGGCCTGAAGTATTCTTTTCTTGTGGCCTCTCTGCCGGGTTTTGGTATTAGGTTTATATTAGCTTTATAGAAGTAGTGGGGAAGCTTTCCCTTTTCTCCAATTGTGTGGCATAGTTTGAGAAAGACTGGTTTCAGTTCTCCCAGGAAGATTTGATAGAATTCAGCTGATAAGCCATCTTGTCCTGGACTTTTCTTCTTGGGGCTGTTTTTTATTGCCTCCTCAATCTCAATGGGTGTGATAGGCTTGTTTAGGATATTAATCTTCTCTGAGTTTAGCTTTGGTAGATCATATGTGTCTAGGAATTTGTCCATTTCCTCCATATTATCCACTTGTGGGGTAGAAGTTTTTGAAGTAAGATCTGATGATTCTCCCAATTTCATTTATGTCTGTTGTGATCTGTCCCTTTTCATTTCTCATTTTGTTATTTTGAAGTGTCTCTTTTTTCCCTTGATCAAATTGGCCAGTGGTTTGTCAATCTTCCTTATTTTTTCATAGAACCAACTCTTTGTTTCATCAATTTTCTTAATTGTTTTCTTAGTTTCCAATTCATTAATGTCTTCTCTGATCTTAATAATTTCTTTCCATCTGGAGCTTTTCGGATTGGATTCTTCTTGCTTTTCCAGTGCCTTTAGGTGGATGGTTAGGCTGCTGATTTGGGATCTGTCTTTGTTATGAAGGAATTTAGTGCTATGAATTTTCCCTTGAGGAAAACTTTCATTGTGTCCCATAAATTTTGGTATGATGTGTTGGTATGATGTGTTCTCATTGTCATTCATTTTTAGAAATTTCACAATTTCTTTTTTTATTTCTTCTACTACCCATTTGTTGCTTAAAAGTGTGCTTTTCAATTTCCCAGAGCCAATGGGATTATTTGTTATTAATTTCTAGAAATATAGCATTGTGATCTGTTATCATGCAGGAAATTATGTCAGTCTTCCTAAACATATGGAGACAGATTCATGGAGGCAGTATATGATCTATGTTAGAAAAGTTTCCATGGGCTGCTGAGAAGAATGTACAATCTGTGGATTTGGAGTGGAATGTTCTGTAGATGTCCATTAGTTCTAAATGTTCCATGGTTTTGTTGAGTTCTTTCACTTCCCTGTTGAGTTTCTGTTTGAATGATCTATCCATTGCTGATAATGATGGTGTTGGTGGTTATTTCATTGGCAAATAGGTTTTGTTTTATGAATTGTGGTGCACCAATATTTGGTGCATAAAGATTGATGATTGTGATATCCTCTTGATGTATTGTTTCATTGTTCAGGTGGAAGTGGCCTTCTTTTTTTTTTGATTATTTTTGGTTTGAAGTCTATTTTGTCTGATATTAGTATGGCTATGCCTGCATTTTTCTTATTCCCTTTTGCTTGGATTATCATTTTCCACCCTTTCACCCTGAGGAGGTGTCTGTCTTTAATAGTGAGGTGGGTTTCTTGAAGACAACAGATTGAGGGGTCTAATTTTCTGATCTACCCTGCTAGCTTGTGTCTATTTATGCATGAATTAAGGGCATTGATATTCAGGATAATGACTATGAGGTTTGTTTTATCTCTGCCATATTATGTTGGTTTATGTGGTTTGGTGTTTTCATGGACTGTGAAGTTTTTTTGTGCCTTCTGTGAGTTTGGTTATTATGATATGCTTCTTGTAGGCACTTGACGTTCATTATTTGAATTTTCTGTGTGGAGAATTTCCTGAAATACTCTCTGTAGGTTTGGTTTTCTGTTCATATAGTTGTAAAGCTGAGTTTTGTCATGGACAGTTTTTCTTTTACCATCTATTATGGGAGATACTTTTGCTGGGTAGAGTAGTTTGGGTTGCAAGCCATAGGTTCTTATAGTGTTCAGTGTTCCACTCTGGGCTTGTCTGGCTTTCAGGGTTAATATCGAGAAATCTGAAGTAATTCTGACGCATTTACCTTTAAATGTGATGTGTTGTTTTTCCTAGCTGCTTTTAGGATTTTTTTTTTTTTTTTTGATGTCAATCTTTGGAAGCCAATCTGTTTGGAGTTCTGTTAGCTTCTTGTAGCGTGGAGGTGGCATGGAGCAGAGAGGGTCTGAAGTCACATGGGGGCAGGGCAGTATGCACAGGGTCTGAAGTTGTAGGGGTGCACAGGTTGGGTGCACATAGGGTCCAATGTCACACGGGGGTGGAGAGGAGTGGAGAGAGTCAATTCATGTGGGTGCAGGGTGGAGTGGAAAGTGTCTGAAGTTGTGAAGGGTGAGGTGAGCAGAGAGGGTCTGAAGTCATGTGGGTATGAGGCAGAGCGAAGAGTGTCTGTGGGGGTGGGTCAGAGTGGATCTGAAGTCGTGCACGGGTGGAGTGGGGTGGAGAGGGTATGTGGATGCGTGGGTGGGTGGGGGGATCCAGGTGGCCACCCGTGCCCAGCAGTGCAGATGGAACTACTCTGACCTGTGTCCCCTTGCCTGCAGTTAGTGCGGGAGTAGCCTGAGGCTGGGGCTATGGCTAGGAAGGCTGCTTGGTGGGATTGGGGAACTAGTGGGTTACCCCACAGTGTGGGAATCAGCCAATTCCCTTTTTGCACCGCTGCACCCTCCCACTGGCATTCTATTAGAGACTGCTCTCCCCTAAAAGACCCAGTGACCTAGCAATGACTTGCCTGTCCTTTTCAGGAGTGACAGCATGGTTAAGCAGATGCCATCTTGACTGGAAGCCTCTTTCTTTCTTAAGAAAAGGCTTCTCAACTTCCGGTCAAGATGGCGACATAGGAACCACGCCTAAGCAGCCTAGGGGAGAAAAAGCCAAAGAAAACCCAGCAAAATACACACCTTTACTAAAAAGGGAGGTGTATAAGAGATTAAAACAGCAGCGGAGAAGTAGGAGATATCCAGAATGGGGCAGGCCAAAGCAGCTCCGGCAGCGGCGGCTCGGGATCCGGAAGCGGTGACTCGGGATCCGGCAGCGGCAGCTCGGGATCCGGCAGCGGCAGCTCGGGACCCGGTAGTGGCGACTCGGGCTCCGGCAGCGGCAGCTCGGGCTCTGGCAGTGGCAGCTTGGGCTCCGGTAGCGGCGACTCGGGCTCCAGCAGCGGCGGCTAGGACCCCGGCAGCGGAAGCGGCGGTGGAAGCAGTGACTCCAGCTCCAAAAACAACATCAGCAGCTCGGGTACCAGCCACAGTGGCTTCAGTGGCAGCGAATCCAGCAGCGGAGGCTCCAGTGGCTTCAGCGGCAGAGGCGGATCCCGCAGTGGCAGCACCAGTGGATCAGAGGCGGTGGACCCAGCAGCGGCAGCTCAAGCGGCAGCAGCGGGGACCCAGCAGCAGGGGTGCCAATCTGCAGGGCCACAGTTGCCAGGCTTGGTTTGCCCCACAGGAAAAGCTAGTACCCAGTTCCAGAAAGCAGAACAGCGGCCCAACATCCCAGCCAGCAACTTGACTGAGACCAAAAGCATCCAAAGAGGTAACTGGGATTGAACCAGGGAAGGGTCTCACTTGGTCACAAGCTGACTTGGATCCCTCAACAGACCAGAAATCTTAACCTCTTTGTTGATAGAGGATCTGGTTTTTATAATACCTAATCTTGCATAAATGCTCGGTGCTGTTCTTGACTGAATGTGTATAGGGTTTAGTTAAATTTTAGAATATACCTGTATTTTATTCCACTCAACCTATTTGAATACTCCCATAGCAGGCAAACTCAACCCCTAGGACCACGTGTCTAGATACTCCAAGAGTGGTAAGAGTCACACCTAATATCTTAATCTCCTACATAGAAGATATACAATATCAGATCAATAGATACAGCAAAGAATACCCAGCTAACTGGAAAATCTAAGCAGTAACTTATTCCAAGATGCAAAAATATATACATTATAACACAAGAAACACCAAAAACCAAGGCAATATAAATCCACCAAAAAGCATCAATGCATCAGAAATGACCTCTAGTGAGAACGAGTTAGAGGAAATGCCTGAGAAAGATTTCAAAAGAATGATTGTAAATATGTTCAAAGAACTCAAAGAAGAAATCAAAGGAATCAGAGAAGATACAGGACACCAATTTAACGAAATAAAGAAATCAATACAAGACATAAATAAGGAAATAGAAATAATGAAGAAACACCAGTCAGAGTTACTAGCAATGAAGAACACAGTTAATGAAATAAAAAACTCTGTAGAAAATCTTACCAGTAGAATGGATGAAGGAGAGGACAGAATATCTAAGCTAGAAGACCAGGTGGCAGATCTAATAGAGTCCAACAAAGAGAAAGACAAATTAATAGAAAAGTATGAATGGGAATTTCAAGATATTCGGAACACTATGAAAAGATCAAATATAAGAATTCAGGGTATAGTAGAAGGAGAAGAATTTCAATCCAAAGGCATAGTAGGCGTCTTCACCAAAATCATAGAAGAAAACTTCCCCAAATTGGGAAAGAGGTGCCAATGCAGATACAGGAAGCCTTTAGAACACCAGCCAGACAAAACCTGGAAAGAACCTCTCCTCGCCATATTATAATCAAACTACCAAACACACAATCCAAAGAAAAAATATTGAAAGCAGTTAGAGAGAAAAATCAAGTTACCTACAAAGGCAAGCCCATCAGGATCACAGCAGATTACTCAACACAAACTTTCAAAGCCAGAAGGGCTTGGAGTGATGTATTCCAAATTCTGAAAGATAACAACTGTCAACCAAGGCTACTTTATCCTGCAAAACTATCCATTCAAATAGACGGAGAAATAAGGACATTCCATGACAAAAGCAGGCTAAAGGAGTATTTGAAGACAAAACCAGCTCTACAGAAAATACTTGAAAGAATCCTCCATGCCGAAGAGAAGGAAAAACACACATATAAGGAACCTGGAAAACAACAAACAATACTCAAATACTAGTTAATATAAGAGAGCAAAGGTAGAACCAGAACCACAAAAAAAAAAAAAAAATGGCAAGCATAAATACACATCTTTCAATAATATCTCTTAATATCAATGGCCTCAATGCTCCAAACAAAAGACATAGATTTGCAGACTGGGTTAAAAAGCATGACCCTACAATTTGTTGTCTCCAAGAAACTCACCTTTCTGCAAAGGATGGACATTATCTTAGGGTGAAAGGTTGGAAAACGGTGTTTCAAGCAAATGGACCCAGAAAGCAAGCAGGGGTTGCTATCCAAATATCTGACAAGGCAGACTTCACTCCAACATTAGTCAAGAAAGATAAGGAAGGTCACTTTATATTGATTAAGGGCACACTCCAACAGGAGGACATTACAATCCTAAACATATATGCACCTAACATGGGGGCTCCCAAATTCATCAAACAAACACTGTTAGAACTAAGGTCACAGATAACACCAAACACAGTGGTAGTGGGTGACTTTATCACCCCACTCTCATCAATTGACAGGTCATCCCGCGAAAAAATAAACAGAGAGGCATCTGGACTAAATGAGGTCATAGAAGGAATGGACCTAACAGATATATACAGGACATTTCATCCAAATGCTGCAGAATATACATTCTTTTCAGCAGCACATGGATCATTCTCTAAAATAGACCATATATTAGGACACAAAGCAAATCTTAACAAATTCAGGAAAATTGAAATAATTCCTTGCATTCTATCTGACCACAATGGAATCAAACTACAAATCAATAGCAAGAAAGGATATAGAGCATACACAAAATCATGGAAACTAAACAATACACTACTAAATGATGAATGGGTCAATGAAGAAATCAAGAAGGAAATCAAAAAATTTATAGAGTCAAACAATAATGAGAACACAACATACCAAAATCTCTGGGACACAATGAAGGCAGTTCTAAGAGGTAAATTTATAGCTTTAAGTGCCTATATTAAGAAATTAGAAAGGTCGCAAGTAAATGACCAAATGCTTCACCTTAAAGCCTTGGAAAAAGAAGAACAAGGGAAACCAAAAATCAGTAGACGGGAAGAAATAATAAAGATTAGGGCAGAAATTAATGAAATAGAAACCAAAAAAACAATACAAAGAATTAATGAAACAAAGAGCTGGTTCTTTGAAAGGATAAACAAGATTGATAAACCCTTAGCAAATCTGACCAAAAGAAAGAGAGAAGAGACACAAATTAATAAAATTAGAGATGAAAAAGGTAACATCACGACAGATGCCAGAGAAATTCAAAAAATCATAGGGACACATTATAAAAACATATACTCCACAAAGTATGAAAATCTGAAAGAAATGGATGATTTCCTTGATTTATATGACCTACCTAAATTAAATCAAGATGAGATTAATCACTTAAATAGACCTATAACAAGCATGGAGATCCTAACAGTTATCAAAAATCTCCCAACTAAAAAAAGCCCAGGCCCAGATGGATTCACTGCTGAATTTTACCAGACCTTCAGGGAAGAGCTAACACCATTGCTTCTTAAGCTTTTTCATGAAATAGAAAAAGAAGGAATTCTACCAAACTCCTTCTATGAAGCCAGCATCACCCTGATACCAAAACCAGGCAAAGATAGAACAAAAAAGGAAAATTACAGACCAATATCACTCATGAACATAGATGCAAAAATTCTCAACAAAATATTGGCAAACAGAATACAAGAATATATTAGAAAGATCATTCACCCTGACCAAGTAGGCTTTATCCCAGAGATGCAGGGATGGTTCGCAAATCTATAAATGTTATACGTTATATAAATGGGTTGAAGGACAAAAATCACATGATCATCTCATTAGACGCAGAGAAAGCCTTTGACAAAATGCAACATCCCTTCATGATAAAAGTCCTACAGAGACTGGGAATAGAAGGAACATATCTCAATATAATAAAGGCTATTTATGATAAGCCTACAGCCAACATATTACTAAATGGGGAAAAACTGGAAGCTTTTCCACTAAAATCAGGAACAAGACAAGGGTGTCCACTGTCCCCACTTTTATTTAATATAGTTCTGGAAGTCTTAGCCATAGCAATAATGCAAGAGACATGCATAAAAGTGATACAAATCGGAAAGGAAGAGGTCAAGTTATCATTATTTGCAGATGACATGATTCTATATATAAAGGACCCTAAAGACTCTACTAGCAAACTGTTAGAGCTGATAAAAACCTACAGTCATGTAGCAGGATACAAAATAAATACACAGAAACTAGTAGCCTTCATATATGCTAACAACAAACACACAGAGGATGAAATAAGAGAATCACTCCCATTCACAATTGCATCAAAAAAAAATAAAGTACCTTGGAATAAACCTTACCAAGGAAGTAAAGAATCTCTACAATGAGAACTTTAAAACACTCAAGCGAGAAATTGCAGAAGACACTAGGAAGTGGAAAAACATCCCTTGTTCCTGGATTGGAAGAATCAATATTGTGAAAATGGCAATCTTACCAAAAGCAATCTACACATTTAATGCAATCCCCATCAAACTTCCAAAGGCATTCTTCATGGAAATAGAAAAAACAATCCAAAAATTCATTTGGAATCACAAAAAACCTCGAATATCTAAAATAATACTGAGCAACAAAAATAAGGCTGGTGGTATCACCATACCTGATTTTAACCTATACTACAGAGCCATAGTAACAAAAACAGCATGGTACTGGCACAAAAGCAGACTTGTAGATCAATGGAACAGAATAGAGGACCCAAATGTAACACCATGTAGTTATAGCCACCTGATATTTGATAAAAATGCCAAAAATACTCATTGGAGGAAAGACAGCCTCTTCAGCAAATGGTGTTGGGAAAACTGGATATATATCTGTAGAAGGATGAAAATAGATTCTTCTCTTTCTCCGTGCACAAGAATTAAGTCCAAATGGATTAAGGACCTTAACATCAGACCTGAAACTCTGAAACTGCTAGAGGAAAAAGTAGGGGAAACCCTTCAACATATTGGTCTTGGCAAAGACTTTCTGAATACAACCCCAATTGCTCGGGCAATAAAACCACAGATTAACCACTGGGACCTCATGAAAATACAAAGATTTTGCACTGCAAAGGACATGGTGAAGAAAGCAAAGAGGCAACCTGCAGAATGGGAAAAAATCTTCACCAGCTATATATCTGATAGAGGATTAATATCTAGGATATACAAAGAACTCAAGAAGTTAAATAATAAGGAATCAAACAAACCAATCAAAAAATGGGCAATGGAGCTAAATAGAGAATTCTCAAAGGAAGAAATACGAATGGCATATATGCATCTAAATACATGTTCTACATCCCTAGTCATCAGGGAAATGCAGACTAAGACTACATTGAGATTCCATCTCACTCCTGTCAGATTGGCTACCATCATGAAAACAAATGATCATAAATGTTGGCGGGGATGTGGAAAAAGAGGAACCCTTCTACACTGTTGGTGGGAATGCAATCTGGTCCAGCCATTGTGGAAATCAGTGTGGAGGTTCCTAAAACAGCTAAATATTGATCTACCATATGACCCAGCTATAGCACTCCTAAGCATATATCCTAAGGACTCATCTCATTACCTTAGAGATACTTGCTCAACCATGTTTATTGCTGCTCAATTTATAATAGCTGGGAAATGGAACCAGCCTAGATTTCCCTCAACTGATGAGTGGATAATGAAGATATGGCACATTTATACAATGGAGTTTTACTCATCAGTAAAGAGAAATGAAGTTCTGAAATTTGCAGAAAAGTGGATGGATCTGGAAAGAATTATACTAAGTGAGGTAACCCAGGCCCAGAAAGCCAAGCGCCACATGTTCTCCCTCATATGTGGATCTTAGCTACAAATGATTGGGCTTCTGTGTGAGAAGGAAAAAACTCAGTAGCAGAGGCCAGTAAGTTAAAAAAGGAGATAGAAAGGGAAGAGAAAGAAAGGGAGGAGGGCTTTTATTAGGTTGGTATTGTATATATGTAAGTAGAAAGATTGAGATGGGGAGGGGATATGATGGAGAATGGAATTTCAAAGGGGAAAGGGGGGAGGGTAATACCATGGGATATTTTTTATAATCATGGAAAATATTAATAAAAATTGAGAAAATAAAAAAAAGAAAAGAAATGGCTTCTCATTGGTCTAGAGCTCACAACTAGCTGGATAGCAGACCCAGAGGTCCTCCTGTATCTGCTCCATAGTGCTGGTATTACAGATGCACACCACCACATCCAAATTTCTTTCTGTGGGTTCTTGGGAGTGAATTCAGGAACTCATATTTGTCAGAAAAGTACTTCACTGACCACACATCTCCCTAGCCTGACCACACAAAGTTTTACCTAATTGAAAAGTATAATGAATACCTAAATGTATATTTATTCCAACCTCATTAGTTTTAGGATTAATTTCAGGAGATGAACTGGTATGAAAAATATCTGAGGGCTGGGGAGATGGCTTAGTGGTTAAAGTGCTTGCCTGAGAAGCCAAAGGACCCATGTTTGATTCCCCAGGACCCATGTAAGCCAGATTCACAGGTGGTACATGCACCTGGAGTTCATTTGCAACAGCTGAAGGCCCTGGCATGCCCATTCTTTATCTATCTGCCTCTCTCTTTCAAACAAATAAAAGAAAATAAGAACTATAAAGTTTTTTTAAAAAGATCTGAGGAGTACTACTTTTCACATAGTACTAAATTATCTCTAACAATTTGAGTTTTCACTTTTTTTTAGTGACATTACTAGGAACACTTGACTATTTCACTTTTATTTCTGGATCTTTATCCATCTTGCCCATTGGCCTTCAGGTTATTATCCTTAAAATGAAAGGAAATGTGTAAGGAAGGATTATTATTTCTGAAAATGGAACCAGCCAGTATTGTGCAGTGGGAAGCATACCTTTGCATTTTATAACAGCAGTCAGCAGAAGTACTATGGGATTGCTATAACTAAGTGAACATATTGAGTCAAGGTGGCCTGGTTCCCTGTACTGTCTGTTCAGTGGCTCTACTCTTCTCTGTGTTTGACAATGCTTCTCACTGCACAATGCTTTACCCTGTGTTACTGGCAGTTCTGTCTCAGTGCTTGACTCATATATTCTTAATGAGTTTATAAGCTTAGTGTGAAGAAATTTAAAATATCTCAATTCCTCAAAAAGAGAAAGCATCTTTATGTAACTCAGAATGGCCTGAAGTTCATGATTGTACTGCCTCACTCCTAAGAACTGACACGTCTGGAAAAACTAGAGTACTTTCTGCTCAGGAAGAGCTTTCTGTTTTGTCTTGAAAATGCCATCTCTCTTCCTTTAACTCAGAGGGTCCTTACACATCCTTATTCTACAATAAATCTATAGTAGCTAGCATATGGTAGTGACACACATCACTGTATCCTGTGATCCCACTTTTTTTACTACAATTTTGCTTCACCCTTCTGAGTAAAAGCTGACCTTTCACTGGGAAATGAGTTGGCACTTCTGGTAAAATACCATTAAGATAATTTTTTCTGGCAGCAAAAGTTCAGGGATAATTGCACCTATCCAGTTAAAACTTGATTTAATCCAAATTTCACTTCTCCTAATTTGTGTGATTAATCTTGAAAAATACAAATGAGTGAAAGTATCCAGATTCATATGAGAAATTAAAGGTCATCTCACTTTTCAAGAACTGACTTCTAATTTCATTCTCACACATTTATTTTATGGTTTGATTTTTTTCAAAGGAAGTTTAACTCTATCAATAACTGATTCTACATTTATTTAAAATGTTCTAGATTTTAAGTTGACTAAATGAGTGTGTTATTAGTGATTGCAGTTTGCAAACTAAATGAGACCAGCAAAGGTTCTGCTTGCAAATATGAGTAAGTGAGCCACCTGTGTCCATCATCACTATAAGGTGAGGTGCCTCTATCTTCAAAGACTTAGACTTTAAGCCAGAAGTATCCTATGATTCATTATTTTCAATTCCATTATATATTCAGCCTCATAGAACTGACAAAATCAAGCTATTTATGGATTTTTAAAATTTAGTATGGCTACTATAATTTGCTTCTGCATACCTAGGGAGAAAATAATCTCTTATATAAAATATTTTCATTTTCTTCTATTTTTAGCCAGTTATTTTTGTACCTGGATACTTTTAAAATCTGTTGATCAAAAATATGAAAATAAGCACACAGGCTTATCAGTTTAATAAACACCAAAATAGATATGTAATACTGAGCCATCATTTTCAAGTATTTATTTAAAAGTCTTTATCAACCTAGGCTCTAATTACTACCATACCAAATTAAGAGAAGCAATACAGCTCATATTTGAATTTTGGGGTCTATGAACTAAGTCTATGTGGTCCCTCCAGATAGAACTGTACCATGCTTACTGTGTAAACAGTAATTACTACTTGTTATTTTATTTTAATTAAAAATTAATAGGTCTCTTTCCCATGCTCTTCACAACCGCATGCGTGTGTGTGTGTGTGTGTGTGTGTGTGTGTGTGTGTGTGTGTTTTCTTTATTAGTTAGTTTTGTATTCAGCAAATACAGTCAGTTTGGTACCATTATTAGGATCATCCGTGACCTACCCCCTCCTCTTGGGCCCTCCTTGTTGAGGTATGTGGGTCATGCATTGTGGAGTTAGCCCACAGTAATGCGCAAGATAAATGTCTCTGCATATCATGACCCAACATGTGGCTCTGACATTCTTTCTGTCCTCTCTTCCGCAAAATCTCCCTGAGCCAAGTTGGATTCATTTTTGGTCTGCTTCAGGGATTAGGTGTTGGGGGCCTCTGAGGCTTTGGCTCTCTGATTTGGTAGGAGTTGATCTTTCTCTGTGTTGATCTCCTTCCCCCTTGTGCTGGTATCCAGTTCATCAAGAAAACAGCACCCTTGCTTGTTTCACCAATTTTTCTTAGTTTCAGCCTGGGCTCTTTGGAGGTATGATGGGGTAGCTCTCTCCTTAGGATCTACATCTACCTGAAAAAGAGAAGCAAATTCTCCACCACACCTTAAGATCTGTCCAGTAACACCTCCTCCAGCCAGGTCCAAACAATAAACTAATGAAGCACTGAATAAATTGGGAACCATCTATTCCAAGTACAACTGAGGAGGCGGTGAGAGAGCAGAAAGCTCTGCGATGAAGGTGTGCAAGCAGCTGTCTAGGAGGTATTTAAGAATATTTTTCATTACAGGGTGGTTATCCTTTCCATTTCCTTACCATGTCCTCAGTTTCACCATATTAATTTTCAGCCTTAAGCTCTAGGCTGGGCTTCTTTTGGTTCCAAACTAGTGTTTCTTACATTATAGAGAAGTTCCCTCAGTTTGCTAAGGCGAAAAAGACAATTGCTGTGAACATAAGTAGAGATTACAGAATACTGATCAAGTCACTTGTAAAGGAATTCAGTGACCAATGCATGCTGCATTTGTGTCAGAAGATGTACACACACTAGTGGACATCCACGACATGGGAGATGCCTATGGTCTACATTAGACAGTGCTACTTAACTACTGATCATGTAATTTGTGCCAGAGGATGCTGACATAAATAGTCATGTGTTCAAAATAGTACCCACGAAGCAGATGGATGCAAATGGATGTTTCCATTACCTTTCTTCATGACCAGTACTCCAGATCACATCAACATCAAACCCAAAGAAATCACACAGCAAACATTACTTATCATAAGTGGGGAATATTAGCTATTATAATAAGTAGCTGAAGTGGCTTGATAGGAAAATAAAGAGTTTTCTTATATGGGTCATGTCCCCTGATTTTGCAGCAGACATAAGTGGTGAGAGTAGAGTTATTAGTCTTCAGAAAATGGAGATACAATAGGCAGTGTAGAAAGAGAGACAGGTCCCCAAGAAAGTAAAGAGAAAAGATAGCAGCTAGGGGGTTCTTTCAAACTGCAGGAAGTGAGAATGAAGTTTATAAGTGAAGCGTTGTGGTTTGGAGCAGATTCTTTCTTTTACTGTGACTATTTCCAGTGGTGTTGACTATCCCTGAAACAGACAAAGATAAAATTAAAATGACTTTTAAAAAGACAGGAAGTCAACTACCAGCCAAGATGGCGACTGCCTAGCTGCGCTGCAAATCCGGGGGAAAGAAAGGCAAGATATTAAGGGTACATAATGGCTTTTAGGGGAGAGAAATCTGGGAGGGCACAGAGGCGGGGGAAGAGGGAATCGCCGATCCCCTCACAGGCAGGTAGGCACCCCTCACCCCAAATAACCGCCTTGTTCACAGCACCTCCGCTGCCGCCGCTGCTGCTCCGGATCCCGTACGGCTACCACCGTGCGCCGATTGTTCCCTGCGTGCGGAAGCTTAGACTGCTCCGCACTCTCGTCCACTCGCCCACTTACTGAGTGTGCCCAGTCCCACAGCAGCTGCCACGCAAGCTCAGACTGTGTCTCTCGCTAGCGCCAGCTCAGGTGCCATCCCCTACCTGCCTGCCACGCCGGCCGTCTGCCATTGTCCTGTGGTGGGGGAGCGCAGACTGCTTCCGGTTCCCAGCGTCCCCAGCCAGAGTTTGGGTTGCTTCAGTGCTTGGTACCTCAGTGCCACTCCTAAATTAAATGCAGGCAGCTTTGGCACATTACCGCTTGAGAACTTAGGCAACTTTGGCGCCCCTGCCAGGCAGAAGATAGGCAGCTTTGGCAAGTGAGATTGTTCCCTGCTTGCGGAAGCTTAGACTGCTCCACACTCTTGTCCACTCGCCCACTTACTGAGTGTGCCCAGTCCCACAGCAGCTGCCACGCAAGCTCAGACTGTGTCTCTGGATTGCGCCAGCTCAGGTGCCATCCCCTACCTGACTGCCATGCCGGCCGGCCGCCAGTGTCCTGTGGCGGGGGAGAGCAGACTGCTTCCG
The DNA here is from genome assembly GCA_036346955.1 of Dipus sagitta. Lineage (NCBI taxonomy): Eukaryota > Metazoa > Chordata > Mammalia > Rodentia > Dipodidae > Dipus > Dipus sagitta. Next base: position 57,844,691 of record CM070775.1, on the reverse strand, counting down.
GTTCCCAGCGTTTCCAGCCAGAGTTTGGGCTGCTTCAGTGCTTGGTGATTCAGTGCCACTCCTAGCTCGAAAGCAGGCAGCTTTGGCACATTACCACTTGAGAACTCAAGCAACTTCGGTGCCCCTGCCAGGCAGTAGATAGGTGGCTTTGGCAAGTGAGAGCAAAAGCCCAGGCTGCTTGGCAACTGCCCCAGGCTGCATAAGATTCCCATTGGTTTTGAGCCCAGGCTGATATGCCCACCTACCTGCCCATACACTGTCATGGGCAGAACACAGCACAAAAGAAATAACATGAAAAATCAAATGCAAGAAAATCCAGTTAGATCATCCAGTCCCACAATGAATACATCTAACCAAAACATAGAAGAACCAATAGGACCAGAACACCAAATTAAAGCTATGAGCAATGCAACCCTGACCAACCTATTGGCAGAACTTTCAGGAAAGCAACAAAGGGCCGACAATCATGTGGATGCTGCCATCACTAAACTAGAACTAATAGATAAGAAATTGGAAGGATTAGATATGAAATTGGAAGGATTTCAAAGAGAGTTAAGAGATTTGAGGGAGAGTGAAAAAAAAGAAGACCTTAAAAATCAGCTGGCCATTCTAAATGAAGACATAAAGAAATGCAAGGATGAACTCCAAGAATCATCAAGAAAATCAGAAAATGATGTGAAAAGGGAGCTTGACAGAGGGATGGAAATTATACATAGAAAAATAATAGAAAATGCAAATTTAATTGAACAAGTGCAAAACTCTCTAGAAGCTCTCAAGAATAGAGTCAGCCAAGTGGAGGATAGAAACTCTGATCTGGAAGACAAGATGGAAGAAACAGTTAGAGAGTTCAAAAATTTCAGTAAGATCAAAAGCTCCTGTGAACAGAACATGAGGGAATTGTGGGATACACTTAAACGTCCCAATATCAGGATCACTGGAATACCAGAAGGAGAAGAAATTCAGACCAAAGGCATGGAGAACTTGTATAACAAAATAATTGAAGAAAACTTCCCCAGTCTCTTAAAAGAAAGGCCCATCAAGATACAAGAAGCCAATACAACTCCAAACAGACTGGACCAAAGGAGAAACTCTCCAAGACATATTATCATTAAGACTCTAAACATTGACAACAAAGAGAAAATCCTAAAAGCAGCTAGGGAAAAACAGCACACAACCTTCAAAGGTAACCCCATCAGAATTACTTCAGACTTCTCAATGGAAACCCTGAAAGCTAGAATGGCCTGGAATGAAACACTGCAAAATCTAAGAACCTATGGCTTCCAACCAAAACTACTCTACCCAGCAAAAGTATCCCTCATAATAGATGGTGAAAGAAAAACATTCCACAACAAAACTCAGCTTTACAATTATATGAACACAAAACCAAACCTACAGAGAGTATTTCAGGAAATTCTCCACAGAGAAGAAAAAAATAATCAAACACAATTGCCTACAAGAAACAGATCACAACAACCAAACTCAGAGGAGCCACAAAAAACGTCAACGTCCATGAAAACACCAACCCACATTTTCCATCACAATATGGCAGGGATCAAATCAAATCTCACAGTCATTACCCTAAATATTAATGGCCTTAATTCACCCATCAAGAGACTCAAGCTAACAGGATGGATCGAAAAATTAGACCACTCAATCTGTTGCCTTCAAGAAACCCACCTCACCATTAAAGACAGACATCTCCTCAGGGTGAAAGGGTGGAAAACAGTATTCCAAGCAAATGGGAATAACAAACAAGCGGGTGTAGCTATATTAATATCGGATAAAATAGACTTCAAAGCAAAAACAATCAAAAAAGACAAGGAAGGCCACTTCCTACTTATCACGGGACTGATCCATCAAGAGGATATTATAATCATAAATCTGTATGCACCAAACACAGGGGCACCACAGTTCATGAAACAAAACCTACTTGATAATAAAACAGAAATAACCACAAACACCATCATAGCTGGGGACTTCAATACACCATTATCAGTAATAGACAGATCATCCAAACAGAAACTCAACAGGGAAGTAAGAGAGCTCAACAAAAGCATAGATCACTTAGACCCAACGGACATCTACAGAACCTTCCATCCCAAATCCACAGATTACACATTCTTCTCAGCAGCCCATGGAACATTCTCTAAAATAGACCATATACTGGGTCACAAAGACTGCCTCCACATAGTTAGGAAGATTGACATAATTCCCTGCATGATATCAGATCACAATGCTATATTGCTAGAAATCAACAACAAAAGACCCACCAAGAATCCCAACGGCACCTGGAAACTGAACAGCACACTTTTAAACAATAAATGGATAGTGGATGAAATAAAGAATGAAATTGCAAAATTTCTGGAATTGAACGACAATGAGAACGCATCGTACCAAAACTTATGGGACACAATGAAAGCGGTCCTCAGGGTAAAATTCATAGCATTCAATGCTTTCATAAAAAAGACAGAAAGGTCCCAAATCAATGACCTTACCATCCACCTAAAGGCACTGGGAAAACAAGAAAAATTCAACCCAAATAGCTCCAGAAGGAAAGAAATAATTAAAATCAGAGCACAAATCAATGAACTGGAAATGAAGGAAACAATTAAGACAATTGAAAAAACAAAGAGCTGGTTCTTTGAAAAAATAAACAAGATTGACAAAGCCCTGGCCAATCTGATCAAGCAAAAAAAAGGAGAAGCTTCAAATTAACAAAATTCAAAATGAAAAAGGAAAGATCACAACAGACATAAGTGAAATTGGGAGAATCATCAGGACTTATTTCAAAAACCTCTACTCCACAAAACTGGATAATGTGGAGGAAATGGATAAATTCTTGGATGCATACCATCTACGAAAGCTAAACACAGAGCAGATTAATCATCTCAATCAACCCATCACACTCATAGAGATTGAAAAAGTAATAAAAAACCTCCCAAAAAAGAAAAGTCCAGGACCAGATGGCTTCTCAGCTGAATTCTATTAAACCTTCATGGAAGAACTCAAACCAATCTTCCTCAAACTGTGCCACACAATTGGTGAACAGGGAAAGCTACCCAACTCCTTTTACGAAGCTAGCATCACCCTAATTCCAAAACCAGGCAGAGATGCCACAAGAAAAGAAAACTACCGGCCTATTTCCCTGATGAATTTAGATACAAAGATCCTAAACAAAATTCTTGCAAACCGAATCCAACAACACATCAAAAGTATGATCCACCTTAACCATGTGGGATTCATTCCAGGAAAACAGGGGTGATTCAACATATGGAAATCTGTCAATGTAATACACCACATAAACAAGGTTAAACATAAAAACCACATGATCATTTCGATAGACACAGAAAAGGCCTTTGACAAGATTCAACATCACTTCATATTCAAAACATTGGAGAGAATCCGCATGGTTGGTTCACATCTCAACCTAATAAAGGCAATATACGAAGCTCCTAAGGCCCAAATAATACTTAATGGAGAGAGACTGGAGGAATTCCCATTAAGATCAGGAACAAGACAGGGTTGTCCACTCTCACCTCTGCTTTTCAATATAGTACTGGAAGTCCTAGGTCAAGCAATAAGACAGGAGAAGGAAATAAAAGGGATACAATTTGGAAAGGAAGAAGTTAAATTAGCTTTATTCGCTGATGACATGATTATATATGTAAGAGACCAGAGAGAATCCATCCCAAAACTCCTGAAGGTGATTAACTCCTGTAGCAAAGTAGCAGGATACAAAATCAATGCACAAAAATCAGTAGCCTTCCTTTAAGCAAAGGACAAAGAAACAGAGAAAGAAATAAGGGACATAGTCCCATTTTCAATTACAAAAAATAAAAAATAAATAAAATACATTGGAATAATGCTAACAAAGGAAGTGAAAGATCTATACAATGAAAACCTAAAAACACTCAAAAAAGAAATTGAGGCCGACTTGAGAAAATGGAAAGACCTCCCATGTTCCTGGATAGGCAGAATTAACATTGTGAAGATGACAATCCTACCAAAGGCAATATACAGATTTAATGCAATCCCAATTGAAATCTCTACAGTGTTCTTCACAGAGATAGAAAAAATGATCACAAATTTCATATGGAAAGGCAGAAGACCTAGCATTTCCAAACATATCTTCAGCAAAAGAAATACCTCTGGAGGCATCACCATACCTGATCTAAAGCTATATTACAAAGCCATAGCAATAAAAACAGCATGGTACTGGCATAAAAACTGGAGTATAGATCAATGGAATAGACTTGAGGACCCAGACTTTGGGTCAAGCAACTATAGCTACTTGATATTCGATAAAGGCCCAAACAATATAAGCTGGAAAAAAGACAGCATCTTCAACAAATGGTGCTGGACAAACTGGTTAACTATTTGCAGGAAACTGAAACTTGATCCACACTTTTCCCCATGCACTACACTCAAGTCCAAATGGATCAAAGATCTCAATATAAGACAAGAAACTCGTATACTACTGGAAGAAAATTAAGGAAGTACTTTCCATGATATAGGAATGGAAAAAGACTTCCTGAACAAAACCCCAGTAGCTCATGAACTTAAACCATCACTCAACCAATGGGATCACATGAAGCTGAAGAGTTTCATTACAGACAAGCAAACAATAAGCAAAGCGAATAGATCACCCACAGAATGGGAGACAATATTTGCGGGTTGTCCAACTGATAGAGGACAAATCTCTAGAATCTACAAAGAACTCAAAAATCCAAACAGTAAGAAGTCAAACACCCCACTCACAAAATGGGGCCAAGAGCCAAACAGACAGTTTACAGAGGAAGAAATAGAAATGGCAAACATACACTTTAGAAAATGTTCATCATCCCTAATCATCACAGAAATGCAAATTAGAACAACTATGCGATTCCACCTTACTCCAATAAGGATAGCAAACATCAAATAAATCAAATAAAAATAAATGCTGGCGAGGATGTGGAGAAGTAGGAACACTCATCCACTATTGGTGGGAATGTAGGATGGTACAACCACTTTGGAAAGCAATATGGAGACTTCTGAAAAAGCTGAGTATAGAGATACCAACAGACCCAGTTATTCCCTTACTGGGCATCTACCCTAAATCCTTCAAACGACAGGCTAGAGAGATTTGCTCAACCATGTGTATAGCGGCTCAATTTGTAATAGCTAAGTGCTGGAATCAACCCAGATGTCCATCACTAGAAGAATGGATAACTAAGATGTGGTATATCTACACAATTGAATTCTATAAAGAAGTAAGAAAAAATGACACAATGAAATTTGAGGAAAAATGGTTGAACCTGGAACAGATCATTCTCAGTGAACTTACCCAATCACAGAAAAAAAAAATAGCCACTTAGCCTCACTCATCTACAGCAACTAAAGTGAATCTACCCAAGATACCTTACATACCCAGCCAGCACCTCCTCGACTAGCCACTAGGATGGAAGGGGAGGGAGGGGAGGGCATCAAAGGGGTGGGAAACACAAATCTAGACCCAAATGGCAATGGTACTATAATTTTCTACTTACTAAAAGACAGACCAAATGGCTGATCCTTCACCAGGTCCTTACAGAGAACACCTGAAGCACAAGACACTTGAGAGGGTATGATCAAAACTAACCTTAATCTTCTACATCTTCCCTCCATCACTTCCCCTCTCCCTCTCTCTCTCTTTCTTATCTCTAACTCTTTTATATTAGTTATCTTTTCCCTCATTTTCTTAGTGGGCACTGACATGTAACTCCCAGAACCAGCATGGGGCTATCATCCACAATGAGCTTTTCATCTGAGAGACCTACAAGGTTTCCTAAAAGACAGATAGATTTCTGTCAGACTACTTAATGACCCACCAAAGGCTAGTGATAAGACCCTACTGCTGAAGACACCCTATGTCATTGACATGTAAATTAGAATGACATGGCTGGAAGTTGGAAGAGAGTCAGTCCCCAGACAGTCAGCGCATCTAGTGCCAGAAGGTGCTACAAGGGCGACGGGGGGAAAATGACCAATATCTCTTGAAGCAACGTATGGTCTAACCTATTTAGCAGCAAATAACTTGTTGTGATGCCCACACAAGTGCAGTTGTTGCACACAGCCATGGTGGGGAACCAACTGCTCTCAATTCGGCTAACTGATCCCCTCACTGGTATGAGACCCATAGCTGGAGCTGGGAAACAAGTCAGAACCATATCCAAACATAAACCCACTCTCCAATATCAAGCTACCATCAATTGTGTGCTACAACAGGGCCTACACCTATTAAATTCTCTATATTAAAAAAAAAAAAAAGGGTTATCTCATTTGTCCTGATGCTACCTCACTCTCCGTTGGAGAATCAGCTTCTCTTTCTCAGACACATGTAGATCCTAAGGAGAGAGCCACCCCATCATACCTCAAAAGGACCCCGGCTGAAACTCAGAAAAATTGGAGAAACAAGCAAGGGTGCTGTTTTCCTGATGAACCGGATACCAGCACAAGGGGGAAGGAGATCACCACATAGAAAAATCAACTCCTACCAAATCAGAGAACCAGAGTCTCAGAGCCCCCCAACACCTCATCACTGAAGCAGACCCAACATGGCTCAGGGAAATTTTGCGGAAGAGGGGGCGGAAATCATGTCAGAGCCACATGTTGGGTGATGATATGCAGAGACATTTAGCTTACCCATAACTGTGGGCTAACTCCACAATGCATGACCCGTATACCTCAACAAGGAGGGGCCAAGGGGAGGGGGTAGGTCATGGATGAGCCTGATAATGGTACCAAACTGACTGTAAAAAAAAAATAAAATTAAAAATTAAAAAAAAAGACAGGTAGTCTGGGAATGGTGGTACAGGCCTTTAATCCCAGCACTCAGGAGGCAGAGGCAGAAGGATTAGTGTGAATTTGAGGCTGGCTTTGGTCTACACAGAGTGAGTTCTAGGTCAGGCTGGGCTATAGTGAGACCCTACCTCAAAATAATACAAACAGCAACAAAAACGTCATGAAAGTAAGAAAGTAAGATGGGGATTAATGGGGAAGAAGGGTGAGCATGGGAGGGGGAAGGAGTAAGAGAGGATAATTGGCAGAAAATAAAAACACTATATATGCAAGAAAATGATATATATTAATATGTATATGTTAATATACATGATGATATATATTAATATGTTCATATTACTATATATATAGGAACATATATATGGAAATGAAGATAAGACATTTTTTTTAAGTAGAAGAATAGCGTTTGTTTCGGGATAGTTTTTGAGTTAGACCAATAAAAGCAGGTCAATGAAGTTTATTTGCTACAAGGAAATAGTCACAATTAATCTAGGATTTAAAGTGTGGAAGAAGGGTGAGGCAAAGCAAACATGTTAATGATCTGAAGGTAAATCAGTGCAATCAAGATTATAGTATAGATGATGATAGTAATACTGGAAATACCTGAAAAACAATGAAAGCAATAAAAATAAGAACATCAGCAAAACTGAATTAAAAGCTTAAAAGAACAGAGACATGCTATAAAATCTAGTCCTTAGTTTTTATTTTCAATTTGTATAAATTATATTTTTTCCAAAGGTAAAATATTAAAGAAAGAATGAAAGATGTGATTTTAAGAATTTTATTTTTAGTTGACATAAAGAAATTTGGTTACCATTCATTCTGGAATTTTCAAATGCAAAGTTTTTTTTTTTTTTTTTATTCTTTCCCCTGCCTCTTATCTCTCCATTTCCCTTCCCCCTCTACCACTTGTATCCTTTTGCCCATCCTTCTCCCTCTTCTACCTCATGCATTTGTATTCATTTTTGCTTATCGTTCTATCTTTATAGGTTTAATTCACATTTGCCCCCTATCCATATATATTCTTATTTATAGATATTACATCAAAAGACATGCATATCAGAGAGAACATGTGGTTTTGGTCCTTCTGAGTTTGAGTCATTTCATTAAATATAATTTGGTATTTAATTTTTGTGGTTCTTTATAAACCATTTTGCCTCATTCTGTAGGATGGCTTTTTAGTATGTTTTCGATTTATTTTGTTGTGCAGAAACTTCTAATTACATGCATTCCCATGTGTTGAGACTTAGAGCTATTTCCTGTGCTATTGGAGTCCAGTTCAGAAAGTTCTTGCCTATGCCTATATCCTGGAGAGTATTCCCTATCTTTTCGACTAGCACTTTCTGTGTTTCTGGTTTAAGATGGAGACCTCTGATCCACCTTTAATTGATATTTGTACAAGGAGAGAGATATGGATCTAATTTCATTTTTCTGCTGGTGGATATACAATTTTATAGCATCATTTGTTGAATAAGCTATGTTTTTTTTTATTAGGTTTATTCCTTGATATTTAATTTTTTGTTAACTATTATAAATGGGAAGTTATTTCTTGATTTCTTTCTCTAGAAGTTCATTATTAATGTATATGGGAGCTACTGAATTTTGTTTGTTAATTTTGTATTCTTAAATTTTACTGAAAGAATGTGTTAATTCAAGGAAGTTAATATTTATATACTCTATTGTATCTCTTGTGCAGTATCATGGTATGTGATAATACAAATAATTGACTCCTTCCTTCCTATTTTTACTCTTTTTGTATTTCTTGTCTAATTATATGGACTTTCTTCTTATTATTTTTTTGTTTTTGTTTTTGTTTTTCGATGTAGGGTCTCACTCTAGCCCAGGCTGACCTGGAATTCACTATGGAGTCTCAGGGTGGCTTTGACCTCATGGCGATACTCCTACCTCTGCCTCCTGAGTGCTGGGATTAAAGGTGTGGGACACCATGCCTGGATTGACTTTTTTATTTTGAGGCATGTTCCACCTATTCCAACTTTCTGCAGGACTTTTATCATGAATGGACATTAGTTTTTGTTGAATGTCTTTATCTATCGAGATAATCATATAATTTCTATCACTATGTTTATTGAGTGGTACATTACATTAATTAATTAACATGTTAAACCAACCAGTATCTATGAATCAATCTCCACTTGGTCATGATGAATAATCTTTGTAATAAGTTTTTGAATTTGGTTTTTAGGACTCTTGTTGAGTTTTTGCATCTATGTTTATCAGGGAAATTGGTCTGTACTTTTCTCTTCTGATTGTGACATTGTTGAGTTATATAGATCATGACAATGCTAGCTTTGTACAATGAATTTGGAAATGTTCCTTCTCTTTCTATATTGTGGAACACCTCAATAAGTGTTGGTATTATATCACCCTGAAAACTGTAATAGAATTTCACAGTGAATCCATGTGGTTCATGACATTTGTTTTTTTTTTAAATTTAAGTTAGTTTATTAGTAGCACAAATTCTATCTGGAAAAGGAATTAGCCATGTAAGATCATGGAGCTTCGGTATACATTACCCTGAAGTAAAGTGCTGGCCATTTGACAAATTGTTGGTAGAAGGTCACCCCCATTTTGCCCTTGTCATGCTTTTTTTTGCATTTGTTTATTTACTTATTTATTTTTCATTAATTAGTGTTCTACTGAGTGCATACAGTCAAGTTGGTACCATTGTTAGGCTCATCCATGTCCTACCCCCTCCCCCTGGCCCCTCCTTGTTGAGGTATATGGGTCATGCATTGTGGAGTTAACCCACACTTATGGGTAGGAGAAATGTCTCTGCAAATCATGACCCAACTGATACTTTTTCTGCCCCCTCTTCCACAAAATTTCCCTGAGCATCAAGACCTACAGGTTTCCTAAAACAAAAACAGATTTCTGTCAGAATACTTAATGACCCACCAAAGGTTAGTGGTAAGACCCTACTGCTGAGGACACCATATGTGGTTGACACATAAAATGGAATGACATGGCTGGAAGCTGGAAGAGAGTCAGTCTCCAGACAGTCAGCACATCTAGTGCCAGAAGATGCTACATGGGCGAATGGGGGAAAATGACCAATATCTGTCCAAGCAACTCATGGTCTAACCTACTTAGCAGCAAGTAACCTGTCATTATGCTCACACAAGTGCAATAGTGGTGCACAGCCATGGTGGGAAACCAATTGCTCTTGATTTGGCTAACTGATCCCCTCAGTGGAAGGGGACCCATAGCTGCAGCTGGAAAGCAAGTCAGAACCATATCCAAACATGAACCCACTCTCCATTATTGAGATACCACCAATCGTGGGCTACAAGAGGGCCTATGCCTATTAAATTCTCTATAAAAAAAAAAATAAGGGTTATCCCATTTGTCTGGTGTTAACTTTACTCTACATTGGAAAATCTGCTTCTCTTTTTCAGATAGATGCAGATCCTAAGGAGAGAGCCACCCCATCATACCTCAAAAGTCCCCAGCTGAAACTAAGGACAATTTGCGAAAGAAGCAAGGGTGCTGTTTTCTTGTTGAACTGGGTACCAGCACAAGGGTGAAGGAGATCAACACAGACAACAATCAACTCCTACCAAATCAGATATCTAGAGACCCAGAGGCCTCCAACACCTCATCACTGAAGCAGACCAAAATGAAATTTCATTTGGTGAAGAGTTTTAATTTCAGTTTCAATTTTAGTGCTTGAAATGTATCTGTTTAAGTTCTTGGTGTCCTCGGCTTTTAATTTGGGGATTCTTTGTGTTTTGAAATTTGTCCATTTTTTTCTAGATTTTCTTGTTTTTGGGATTCTATGTTTTTGAATTATTCTATAATGATGTTTTGGATTTCATTGTGGTCTTTTGTAAAAGTCCCCTTTTGTCGCTAATTTTGTGAATTTGGGTCTTCTCCCTCCTTTTTTGTTAGTTTGGCTAAGTGTTGGTCAATCTTACTCATTGTTTACAAACCAATTCTGTAGTTAATTCTATTGTTTTTTAGTGTGTTTTATTAAGTATTGACACAGTTTTTATTATTTCTTTCCATCTACCAAGTTTGGAGATTGTTTTTTTTTTACTGTTTTTCTAGAGCCTTAAGTTAGATAATTAGCTTGTTTATTTGAGAGTTCTCCAGTTTCTTCCTCTTATTCTTCTTTTTCTTCTTCTGTTTTTTTTTTTTTTTTTTTTTTTTTTTTTTTTTTTTTTTTGAGGTAGAGCCTTACTCTAGCCCAGGCTGATCTAGAATTCATTATGTAGTCTCAGGGTGGCCTTGAACTCATGATGATCCTCCTACAGAGTGCTGGGATTAAAGGTGTGTGCCACCACACCCAGCTCCAGTTTCCTCTTATGTGTGTTTATAGTTCTAAACTTTCTATTAGTGTTTTCTTGGATGAATCCCAGAGAGCTTAGGTTATGATTATCCTTTCCATTTATTTCTAATTTTTTTTTACAATTTCTTCCTTGCTTTCTTCAAAAATCCGTTGTTTATTCATTTTTCAAAAGTGAGTTATTCAGCCTCAAAGAATTTATGTAGTTTATTTTTGTTCTCTTTTTTGTTGATTTCTGCTTTTATTTCATTAGCATTTAGTAGGATATATATTACCTCACTTCTTTCTATAGTTCTAGAGGTTTGTTTTGTGGCCTATTATGTGATCAGGTTTGGAGACTGGTGATATGAGATGCTGAAAAGAAGTTGTATTTCTTATCTGTTGGGTGAATAATCTGAACATGTCTTCTAGGTCCAGTCAAAGTTTCTGTTAGTCTAGATGACATATCTAAGTGTGAGAGTAGAGTATTAAGTCTTGACTATTATTGTGCCTGGACCTTTGTGTCCTTGTATGTCCTTTGTTTTATAAAGTTAGAAGCCCTAATATTTGGTGTGTAATTGTGTATAACTGTAATATCTCTTTGATGAATCATGGTCTTTATTTTGTCTTTTCTAATTAGTTTTGGTTTGAGGTTTACTTTGACATGAGGTGAGCTACCACTGCTTGATTGTGATTTTTGTTTGCTTGGTAGTTTCTTTATCATTTTTTTATGCAGTTTGTGAACATCCTTGTTGGCTGCACAAGTTTCTTGGAGGCAAGATGTAGTTCATTATCATTTTCTTTTTTTTATCCAGTCATTTACACTGCATCTTTTCATTGGTGGGTTAAGGCCATTTACAATTTGTGTGATTATAGTTAGAGGCATGTTTGTTGGGTAATATTCTGATTGGCTGGATTGCTGATATATCCTTTTCTACTGAGAACATGCTCATTCATTATGTTAGGCATGGGTGATTTGTTGCATTTTTTTATTTGTTTATCTATTTCTTTCATGGAGTTTATCCTTTCTTGCTACTTCACAGATGAGACTGACTCTCTTGTTGTCTCTCTAAAGCACTTACTTTAGAACTTTTTGAAAATAAGGTTTGATTGACATAAACTGCTTTGGTTTGTATTTACCTTGAGATATTGTTATTTCTCCTTTGATTTTAAAAGATAATTTTGCTGAATATAGCATTTTAGTTTGATGGCTGTTTATTTTCAGACCATGGAATACGTCGTTCCAATCTTCTCTGACTTGTTGGATTGATGGTAAAACTTATGCGGTTATTTTGATTTTCTTGCTTTGTATATGAGTTTACATTTTTACCTTCATTATTTATTTATTTATTATTTATTTATTTATTTTATTTTTTCTCAATTTTTATAAACATTTTCCATGATTATAAAAAATATCCCCTGGTTGGGCTGGAGAGATGACTTAGAGGTTAAGCGCTTGCCTGTGAAGCCTAAGGACCCGGTTTGAGGCTCCATTCTCCAGGACCCACGTTAGCCAGATGCACAAGGGGTGCACACATCTGGAGTTCATTTGCAGTGGCTGGAAGTCCTGGCATGCCAATTCTCTCCCTCTCCCTCTCTCTAGCTCTCTCTCTCTCTCTCTCTCTCTCTCTATCTGCCTCTTTCTGTCTAGTCACTCTCAAATAAATAAAAAAATAAATGAACAACAACAACAACAATAAAAATATCCCATGGTAACACCCTCCCTCCCCCCATTCACCTGTTTGAAATTCCATTCTCCATCATATCCCCACCCCATCTCAATCAGTCTCTCTTCAATTTTGAGGTCATGATCTTTCCCTCCTCTTATGATGGTCTTGTGAAGGTAGTGTCGGGCACTATGAGGTCATGGATATCGAGGCCATTTTATGTCTGCAGGGAGCACATTGTAAGGAGTCCTACCCTTCCTTTGGCTCTCACATTCTTTCCGCCACCTCTTCTGCATTAGACCCTGAGCCATGGAAGGTGTGATCAAGATGTTACTCGGTACTCTACTCAATTCTTTCCAGCACCATGATAGTTCTGAGTTGTCCCAAGGTCACTGCCATCTGAAAAGAGAAGATTTTTTACCCAAAGTGAGAGTAGAATTAATATAAGGGTATGAATATTAAGAGAAGTGCTTATTGGGCAGTTTGATAAGCATAGTATACACACTTATCCAGACATCAGCAGATGTTAAACCGCCAGGGTTCATGACTACCCCTGTTTTAGGTTTTCAGTATCAGGGATGTATTTCCTCCCATGGAGTGGGCCTCCAGTCCAATTAGAAGGCAGTTAGTTTCCAACATGATAGAAGTGCCACTATTGCACCCGTTGTCTCATTTGACCTGGCTGGCCAATTATAAGGCTTGCAGTGTCCACTGTTGAGTATCTTCACTGCTGATTTCACTTTCTCACATTGAATTGCATGTAGAATGGCTTCTTCCAGCTTTCTGTCAGCTGCTCCACATGGAGGAGGGTAGCAGCTCAGTTCCAGCAGGATTTCTCGGTGCCCTTGCACCCATATATGTGGAGTCTTCAGCACTAGGGTCTTACCATCCATTCGTGGTGGGAAACCAAGTGCCTTGGCAATGGCCTATAACATTTTGGGAGCATCAGGGACCTCCCTGGCGAACAACTCATTGGAAGGTATCCCATCCCTGGCATGGAAAATTTCCTAGCAATGATCTATGGCTCCTGAGTGTTCCATTATCCAAAACTGGAGGATTCCATATGATTTACTTATATCCTCTTACATTTTGATTAGCCCTCCCTCCACATTTCCTTTACTCAATCTCCTCCCTTGACCTCACTTTGGGCCTTTACACCCACATTAGTCTATTCTTCTACTTACATATATATGATGCCAACCTATTAAGTACCCTCCTCCCTTCCCTTCTCTTCCATTTGTAACTCTTTTTTAACTTACTGGCCTCTGCTAGTGAGTTTTTTCCTTCTCACACAGAAGCCCAATCATCTGTAGCTAGGATCCACATGTGAGAGAGAACATGTGGCGCTTGGCTTTCTGGACCTGGGTTACCTCACTTAGTATAATCCTTTCCAGATCCATCTATTTTTCTGCAAATTTCATAACTTCATTTTTCTTTACCGCTGAGTAGAACTCCATTGTATTAATGTGCCATAACTTTATTATCCACGCATCAGTTGAGGGAAATCTAGGCTGGTTCCATTTCCCAGCTATTATGAATTGAGCAGCAATAAACATGGTTGAGCACATACTTCTAAGGAAATGAGATGAGTCCTTAGGATATATGCCTAGGAGTGCTATAGCTGGGTCATATGGTAGATCGATATTTAGCTGTTTTAGGAACCTCCACACTGATTCCCACAATGGCTGGACCAGGTTGCATTCCCACCAACAGTGAAGAAGGGTTCCTCTTTTTCCACATCCCCACCAGCATTTATGATCATTTGTTTTCATGATGGTAGCCAATGTGACAGGAGAGATATGGAATCTCAATATAGTTTTAATCTGCATTTCCCTGATGACTAGGGACATAGAACATTTCTTTTATATGCTTATATGCCATCTGTATTTCTTCTTTTGAGAACTCTCTAGTTAGCTCCATAGCCCATTTTTTAATTGCCTTGTTTGATTTCTTATTATTTAACTTTTTGCATTCTTTGTATATCCTAGATATTAATCCTCTATCAGATGTATAGCTGGCAAAGATTTTTTCCCATTCTGTAGGTTGCCTCTTTGCTTTATTCACAGTGTCCTTTGCTATACAAAATCTTTGAAATTTCATGAGCTCTCAGTGGTTAATCTGTGGTTTTATTGCCTGAGCAATATGGGTTGTATTCAGAAAGTCTTTGCCAAGACCAATATGTTGAAGGGTTTCCCTACTTTTTCCTCTAACATTTTTAGAGTTTCAGGTCTGATGTTAAGGTCTTTAATCCATTTGGACTTAATTCTTGTGCATGGAGAGAGAGAATCTATTTTCATCTTTCTACAGAAACATATCCAGTTTTTGCAACACCATTTGCTGAAGAGGCTATCTTTTCTCCAATGAATATTTTTGCATTTTTATTGAATATCAGGTGGCTATAGCTACCTGGACATACATCTGGGTCCTATATTCTGTTCCACTGATCTACATGTATGCTTTTGTGCCAGTGCCATGCTGTTTTTGTTACTATGGCTCTGCAGTATAGGTGAAAATCAGGTATGGTGATACCACCAGCCTTATTTTTGTTGCTCAGTATTAGTTTAGATATTCGAGTTTTTTTTTTTTTTGTGATTCCAAATGGATTTTTGGATTGTTTTTTCTATTTCCATGAAGAATGCATTTGGAAGTTTGATGGGGATTGCATTAAATGTGTAGATTGCTTTTGGTAAGGTTGCCATTTTCACAATATTGATTCTTCCAATCCAGGAACAAGGGATGTTTTTCCACTTGCTAGTGTCTTCTGCAATTTCTCGCTTGAATGTTTTCAAGTTTTCATTGTAGAGATCCTTTACTTCCTTGGTTAGGTTTATTCCAAGGTGCTTTATTTTCTTTGATGCAATTGTGAATGGGAGTGATTCTCTTATTTCATCCTCTGTGTGTTTGTTGTTGGCATATAGGAAGGCTACTGATTTCTGTGTATTCCTTTTGTATCCTGCTACATGGCTGTAGGTGTTTGTCAGCTCTAACAGTTTGCTGGTAGTGTCTTTAGGGTCCTTTATATACAGAATCATGTCATCTGCAAATAATGATAACTTGATCTCTTCCTTTCCTATTTGTATCCCCTTTTATGTGCATCTCTTACCTCATTGCTATGGCTAAGACTTCCAGTAATATATTAAATAAAAATGGGGACAGTGGACACCCTTGTCTTGTTCCTGATTTTAGTAGAAAAGCTGCAGGCTTGTCATAAATAGCCTTTCTTATATTGAGATATGTTCCTTCTATTCCCAGTCTCTGTAGGACTTTTATCATGAAGGGATGTTGCATTTTGTCAAATGCTTTCTCTGCATCTAATGAGATGATCATGTGATTTTTGTCCTTCAATCCATTTATATAGTGTATTACATTTAACGAGTTGTGTATATTGAACCATCCCTGCATCTCTGGGATAAAGCCTACTTGGTCAGGGTGAATGATGTTTGTGATATATTCTTCTATTCTGTTTGCCAATATTTTGTTGAGAATTTTTGCATCTGTGTTCATGACAGAGATTGGTCTATAATTTTCTTTTTTTGTTCTATCTTTGCCTGGTTTTGGTATCAGGGTGATGCTGGCTTCATGGAAGGAGTTTGGTAGAATTTCTTCCTTTTTTTATTTTATGGAAAAGCTTAAGAAGCAATGGTGTTAGCTCTTCCCTGAAGGTCTGGTAAAATTCAGCAGTGAATCCATCTGGGCATGGGCTTTTTCAGTTGGGAGATTTTTGATAAACGTTCTGATCTCCATGCTTGTTATAGGTCTATTTAAGTTATTAATCTCATCTTGGTTTTATTTAGGTAGGTCATATAAATGAAGGAAATCATCCATTTCTTTCAGATTTTTATACTTTGTGGAGTATATGATTTTATAGCATGTCCCTATGATTTTTTGAATTTCTCTGGCATCTGTTGTGATGTTACCTTTCTCATCTCTAATTTTATTATTTTGTTTCTCTTCTCTCTTTTTTGGGGTCAGATTTGCTAAGGGGTTATCAATTTTGTTTATCCTTTCAAAGAACCAACTCTTTGTTTTATTGATTCTTTGGATTTTTTTTTTTTAGTTCCTATTTCATTAATTTCTGCCCTAATCTTTAATATTTCTTCCCATCTGCTGATTTTGGGTTTGCCTTGTTCTTCTATTTCCAAGGCTTTAAGGTGAAGCATTAGTTCATTTACTTGCGACCCTTCTAATTTCTTAATATAGGCACTTAAAGCTATAAATTTACCTCTTAGGACTGCCTTCATTTTGTCCCAGAGATTTTGGTATGTTGTGTTCTCATTATCATTTGACTCTATAATTTTTTTGATTTCCTTCTTGATTTCTTCATTGACCAGTCATCATTTAGTAATGTGTTGTTTAATTACCATGATTTTGTGTATGTTCTATAGCCTTTCTTGCTATTGATTTGTAGTTTGATTACATTGTGGTCAGATAAAAAGGTGTGTATTTATTTTTGCCAATTTTGTTGTAGTTCTTCCGGTTTTACCTTTGTGCTCTTTTGTTAACTATTATTTGAGTATTGTTTGTTTATTCCCGGTTCCTTATATGTGTGCTTTTCTTTTTCTTCAGCATGGATGAATCTTTCAAGTATTTTCTGTAGAGCTGTTTTTTTTCTTCAAATAGTCCTTTAGTCTGCTTTTTTAATGTAATGTCCTTGTTTTTCAGTCTATTTGCATGGATAGCTTTGCAGGATAAAATAACCTTGGTTGGCAATTGTTATCTTTCAGAACTTGGAATACATCACTCCATGCCCTTTTGGCTTTCATAGTTTGTGTTCAGTAGTCTGCTGTAATCCTGATAGGCTTGCCTTTGTAGGTAACTAGATTTTTCTCTCTCACTGCTTTCAATATTTTTTCTTTTTCTTTTTTTTTTTTTTTTGTATGTTTGGTAGTTTGATTATAATATGGTGAGGACAGGTCCTTTCCATGTTTTGTCTGGCTGGTGTTCTAAAGGATTCCTGTATCTACATTGGCACTTCTTTCTCAATTTGGGGTAAGTTTTCTTCTATGATTTTGTTGAAGATGCCAACTATGCCTTTGGAGGGAAGTTCTTCTCCTTCTACTATGCCCTGAATTCTTATGTTTGATCTTTTCATAGCATCCCAAATATCTTGAAATTCCCACTCATACTTTTCTATTAGTTTGTCATTCTCTTTGTTGGACTCTTTTAGATCTGCCTCCTGGTCTTCTTGCTTAGATATTCTGTCCTCTCCTTTATCCATTCCACTGGTGAGATTTTCTCCAGAGTTTTTTTTTTTTATTTCATTAACTATGTTCTTTATTG
This sequence comes from Dipus sagitta, assembly GCA_036346955.1. Taxonomy (NCBI): domain Eukaryota; kingdom Metazoa; phylum Chordata; class Mammalia; order Rodentia; family Dipodidae; genus Dipus; species Dipus sagitta. The sequence goes on along the minus strand of CM070775.1, from coordinate 57,826,643 downwards.
CTGGTAATTCTAACTGGTTTTTCTTTATTATTTCTATTTCCTTATTTATGTCTAGTATTGACCTATTTATTCCATTAAATTGGTGTCCTATGTCTTCTTTGCTTCCTTTGATTTCTTGTTTTTGTTATTTGAACATATTTACAATCATTCTTTTGAAATCTTTCTCAGGCATTTCCTCTAACTCGTTCTCACTGGAGGTCATTTCCGATGTATTAATACTTTCTTGTGGATTTATATTGTCTTGATTTTTGGTGTTTCTTGTGTTATAATGTATATATTTTTGCATCTTGGATTATTTAATGATTGGATTTTCCAGTTATTGGGTATTAAGAGATGTATCAATTAATCTGATGTTATATATCTTCAGGGTAGGAACTTCAGGCACTATGTGTGGCTCTGAAGACTCTCAGAGTATCTACAAAAGTTAGTCTAGGTGTTGGGTTTGCCTGCTATGAGAGTATTCAAGTAGGCTAAGTGGAACAAAATACAGGCAGATTGTAAAATTTAACTGAACAATGTACACTTTCAATGAAAAACCACACAGAGTATTTATCCAAGAGTAGGTATTACCACAACCAGATCCTGTGTCTGTCCCTTATGCTGTGTGGTGTGTCACCCACTCCCTTAATACTGACAACAAGGCAGTTAAGGTTTCTGGTCTGTAGAGGGTTCCAAGCCAGCTTGTGACCAGGTGAGACCATTCCCTAATGTATAACAGAAGAGGAAAAAAAGCCACTATAAATCAAAGAGCAACAAATAAAAAGCCCAAAATACAGCTTTTTTAAGAATGGCAAATTTGACCATCTCTCCAATTTAACATATAATTTGTCCTGATATGGAAGGTGCAATTAGCAGTTCTGGTTCAGGCCTATATACCAGGTTTATTAGGTGGGTACTGACCTGGTGTAATTCCAGTTACCTTTTGGGATGATTTTGGTCTCAGCTGCACTCTTAATTGGGTCCCCCTTTGGTGTTCTGTCAGTTTAAGTAGGCATGGCCGGGTCCCTGGACCGCTCCTGTGTTCCTGAGGGCTGGGCACTGGATGTGTGTGGGTTAAGGGGAGAGAGCCAATGCTTCTGTAGCTCACCCGCTGTTCCACGTGTTTTCTACCTTGTGATCTGCTCCTTCGTTGTTCAATGCCATTCTCGCTTCACGTTTCTTGAGTTTGCAGAAAGCTCCAGTGTGAGTGGAAAATCCTTGAGCCTGGCTTTTCCTGTGGCTCAAGCCAAACCTGGAGACTGGCTGGCACCTGCCTCCTTTGCACATGTTCTGCAGGAGCAGCTTCTGCTGGCCCGTGCGGGCTCTGGATGCTCTGGATCTCTCCTACTCCTCCACTGGTGTTTCAATTTCCTATACACCCCACTTTTTAGTAAAAGTGTGTATTTTGCTGTTTTTTTTTTTTTTTTTTTTTTTTTTTTTTTTGTTTTGGCTTTTCCCCCCCAGGCTGCTTTGGTGTGGTACCTACACCGCCATCTTAACCGAAAGTCTTACCTTCAGATTTAAAGTATTGTTTCTTTACTGTGAAATTTGCCATTTGTTACTCTGATATGTTGTGCAGAAAACCTTCTGACAAGTCTACTTGAGGATCTATATGCCTCTTTTGTTTGCATTTTGACTTTTTTATATAGATTAGCAAAATTTTATCTTATAATTTTAAACAGTCAATCCCTATTGAATTTATCTCAGTTCTTTCTTCTGGCACTTGTATCTGAGGTTTGGTCTCTTGAATTTGTCACAGAAGACTGGAAGTATTGACCATGTTGTTTAACTTTTTACTTTATATGAATTCATGCATAATATTGTCTGGACTTTGTCCTTTGCATTTGAGATTCATCCTTCTGCATGGCCATGTCTGTTAGCATTATATTCTGATATGGTTTTCATTTGATTGATTATTGCTTTCATTTACATAATTTCTATTTGCTTCTTTTTCAGCATTTCAATATCCTTGCTACATTTTTTCCTTCTTACTTATGATCTTTCCCTTGACTTTTCATTATGTTTCATTACTTTGGAGATGATCTTGTTAAGATCTTGAAAAAAGTATATATGTGTGTGTGTAATTAGCTTATTTATATGACTATCTGAGATGTCTGTATGGTCACTGGTTGTTGTTAGAAGTAGAGCTCTAAATTCTTTCCCTGATATTTCAGCTTTTTTTGTTTTCTGGTACCCTGGTAGGGAGTTGGAAATGTGTTGTAGATTATTGACCTCTACTGTTTGTGTTTCTTTGTTGTGTCTAGGGCATTTGTGAGAATATTTATTTTCAGCTTTAAAAGATTGGCTTAATGTGATAAATGTTTTAGATACACTATATTTACATTTAATGTATATACACTATATTTACATTTAATGTATATACTTTTAGGTATTGACGCAGATAGGGAATCACAGTGGCTAAACTGCTGGAACAGTTACAGACATCTATAAACACAAACAACATCGTCCATAGTGAAAAAGAACAAAGGCACTACAAGAGCAAAAACCTAAAAAGAAATGAGAAAATAGGAAGAATGAAGAAAAAGAAGGAAAAAAAAGAAGCAAAAGAATGAACAAGTATATCAACAATAATAACAAAAGAAACAAGCAATCAAAACCAGTGATATGTGTGAGGCATGGATTATATATGTGACATATGTGAGGCACTGATGATATATATAGGCAAATATTCTTTCCTCTTCCTCACAGATTACAGTTTGTAATCCCATAGCTCTGCCAGATTAAGCCTGTGAATGAGTGGTTCAGGTGAGAGTTTCCTGTACTGAATTTTTTTGTCATTTCTCTGGCCTGAGTAATCCTGCCTTCTAGGCTCAATGCAAACAGGTCCCCTCAGGGGACAGAATTGCAGCTAACCAGGCAGGGATTTTTGTGGGCTGGAAGAATGTGACAGTCTTGCCCACCAGAGAATCTTGTGCTAATTGGGGATGTTGAACTCCCTGTAATTTCTGGGAAAGGGTATCTTACTTCTGCTACCCTTGATCCATTTAGGCCAAGGTGATGACCTTGCATTTAGAATACTTACGTTTATGGAGGACACCTGAACCAAATCAACAGTGTCTCTTCCTATAAATATTTTAATTCTGTCAGGATGGAGCCTCACCTTCATTACCTCTTCTAACTCTAATTACTTCTCATTTTCAAAATTACCTAATTGATGATTAATGCTTCAACATTTGAAATTTTAGGGACAAAAACAGTCCCTGAAACCAGAGTAAAGGGACTCTGACTTTCTTGATAGGAAATCAAATGTGGATATAAGCTTCTAGACTATTTTAAAATATTAATCATAAATTGCTTCTTGGTAATTTTGCCAACTTATATATTGAATAATTTATAAGTGTTCTTTAACTTAAATACTTCATTTTACAGAATATGAAACCGAAATACAGAGCTAGAAAAAGTTATTTTGGGGGTCACATAAATACTGCCTACCTTTTGGGTAGTGTTATATACTGAGTGCTTTAGAGATCATCTACCCTTTTGTTCTACCAAAAGAAACATTCCAACCAAACGAAAAGTTAAAAGAAATTACACTTCTATATAGGGAAACAAATAGTACAAAATATTGTGGGTGAAAAATTCAATATAAAACATAATTCCATATCTTATAGATGACATTAGATATTGCTCATAATAGCTATTCATTCTTATAATTGAAAATCTATAAGGAAATCTTAATAGTCTACAATTTAATTTAAAATCTTCATTAACAAAATAAGAGTAAAAAAGGTAATTGAAATATTATAATGGTCTGGAATAATGGGCTTAGTTATAGTAAATATTGTTATGGGGCCCGGTGTCACACAAATAAGACCATAGACTCACAGAATGTGAGGCAAAGTTTTATTGGGTAAAAAAGAAAAGGAAAAAGAAAAGTCTGGTATACAAGTTCTCCACTCCATATAGTGAGTGAAGCCTTGAACTGTTCAGAGTGTCAGCTTTTATTAGAAATAATCACATCATGTTAGAAAAAAAAAGGAACTAGCAAATAGATCTGTTCTGTTGGTCAGTTACCGGAAGCGCTACCTGGGGGGTGTGAGGTAGGCCTGTGACCAGGAGTCCCATTTATCTTAAACAGTTTGCTCAACTATGCAAGCCCCAGGAAATGCTGTTCATCCCAGCAGAGCCTCTTGTTTATCTGCTATTAGAAAGGCCTCCTGTTTGTCTGCCATCAACAGAGCCTCCTGGCTTCTATATTTCTCTAGGTTAGGTATAAAGAAATGTAGAAAAATATAACATTTTGCTCTCTTTACAATATCTTACTCTACTTTATAGATAAAATAACATTTGAAAAATCTACCTATTATAATATAAAGAAAATGATAATTTAAATGTTAATAGAACTGTTTAAAAAATCTCAGTGCATAGAATTAAAGGAAAAATACTTGGATGCAAAATGAAATGTCTGAAAACTATTAACCATGAAATGATTAAATAAGTTTAAATCAAATGTAGTAGTATCAAAATCTGACTAAAAGATTTAAGGTAAAATCAGTTTTTAGGTTATGTTTTAAAAACTTGTTTTAAAACAAAACAAGAAATGACTTACAAGACTGCCCATTCAAGCACTGAGCAAGGCAAATTGCCCCTCAGTTCCCCTGTGAGGAATCCACCATAGGCTCACCCTGATACACTGCACAGATAACCCTTATGCATTGTTTCCAAGCACTGAAGAATAGGTCATTCAGGATCCAAATAAGTGCTTCCCCTGTACTAGAACAGTCCCAACCTTCTGCAACCAGCACCTCTTGGCCATTCTGGACCTGAGCAATCCTTTTAAATCCCCATGTGAAAAGTGTGTAATGGGCTCACACATATGCCTTGCTCAAGCCAGTGAAGTGACCACCAACCCATGCCCTGGTCAGAGCAAGATAGACCAGGCCACATAACACCAGCTCCAGTGGAGCTGATATTATTGCACTCTTGGCAAGACAAAGGGCTTATCACAAGATGGACAGACTCGCCTGGTGTGGTGGCACATGCCTTTCATCCCAGCACTCGGGAGGCAGAGGTAGGAGGATCGCCGTGAGTTTGAGGCCACCCTGAGACTACATAGTGAATTCCAGGTCAGCCTGGGCTAGAGTGAGACCCTACCTCAAAAAACCAAATATATATATATATATATATATATATATATATATATATATATATATACTCCAGGACAAAACAAATAACCTAAGAAATGAAAGCAAGATGTCCCAATCAAGCATGTCTAGTGCCATGGTGAATGCCTCCAATGATAATTACTTTGATGAAACTCCAGACAAAGAATTCAAAATATGATTATGATAAGCATATTTAGTAAACGTAAAAATGCCATGGATGGGGATGGAGAGGTTGCTTAGTAGTTAAGATGCTTGCCTGCAAAACCAAACAATCCATATTTGATACCCCAGAACCCATGTAAGCAAGATGCAGAAGGCGACAATGCATTTGCAGTTCTTTCGTAGAGGCCAGAGGCTCTGATGTGCCCATTCTCTCTCTCTGTCTCTCTCTCTCTCTCTCTCTCTTTACTCTCTGTCTGTTTAGATTTCTAACATGCCTTCCAAGAAACATTGAAGAAGGAGTGGAAAGGGCTGTAGGGGTGGCTTAGCAGTTAAGGCACTTGCCTGCAAAGCCAAAGGACCGATGTTCGATTCCCTAGGACCCACATAAGCAAGATACACAAGGTGGAGCATGTGTCTGGAGCTTGTTTGCAGTGGCTGGAGACCCTGGTGCACCTATTATCTCTCTCTCTCTCCTCTCTTACTCAAATAAATAAATATAATTAAAAATATAGAGTGGAAAGATTGTAAGAGCTTCAGGGTGGGTAGGAATAGCCTCAGACTATTGCCCCTGTCCAGAGACTAAGGCCTTTAGGACCCCATAGTGAATACCATTAACTCTACTGAGGAGGGTATTCAGTGGAATGGGGCCAGGGGAGAGAAAATATAAGAGTAAATTTAAATTAACAGAGTACAACCTTATGGGTATGTGACCAATATGCAATATGTTCATATAGCAAATTCACAATTATCAAAAATTTACAAAAAATTAGAAATAAATGAACTTGAACTTTGTATTGAAATATATATAGTGGTTTATTTTTGATGAGGATTATGTTTTTTTAATTTTTAGATTTATTGTAGGTATTTAATGATTTTTGGATATTATTTTCTTTTTTATAAATATTTTATTTATTGATTTGAGAGAAAGAGGCAAAGAGAGAATGGGCATGCCAGAGCCTCTAGCCCACTGCAAGTGAACTCCAGACACATGTGCCACCTTTTGCATCTGGCTTTACATGGGTTCTAGGGAATGAAACCTATGTCCTTAGGCTTTGTAGACAAGCACCTTGACAACCAAGCCATCTCACCAGCCCCTTGATTTTTTTTCAATTTTATGATTACATTATTGAATAACCTGAGTGTAATATAATGCAACTGTATTCAAAGAAATAGTAATGTTCAAAATGATCAAAAAACAAAATAAAGAAACATCAACATCCTGGCAACAGTATAAGAAATATCTGAGGTACAATAAAATGTAATTCTTTACTTGATAATAATAGCCTGTTGTACATCAGCTTTTACTTACTTCTGCAGGAGCATATTAAAATGCATGGATTCATATAGTAGGAATTCTCGAATTGTATATAGAAGTATTAGAAGACATCACAAAAATAGGGAGGGCAAAATCACACAAGAGGTGGTCTTTACTATATGTATCAAAGTTTAAACAACAAAAGTGTGTTATATCCACTAACAAATCTCACTGTGCTCTGAGGACATGGCTTAGTGGAAGAGCACTTACTCACAATGTGCAAAAAGCCCTGGGTTTGATCCCCAGTACTGTAAAAATAATCACATTGGTATTGTATATAGTTTTCTTTCATCATGTTTGAATTTCTCTTTTGGAGTATGTTTGAGAATATGTAGCATATTATTTTAAATATTACTACTTCCCTTCATGGTAATTGTTGTTTTGATTTGAATAATGGTTGTGAAAAGCTAAATCTGATGAATAAAGTGTATTCTGAGAATTCAACCATGGGACTTAATCCAAGGTAAAGGAAAATATATATGAATGATGTTACATATCCTAGTATTATTTCAATAATGAAAATTGGAAACTAAAAACAGAAAAACCAAGCACAGCATGATGAACCATCCTGAGAGGGCTCAGAAGATAGCCCTAGAGACAGAGTACTGATAGGAAAGTGGCTCGTGCTACAATGACTTGGCTGGAAATGAAGATCTGGGGAAACGGACAAAAGGCCATTCTTGCTACATCAAAGCAAAACGCTTTGCCATACTGTGCTCACACGCTAAGATTCTGTGAATGGCCAAACAACTTCCACTTTTATCAAGCTTCCAGTGAGACTTCAGAAGAAGAAAAGCAAACTCAGAAGAGACAGAAAATCGACAGCCTGGAGAGATTTGTTTAAGGTAGGAGCATACCAGTGAATAGGCAGAGCTAAGTCCCTATCCTTCTCCCACTTGTGTTCAGCACCACAGGTTACATGAGTTCCATATGTGAGGGACCTACTTTTAGGTTTTCATTTGTCCAATTGGTCTGCTGTACTTTTAGATCATGTACCTGCCAAAACATGGTAGATTTACTTTTCACATAGCCTGAGACACCATGTTTATTTTTCATAGCCTGAGATACCATGTTTCCCCCATCCTTGAAGAGACTGATGGAGTTTTCTTGGTCCCCACAACAAGTACTAATAAACCCACTGAAGACCCTCAGCAGAATTGGGGCAGGAGAGAGTGGCTCTATTTGTGCAACATTTTTTAATAAAAAAAAAGCAATACAGTTAAAAAATAGAAATAATATGTTCTATTATTCTGCTAATTTGTCCTTGTGTTTTAACTCCTCACCATTTAAACAATACATATCTTCAATTACTTACTGAGAAGATTCTGTTAAAAGAGTGAGTCACGGAATAGAGTTATCCAAAAAGTGTAAGGTATTTAGCTATTGTACCAGTTACTTACTGTTTCAAAACTCCTGACCAGAAACAACAAGGATTTATTTTAGGTTTATGGTTTCAGGGAGGAGTTTCATCATGGCAGGGAAGGCAGGGAAGGAAATACTCCAGGGCATCACATCTTCTTACCAGCAGACTACCAGCGAACTTCATGTCAGTGCAGAAAAGAAGAAGGAAGTAGTGACAGTGCACTGATACTGGCAAGCAAGGCTGAACTAAATCATCCCAAGGCCCATCCCCAGTGACACACCTCCTTCCGCAAGGTTGCAACTCTCAAAGGCTCCACAAGCTAAAAATTAAACACAATGAGGCTTAATCATCTCATTTTAAAATTTTATTATTATTGGTATGTGTTTGTGTAGTATGTGTAACATGTGTATGTTCACATTGTGTATGCACACGTGTGTGTATATGTGTGTGATACATGTGCACATGTGAGGACTCCAGAGGTCTGGCTCAGCTGTGGGGTTACAGGCATGTAGGGTCATGCCCAACTTTCTTACATCGATGCTGAAGACTGAATTCAGATCCTTACGCTTGTGCAGCAAGTGCTTTAACCTGCTGAGTTATATCTCCAGCTCCTGACTGTTTATATATTTATGTAGAAGATTTATTCAAGTAAATATACATACACACATGATATTTATCATTTGTAATATGGTTTCTGTCAGTAATCAAACTACTGTTTAAAGCTGAGTATTCTACTTTATATCCAGTCTTAATGTTTCAATGAATGCAGCATCCTTAAATCTTAGTATTTTACATACATTGATTCTTTTAGATGTACAACATGAGAAAGCACAGCATGGTATAATGAACAGTACTCTTGCTCACAGGATATAGCAAGGGCATATTCTAAAGTTTTCTATTTGAAAGTCACCTAAAAATATTGGAGCAATTTAAATGTGCAATAATACCGTGATTAGAAACATAATTACTCTTACTGGAAAGGAATGCTAAACTGAAGGAATATGAAGTACTTTTGGGGAGAGAGATGATCAAATGAGAATGCTGCATTTGTGATGGTAATCTTCTAGAATCAATATTTGAGAAATATTTTCTCTGTAGCTATGGAATGGATTATTGATTATAACATGCTTTAAATGGTTCTCAGCAGTTATCATTTGGTAATATGTACACATCATAATCAGCCATGCAGCACTGCCTTCATGTATGTGCTATCATAATTTAGAGATTTTTGCACCCAAGTTTCTATTCACTATTCATTCATAAATATGGAGAATATGAAGTTCATCTCTTCACAGTACAGCCAGTAATTGCTTAAACAATTTAAACACCTGATTTATGCCAGGAGTGTGCTAGAATTCCAGTGCTCAGTAAGGGGACAAGAGAAAGATACCTAGCTGCTATGGTCTTCAGAGGAATACTGAGAAAATTTAAGGGCATAATATTAGCAAGAGGTAGAGTAGCATGTTAAAGAAAAAATGGTGCTCTGCTACAGTTCTTGGGGTTCTACTCCTTGCTCAACCTAACTGCTAACATAACTGCTTAACTATGGGGTATTAATCCACTCCTCTGTATCTCAATTTTTTCCTAACTAATCAAGAGAAATTAAATACTTAACTAGTTATGTTTTGTGAGGTACAAAAGACTTAGCTCCCATAAATCACAGGATTGTCCATACTACAGGGAATGTACTAACCAATAAACTGTTTAAAAAATGTTTTCACTATCTTTTGTATTATTATGACCTTAAACAGATGATTCTGCCATCTTCCTAATGAAGTAAAGACAAAACAAAGAGTGAAGATTTCTAAAGATTACTTACTATGCATAATGAGACTTACAAGGCTACAGGCATGAAAGAATTATTCCATCACCTCTGCCTTATACTCACCCCAGGGTTTATATTTAAGTTCTCTTACTGAATTGGGGTTATTATAATCATCATGATCTACCATCCTTAATTGTGTCATTTTACCTTCATATTCCATAAGTAACATGAAAGTGGTGGCTGTATCAACTTCCTATAATAAACTATCTACTTGATGATGACCAATTTTCCTTGACATTCAAGATATTTTTCAAATGTTGAACTTGTGAGCAAAGATTGGATGTATGAACTATGAATATGGAGTGTAGGAAATACAGTAGGTTGATGTAAGACTAGAGTTCTAACCTTGGCATTCTTCATCTATTGCCTACTCACATAGCAATGTTTCAAACTAACACTGTGCTGCTAATGACTACTGTGCAGAAATAGTAAACATAATTTCAGAGCTTCCAGATTGAGTATACTTTATGTATTTTATCAGTGACCAGGAAGAATAAATGTGTGGGTTGGTTGGCCCTTTATATCTGGAGATTATAATTCAGATTGACCTTGACAAGTTGCAATAGTTGTCAGAAAAAATAAAAATCCAGGGGCCAAGCATAAAGCAGCAACTACTGCAAGGGAAGAACATGACATGTACAAGATATAGGATGACATCTTGGGTGTGGTTCCTGCAAAAGAGGCACTGAGGTCACAGGGGACAGGAACTGACTATAATTCTGCTGAGTAGCATTATTTTAGAGTTTCAGCAAATAATACAAAAATAAAGCCAAAATTCCATGTTATGTTTATTTAAAATATCAGAATATTTAATTGCATTTCATGTTTGCCATTTTAATGCCAAACCAGTGTGTTAAAATTTGGACAACTTGAATCAAAATAATTTACAGAAAGGTCAAAAGATGGAAGGAACATTAAATGATCAGTTCTAAGTAAGTTCAAAAAAGTAATGAAATTACTTAAATTATTTTATTTAAAAGAAAGACTGAAGAATGATTTAATAACCCCTTTTAAGTATACAAAGGTAATTCTATGAGCTGTGAACCAGCAGCTTCCAATTGTGCTCAGAATTCTTAGAATTTCTACAAGAATGATATAAACTGACAGTGAAAAGAATCACAGAAAATGGAAAAATGCTGCATGACAGAGAGTCATGATTTCTTTTTAACCATCTCACTTTCTGAGAGCCAAGGATAGACTCAGGCATATAGAAAATTAGATGTGAGCAGCAAATACTACCAAGCCCATCATCTTTTCTGCTGAGATCAAGTCAGTGTAATTGTTCACAGTAGCTTATTTGAGTAAATGGTATATTTAGAAAATTAACATGGATTCATAAAAATGTATAAGATAAGTTTAAATTCATATTCCAATTTAATTTCTAATGTATTTCTGTGTGCATGCATGTATGTGAATGTGTGGGTGTGCCTGTGACATGGTACACATGGATCATCGAGGTCAGAGGACAACCTTGAGATGCCTGTGCTCTTTTTCCACCTTCTTTGAGGCAGGGCCACTTGCCACTGCAAACCAATGCCAGTCTAACTGGCTACTGTCTGGCTCTGCCTCCTATTTTCATAGGTGTGTTCTGTTAACACACATATGTACCACTTGTGGATTTAAGTCCATACTACGGAGGATTGAACTTAATTCTGCAGGCTTTGCAAGTAACCACCTTTATTTGCTGAGTATCTCAGTCTTACTTAGATAATACTTTTCATAATTATTCCCATACCCAGATTTGACTTCATGTAAAGGCCTGATTTTCTGTAGAAATAAAATATATCTAAATAACATCAAAATGTGTCTCATAGCCTGAGACACCATGTTTCCCCCATCCTTGAAGAGACTGATGGAGTTTTCTTGGTCCCCACAACAAGTACTAATAAACCCACTGAAGACCCTCAGCAGAATTGGGGCAGGAGAGAGTGGCTCTATTTGTGCAACATTTTTTAATAAAAAAAAAGCAATACAGTTAAAAAATAGAAATAATATGTTCTATTATTCTGCTAATTTGTCCTTGTGTTTTAACTCCTCACCATTTAAACAATACATATCTTCAATTACTTACTGAGAAGATTCTGTTAAAAGAGTGAGTCACGGAATAGAGTTATCCAAAAAGTGTAAGGTATTTAGCTATTGTACCAGTTACTTACTGTTTCAAAACTCCTGACCAGAAACAACAAGGATTTATTTTAGGTTTATGGTTTCAGGGAGGAGTTTCATCATGGCAGGGAAGGCAGGGAAGGAAATACTCCAGGGCATCACATCTTCTTACCAGCAGACTACCAGCGAACTTCATGTCAGTGCAGAAAAGAAGAAGGAAGTAGTGACAGTGCACTGATACTGGCAAGCAAGGCTGAACTAAATCATCCCAAGGCCCATCCCCAGTGACACACCTCCTTCCGCAAGGTTGCAACTCTCAAAGGCTCCACAAGCTAAAAATTAAACACAATGAGGCTTAATCAAAAGCACATGATTTTATACCTTACATTCAAACCACCAGAACTACCTATCAATTTGACTACTATCATTCTATCGCTGCTGAAATTTTATATCTTCATTTTTTTATACTGACACAAAGTTGTAGAATTTTATGAAAACGATTATGTGGAGTGATAATATCTAGTAGATAAAAGAAGACAAGGTTGGGTCTACCAATGGAACCCTGGTTCTTTCTCACATGATGAGAATGGAGCCTTAGAACCAGAGTCTCATAGGCCACACAAAGGCAATAGACTTGAGGCTGGCCATGCAGATTCCAAGCATCTTAAAGGAAGAATCTGAGGACACCTATGCTGTTTCCTACTTCTGACAGTATTTTGCTGTCAGCCAGGTTTATAGATGTACCAGAAAGGCCAGAAATTACCAATATAACAGATATGTTTTTTATTGTTTATTTTGAACTTGTTTTTCTTTTTGATAACAATACATGCATACAATGTATTTTAATGAAATTCACTCTCTCATTACCATTCTTTTCCTCTTTCTATTCACAATAAACCCCTTCTTATTCACAACTAGTCACCTTCCTATTTAAGGTCATGTCTTCTCCTCCTCCTTCCTTTTTTTTCTTTTTGGTGTCCCACTGAGTTAAATTATGCTTCCCTGCATGAATATGGGTAAAGGGGTTATTTACCAGGACATAGTATGGGCAAGTTATCAATGACTACACTGACCAAGAACATGACTCTCCCTTCATCAGAATTAATTGCCAATAGCTATTCTAGGAGGAGTGGAATATTGTGAATCCCTAAGCCATCAAGGATGGAATTTTGACTAGTTCAGTCCTGTGCAGGAAACCACAGCTGCTGGGAATTCGTGAGTGTAATGGCCACTGCAAAAATAAATAAATAAAAAAAATAAAAAAAATAATTTCTTAAAAGATTCTGCAATATGTTGATTACTACTAAAAAAATAAGAGTTTAAGGAGATAATGTTTATGAAGTACCCCATGAGTTCTAAGAAAAGAAGAAAGTAGAAAGCAAGGTGAAAACAGTAATTTGAAGTACAACATCTTTTTCTCAGAAATCTTGTTGGCAGAAGCATAAGAATTATTCTCTTGATAAATTGTGTTTATGTCAGTGTTAAAAACTGAAAATTTTGTGGCCTTGTATTTTACTCCAAAGCAATTACTTTTATTTTCTTTAAAGGAAATCAATAAAAATCAAATAAATGGACATTTCCCAGACTTTTGTAAAACATGTGCTGTGCGACTTTTTTCTGGGGAGATATGATCAACTGTATGTTTGCTCCAGAAAGAGCAACAATCAGACAGAAGAAACAGTTTCACTCAAGTCTTGTAAATTAATGGGTCTATAGGGTTATTTACAGGAGTAGGAGTGACTTGAAGCCATCTGCATTGCTGAAAAGCCCACCTCAGAATGCACTGGAATGCACAGAAGCAGCACTCATGGAGTTTCTGCCAAACTTATAGGCTGATCAGCCAACATAGAGTCTCCTTTCCAGCAATTGCTTATTATATCTATAACCTTGGGAAGGTGCCCTGTGAATCTTTCGTATTTCAGGATCTTCCTGAAGCTTTTAAGTTTCATTTACTTAATAATAAACTTAAGAATTTAAGGAACAAGTTTATAATTTCCCTAAGTTTTATGCGGCTTCCTGTTCCTTCCTTGAAAGAAATAAAGAACATCATTCCTCAAGCTCTTTCTTTTTCTCCCCCTCCCTTGACTACCTAATGTTTTCTGAGGTTTGAAAAGGTGATATCGAAGTCTGACTGTTTTTTTTAGAGGTGAGTATTAGACAATTATGCTACACTAGCAGTCACTAATTCTTGGCAGTCTGTTTGATTATAAGTCTCTGCAGGAACCATGGCTTAGTTTAAAAAAAAAAAAAAAAAGGTTCCTTCCACAGGCTGACAGCAACAACAAACTGTGTGTGAAAACATGCTAAAAGGCAATTTGATAGGCACATCAAATCTGTTTATTGAAACAATAGCAATTGCTTTGAGAGGATCAAATTTGCTCCAGTTTACAGCTAAGCCTAAGTTTCAGTTTCCTGGAGAGGCAGGCAAGACTTCTGGGAAAAACCACAAACAAAGGGCTGTTAATCAACAGCAACCCTGACATGTGGCTGGGGAAGATAGCTGCCCAAGGGCCTGAGTCAGTTCCTGCAATACTTCTGGACTATGACCAAAAAAAGGACTTGCCTGAGATAGCGGGCTCCAGGGCTGAGTCAGTTCCTGCAGTCTCTAAAACATGTCTAAACATATCCAGGGATGGTAAAATCTGAGCCACAGCCAATCAAAGATTTACAAATGTAACTGCTGCTTGCTTAGTCAATCACATTAGAAGATGACCTAATCCTTCTAAAATTCCCCTAGCTGTGCTTCAAAGGGGCCTGTGTGCTCCTCTCGGGGTTGCCATTTTGTATGAGTGGTCGACCCCCGCATGATGGCTGTTTATGCAGAATAAACGCTCTTTGCTTTTACATACTATTTTAGTCCAGGGTCTTTCTTCAGTGATTCTCAGACCCTCACAGCTTCTCCACTGGGCCCTATGAGTTCCTCAGTGCTAGATCTCTGTCCTAGTTTATAGTGTCAGACATGAGTTCCCTCCTATGGAATGGGTCCAAAATCTAACCAGAAAGCAGTTATTTGCAATTATAACAGTCATACCAGTATTGTACCAGTAAGTATAAATTGCCAGGCATGTTGGCAGATATATTAGTCAGTGTTTTCTAGAGGAACAGAACCAATATAATGAATTGTATTAACAAAGAATTTATTGGATTATAGCAGTCCAACAATAGCAGTTTGCAGGCCTGAGAGTCAAGGAAGCCAGTAGTTCTTCAGTCCACGAGGCTAGATGCCTTAGCAGTCCCAATCCAGTACTTAAGGCCTGGAGGCCTCTTGGAGAGCTGTTGGTCTTCAGTCCACACTGGTCTCCAGTCTACACTGGAAGGCAGAAAGCAGCACTGGCAGTGAGGTAGGAAAGATACTTTTCTCCCAGAGCTTCCTTACATAAAGCCCAATCTCCAAGAGGGGCAGCCAACTCTGGGGGAAGGGCTCAACCTTAGGTAAGGAATTCCTACTTCAGTCAATCCTTTCAGGAGGCAACCTCAGAGACCCACTGAAGAAGAATTTCTGTGGATTCCTAAACAGACCAAGTTGACAACAAAACTTAACCACCACAGTAGTGAAACATCTATATTCCATGACTGAGCAGGACTATGAGTGCCAATGCCCCCCAACAGCCTACATAACAACTTTCCATTCTACAAAAGTAAGTCAACATAGAGGAAGCTTCTAACTCAGGACAAGTCTGATTGTTGCATGTGCTACAGAAAAAGTATGTGGTATCTTCAACAAAAAGGAGCTACCATTCAGTTTTGGAATACAACTGACAAGCGTGAAAATATTCTTTATGATCCCTAGGACTTCAGGGGATGCCTGACCAAGAACTCATAAGGAGTGTAGCAGACAGATTTAGGTTTGCTGAGATGAACTTCCAGACCAGGCACAGTTATGGAGGATGGCATATTTATTGAAGATTACAGATCCAGGGGAAGTTCCATAATGGCAGAAGAACCTAGCCTGCTTTCTCAGGACCAAACTCAGAGAGACAAGCACAAGCCTAAAAGCCAAAAGCCACACAGCACAGCACACTTCAGGAACTCCACCTAGGCACACTTTCAATATCTTTAGATTAAAATCTCAAACTCACCACCACACTTTAAGATCTGCCCAGTGACACTGCCTCCAGCCAGGTGGCTACAGAGGCAAACTACAAACTAATGAAACACTGAATATATTGGAGCCATCTATTCAAACTACCACAAGGAGACTGCCTAATCCTGGTACTGCATTGTCACCCAACAATGCTATGATTTCTAAGAGTGTCTTTTCTCCTGTTCCCACCCACATATGGTACTTTTGTTTAAACTTTATAAATGCCTCTTTCAGTTTTATAGAAGCCTTTCCAAATCCACAAGACATGCAAGGATCTGGATTATATAGTGAAAACTTTTTACAAAGGAAGGACATGATCTCTGAAGGCTTATTACTATCTGTTCCAAGAAAGTGCCAGTTGATCTAAGACAGCAAAGGGGATGCTAAAAAAGGAATTTTAGCAATTTCCAGTATAACATGGTAAGGTCTTATCACTTATCCCAATTATATCACCAAAAGGGCAATGTTGGGTATAGTGGCATGTGTAATCTAGAGATGTTCACCATGAGATACACTCAACCTGTGTGCGATTGCCACCATGGGGACTCTGCATATCTCCCCATCCCTGATTGTCTTAGCGGGGCTGGCTTGTGCTACATATCCTGACTGGAGCTGAGGCAAGAGTCAGGCCATATTCTAACCTGTCATGCCTGCCACTGGGCCCTATTACATGGATCTAATAAGCTTCAGGCCACCACTTGTCTGTCAGCCACATCTGGCTGCTGTGAAGGTTCAGCCCAGGTGAAGAATTTCTACCACCAGTATTCTTTCTTGAAGGGGAGAAATGCACATGGTATACCCTTGACAGGGATAACTGCTTATGCCTGAGACAGGCTTAATTTTTTCACTTGTACTGTGCTATCATTTATGTATACTGTGAACTGTTGCTCAAGCTTTACAGATTTTCAGAAGCTCATTTGCACAGCATTCTTTTCATATTAACTTTTTTTACTTAGGCTTAATACAAATCGTGCCGCATTTCCATTCAAGTGACCCAGACAGATCTTTTTGTCTGCTCTGCACTCTCTTTATTGCTTTTCTACTTTAAGAACCTAATTTACAAACTTTTCCATGTCATTTTGATCTCCTACAGCCTCTCCTACATCATAATCATGCTAACTCACCATGGTGCTCAGCAAAACTTACTAAAAACTCCACATTAGTCCTGAAGTCCATGGGCCTTCACCCTGGCATTCTAATGACCCTGCTTTGCATGTTCCTTTTCAGTAGTTCCACACAGAGATTTCAACCCTGCTTCACTCTGTCTAGGAGCCATTTCCAAAAAACAAAACCATGTTGCCCTTGATGACTACTTCTCTGCATTTTTTCATGCTTTCGATACCATTACCAGGAAAGTAGCATACTAAATTCAGGAGGACATAAATCTTGCCGTTGAAGAGCTTCTTTGGAATTCTTCATGCAAGCCGCCTCTTTGCAAAAGAATCTCACTTTCAGGCATCTTTTCTTTTGCCCCAGGGCAAAGAAGATGTCTCACCCTTGATGATGATAGTCAACAATTGCAGCTTCAGTAAACTAAAATCAGTCTCTGTGTCAGTAACAACAAACTTGCTTGAATTTTTCCTGTGATAAACCATACATTTTTCATATATATCTGTTCTAAATAATCCACCAAAACCTTCCAAATCCTTCCACATTTCTCCTGCCCATAGTCAGATTCACTGGAGCAACAGCCCCACTTCTCAGTATCAGCTTTACTGTTGCATTCCACTACTTTTAAATTCAACCTTAATCACATTCTCTGGGCATGAGCAAAACAACATAGCCAGCCTGTTTGGCAGTATCCCAATTCTAACATAGTTCTCTCTTCCCCTTGAATAGTTCATAAGCCAAACCTTCACAGTCCACAATTCTCTCTGAATTTGGCATTTTCAAATAATCAGCAGAATATTCCACAAAGCTCTCTTTGCAACACAACAAGCCTTCTCCAATCAAAAGTACAAAAATCCTTCTACATTTTTCCTGCCCATGGTCAGGTATATTCCAGCAACAGCCCCAGTCCTTAGTGTCAATTTTTTTTTTTTGTTGCAGTTATTTTTCAATGCTGGATCAAACAACCAACAGCTTATAGGAGGAAAAGGGTTTATTTTAAGACTACAGAATCCAGGGGAAACTCCATCATGGAAGAAGAAGTGGGGCTGTTTCCATAGATAAATAGCAGAAACATAACTAACAGCCAGCAAACACAAACAGCCAGAACTCCAAAGTGGCTCTTTACACACCTAATAGGGATGGATTACAGGATTTGCACTCAGTGACATACATATTCCCCAGCAGGTCTCTGCCCACTCGATACTCAACTTGTAAGCTCAGTCTTCACCAAAAACACCTGACTCTATTGGCCATGCACTCAAACCACCACAAGAAACCATGCAACCACCTCTTCCCAACTCATCTTTGATGATATTAGACACTTTTTGGGCACAAAGAATGAATGTTCTGTGATTATTTTTTCCTGAGGGAAAAGTAGACATATGTTTATTCATTCCAGAAAGGGCACTGTTGACAGACAAAACAAAAATGATTCCACCTAAGTCAAGCTAAGTAAACCACTAAATTAACTGTATTTTCATTCAGAAATATAGGGGATGGGTTACTTATAGGATCAGGGGTAAACCAAAGGAAGTTGCATCACTAAAAGTCCATCCCAGCATAGCTAACAGTGCAGGTAAAGTACATCTTTAGGGTTTCCTGCACAACTTCTAGGCAGTTGAACCAACTGGAGAATCTCTTCTAGCTAGCAATTGCTCACTACTTTTATAACCTTAGCAAGTGGCCTTGTGAATCTTGCAACTTTGAGGAGCTTCCTAAGCCCATAATTTCCATTTATTTAATCAGCTCTCTAAAGGCCTATTTTTTCACTCTAGAACAGAATGTGTCAACTTTGTACAACTATAATATGATACAGACAATAGCATGTTGCAATAATTTCAGGATTTACTTAATCTTCATAAATATCAGGTTCATATGTAAGTGTTGTAGTGTGTGTCTGTATGTGCATGTGTGTATATGTGTGTGTGGTGCACTTATGAATGCTTGTGCATATGAGCCAAAGGACAACCTTCTGTGTCATTCCTCATGCACCATCTCTGACTTTTCTTTTAGACAGGATCTCTCATTGGAAATTACCCATTTAGACTATACTGGCTGAGCACTGAGCCTCCCCACCCATATCCACTTGTCTCAGTCTCCCCAGCACTGGGATTACAAGCTTGTGCTACCATATCTTTTTTTCCCCAATGGGTTCTGGAGATTGAACTCAGCTCCTCATGATTACAAGGCAAGCACATTACCAACTGAACAAAATCTTAGCCCAATATTAGGATCTTGATTAAACATGTGAGACAACACATATTCAAATTCTCCTTCTACATTTTACTAATTTTTAGTAGTTAGCAAATCATAACCATGCCAGCCACCCTTTGAAATCTTCAAAAACCATAAAGCATAAGTGGGATGGGAAGTCACCTCAATATTGAGACCAGCAGAATTCAACATGTGTGTTTATTCATTTCTAATTTTTATTCCTCACTTTAACTTTCCTCATAGTGGTTAATGTCTATAGCAAAGCAGACCTATGAACAAACAGCTATTTGAAAAAAAAAAAAAGAAGAAAATGTCTTCACTAAACAAGGGGACTGACTGGAACCAGATTATGTTATCACAGAAAACTTCACAGAGGAGCTACGTTGCATGATAGCCAACATGGAGCTTTCTGTTGTCCTTTTTGCCTAAGAAGGAGTCATTCCTTTCCTTTTTTCATTTTCATTTTTCATTCCACAGAGCTATTCTTTATCCACTAAGACAAAGACTGAGTGGCTTTCCTATACTTCAGGGCCTGAAATGTGCACATTTCTTTCATGTCCATAGCAGTTTTTAATTGCCTATTTATATTTCTGTCTCCAACACAGACTTTTTCTTAAGGTCAAAATTTGTTTTATTCATTTTTATGTTCATACAGAAATTAATAAATAACCTTCAGTTGAAAGAGGAGTAAATGTGATAGTACTTGGAATGATGAAAGTTATAGAAAACTTAATCCTAGTTCTAGCAAAGATTTAAGACTAAATAAAAATTTAATGGCTCTTGAAACTAAGAATTATTTTCAATATTTTCTTGACCAGGCAATAAAATGATATTACTTTTGTTCATTCATTCTTTATGTATAATATCTACTTTCCTGTGTGTTGATTTTATTCTTTGTCAAATTTCAGATGCAATAATATAAGATCTCTCTCTCTCTCTCTCTCTCTCTCTCTCTCTCACACACACACACACACACACACACACACACACACAACTTTCTAATTTCTGTGACAAAATACAAGACCAGTAGCAGTTTAGGGAAGGCCCGTTTATTTTAGTTTACAGTTCCAGGGGGTGGACTCCACCATGGTGGGGGAAGCATTGAAAAAACAGGAAATTGGTGTCACATCATCAAATCATCAGGAAGGAAGTAAAGAGAGAGACTAGGATGTGGGGCTGGCTTATAAACCTCAAGGCACACTCCCAGTGCATACTTCTTCAGCAATACCTAACTTCCTAAATCTTCTACAACCTTTCTGAATAGCACCACCAACTAGGGATTGAGTATTAAAACACACATGCCTATGATGGGCATTTTATATATTCAAACCACCACTATATATAAAGTTTTCAAACATGCTATTGTGTTTTGGAGTATCAGAGTGGATTATGATTCTTCCATTATGGTAAAAAAAAAAAAAATTCGAATGTCCTCAGTAGGGGCTTTGTTTGTTCTATCCAAGTGTAAAAAACTGAAGAACTATAGATATTTCCTTCAGGGGAAAAGAATGAGCCTGTCACCAGAGTGATTTTAAAATAAAGAGGTTACAACATGGCAATTGCTCTAAATACCACATTTGTCTTCTTGCTCTATTTTATTTATTCTATCATAAAACAAGTATTATAGCTATTGATGCCAGCCACCAAGTTCCAAGGCAAAAAGAAAGAAAAAACGAGCAATAAATACCCATTAAATTTTCAGCACCACTGAGTAATTTGTAAAAAAATGAAATGACTCATTTTTAAAGTAACAAATTTTGACTAAAAAATACCTTGAAGACTTCCTCTATTCTTTCATTGTCTAGATGATATTAGTTACCATGTAAACAATGAGATTGGAGACAGCAGAATTCTGAGTAAAGAATCCATCTATAAGGAGCAAAATAAGTTTGTTAATGAATACTTCTTATTTTAATTTTCCATTATTTACTCTTATAAATAAGAATTTACAAGATGACACAGTTTCCTTTCTTAACCTTACCATCTAATGCTTTATTTCTAAGTTTCCCAGAAATGATTTATTCTTGTAGTAATCACTTCAATGTTTCAAATATGATTATCCTTCTTTTTACTAACAAGTATCTGTTCATTGTCTAATATGAAGAATAAAATTTTGAGTGATTTTTATCAACCCCTTCATATATAGTCAAGTATTTCTAACTTGAAAATAGAATACAAGTCATTATGTAGTGTTTAAAAAAGTACAAATCCAGAAGTATTTAAGCCCCGTTTGTTGTCTACTAGAGACATGTGAATTTGAAAATTCCTTTGATGACTAAATAAACATTTTTGCTGGAATTCACCAGCATATTTTACATAGAAAGTTACTCCTCCTACGGCTAGAGAGAGGGGTTAGGGGTTAAGATCCTTACCTGTGAAGCCTAACAACCCAAGTCTGATTCCCCAGAACCCACACAAGCCAGATGCACAAGGTGGTGCATTGTCTGCAGTTCATATGCATTGGCTAGAAGCCCTGGTTGTGCCCATTCTCTCTCTCTCCCTTTTTTTTCTCTCTCTCAAGTAAATAAACAAGTTGAAAAAGAGAAAGTCACTCCACCAAAGGATCCTTTCTGTACCATTCACTTTAGATCTGGAATCCCTGGTAACATCCTACAATGCCTGAATTCTGGGTGGATTAAAAATACAAGACTTGAGTAGAAAGAAAACTCTACCTAGGGCATACCTTTGAGTAAGGTATGCTTCTCATAATGTCTTTATTTGTTCCTGTGGTGGTTTGAATGTAAAATGATCCCCATGGCCTCAGGTAGTTGTGATTAAGCCTCATACTTAAACCAGAACTGGAAGAATGAGGATTCTCCCTTTTTGTCTCTGTGAAGAATACTTGCCCTCCATAACTATCCATATGTGGGCTTCCTGTACATTTTTCATATCTATCTGGTTGTTACTTACTTCACTAAACCAAGTGTCTCTCAGTCAATAGGCAGCTCTCTTAATTTGTTACTAATAGCTTTTCTTCTACCTCATTTACAATAATTTCATATGATGGTTTTCATAATGATTTTGTGTTTTAATTTTTGTAATGAAATTATAAGCTCCATGAAACAAGGTACAATTTTATCTAAAATTTCCTGGTACAATATATAGTTTACATATTGAATGATTGATTACTAACAATTCTTTTAATTTTTAATAATATATGTTCTTTCTTATATTAAATATTCTTAAATCTTATTTGACTACAATATGTTGTTGCATACATTTAAAATATATACATATATAAGAAAAATATGTTAAAGGTCTAGAAAGTGGACCAATAATATTCGTTAGGCAGTGATAATTTAGTAATTCTAATTCATGCATGGTACACCTTCCAAATCCAAGACAATTTATTAAACTTTGAACGTTTTTGACTGATTTTCAGGGCTACGTACTATTTTGATGATTAAAGATAATATTTTCTGAAGAGTTCCCTCCATTCATATGGCCCATGTTTAAGTTCCAGAGTGGCAAATCAGTGGAAAGATAAAATTACTTATTTTACTCAGAAGTCATATTATTCTATTTTATTTATTTCACAGAAAACAGAATACAATGAGCTCACATGAATGTGTTTGTTCATTTTGATAAGAAACCAAAAACAGACATCATGCATAACACTTTCTTTTACATTTAGCATATTAAAATTATGTCTATTAAGATACTTTTAGAAATCTTAGAAATTGGTTAAAAATTAAAAGAAACAAAATAAGAATTAGGAAAGGGCTTATTGTGACTTACAGCTGTGAGAGGAAGTTTCACCATGGTAGAGGAAGGAAGCATAGAAGAATAGACAGCCAAGGCATCACATCAGCTGGATGGGATTGGCAAAACTGAATTAACTGTGAATATCCAGTGGGCTGGACTAATAAAACTCAGGCCCCACCCCCAGTGACACACTTCCAGAAAGGCTCTTCCAGTTGTGGATTAAATATGAGGCTTAATCACAGCTACCTGATGCTATGGGTATCATTTTATATTCAAACCACCACAGGAACAAATAAAGACATTATGAGGAGCATACCTTACTCAAAGGTATGTCTTAGGTAGAGTTTTCTTTCTACTCAAGTCTGGGATTTTGAAGCCACCTGGAATTCAGGCATTGTAGGATGTTACCAGGGATTCCAGATCCAAAGTAAGTGGTACAAAAAGGATGATAGTATTTTTTAAAAATTTATGGTGTCTTTCATTTTTTTAAACAACTTTTCAGTTTTTATATATTTTTTATTTATTTATTTATTTATTTGAGAGTGACAGAGAGAGAAAGACAGAGAGAGAGAGAGAGAGAAAGGGCGTGCCAGGGCCTCTAGCCACTGCAAACGAACTCCAGATGCATGTGCCTCCTTGTGCATCTGCCTAACGTGGGTCCTGGAGAATCCAGCCTCGAACTGGGGTCCTCAGGCTTCACAGGCAAGCGCTTAACCGCTAAGCCATCTCTCCAGTCCGTCTTTCATTTTTCATTGATAAAACTTCCAAGAAACTTATAGACAGAAAAGTTATGGGAGAACACTAGGTAGATGAGCTGAGCTTCAAGGAAAGTTATGGGAGAATTCTAGGTAGATGAGCTGAGCTTCAGAGAAGCTAATGCCCTCCCATGAACCAAAAACTGAAGCTTTCCAACCATCTGGGCCTGAGGTATTATACTGAGCTTCCTTACCATTAGGTCTCACATTAACAATGAAAGGCAGATAGAAATCAGTTAGCTCTGTGGGCTGGACCATAACTCTCTAGCCCTTCCTATCATGACACATTTTGTGAGCACAAATGAATTATCCACAACCTATCATTAATCCTAATCTCTTTAAATAAGAAATGTGAAAGGTTTTACATCACAAAAAATTCCAGCAGTTAGTGTTGCAAGGTAAGGCTGTATATTAATGTAATTAAAAACAGATTTCAATGGCTAAGCTTTAAGAAATTTAAAATGACTCTGTGGTAGATTATTTTAATTGGCTTAAGTTAAACTATTATGTGTTAAATTCATTCTTAGGTTTTGATTTAAAATATGGCCATATCGTTTTGAAATAATTATAGTGTAAGATATTTAAACAAGTTTATAGAAAATTAATTTCCATAAAATATAACTTTGGTATGCCTGATTTGTCCCCATCAATAGCCACAGACTGCAGGACTGGCACTCCAAGTATATGCAAGGAAAATATAGTGTAAAAGTACAAACAAATGCATCACTATTTGGTTTGACCTGAATGAATGTTTCTTGTTTTATGCAGTGATTTTCCTTATTTCCACTCATTCAAGATAAAGTCAAATACACCTGAAAAATGAGTCTTTCTAGATTTTTCCTTCAACTTTGGCTTGCATGTTAAACAGGTCACCTAAATTCCAGTGATGTGTCCTACTTAGAATATCTGAAATTAAAATTTCTGTATTACTATTACTATTGTTTACTCAATGCCTCATTTTTAAATTAAAAAAAATCAGTTTTTTTTAAATAAAAAGTAACAGTTTTGTGGTCTTTCATTTCCAGTAATTTTTCATATCCATCTTGTGTTTGAAAAGAAACAAAAAACTTAAAAACACTTATATATTATCCATAGGGATGCAATGAGAAGATGATCTATGTCACTTATAAATTTATTGTGCATTATGATTTGTGTAAAATGACACAAATGATTTTAAGAAAAATATTACTGTTACAAAAGTATCAGATGACAGGTTTGCTGGTAATTTTTTAGTGTCCTTCAATAATTTATACATACACAAAGATTCCTTTATATTAGGAACATGATGCTTAGACCTGATTTTTTTCCCTGTATTTTCACATCTCTTTGGGTCAGCTAACTATAATCAGTTGTCTAAACTCAGATAAAAATGGTAAGAAAGTTCCCATGATATTACGACTAAACAACTTGCCAAAGCTGAAAACGACTAAACAAAGGTATTTTGGGGTTTTCCCATATCGGGGTGAATATTTTTGCTTTTTACACTTTTCATCATATTTTAGCAAAGTTTTATTTTTTAATGTCTGAAATAATGTCCTTCTTCTTTTTTTGGATATGTTTTAGCTTAATTTATAATCTCCAAAGTCCAAATATACAGAGGGTACAGCTATAAAATTATTGAATACGAATAAAGGACATTTGGCCTGAGTGCTAATAGCTACATTCATCAAAGGGCTTGGCATTTTGTCCACAGAAAACATTCGTTGAATAAGATACTTAGATTGACAATAATCAGTTTGACAGAAAGCTTGAATAAGTTTACTTTATAGTATTCCAGGAAAAAGCCAAACTTTGTCTGTTGCACTTCTTGAAATATCTGCTGTATAATTTATTGTAAATAATATACACAGCGAAGGTAGTACTAGGGAATAGATTGTAGTTCCTCACACTCAGTCTTAGATTTCACAAGTGGAGTATGGGGGAGCAAGAATGTTCAAAAAGACACAAAATGTTACTGTTGTCAAATGGTAATCACATATTATGTCACATAGCTTCTGCTTTTTCCATTCCTCATAGGTCCTCCCATTTCCCCTCAGTGTACAACAGTGTTCATATCTAAGTGGTATTTTACTTAATGAAGTAAATTTGTTTAGCTACTTATAAAAATGTACTATAGTAAGGTATGATATGTAAGTGAAAGAAAAACTTGTGAGGTATATTATAATTTTGTAGTATTTATAGTTTGTATTCTACAACTTCTTTAAAATAAAGATTACTCTTTAAAATGTGATTTATATTCAATTCAAACAAAGAAATATATCACTAATATGGTGTCTGACTACTGCATCCTTTAAGAGATGAAATTGAAGATTAACAGAATAATTTTTAATCAAGATATTTTACTTTTTGTCCAGGAAATGAGCTTCCTAAACAATTTTTCCTCTTCTTCCCAATAATACCATAACTTATATGTTCATTGATTATAGTTATGATAATGGCTTATTCTGATAATTGTAATTGATATTTTCCCTTATCAAAAATATTTGTTTCAGCCAGGTACAATGGTGCATGCCTTTAATCCCAGTACTCAGGAGGCAGAGGTTAGGAGGATCACTGTGAGTTCAAGGCTACCCTGAGATTGCATAGTGACTTCCAGGTCAGCCTGGATTAGAGTGAAACCTATCTCGAAAAACCAAAAAAAAAAAAAAAAAAAGTTTCAGTATTACATGTCAAATAGCTATGTAATAAACATCAACTAATAACTGACTGTGACCTCTGTAGTTAATAATCTACATATCCAAGAGCACATTCTGAGGAGATTAAGCTTGACTTTGTAATGAAATAAAGTGCTCTTCTCCATACAGATATGATCCAAGCAGGGGGAAATGGAGTAATCTTTCTAATGTTATCATTTCCAGGCTACCAAGAAGACAAAGAAAACATGTTATCTGTAATTTAAGTTTCTCATTGAAGTTTCTGTTTGTAGAAAGAGCATTTAAAAATACATAAATAATAAAATTAAATAAAGGCAACTTTTCACTAAAGTCACCACCTTTCCTTTTGCAACTATTTTCATAGGATTTAACTAGTTAAAGTTCTGAAATGTTTCTCCATATTTTGTGGCTTGGCTCAACTAAATATTTTTATAACTTTATGTATGTCAAAGGACCTCTGCGGGAATTCTGTGGGAAATATGTAGAATGACCTGCACATAAGGAACAAGGAAAACATCCCAGCACGGGGTGGGATGGAAGTTAAAATGAAATATTTGCAGTTCTGTGAGTGATTCTTTTAAAATCTGCCATAGGCCGTCTGTGTTATTGCTGACAGAGGACTCACATTTTTATGACAAAGGTGCTGTTTGGAAATATACACTGTCTGAGTATTTTCCTTTGAACAGATTCAGAATCCATTAAATATTATGTGGAAATAACAGGGATATTTGAGAATTTGCCACTTAAATCAATTTTCTTTTCCGTTAACACATCAAAGTAGGGGTGGGAGAAGTAGGCTGTCTTTTCCAATCACTGTGAACAGATGTTTTTGTAATAAATGGGAACCAAAAAAGGGCTGTCAAAGGTCAATATCAAATATTCACTGTTAGGTCGTTAGCCACAACATTATCACTGAGTATGGCCTTGAACAACAAAATAATGCTAATAAAGTATGAGGAGGTATATGCTTCAATTCTCAGAGATCTATTAAATTTTCTACCCCATTAAAAAGAAAAAAAATCCAATACAGCTTATAATTGAACTATTACATGCTCTGATGACTGAAAAGTGGTGATTTTAGTGAGGATATGTTTAAAATATATCATGAGATCAATGCAAGTGGTATGTTTGAAGTTTCTTTTACATGATGATGTTCTGTAATTTTCCCCCTAAATTATGAATTTTATTAAGGCCTTAAGAATGCATTTTTAAAGGCATGCATGAGAAACAAATGAGCCTACAACTAACTTAAAAGAGTTTGCAGGGCATGGTGGCACATACCTTTAATCCCAGCACTTGGGTGTCAAAGGTAGGAGGATTGCCACGCATTCAAGGCCACCCTGAGACTACATAGTGAATTCCAGGTCACCCTAGGCTAAAGTGAGACCCTACCTTGAAAAAAAAAAAAAAAGGAAAGAAAAGAAAAGAGAAAAAATGAGGTAAGCTGGGCTGGAGGGATGGCTTAGTGGTTAAGGCATTGTTTGCCTGAAAAGCCAAAGGACCCAGGTTCGATTCCTCAGGAGCCACATTAGCCAGATGCACAAGGGGGCGCACGCGTCTGGAGTTCGTTTGCAGTGGCTGGAGGCCCTGGCACGCCCATTCTCTCACTCTCCCTCTTTCTCTGTCAAATAAATAAATTAAAATATTTTTAAAAATGAGTTAAGCCTAAAAAGAACTATTGCTTTCTTTTCTATTGCTAAGAGTGTTTGAGCACTTACTAAAATTTAGCTATAAACCCAATCATAGGTTTAGCATTCCATTGTTGTTTTCAGTAAGTAATGTACACCAACTTTGTGACTTTTTATTAACACAGCACAGGATTTTGCAAATTCCACTTCTAAGGTCTATCACAGTCTGCTGAATAGAATAGCAGTCAAACTGTCTTTTTTTGCTGGATCTTTCCATTAATTGAGTGAAAAAAATATATATATTTGTATATATATATACATATGTATATATATATATATATATATATATATATATATATATATATACACATACATATATATACGCACCCATGGGAACAACTAAATCTGTATATTTTTAATTTTAAAAATATTTATTTATCTATGAAGAGAGAGAAAGAGGAAGAAAGTGAAGTGTCAGGGCCTCTTGCCTCTGCAAATTAACTTCAGATTAATGTACCACTATGCATTTGGTTTTACATGGGTACTGGGGAATTGAACCTTGGCCAGTGGCATTGCAAACAAGCACCTTTAACCACTGAACTATCTCAACAGCTCTGGTAAAGGCTTCTTGAAATTGGGAATATTTTTCAAAATAATTTAAAATAAAATAATATTCATTACTAATCAATTAAAACTCTCCTTTACCTTCTTAGTATGAAGGAGGGTCATAATTTAAAGAAACTGTGGTAACAAAAGAACAATACAAAAAACACAGGAAAACACAAACCTTCACTATGAAAGCTTATTTTCTTTGCCTGTCTTCAATATAATGACACTTTGTGAACAAATCCCACCTCATTTTATAAGTCTCACTTTCGTAGTTTTCAGAAATTATTTCTAATTAAATAAATACTGTGCCCTTACTCAAAACATAATTTCTTATTAAGAAAGTGATTCTTTCTTGTAGACCAATGGAATAGACTTGAGGACCCGGACTTTGGGTCAAGCAACTATAGCTACTTGATATTTGACAAAGGCCCTAACAATATAGGCTGGAAAAAAGATAGCATCTTCAACAAATGGTGCTGGACAAACTGGATAACCATATTCAGGAAACTGAAACTTGATCCACACATTTTGCCATGCACTACACTCAAGTCCAAATGGATCAGTCTCTCTTCTCTCTACCTCTTTTATATTAGTAAACGTTTTATTCCTTTCCTTAGTGGGCAGTGACCTGTAACTCCCAGTACCAGCATGTGGCTATCATCCACAATGAGCTTTTGATCAGAGAGACCTATAAGGTTTCCTAAAAGACAGACAGATTTCTGTCCGAGTACTTGATGACCCACCAAAGGTTAGTGGTTAAAACCCTACTGCTGAGGACACAATATGCGGCTGACACGTAAAATAGAATGCCATGGCTGGAAGCTGGAAGAGAGTCAGTCTCCAGACAGTCACTGTGTCTAGTGCCAGAAGGTGCTACATGGGCAACGGGGGGAAAATGACCAATATCTGTGAAAGCAACTCATGGTCTAACCTACTGAGCAGCAAATAACCTGTTGTGATGCTCACACAAGTGCAATAGTGGTGCACAGCCATGGTGGGAAACCAACTGCTCTTGATTCAGCTAACTGATCCACTCAGTGGATGGGGATAGCTGGAGCTGGGAAACAAGTCAGAGCCATATCCAAAACACAAGCCTGCTCTCCATTATCAAGCAACCACCAATCGTGGGCTACAAGAGGGCCTACACCTATTAAATTCTCTATAAAAAAGCAAGGGTTATCTCCTTTGTCTGGTGCTATCTTACTCTGCATTGGAGAATCTGCTTCTCTTTTTCAGATAGATATAGATCCTGAGGAGAGAGCCACCCCATCATACCTCAAAAGGACCCCAGATGAAACTAAGAACAATTGGCGAAACAAGCAAGGGTGCTGTTTTCTTGGTGAACTGGGTACCAGCACGAGGGTGAAGATCAACACAGAGAAAAATCAACTCCTACCAAATCAGAGATCCAGAGACCCAGAGGCCCCCAACACCTCATCACTGAAGCAGACCCAAAATGAACCCAACATGACTCAGGGAAATTTTGCTGAAGAGGGGGCAGAAAGAATGTCAGAGCCACATGTTGGGTCATGATATGCAGAGGCATTTATCCTACCCACAACTGTGGGCTAACTCCACAATGCATGACCCATATACCTCAACAAGGAGGGGCCAAATGGAAGGGTAGGTCATGGATGAGCCCAATAATTGTACCAACTTGACTGCATTCGCTCAGTACAAAACTAATTAATAAAAATAAATAAATAAATAAAAAAGAAAGGCAGACTGAGCAAAGAGATTTTGAAGAAATTATGTAAAATTGTGTTTTCAAGGACACATTTTATCTTCTTTAAATATTTATTTATTTATTTATTTGAGAGGGAGAGAAAGAAGGAGAGAATGGGTGTGCCAAGCTTTACAGACATTGTAGACCTATGTGCCACTTTGTGCATCTGGCTTACTTGGGTCCTGGGGAAACAAACCTGAATCCTTTGGCTTTGCAGACAACAGCTTTAACTGCCAAACCATCTGTCCAGGCCCACATTCTGTCTTTTATCCAAAATGGAAGATGAACATATTCATATGATCAACCTAAAATAAAGATTTAAGAGAATAATGGTAGGCTAGGCATGGTGGCACATGCCTTTAATCCTAGCACTTGGGAGAGAGAGGTAGGAGGATCATTGTGAGTTTGAGGCCAATTCCTAATAAATACAACTAACCTGCTTCTTTGGCTTCTGTACAATCGCTTGCTTAACATAGACATAAGGACAGCCATTTTATGAAGGAAAAGCATATTGTACGTGACTTTCTGCAACCAGCCGCATATTGTACGTGACTTTCTGCAACTAGCCGCCCGGGCTCAGATAAGGAACTAGTTAACTGGAATGCTGACCTTTGCCTTAGAAACCTGTGCTTGTTTGCCCAACCACTGTTTGCTCAACCGCAACCCCCTTACCCAATTTCTGGGAAGCCTCCGCTCAGAGACAATTGAACAATGCCTAACCGCAGGGGCCCTAGCTCCCTGCCCGAGGTCACGATGCCACGGCCGAGGCGACACCCTGGCGACATCTGAAAAGTCCCTGAGCTGAAACATGTTTGAGATATTTCCGCATGTTTGTGGTCTTTCCCTTTAAAACCCCTACCTCCCGGCTGCTCGAGGCTCTTCACCCCTCCTGCGTGGGGACTTCGTGTCGAGCCCCGGTGCACCGGTTCCACAATAAACCTCTTGCGACTTGCATTGAGAGTTCTCCGTGTGAGTGTCTCCGGGTCTGGTAGACAATCCCATCAGGGGGACCCTCTGGGGCTCCCCACATTTGGAGGTCCCACCGAGATTTTCCGGGATCTCTACAAGACCCCAGACCTCATTCCGGACCCCTCAGAGGTAAGAGGCGCCTCCTGTTACGTCTGTCTGTCTGTATGTCACTGTTCACTGTGTTTGTCTAACCTCGTCTGGTCTTGAGAATTCTCCATCTGGGTACCTTGCTCTGGGGTGTGGCAGGTCGGGGCTGACGGGCCTGAGGACCACCACCCAAGCAATCTGGAGGACGCTCTTGATTGCCCGGAGGAGACAGACCTGATTTCTGTCTCCTATCTGAAGAACTCTGACCGAGTTCTTTTCTGTCGCAAGGTACCATCCGGGCCTAGCCCCCCCGCCCTCTGAATCGCTTTCGTTTTTGTTCAGGCGGCGGGCAGGCCAACTCAGTCTTTTTGTTTTCTGTGTTTTTCTGTTCATTTTGTTCTACTTTTCCTATCCTCCTCCCAATATGGGACAGACTGTTTCTACTCCTCTGGACTTGACTCTAACACATTGGACTGACGTTAAGACGAGAGCTCATAACTTATCAGTAGAAGTTAAGAAGGGAAAATGGCAAACTTTATGCCAAGGAGAATGGAATTTGCTGAATGTGGGATGGCCTCAGGAGGGAACTTTTGACCTAGAGGTTATCCAAGCTGTCAAGAAAATTATCTTGCAGGAGCCCGGAGGCCACCCTGACCAGCTACCCTACATTTTTACCTGGCAGGATTTGGTGCAGGACCCTCCCTCTTGGCTAAAACCCTGGATTTTCCCTAAACCCATTAACAGAGACTCCTTGCAGTCCACCACAGTTCTTGTTGCAGGTTCAGGACAAAGGAAGAAGATCTATCCGGATACCCAGACAGACTTACTCCTGTCAGACGCCCCACCGCCCTACCCGCCATCTCACGCTCCCACAGCTCCGCCTAACCCCTCAACCGAAGGAGCACGTGGGGGGCCGGCAGTGGGGACCAGGAGTAGACGGGCTCAGACTCTAGATGCCGCTATCACCCTGCCCCTTAGGGCTATAGGTCCTCCTCCTCCCCCAGGGCCAGGAGATGACCCAGATCAAAGACCCCTGCCACCACTTCAATATTGGCCTTTCTCTTCTGCAGACCTATACAATTGGAAGGCTAATCACCCCCCTTTCTCAGAGGATCCCTCTAAACTAACTGCTCTCATGGAATCTCTAGTTTTCTCTCACCAGCCCACTTGGGATGATTGTCAGCAGTTACTCCAAACCCTCTTCACAACAGAGGAGAGGGAACGCATCCTGTTGGAAGCCACGAAAAATGTTCCTGGGGATGATGGACATCCCACACAGCTCCAGAACGTGATAGATGACGGGTTTCCCTTAACCCGCCCCAACTGGGACTTCAACAACCCTGAAGGTAGGGAGCATCTCCGCGTCTACCGCCAGGCTCTAGTGGCTGGTCTCCGGGGAGCCGCGAGGCGTCCCACGAATTTGGCCAAGGTAAGAGAGATTATTCAGGGACCTGATGAACTACCCTCTGTTTTCCTGGAGCGCCTCATGGAGGCCTACCGTAGATATACACCATTTGATCCAACTGCGGAGGAACAAAGGGTATCAGTTCTGATGCGTTTTGTTGACCAGTCAGCACCAGATATCAGGAAGAAGTTACAGAGATTAGATGGCTTAAGTAGATATACGCTGTAAGACTTAGTTAAGGAAGCTGAGAAAGTTTACAATAAGAGAGAAACTGAGGAAGAAAGGGAACAGAGAAGAGCAAAAGAGCAGGAGGAAAGGGACAATAGACGAGATAAGAGACATGAGAGAAATATGACTAAAATTCTGGCCGCCGTAATTCAGGATAGAAAGAACCTAGACAAAGAAAAGCATAGAAATCCTAGACAGAAACAAAACCAGGGCAACAGATGGCAGTTAGAAAAGGACCAATGTGCCTATTGCAAAGAAAAAGGACATTGGATAAAAGACTGCCCTAAAAAGAAACCAAAAGAAATCTTGACTTTGGAGGAAGACGAAGAATAGGGGAGACGGGGCTCGGAACCCCTCCCCGAGCCCAGGGTAACCCTTAAGGTGGAGGGGAAACCAATTACATTCCTAGTGGATACGGGGGCTCAACATTCAGTTCTGTTAAAACCAGGAGGACCATTATCAGGCAAAAAGTCGTGGGTTTTCAGGGCCACCGGGAACCAACAATTTTCATGGACTACCCGAAGAACGGTGGACCTAGGCGTGGGCCGGGTATCCCACTCGTTCCTTGTGATTCCTGGTTGCCCAGCCCCCTTACTAGGACGGGACTTATTGACAAAAATAGGGGCCCAAATCACTTTTACTAAAGAAGGCCCCCATGTAACTAATAAGACAGGAAAACTTATTCAAGTCTTAACTATGAAGTTGGAAGATGAACACAGGCTATTTGAAACGCCTCAGACTAACTTAGAAGTTGATAAATGGCTCACTGAGATCCCTGGAGCCTGGGCTGAAACGGCTGGCATGGGGCTGGCCTCCCACCAACCACCCATAATTATTGATCTGAAGGCTTCTGCTGTGCCCATATCAGTGAGACAGTATCCCATGAGCCAAGAGGCCAAGGAAGGGATAAGACCCCACATATTGAGACTTTTGAAACTGGGAGTGCTGAGAAGGTGCCAGTCACCTTGGAACACCCCCCTATTGCCAGTGCGTAAGCCCAACTCTAATGATTTCCGCCCAGTGCAGGACCTAAGAGAAGTTAACAGAAGGGTGGATGACCTACACCCAACAGTCCCCAACCCTTACAACCTATTAAGCTCACTCCCACCTGAGAGGGATTGGTACATCGTCCTGGATTTAAAAGATGCTTTCTTCTGCCTACCTCTACATGAAAAAAGCCAGCTCGTCTTTGCCTTCGAATGGAAAGATCCGGATATGGGACTCTCCGGACAATTGACTTGGACGAGATTGCCGCAGGGCTTCAAGAATTCACCCACCATCTTCGACGAAGCCCTCCACCGAGACCTGGCACCCTTCTGAGCCTCCAACCCTCAGGTAACACTCCTCCAGTATGTTGATGATCTTCTCCTTGCAGCTAACAGTCAGGCTGAATGCGAAAAGGGAACAACTGCGCTGTTGGAGGAGCTGGCCCGTTTGGGGTACCGAGCCTCAGCTAAGAAAGCTCAAATCTGCAAAAGGCAAGTCACATATCTGGGGTACTCTTTGAAAGGAGGACGGAGGTGGCTGACGGAGGCCCGTAAACAGGCCGTGGAACAGATTCCAGTCCCAACAAATGCCAGACAAGTACGGGAATTCCTAGGGTCCGCTGGGTTTTGCAGACTTTGGATACCTGGATTTGCCTCCCTGGCTGCCCCGCTTTATCCTCTGACTAAGACAAATACAGCTTTTAAATGGGAAAAAGAACACCAGCAGGCTTTTGACAGCATTAAGCTTGCCCTGCTAACAGCACCTGCGCTCTCACTCCCGGATACCACCAAGCCCTTTTACCTGTACGTGCATGAACAGAGGGGCATTGCTAAAGGAGTGCTTACCCAAAGAACGGGACCCTGGAGAAAACCAGTAGCCTACTTATCTAAGAAATTAGACCCTGTAGCCGCGGGATGGCCCCCTTGCCTAAAGATCATTGCAGCCGTAGCGCTACTTCTAAAGGATGCAGACAAATTGACTTTGGGACAGACTGTTACTATCATTGCTTCACATGCTCTGGAGAGCGTTATCCGCCAACCTCCAGACCGCTGGCTCTCCAATGCCAGGGTCACTCACTACCAGAGTCTCCTCCTTAATTCAGACCGGGTCAAATTTGCTCCCCCCACTCAATTGAACCCTGCTACCCTCTGGCCGGACACGGATCCCACCGTGCTACATAACTGTGGGGAAGTCCTGGCCGAGGCCACCAGAGTCAGACCCGACCTCATGGACCAGCCCCTACCAGATGCTCAGATGACCTGGTTTACGGACGGCAGCAGCTACCTCCTTGAAAGTAAGAGGATGGCGGGAGCAGCTATTGTAGATGGGAGCAGAGTAATCTGGACTAACAAATTGCCAGAGGGAACATCTGCCCAAAAAGCTGAACTTATTGCCTTAACCCAAGCTTTAAATATGGCAGAGGGAAAAAAGGCTACAATATATACAGATAGCCGGTATGCTTTTGCCACCGCGCACATACATGGTGCCATCTACCTGGCAGAGAGGATTACTGACCTCTGCAGGCAAAGAAATCAAAAATAAACAAGAAATTTTAGACTTGCTTGATGCTCTGCATCGACCGGCCAAGCTGGCTATAGTCCACTGCCCAGGGCACCAGAAGGGAGATTCCTTCGTAGCTCGGGGAAACAGAATGGCAGATGAGGAAGCCAAAAAGGCAGCTCAGGGAGCTTCCCTGTTCCCTTTGATTGAAAAAGAAACTGTCCTCGCTGAGCCACTGCCCTCAGAGTACACAGAACAGGACCTTAAAGATATGGCGAGACTACAGAAGCATTTTAACACCAAATCACAGAAATGGGAAACTGAAACTGGGAAACAGATCCTACCCAGACAGCAAGCAAAGAACCTCTTGTTACACATACATAAATTGACTCATTTTGGACCTAAAAAATAATAGAGACTCTTAAAAAGACTGATTACCACATAATTGGACTTAAGGATATGGCTGAAGAACTCGTAAAACAGTGCATACCCTGCCAAAAGGTAAATGCACAAACAGCCCCAACAGACTTGGGAAAGCGATTTAGAGGGGACCGTCCTGGCTTATTCTGGGAAACAGATTTCACCGAACTAAAACCAGCCAGATATGGAAATAAATATCTTTTAGTTTTTATAGATACTTTTTCAGGATGGGTAGAGGCCTATCCCACTAAGAAGGAGACTGCGGCTATGGTGACCAAGAAACTTCTAGAGGAAATTGTTCCCAGGTATGGAATGCCACAGGTAATAGGCTCTGACAACGGTCCAGCCTTCGTTGCCCAGGTAAGTCAGGAGGTGGCCAGGATACTGGGGATTAATTGGAAATTACATTGTGCATATAGACCCCAGAGCTCAGGACAGGTAGAAAGAATGAATAGAACACTAAAAGAGACCATTACTAAATTGTCCATGGAGACTGGCTGTACAGACTGGACGATGCTCCTTCCCTGGGCCCTTTTCAGGGTCCGCAATACCCCCTATAGATTTAACCTCACCCCCTTTGAGATACTTTTCGGAGTCCCAACTCCACTCAGCACATTGCTAACCCAGAGAGAGCCAGATACAATCCCTAACTCTGATTTGAACTGCAGGCTGCAAGCGCTACACCTCCTCCAGAGTGACTTGTGGCCTAAATTGAAAGAAGCCTATCTGCCTGCTAAGGACCCAGTTCCACACCCGTACCAGCCTGGAGACTCGGTCTACGTGAGGCGGCATCGACCCACAAACCTCGAACCTCGCTGGAAGGGACCCTTCACTGTACTCCTGACAACACCAACGGCCGTGAAAGTGGACGGAATCGCTGCCTGGATCCACGCCTCTCACGTTAAACCAGCTCCCTCACCTGACCCTTGCTGGCAGCTGACAAAGACTGACAACCCCCTCAAGTTGCGTCTCCGCCGTGTTCCTATTACTGTCTCGAATCATAATGACTCATCTTAAGGTTTGGTTACAGTTACTACTAATGTTCTTGTTGCTACCTTTCCCGCTAGCCGCCGCTCCCTACCAACTCTATAACTATACATGGCAGATCATTAATCAAGTGGGTGACGTTGCCAATGCCACCTCTCAGTTATCTATAACCATTCCATGGCCCACCCTTGAAGTAGACCTTTGCAGGCTAGCATTAGGAGCCGATTCGGCTTGGGGCACCCCTGATCATTTCCTCCCCCAGGCAACTCCTGTTAACACCCTGAAGGACAACCTTAGGGGAATATTTGCCCCAGATTGGGAAGAAAAACCAATGGGAATCCCAGGCTGTGCTAGCCCAGCTCGACGCAGCCATTTAAGAAAGACACCTATATATGTCTGCCCG
Source organism: Dipus sagitta (assembly GCA_036346955.1). Lineage (NCBI taxonomy): Eukaryota > Metazoa > Chordata > Mammalia > Rodentia > Dipodidae > Dipus > Dipus sagitta. The sequence goes on along the minus strand of CM070775.1, from coordinate 57,789,296 downwards.
GGAACTCATAGAGACCGTTCTCTGGGCTCTAGATGTGGACATGCTACAGATTATTTCTGTGCTTCTTGGGGATGTGAGACTACGGGTGACACTTATTGGAACCCCTCTTCAACATGGGACTATATTAAAGTAAACAGGAAAAATCCTCTACCCCCCTCAGAGGACCTCTCACTCAAACAGCTCTCCGAATGTGAAAACTGGTGCAACCCCTTGTCTATCTCTTTCACTGATTATGCTAAGACTCAAAATTGGGAATTCCGGGGATTCGAATGGGGCCTTCGCTTGTATGCCTCTGGAAAGGACCCAGGACTAACTTTCAGAATTAAACTCAGTAAGACATTTCCGGACTTTCAGAAAATTAGTGTAGGACCTAACTCCTTACTTCATAATCAACCTCTTCCTCTTCCCCCATTACCCAAGCCTGCCTCCCCCACTTCGATCTCCACGGCCCCAACTCTTTTCCAACCCACTCTGCCTCCTAACCCCCCTTCTTCAGCGGATCTAATTTTAACTGTGGTAAATTCCTCTGTCCAGTTCTTTAATATGATTAACCACACTTTAAAAGATTGCTGGATATGCTATTCCTCCAGCCCTCCTTTCTATGAGGGACTGGCCACTACAGGAAATCTAAATTTTGCCAACAGTACTGCCAATTTGGGTTGGAGACCCCCTCCAGGCTCTCAAGGGCTGACTATGAGCTTTGTTTCTGGTGCCGGACTATGCCTGCTAGGACCTAACATGCTCCCCCCCCCCGTTCCCTCTCTGAGATCTGTAATCAAACTATCACTGTTAACTCCCGCCTCTCCTCCCAATATATCTCTGCACCACTAGATACCTATCTTGCTTGCTCTACAGGACTCACCACTTATGTAGAAAAAGAGACCTTCCTAGCAGAAAAAGACTATTGTATACTAATAAGCCTATTGCCCAGACTTACTATCAGAGACGCAGATGATTTCCAGAAGATATGGAATACTGATTCTACTTCCCCTCGATTCAAGAGAGAGCCTATCACTACTTTAACCTTAGCATTAGTAGTAGGTCTGGGGGCAGCGGGGGCAGGAACAGGAATAGCTTCCTTAGTCACCTCTAACCAGCATTATGCTACCCTCAGTGCAGCAATAGACAAAGACTTACAAGAATTACAATCAGGCATGCAAAATCTAAAAGACTCAGTCTCCTCTTTATCAGAGGTAGTTTTACAAAATAGAAGGGGACTAGATTTACTGTTTCTACAGCAAGGGGGATTATGTGCAGCCTTAAAGGAAGAATGCTGCTTTTATGCAGATAAGACGGGTTTAGTTGAGGATAGTCTGAAGCGGGTACGAGAAAGCTTAGAACAACGAAAAAGAGAAAGACAGCAACAACAATCATGGTATGAGTCCTGGTTTTCCCGCTCCCCTTGGATGACCACCTTGATTTCTACTCTGCTTGGACCTCTCTTAATATTACTTTTACTTTTCACCTTCGGCCCTTGCATCTTAAACAGATTACTTACTTTTATTAGAGAGAGAATTAGTACAGTACAGGTGATGGTACTTAGACAACAATATCAACAATTGACCCAGGCAGATGATGAATCCGCTATTCCATGATTGGAATTATGACCAAGAAAAGGGGGAAATGAAAGATCACCAATTCCTAATAAATACAACTAACCTGCTTCTTTGGCTTCTGTACAATCGCTTGCTTAACATAGACATAAGGACAGCCATTTTATGAAGGAAAAGCATATTGTATGTGACTTTCTGCAACCAGCCGCATATTGTACGTGACTTTCTGCAACTAGCCGCCCGGGCTCAGATAAGGAACTAGTTAACTGGAATGCTGACCTTTGCCTTAGAAACCTGTGCTTGTTTGCCCAACCACTGTTTGCTCAACCGCAACCCCCTTACCCAATTTCTGGGAAGCCTCCGCTCAGAGACAATTGAACAATGCCTAACCGCAGGGGCCCTAGCTCCCTGCCCGAGGTCACGATGCCACGGCCGAGGCGACACCCTGGCGACATCTGAAAAGTCCCTGAGCTGAAACATGTTTGAGATATTTCCGCATGTTTGTGGTCTTTCCCTTTAAAACCCCTACCTCCCGGCTGCTCAAGGCTCTTCACCCCTCCTGCGTGGGGACTTCGTGTCGAGCCCCGGTGCACCGGTTCCACAATAAACCTCTTGCGACTTGCATTGAGAGTTCTCCGTGTGAGTGTCTCCGGGTCTGGTAGACAATCCCATCAGGGGGACCCTCTGGGGCTCCCCACACTTTAATCCTAGCACTTGGGAGAGAGAGGTAGGAGGATCATTGTGAGTTTGAGGCCACTCTGAAGCTATATAGTGAATTCCAGATCAGTGTGGGCTAGAGCAAGATCTTACCTCAAAAAACAAAACAAAAAAAAAATTAAAAAGGAGTGAAAAGAAGAATGGTAATTATGGTGGTTTGATTCAGGTGTCTCCCATAAGCTTAGATGTTCTGAATGCTAGGTTCCCCAGATGATGGCAAGTAGAAATTGAAACCTCCTGGAGAGAGTGCATTGTTGGGAGCAGGCTTATGGGTGCTATAGCCGGTTCAGCTTGCCTGTTTGGCACACTCTCCTGTTGCTATTGTCCATCTGATGTTGGCCAGGGGATGATATCCAACCTCTGCTCATGCCATCGTTTTCCCCTGCCATCATGGACCTTCCCCTCCAGCCTGTAAGCCAAAATAAACCTCTTTTTCCCACAAGCTGCTCTTGGCTGGGTGATTTGTACCAGCAATGTGAACTTGACTGCAGCAGTAAAGTGGTACTAAGGAGTGGGGTTGCTGCTAGACACCTGACTGTGTGGCTTTGGCCTTTTGGAGTTGATTTTCAAGAGGAATGTAGAGGAATTTGAAACCTTGGCCTAAGAGATGGCTTGTGGTGCTATAAGGAAAGCTTGATGAACTATTCTGGTCAGAGTTGAAAGGCCTGAATGCAGTAAGAACTATGGACTGTGAGGTTTGGCTTATGAGGGTGAGAAAGAGCTTTGCCTGGACTGGGCTAGCAGTTTGTGTGAGAAGCTTGCTGTTATGCTGTGGGTCCTGAGAGGTTGTTCAGGGTTTCTTTGTGTAGAAATGAACTGGTGTGAGCAGAGGGATATAGCACAGAAAAAAAAAATGAAATCTTTGGGCAAGCAATGCGTACCTGACTGCAACAGTAATATATTAAAATGAATGGCTCAGGGATGGAGTGATGGCTCAACAGTTAAAGGTGCTTGCTTGCAAAGTATGAAGGCCTGGGTTTGGTTCCCCAATAGCCATGTAAAGAAGACAGAAGTACAAGGTGATGCATATATCTGGAGTTCAGATGCAGTGGCATGAAGCCCTGCCATACTTATTCCGCACTTCCTAATTACAAATAAATAATAAATAATTTTTAACATTCATGGCTTATCAAAGATGATGTAACAATGACTTCTAGAAACCTAAGGAATTTAAGCCAGATGAATATTCACTGATAGGCTCTAAACTTTTCTATAAAAACAAATTTGCATGTTGTGGCATATTTCAAATAACTTATTCTAATAATATGATATGTGATAGCTCTTGAAGTGTAAAACATTTTTAAATGATTCTTTCCTTGAGGATAAAACTTTAATATTTATATTTAAAACAATATCCAAAAGAATATTGGATTCATTCAATGTCTCCAAAAATCTCAAAAGCCAAAAAGTCTTTTCAATTCACATAAGAAGCATGAAGTTTCTCTGGATTGCACACACGCCTGAAGAGTTACCAAAGCCATAGTTCCTCCTGCAGTTATCTTTACTTGAGGATGCAGTGAATGATTCTGTGTTATAATCTTACCAATGACACACAAGTATGCAATTAAAGATTTGATTTCCTGCCCCCAAAATATTTGGAAAATATTTGCAAAAAATTCTAAGAATCCCAGAGATAACAAGGATTACCTTTGGAAAGGCTAATAGCTCTGTCTGATCCCAAAGGTTGTAACCAATATGTGTTCCCTAGAGAGAAGTATTGCAGCATCAATCCAGAACAAGTTTTGATGTGCACCATCATCAATACTGCTTTGTCAGCCTTTTCTCTTTAAGAAGTTTTAAAGTTTGGTATCTAGCTGTATATCTTTTTATCCAACATTGACAACTCTTATAAAAAAGCATCCAGGCACAAGACACAATCACAGCAAATGTCATTGTTAGGGGGGATAACAGATATGAACCCCCTAATCTCAGTGGGCAACTCATCTTCCAAGATCTCTTGCAAAGCATATAGCACACATTCATTCCATGTTCTCAGGCCATCAGTTTCAGTTCATGTCCCCACACTTCCAGATAATTAACAGAGGAGAACACATAGCATATAGCATCCACAGCAGTTGACAGAGGGGGATGGAAAGTAAAAGTATCATTTCACTCAACACATTCAGACAATGTGGGTTATCTAAGAGCAAAACATGGTCTTTCAACAGATATGGACATCTTTAAATGCAAAACCCTTCATAAATTATTTGCTATCATTGCTCTCTGCACATTCTCTCACCAAAGCCACAGAATCTTTCCAAGTTAAAAATATCCATTTGGGGCTGGAGAGATGGCTCAGTGGTTAAAGGTGTTTCTTTGCAAAGCCCAACAACTCCCCCAGAACCCATGTGGAGCCACATACACAAAGTGGCATTGTTTCTAGAGTTCTGTTAGCAGGAGGCTCTGGTGTGCTAGTTCTCTCTCTCTCTCTCTCTCTCTCTCTCTCTCTCTCTCTGTTTTCAAATAAATAATAAATGAAATATTTTTTATTAAGTATTTTATTTATTTATTCATTTAGGAGAGAGAGAAACAGGCAGATATAGACAAAATGGGCATGCCAGGGTCTCTACCCATGCAGACAAACTCAGAATCAAACCCGGGCCTTTAGGCTTCACTAACAAACACCTTCAAAGCTAAGGCATCTTTCCAGCCCAAGGACCTGGGCTCTTCTTTCTTTTTATCTTTAAAATATTTTATTTATTTATTTATTTTTTAATTTTTAATTTTTAATTTTTAATTAATTAGTTTTGTATTCAGCAAATACAGTCAGTTTAGTACCAATATTAGGCTCATCCGTGACCTACCCCTGCCCCTTGGCCCCTCCTTGTTAAGGTATATGGGTCATGCATTGTGGAGTTAGCCCACAGTTATGGGTAAGATAAATGTCTCTGCATATCATGACCCAACATGTAGCTCTGACATTCTTTCTGCCCCCTCTTCAGCAAAATTTCCCTGAGCCATGTTGGGTTCATTTTGGGTCTGCTTCAGTGATGAGGTGTTGGGGGCCTCTGGGTCTCTGGATCTCTGATTTGGTAGGAGTTGGTTTTCTCTGTGTTGATCTCCTTCCCCCTTCTGCTGGTACCCAGTTCACCAAGAAAACAGCACTCTTGCTTGTTTTGCCAATTGTTCTTAGTTTCATCTGGGGTCCTTTTGAGGTATGATGGGGTGGCTCTCTCCTTAGTATCTACATCTATCTGAAAAAGAGAAGCAGATTCTCCAATGGAGAGTAAGTTAGCACCAGAACAAATGAGATAACCCTTACTTTTTTTTATAGAGAATTTAATAGGTGTAGGCCCTCTTGTAGCCCACGATTGGTGGTAGCTTGATAATGGAGAGTGGGCTTATGTTTGGATATGGTTCTGACTTGTTTCCCAGCTCTAGCTATGGGTTCCGTACCACTGAGGGGATCAGTTAGGCAATTCAAGAGCAGTTGGTTCCCCACCATGGCTATGTGCCACTATTGCACTTGTATGGACATCGCAACCAGTTATTTGCTGCTCAGTAGGTTAGACCATGAGTTGCTTGGACAGATATTGGTCATTTTCCCCCAATTGCCCATGTAGCACCTTGTGGCACTAGACACACTGACTGTCTGGGGACTGACTGTCTTCCAGCTTCCAGTCATGCCATTCCATTTTGTATGTCAACCACGTAAGGTGTCTTCAGCAGTAGGGTCTTACCAGTAACCTTTGGACAGAAGTACTCTGACAGAAATCTGTGTTGCTTTTAGGAAACTTTGTAGGTCTCTCTGATCAAAAGCTCATTGCGGATGATAGCCACATGCTGGTACTGGGAGTTACAGGTAAATGAAATATTTTTAAAGTATCCATTTTTCACTGCCAAGTCTCTGCATGAGCTTTCTCCTTTACTCACCCACTCATATTAGCCTTTCATGCCACAGCAAGACCATCAATCCCACACAAGGTTTCAAAATTTCAGACAGTCTCTGGTTTCCCTATCACAGCCTTATGTTCATAGTGTTGATATGGCTCCATGAAAAAAAAAATGGTAGAGATTAAAAATGGGACACCCACCATCGAAGATGCAGCCTGTACAGCTTGAAGAATAGTTCTCTGGCTTTGAAAAAGTGTGTCTACAGAAGTATTACTATGGCCAAATGTTTACAGCCCTTGTTTTAATCAAGTGTTTCTTCAATAAACATTGGAAATGAGATGAATAGCAGAGATTAAATGAAGGTTTCATATTGTCCTTTTGTTATATGAGGAGACACAAGTATCAAAAATCAAAGCCAAAACCATAAAACACTATAATATCAAGATCTCCCAAAAGGGGATTTTCTTAAGGGAAAAATCTATGTGTTGGTATACATTAAAATAAGAAGAAAAAAATGTAGATTTACTTCTAACCAATACTTTCCACTTTGAACATGCAAAGATTTAATAATTCCAGAATCAATAAATAAAATTTAATAAGTCCAGAGATAAGACATTTTAAGAGAATCTTTATAGATCAATTTTATTTTAGTATTTCAATCCTCTATTACAGTGACACCATTACTCATTGTTCATATGTCACTATGACTTTACCTTTACTTGGATATCATATTCCATAAACCTAATAAAATCAAACCCTTCTGAATATCATTCTTGACCAGAACCATAAGAACTTCTCCAAAGGTACTGAAATAGTCTATAAGATATAGTTCAGTCATTTTTCCATGGGAGACCCAACACCACTATATCAGATTTTTCTGGACTGCTCCTTTCACTCTCACTGCTAATAAAAGCACCTGTCTCATTCATTTTCCTTTGGTCATTTTTGGACTACTTGATAACATATTTCATACTTGATAACAGATTTCTCCAGATGATCAGTGTCAGGCATAATTCCTTCTTTTAACCATGTATCTCCAATCCACTTGAGATAATGGATTCCTGTAGTGTAGCTCACAGCTTCTGGAAACTGAACTGTAATAGTGGAGAACAACATTTTCTCATCATCTTCTGATGGCCCTTCAATGGGCTCATCTTTCTTCTCTTCTGTTATCCAAATACAGTCAGGAACCTTTTTTATTTCTCTATCAGGCTGCGGTCCAGAAGTGAAACAAGGTAAGAAAAGCAGCAGAGATGCATGTACAGTTTATAGTTATATTCTACATTGTGTTGATGAGTATTTCTGTCATTGTGATGAAATGACTGACAGAAGCAACTTAAGACAAAAAGGATTTATTCTGGAATAATGTTTCAGAGATTTCAGTCTGTGATCACTTGGCTCCATTGCCTTGGGAACAAGTCTTACCATGCACAGTAAGACAGATCTTCCCAGGGAACATGAGGTGGATATCAGCAGCTTGCCACCCTACACCCAGGAAGCAGAAAGAAGTGTCAGGAAAGCATAGTGGGTATGGGGGAGATATCCCACATGCCCCTGAACAGAAATTTACTTCCACTATTTAGGCCCCTACTAGTAAAGTTGTCCAGCATGTCCCAAAACAGCATCATCAACTGGGGAAAAAGATCTCATATGACCATTGCAGACATTTAATGCATGAAATATAACATATATAATACTACTTAATAAATATTAAAAATAAATAATATACATAAAACAAAACATTTTTGCATTTATTTATTTATTTATATTAAATTACATATGCATATAATGTATTTTGATTATATTTACCTCATTACCCCTTTTTGTACCCTCCCCATTCTGATAAACTTCTTCTTCTTCATGATAGTTATACTTCAATTATCAAGTCTTTTTAAAAATGGCTTTTACATGAGCATTGGTAGGATATTATTCACTGGAACTTTCCAGTGGCTAACTCAAGAAAATGCCTCCTAGAAAATATAAACATTTTTGATACATGTTTATTTAAAAATATTTATTTATTATAAAAATCCATACATATATATATATATACACACATATATATATATATATATATATATATATATATATATATATATAGTTTTTTGAGGTAGGGTTTCACTCTAGAACAGGCTGACCTGGAATTCTCAGGGTGGCCTAGAACTTGTGGTGATCCTTCTACCTCTGCCCCCCGAGTGGAGTGCTAGAATTAAAGGTGTGCTCCACCATGCCTGGCTAAAATCCATAAAATTTTTGATAAGCATCAAACTCTATCTTAGTGCTTTGAGATAGCAATATTTCAAAGAGTTTATGTTTAAAGAACCATGTACAATATAATTCAATCATATGCTATAGTTAGTGTTTTGGTTTCTTTATGTCTTTGATCAGCTTGTAATTTCAAAAATATAGAGAAAATTTTAACTTTAACAGATTAATAGTTGTCAACATTGTGTCTATTTTTAAAGTATTTTATTTATTATTTATTGGCAAGTGGAGTGGGGGGGGAGGGAGAGGGAACGAGAGAGAAGGAGGGAGAGGGAAGCAGAGAGACTAGGCCTCTTGCCACTGTAAATATACCCAAAGATACATGTGGTACTTTGTGCATCTGGCTTTACTTTGGTACTGGAGATTGGAACCTGGGCCATCAGACTTTGCAAGCAAGTGCTTTTAACCACTGAGAAACCTCTCCAGCCAAATATTGTCTGTTTTTAAGCCACATTCCACATAATATGAGAAAATCAATATTAAATTTTACTGATTCAAAAGATTGAATAAGTCACAATGGGATTTGTAAAAACGAACTATAAGCCAGGCATGGGGGCACATGTCTTTAATCCCAGCACTTGGGAGGCAGAGGTAGGAGGATCATCATGAGTTTGAGGTCACCCTGAGACTACATAGTGAATTCCATGTCAGCCTGGACTAGAGTGAAACTCTACCTCAAAAAAAAAAATATAAAACTTCATAAAGCATTTTCATTCTTTAGCTCATAAAAAAGCATTTAAACTTATAATGAGAAATATAAAAGTTAAAAATAAGATGACTTCAGAGACATCATGCCCATATTCAATTCACCATTGTCCAGTTGAAAATTAAAGAAAACACATTTCACACAAGACCAATAAAACTTAGTTGTCTTAATTACATTGGTTATATTAGAGTATACTCACCTTTGTATTCATGAAGGGTAATTAACCAAATTTAAAAAAATTAGCTCAATGTAAAACCATCAATTGGGGCTAGAGAGATGGCTTAGCAGTCTGCTAAGTACCCACCTAAGCCAGAAACACAAGGTAGTGTTTGCATCTGGATTTCTTTTGCAGTGGCAGCTCTGGCATGCCCATTCTCTCTACCTAGCTCTTTCTCTCTCTCAAATAAATAAATAAACTGTTTTCTTAAGAAACATGAATTACTCTAAATAGGCAAACATTGATAATGTTTCCAGTAAAATAAAAGAATATATGAGTGTGTAAAGGTAGATAATTATATCAGTACATATTACATAGTTAGAACATATAGCTTAAGTAACATAAATATTTTATGTAATATTAAATTATCATTACAAATTTTATGTTCATTTAAAGCCATTCCTAAAATGAGAATACTACAATCACACAGTAGGAGGAGCTCTTCTATTCCACTAGACTATCTAGGATTCCCTGTCTGTACCTCCAGATCTCTTGGATTCTGAGCACTGAGATTACAAACAGGTACCACCATGCCTGACATTTATGTGGGCTCTTGGTACCCAAACTGAGGTCCTCACACTGGTGGAACAAATAGCTTACTGACTGGGCTATGAAGCCAGGTAAACACTAATGTTTATAACTGCAAATTTATGCAATTACCATAGAAGCTAAGATAGTGAGAGGATGAGAAAGTGATTGATTTAAGAAAGGAAATAAGCATGCAGGCCAGTGATAATGATCTCATTCTTCATCTGTGGTAAAAAATGTTCATTTCACAGTAATTCCTAACTTGATACCATTATTTTGTATACTTTTTTATTCATATTTTATATTTTTACAATGAAAGCTTGCTAACATGCATCAGATTTAGAAGACTCACAGTGAAGGGTCATGCTATGACCTTCTGGGCCACTTACCAAAAGGTTGGAACCCATAAGGCCAAAGTTTTAATCATGTTGTAGCCTTGTTTGTTTATAAGACTAAATGAGCAAATGAAAGTTCTGCCGCCCCTGGCATCTGTATCAAAGATCAAAGCAAAGGAAGTCAGATTGAGACTAAGAACATTGCAGAATCTGAGGATGAAAAGATCAGAAAGCGAAATCAAGTACTAGAAATAACACCTTGTGCGTACTGTTGATGTCATACTACTTGAGAATTTGTCACCCTAGCTTGTTGTCACAGAGTAAAAACAAGACAAATTATAAACTTAATGCTGTCATGCCATCCCTATTAAAATTTGACTATAAGTTTTCATAAGTTATATAAAAATATAATTATATGTAATATTGTCAGTTATCTTAAGGTCCCCAAAATAAATATATACTTGCAGAACTGTAGACTAAGCTTACACATTCTTATACTATTAGAATTTACCAAAGCTAAGCATGATCCTTACTTGGACTAAGCCAATGATGTAATTCTTTTTCTTGGATAAAGGCAAACAAAGAATTAATCATCCCCCTGCCCAAATATTTTTGCTAGCTCAGGCATACTCTAAGTCTTAGATAGTAAGAGGAATTCAATCCAAAGAAAAACAGTTCAGTATATGTAAAAACAAAACAAAACAAAACAAACAAAAAAAACCCAAGAGCTTTACTTAACACGTAACTAATTGACTATAAGGTCTTCATGAGATAGTCATCTTCTCAGAAGTAACTTGGGACATATGAAGGGAGACAATGGAAACAATCTTGAGAAATAGAATTTCAGAAGTAAAGAGAATGCACCTAACATTGTGAGTCTGACACTCCACCTACATACTTCTGCACTTCTTAAGAAGAGAGGAGGATGAGAAGACACTAGGTCCAGGGGAGGGAGAGGTATGCACTGTTCTACGTGTCTAGTAGCAGTGATGCCCTTGCTGTAGCTGCCCACTGAAGCTCTGGACACTACTCTGTTTTGCACTCATGTGCACTCATACTCACAGAGAATGAAATATTAATATTATATGTTCAGTAAAAATATAGAACTGAGAGATGAAAAGAGTAAAGTATTGTGGAAGATTAGAAATAGTATTGAGGCAAACCAGGATTTTATCAAGATCTTAATCACTCTCCAAACAAATATCTTTCCAAATAAAACTACATTGACTGAGTCTTCTCATAGGTCAACTGATACATAAGATTATTAAATACAGTTCTTAATTACATTTATTAATAAAATGAGAGGGAAAACAAAACAGAAGAGAAGATATGTGAGTAGGTGAGACAATTAATTAAGAGAGTAGAATATAGTTTGCTTAGACAAGATCATAATTTATTTTACTTTGGTAGTAGAAATTTGAATGGAAGATGTTATATTAAGATTATAAACTAATGAAGTAAATGTTTAATTTGTTTTAAAAATTAAAGAATGCTTTAGTCAATATTTTATTTTTAATCATGAGAAATACTATTTAAAAACTCTCAGATGCAAGATTCTTAACACACTGACTTGGAAACTTACAGCTACTCACTCCACTAAATATTAAAGAGAAGAGTTATCTTCTGCTCATGAATCGTTATGCTGTGTAACACCATTTCAACTTAATCATGTCAAAGGATTTTCTGAGCAAAATTACCAAGAAATTCAACCAAGGAAAGGATCTTACGAGTAGGACAAGTCCTCCTTGAAGAGGTGACCACTGCCTCTGTGTGTGCCTGAATTGCACTGTCTCTTCTCAATCATTTTCCCATTGTTCCTTTTTATGAAAAGTGTACAAATTGCTACTACAAAGGTCTACTAAGCATTTGGAGCTGCATTGCAAATTGCTATGATGAAGAAAAGTGTTTGATAATTGTAATAACTTTGTAACCCCTTGACAAATCTTACAGATAATTATTATTTTAGACTATAAATACTACCTCCAAAAGGCAAACTGTCATTTACTTTGAATAATGTAATTGTCAGTCTTCTGTTCAAAGTTCTAAACCATAGCAACAGAAATGTACTTGCCATTTTAAGGAATACAGATAAGTAGGAAACTAGTGAATAATTATCTAAGAGGCCAAAGGCAGAAATTTAAGGTTATTTAAATATTTTATATGAATTCATTCATTAATTAACCTGTGTCTATTTAGATCACTATATATTTATAAATATATATTTAGAACACTATATATTTACATACATTTACATATTCTCTATATATGTGTAAGTATATTACAAATATAAAAATATGTGTTCTCTATATAAATACATCTAGGCATGTTAGCTCATGCCTTTAATACCAATACCAAGCAGATCTAGTAGAAGGATTGCCATGGGTTTGAGGTTAGCCTGGAATATAAGTGAGTTCCAAGTCAGGCTTAGGTTAGAGTCAGACTGCCTCAAATAAAATATGAACGTATTTAATAAAGTATAATCCATGTATGCAAGGAATAAGTGTATATTTTCATTGCAATATACTCATATACAATTGTGACATACATGAGAAGATAGTGGATATCTATGGCCATTGCTTTATGATTGTAGGGCATGAAACTGTCCATGTAAACATCTTGTCTTAGGTAGCTAAATCACATTATGTGGAAGAAAAATAAATATACTGGTTTCTGGGGAGGGGGAACTTGGAGTTTTGATTTATTTTAAATCTATTATCACAAACTAGTAGCAATTCAGCTTTTATCCATAAGGTTCTTCAGAATTATTTTTGTTTGTTTTTTGTTTTTTGAGGTAGGGTCCATTCTAGCTCAGGCTGACCTGGAATTCACTATGTAGTCTCAGGGTGGCCTCCAACTCATAGCAATCCTCCTATCTCTGCCTCCTGAGTGCTATGATTAAAGGTCTGGACCACCAGTTCAGGTTTTTCAGAATGATTTTTAACAACTGAGGTAGAGGCATCTCTTTATGAATCATGAGCATTTTCCTTCTCATCATTTTTGAAAAGACCCTAAACATTAATCCCAGTGAAGGGAATTTTGTTCAAGAAAAATATCTGAGCAAAGTTAAACTTCACCTTACTTTAAGATAGTGTGATAAAAATTTTAAAACTCTTCTTTTCAAGAAATTGTCTAACATTCATATTTATTGATGTGCTTTAGGAGACATAAAAGTGTTGGGGAAAACAAATTGGCTAGTGTGGTAGTTTGAGTTTATTAGAGCTTTTTAGATTTCCAGTGACCTGGCTATAGGAAGGATCACTGGGTGGATCTTAGGGTCCAGCCCTAAGGTATGGTGGTGAATTTGTAATTCCAGTATAAAGATATAAAAAGCGCCTGGAGTTTCTAAAGGTACTTGTTTGTGGTGTGGCTTTTAGGGTTTTTGCCTTGTGGCTTCTCTCTCTCTTCTTAGTCCTTTAAGAAGGGGTCAACTTCTGCCATTATGGAACTTTCCCTGAATCTCTTAGCTTCAATAAATATTCTTCCCTTCTTCCATAACTGTGCCTCATTTGGAAGTTCACCTCAGTGACCTGAAGCTGTCTACTACAGCTAGTCAGATATGATATAGACACAGCCCAATTAATAGAGTCTGTTCTATAAAGCTACTAAGATAGAGAACATCAAATTATCTTTTTTGTTGTTGTTTGTTTTTGAGGTAGGCTGTCACTCTAGCACAAGCTGACCTGCAATTCATTCTGTATTCTCAGGCTGGCCTCGAACTCACAGTGATCATCCTACCTCAGCCTCCCATCATGCCCTGATTAAATTCAGTATTATCTTTACATACAATAAACTGCTGATGTGACTGAACTTTTTTCTTAATAATGAATTACTCAAAATAGACTACTTCTTAAGGAAGCAGAGGGTTTGCTGAGATCCTAAGATGGCAGATATAAACTAGAAGGAAAGGTGAATACACATATTTACAAAGTGCGTTCTGAGAATCAGAAGTCTAACTCGAAAAGAAGTCATCTGAATCCAGGCTGTGAAATCTAGTAAATGAGCAATGAACTCAGCAGACCTGCTGATAACAACTCATTGGAAATGTTGCTGCTGCCACTGTGCATAGGCTGGATGTGTGGAGAGGAAGGTTTGCATTTAGATTCTGAACCATACTTAGTCGCAAGAAGTGGAAGCTGGATCCCAAGAAGACGTGGAAGGCACAACACCAGATGTGAGGATTGTAAGAGTAAAAATATGTCAGTCTTCAAAAAAAAAAAAAAAAGTGTGACTGTAATGGAATTCAAATCTTTGAAATAAAAATGGCTATAAGGACATTAAAATAAAAAAGAAAGAACATATGTATAAATTCTGAGTTAAGCAGCATAGTTTGGGACTCAGGGGGATGTGATTTAAAGGAGATAATTGTAAGGTTCATGAATAAAGCTGTTCATTGGGGGTCCGAGCTGCTGGGGAGAGACAGAGAGAGAGAGAGAGAGAGAGAGACAGAGAGAGAGAACAACCAGTATAAGTCTGGATAGTTAGAGAGTTTGGGTTTTTATAGTACCCCTCCCATCTTTGGGAGGGGGCACAAAGGACTGAAGAATTCAAGGGAGATCAGGTACAAAATGGAGAAGCTAATTAACCAGGGGGGGACAGAGACCAAATGGAGGAAGTAATCAATCAGGGAATGAGTTGCCATCAGAAGAAGATCCAGGTTGTCTCTGAGATAAGATTGGCAGGAAAACTATGGCCAAGGCCATTGATAGGTTAGGGGAGTAAGGGTTAAACAATGTAAAAATCTGAAGTTGCATCAATCAGGCTCCTGTCATTCTTCTTCTTCATCTCGACTCCATTTTGGGACTCTTGTCCTACCTAACATTCCAGCATTTTGTTAAGGATAGGGGATAGGGTTTATCATTACTGCTTCCTGCTGTGGGGAGACATGGTCAGATGTTTCAGTGGATGCTGGTGTCAGCATCTGGTAAGTCCCTTCAGAACAGGTGTCAGGGAGTCAAGTATGAGGAGGCCAAAAGTTGGCACTGAGTGGAAAAGAGATAGGTTAGTCGAAGTTGGTTGAATGAGTGATGTGTAAGATTATGTACCTGGTTTTAGATGCATTGCCAAAAACAGGGGGCTATCAATAGTAAAAATAAATATCCCCATAAATGGTCTGAGTAATTGTAGTAGCCAAGGCCAAATAGTTTCAAAGACAATAGGGCATCAGGATAGAATCTGTCAGCTAGATTTTGGAGCTTTTTTTTTTTTTCTTTTCTTTTCTTTATTAGTCAGTTTTGTATTCAGCAAATACAGTCAGTTTGGTACCATTATTAGGCTCATCCATGACCTACCCCCTCCCCTTGGCCCCTCCTTGTTGAGGTATACGGGTCATGCATTGTGGAGTTAGCCCACAGTTATGGGTAAGCTAAATGTCTCTGCATATCATCACCCAACATGGGGCTCTGACATTCTTTCCGCCCCCTCTTCCGCAAAATTTCCCTGAGCCATGTTGGGTCTGCTTCAGTGATGAGGTGTTGGGGGCCTCTGAGGCTCTGGCTCTCTCATTTGGTAGGAGTTGATTTTTCTCTGTGCTGATCTCCTTCCCCCTTGTGCTGGTATCCGGTTCATCAAGAAAACAGCGCCCTTGCTTGTTTCTCCAATTTTTCTTAGTTTCAGCAGGGGCCCTTTTGAGGTATGATGGGGTGGCTTTCTCCTTAGGATCTACATCTATCTGAAAAAGAGAAGCAGATTCTCCAACGGTGAGTAAGTTAGCACCAGGACAAATGAGAAAACCCTTACTTTTTTTTTTTATAGAGAATTTAATAGGTGTAGGCCCACTTGTAGCCCACAATTGATGGTAGCTTGATATTGGAGAGTGGGCTTATGTTTGGATATGGTTCTGACTTGTTTCCCAGCTCCAGCTATGGGTCCCATACCAGTGAGGGGATCAGTTAGCCAAATTGAGAGCAGTTGGTTCCCCACCATGGCTGTGTGCCACCACTGCACTTGTGTGGGCATCACAACAAGTTATTTGCTGCTAAGTAGGTTAGACCATGCGTTGCTTCAATAGATATTGGTCAATTTCCCCCAGTCGCCCATGTAGCACCTTCTGGCACTAGACGCGCTGACTGTCTGGGGACTGACTGTCTTCCAACTTCCAGCCATGCCATTCTAATTTGCATGTCAATCACATAAGGTGTCTTCAGCAGTAGGGTCTTACCACTAGCCTTTGGTGGGTCATCAAGTACTCTGACAGAAATCTGTCTGTCTTTTAGGAAACCTTGTAGGTCTCTCTGATCAAAAGCTCATTGTGGATGATAACCCCATGCTGGATCTGGGAGTTACACGTCCGTGCCCACTAAGAAAATAAGGAAAAAGATAACTAATATACAAGAGTTAGAGAGAAGAGAGAGAGGGAGAGGGAGAGGGGAAGTGAGGGAGGGAAGATGTAGAAGATTAAGGTTAATCTTGATCTTACCCTCTCCAGTGTCTTGTGGTTCAGGTGTTCCCTGTAAGGGCCTGATGAAGGATCAGCCATTTGGTCTGTCTTTTAGTAAGTAGAAGATTATGGTACCATTGTCGTTTGGGTCTAGATTTGTGTTTCCCACCCCTTTGATGCCCTCCCCTCCATCCCCTTCCATCCTAGTGTCTAGTCTAGGAGATGCTTGCTGGGTATGTAAGGTATCTTGGGTAGATTCAGGTTAGGTACTGTAGATGAGTGAGACTATGTGGCGATTTTTTTTTTTTTTTTTTTTTTTTTGTGATTGGGTAAGTTCACTGAGAATGATCTGTTCCAGGTTCAACCATTTTTGCTCAAATTTCATTGTGTCATTTTTCCTCACTGCTTTATAGAATTCCATTGTGTAGATATACCACATCTTAGTTATCCATTCTTCTAGTGATGGACATCTGGGTTGATTCCAGCTCTTAGCTATTACAAATTGAGCTGCTATAAACATGGTTGAGCAAATATCTCTAGCCTGTCGTTTGAAGGTTTTAGGGTAGATGCCCAGTGTGGTGGTTTGAATAGAATAGATGGCCCCCAATATATTCAGTTGTTTATTTGTTTGTAGTTTGCATCTCTAGCCATCTGGCTGGAGGCAATGCCATTGTGTGGATCTTAAGGTGTGGTGGTGGGTTTGAGATTTCAATCTAAAGATATGCAAATTGTGTCTAGCTGGAGTTCCTGAAGTGTTCTGTGCTGTGTGGCTTTAGGCTTGTACTTCTCTCTCTCTTCTTGGTCCTGTGAAGGCAGGCCAGCTTTTTTTCTGCCATTATGGAACTTCCCCTGGATCTGTAAGCTCCAATAAATCCCTTCCTCCATAACTGTGCCTGGTCTGGAAGTTCATCTCAGCGAACCGGAAGCTGCCTGATACACCCAGTAAGGAATATCTGGGTCTGTTGGTATCTCTATAGTCAGCTTTTTCAGAAGTCTCCATATTGCTTTCCAAAGTGGTTGACCATCCTACATTCCTACCAACAGTGGATGAGTGTTCCTACTTCTCCACATCCTCGCCAGCAATTATTTTTATTTGATTTTTTGATGTTTGCTATCCTTATTGGGGCCAAGCAACTATAGCTACTTGATATTCGATAAAGGCCCAAACAATATAGGCTGGAAAAAAGACAGCATCTTCAACAAATGGTGCTGGACAAACTGGATAACCACATGCAGGAAACTGAAAGTTGACCCACACATTTCACCATGCACTACAGTCAAGTCCAAATGGATCAAAGATCTCAATATAAGACCAGGAACTCGAATACTACTGGAAGAAAATTTGGGAAGTACTTTCCATGATATAGGAATGGAAAAAGACTTCAGGAACAAAACCCCAGTAGCTCATGAACTTAAACCATCACTCAACCAATGGGATCACATGAAGCTGAAGAGTTTCTTTACAGACAAGCATACAATAAGCAAAGCCAATAGATTACCCACAGAATGGGAGAAAATATTTGTGGGTTATCCAACTGATAGAGGCCTAATCTCTAGAATCTACAACGAACTCAAAAATGTAAACAGTAAGAAGTCAGACACCCCACTCACAAAATGGGGCAAAGGGCTGAACAGGCAGTTCACAGAGGAAAAAATAGAAATGGCAAACATACACTTAAGAAAATGTTCATTATCTCTAATCATCAGAGAAATGCAAATTAAAACAACTATGAGATTCCACCTTACCCCAATAAGGATAGCAAACATCAAAAAATCAAAAAAAAAAAAATGCTGGGAGCTTTTTTTTTTTTTTTTAATCTCTAATTCTACTTTACCTGATTGCTTTATATACTAGCAATATTCCTCATTTAGAAAGAGACAGGTTCCTTTCTTCTCAGCTGTGATGAGGTCGAGGGCTCCACAATTTTGAATGACTACTGTTGCCAATTATGTGGGCTGCTGCAGGTGAAAGGCCCTAGAAGAATCCTTAATGACTGGGCTCAGTTCTGTGGAAAGCTGTTGATAAGAGATTAGGCTATGTCCCAGCACCCCTGCAACCAGCCCTGTAGTTGCTACAAAGAAAGGAAAGCATATTCTTATTAGTATAGGTACAACAATCTCAGTCTTCTGGGATGTACTTTTCTTAGGCAATGAGAAAATTTTTGTTATCTGGTAATCTGAAACAATAACATATTTTGTTATTGAGGACCCCTGTGGAGCAGTAGAAATGTTTTCATCTATATAAACCATGTGTGGTCAGGGTCAGGGAGGAGAGACAGTAAAATTCTGGGGTTTGGTAGGCAAACTCTCCTAAAGTCTCTACACAGGACTGTGTAAATTGTTTAGGTAGAGGTAGAAGGGTAGGCGGGTTAAGCAGGGGGCAGGAGTCTAAAGCGATATTTGGATTTTGGATTTTCTAGAAAGGTAATATGAAAAAGTTGAAGTCTGGCTGGGATTAGGGTCTAAGTAGCCTCCACTTGAACCTGGGGTTCCCACTAACATTTCAAGCATTGGAGGGTGATACAGGGGACCCAGGTAGATGGAGTTGGATTATCACAGAACCATCTTAGTGTGGACTAACTAAGGATGAAAGTGTGGGGAGCCCCCGGAGGGTCCCCAAGCGGGATTGTCTACTAGACCCGAAGACACTCACACGGAGAGCTCTCAATGTAAGACGCAAGAGGTTTATTGTACCGGTGCACCGGGGCTCGACACGAAGTCCTCATGCAGGAGAGGTGAAGAGCCCCGAGCAGCCGGGAGGTAGGGGTTTTAAAAGGGAAAGATCATAAAACATGCGGAAATATCTCAAACATGTTTCAGCTCAGGGATTCTTCAGATGTCGTCAGGGTGTCGCCTCGGCTCAGGGATCGTGACCCCAGGCAGGGAGCTAGGGCCCCTGCGGTTAGGCATTGTTCAATTGTCTCTGAGCGGAGGCTTTCCAGAAATTGGGTAAGGGGGTTACGGTTGAGCAAACAGGGGTTGGGCAAACAAGCACAGGTGGGCAAACAAGCACAGATTTCTAAGGCAAAGGTCAGCATTTCAGTTAACTAGTTCCTTATCTGGGCCCGGGCGGCTAGTTGCAGGAAGTCACGTACTGCAGAAAGTCACGTATAACATGCTTTTCCTTCATAAAATGGCTGTCCTTATGTCTAGGTAAAGCAAGCAATTGTACAGAAGCCAAAGAAGCAGGTTAGTTGTGTTTATTGGTAATCTTTCAAAAGGATACAAGGTTATGATTGTAGTTAAATATACAATCCCCAAATTAACAGAATTACTATCAGAAATGCAGACATGATCATCATGAAGATCTAGAAATTTACCAAGTGATGTGGTCTATGCCTGTTCTTGTCACAGTGAGCACATCTATCTAAAATTACAGTCTATGTTGTGCTAATTAAAATTTTAAGATATACCTTATATTTTGGCTTAATGATTTTTTTTTTCTGTTAAGTGTACATGATCATCATGAAGATATAGAAAATTACTAACTGATGTGGTCTATATCTGTTTTTGGCAGAATGAGCACGTCTACCTAAAGTTACAGTCTGTTGGGCTGGAGAGATGGCTTAGTGCCTGCAAAGCCAAAGGACCTTGATTTGATTCCCCAGGACCCACATAAACCAGATGCACAAGGGGAACCATGCATCTGGACTTCCTTTGCAGTTGCTAAAGGCCCTGGAGCACCCATTCGCGCTCTCTCTCTCTCTCTCTCTTTCTCTCTCTCTCTCTCATAAATCAATCACTAAATAAAATGTATCAAAGTTATAGCCTGGGCTGTGACGATTAATTTTTTAAGACATATATTGGTTTTTGGATATTTTTCTATTGAGTGTTTAAGACCAAGTAGGTGGCCAAAATTAAATTTTACATTGTAATTTTCTAATCAGTTGTTGTTCTTTGGGGAGACTGTTAGAGACCTGGGAGGAGCTCTATGGCTCTCTCAGCAGTTGTGCCATGTGCAGGGATGAGTCAGGACTGTGCTGACCATGTGGCTTCCCTTTCCTTGAAGCATTAAGGATTTTCCCCTCTGTTTGACTCTTCTTCTGCAGACTAGATATTGATTGTAATCCTTTTTCTTGGTGAGCGGGTATTAATGTGTTCTCTGATCAAGAAGACAGGTGAATTACCAAGATCTTTAGGTTCCTCTGGAGAAAGAAGTGTCCCATTGCCTCTTGAGCCCTTTTGAACTGGAGGGGCTAGGACCAAAATATTGGGTACCCTTTTAACCCCAAAGTCCTCATTGGTTCTGGCTGCTACATCTGGTTGGTAAGCATCCAGGAGAAAAATGGGTATATAGAGTATGTCTGTATCTTTTCCCTTTAACAAAACAGATATTAAAAATCCTTAATATTTTGTTGCAAAATTTAACTTATGTTGTCTGATTACATGGTCAGCCATATCTCAAAGACAGGAAAAAAATATATTATTTAACATTTGTTAAGTACAGACAAAACATGTTAACAGTCCTGGAGATAATTTTTATTAAAAAATTAAAATATTAATTTTGACTTTTATTTAGTTTTAGTGTCCTGATGAGAGCTATCAGTTTCATTCCTACATGGGAGGATCTGTACTTGAATATGAGATGAATAATGATGGCTTTTGTCATTAACAGTAAACTTTTATCAGTATAATTTTTATAACCATATTATATTGCTCTATGAACAAACTCAAGCAATCTGTCAGAAATTCAGTTCTTATAATAAGCACTAAACCCATCTAAATTTTGACCTTTTAAGTGAGTCTGTAAAATCATCTAAAATCAGAGTTGAATTTTGTTTTTCTCTTTTTTGTGCTTAAAAACCTCTGGCTACTGTTGTAGAAGACATAACCAAGGCCATCTGTTTTTAAAGTTGAAAACCTAGAAGTCTGTCCTTAGCAACTTAGAATCACCTTTAAATATATCTATATACCTGTGCACATTTTAGAGGGAGGCTTTAGTCTTTCTGTCTAAACTGGATTAGACCCAAACTTAATCCTGATAGAGAAATCTATAACAATCAGTCTCATGCACCTTGTTTAGGGTTACTTTGATTAACATAAACCAATTTTATGTCTCATTATTCTTGTTACCCATGATTATTAAATGAATCTTTGACCATATATATGATAGTTTATGTTTAAATTACATTGTTTTTAAGTAACCGATTTTAGCATGACAACTCATTTTGGCCAAAGAATTGTGAATGGAGCTCCTTACAAATTAAGGAAGTATACAGAATATGGGGAGATTTCCTTGTCTCCGTAAGAAGAAAAGTTACAGTGAATGAAGTTAGATTATATATTTTATAAAACCTGAGTTATAAATGTAATGAGTATTTAGTAGAATTAGTTTTATGAAAGAAAAATCAGTAACAAATAAATCTTAATCTTATTAAGACTCAGTATTTTTAGTAGTTAAAACTTTTACATAGAAGCATTACCAACATAATTAAACATTTGAAGACATTTTTTTTTTATATCTGTCACTGTGGTGGTTTGATTCAGGTGTCCCCCATAAATTTAGGTCTTCTGACCACTAGGTCCCTAGCTGATGGCAATTTGGAAATTGACACCTCCCGGAGGCAGTGTATTGTTGGAGGTGGTATTATGGGTATTATAGCCAGTTCCCCCTTGCCAGTGTTTGGCACATTCTTCTGCTGATGTGGTCTGCCTGATGTTGGCCAGGAGGTGATGTCCACCCTCTCTCATGCCATCATTTTCCCCTGCCATCATAGAGCTTGCCCTCAAGTCTGTAAGCCAGAATAAACTCTTTTTCCCACAAGCTGCTCTTGGTCAGATGTTTCCTGCCTGCCATGTAAACCTGACTTCAACAGTCACCATGAGCAAAACAATATCAATGAATTAAATTTTAGACTTTAAATCTGTTGATTTGTGACTTTTTAATATAATCCTCTGAGACACATTTTAAAAGCATGGATTTGTAAGTGTAGGTAAAACTTAAGTGCCCTGGAGATAATCTAACACACCTGGAAATGGTTTTATTAGTAATTAAAAATCTAAACTATATTTAGGATATAACACACTAAGATTATCTGTTCATATTGTTAAATCATAAAATTTTAACTTTTTAAATATTTTATTTTATTTATTTGAGAGAGAACGAGAGAGAGAGAATGGGTGTGCCAGGGCTTCCAGCCACTGCAAATGAACCCCAGACGCATGTGTGCCCTTGTGCAGCTGGCTAATGTGGGTCATGAGAAATCAAACCTGGGTCCTTTGGCTTTGCAGGCAAATGCCTTAATCACTATACTATCCCTCCAGCCCCAAATCTTAACTTTTAAAGGCTGCTTACATATGGATGTTGTTTGTTATGTTTTAAGTCTGAGAACTGTATTTTAACAAGGTTTAGTGATATTAGATACAAGAGAAATTGAGAGAAAACCAAAATAATATGCTGCTTTTCATTTTCCCTTTCCTCATCCAGAGGCAATAGGCCAATTTGCCTAAGGATTAGATAAGGATGACACATGGTTTTAAATTTGCTTGGGGTCTGAGTAAGGGGGGGGGGATCCATTTCTAATAATCCAACTTACCCTGAATTTAAACAACATATCACAACAAATATGATTTATATTATAGTGAAGTAGAAACAATCATTGACAAGTATCTGTAAATAATGAACAAACCTACCAGTCCCTAGGTGTCTGGCTTTTAACCTTTATCTGGAATACATGAGGATACAAGTTGCTCTTTGAGCCTGTGTGTCTGGCTCTGGCATGGGGTCTGTCTGTCATCATCCTGTTGTTGTTTACCATCTAGCATGGATCACAGGCTTTTTGTGTTTGTGCATCCCACCCACAGCATAGCCCCACATGCAGAGTCCAGCATGGAGTCTAATCAGAGTGACTGTGCATGCTGTTTGAATCTATGTCTCACAGCATTGCTGCAGACCCAAACCAGTGCAGCCAGAATCTGCATTTTCTAGACTAGCATTGGTCACTAGTATCTGCAATTCAGGTTAATGTTCAATCTCACATTCAAGCACAATCATTTAGAGTTTAAAACAGTTGTTCCCTAGTTATTTTTATTAGTTTTTGTTTTATATAATAAGTGGAGTCAGTCTCATCTTGGGTAGAAGAATCTGGTGAGTAGGGCAAGCAGAACAGAGAGGAGGATAGGCATTGTTGCAGTCAGGGTCGCATTGCTGGTAGAAATCACCCAACCAACAGAAGCTTGAGGGAAAAAAAAAAAAGGTTTATTGTGGCTTACAGGCTGGAGGGGAAGTTCCACGATGGCAGGGGAAAACGATGGCATGAGCAGAGGGTGGACATCACCCCCTGGCCAACATGAGGTGGACCACAGGAGCAGGACAGTATGCCAAACACTGGCAAGGGGAAACTGGCTATAACACCCATAGGCCCGCCCCTAACAATATACCCCCTCTAGCAGGCATTAATTCCCAATTCTCCATCAGCTGGGAACCTAGTATTCAGAACACTCAATTGTATGGGGGACACCTGAATCAAATCACCACAGGCATGTAGAGCAAAAAAATATTTGAATGTGGGAATTTTGGACCATTTGCCAGTGTGATGGCAGAGGTTTCTAAATCAGTAATACTTTGTAAATCAAAAGTATTGTTTTAGATCATATGGGCCCATTGTCCAATATAATGAGGCCAGCCTGAGGCGTAACAAAAAGACTAAATGGTGAGGATGGATGACATATCAGGAGGAGGAGGGAGAGAAAGAAGGTGGCTTTTTTTTTTTTTTTTTTTTTGTTCTTTTAATCTCCGGATACCTGTATTGGCGACAGTGCTGCTCAGTGGCTGTAGTGGGGGCCACGCAGATCAGAGCAGCTTGAGAGACCCAAGCTCAGTGTCACTCATGCATAAGGCAGTCGGGCACTCAGAGCCGAGACCGGTTGCAATGTGAAGCACCAACATGCTTGTGCCCTGGCATCTGAGAGTGGCTGAAGAAGTTCGATGGAGAGGAGGAGGAAGAGGAAGGAGGGGAGAGTGTCAGCTACTCTGTAAGTGCAGCTAAGGAAATTCAGAGGGGAGAAGAAGGCGGGGGGGGACGGAGGAATGTTTCTCAAAGGCAGCAAACCCAGCCAAAAGGTGCCCCTCAAGTCTCGGCCAGCCAGAGAGAGAGAGTCCTGAGGTGTTGAGAGGGCAAATTTCTTAAGACCTGGGGAGCCCAGAAATGGGCACGGGGTGTTGCCTGTGGTACCCATATGGGTTAGACTGGAAAGTAACGGAGTGTATTTCTGACAGCAGGCCAGCCCAATAGGAACACTTACTGAGGAGAACAGGACAAGGGAAGAGAAAGTGAAGCTGAATCATCGTGGGTGGGAGAGCCTGCACCAGGCAGATGGTCCAAGGCTTTAAGAGAGTCAGTGGCAGCTTGGCAGCCTGATCAGTAGAAAGGAGGTCTAGCCACTCAAGAAGACAACAAGGATACTCCTGTCTGAGTAATGGCACCAGATGTAAGGTTTGTGAATGACCAGACCATGTACAACCACTCTGAGGCAGCGAAAGACCTGTCTATTGGGGGCCTTAGCTGCCAGGCTGTCTTATGGGAGGGAGAAGGGTGAGAAGAGCTGGCTAAAATCTAGATTTTGGGGGTTTATATAGAGTTGTTTCCCCACTTTGGAAAGGGGGTACAGAGAATGACGAACTGAAGAATTCAAGGGACAGCAGATACAAAACGGAAAAGCATTTGTTGCCCACTATCCCTACCTAGATTTAATAAATATTTATTTTTGCATCTAAGCTCATCATAGATATTGTTCTATAGTTTTCTATTTTAGTTGTGTCACTATATGATTTTGTTATTAGTATGATGGTGGCTTTGCATAAGTAGTTAGGGCCCATTTCTTCCTTTTTATTTTAAGGAATACTTTGTGAATCATTGGATTCAATTATTCTATAAGTCTATAAGAATTCTATAATGAACGTGACTGCACCTGGATATTTTGTGTGATTTGAACATTTTTAATTACAGTTTCAATATCATTATTTGTTATACATCAGTTTAATTTATTTATCTCATCTCAGATTAAATTAAGTAGGTCACATGCATTGAGAAATTTGTCCATTCTTTTAGATTTTTCAACTTGATGAAATATAGGCTATTGAAATAAGTTTATGATTTTCTCAATCCCATTGGTGTCTGTGATAATGCTGCCTTTTCCTTCTCCATTGTTATTGATTAGGGTCTTTTGTCACTTTCTTTTGGTTAATTTGGCTCCCATTCTCTCTCTCCCTCCCTCGCTCCCTCCCTTTTTCTCTCTGTCAAATAAATAAATAAAAATTAAAATAAAGTAAAATATTAGAAATAGGGTATAACCATTTAGATCTGCTAAGTACGAAGTTTTTTAGAAATGACCTGCATTTTGGGGTCCTCATGAGCCTCTCTGACCAATAGCTCACAGTACAAAGTAACCTAGTTCTGGCACTGTGATTCACCAGCAAGAACCTATGGTATTAGAGTTAAGCTTTCCTACCCCCTACAGGGTCCTTCTGGCCAGATTATTGCCCTCCTATCTTATTAATAGTTATATACTTTAATTATCTAACTAGGAGGAAAGTTTTATGGTACTGATTTATACCTTCATTAGTTTTCTGTATATCCCATTCCACCCTTATTTACATAAGCTCATCCACTCTAAGACTCTTCTACTCCCTGTATTGTGTCACTACACTTTCTTGTCAGATATTGCCTACATTTATCTCTCCCTAGTTCTTTTCTCTCCTAATATCATTTTGGTTCTTTGTCGATACTACTTAGAAACATATCAAACTGCTCCATGTTAGGAAGCACATATGAGAGAGAACATGCGGAGTTTGTCTTTCTGAAACTCTAAACTCATTCACTTAGTAATTGTTTTCAAGTCCATTCATTTCCTAAAATTTTTATTATTTCATTTTTCTTTTCCCCTTGGTAGAAGTCCATTGGGAATAAGTACCCTATCTTCATTACCCATTCATTAGTTGATGGGCATCTAGACTGATTTTAATTCCTACCTATTGTGTGTAAAGCAGCAACAAGCATCGTTGAGCAAGTATCTCTGTAGTAAAAGCAGAGTCCTTAGGGCATGTGCCCAAGATTAGTAGAACTAGATTAAATGATAGATCTAGTTTTAGATTTTTGAGGAGCCTCCATACTGATTATCGTAGTGGGTATACAAGTTTGCACTCCTACCATCAGTGGATGAGGGCTCTACTTTCCATAATCCTCTACAGCATTTGTTTCCTTTAATTTTATGATGATTGTCATCCTCACTGGAGTAAGTGGAATCTCAAAGTTGCTTTAATTTGTATTTTCCTGATGGCTAAGGTTGCTGAACTTCCATTTATATGTCTATTGGCCATTTATATTTCTTCCTCTGAGAACTCTCTGTTCAGTTAACTGCTCTATTTTAAATGGGTTTCTTGTGTTTTACATGGCTAAGTTTTTTTTTTTCTTATTTGTGTTTTTTGTAAATTCTAGATATTAAAACTCTGCCAGATGTATTGCTGGTATAGACTTTCTTCCACTTTGTAGGATGTCTATTGACTCTGTTGGTGGTTTGCTTATCTGTATAATGGTATTTTAGTTTCAAGAGATCCCAATGGTTGAGTATTTGTATAGCCTTCTACTTATTCCCTCAGGCTATTGGAGCCTTAGTCAGAAAGTCTTTCTCTATGGCTATATTTTAGAGTGTTCTCCCTATTTTTCCTTCTAGTCATTTTAGAGATTGAAGTTTTGTATTGAGGTTCTTGATCAATTTGGAGTTGATTGTGTGTATGTGTGTGTGTGTGTGTGCAGGGTAAGGAAAGAGAGTCAAGATTCATTCTTATATAGGTGGCTACTTGTTGATCCCAGAACCATTTATTTAAAATGCTGACTTTTCTACAGAGTGTGTTTTTAATTTTTAGTTTTTTGGCATCTTTGTCAAAGATCAGGTAGCTATAGTAACTAGAACTTATACTTGAACCTTCTATTCTATTCTGTTGATCAA
The DNA here is from genome assembly GCA_036346955.1 of Dipus sagitta. Lineage (NCBI taxonomy): Eukaryota > Metazoa > Chordata > Mammalia > Rodentia > Dipodidae > Dipus > Dipus sagitta. The sequence goes on along the minus strand of CM070775.1, from coordinate 57,761,818 downwards.
TGTGTTTGTTTTGTGCCAGTGCCATGCTGCTTCTATTGCTGTAGCTTTGCAGTAAATCTTGAAATCAGGCATGGTGATACAACCAATAGTACTATTTTTGTGAGTCTCTTTAGTTTTTGGTATTTTGATATAGCCTGTTAATCTGTGTCCTTTGATTAGGAAGTTGAGACCATTATTATTCAGAAGTATTATTGAAAGGTGTGAGTTAATAACCTGTCATGTTTATGATGTTGTGGAATTTGGAGATTTTTTTAACCATCTTTTTAAAACTACTCTCCTAACATTGGTTATTGATTTTCACTTCTGTGGACTCTACAATGTGTATTCTTTCATACAGTGCCTTTCATCTCATATCCTTTAGAGTCCTGACTAGTTGTTCATAAATTGCTTCAGCCCACTTTTGTCAAGGAAAGTTTTCCCTTCTATTATTAGAGATACTTTTACTGTAGTTTGGGTTAGTAGCTGTGGCTACTTGTAGTTCATCAGTCCAAGCCCTTCTGGCTTTTAGAGTTTCCATTGAGAAGTCAGTTGTTATTCTGATAGGCCTGCCTTTATGCAAAATTAAGTGTCTCTAAGTTATATTTTCATTATGTTTTCATTGCACTGTGTATTTAGTGTTTTGACTATTATGTGACACAGGGAATTTCTTTCCTGGTCTCATCTATTTGGTATTCTGTATGTCTCTTCTACATTCATTGTTTCCCTAGATTTTGGAAAATATCTGTGAATAACTGTGAAGTTCTCCTTCTTCTATGCCTATAATTCAAAAACTTGGTCTATTGATATTGTCCCACATTTCTCTGATGTCTGCTCATATGTTTCTTTTTGAAAATTTTTTTGGTGTTGTCTAGTTTATGTAATTCCTTTTCCTTATGCAAAACCTGCTCTTCTGCATTCCACTTGGTCCATTCTATTAATGTGGTTTTCCGTCATGCTCTTTGTTTGACTGGCAGGCTTTAAAGGTCAGAGAGAGAGAGAGAATGGACATGCTAGGGCCTCCTGCTACTGCCAACAAACTCCACATGCATGCACCATTTTGTGTATCTGGCTTTATATGGGCACTGGGGAATCAAACCTTTGTTGCCAATCTTTGCAAGCAAGTGGCTGGTTTTTACACATTTCTGTGGCAACTTCCATAATTATAGACAATAAATCATAATGATTACCACCCCTTTCCAATTTTACCCTTTGCAAATCTACTCTCCATCATATGCTCTCCCCCTCTCAATCAGTCTTTCTTTTATTTTGATGTCATCATCTTTTCTGCCTATTCTGAAGGTCTTGTGTAGGAAGTGCCAGGGACTGTGAGGTCAAATAGGTCAAATAGTGTCTGTAAGAGTGTATTATAAATAGTTCTACCTTTCCATTGGCTAACATTCTTTCCACCACCTCATCCACAATGGGCTCTGAGTCTTGGAAAGTGTGAAAGAGATATGTTCATCACTCCTCTCTCACTTCTGCTGAGAACTATGGTACCTTTTAAGTCATCCCACAGGTCAATGCCATCTGAAAAGAGATGTTTCTCTAACCAAAAGCAAGAGTAGTATTAACATATGTGTATGGACATTAAGAAAAGTGCTTACCCGGTAGTTTGGTGGGCATAATATATGCATTTTGCTAGACATCAGAAGGTGTTACTCCCCCAGGGCTCATGACTTTCCCCATCATAGGATTTGACTATGCATGTATTCCCTCCTATAGAGTGGGCCTCTAGTCCAATTAGTGAGCAATTGGTTTCCCCCATGACAGACATGACACTATTGCATGTTTGGCTCATGTGGACTGGCTGACCAAACTTAAGGCTTGCAGTGTCCACTGCTGTTTATGCTCACTGATTCCTCTCTTTCCCATGGAACTGCATGCAACATAGCTTTTTCCAGCTTTCTGTCAGAAGGTCTAGAGGGAGGAGGTTTTCAGCTCAGCTCCAGCAAAATTTCTCACTGACCTGGCAGCACATGCATGTGAATTCTTCAGTAGTAGGTCTTATCATCTATTCCTGGTAGGAAATCAAGAGCATTGCCAATGGCCTGTAATATTTTGGGGGCATCAAGGACTTGCCTGGCAAACAAGTCACTGGAAGGCATCCCATACCTGGTACTGAAAATTTTCCAGTAACAACCTATGGCTTCTGGATGTGCCATTGTCCAAAAAAGTAGGTTTCCATATGATTTATTCATACCTTCTTAGATTTTGATTAACCCTCCCCTCACTCTTCCTTTACTCAATGTCTTCCCCTGACCGTACTTAGTCCTTTCCACCCAGATTAATCTGTTTTTCTACTTACATCTATACAATACCATCTCCTTAAGTCCTCCATTCTCCTCCCTGTCTTATAGCTCCATTTTTATGATATGTTATATTTTATGCTTGAATTTCCAAAAGAGTCAGCTGACAAAATAGATCCCATCATAAATCAAGCTTTTGTTTTGTTTTGTTATCCCTATGAGAAATTCTTTAATAATTCAACACTGGTTGTATTTTTTGAATTATTGGCTCTTCACACTGATGATAAACCCACAACATTCAGATTTTTGCAGTGAATTGTATTAATAGCATATTCAACTTGACTTTATGACCAATATGGCCCTCAGAAGTTGGCCTATAAATGTCAGAGATTGTCCATGACAAAAGAGTGTTTCTTGTAGGCTACATTAACCAAATTTATTCTTTATCCTTTTACTGGTATTTCATATGTATTTCCTGAATATCCATTTATTGTATACATGCAGTTTGAAAGCTAAAGTGTTGTATATTATCCTAAGTCTTGCCTTCAGGAATCTTTTACTCTAATTATTAGAAAAAAAAGGCATTTGGAAAGTGACTGTAATGCATCATTCAGTGTATTCTACAAGCTAAGGAGAGTAATTATGCATTTTAAGCAGGTTTATTGCCAGGCATGAAGATGCACACCTTTAATCTCAGCACTAGAGAGGCAGAGGTAGGTGGATCACTGTGAGTTTGAGGCCAGCCTGAGACTACATGAGTACATAGTGAATTCCATGTCAGCCTGGGCTAGAGCAAGACCCTACCTCAAAAATAAATAAATAAATAAATAAATAGCAGTTTATAGTGCCAAACAGTCATATGACTTCTTTCAATTAAGATAGAACAATACATGCCAGGTGTGGTGGCGCACGCCTTTAATCCCAGCACTCAGGAGGCAGAGGTAGGAGGATCACCGTGAGTTCAAGGTCACCCTGAGACTCCATATTGAATTCCAGGTCAGCCTGGGCTAGAGTGAGACCCTACCTCGAAAAACAAAACAAACAAACAATATATATATATATACACACATATATATATATATATATAGCAATACAGTTTGTGAATTCATACTCAAAATTTAAAACATGAAAACTTAAAAGTCCAGAATTGTGAAATAATCAGGGTTTGCCTGAACAAATCCTTGAAGACTGTTCCATATTAGCAGTAAGCCCATGAGTCTGTTTCTGCCTAGGGTCACAACTAATTTAATTCCTTTTTTTATCTTATTCCTTGTACTCCCAACCCTCCTGAGTACGAGTAAAAGATAGTGTGAGAATATCACCACTGACTAGCATAGTTCCTGTTCCTGAATTCACTCATACAAGTCAATGTGGTGATACCATCCTCAGTCTTGGTTTCACGAAATTTTCTTCCTGACATTGTGTCAAGAAGCAACACACAGGGCATCAAGTGAATATACATCTGTCTTGGCCTCATCAACTTCATAGAGACAAACTCCATATTATTCTCAAAAGCACTCTCAAAATTGCAACCATAGTTGAACCCTTTATGATTGATGAAAATTCTCTCCTTTTTTAGCTTTTTCTTTGATCTGACATATGAGACTAGCCTTTTCCATGGTCATTGGATGCAGGCTACCTATAGAAGGAGGCTTGGATGCAGCAGTTTTCTTCTTTAGAGACTATCTCCAGAGAGAGCTGAAAGTTAATACTCATCTTTTGGCAACACTCCCAGCAGCATAGGAAGCAGCCTGCTCATTCCAATGAGGGCACTGTCTGTAGAAGTTTTAACCAGGAATTGATTTTCCATAAATCAATAATAGTACACATCACCATTCCAAATAAGTCCTTTCACATGTACAAAGTGAGTCACCAAGTTATTTTAGTATGAAAATATGTGCTTTTTTCAGTCTCAGAGCTCTACCCACTCTCCCCTCCCCTACTACCTGGCCATGAATGAGAAGGACCCCCACCACCCAAGGCTCTTCCCCTCCACTGGGCAAGTTGTCATGCCTCAGGGCATGAACATAAAAGCTCCAAATGCCATTTTCTCCTTTTGTGGTCCTCTTTCCTGAAGTAAGGTGCGAGTACTCTGTTCTCCATTCCTGAATATATTTCTGCCTCTGTCTCAACCTCCCATCTGCTTTCCATTTTACACTTTCAACTTTCCTTTCTCTCTCATGTTCTCTCTCTCTCTTCCCCACCCTTTTCAGCTCCAGAATCACATCTTACCAGCTGCTTACCCTCTCCCAACAGTGTCATTGTGTGTACATGTTCCTTGACCATCCCCTTCTTGAGCCATCCCATACCAATGATCAGTACCAGCCTCAGCTGCAGCTCTGGCACAGCATTAGCAGCCACTTGTTTCTACTACTGAACTGCATCTACTATTAAACCACTCTGCTCTGAGCTGCTAATAACAATAATCTCTCTATACCCACAAGATGGTCTCAGATACTCTGTATTTGAACCTTCTGACACATCTAAAATGTTGAGAAATTTATAGGCACAGCCAAAAGATCACATGAGGACACAATGAAATGGTGACCATCTGCCAGCCAGCCAGAAAGGCTTCACCAGAAATCACCCAAGCTCACACCTATGTCTTGGGCTACCAGACTCCAACACTAGGAGGCTGTTATTAAAACACTCAGAACTTTGTCATTACAACACTAGCAGAGTAATTATGCTCCATCCTCCCACTAGCTCTCACAGAGGTTCGAGAAGTTCCAACAGAACACTGCACAGTTCAGGACAGAGAAATTCCATCCACCTTCTGGTTTCTGTAAACTAAATTTGCCAGGGAAAATTACAACTACATGTTAATGAAGGAGGAACAGGAGAAAGATATCTTTCTTATAGACAGCCAGCCAGGGACAAAAGCCTAAGAATCAAAATGTTACCTTGCCTGCCCTGGAGGACTAGAACCACATCTGATCAGTTCTATCCAAGATGGCTGCAAGCAACAGTTCCAGTGTCAGTGTTTTATTCTGCTTCTTCAAGGTTTTCCCAGGTCTGGCACACCTGGATGTGTCAGCTTCTTTAGCCCACCAATCAATCAGGTCCCTTCTTACAAATCTGATTCTGATGATGAGGCTTACCCTATTTAGATGTTTAATCTATAAATGAGCCTGGCATATGTGTGCAAATCTCTCTCTTGGTTCCTTGATTCTCCTGTTGTCTGACTCTCCAGATCTTTGCTTTGGTAAGCTAACCCTGTTCCCAACTTGGCTGAGAAAGAAGGGAGGAGGGGACCTTTCTTTGTTTCTTTTCTTTTCTTTTTTGTTTGTTTGTTTTGCTTTTTAGAGACAGGGTCTCACTCTAGGCAGACTAACCTGGAATTCATTCTGTAATTCCAGGCTGGTCACAGACTCACAGTGAACCTCCTACTTTGGCCTCCCAAGTGCTTGGACTAAAGGTATGCCACATCCAGCTAAGGGGAGTTATCTTATTCCCCTGGGAAATTTCCTGCTTGTTTTCTGCATGTATTTTATATTTGGACACTTTCCTGGTTCACTACATGTAAAACCTTTCTTAAAGGCCTGAGTTACTCACTGTCATGTTTCTAAGTCTTTTCCTGACTCTCACCTTGTGAATGTGAAGATCAAGGCATCACATGTCTTGCACTCTCATGCTTTGCTTTCCATATGTGCTCATACCTTCTCTGGAGGCTTTCCTTCTGGATATTTCTCTGTAAAGGATATTCTTTCCATTCTCCCCTCTCCCTTTCAAGCCAGGCTCAGGAACAATTCCCTTTTGGGTTGAGTCTTTCAGCTGACCTTCCCCCTGGATCTTAATGCTCCCTAAAATAAACCTCATAATTCATACTTTACCCTTCCTGGACTCTGTGTACTTCAGGATTTTTGTAACACAAGTGACAATCCAAAAGTTGGGGTCCACAGGCCTGGGATCTGCTGAATCTTTATGGAATTGAATCCCTTCCTAGATCCCAAAATCCTGTACCACTATAAAGACAGACTGATGCATGAGACATTTAGCGATTCTGGATAGTTTCAGTGTTGCACATCCAGAGGCAAGTTATCATGGGCTCTCGTGTCCTCTTGGATTCATTGCTCACTTCTGTGTGCTTGTGACTATTAAATAAAGCTGCTGGAATCTGTGAGTAGACCTCTTAGCTTATACTAAACCTTAGCTATGGCTGAGAATGTCATCAGGTAGCATAAGAAGCCCATAACAGAGACTTCACCACTTTGTTGTAACTCTGATATTCTTACTAATGTACTTAAAACATACTTCATTTAGGGTATTTTTTGCTTTGTTACTAAATTCGTAAACTTTTATCATATTTTAAAAAATTGAATTTGAGGTAACCTAACTTTATACTCACTGCCCATGGTTATCCATACTTGACTTCAGAATAAACTATACCTTATTTACTTTGAAAAATAAGTTGGGAAATTGGCATTTAATGATATATACACATCATAAAGGATATACACATAGGATATCTGAGAGCACTTTGTGGAACTCATATATGTAAGGAAATCAAGGAGAGAGAACTAAGTGTATGGAATGTTCCAGAACAGATGCAGAATATCATAATTATCAGCCTACCATAGGGGAGCTCTGGAATTGACATGGATTATCAGAGATACCCTCAATTCAAGTACAAGAGGACATCTATGCCCCTTCCCCCTTACAGGGAATGCTCCTCCTTGGGAGGGGATAAGGTTAGGGGAGATGGTGCCATTTTTCCAAGTGCATTTCTTATCAGGGACAATGTGTCTGCTGTCAGCAGTAAGCATTGCAGGCAGCTGTGGGAACATGCCCCTTTATCCCAAAATGAGAACCCATGTATCATCCACAGTAACTTTGATTATAAGTGTCATTCAAAAATATAATGTAAATAAGCACCAAGAGTAATAACATCTTATGCTTTATGTATCATGATTATTTTCTTTATCATTTAATACATTGTTATATTCCTTTTTTGAGTAATGTTTGTTTTTTCCAGGTTCCTTATATGTGTGCTTTTCCTTCTCTTCGGCATGGAGGATTCCTTCAAGTATTTTCCGTAGAGTTGGTTTTGTCTTCAAATAGTCCTTTAGCCTCCTTTTGTCGTGGAATGTCCTTATTTCTCCATCTATTTGAATGGATAGCTTTGCAGGATATAGTAACCTTGGTTGACAGTTGTTATCTTTCAGAACTTGGAATACATCACTCCAAGCCCTTCTGGCTTTTAAAGTTTGTGTTGAGTAATCTGTTGTAATCCTGATAGGCTTGCCTTTCTAGGTACCTTGATTTTTCTCTCTAACTGCTTTCAATATTTTTTCTTTGGATTGTGTGTTTGGTAGTTTGATTATAATATGGCGAGGAGAGGTTCTTTCTAGGTTTTGTCTGGCTGGTGTTCTAAAGGATTCCTGTATCTACATTGGCACCTCTTTCCCAATTTGGAGGAAGTTTTCTTCTATGACTTTGTTGAAGATGCCTTCTGTGCCTTTGGAGTGAAATTCTCCTTCTACTATGCACTGAATTCTTATGTTTGATCTTTACATAGTGTCCCGAATATCTTGAAATTCCCATTCATACTTTTCTATTAGTTTGTCTTTCTGTTTGTTGGACTGTATTAGATCTGCCACCTGGTCTTCTAGCTTAGATATTCTATCCTCTCCTTCATCCATTCTACTGGTGAGATTTTCTACAGAGTTTTTTATTTCATTAACTGTGTTCTTCATTGCTAGTAATTCTGACTGGTTTTCCTTTATTATTTCTATTTCCTTATTTATGTCTTGTATTGACTTCTTTATTTCGTTAAGTGGGTGTCCTGTGTCTTCTTTGATTCCTTTGATTTCCTCTTTGATTCCTTTGATTTCTTCTTTGACTTCTTTGAACATATTTACAATCATTCTTTTGAAATCTTTCTCAGGCATTTCCTCTAACTCATTCTCACTGGAGGTCATTTCTGATGCGTTAATACTTTTGGGTGGATTTATATTGTCTTGATTTTTAGTGGTTCTTGTGTTATAATGTATATATTTTTGTATCTTGGATTAAGTCAATGCTTGGATTTTCTACTTACCTGGGTACTCTTAGCTGTATCAATCGATCTGATGTTATATATCTTCAGGGTAGGAACTTAAGGTGTTAGGTGTGGCACTTAAGACTCTCAGAGTATCGACAAAGGTGTTCCTAGGGGTTGGGTTTGCCTGCTATGGGAGTATTCAAGTAGGTTGAGTGGAACAAAATACAGATATATTCTAAAATTTAACTAAACAATGTACACATTCAATGAAAAGCAGCACTGACTATTTATGCAAGAGTAGGTATTATAACAACCAGATCCTCTATCAACAAAGAGGTTAATATTTCTGGTCTGTTGCGGGTTACAAGTCAGCTTGTGACCAAGTGAGACCCTTCCCTGGTACAATCCCAGTTACCTTTCTGGATGATTTTGGTCTCAGTTATGCTGCACTCTGCTTGCATCCCTTTTTGGGGCCCTGTGGGTTCAAGTAGGCTGGCTGGATCGCTGGACAGCTGTTCAGTTTTCTGAAGCTGGGCACTGGCTTTTCCGTGGGGCAAGCCGAGCCTGGCACCTGTGGCCCCACAGACCTGGCACCACCGCTGCTGTAGCTGCCGCTGCTGATGCTGCCGCTGCTGATGCTGTTGCTGCTGCTGCTGGATCTGCCGCTGCTGTAGCCACCACTGCTGCTGCCGGAGCCACTGCTGCTACTGCCGGTGCTGCCAATGCTGGAGCAGGACCCAGAGTTGGAGCCGCTGCTGCCGCTGCCACTGCTGGAGCCGCTTCAGCCAGCCTGTGTGGGCTCTGTATGCTCTGGATCTCTCCTACTTCTCTGCCGCCATTTTAATTTCTTATACACCTTACTTTTTAGTAAAAGTGTGTATTTTTCAGGGTATTCTTTGGCTTTTTCTCCCCTAGGCTGCTTTGGTGTGGTTCCTAAGCTGCCATCTTAACCGGAAGTCTGTATTCCTTTTTTAATGGGAGGAAAATGTTTATTATGGCTTACAGTTTTCAGAAGCTTCATCATGATGGGAAATGATGTCAAAAACAGACAGCAGAGTGTCACATCATCTGAGAGGAAGTAGCAAGAGTGATCTGGCTGGTACTAACAAGGAGGCTGGACTATAATGTCCCAAGGCCCATCAGCAGTGACATACTTTATCCAAGACTCCACTTCCCAGGGCTCCACCAACCAAGGATTAGGTATGAGGTTCAAATTTCAAACACAGTATGATATGGGGAACATTTTACATTTAAACCACCATAGCCATAAAGGCTGGCTTCTTATGTATATGGAATAAATTGTGATTTCTTCTAGCATAGACAAAACTGATATAGTATGTAACCTTTACACCTTTGGAATCTCAAAGGAAGCCAAGAGTACATCCAGTCTGCAAGTCTCACTTCTAGGAGGATGGGCATGTCTTCTCAGAGACTCCAGTATGACCCTTGACAGGTTAAGTACTGAGCCCCTCCTAGGCAATGCATGTGCTCATTCTAAATATTTTATTTTTATTTATTTATATGAGAGAGGGAAAGAGGCAGAGAGAAAGAGAGAGGGGTACGATGTGTGTGCCAGGGCTTCCAGCCACTGTAAATAAACTCCAGATGCATGCATCACCTTGTGTATCTGGCTTATGTGGGTCCTGGGGAATTGAACCAAGGTCCTTTGGCTTTTCAGGCAACCACCTTAACTGCTAAGCCATCTCTTGAGCCTGCATGTGCTCATTCTAGATGAGAGAGTGTTCAGGGACAAAGGAGGATAGCAAAGAAGATGGTAACATGTGTATGCTTTGTAATAAAGGAGGTGATAGGGTACATACAGAAGCTCCAGAATCTCCCTGCCTGGTTTTAAAGACTGCATATGGCAACACTATGTACTGAGGGCACTGGGATTCAATGGTTTTCAGAGTCTCTCAAATATGCCAGACTGACCTTAAACTTGGGATGAGCTTACATTGACTCAGAAATTTAAGTTGGGAGCCTTCTAACATGACTTTAGTCATATCTGAGGAGATGGGGAATTCCTTTTTACCACAAGTCACGGGGTGTGGAAAAAGAAGGTGTCTGCTGAGGTGGAGATTAGCTTTTCCTTTGACAGAGTAAGGCAAGGATAGAGGGGTTCTAATGTGCATTCTTTTGCCTATTCAGGATGATCCCCAAGACAGAAAAAGAGCTATACACACAAAAAATATTTGGGGATAGAGACTACTTTTCCAGATGTTTCAGAGAAAGAAGTAAGCAATAAAGCATGGACAGAAAGGGTGAGCAGACAGTGAGGCAAAAGTCAGGTGTCCTCCACAGTTAAAACTACACAAGAGAGAAACAACATTGGGTAACTCTGGTCCTACTACTTAGATAAAGTTCAAGTTGTTTTATTCCTCTGAAGGGACAGAATGAGGAGACAGAGAGGGTGAATTTCCTCACTAAGAGGGTAGTGGCTCAGGGAATGGCTATGGGATTTGGCAGTAGCTGTGCCATGGAAGGAGGGGCCCTCTGCTTGGTTAGAGGGAACGGGGTGCCAAACACTCAATGGTGACTCCCAATCTCCATTCCATGATTTAACCCAGGAAAACCAACCTTTGAGGTCATCAGCTCTCCCCATATGGACCATCAAAAGTGAGATGGGAGGGGGAATGTCTCTGCTCTCAGTGAGCCCTGCTGGGCTGGATTCTTACCCAACACAACAGCAAAGAATTGAACATTCTAATAAAAGTTTTGTAAAAGAACAACTGAAACTGAAAATGTATCTGTTTGAAAACATCATGAGTAGTGTTTCCAAAGTTAATTTGACAGCCCCAGGGATTAAGAATTTGTTGTCATTGCCGAGAGACAGCTTGGCACTGAATCCTGATCCTGCTTCCTCAACAACTCAAGTGCTGGGAATAAAGGTGTGATCCACCACACCAAGAATAATTCTGTCACTTTTTTAATCTCCTGAAATGTTCAGTGTTGGGATTAAAGGTTTGAACCCATGATACCTGGCAGAATCATGACACTCCCAGTGATTCTCGAAGCAGCTGGGAAGTCTTTCTTTTACAAAACCTGAATTATAAACCCAGTAATGGCAAAACTAAATTAACACACCACATAAAAATTAATTTTAAATATTTATATGCTGTTAGGTTATAAAATTCAAGCTTACTATAAGCTTTAATTAAATCTGGATGTCACTTATTCTGTATATTTTATTTTGTCTCACAGAAGTTTGAGAACTTCTTTCTAACAAAGCCTTAGTAACCTTAGACAAGACAGAAAAACAGAGAAAGAAAAACAAACCTCCATGGTATTATCATTCACCTTTTCCTTGTCACAGAGGCAAATGGCCATTTTGCCTTAGAGAAAATCTGGAGGACACATGGCATAAAGTCTTAGTCAACTGTGTAGCAAAATCAGGTTCCTGGGGGCCTCAAGATCATGTCCCAGCCAGGGTATACATGGTCCCATGATGATGAAGACTGGTATAGAATTTTAGAGCAAAGAGAATCAACATATAAGATACTTTCAAGATTGTACTTGGAAGCCTGGGATTTATTGATTTAAGTCTTTATCAAGCAGTCCCTAAATATGATCTTTTCTGTGGCTAGAGGACAGGACCTTAAAAGGTTGTCTTGATTGGACTTGTTTACCAATGTGATCTTAGGTGTAGGGATATATACTCTTACTGATGGGACCCTAAACATAAGCCTAAGCTACCTCATTTAAGCTACTATATATATATGTTTGATTTATATTTATTATATATATTTGTTATATTTATATAAATTATATTTATACATTTAATATACATATTAAAGAAAGCCATACTGTCACCACATTCAATACAGAAATCTGTTTGTTAAACAGCACATTTCCTCTAAACCTCAAAAAAAAAAAAAAGAAAAGAAAAAATATCAGTCAGACAGCCACTAGCAAGTGTCTCTAACTTCTAACCACTGAACCATTTGTTAAGCCCCTCTGTGGCTGGCTTTAGGACAGAGTGGAGGGAGCCTGTCTGCCAAATAAGTCACAGCTTCATGGCATGGCTGTGGAGTCTTCCTGTTCCCACCCTGTTGCTGCCATTTACTACTTAGCATGGGTCTCAGTTATGCATGGTCTGGGTGTCACATGAAGTTCCCCCTGTTGTGCAGGGTTTCACCTGTTGGGTCAGGGGTTGCACAAATAATGAGGCACAGACTGCTTGAGCTCAACAAAAAAAAATAGAGTTTATTACTGCCAAGGCAAGACAAAGTTCATGGAATAAGGATGGAGCCAGAGTCGAGAGCTGGAACTGCGACTCCGAAGGAGTGAATCACAGGCTTTTTAAAGATAAAAAAAAAAAAAATCATAACCAAGTGCTGGTAACCAGGTACTAGGCAAACAATGTACAGCCAGGGGAGGAGTTGGGTGACCTTTAACAGGATTGGTGGGTTTCAGGTGGAGAAATACATTGTAACTATGTAACTGTAGTAAAGGAACTAGCTGTTTTGGTTCCAGGATATTGGCAAGCATAGAGGGTATTCAGAGAGGGGATCTGACTTTTTATTGGTTGGCTCAGTTAGAAGGAAATACCTTGTAGTCATTCCTGGAACTGGAGGTCAACAACAGTACATGCACAATATGGAGAATGTTGAACAAAATGGAGTTCCAATAGTCAGCTTACAAAATGGAGTTTCTATGGCTAGCTTAGTCCTTCCATTTCCCCTGTCCCCCATTGACTTGTGACTGAATCAAACCTTTGATGCAAGATCATGCCCCTCAGACAATTTTGTGACCAGGGGTCATATTGGGATCTGAGTACCATAAGTTTTATAGATGAGACCCTTTGCTCAACAAATTGGATCAACCAATTAAGGATACAGGGTCCTATGATCAATCCTATCAGTAGGAGAATTAATGGGAAGTAAGCAGGGTAATTAGCCAAGGGGACCAGTTGAACATTTTGTGAAACCAAGACCATGACTGTTCATTGTCTTTCTGTCTATTTTCTATGTCTGTTTTAAGGAGGGCTAGGGTTTCTCTGATGACCCCGAATGATTAGCATGAAAACAGCAGGTTTTTCCTAATGCTGCACATAGTTCTCCTTTCGTAAGGAACAAGAGGTGTAAGCCTCTTCTGTTTTGAAGGACTATTTCAACCAAGGAATCGACTTGGTTTTCAAATAAGTCTATCATCTCTCGAAGTCTTGTTAAGTCGCTGTTGATTATTGGAAAGTCCAAGGGCAAATGAGATGGCCTCGATGGCAGTAGACACTGCTATCCCCATCTCCACTAAGATGGGGATTAAAATGGGAATGGCCCTCTGAAAACAGTAAGGGCCAAGAGAGGCATTAGATATTGATGGCCTGTTTCTCCTCCATAATATTATGGGTATAATGGTTACTAGGATACAGAATTCAGGGCTATTTTCTTTGTGAAGAAGGACACTGAGAGGCAAGGTGTCAATCCTAGAGCACAAGCAAAGTATGTCCCGTCAGGGGCAGCTAGTAATCCTTTCCAGGAGTTGGAGACCCGAACAACGTGGGTGAAGGAAGGATGACATATTGATGAGTGGGGGGAGCCCTATAACTGATGGGATTTCGCAAGATGCTACCCACCATGGTGGAGGATGACCAAGGACATGAGCGAGAGTTGGTGGAGGGAACAGACTTGAGCTTAGAAAATGGAAGGGGGTCCTGAAAGGCCATCCCCATATAATGGGGAGTCTAAGGTCCAGAGAAAGCCAGCAATCTTTAGTGGCGTCGGGAGTACTAGAGTTTAGAAATGAGTATGTAGCATTAACTAAGTCCACTAGGGTAGTGACAGATGGAGAGGTTAGGTCTGGGGGTGGTCTGGAGTTCTTTGATGGTATAGCTCTAGGTAGAGAGGCTAGGGATCTGATGGGGAGATTGGGGATAGATTCCTTCTGGGGCACACACTGAATAGTAAAAGAAGTTCCAGGGTCTGGACCTTGAATATAAGCTCCTAGCCCCCAAGTTTTTCCTGTCTGTCAGGATTTGAGGTCCGGATCCCAGCTTTCTACCATTAGGTAAATGGGATGACATGTACTGCCCCGACTACTTGATTCACAGGGTTGGATATGGGAAAGGTGGATAGAGTGGTCGGGATCTGGATTGGTAACTTTCTGCTTTTCCAGCCCTATTGTTTTAGATTCACATCCCCATTCTACACAAAAGTTAAGTCCCCTCAGTATAGGGACGACCATCCATGGGGCACAGGTAATAAGTGTATGTGAGTAAACTGAGGCTTCTAATGGGAGTTTGGCCACTTGGTAGTTCCCAAATAGAAGGCCAGAGGTCTACAAGGTCTAATGGTAAGTAAGGTTGTTGGTTTAGGCCACAGGGAGAAAAGCTAAATAGGACTTTTCCCATTTTTGTATTACTTAGCCTCCAGACATGAGGTGGAGTTCATTGGTAACTGTGGGCCCATATGGGGAGTCTAGGAGTCCAGACACTCTGAAAGATAAAGTATTAGAAGGAGACAAGAAATTAAAGTCACAATGGCTGAAGAAATAGCTTGACTTGCAGAAGGTCGGTTGGATGTCATTGAGCCCACCATCTGGAGTCAGGATCATCTTATCCTCTGTTCTGCAAGGGTTTGGTGTGGGAGTGGTGAATCCAAGTCCAGATGCCATCTAACTTGGCTGCTGTCAGGGTGGTGAGGATTATAGTGTGTGGTCCCTTCCACGGCGGTCCAAGGCTTTCCTTATGTTGTCTCTTGACCCAAGCCAGGTCCCCAGGTTGTGTCCATGGGGTTTGGCAGCCTCAGGATTGGCTGTCTATGGTGCCTGGATATATTTGAGAAAATTAAATTCAGATATCTCAGCTATCAATTCTGTCTGGAGTTTGGGAAGTAGGGGAAGTGACCTCCAAAACATGATCTCACAGGGAGTCAAGCCAGAGGTGTAGGGAGTATTCCAGGTGCAGAACAGGGCAAAGGGTAGTAGGGCTGTCCAGTCCTTGCCAGTTTCAGGGGCTAATTTAGTTAGGTCCTCCTTTAAAGTCTGATTCATACTTCCTACCTGTCCTGAGGTTTGGGGGTGATAAGCACAATGAAGTTTCCAATCAGTCCCCAAAATTTTTATTAACCTTTGTGTTACCTGTGAGACAAAGGCAGGTCCATTGTATGAGCCTATAGTGGTAGGGAGACCATACCTGGGGATGTGTTCTTCCAAAATTTTCTTAATCACCACATTGTCTGTTTCTTTCTTTGTAGGAAAAGCCTCAATCCATCCTGGAAAAGTATCTACAAAAACTAGAAAGTACTTATAACCATATTTACCTGGCTTTACCTCAGTAAAATCAACCTCCCAGTATACCCCTGGTGTCAATCCCCTTTCCCTCTTGTTGGGAGTCTGGTTGTTAGTACTTGGATTTGTGACTTGGCAAGGTAAACATTTAGAGACACAGTCTTCTATAATTTGGCTAAGCCTCAAAATTTTAAAGCAAGAAGAGGCCAGGAGTTCTCTAATTTTACATCTGCCTAGATGAGTGCCTTTATGGATCTGATGGATTAGGTCCTTTGTCATTTCTTCAGGAAGAACCAAATGTCCCTCTTCAGTATATCTCCATCCTTTTCTGTTGTAACAATGTTGAAGGGTACCAAAGTCCTGGTCATCTTGGGCTGTATACTTTGGTACATTTGGAAGGGCTAGTGCTGGCAGCATGAATAACAGGTGTAAGTCTCCTGTGGCTGCCTTTTTAGCATCCTGATCAGCCAGTCTATTTCCTCATGCTTTCAGAGTACCTCCTTTCTGGTGGCCAGGGCAGTGAATTATTGCTGATCTCTTTGGTAGCCAGAGGGCAGATAACAAGTTAAGAATTTCATTTTTATTTTTGACAGTCTTTCCTTCTGCTGTGAGCAGGCCTCATTCACTGTAAATGGCACCATGAACATGTGCTATTTCAAAGGCATGCCTGCTGTCGGTATATATGTTGGCCACCTGTCTATCACTTAATTTGAGCGCCTGTGTTAGTTCCATGAGTTTAGCTTTTTGAGCTGAAGTTCCTGGGGCCAAAGCAGTTGCCCAGACACTCTCATCTACAGTCACCACAGCTGCCCCAGCATACCTTGTTCCATCCTGAATGAAGCTTCTTCCATCTGTGAAGAAAGCTATGTCTGGGTCTTTCCAGGGGACATCTGTCAGGTGTGGTCTAGTTCCCTGGACTTATTGAAGTACTTCTATGCAATCATGCAGTTTCTCCAAGTCAGGCTTGGGCAGCAAAGTAGCTGGGGTAAGGGCAGATGAAGGCTGAAAGGTTTTCCTTGGGGGATTGAGTAAGAGGGTAGTGAGTTAGTCTGGCATTTGTCACCCATCTGTCTGGGGGGGGGGGTGTTGAGAACCTCTTCAACAGAGTCAAGGGTGGTGATGGTCAATGGCTGTCCCAGACTTAGTTTATCTGCATCCTTTACCAAAAGGTCAGTAGCAGCAATGATCATAAGCAACTTGGCCAGCCAGCAGCCACTGAGTCCAGTCTCTTAGACAGATAGGCCACAGGTTGTTTCCAGGGGCCAAGTTGTTGAGTCAGTACTCCTTTAGCCACTCCTGCCAGCTTATCCACAAAGAGTTGGAAGGGTCTGTGGACATCTGGAAGGACAAGGGCAGGTGATTCAAGGAGAGCCTTTTTTAATAGCCTGGAAAGCCTGATCTGGAGCCTCATCCCAAGCAAAAGAGCTCTCATTACCCCTAGTGGCTTCATAAAGATGTAGGGTCATTTCTGGAGATCCAGGTATCCAAAGCCTACAGAAGGTGACTGAACCTAGAAACTCACATAATTGTTTTCATGTCCTTGGGGTCAGAATCCCAAGGATAGTCTGCTTGTGAGCTGGGGACAGCCACCATTTACCTTCCTTTAATATGTAACCCAGGTAGGTAATCTCTGAGGCACAAATTTGGGCCTTTTTGGCAGAAATTTTGTGGCCAAAGGTGGCCAAAGTTTGCAGTAAGTCTTTAGTGACCTGAAAGTTTCTTGGTCTTTACCAGCCAGGAAGAGATCACCAATGTATTGGAGAAGACTCATCTCAGTGTGGGAGGCACGGTACCTACTCAGGTCCTGGTGTAGGGCTTCATCAAATATTGTGGGTGAGTTTTTGAATCCTTGAGGGAGGTGAGTCCAAGTCAATTGACCGTGGAATCCTTGTTCAGGGTCTTCCCATTCAGATGCAAAGAGCGGTTGAGTCTTTAGCCAGAAGCAGGCCAAAAAAGGCATCCTTTAGGTCTAGGACAGTGTAGATCTGTAATTCTGGAGGGAGTGAGCTCAGGAGATTATATGGGCTAGGCACCAAAGGGTGAATGTCTTCAACCCTTTTATTAATTTCTCTCAAATCTTGTTCCCAATTTCCTGACTGGGAGGAGAGGTGTGTTCCAATGGGACTTGCAGGAGATCAGAATACCATGTTGTCTCAGTCTATGTTTGTGAATCCCTGACAGGCTTCCAGTGTCATGGGTGTTTTTTTTTTTTTTTTTTTTTTTTTTAATTTGGACAAGAGAGGCTGAAGGCTTAAGGGTCACAGTCACGGGGGTTTGGTGAATTGCCAAACCTGGAGGGGGGGGGGCTTAGATTTAGCCCAGACTGCAAGAATTTGCTGCTGTAATTTGGGCAAAAAGGCCTGGGGCCTGAGAGTCAAAGTGTTGGAGAAGAGGCAATACTCTTCCTCCATATCAGCATCCAAAACACAAAGTACTGCAGGCCCTGGGGAGATTGTCACCCACTTCCCAGTGAAGTGAATTTGGGCTTTAATTTTGTTCAATAAGTCTCCTCCCAGAAGTGGTTGGGGACAATTGGGGATAACCATAAAGGAGTGAGAGACCTTACCTCTACCTAGATCCACTGAGTGTTTGATGGTCTACAGGTATAGGTTGGTGCCTATACCCACAGACCATCAAACACCCTAGCATTTACAATTTGCTATTGGCTTTACAAGAAGGTGGAAGGAGAAGAAAGAGAAAGTTTTAATACATGTCTCTGTATCTACAATGTACCAAGTTTCCAATGTGCCTAGTTTCCAAGTAGAAAAAAGTCACAAAAAATAAAATGGAGAATTCAGAAGTGAACAGATCACACCTCCTGCCATGAGGACGGCTGCAAGGAGAACACTTACCCTCTGGCAATCCAAGCCAATATACCAGTAATGATACAAGAATTAAGGGTTCCTCTGCCAATGTATCAATACATATCACCACAACAATAATTTTCGGTTAGTCCCATATTTTTGTCTTATAATTCCAAAGAATTTAAATCCACATACCAGAGGGTAAAGTTTAGAGAGACATTTATAAGAAAGAAAGAGAAGAAAATATAGAGAGCTTCTGTCCATGAGAATGCAGGAGGGGGAAGGACTGTTCTTTATATTTTCATGATTCTATGTTTTTTAGGTGGGATGAGGAAAAATAATTATTGACAGTGATCTTGAAAAATATATTTAAAATAAGTCCTATTCAATAACGATGTCATAGCTGGGCATGGTGGTGTGCCCCGGCCAGTGGGGAGTTAAACAAGGACCCAAGGGGAAAATAACCTGGATGAGAGACAAGAGACACAAAGAAGGAGACCAAGTCTACAGTCTGATCAAGGTCTCAAATTTATTCAGGCAAGCACAAGCTTATATACAGAAAATAAAACTTTCCAGACAGTGCCTACGTGCTTAAAGTCTGCTCCACAAATGCCTCTGTGTCTGAAGACTGTTTGCCAAGGCCATAAGATAAGGTCTCTGTGCCCAGAGATCCAAAAACAGCTACAGTTCTCATGGTCAAAGAGCAGCCACAGCTCCCAACATCTCCTCCCTTCTTTTATACAAAAGAGGGGGAGACCCGCTCTTCAGAGGTGGGCTTTAACCAACTGGGGGAGTATTGACCTGACTCCTCCTGTGGGCTGTCATTTTTTGTCCCACAATCTTGGCCCTTGGTACCTTTTGGGGAGGGGAGGCAGGGTCTATATGATCATAATAAATGTGGTACCAACCTCCATGCAAGTCAGGTTTTTCTCTCAGGGAATTCGGAAACGGTCAGAAAGGGACCTTCCCTTGCAGTATTTTGCCTCACACCCATGTTGGTGCCCATATCATACTCACTTGATTGTGAGCCGATATGCATAGGTCTGAATCCTATGCAGCTCCTAAAGGAGGGGAGTCAAGGATGTATTCTATAGTGCATAGCTTGGACCTCTGCGTGAACATTCACAATAAACTTCATTAGACACTTGAAGAAAATAGGCAATAGGCATAAGAGAAGCAGAAAGCAAACTCCCAGAGCTGCAAAGCTACCTATCCAGGAACTTAGAGAGTCCCAACCAGGCACCACAGACTTAATTGCAGCAAGTAAATCATTAGCAGCCTTAATGGCATCAAAACCAAGATGACTGTTTTGTATCCAAATAGAAATTCTGCTTGTTTGAACCTGCTTTATCTTTTTTGTACCTTGTACATGCTCTTGTACATGCTTTACAGTAATGTTTCTTTCCTTTATTTCAAAACATCACACTATGCTAGTCTTAGAAAAGCATAGTGGAATACCTAGACTATGCCCTGAATATGAGCTCCTAATTATTTGATGTAATTCTATATTTTTACTAGATGGCGTACTTAGCAACCGAATGTTATTGACTAGAACTATGATATCTTTTTTCTCCCAAGTCACTGGATGTAATACAGGAGGATCAGGAACATAGGTCCAGTAAAGTTCACTGTAAGCAAGATGTAGATGACTCCATATTATCAGGATCAGCAGTGTCCTCTTGTTTGATCTCGTGGCCTGCATGCCACACCAAACATTCTGGCAACCATCTGGCTCCATTTTCTTTCTGTGAAAAAAATGCAAACAGATCCTCATCCCCATATTAATACAGGCTCAGGTCCACTCCATTTGTTAGTCAATGGATCTTTCCACATGGCTTTGGCAAAGGTATTTTTTGTATTTGTGTGCCAAAAGCGATCAGCAGCTGAGTTTCCCTGAGTATCAGGTGTTAAAAAGTTTAGGACAAACAAGGCATGATGAAGGATATTTCTTGGAGAGCCTTTTATGGGATATAAATCCCCCGTTTTTAATTTTTGGAGGGTATGTTCAATAGTTTTATGGGCTCGCTCAACAATTCCTTGTCCCTGGGGATTGTATGGTATGCCTGTAATATGTTTAATTTGTAGTTGATGACAGAAATTTTGGATTTTTTTTTCCAGTATATCCAGGACCATTATCAGTTTTAATAATTTGGGGCTTTCCCATGACACCAAGGCAATTGAGTACATGAGCAATGACATTTTTTGAAGCTTCTCCAGCATGGAGGCTGGCAAAGATGAATCCACTAAAAGTGTCCACAGTAACATGGAGGTACTTAAGATTACCAAATGAGGGAACGTGTGTTACATCCATTTGCCAGATCTCATTGGGAATTAAACCTCTAGGATTCATGCCTAAGTGGGGGACTGGTAGGAGGGTGACACAGTTTGTGCATTGTTTGACTACCTGGCGAGCTTGTTCCCTAGTGATTTTAAAAGGAAGACACAAAGTTTGAGTGTTAAGGTGATGTACAGAGTGACCTGCTTTGGCCTGGGCCACGGGATCGAGTTTAGCAAGGAAGGCAAACTGGGTGGCTTTGTCAGTCATGGCATTGCCTGTGGCTAGAGGCCCAGGGAGTCCAGAATGAGCACGAATATGGCCTATATAAAAAGGATGTTGTCTAGAATGTATGCATTGTTGAATGGAGGAAAACAGAGGAGTGGCGTTTGTAGTACAGTTTGTAGTTTTATGTATGGCACAGTTTCTAAGAGGGGGGTGGAATGAGCAATATAAGCACTATCAGTATACAGATTAAAGGAAGTATTTGGAAGTTGTTGAAAAACCTGTAAAATAGCAAAAAGCTCCACCAGTTGAGCAGAGTGGAATGGGGATTGTAGGGAAGTGGTTTGATTGTTTACAGTGAAGGCTGCCATTCCATTAGAGGAGCCATCAGTGAAAACTAGGGGGACATGGGGAAGGGGTAGGGGAGAGGTCAATGTAGGAAAAATAAATGGTTGAATTTTTAGAAAGTGAAGAAGCTTATTAGCAGGGTAATGATTATCAAGGGATCCCTGAAAAGAGGTGCAAGATATTGCCCAGTCGTCATCATTTTGTATTAACCATTGTATTTGGGTAGTGGAATAGGGAAGAATGATTTTATCAGGGTCCTTACCAAATACTTTTCTACTTTGATCACGTCCAATTTTTATTAATTCTGCCATCCACGAGGTATAAGTGGTAAGGACTTTGGGTGGTGAAGCGGGTAAATGGACCCAGAAAAGGGGCCCCTCCTGCCAGAACACCCCGATGGGTGTAAAATTAGTGGCACAAATGACCAGGAGAAGAGGCTCCTCAAAAGAGATAAAAGTGACCCTTTGGCTCAGAATTGCAGCCTCCACTATCTTCAGGGCCTCTAGGGCAGGGGCCATTAATGAGTGGCTGGAGGCAAGGTCTGGGTCTCCTTTGAGGATGTCAAACAAGGGTTTAAGCTCTCCAGTAGTTAGCTTGAGATAAGGCCTGAGCCAATTGATATCTCCTATGAGTTTTTGAAAATCACTTAAAGTTTTTAGATGATTAATTCTAAGTTGAATCTTTTGTGGAAGAATTTTGTTATGAAAAAGTTTAAAGCCTAAGAATAAGTAAGGGGGTTTTAATTGGATTTTATCAGGAGCTATTTGAAGACCAGCTCCAGTAAGGGCCCTAGAAAGCTCTTGAGAGCAAATAAGGAGTTAAGTGGGATCGGGTCCAGCCAAGAGAATGTCATCCATATAATGAATGATATACAAGGAAGGCCATCTATATCTAAATGGATCTGTAACTTGGGCCACAAATTTTTGACACAGCGTAGGGCTGTTGGCCATCCCTTGAAGCAAGATTTGCCATTGGAATCTCGGCATAGGGCCTTTAAAATTTACCACAGGTAAACTAAATGCAAAATGCTGTTGATCCTCAGGGTGCAAGGGAATTGTAAAAAAGCAATAATTTAGGTCAATAATGATTTTACAATATCCTGCAGGAATTGCCACTGGAGTGGGGAGGCCTGGTTGCAGGGCTCCCATAGGTACCATGGCCTTATTAATTTCTCTAAGGTCCTGGAGCAACCTCCATTTTCCAGACTTTTTCTTTATAACAAAGATAGGAGTATTCCAAGGAGAGGTGGTAGGTTCAATATGGCCTGCAGCAAGTTGTTCCTGCACTAACATCGTGGCTGCAGTTAATTTTTCACAAGTTAAGGGCCATTGATCAAACCACACAGGTTTTGTTGTTTTACAGGATATCTTATCTGCATAGGGTACAGGCATGTCAACAGCCATTAGGATAAATTTTCATAGCCTATTCCAGCACGATCAGTCTTTATAGTAACTGGGATTAGCTCTTTTGTTCCCTGAGAATGTTTGCCCAATCCTTGTCTGGGCGAAAGCCTTGATTAAGCATTTGGCGAGCTACCAACTCATCAGGGCTGCACATAATGAGTTTCATTTGAGAGAGGAGGTCTCGGCCCCAGAGATTAATGGGCAGGCCTGTGACCACATAAGATTGAATGGTGCCTTGACTGCCCTCCTCATCCTCCCATTGAATAACTTCAGAACTTTGTAAAGGGTTAGAGGCCTGTCCAATTCCTTTGAGATGGGTCATGGAAGCAATGAGAGGCCAAGATGCAGGCCAGTCTTTACTGGAAATAATTGTGGCATCTGCACCAGTGTCTATAAGACCTTCAAAGGTTTTTCCTTTTAATTTTAATTTAAGAAGGGGTCTTGTTTGAGTGACTTTTTGTGCCCAATAAGTATCTGATGACCCAAACCCATGGGGCCTCTCTTTTGTTTTTGGCAAGGTGCCTTATCATTGAGGGGCAATAGTATTAACTGAGCAATTCGTTGGCCAGGAAGAATGGTAATAGGCCCCTGAAGGGCAGTAGCCATTAATTTAATTTCCCCAGTATAGTCATTGTCAATGACTCCTGGAGAAATGGAGAGGCCCTGAATGGTTGAACTGGAACGTCCCAAGATAAGGCCAAAAGTGTCCTGAGGTAGAGGGCCAAAGACTACTGTAGAGAGGATTTGAGTTCCCATCTCCAGTGTTAATATTGATTGGGAGGCGGAACAGAGGTCCAGTCATGCACTACCAGCGGTTGCCCAGGAAAGGGCAGTGATGTCACATTTTGGGCCATTTGAGGGAGAAACCTGACAACCCCAGGGTTCTGTCCGGTATGGGTCTTGGGGCCCTGGGGTGGGCCCCGTAAGAAGTTTCCCTGCCTCTGGGGTAGAGGTTTACCCTGTGTAGCAGTTTTGGAGTGGCATTCAGAGGCCCAATGCTTGCCTCACTTGCATCACAGGCACAGAGAGGATGGGAGCAGCCGCTCAGCCTTAGGGGCCGTGCAATCTCTGGAAAAATGACCTGGTTGTTTGCAATTAAAACAAGTTTTGAGCTTGTCCCCCTGGGTAAAATCTTTAAGGGCCGCTCCTATGGGTAGTTTAATGCTGTGTGACGCAGGGTCTACATCAGCACAGAGTTTGATAAAGTCAGAAATATTTTTGCCATGGCGATGGGGGTGTATAGCCGCTTGACAGGCTGAGTTAGCATTCTGAAAGGCAAGATGTCTAACAAATTCATTATCTGTTTCCTCCTTTCCCATGAGGCATTCAGCGGTCTCTGTAAGGCGGTCAATAAAATCACTATAAGGCTCTTGTGGACCCTGTCTGAGTTTAGCAAGAGAGGTGACAGCTGACCCTTTAGAGGGAAGGCTCTTCCAGGCTTTGAGAGCTGCATGTTGAATTTGTGTAAGTAATCCTGGAGGAAATTTGGTTTGTTTTTCATTCGCATCATAGGGACTGTTGCCCAAAAGTTTATCTAGCGTCCAGGATTTGAAGTAACTACCAGCGGCCAAATTACGGCGGGCAGCATCCTGGCACCTCTCAGTGTAATCAGCTTTCCATAGAAGAAAGTCACCCCTAGTTAAAGTAGCTTTAGTTAACATAACCCAATCATTAGCAGTAAGTAAGTCTTCACTTAGAGATTCTAACAGTGAGATAGTGAAAGGAGCAATAGGACCATACGAAGTAACTGCATTTTTTTTTTTTTTTTTTTTTTTTTGGTTTTTCGAGGTAGGGTTTCACTCTAGCCCAGGCTGACCTGGAATTCACTATGGAGTCTCAGGGTGGCCTCAAACTCATGGCGATCCTCCTACCTCTGCCTCCCGAGTGCTGGGATTAAAGGCGTGCACCACCACGCCCGGCAGTAACTGCATTTTTTAACTCTTTTATATGTTTAAATTTAAGGCGGCGATATCGCTGGGCTTTACTAAGTAAAGTGTCATCCCTTTCTTCATTCTCAGTGCTTTCTGACCCAGCAGGTTCCTTTGTTTCAGATTCTCCCTCCCCCTCTTCTGGGCTATCTGGATCCTGTGGCTCAGCCTCATTAGATTTTCCTTCAATAGGTTTAACTAGGGAGCGAGTTACAGGAAAGGCGTGCAGAGTTTTACTTTTCTGAACAGGGCGAGTGGAGGGGGAGCGTATTTCTAAATCAAGGTCGCGTAACTGCTTGAGCAGGTGTGAAATTTCCTTTTTGGCTTGGAGGAACGTCTTAAGAGATTGTGCCTCCTGGGAAAGTTTAGTAATTGCATGTCTAGTTATTTCTTCTAGATCAGAGGGAGCGTCAAGTGCCGGGGCAGAAGAAGGGGGTGCTATGTTATAGGGTGGTGACCGTGTACCCAAAAGTGTCTGGGGGGCCAATCAGGGTTATGATATTTAGTAGCTTCATCCTGCAATTTAACCTCTTCCTCAGGGGAAAATGAGTCATCATCAGGATTGGTGGTTTTTAAGTCAAACAGAACTGGATAGGTAGATTGTGGGAGAGGGTTACTAGGTGGGGGATCATTAGCATTTTCTGGCATAGGAATGATAATAGAGGGACAATTAGAGCCAGGGGAGAAGGGGCGGGTTGTTGGCCCGCCCGCAGCGCTGTGAGAGCTGGGGCTGGCGGGGTAAGGATTCTCTGGGACTTCATTCTTATGGAGGGAGGTCTGACTACTGGTGAATTTATTTTTAAGGAAATTCTCACTATCTGTAAATACTTTTGAAACATCAGGGTGATAGTGGCGAATCTGTAATAAATCATTTATGAGATTCCAATAAGAAAATGCCTGCACTAGAACCTTTTTAGGACCAGAAGAGTGGTAGTAATCATTTAGACAGCCACCAACACAGCGGCACTGCTTCTCATCTGTACTTCCTTTCTGGGGAAACCAGGGACAGACATCTTCTAAAAAGACAAAGAATTTTACTAAATCTTTTTTCTTAACCCGTGTTCCTCGTGTCTTGAGAGAAGCTTTAAGCCCTTCAACAAACAATTCATGCTTACTTAATGCTTGTCCCATAATTGCGTCACTTTTCTTACATCTCCGGATCTGTATCACAGGCGGGCACTCCTGCAGTGATCACTGTGTGGATCTGTATCACAGGCGGGCACTCCTGCGGTGATCACTGTGCGGATCTGTATCACAGGCGGCCTGCCTGTGGTGATCGCTATGCGGATCTTCACTCACCGTTGAGGTGGCGATCCAATGGGGGGGGGGGGGACGGCCGTCCACTCGAGAGACGTCCAGGTCACACTTCGTACCTTGAGCCCCATGTTGGGCACCATTTACCCTGGCCAGCGGGGAGTTAAACAAGGACCCAAGGGGAAAATAACCTGGATGAGAGACAAGAGACACAAAGAAGGAGACCAAGTCTACAGTCTGATCAAGGTCTCAAATTTATTCAGGCAAGCACAAGCTTATATACAGAAAATAAAACTTTCCAGACAGTGCCTACGTGCTTAAAGTCTGCTCCACAAATGCCTCTGTGTCTGAAGACTGTTTGCCAAGGTCATATGATAAGGTCTCTGTGCCTGGAGATCCAAAAACATCTGCAGTTCTCATGGTCAAAGAGCAGCTACAGCTCCCAACAGTGGTGCACGCTTTTAATCCCGGCACCCAGGAGGCAGAGATAGGAGGATTGCTGTGAGTTCGAGGCCACCCTGAGACTACAGAGTGAATTCCAGGTCAGCCTGTGCTAGAATGAGACCTTACCTCAAAAAAACAAAACAACAATAACAACAACAACAACAAAACAATAAAGATGTCTTATAACAGAAAACTAAGGTAAACCATGTATCCAAGTCTAGGTTCAGAAATGCAAATGTAAGGTTGAACAATATAGAAAAGATGGTGGGTAAAACCTCTTATATGCCAAGACTGTGGTATTGAAATACATGTTTAAAATTCTCTGTTGTTGAAGTCTGTATTTAAAAATCTCTTAAGGAATGATAAAGTAAATCATGTAGAACATTTCTACTATTCTTAATGAAGTATGGAATGCATGAGGCTTTATAGTTTTTATAACATAAAACACTTAGACATAAATGGAAATATATATATTATACTTTACATTAGTTATGCTACTCTCTTATGGTCAAGTACCTAGCTGAAATGGTACATGTGCACATGCATGCACACACACACACACACACACACACACACACACACACACACATTCACATGTTATAGTCTTTTTGCTCAGAATTCTAGTGACTTGTGGTAGTTTGAATATGGTAGTATAAATGCATAGTGCGATTGAATCAGATGTTTAATTAAAATTGAGTTTGCAATCCATTCCTCCCATAAACTGTGTTTGTTTGGGTGTTTGTTACAGCAATGTTGAGCTGATTGAAACATAGGTGAAAGTCTGAGGTCACAGTGTCAACATTCTTTAGATCCTGGCAAGAACTATTGGATTAGAAACTTGTCTTCTCACTATGTACCATTGAATGAGAAGAGAGGGAGGAAGGGAATGAGAGAGGGGAGGCAGAGGGGGGAAGAGAAAAATAGGCGAGAGATTTTCTCTTCATATTAGGCCAACACTCCTGGCAAATGGGATTGCAAACATATGAGTTATTCTAATGTTCATTATCTCCTTAAGTTCTCTCTTTAAATAGTTACATTGAGTATTAGGGCTTTGACATATGACTTTAGGGAACACAATTATGTGGTCAGAAACAGGGCTTTATAGTTTTCATAACATAAAATGTAGTTAGTATAAGTAAAAATATATATTATGTTTCCATATTTTTGGGTCAGGCTTCCATGATAAAATATCGCGCTTTTGATATTTTCATCAGACATTAAATGACTTCATTTGCTTAAATTAGTTGGATTCAGTCAAATCTATCTCTTCAAATCTAGTAGTCATAATTTTAATGTGATATCAAGCTGGTTGAGTTTATAGCTGGGCATGGTAGCTCACGCCTTTAATCCCAACACTTGGGAGACAGAGGTAGGAGGATCACGGTGAGTTTGAGGCCACCCTGAGATTACATAGTGAGTTCCAGGTCAGCCTAGGCTAAAGTGAGACCCTACCTTGAAAAACCAAAACATTAACAACAACAACAAAAATAGTGAGTTTATAAATTATAACTGCTATACAGAGTAAACTTAAATGCATAGCATTTACATGAAATGTTCTGCCATAACATATTGCTTTATAATATTTATCTATTTATATAACTTATAGTTGAATGTGTCTCAGGTGTATAATTTCAGTGGCATAGTCAGGCTTTCTGCAGTTGCAGTGTTCTAGAAGAAGGACACCTTACTTACATCCTTCTCTGTTTCTAATGCTTTAAGAACACACTTTATTTTAGACATTATATATTTCATGGCTACTAAAGAACTTAGAACTAACACTAGTCTTATTTTAGATATTCATGTTACCAGCTAAGTAAAAGTTGTGGTATAGAAGCACCATTTGAATTTTCTTCCTCACATTGATGGATGTTAAATCTCTCAGCATGGTTTCTTGTACTAACAAACATGTAAGCACGTAGACATGAAAAGTAGAGGAATTAATAAAAATAAACTTGTCATTCCAAAGATTCTAAAATGAGATCTTATATGCTGCTGTGTATTCTGATTCCAAAATGGAAGAACTTACTCTAATTTGTCAAGTTAAATATCACCTCTAACTCTGATTTGTCTCCTGAATGTGCTATGCTTGTATTTATTGCTTCTGACTATAACAGAGTCATTTTTAACATAAGATGTAGCAAATCACACCATTGAAAATGTACTAAAACCCTGGTTTCACTGCTTGAAAAGAATAGAGGAAGTTCTAAAAGTTTTGTAGGTGGACATAGTAATGCTTACGAACATGGAATATATTTCTCCTGATGAAATGCTTGCGTAAGCTGTAGACTTTGCAAATCACTCAGTAAGATAGACATCAAATGCAGAACTCCTGGGAAGAATTTGGTAAACTGGGCACAGTGTAGCATTATAGTTATAATTAGTGGATTCCATTGTCTACCAGGCCTCTTCACAGAAGGGTAGTCATGGTTACAACTGACCATGGTTTCACATCACACAAATAACGACACTGACTGCTTTCTCACAGAACTTAGAATATCGCCTGATGATAAAGAATGCAGTACTTCGTATGGCACCAGTAACTAAGTACAGCATCCTTTCTATGCAATCTTTGTTAGATTAACATCATCACAGTATAGCTGTCAGTAAAATTTCTTACCCTTCCTGTAACTATTGCCAGCTTCAGTCTCATGCTAATTGCTTAACCATAGTCACAGCAACTCAAATGTACACAAACATTTTCTTCACACCTCTCCTTTTTTTTTTTTTTTTTTTTTTTTTTGAATGGCAGACTGCAGCAATGACCTACTGTCTCTTCACATAGTTGAGCGGGAAAGGAGCTGCAATGCTGTCTGCAGCTAGTGGCTGTGCAAGAATGGATGCATTAGACTAACAAATACATCACAGCTCATAACTCCACCAAGAGCTAAATGAGGTCTTTATCTTTTTTGAGACAAAAAGAAACTCAGGCCCTGCAGCTGCTCCATAAAATATAGTTTAAAAAAGTCACCCACAATTTGAATAAGAAGGATATGGAACAGACATTCATTCACAAGTCCACTTTGGGATGAGCCATGTGGTTTGAATTAACAGTAACTGAAAGCAATCAGTCTACTCCCTTGAATTATCAAAAGCATCTTCTGGGCAAACTGTGCAATTTTTTTTTCTCATACTGCAGGTACCTATGAGCCTGTAATAATTGCATTGAATATATTGATGCCATGGCAGGTCTTGGTGAGATAGAGTTGCTACACTAGAAGTTAAGATAAATATTTGTGGAACTAGTTCATTTATCAATGCATACTTTTAATGAAAATGACACTTTGTTAATGAAGATTACATGAAAGCTGATGTAAATGTAGAATAACAGTAACAATCATCCAAATCTTTAACCCCAATTTTAAGATATCTCAGGTTTATCTTATGCCCATATAAGTTTACAATAATATCAATTTTTCCACCTTAAATATTTTTAAATATTTAAGTCTTTGTAATTCCTCTGAATTTTAGAATCAGTCCATCACATCCAGAAACATATGTCATATCAAATTCAGTGTTGCAGTTGCACAAATTTCTGTAAACTTTCACAAGCAAAGTTTTGTAAATGCTACTTCCCTTCAGCTAAGGATCACAAGGAAGAAGCTGAGATGTGTGACCACTTGAAATATTTGTACTGATCTTGTCAGGAAAGCATGTACTTCATAAATAATATATATTTGGATTGTGGGAATGAGAACAAGACAGATACCATGTGCCCCAGTGTTCTTACACTTCTTGGGAAAACAAGTGCCCAAATAATTAAGGAAACATCTAGCCATAAATGGTAAGAATTGTTTCTTTAACTCTTATTGGTATTTTGCAGTTGTGTACTAAGATACATGAGGTAGTGGTTGAGTTTGTGTGGCTCATTCCTCTGTCACCCAGCATCATAGAATGACGAGTTTAAGATATGAGGAAGTAATTATATGGCTATGTTAAACTAATGTGAGCACACTTATTCACTAATGTCTTTCTTCAAAATCAACCTATATGGGTGGTATAATAATTGCCCTATGGTTCCATTAATCAAAATATTTTTAAATTCTTATGATGAAAATGACTTCATAATGTTTGGATATGACAGAGATGAGATCAGACTCATGTTGATAAAACAACAAACACAGTTTTATGAAGTTTGATTATTCCCATTATTCATATAATAATGGTTCTGATAATTGTCACTTTCCATACCCACATTCAGTTCATCTCCAAACTTCCAGTGTCCACATCTTTAAAATAAAATAAAAGTACACAGACTTCCAAAGCCACTGTAGACACCCTTTGAGTTTTAGTGACAGTCACCACACATCATACACAATTCTAATAGCTAAAATAATTTCAGGCAGCACTATTATATATATATATATATGTGTGTGTGTGTGTGTGTGTGTGTGTGTGTGTATGTGTATATATAGATATATGTATATATATATATATATATATATATATATATATATATATTATTTTACTATTTTACTGAATATTAATGATTATAAGTCCTGAATAATGAGTGTTATTTTTATCAGCACCCTTATTTTGCAGATGGTGAAACTGAGGAACTGAGGGTCCCAAAGCTTTCTCAATTTCCTATAGTTAGTAGCAACACCAAGATTCACACCATAGTAGTCTAGCCTCGTTCAGATATACCATCCTCACACCATTGGATTCTTTCCACCAGAGGACCACAGATCCTGGTGCCAGGTTGTCCTGATGAGTGCAGCTAGCATGTGTGCTTCTCGGCACAAAAGTCTTACTAGCATGCAACACATAAGATTCTTTGAACTTTTGCTGAAAACATTCTATCCAAATGTTGCTCTAAATTTATATTAGCCAATGATAGTGGTTAACAAAATTTTCAGCACATTTTCTTTAATTTTTTCTCCTGGTAAAGTGGCACCAAAGAAGCTCAGATGTATTGATGTCAAGGTAGATGGATGGCTGATGCATTAAATCTTGTAACTCTTCAAAACTGAATGTTTAGTGAATTAAATTTGGTTTATAAAAAAGAGTATATTTTATTTGTAACCTTACAAAAATGTACATTTTTAATCCAATGCTATATCTATAAATCCTATTCTATATTGATTTGGTTCTCTTTTCAACTCAGGGACATAACTTTTTTAAAGCACAAAGTAATTTTTCAGCCTTGTGAGTATAAGAATCTCATCATGAAGCTGTATAGAGCCTAAGCTGGTAAGCAGTGGTTTATAAAACTGATCTTTTAAGATCTTTATCACAATGTAAAAAATACAGTGGGATTAATGAGCATTCGAAATTAGTGGTCATAAAAACATTAAGCATGAACATAGAATTGCAGTAAAATAAAATCATTATAGATGTGTGGTAATATTTAAATGAACAATTTGAGGCTACTCATAATATGTAACAAATAACTGAGCCCACTTTAGAGGAAGCATAAAAAGGAATTTGTCTACTGAAGAACTGTGGCTTTAATAAGATCACAATCAGGCTCTAAAATATATCTCACTGAGACATGGATGACATGGATCATGTTCTGAGGTTTTCTAACAAAAATGGAGTGAGGATCTCCTTCACCCTTATGCTGGTACCAGGTTCACCAAGAAAACAGCACCCTTGCTTATTTCGCCAATTGTTCCTAGTTTCAGCTGGGGCCCTTTTGAGGTATGATAGGGTGGTTCTCTCCTTAGAATCTGCGTCTATCTGAAAAAGAGAATCAGATTCTCCAACAGAGAGTAAAGTTAGCACCAGACAAATGGGATAACCCTTATTTATTTTATAGAGAATTTAATAGGTGTAGGCCCTCTTGCAGCCCACCATTGGTGGTAACTTGATAATGGAGAGCGGGCTTATGTTTGGATATGGTTCTGACTTGTTTCCAGATCTAGCTATGGGTCCTGTACCACTGAGGGGATCAGTTAGCCAAATCAAGAGCAGTTAGTTTCCCACCATGGCTGTGCACCACATTTTGTGGAAGAGGGGGCAGAAAGAATGTTAGAGCCACATGTTGGGTCATAATAAGCAGAGACATTTATCCTACCCATAACTGTGGGCTAACTCCACAATGCATGACCCATATACCTCAACAAGGAGGGGCTTGGGGAGTGGGTAGGAAATGGATGAGCCTAACAATGGTACTAAATTGACTGTATTCACTGAGTACAAAACTAATTAATATAAAAAAAGAAATAAGGGCTGGAGAGATGGCTTAGCAGTTAAGCGCTTTCCTGTGAAGCCTAAGGACCGAGGTTCAAGGCTCGACTCCCCAGGCCCCACGTTAGCCAGATGCACAAGAGGGGCGCACGCCTCTGGAGTTCGTTTGCAGTGGCTGGAGGTCCTGGTGTGCCCATTCTCTCTCTCTCTCTCTCCCCCCATCTTTCTCTCTGTGTCTGTTGCTCTCAAATAAATAAATAAGAATAATAAAAAAAAGAAATAAAAAAAATGGGCTCTGCGGCTCGCAGCAACTGTCCGGAATTCATCCTATGTTCATGGTGGAGTAGATGCTAGTGGAAAGCCCCTGGAAGCTGTTTGTGGCCAAAATGATATACACCATAAAGTGTTATCTCTGAACTTCAGTGAATGTCATACCAAAATTCGTCATGTGGATGCTCACGCAACCTTGAGTGATGGAGTAGTTGTCCAGGTCATGGGTTTGCTGTCCAACAGTGCACAGCCAGAGAGGAAGTTTATGCAAACATTTGTTCTGGCTCCTGAAGGATCTGTTGTAAATAAGCTTTATGTTCACAATGATATGTTTCGTTATGAAGATGAAGTGTTTGGTGTCTGTGAACCAGAACTTGATGAAGAGTCAGAAGATGAAGCAGAGAGGAGCAGGAAGACAGGCAGCCATCTCCAGAACCTGTGCCAGAGAGCACTAACAGCGGTTACTACCAAGCACACCCTGTGACTAATGGCATAGAGGCTCATGAGCCTGAGCCTGAGCCAGAATCAGAAACAAAGACTGAAGAACTGAAACCACAAGTGGAGGAGAAAAACTTAGCAGAGTTAGAGGAGAAGTCTGCCACTCCTCCTCCGGCTGAACCTGTTTCTTTGCCACAAGAACCACCAAAGCCAAGAGTGGAAGCTAAACCGGAAGTTCAGTTTCAGCCACCTCGAGTGTGTGAACAGCAGCCTAGAGAACGACCTGGCTTCCCTCCTAGAGGACCAAGACCAGGCAGAGGAGATACAGAACAGAATGACTCTGACAACCGTAGAATAATTCGTTACCCAGACATTCATCAGCTTTTCGTTGGTAACTTGCCTCATGATATTGATGAAAATGAACTGAAAGAATTATGAGTTTTAGAAACGTTGTGGAACTTCTCATCAATACCAAGGATGTTGGGGGGAAAACTTCCAAATTTTGGTTTTGTGGTTTTTGATGACTCTGAACCAGTTCAGAGAATCTTAATTGCAAAACCAATTATGTTTCGAGGAGAAGTACATTTAAATGTGGAAGAGAAAAAAACGAGAGCTGCAAGAGAGCGAGAAACCAGAGGTGGCGGTGATGATCACAGGGATATTAGGCGCATTGACCGAGGTCCTGGTGGTCTTCGAGGAATAGTTGGTGGTGGAATGATGTGTGACCATGATGGAAGAGGACCGCCTCCAAGACGTGGCATGGCACAGAAACTTGGCTCTGGAAGAAGAACTGGGCAGATGGAAGGCCGCTTCCAGGACAGCACCGCTGA
This sequence comes from Dipus sagitta, assembly GCA_036346955.1. Taxonomy (NCBI): domain Eukaryota; kingdom Metazoa; phylum Chordata; class Mammalia; order Rodentia; family Dipodidae; genus Dipus; species Dipus sagitta. The sequence continues at coordinate 57,728,038 of CM070775.1, read as the reverse complement.
AGCGCCACTGGCAGTTGGCAGTGGTCCAAACTCATCGTGTTTGCATTCTTGTTAATTTTTTTTTTTTTTTTTTTGGCTTTTGAATGTGACACAGCCTTTTTTGATCATTTCCTTGATGTGAAAAGCATCTTTTGGTTATCAGTTACATTAAGGTGGACATTATCTCCCCAATTCCACAACAGGATTCATTGTTAACTTATAAATCTAGATTTGGAGAATTAAGGATGGAGAAATGACCATACCTTAAACTGTCTACAACAAAAAGAACGTAAAAGGACATACCCACTGAATTCAGGTCCTTTGAGTTAAAAACAAAATAGTCCTCTGCTGCACATTTTGCTTAAGTGTTATTCGTTTCTTCCTGTTAATGTTGGAAACACAAATAGTGTGATTTGTGCAATTGGAGAATTTTGCCTTTTTTCTTGGCTTTCTCCTTTCCCAAAAATATAAACCATCAGAAACTTGTTATGCACTCATCAGAATGCACTATTGGGTACTCTGAACTAGCATTGACAACTGCAACAGGAGGCAACAGGGAAAAAAATCTTTCATCTTTTCCAGTAGATAATAGTGTATGAAATGATGAGGGCATTTTATCTGCTTGCTGTGACCAGTGTGTGCACACACAAACCTTTACAAAACTGCAAATATTCCAGAAGGAAGTCATTTAGTTATGAATGAAATAACAAAAACCAGAATTTCAAAGGCTGTGGTCTTGAATATTAGACCAGATATAATAGCTCCATATCTTAAGTTTCCTACCTGCCCCTCTTCAGTACAGGGATGGCTGGCTGCTCAACACACTCCTCCTCCCCTTCCTTTATGCTGTGGACAGGGAAAATTGTCTCTCCTTTATTTTTGTTCTCTGGTAATGTAATAAGCATGATGGTGCCTTCTATTAATACATCATTCCAGTCTTGCTGGTAATTTTGTACAGTATAGTTTATGAATCGCTGTGCTGAAAAGCCAAACAGCTGCAAAATGTTGAAAATATCATTGAAATGTATAAAAATTGCAGTATCTTTAAAATCAGAAAAATGGATGCTTATTTTAAAAAAAATGGAGTGAAGGCTGAAGTGATGGCTTAGTGGTTAAGGCAAATGCCTGTGAAGCCTAAGGATCCAGGCTCCATTCTCCAGGTCCCACGTGAGCCAGATGAACATGGTGGCATATGCATCTGGAGTTCATTTGCAGTGGCTGGAGGCCCTGGCATGCCCATTCTCTCTCTCTAACTCTTTGTCTCTAATAATTAAATAAATAGTAGAGTGAGTGTGATTGAAATTAGGAACAGTATTTGAATAATACCTTCTATCTTGTTCTTTATTTTTTCCACTATTATTCTTCTCCTATTGATGAAATCTAAATTTCACTCTCAACTTGTAAAGGAAGCACTTGTATATCATAGATATGTAATTTCTTGAGGAAAAAGCAATTGTAATAATATTTAAGGAAGACAATATATATTAGACACAACTCAAGGTAGTTCCAAACAAATCTGAGAAATGGACCTTGTTTGTACTAATTCCCACTGTGCTCCATGTTCCATTAGCTCCAGATGTTCAAGGGAGCACCTCTGCTCCATGCTGAACACACACAATCTACTGAGAGAACCAACTGGGAATTCTTTAAGTAGTATGCCATGGAAACTTGTTCTTAGTATACTTTCTTCTCTGGCTGTGTCTGTCCCTTATCAGTCTTTGTTAAGTCTCATTTAGGAAAATCTAACTTCTGTTTTTACTGATGGTGTATTTTAGCACCAATATCTACAATGATGTGATACAGAATTTGAATGCTTTAAGAAATAAAATTTATGAAAGACTAGATTCTAAAGGTGAAATTACCATTTTTCCAATCCCACAAGACATGTCATTCTGCTCTTTTCTTCTCTGTGTGGGACTTGCTTTAGCTTCTCGTTAGTATGAAATAGCTAATTGTGTGTACTCTACAGAAGTAACTACACAAGAAATTACAGAGGTTGTGAGATGTTGACCATTCTAAGAGTTCAAAATGCATGAAATCTGACAGCAGATGTGTACTTATGTAAAATAATTTATGTTTCAATACATGGAAATTGATACTGACATGAAGAATTGTCAGATAATTCTAAAAACTTTCCATGTTGCTATAGATTCTGCCCCATTAATTTTACAGTGTTATTTCATGTTTCTGTTTTTAAATTTTTATTTATCCATTCATTTGCAGGTACGGGTGAGGAGGGGGGGGGGCACCAGGGTTTGCTGTTACAGCAAATGAGTACCAGACACCTGCACTCAGCTTTACATAGGTGACCAGGAAATCAAGCAGAGGGGGCCAGAATACTTAGGAAGCAAGTGCCCCTATCTGTTGAGCCATCTCCCCAGCCCCATGACAATGGTATTTCAAATGGAAAAAGAAATAAACCTCACTAAAAGCAGAGAAAATCCTTGTGACCTACAATGAAAACCTGAATAAAAGCAGAGAATGGGGCTGAGGCTACAGTCCTGAGACTTGGAGTTTGGTTCCTCTAGGGAAAAAAACACAGTGTGTGTAAAGCAATACAAACAGTTTTGTAACCAGAGCATTTCCTGGATACCAGGTGTCTGTCAGGAATGCTTTCTCATTATGGAAGAGTAGAGTATGTTTAAGATAAGAAGAGGGAAGAAAGGGTGCCACTTGTCATCATGCTTAATGCTTTGGTGGCTGACTCACTACACATCTACCTAAACTACATATAGAACCTGACACCTGGAGTCCAGAGCACATGCAGGCCTGAAACCGAGAAACACAACTCTGATGTGACACAGAGAACAAGCCAGGGGTTCATTATAATATAATGTTAGAGAGTAAAGTTGGAATTAACAGTGATAGAGATGCCTGTTTAAAAATAAATAAATAAAGATGAGACTTGAAGAAAAGAGAGAAAGAATACCAAAATAAATGCCAGCCATTTGAAGCTCAAGAAGCATCATCAACAAATGCAAGCTTAGAAAGAATATGTTTTATTTCTTATGAAAAATTTCAGACATATCAGACAGCCTGTAATCCCTGGGTTTGTAATCCCAGCTACTGAGGATGTTTGAGGCAGCAGGAGGATCACAAGTTCAAGGTCTGCTTAGCCTAGGGAGCCAGTTTGTTAAACTTAGTGAGACCCTGTCCAAAGTGAAATGTGAAAAACAAGGCTGGGATATAGCTTGGAGGTAAGTGCTTGCTAGCACCCATGAGGTTCTACATTTGAGCATCAGTATAAATAAAAAATTTCATAGCTAGTTCCTATGAAGACATATTTTAATATGTGTTGGCTTATAGTCCTTGGAAATCATGCTATAAAATTATGTGGTTGCAGCCCCTTTAATGGGAGGTGTTTTTGGGAACAACTCAGGAAAGGTGAAATACAGGATTAGACAGGGAAACAAGATATACTGCTATTTAACTGCAGAAAGGAACTTAATCCATCCAAAGTAATAGTAATAATATGGACTCCCTAGTTAAGGGAAATGGGCTGAAATTTCCTACACACACATTAAGTCATCTCCCAAAGCAGGCTGTCCCTAGGATTCAGCCATAACTTTAAATGAAGGAGGGCACTTTGGTGAAGGAAAATTCAGAGGGAAGAGTCTGCACTCAGCTGTTTCAGCTGAAGAGGAATCAGTAGGCACTATTGTCCACTACTAGCAGGAATAGCCCTTGGAGGACCACGATTGCTCTATTTCCTAAAAATCTAAAAGGAAGGATGAAATAGTTGTCTTCAGCTCTTCAGTCTACAGCTAACCTTCAAACAACACTAAAAATCTCTTTTCATCTCTTTCCTCAGCAGCTCCCCTGGACCTACCCCTTTAGCTACACCTCTGCACAGAGACGTTCCTTCCTTTGTGCATGTTCAAACCCAAATGCTGTGTGTTCTGGACATGAGTGGCCCTGGCCTTTCTTCTGTGTTTACTTGTCCCTTTATCAAAATGAAAGATACACTAAGAAACACTTAGGCAGACAGATATTTTTTTCTTATCTCCATTGTGAATCATTACCAAGATCAGATGATCTACATAAAAATTGTGAATTCTAGGGCTGGAAAGATGGCTTAGCAGTTAAGGTATTTGCCTGCAAAGCCTAATGACCCACCTTCGATTCTCTCTCTCTCTCTCTCTCTCGCTGTCTCATTAATAAATAAGTAAATAAACAAATAAATAAAAAATTGTCAGTTCTTTTTTCCTGTTAATTAATGGGTAAGGAAAATATTACTGATGTACAATGATCTACATTTATGAATGTCATGAAAAGCCCTCTTATTATTTAGAGTTATTAAACAGAACTTCACGTGCTGGAGAGACTGATTAGTGGTTTAATGATTAAGATACTTGCCTGCCAAACCTGAGGACTCATGTTTGACTCTCCAGGTCCCACATAAGCCAGATGCACACTGATGCAAGCACACAATATTGCACATGTGCATAAGGGGACACAAGCATCTGGAGTTCGATTGCAGTGGTTGGAAGCCCTGGCATGCCAATTCCTGCCCCTTCTCTTCTGCATTAAAAAAAGAAGGCCAAAGCCGGACATGGTTGTACACGCCTTTAATCCCAGCACTCGGGAGGCAGAGGTAGGAGGATCACAGAGAGTTCGAGGCCACCCTGAGGCTACATAGTGAATTCCAGGTCAGCCTGAACCAAAGTGAGACCCTACCTCGAAAAACTAAAAAAGAATAAAAAGAAGGCCAGTCTGTTGGTCTTGTCTCAGAATTAATACCATAAAACTTTAAAAGCAGTCTGGTATGGAGAGATGGTTTAGCTGTTAAGATGCTTGCCTACAAAACCTAAGGATCCAGGTTCAACTCCCCAGAACCCATGTAAGCCAGGTGCAAATGGTGGCACAGGCATCTGAAGTTTGTTTGCCGTGGCAGGAGGACCTGTTGCATGCATTTGTTTGCTCTCTCTCTCTCTCTGTCTAATAAATAAGCAAAATAGTTTTAATTGTTAAAAGAAGACAGTAAGAATATAATATTAAAAGTTTCTTACTCCCTACATAAATTTTAAACAGTATTATTAAAGTTAACAAAATCTTCTAACTCAGAAGTAAGATTATCAAACTTGAAGGTTGAGGGATGTCATTTCAAATGACAAAAAAAGATTAACTTCTACACATTTTACCACATTATTATAAAACAATGTAAAAAACAATGATTTTCATACTAAATGAGAACTAGAAAATTGTATGCATAATCAGAGATATTTTTTTGTTTTTGTTTTTTCAATATAGCGTCTCGCTGTAGCCCAGGCTGACCTGGAATTCAATATGTATTCTTGGGCTAGCCAAGAACTCACAGAGGTCCTCCTACCTCAGCCTCCTAAGTGCTGGGATTAAAGGTTAAAGGTGTGCACTATCATGACCAGAAGAATTAGAGATTCTAATAGCTCTCTCTTAGAAATCATTGTAATAAGTAGAATAAAAGATGAGATGCTTGCTGGGCATGGTGGCTCATGCCTTTAATCCCAGTACTTGGAAGGCAGAGGTAGGAGGATCACTGTGAGTTCGAGGCCACCCTGAGACTCCATAGTGAATTCCAGGTCAGTCTGAGCTAAGTGAGACCCTACCTCAGAAAACCGAAAAAAAAAAAAAAAAGATGAATAAGGAAATGCATTTGTTTCTTTGCTTCTATAACAGGTTACTACAAGTTTGGAAGATTAAAACAACCAAATATTGCTATTTTCTTTTTTTTTTTTTTTTTTTTTTTTTTTTTTTTTTTTTTTGGTTTTTCGAGGTAGGGTCTCACTCTAGCTCAGGCTGACCTGGAATTCACTATGGAGTCTCAGGGTGGCCTCGAACTCAAGGCGATCCTCCTATCTCTGCCTCCCAAGTGCTGGGATTAAAGGCGTGCGCCACCACGCCCGGCTGCTATTTTCAATTATGAAAATGTATAGCAGGAAGGACTTTAGAAGCATTATGTCAGCAAAGACAGTAGTTCTGGGGTGTCCAAGAGAGTTCTGTTTTGTTAGTTTTCTTTTAATTTTTTTTTTTTATCGGCAGCTTCTATACTTTACAGACAATAAACCATGACTTTCTCTCCTCTCTCCCATTTTCCCCTTCACAACTCCACTCTCTGTCAAATCCCCTCCCTATCTCCATTACTGTCTCTTTTATTTTAATGTCATCATCTTTTTCTCCTATTATGAGAGCCTTGTGAAGGTATTGATTGGCACTGTGAGGTCTTGGATATCAAGGCCAATTTCCATCTGGACAGTTGCATTATAAGGAATGGTACCTTTCCTTTGACTCTTACATTCTTTCTGCCACCTCTTCCACAATGGACCCTGTGCCTTGGAGGGTATGATAGAGATGTTTCATTGCTGGATACTCCTCTGTGACTTCTTCTCAGCACTGTGTTGCCTTTTGGGTCAGCCCAGTGGTCACCGCCATCTGAAAAGACAAGCTTCTCTAACAAAAAGTGAGAGTAGCATTAATATAAGAATATTAACATTAAGTATGGTGCTTTCAGTGTGTTTTGGTGAGAATAATATATGCATTTAGCCAGACAAGAGCAGCCTTTATACCCATAGAGCTCATGACTTCCCCTGCCATAGGCTTTTGATTAGGTTTTCAGTACTAGGCATGTATTCACTCCCATACAGCAGGCCTCCTGTCCAATTAGAGGGAAGTTGGTTTCCCCCAGAACAGACATGCCACTATTACACACGTTTAGCCATTTGGCCCCTCTGGCTAAACTTGAGGCTTTCAGTGTCCACTGTTTTCACTACTGATGACGTCTGTCTCCCATAGGGCTACATGAAGTATAGCTTTTTCCAACTTTCAGTTGGTGGGTCTACAGAGAGGTTTTCTGCTCAGCACCAGCTTGATTTCTCAGTGACCTTGCCACCCAAGCATGTGAAGTCTTCAGCAATAGGGTCTTACCATCTGTTACTCATGGGAAACCAAGGGCCTTGGGAATAGCCTGTAATGTTTTGGAGGGAACAAGGACCTTCCTGGCCAACAACTCACTGGAAGGTATCCCATCCCTGGCACTAAAAGTTTATAATAGCTATTTAAGGCTTCTGGATGTGCCATTATCTAACAAAGTAGGATTTCATATGTCTTATTCAAAATATCTTATTTTGATTGACTCTCCCCCCACCCTTCTCACTCAATGGTTTCTGGCTCTGGAGGCTGTCAGTATTTCCTGGTGCTCAGACTTGCCACTCCAACTATCCTTAAACACACATCAGAATATTTCCTTTCATCATGTTCTCATTTACTTCTTGAAAAATTTGTTGTTATATCTAGCCTGTCTGGAGATTCCAGAACAATGTCTATCTGAGAATCCATGTAATAGAATTTGCAAAGTCACTTTTGATATTTAATTTGTATATTACTAATAGACTAATATTTAGGAATTAAGGCATGAAAATATCAGGGAGACATTTTTACCCTACCTTTAATATAAAATTATTGAAAAAGTTCTCAGTTAATTTGGCCTACTCAATCCATGCATAAAACCTCATTCAGTGACTGCAAAGACTACTTTCTTTCCAAGTGGTCATAGGACATTTGCAATAAGAAAAATCTAGCAGGCCACAAAGAAATTTGACATATACAAATACCTGAAATAGCTTAGACTATTTTTATGACTAGTAAAATAACTAGAGATCAGTAACAATAATGCATTCAAAACATTTACTATAGTCAAGTTATAAAATCAGCCCATTAATAGGTTAATGGATTAAAAAATGCAGCATGGGGGTCTGGGAAGATGGTGTAACAAGTAAAAGTACTTGCTGTGCCATCAAGGTGACCTAAGTTTGATCCTTAGCACCATGATCAAGGCTGTATGTGGTCTCAAGTTCTTGTTAACTCTTGTTAAGTGGTGCAGAGGGAGGGGAAGAAACAGAAGGACAGGGAAATTTTCAGGATTCACTCATCAGCCAGTTTGAACAAATGATGAGCTTCAGGTTCAACATCAGACCCTGTCTCAAGCAAATAATGCAAAAGATGGAGGTGGAAAGTGGACAGTATCTCTGGTCTCTGTATATGCTCATGGGGCATGCATGTCAGCATATACCTATGCATATACCACATACAAAGCAGACACCAAACACACACACACACACACACACACACACACACACACACACACTAGTAAAAGAGAAAGAAAATGTGGTATATAAACATAATGGAGATTTTAAAATTTTAACTTATTTATTTTGAGAGAGAAAGAGAGGGGAGAGGAGAGGGAGAGGAGAGAGAGAGAGAGAGAGAGAGAGAGAGAGAGAGAGAGAGAGAGAGAGAATGTATGCACCAGCAACTCAAGCCTATGCAAACAAACTCCAGACAATGTGTCCCCTTGTGCATCTGACTGACATGGGTTCCGGGGAATTGGACCTGGGTGCTCGGGCTTCACAGATAAATGCCTTACCTACAAATCCATCTCTTAAGCCCCATAATGGAGAATTTTATGTAGCCATAATAAAGAATAAAATTGTGTTTATATGCAGAAGAATGTATAGAAATAGAGACAATTGCATTAAGGGAAACAAGTGAGCCTCAAAGACACAAGTACTTCATTCTGCATATTTCTTCATCAGCATATACAAGTACTTCAATACACAAAATGATATACTTTTAAAGTACATAAAATATAAGGGAGGTTATTTTGGAGAAAGGAATACAAAGAGGAGGGAGAAGAAAAACAAGAGAAGATAGAGTTTCAAAGTAAATGAAAAATACCAGGGATGGTCACATGCCCATAAGGATGTATCTTGTGCTCATTAGAAAGAACGTAAGGGGATGTTATTGTTGTGGTACATTCGAGTGACTTTATTGTGAGGCCATATATTGAGTGCCTTATAAACAGAAATATATTCTATCAATCCTGAGAGATCACTACAATTAAACTGTGGCATTATGATTTGGCACATTCTTCTTCTGTTTGTGTTCTCATATAGCAGAAGCTATAGATCTTAAGCTTGTTACTAATTCCAATGATTCCATTAAGGAGAGCTCTGTCACTATGCAAAATCTAGGCACTATGCAGGCATCTATAATCCCACTGCACCTACAGTGGAAAGAGAGGGAAATAGAAGAATTTTCTGGATGCTTACCTCTGACTTCTACACATGCACTATGACATATATAGGCCTAAATTCACATACATAAACTTGATCAGACAACACACATACACACAATTAAATTTATAGCCATGTAGGGCACACACCAATAAACCTAGCACGTGGGAGGCTGAGACAAAAGTGTCACCAGCTCTAGACCATTGTAGGATATGTAGTGAAACACTGTGTAAGAAAAGTAGAACAAACCAGGCATGGTGGCACATGCCTTTAATCCCAGCATTTGGGAGGCAAAGGTAGGAGTATCACTGTGAGTTCAAGGTTAGCCTGAGACTACATAGTGAATTCCAGATGAGCCTAGACTAGAACAAGACCCTACCTCAAAAAAAAATGTAAAACAACAAAGTGTGACAAAAGTATTACTAATGTGATACTTTGAATGTATGACCCCATAGACTCAGGTATTTTTTATTAAGATTGCACTTACAACTTCAGTGTAGAGCAGGCAGAGCCCTGCTGGGATACAGGTGGTTGCTTGAGGCAGATCTTGTAGTCCAGTCCTAAGGCGTGCTCAGAGCACTTTGTGCTCTGGCTATTCATGCTTGCTGGCTGTTTGGTATTGTCTCCCTCTTATGCATCTATTGAAGTAAGCCAGATTCTTCTTCCATTGATGGTGTTTCCCCTGAATTCTGTAAGCCTGACATAAACCCTTTTCTCCAAAAAGCTATTCCTAGTCAGGTATTTGTCCAGCAATGTGAATGTAATGACAACAGTAGAATTGGTAGAAAGAAGTGGGGCTATTGTTGCAATGAATTTGACCATATCAGTTTTAATCCTTTGGAATGTGTAATCTAGAGGAATGTGGAAGTATTTGGTACTTTGTTTTGGAGAAGTCTTGCAGTGCTGCAATGAGAGCTTAATGGGCTACTCTGGTGGGAGTTTGAAAATTCTAAATACAGAGAGAAATGTAGACTGTGAAGGGTTTGACTTATGAACTTTTAAAGAGGAAAGAGGGAACTTTGTTGGAACTGGACTACTAGAAGGAATGCTGGCTATGTTCTTCCACCCATGATAAGACAGTCTGATCAAGGTTGAATTTAAAAGTAATGGACTGGTATACTTGGTGGAAAGTCATAAAAGATATATGGTTTATCACAAGAAAAATTAAAACAAGTTTAAAGTTGCTGGCACAGAGACTGGTTTTAGCTTACTGAAGCTGTAATTGTTAATTACCGTCATTAAGGGTGGACCAACTGCTTTGTATTGGGACAATTGAAAAATATGTCTGAGGGTAAAACCCACCTAGGAAAGACTCAGATGAGTAAGAACACAAATTCTTTTGCAAGGAAGTGAGTTAGAGGAAGGATTAAAAAACAAAAACTGTAGCCTGTTCTTTAAGGTAAAGATTTATTCCCCTCCTAGGTTTACAAATTTGGCTATGACACTTACCTGGTGTTGGTTTTGGAAGCATGATCAAAGCTGGAAAGAAAGGGCCATTGGATGTGCAGCATAGTTCCAGAAGCCACTGATGAAATATGACATGTGAAGCATGTGTAGATATCCATGAGTTGTAGGAGAACTAAGGCCATTGTATGGAGCCATGAAGATGGTTTGTGGTACAGATTGGAAGATGCTTTGGAAATACCAGGTCTGTGGAATGGCTGCCATGGAGAGGTGATATGTTAGCTTAGATGAGGTACACAACTGGAGTTCAGAGGCTTTTGTCACTTGTTATGGGTGTGACACTTGATCTGCAGATGATTGATGTTTACCTTATGGTTATTGTTTGCAGTGGTCAAGTCTCATCTTGTTATGCCATTTTACAATGAAAATGCTTACTCTGTGCCATTAGGTGTTAGAAGTAATACCTTGTGTTTTGATCTTGTAAGACTCAACATTAAGAGGCAGTCTTAAATTTCAGGTAAAACCTGGGAATTGTGAACAGTATTAAAGTTGTAAAAGATTATGGGGACCTTCAAGTTGGTCTGAATGCAATTTGCATTGTGAGATGGTCATGAGTCTAAGGGGGCCAGAGGCAGAATGTGGTAGTTTGAATGTATGGCTCCATAGGCTCACACATTTTTTTAAAATTAAGATAGAGCCTACAACTTGAATCTCCTGCAGATGGAGCTCCTCTGGGCCACAGGTATGTCACTTGGGGCAGATTTTATATTCCAGTCCTAATATGTGTTCAGAGCAGTTTGAGCTCTGGCTGCTCATGCTTTCTGGCTGTTTGGTGGTATGTCTCTGCTTGGAACTATAGAAGTGGGCCAGCTTCTTTCTCCATTGATGGTGTTTCCTTGGATTCTGTAAATCTGACATAAACCCTTTCTTCCCTTAAGCTGCTTTGGTTAGGTGTTTGTCCAGCAATGCAAAGGTAACTACACCAATTTAAAATTGTAGTAGTCCAGTATTATTCATAAACATAAAATATAAACAAACCCTCAATTTGAAATCTTAGAAACTGAACTGAATCCAATGGCCTGTGGAAAGGATAGCATATCAGCACAATGATTTGCCCCTGTACTATAAAGTGCTTCACTGCTTAAAAACCAGACCAATTGATTCCCTATGATAAGACAGTTAAAAAGGAAAAAAAAATACTGCGGCCTTTTGAATGTACAAAAAGTATCTGACAAATTTCAACAATTTAATAAAATTGAAACTCTCAACATTTAGAATGGAAATGTTCTAAGATTGGTTAAAGTTGTCTGTTAATATTATCTAAAGATACTGACAAATATTTAAAGGTGATGGAGTGGATAAGTTGTCCATGGGTCCAGAAGAAACACAGCATGTCTACTTAGACTGCTGCCATGCAATAGAATGCTGGAATTCCCAGCCAGAAAATAAAGATTCAAAAAGAACTGAAAGTCTCAAAATAAAGAGAAAAACATCTAGAAACACCTGTTTATTCATGTTTTGAATTCCACCAGGATCTGAATTGGAGCCACATGTTAGTGTAGAAGGACAGATTACATGGAAATAAATAAAATAGATGTAGCTTAAATTAGATCATCATGGAATAACAGCTCATCAAAAATGTTCTCCACTATAGAAAATAAATATATGCATTTCAAAAAATTATGCTGCTGGAGAGATGGTTCAGCAGTTGAAGGCACTTGCTTGCAATGTCTGGCAGCCCATATTTGATTCCCCAGTACCCACATATAATGAAATACACAAAGTGATGCATACATCTGGAGTTCATTTGCAGTGGCAAAAGGCCCTGTCATGCCCATTCTCTCCCTCTCTCTCCTTTCTCTTTGCAAATAAATTGTAAGAAATTAATAAATATTTACAAAACTAAAACAATAAGATTAAAAACTTTTAGCAACTTTAGTTTAAAATACATTTAGAACCAACTGAATTTCTACCTACTAGCAAAAAACACTAAAAACTAAAGAAAATAAATAAAGGCTAGAGAAATGGCTTTGTCATTAAGCTGATTGCCTGCAAAGCTTAACAACCCAGGTTTTATTCCCTAGTGCCCACATAAAGCCAGTTGCACGGAGTGGCACCATGTGTCTGGAGTTCTTTTGCAGTGGCTAGAGGCACTGGCACACCTGCCTGTATTCGCTTTCTTTCCTTGCAAATAAAATATATAAAAATATTTCACAAGACTTATTTATATTACAATTTCTAAAATTTTGAAGAACTTACTTGACATGCATAATAATCTCAACACAGAAAACTACAAAGCAGAAATAAATGTAAAATATTTTCAATGAGTGGAATTCAACAATGATAAAATGTATCTTCTCCCAAAGCAAACTTCAGATTTGATGAAGCTGTTTACAATGTGATCATTTTGGCAGTCAACTTAGAACAAAGCACAAAGACAAACTCCCCCCCCCCCAATGTTTCATTAAGAATGTTAAACTTTTTTATGAAAGAGAAAGTGAGGGAGGGGAGGGAATTATCATAGTTTATTGTCTGTAAGTATGGAAGTTGTCAATAAAAAAGTGCCAAAAAAAGAATGTTAAACTTTGTTTCATAGAAAACATGGCACAAAATTCCTAAACAATAATAGCATAATCAAAAGACTATTTGGGGGAAATAAATCAGGCAACAATATATATGGTGATGGAGAAACTCTGTTGGTCCAGTTGGAAGTATGGTGTGAACTGGAGATAATTGTGAAACAAGGAATGAATATCAGAGCAAAGAATTAAAAGAATCTTCAAAGGCTCTGACTTTTTGAAAGAGATCCATATGAGTGAATAAGATAAGAAACATTTGAGCAAGATTGTTCACACAAGACAGATGTTAAAACATTGTTAAGGTATATATATATTTTTAATTTTTTTTGTTTATTTATTTATTTGAGAGAGACAGACAGAGAGAAAAAGAGGCAGAGAGAGAGAGAGAGAGAGAGAGAGAGAGAAATGGCATGCCATGGCCTCCAGCCACTGCAGACGAACTCCAGACGCATGTGCCCCCTTGTGCATCTGGCTAACGTGGGTCCTGGGGAATCGAGCCTTGAACCTGTGTAGTTAGGCTTCACAGGCAAGCGCTTAACTGCTAAGCCATCTCTCCAGCCCTGTTAATGTATATTTAATTTCTCATGTAAGAACATCCATGTAGTAATACACAGATATTGAACAGACTCTACAGCAGAATGAGGACTTTACATCACAGATCAATCCATGGAGGTGGGCACTTTGCCACGTAATCAAAATATGTATGTATAAATAAATAAAATAGTCAAATATCCAAAAGTAACCTTCAGGGACTGGAGAGATGGCTTAATGGTCAAGACACTTGCCTACAAAGCCAAAAGACCCCAGTTTGAATCCCCAGGATCCACATAAGCCAGATGGACAAGGTGGCACATGTGTCTGGAGTTTGTTTGCAGCACTGGAGACCCTGGTGCACCCATTCCCTTTATATCTGCCTCTTTCTCTCTCTCTCTCTCTTAAATAAATAAATAAATAAATAAGATTAAAATATTAAAATAAAAGTAAGCTTCAGGGATGGGATGGGGATATGGATCATCAGTTAAAGGCATTTACTTGCAAATCCAGCCAGACAGAGTACAAGTCCCCTGTAGCTAGTAAATTCAGATGTACAAAGTGGCATGTTTATCTGGAGTTCTTTTACAGCATTAAGAGGCCTTGTAATGACCATACTTCCTTCCTCTCTCTCACAAATCAATAAATTTTCATTTCAAAACTAAAAGTATTTATGGAAGAAATTTAGTCTTATTTATTTATTTATTCATTTATTTATTTTTTAGGTAGGGTCTCACTCTAGCCCAAGTTGACATGGAACTCAATATGTAGTCCAAAGCTGGCCTCAAACTTAGAGCTATCCTAAAACATCTGCCTCTCAAGTGTTGGGATTAAAGGTATGCAGCAACATGCTGGGCTATTTCAGAAATTTAAATCACACTCATTTTGCTAGCAAAAATCAATAGCCAAGTCAGAATAAAGTGAGAGCTATAGCAGGAGTGGTAATGAAAGGATAAAATAATTGCTTTTTAAGTAAAACTTCAACCAATAATTTTATAACCTTGAAAAGTATCTTAACTTTTATGTATATTATTTTGTCACCTATAAAAGGTAGAAACAGCAACCTTACAACGTTGGAATTAAATGGGATAATACTTATAAAGCACTAGTAATAATTCCTAGTATAAAGCAAATGATAAATGCTCATAGAAATATAAGCTGAAATAATAACCTTCATATATTGTCAGAATAGTTGCATAGATTTAACTTTTACTACATTTCAAGTAGAGAGTATGTGATTGTAGTCAGTATCAACACATCCTACCCTACTCTGAAGGGTGATATCCTTCCTTCCTCTTGAATTTGACTGACTTGTAAGACATGATTAAGTATTAGAATGTGATAGAAACTCTGTACAACATCCACATAGACCTATTGGTCTTACTTTGAGGTCACCTCCTCTCAGGACCTAAAGGCCATGAAGCATGCTAACCAATTTCTGTGAGAAGGTCAAGGGCAAGAACTGGGCTAATCTCCCATCAGCCACAGAAAAGCAAGCTATTTTTAGCATCCAGCTAGTCAGTTCTTCAGCAGTTTCCAGCACCATCTGCCTCTTGAGAGACATCAGCATGAAGGACTCCACATGGAATTACCTTGCCATCCTGGTCAACACTAAGAGGCAATCCTGCCATGTCATCTTTGGCCACTTTATTCATAGAGTAATTTGTCCTATAACATTGTGTTGTCTCTGAAAGCCTCATAGCAGAAGGCAAAATAAGACAGAATCTACATCCTCAGTCTAATGTGTTGCATGTTAGAAAGCTCTTCTGCTCTAGGGCTTTGGGAAAGACTTTTGTACTTCATTTCTTCCTTCCCTGGGGTATGTTTAAACTGATAACACAACACTGCCATCCTTTGGAAGATCTTGAAGTTTTTCTGCCATCAAGCATTCTATTCCTTTCCTTTTTGCCCCAAAGGGGAAAACATAAAGATGTTTTATAAGTTAAGGAAAAACTAAGTAACTACTGAGAAGACTAAGAATATGCATATGGCTGTAATGTCATCAAACTAAACAACAGTGAGAAAAGAGTATGACAATTAAATGTAATATGCATAATTATCTTATGTATTTTGCTGTGGATTAAGTGCTGATGAGGACTGCTAACTTTTCCCTTCTCTTTGTTTCTATAGGAAAACTCACTTCAATATAATGAACTTAATACTCAGCAAATAAATAAACTAAAAACATCTTATATGTATGTCTAAAAACATAAAATGGGGCTGGAGAGATGGCTTAGCGGTTAAGCGCTTGCCTGTGAAGCCTAAGGACCCCGGTTCAAGGCTCCATTCCCCAGGACCCACGTTAGCCAGATGCACAAGGGGGCACACGCATCTGGAATTCGTTTGCAATGGCTGGAAGCCCTGGCGTGCTCATTCTCTCTCTCTCTCTGCCTCTCTCTCTCTCTCTCTCTGTCACTCTCAAATAAATAAATAAAAATGAACAAAAAAAATTTTAATAAAAAATAAAAAAATAAAAACATAAAATGGTGTGTACTTATTTCATTTAATGTTCTCTGATCTTAATATTATCTTCATAATTTTAAGACACTTATAAATAAGTTTGAATCTTTTCCTTTAATTTCTTTTATTTTTTTTTTTTTTGTTTATTCTTATTTATTTGAGAGCTACAGAGAGAGAAAGAGGCAGAGAGAGAGAGAGAGAGAGAGAGAGAGAGAATGGACATGCCAGGGCCTTCAGCCACTGCAAACAAACTCCAGACGTGTGCACCCCCTTGTGCATCTGGCTAACGTGGGTCCTGGGGAATCGAGCCTCGAACCCAGGTCCATAGGCTTCACAGGCAAGCACTTAACCGCTAAGCCAGCTCTCCAGCCCCTTTAATTTATTTTAATTAAGATATTGGCTTTTAATATATTTTAGACATGATCTGTAAACATAAAATATGATTCTGTTTTTCCTTTATATTGAGAAGTTATCTCCATTTTCACTTAAAAACATAGAATCTTTTTAATTCTATATCAGTGAAGGAGGCTTACATTTAATTATTGATAGTATATGTTTAACCTTTCTTTTTCTTTTTCTCAAACTCCTTAATTTTTTTGGTTTTCATTAGAGCATGCAAGCTCCTGGACTAGCTGCCTCTTCCTGAGTTCTGCAGTCGGCTCTCTGCTGGAATTCTGTGTTGTTATTCCAATCATTGTTGCCTCCTTTTGAAGTATACAGCTCACATTTCACACAGACCCTTTAAGATGATTTCCTTGCATGGAGGGAAGTTTTTAGCATGTGAGCTAACTCAGGTCTCTTGGCTGTAAACTTGGCTCAGAGCAGATGGTACTGCCATAGAAAGCAACAACACAGCACTGGGCTTAAAAATGTTAGTGTACACATGATGCTTTCTTCTCTCAGGAGCCATGTGATTGATGGGACCTTGGAGGTAAAACCTGAGAAAAACTAGATCCTTCATAATTGGGTATCTGCTGAAACACAAAGAGTGACTGAGTAGATGGGAGCAAAGGAGAAGGGAGGGAAGAGAAAGGAGAGAGATGCCAAAGAAGAATGGGACAAAGTTCATTGTTTCAATGTGAATTAACAGCCCCTGGCACCTAGTGATTTTTCTCTATAAATAAGGCTTTAACTTTGCAGAGGTTAAAGGAGTTTATAATAAATGCAAGGACAGTGAAATGTCATTGAACATTCCTATAATCAGAATAGATATCAAACTGCATTTAAAATCCTGCTACACAATTAAAAATTAAGAAAACAAGGGCTGAGGAGAAGGATTGTAAGGGTCCGAGAATCACTGAAGAAAGACCCCGGACTCAATTAGTAGGTAAAACCAAAGAGCATTTATTCTGCAGAATCAGCCAGCATGTGGGGTCACCAATTCATACAAAATGGCAACCCAGAGAGAAGCACACAGGCCCCTTTTAAGCACAGTTAGGGGAATTTTAGGAGGTTAGGTCATCTTCTAATATGATGATTGGCTAAGCAAGCAGCAGTTACATTTGTACATCTTTGATTGGCTGTGGCCCAGACTTTACCATCCTTGGGCATGTTTAGACATGTTTCAGAGACTTGACAGCAACTGACTCAGCCCTGGAGCCGGCTATCTCGGCAAGTCCTCTTTTGGTCATAGTTCAGAGACATTGCAGGAGCTGACTCAGGCCCCTGGGCAGCTATCTTCCCCGGCCACATGTCAGGGTCGCTGTTGATTAACAGCCCTTTGTTCATAGTTTCCCCAGAAATCTTACTGCCTCTCCAGGAAACTGAAACTTAAGCCTAGCTGTAAACTGGAGAAAATTTGATCCTCTCATTCCCTCCTTGAGATAGGTTCCATCCCAATTCTTTGAGAGGGGTCTAGGGGTTAATATTGGGACTTGAGTACCATAAGCTGAATGATAGGTACATGTTTTTGACAAATCTTTATGAGAGTGTTAAGAATATGGGGCCCACAGATGAGGTTGAGTAGCAATAGCATCAGGGGTCCTGCCACCGCTGAAAGGAGGGTAGTGAGCCAAGGGGACCAATTAATAAAAGATTCATACTAGCTTTCAGATTTTTGCCTCTCTTTTTCTCTGTCTTGTAGTGTTTTGCATATTAGAGGCATTGATTCTCTAATGATTGCAGAATGGTTAGCATAAACACAGCATTGTTCTCCTAGGGCTAGACATAGTCCAACTTGTTGGAGGAATAGGAGGTCTAGTCCATGCCTATTCTGAAGGGTAACTTTGACTAGTGAAGATAAGGAAGTCTCAAGATGTGAGATGGACTTTTCTAGCTTGGATAGATCAGTATCTATCACTAGGCTTAGGGCCTTGTAGTTTTTGTCTTGGAGAACTAGGGCCAAGGTGCCCACTCCAGTGGCCCTGGCAAGATGTGAGACAGACTTTCTTAGCTTGGATAGATCAGTATCTATTGCTAGGCTTAGGGCCTTGTAATTTTTGTCTCAGAGAACTAGGGCCGAGTTGCCCACTCCATTGGCCATGGCAATGCTGAGTCCTAGCAGGGTAGATACTAGGACTGCAGCAACTGCCACCTATTTTGATCTTTCGTTAGGGAGAGGAGAGAGTAGAGTCTCCATGTCCTCACCTGAATAATAAAGGAGCTTAGGAGTTATCTAGACTAGCACACAGAATCAATCAATGTGGTTGAGAGTTAAGGTATGAACCCAAGGAGTCAACCCAGTAGAGCAGGTCCACCAGGAGTCATCTGGAGGGATGAGGTACACCTCCTGATTTGGAGCTTTCTGTGTGGTGTGGCATAGGTGTCTATGAGTATGGGGAGAGGTTTAGGTCCCACTGTAGTGCAAAGTCCATTTCTTTCAACCAGTTCCAAAGTTAACCTCGCAATGCCCAGGTGGTGCCAGTGGCAGGCCCCATTAGCTTCAGAGGTGGTGTAATTCCCAAGGATGGCTATTCCCTTATAATAGGGGGGCCTTGCATCTAAGCAGAAACAGCAGTCATCAGTTAGTTCAGGCCTAGAGTTATTTATCACTTGATAGGTGCCCTGGCCAGCGGGGCTTCAACGGGAGCACGGACCCCAGAAAACCTGGAATGAAAGGGACAAGAGACACAAGGAACCGACAGCAAGACAGGAGTCTGATCAAGCTGCCAATTTTAATTTTTCTCAGTGTGCCTCTTATACAGCAGAACAGGGAAGTTTGTCAACAGTTTAGGTATTGCTACAGTTCCGTTTCAATAGGATAAGGTCCCGGCCCCAAAGGCACAAGATGTTTCACAGGATAAGGCCCCAGCCCCAAAGCCATGAGATAACGACTTTCTCATTCTTTATGGGTTACATTATTCTTTTTCCGTGCATGGGTTAACAACTGCAGACCTTGCGACTTTCCAGAACAGACAACTTATTACAAAATGGAGTCATTATTTAAGATGGAGGTACTTTTGCTTTCCTAGTGTCCAGTGGTTCCCCACAGATAGGTGGCCTGGAATAAGTTCCAAGGTCTGGATTGGGGTTGGTGCTCCTGACTTGGGGCAGGACTCATGGATGGGATAGAGGTCACCCTAGGTTTATTTCTTAGGTTGGAACTTTCAGTAGGCATGGCCTCCTGCTCCTGTGGTTACACTTTAATGGGTGGCAGGGCCGGGTTGGGGTCTACTGGTACTTCAGGCCTGAATTTTATCTTTTGCTGTGGACATGGTCAAGATTACCATGTGAGGGCCTTTCCAGCATGGCTCAAGAGCCTTGGAATTGTGTCTCTTAATATAGACTTCATCACCTGGTTCAAAGCAATGGGGGTTAGGAGGAGGAGCTGACTCATAGATTTGGTGTATATCTGGCCAAATCTGTTTTTGGATCTTATGGAGAGCTTGCAGGGATTCCAAGAATTTTTGATGGTCAAATTCTGCTAGGACCTCAGGTTGAAGATTAGGCAGAAGGGGAGGGGAGCTCCCATATAGTATCTCAAAGGGAGTTAGGCCTAGGGTATAGGGGGTGTTTCTAGCCTTATACAGGGCATAAGGAAGGAGGACTACCCAGTCACCACCAGTTTCTAGGGTTGATTTAGTTAAGGTCATTCTCTCTACCTGGCCTAAACTCTGGGGACAGTAGGCTCAACAAAGTTTCCAGTCGGTCACCACAACATTAACAAGTGACTGTGTTACCTGAGATATGAAGGCAGGTCCATTATCAGATCCCAACAATGAAGGCAGTCAATACCTAGGGATAATTTCTTCTAGCAGCTTCTCAGCCACTGTGGTGGGGGTCTCTTTCTTGGTGGGGAATACCTCCATCCAGCCTGAAAAGGTGTCTACAAGAACTAAAAGTTCTTGTGTCCATATAAATCTCGTTTGACTTCAGGGTAATCTATTTCCCAGTTTGCACTTGGTCTCTGTCCATGCAGCCGGTTTCCGGGGGCCTTTTGTCCTACAGTCAAGGGATTCACTGCCTTACAGATAGAGCAATGGGAAATGATCTCATTCACTAAGGGCCCTAGGTGAAAAGTTTTGTAATTAGCATTTCTCAGCAGCTCCTTAAGTTTTCTAAGACCCAGATGACTATTTTGATGAAACTGATGAATGAGCTGTTTAGCAAATTCTGAAGGGAGGATTATTCGGTCTTCAGCTATATGGAGCCATCCTTCTTTTTGAAAGAGTCCTTGGCATTTGGTTAGGTCCTCATCTTTTGAGCTGTAATGGGGGATTGGAGGGAGCTCTGGTGGAACCATAGCCACCGAGGCCATGGTTGTGGAGTCTAGTGAAGCCTCCTTTGTGGCCTTATCAGCCAGTGTGTTTCCCTTTGCTCTTTTATTCCCCCCTTTTGATGTCCCAGGCAATGGACAATGGCTATCTTGAGGGGCAGCTATATTGCCTCTAATAGGGCTAGGATCTCATCTTTAGTTTTTTATTGTATTTTACTTTTTCTTTTGTTGTTTTTTGTTTTTCGAGGTAGGGTCTCACTCTAGCTCAGGCTGACCTGGAATTCACTATGGAGTCTCAGGGTGGCCTCGAACTCACAGCGATCCTCCTATCTCTGCCTCCCGAGTGCTGAGATTAAAGGCGTGCACCACCATGCCCGTCTTCATCTTTATTTTTGATGGTCTTTCCTTCCACCATGAGCAGCACCTTTTCCTTATAGATGAGCCCATGGACATGAGCTGTGGCAACGGCGTATTGGCTGTCCATGAAGATGTTTGCAGTTTTGTCTTTGGCCATTTTATGGGCCTGAGTCAGCACAATTATTTCTGCCTTCTGGGCTGAAGTCCCAGATGGTAGGGCTGAGGCCCATACTACAGAGTCAAGAGTTACTACTACAGTGTTGGCATACCTGACTCAATTTTGCATGTAACTGCTCCCATCTGTGAAGCAGTCCACCTCTGCATTTGGTCAGGGGATGTCTGTCAGGTTCGGCCTCACATTTTGGACTTAGTTCAACACTATTGAGTAGTCATGTGTAATGTCCTGGTCTGGGTATGGCAGTAATGTGGCTGGATTGAGGGCTGAGGTAGGGTGGTATCAGATGTGGGGCATGTTCAGAAGCAGAGACTGGTAGGGCACCAATTGGTTATTAGAGATCCATTGATCTGGGGGATTCTTGAGAATCCCTTCAATGGCATGTGGGGTAATTATGATCAATTCTTGTCCCATAGTAATCTTATCTTAACCAGCAATGTGATGGCCACTATGATATGCAGGCAGGCTGGCCATCCTTGTGCTACTGGGTCCAGCTTTTTGGACAGATAGGTTACTGGTCTTTTCCAAGGGCCTAGAGTTTGAGTCAGCACCCCCTTAGCTATGCCTTTGTTTTCATCCACATACAGGTAGAAAGGCTTGTAGATGTCTGGTAGGGCCAGTGCTGAGGCCTTAAGGAGTACCTCCTTGAGCAGATGGAAGGCTCCATCCATCTCTGGAGTCCAGTCCAAGGCCTTCTCCTGCCCCCTGTGGCCTCATGGAGAGGTTTAGCAATTTCTGTGAATCCTGACACCCAGAGTCTACGGAATCCCACAGAGCCCAAGAACTCACAAACTTGTCTTTGATTTTTGGGAGTGGGGATACTGAGGATCTTCTCTTTTCAGGCCTGAGACACCAGGCATTGCCCCCCTCCCCATGAGTATGTACTCTAGATACATTACCTCCCTTTGGCAGAGCTATGCCTTTTTCACAGACACTTGATATCCCATCTGTTCTCAATCTCTGAGCAAGGTGCCAGTCACCAAATGATAGATTTCTTCATCTGGGGCAGCTATAAAGAGGTCATCTACATACTGTAGGAGGGTTATTTGGGGATGTGTCTGCTGGTACTCACCCATGTCTCATGGAGTGCCTCATCAAAGATGGTGGGCAAGTTCTTAGACCCTTGTGGTAGACTAGTCCAGGTCAGCTGTCCATTGAAGTCATGCTCCAGGTTGTTCCATTCAAAGGCGATCAAGGGTTGGCTAGCTGGAGCCAGTGGCAGGCTGAAGAATGCGTCTTTAAGATCCAACACTGTATAGACACCCTGCTCAGGTGGCAAGGTGCTCAGCAGGCACTGTGGGGTGAATGTCTTCTACTGTTTTATTAACTTTGCTTAAGTCCTGCACAGGTTAGTAGTCATTGGAGTGGGGTTTTCTTACCAGGCAGAATGGCAAGGAACTAATATCCCTTGTTCCCAGAGTCAGTTTATGTGAAGTGTTATCCCCACTTTTGCTTCCTGAGACATGGAGTACTGACAGACTCGGGCCAGACTAGCATCAGCTTTTAGTTGTACCAAAATTGGGACCCGATGTTTAGCTGGCCCCATCTGATTTCTCTCTGCCCATACTCCTGGAATTTCCTCCCATAACTTTTCCAAGTATGATTCCTTGCTGGCAATTGGAGGTGGTGGAGCACAGAGTTTGTATTTGTCTTCTAGAGACACAGTCATAGCATGTATGGGGCCATTTTCATTAAAGACCTATACTCCCTTGGGGCCAAAATAGATTTGTGCTCCCATCTTGGTCAGGAGGTCTCATTCCAGAATGGGTATGGATACCTGGGGATGACCATAAATGAATGGGTTACTCATCCCATTCCCAAGTCCACCTTTCTTCAGGTAGTCCATGGATATTGGTTAGTTCTGGTGGCCCCGTGGACCCATGTTTTCTTGCTAGACAGGGCCCCCATAGGTTGTTTTAGGATGGAGTGTTGTGCCTCTGTGTCAACTATAAATTCTACTGGTTTCCCCTCCACCTTTGGGGTTGCCCATAGCTCATGGAGGGGATATGAGCCGTGATGCCCTCAGTCACTTAGTTCTTTTATCTCCAAAACTTTTGGTCCTTTCTCCCTTTGCTTTTTGGACGATTCATTCTTCCAGTGTCCTACTTCTTTGCAGTAAGTGCATTTGTCTTTTTGGAGATGGGGTTGTCCCTCCTTTTTTTGAGGGGTTTGTTTGTTTTTCCCCCTTACATAGGCTATATCTCTTAGTTCTTGGGAATTAGGTCTTTCTTTCCTTATAGCCACCAGTAGTACTCTGGCAAGTCCTTTTGTTTGCCTATCTTCTGGAATATATCTGTTGTTGTAGACCTTTTCTGCTATGGCTATGAGCTCTGCCATTTGCTTACCCATGAATTCATGCAGTCGTTGGAGCTTTCTGCAGATGTCTGGCACCACCTGGCTGACAAAAGCCATGTTCATAGCAGACTGGTTTTCCTTCACTTCAGGGTCAAGGGGTGTGTAAGTCCATAGGCCTCCAACAGTAGCTCTAGGAAGGCACCTGGGCTTTTCTCCTTATCTTGTATGTCCTGGACTACCTTAGACAAATTTTTAGGCCTTCTGGTGGCCTCCCAGAAACCACCCATCAGAATCTGGCAGTAGACCTTCAGCATCTCCTTACCTGCAGAATTGTGAGGGTCCCAGTTCAGGCAAATCAAGGGAAAAGCCATGTCAATTTCAGCCTGGACTAACATGAGCTGGCCATTTGGCCCTGGAACTGACTTTTGGGCTGTGGCTAGCATCTGTTCTCTTTCCTCAGTCATGAAGAGTACCTGCAAAAGCTGTTGGCAATCATCCCACATGGGTTGGTGGGTAATCATTATAGAGTCTAATAGGTCTAGCAGGGAAGAGGGTTTCTATAAGAACTTGGGGTTTTGCATTTTTCAGTTATATAGGTCACTAGTGGCAAAAGGGATGTGGGCCATATATTGTCAGCACTCCTGATCGGGGGGCTGGTTGCTCGTAAAGGCAGCACAATCAAGGTGGAGTCTGCCTGTCTCATGGTCCGGGACCATATATGTGGGGGGACTTATCATATTCCCTTTGTCTTCTCCTGAGCCCAGATTGGCAGCGACCACCTGTGGTATGGATTCCGGTGTGGGGTCAGGTTCATAGGGAGGTGGGTAGAGGTCCTCCTCTGGAATGGAGCGGGTTAGGACTGCTGGCTTGTGGTCCTTGAGTGGACCTGATTCCTTAACTGACAGGATAATTGGAGTCAGTGGCAAAAAGGGTATTAGCCTAGTGGGGGGGGGTCTCCACCAGATATTGCCAAACAGTGATGTATGGGACCTGGTCAGGATGCCCAGGATTCCCATACACAATACCTTTAACTTGGTAAATGGTGGGAAGGTGGAAGGTGACTCCCTCTGGCCATCCCACATTGAAAATCAGCCATTCATTCCTGCAAAAGATGGTTAGTTTCCCCAGCCATACTGTTAAACCCAATTGTCCACTAGGCATTGGAAATCCTTGAAGTGTGACTGGACTAGGTCCAGTGGGGTGGAACTCACTTCCTATTCCATGCTATCTCACAAGAAAGTAGAAAAGGTTGAACATGACACAAACACACAGACACAGAAACAAACTTCCTGGGGAGTGAAAAAGAAACCAAAACGATACTGACAGTACCTTATCCCATAAATGGGCTGTGCCAGATGGGTGTGACCTGTCAGTATTTATCAAAACCAGAGTCAGACTGGAGCTTTCTGGCTCCAATAGATGGAGGTCCAGAGTGTCCTCGGAACCCCCTGGCCCAGAGGTAATAATTGGTGCATCCTCCTGACCTTTGTGGGCCTCCAGATTACGTCCAGACACCAGATCTACCTGAAAAACAAGGAACAGAGAAGAACAAAGTCATACAGTACAGAGGGCCACCCTAACTCACCAATTGCTCCCTTAGAAACACTCCACTATTGAGTCTGGGGGGGGGGGGGTCTCCAGTGATCCTGGATGAGTCCCCAAGTGTAAGGGTCTGAGAATCGCTGAAGAAAGACCCCAGACTCAAATAGTATGTGCAAACAAAGAGCATTTATTCTGCAGAATCAGCCAGCATGCAGGGGTCAGCCATTCATACAAAATGGGGACCCAGAGAGGGGCACACAGGCTCCTTTTAAGCTCAGCCAGATGAATTCTTGGAGGGTTAGGTCATCTTCTAATGTGATTGGTTAAGCAAGCAGCAGTTACATTTGTACACCTTTGATTGGCTGTGGCCCAGATTTTACCATCCTTGGGCATGTTTAGACATGTTTCAGAGACTTGGCAGCAACTGAGTCAGCCCGGGAGCCAGCTGTATCTGCAAGTCCTTTTTTGGTCATAGTTCAGAGGCAGTGCAGGAGCTGACTCAGGCCCCTGGGTGGCTATCTTCCCTGGCCACATGTCAGGGTCGCTGTTGATTAACAGCCCTTTGTTTATAGTTTTCCCAGAAATCTTGCCTGCCTCTCCGGGAACTGAAACTTAGACCTAGCTGTAAACTGGAGCAAATTTGATCCTCTCAGAAATAATGGTTAAATATGCTTGCTAGCAAAGCTTTCTGGCTCAGATTTGATTCCCCAATACCCATATAAAGCTAGATTCACAAAGTGGTACAGGCATCTGGAAATTGTTTGGAGGCCCAGTTGCACCCAAATACACACATTCTCTTTATCTCTGCTCACCAATAAATAAAATATTCTTAAAGTAAGTTAAACAAATGAGTATAGTAGTTGAATACTGTATTTAGTATTAAATAAAATATAAAGTAAGTGTTAGATAAATAATGATAAACAGTTAGAAGCAATATCATTATACCATTATTGAAAAAGATGATGAATGTACACATTCATGTTTGGGTGGGAAACACAAGTGTGGGGAAGGAAGAGAAGGAGCAAGAAACATTCAAGTACATTCTTCATTTTATCATAATATTTTTCTATGGATCATGGACACTAATGTATTTAAATAGGACAAATAAACATGTGAGTATAGAAACAGAAAATGGAAATGCATTGACTACTTATCTCAGTGCTGTAACAAGAGACCAAAAAGAAGGGAGGAGGGATTTATTTGCACTCATGATTTGATGGTACAGTCCATCATGGTGGGAAAAGCATGGACACTGTGATATTGTGGCTTGAGCAGTGGCAGCACAGGGCCATTAGTTGTCATATACAAGCAAACAGGAAGCAGAGAGGTTGACAGAAGCAAAATACAAACCCTAGAGGCTCATCCCTTTTAACACTAATCTATTTCCTTTAGCCAGGCCACACCCAAGCACCCAAACAATGCCACCAGTAGGGAACATGTTTGGAAACACAACAGGACAAAATAATATAGTTCATTGTTTGCTACTCCACAATGTTTCAATCAACACATAATGAAATTTGGTTTGATGATAGACCTACCACCTATCTTCTGACCATAGGTTGGGTCAGAAAACTGCCTTGGTCTACATTATCCTAATTTCTAAAGGTTTGGAGAGATTCTTGGTAAAACCCTAAAGGGGAAAAAAATTAAATAAATAACAACAACAAAATAACAAAACAACAACAACAAAAATGTAGAGAGCTCTTCCCTTATAAAAAAAAGTACAGAGCACAGGGACCCCAAGACAATAAGAATTGGGTTAAGATTATGATAATGATGGGCTCACTGGCTGTGGTGGTTTGATTCAGGTATCCCCCATAAACTTAGGTCTTCTGAATGGTAGGTTCCCAGCTGATGGAGATTTGGGAATTAACGCCTCCTGGAGGCAGTGTATTGTTGGGGGCGGGCTTATGGGTGTTATAGCCAGCTCCCCCTTGCTAGTGATTGGCACATTCACCTGTTGCTATTGTCTACCTTATGTGGGCCATGGGGTGATGTCCACTCTCTGCTCATGCCATCGTTTTCCCCTGCAATCATGTAGCTTCCCCTTGAGCCTGTAAGCCAAAATAAACCTAGTTTTCCCACAACCTGCACTTGGTTGGGTGATTTCTACCAGAAATCCAAACCTGAATGCAACAGTAAATTGCTGCTAGACACCTGACTATGTGGCTTTGGTCTTTTGGAGCTGATTTTCAAGAGGAATGTGGAAGGATTTGAAACCTTGTTCTAAGTGATGCCTGGTAGGGCTGTAAGTACAGTTTGATGGACTATTCTGGTCAGAGTTGAAAGGCCTGAATGCAGTAAGAACTATGGACTGTGAGGTTTGGCTTATGAGGGTGAGAAAGAGCTTTGCCTGGACTGGGCTAGCAGTTTGTGTGGGAAGCTTGCTGTTATGCCTGGGTTCTGAGAAGTTGGGCAGGGTTGCTTTGTGTAGAAATGAACTGCGTGAGCAGAGGGATATGGCACAGAAAGAAAAATCTTTGAGTGAACTGCTGACTGTTCAGAGGCAATTGAGAGGTTACCACCTTTGAGATTGGGCCAGCTGACCTGCACTGGGGCAACAGGAGGAATGTAGACTCTTTTGAAGGGGACTGAGTGCTCAAGGAGTGTCCTGTTCTTTCAAAGTCTGCTTTATTCCCCCCTGGATTAACAAATTGGCACCCTACCTTGTATTGTGGAGTATAAGAAATGCAGGAAAGAGAGGGTCATTGAGTTTGGAATACAGTCTTGTGTTTTGGAAATGGCCTTGGGCAGTGTGAAGCAGGTTTACTGGTTGCCTGCATGGAGACCCCATCGGGCCATAAGAATGAAACATGGATTACAGTCTTGACCCAGTAGAGATAATAGGACCATGAGATAGCTGCCAAGGAGAGCTGCTGGCCCAGATGAAGTTTTCTAGGACTGTGAGTAACCTAACTGGAGGGGTGGAATTGGAACTCCAGAGACTTGTTGCTGGTTAAAATGAACAGACTTGGAGATTTGTCACCGGCTAGAGTTGTTGGACTTGAAGCTACAGAGTTTGATGCTTGCCCTGATTGTTTTAAATCTTGTATTGGTTGAATATTTCTTTGCTATGCCCAATGCCATCTTTTTCAGTGTGAATGTTTATTCTGTGCCATTATTGGTGTTTTGAGGTTATTTTTTGGTATTATGGCTCAGCTAAAAGATGCTGGACTATGGGGATATATGAACATCATTGGAATTGATAAAAATTATGGGGACTTTTAAGGTTGGACTAAATGCATTGTAATTTACATCATGTTTGGATATCAGTTTATGGGGGCCAGGGGCGGAATGTGGTGGTTTGATTCAGGTTTTCCCCATAAACTTAGGTGTGGACAGATATGATATGAGTATTTTATGAATCACTGCTTTAAAAAGTAGATTTCTAATAACAGAGTAAGAGTATATAATTATATTATTTTAGTTTAATATTGTATATTCAATATGTGACATAAAATTTGAAAGTACAAAATATACATTTTTATTACATGTTATAGTGTGATTTCATTATGTAGTAAAAAAAGTTAAAAAGGAATTTTATGGATTAGGAAATCGAATATTGTTCTAGGGAGATTGTGCAGTGGTTAAAGATGAGTGCTTGCAAAGCTTGCTGGTCAGGTTCAATTTCCCCAGTACCCACATATAGCCAGATGCACAAAGTGTTGCATGTATCTGGATTTCATTTGTAGTGACAACATGCTCTAACACACCCATACTCCCTCTCTTTCTGTCTCTCTTTCTCTGATCACAAATAAATAAATAAAATTATTAAAAAAAAAAAAAGAATTTGTGGGGTGGAGTGATTGCTTAGTAGTTAAGGCACTTGCCTTTAAAGCCTGATGGTCTTGATTCGATTCCCCAGTATCCACATACAGCCAGATGCACAAAGTGGTGAATGTATCTGGAGTTCATTTGTAGCAGTGACTAGAAGCCGTGGACTGCCCATTCTCTTTTTATTCTCTCTGTCCTTGCAAATAAATAAATAAATAAATAAATAAATATCTTAAAAGAAATTGAATCTGACTCCATGACATGTTCTTCTTGATCATCTCTCAAATTTGAAAGTAATATTTACTTCTCTAGGAATTTTGCTTTCCTCCTTGAATGCATGGTTATCTGTGTATTGTGCATCAAAAACACCCAAAAAGGAAAAGTCCAATTATATTAAAGAACAATTATGATTTAGAGTTTTGAATTTTTTACATTTTGAATTTTTATAATAATTTATTGATAATTAATTACTTTTACTTATTTTATTAACATTTTAAGACCAAATATGAGTAAATAACCATTTGCTCTGGGATTCTCTATCTATCTATCTATCTATCTATCTATCTATCTATCCATCATCTATCTATCTATCTATCTATCTATCTATCTATCTATCTTCTATCTGTCTAATATATCTATCTAGTTTTTCAAAATGTCTCTTTATAACATATCATAGTTAATTGCATGCCCATCCAGGGGATGTGATGCAGTCAGCCTATCTGTTTTTCTGTGAGGTAGGCAGTTTATGTTCACCTTCTTGTATTATTTCTTTCTCAAGATGATGAGAGCTTTCTGAGGATCCCCAGTCTCATGGCTAAGCATGATTCCACTAATGAAGGTGCCATTGTTTATTTATTAGTTGTACAGCTACATTTAGCTTATGTCATATTTGAAGTCCTTATGAATAAAAATATAGACATTTGTCTTCAAATTTTGGTATGGATAAATATTTTTATTTCTTTAAATAACTAAATGTGGAGTACTTGTGTCTCTTGGTAAGTGCATGTTTATATGTTTAACATTATTTTAAAAAGTGTAAAAGTGTTTTCCAAAGTGTTTATATAATTTTATACTCAGATGAGAAATGTTCCAGAGTTCCAATTGCTACACAATCTTGGCAGCATCTTGGGTTGTGCCAGTGATTTGTTTTAGTCACCCAAAGCATATGTAGAAGCTTGTCACTCTTGTGTTAAGTGACATCTTGTCTGATGACTGTCATTGCATATCTTTTCATGCACTTTAAGACTTACATCTCATTTTATGAAGTTCTATTAAAATAATTTGCTAATTTACTGGCACTGTTTTAATTATTGATTTTTACATTTTATTTATATATTCTGTACACAGCTATTATCTGTTTTATATATTATAAACATGTTCTCCTATTTGCATCTTGCCTTCTGATATTGTGGATAGCTTATGTGTTCATAACTATTGATTTTCATTAGATTAGCAGAATTATCTTTAAATTTGAAAGGGTTATTTTATCTATTTGTTACTTTTGTAGTTATTTTTGGAAATGTTCTGCTCTCCTATCTATTATATATAATTTTTGTGCTTAGGGCTATGTCCTACTGAAGTTAAAATTTTGTGTGGTTTAATTTGATTCAATGGTTAGTTCTTTTGTATAACGAGATTTAGTTGTTTTCATATATATATGTTTTTCAAGGTAGGGTCTTACTCTAGCTCAGGCCTGACCTGGAATTCACTATGAAGTGTTAGGGTGGCCTCAAACTCACAGCAATCCTCCTACCTCTGACTCCCAAGTGTTGGGATTAAAGGCATGCACCACCACACCCAGCTTAAGAAATATTTTTAAAATCACCCTTTTCCCATTAATTTGCCTGGGAAACTTAAATGACATTGAGCAGTTCATAATTTCAGATCAACTAATGTATGTTCTCCTGTTGCACTGCCATCTTTTTTGTAATTAATTAATTAATTAATTAATTTGTTTTTTTGGGGTAGGGTCTCCCTGTAGCGCAGGCTGACCTGAAATTCACTGTGTAGTCTCAGAGTAGCCTTGAACTCATAGTGATCCTCCTACCTCTTCCTCTGGAGTGTTGGGATGAAAGGTGAGCACCACCACACCCAGCTCCACTGTCATCTTTTCTAAAAAGTAAACAATATATTCTAATTATATATTGAGAGTAAGAAATACAATCAGATAGATTCATTTTTCAAAAAATTTCTTAAATTTTAAAACAATGTTTTGTCACTTTAACTCCTTTGTACTTTCATATGAGTTGAATATTTCCTTGAAAATTTCTTTTAATTTGTGATGGTATATTGGTTTTTATGTAGAACTGTACAGAGTTAATTTGAGAGTATTCAAACTTTAGCAATCTGAAAATTTGCAATTCATGGAATTCTTGGTGTACTCTTCTTTAATTTCTGTTAACAATGATTTTATACTTCATTATCGAAACTTATATCTTTATTATATTTTAGAGTTTAATTTTTCAGGCTTTTTTGATACAGTGATGTATTAGAGTTCACTACACAGTCTAAACTAATCTTAAATTTATGGAAATCCTTCTACCTCAGCCTCCCAACTGCTGTCAAAAGTCACCATGCTTATCATTTTAGAATTTTCTACATGAACCAGCTTATCACCAACTTACAGACTTATTTCTTTTATAACTTCTAATCCTTTATATATTTTATTACTTTATTATACTTATTAGAACATCAACTACAGTGCTGAAATGAAATGGAAAATAAAGATGTTTAACCCTTCATAAATCATATGAAGAACCATGAGCTTTTCTTCTGTAAATGTTGGTACATTGGTTGTTTCTTGTTTCTCTGAGAAACCACCCAATCAAAAGCATCACTGGAAGAAAAGGGCTTGTTTTGGCTTATAGTTTGGGAGAGGAAAAATGTCCTAGAAGGCAAAGTAGTGCAGAAGTAGACAGTTGGCATCATGTCTTCACATCATCATAAGTAGAAAAGTCAATGAGCCCTAAGCAGGGATGGATTATCACACTTCAAGGCTACCCTCAGTGACCACACTTCCAGAAAGGCTCTACAAACTTCCCAAACAGTGCCAATAAATGCAGATCACATACGCAACACATGAATTTATGGGAGACACTTCACATTTTTCTTTTAAGAACCTTCAACTGAAGTCTTATATTTCCCACATCTGGCATTCATGTTATTTTTATCAAATTATTTTGTCTTGACCCACTTATGTTACAAACCCTATTCTTCATTAATGTTAATCTGTTTTAACCCCTCAGTAATTTTAAAAGATTGAAGAAAATCAGGGGCAAAGACTTTTAAAACTATAGACTCATTCACATATGTGGCATGGGAACTATCTGACTGCTTGCTAGAAAACATGAAGGTAAGCCTGTGGCCTGGCTAGCATGTAGACACATTGTGGTATCTTACTTTCAGTGTAACTTACAGAATAAACTTTATGAAATTTCAAATTTCCAATTGAAATTATTCTTTTGCCTTAATAGCTTCTTAAATATTTACTCCTTGAGTTCATTGAAATTGATGGGCATATGGACATTTTTTTATATTATTTGTTGTCATTTGTGTTCTTCCACTTGGATATCCTATAGTATTATGATTTCATACTAATATTTCCTCCAAAATATGTTCTGTTTTTTTTTATACAAAATATGTTTGATTTCATATAAGTTTGGTTCTCTTTATCCTTGAGTTAAAAAAAAAACTGTATAGAAAACATTTGAAAAAATGTGTCTGTCCTGAAGATATAGTTTTCTTGTCATTATTCCCTAAATAATACAGCATAATACCTACTTTTATAGCATTTACATTTAATTATGTATTTTAGACTAGATTTAAAAATGATTTAAAGCATATTTAAAATGTGCTTAGGTTAGCTACAAACACTACAGTATGTCATGTAAGGACTGAGTGTTTATGGAGGTTTGTTTACATGGGTATGTCCTGGAATACTCAAGAAAAGCTACATTATATTTGTATCTTCAGAAGTCAGATTCCTGTTTTGCTGTATCTTCTTCAGGATCATGATCATCTTCATGATTTCATCTACCTTTCTGAAAATATTATTTCAATTGATAATAACCCATTAATGAATTAATCTTATTTTATCCTGTGCACCTATGTATCATCTATGTAAGAGGTCTCTAGTTTCTTATCATTTTTCATTTTATATGAAAATTGTAACATTAGCTAGACTATTATAACCATAAACACACACACACACACACACACACACACACACACACACACACACAATAACATTAGCTCGTTTCATTTTCCCAAGTAAAGAACACCTCAATGCAGACTATATTTTAAAATACATTTTCATTTTTCTTAAAATAAATTTAAAGACTGAGAACTCAAAACTATAAAAGGTTTATTATTCTTTAAATTCCACTGTTATACTAGTAAAATTAGTGAAGATTTTTACATACCAAATAGTCCTGTTCTGTGATATCCCTATACTTCTAACTTTCCTTTCTCTCCCTTTCTTCTCTCTTTTTTCTACTTTTTCTATTCCTTATTTTTTTGAGAACAAAATACATAAATATTGTTTCTTCTTCACTAGATTTGCAATATAGAATACACTTTTTCTTTTGAGCCCTAATGCTAAATTTAATTTTTATGTATATATACATACACATATATACATTTATATACAAAAGTGTACCTATGGATTATATATTATATATATAAATGGCTATGTTTAAAACTTACTACTATAAAATACATGTGATTTAAACATGTGGGTTAGGTTATTGATTAGATATCCTTTTCTTATTGTGGCAGTTAGACAACTATAAACCCAAACTGTGGTTCATAACATGTAACTAGATTATAACATGTAGCTAGATTGTCATTTCAATTTAAGTGTCACTTATAGAATAAATTTTATGATTAAAACATTTTTCTTTACCCGTACATTTCATTGTTAATTGTAATTATATCCTTTGTGAGATTTGCAATTCCCTTACATTTCTTTCTATATAACACAGGTTCTTAGTACATTCACATAATACATAGAATTGAAAATAGATCATAAACCTAAAGCATTTCCAAAATTAGTTTGAAAACAATGATAAATGGAAAAGGTTGACCAGATATTTATTTTGTAACTAGGAGATTTTCAGCAGAATAGAGCTAACAGTCTTCATTTATACAAAATAAAAATATAGAAAATTATAATTAAAAACTGGATAACATAAGGAAAGGTTTTAATAGAAAATAACACTTCTGGGCTGGAGAGATGGCTTACTGGTTAAGGTACTTTCCTGTATGCCTAAGGATCCAGTTTTGATTCTCCAGGTCACATGTAAGCCAGATGCACAAGGTGGTGCAGGCATTATTCTCTCTCTCTCTCTCTCTCCCCCTCTTTCTGTCTGATAAATAAATAAATACAAAAAAAAAACACTTCTGAAAGCATATACTATGAATTTGACTGAGTCAAATGGCGGCTATATAAAGATAATAACTCTTTCAGTGCACATATACACAAAAGAGTATGCAGGTTGATTAAATCTTCTAAAGAAAAACGAATTAATCTTCACATGGTTGGATAGCAGAGAAAGAGGCAGAACTCCCACAGCTATGAATCAGGACATGAAAGAGTGTGTAGAACTTTGTCCTGGAGCTCAGTGCTGGCCATGTCAAAGACGACCCAGAAGCAGACAGGAACAGAGGTCCATACCCAAGTGGGCACTTGAAAATATAGTCTACCCACAAACAGATGGAAATTTGCACAGCAGAAGGACAGATGAAATTTAGCTTGCATCCTGGCTGGCCTGAGAGTGAGCTTAGGTCACCCCCATCCCAAGACTCTGCATGTTTCCATGGTTTTAAGACTCAGTAGGACCCAGTTTACAGTCAGCCTCAGTAGCCAAGCAAGTACTTCTGTCAACCAAAATGAGATGGTGTTTACTGATACAGCCTCTACACCTGTCTCAGCATCAGGCAGAGACACCAGATGGGATAACTCAGCATGGCTATCATCTGTGGCATGGGCCACACCTCTAAGTTTGTGCAAGTTGCTCAGTTTTTGAGATTAAAGTGTGACTAAGCTTAACATCACCTTGGTAGGCTGCAGACTGCTGCAATATTATCCAACTTCAGATGACATTCTATGGAAGAAGATATTCCTTCTAGGTAGGGCAGGTTAGCAAGCACATGAGGGTGCTTTGCAATTTAGTGCTAAGTTGGTTGATATTAGCACTGGGAAGGCAATAGCCTTATTTTGCCAGTCAACCTGCAGATGAATACTCTAGAATAACTCTAGAATAAGCAGAAATGAACTGTGAAAGTTTGGCTAGCGTCACCAGTGGCTGGTTGAAGCAATCTTGAGGCACAAATCCTCCTGGATAGTAGCCAGACAATAGTCGTGTGGTCCAATAACACTGTGGTCAATAGCAGTGTTGTTCAATAGCAATGTGGTCCTTGGTCATAACCTGGCATTATGCTAGTGTTATGCTAGGCTTTAGTCTAACATAGGAGACAGTATTTTTGAAATTGTCACCAAGTGGTATGACATGGGCTGAGGTTGGTTCTTCTGCACTAACTGCCTGGAAAGATAAAATTACCTCAGTGCCTGAGGAGACACTGATGAGTATAGAAGAGGCAACTATGCATGGAACTTGTAAGAACAAATTGGCATTTTTAAGGCTTGACTATTTCATGTTAAAAACAAAATGTAGATTTAGACAAATCTAGTCATGGAAAGCTGTCTAGTGATAAAACATTAGTATCATACCAGGAAAATGTACCTTACCAATTTGGATTCAGAACTTCATGTTAAAGTGGTGGAAATGACTATGGCCTAGATAAACAACCTTATTAGGATTTCTGGAAAGGCAGACACAAAGCTAGATTGCAAAGACTGGAATAAATAGCTGTCCATCAATTCTCTGATGATGTCACAAACTAGTAAGCATCAAGCACTTTCAGAAAACCATGCCCTCAAGCAAACAGTCAAAATAGGTATGAAAACTAGCCACTGAGAAACTAGTATGAGAAAAGTCAGAGAATGCTCAAAATACGACATTAGAAATTAAAAAAAGCTTATAAAAATACAAGAAAATGATTCAACACTCAAACAGAGAAGCTTAACAGGTAGAATCAATTTAAAAAGAAATATGTAAAGGAAATTTAATCAGAGCTGAATCACTTATTCACTAAAATTAAAAACATGCCAGGCATGGTGGCATACACTTTTAATCCCAGCACTTGAAAGGCAGAGGTAGGAGGATCACTGAGAGTTCAAAGCCACCCTGAGACTACATAGTGAATTCAAGGTCAGCCTGGGCTAGAATGAAACCCTAAATCAAAAATAAATAAATAAATAAAAACATGCAGTACGGCATCAGTAGTGATATAAAGTAAACAAAAGAGAATTGATAAACTCAGAAAAGGAAGGTTAAAGGCAAGTGAAAAGAGCACGCAGGAATTTTGAACAGCATGAATAGAGAAAATATATGGGTTTATGTAATTCTACAGGGACTAGAGAAGGGCATGCTGGAAGAAAAGTTATTCTAATGGCTATGATGGAAAATTCCCTACTCCAAGAGAAAAAGGCATACATTCACTTGCAGGAAGACCAAGGACATCTGTCCCATTGAACAAAACCAACTCTCAAGACATGTAAAAATCAGACTATCAAAGACAAAAGATGCATGTAAGAAAAAGCTGCAGGAAACAAGAGACAAAATAGATGTCTTCTGATTCCCCCAACCATAGACTTCCATCCAGAAAACTGACAGTCCAGGAGAGTGACAATAGATGTTCACAGGACTAGAGAACAGAACCTGTCAACAAAGACATACAGGAGCCAGGAGAGCTACTCTTCATGAAGAGTGATGACAATTCCAAATAATCAAAGATCTGAGAGAATATATCTCACTAGAATTGTCACACAAGAAATGCTAAGGAAAAATTTTCAAACTAAAATAAACAAATTTAATGATCAAAGAGAAGTCATCAGTGGGTTTGGTACCAATTCACAGATAAAATATGCAATGCAGAATAATTCAGAATAATACAATGTTACAAACATGAAGAAAACTCATTCATATCTTTAGCATAAAGACTAAAGAACAAAATTATTGATAGTAATGA
Source organism: Dipus sagitta (assembly GCA_036346955.1). Classification (NCBI taxonomy): domain Eukaryota; kingdom Metazoa; phylum Chordata; class Mammalia; order Rodentia; family Dipodidae; genus Dipus; species Dipus sagitta. Next base: position 57,691,150 of record CM070775.1, on the reverse strand, counting down.
CCCTATGAACATGTTAAAACACAAGAATTATAAAAATATTTAAAGTAAGATATTTAAAAATCTACCACAGTTAGAAGGAATGAAATGTACTTATAAGGTATTTTATTGGTACATTTGCTCTTTTTTATTTTTCATCCATTCATAATCATGAGTTACTACCATTTTAAAAGAATGTTTGAAATTTGTGATTAAAGGGAGATATAGAGACCAAGAGTGGGTTTGCCAGAGCCACTTGTCACTGCAAATGAACTAAACACGTATGTGCTACTTTGTGTATCTGCATTTACCTGTGTACTAGGGAATGCATGCAAATTCTTTTAATTTCTAAGCTACCTCCCTTAACAGAGGTCACTGTGAAGGGAAAAGAGGTCTGTGAAAGGTGCAAATGCTTTCCACCCTATTCCTGCTCCCATGCACCACACCACTGGCCATAGTATAAGGACAGATAGTTTTGTGAAGGGCCCAGTGTCATGACTCATCATTGTTTCACCTAGAGACAGACAGGTTTGTGAAGGACACACATCTGCTTCACTGTATCTCTTAATCCATCCACCTTGTGGTACATACAGCTATATCACCTGATATTATGATAAGGTAACAAGTACAGGCATAGGTTGGGTGTGAATTCTCTCCCATTAATAAATACCTGGTCCATACCTATATTACATGATAATGGGATCCAGACCTGATTGGGATCTACACCAATACTCTTCCCCTTACCCTGGAGAATTCACATAACACAACATTTTGATTGGCTCTATCATTCAATTAGAGTACACAGAATATTCTCAGGAATTGTCTTAATTCTTCCACATGGACTGGAATAGCCAATGGTGTTAGGACTGGAACTGAGTTTAAGTATCTATATTTCCTTCGGCCAACGCTCCCCCAACCCCACACACACTGTGCATACACACAATGATCTTCCATTTGGGCAAGAACCCAGGTATATGTTGGAACACAACAGCAACCATACTGAGAACATGTCAACTACCCCCACCCATGAAGCAGCACCAAATATCTTGAAAACAGAATACCAAGTACCACAAGGTAGAACAAAGAACAGTGAAGGGGAAGAAATATAAAATATCCTTCCAATCACCCAATCAACACGGGTGTTGTAGAAAAACATGAACATCCCACTATCTCCAGAAGAATAAGTCTGGACGTATTAGAAAAAACAAAGCAATGCATTTCCCTAAGAAATACCAATCCCATAGCAGAGGACAGCTGTAGGTGCTACATAGAGGAATCTCCAAAGGTCTCAAAAGAATATTTATTAATATATAGAAAGAACTCAAAGATAAATATGTAAATAAAATCCTGAATAAATCTAAAGAAGACACATATAGCTAAACCAAGTGATGAATTCTAACCCCAAACTGAATAAAGAAATAGAAATACTTAAAAAATAACTAAAAAATAAACCTGTAAATAAAAATTACAAGTAAAAAAAGATCTCATTGGGAAGCTTCATCAATAGAATGGATCACATGGCAGACTAAATATCAGGACTTGTAGACAACAAAGAGGAATTGGAACTAGTACCAAGATGCAGTTAACACCCACAATGAGCTGCTGATCAGAGAGACCTACAAGGTTTCCCAAAATGAGTCAGACTTCTGTCAGATCACTTGATTACCCACCAGAGGTTAATGGTGCGATCCTACTGCTGAAGACACTATATGCTGTTGGTACAGAACATGGCGAGACCTGACTTGAATCTGGAAGAGAGCCAGTCCCCAGACAGCCCATATAGTGCTAGAAGGAGCTACATGAGCTACTGGGGGAAAGTGGCCAACATCTGTCCAAGCAAGTTGAGGTCTAATCTATTCAGTAGCAAATAACCTGATGTGATGCACATACAAGTGTAATAGTGGCACACAGACAGGGTGGGTAGCCAACTGCTCTTAGATTGGCCAACAGATCCACTCATTGGAAAGGAACCCATATCTGGAACTGGAAAACAAGTCTGAATCATGTCCAAATAATGAGTTTGCTTTCCAGTATTAAGCTACTACTAATCTTGGACTACAAGAGGGTCTGCACACACTAAATTCTCTCTTTACTAGTAATGGTTATCCCATTTAACCTTTGCTGACCTCACTTTCCATTGAAGAATATGCTTCTCTTTTTCAAATTGGAGTGGAACCTGAGGAAGGAAATGACTCATCATACTCCATAATGGTCCCAGCTGAAAACCACAGAGGAATTGGGGAAATGAATAAGAGTGCTTATTTCTTGGTGAACCTGATATCAGCACAAGGGTGAAGGAGATACATATTGAGGACACTCAACACCTACCAAAGCAGAGATCCAGAGGCTCCTAAGAGCCCATCACTGAAGTAGACTTTAAATGCACCCAACATGGCTCAGGGAATTTTGCAGAAGAGGGGGTGGAAAGATTGTTAGAGCCACAAGTTGGGACATTATGCACAGAGATGTTGCCTCTTTGCCATAACTGATGGCTTCCCCCATGATTCATGACCCACAGTCCCCATGGAGATGACCTGCATCCCCAACCAGCAGGGTCCCCTTGGAAAAGGGGCAGGGAGGAGGGAAAGGATGGTATCAACATGTGGTATTTACATACTAAATATGACCATAATTAAGAAACTAAAATGTTAAGAAAAATTTTAAAGAAGTGAGGTGAACAATTATAATGAAGTATGTACAGGGGCAGCTGGTGGTGGATGGGCTAATGATGAGAAATCATGGCATGGTAGAAGGACAGAGCCTCTAATGTTAGACATACTGAGTCCAAATACCATTTCTGCCAATTGGCTTGGAACAGTTCAAATTTTCTAAGCCCCAGTGCTTATATCTTTATAACAGAAAAAAAGATGCCTACTTCTCAGTGAAATTGACAAGAGAATATAAGATGATATATGGAAATCACCTAACATTTTATTTATCAGATAATACATTTAAAATAAATTCATTTTTGCTATAAAAATACATATGTAACATATCATATACCTCAATCAAGCAGGCTTTATTCCAGAGGTATAGAGATTATTCAACATATGCAAATCAATAAAATTAATGCTTCATGTTAAAAAAATTACCTTAAGAATGTAAATCCAATGATTATCCACATTGATGCAGAAGGGGTCTTTAACAAAATCTAGCATTGCTTCATGATACAAACATTGAAAAGTCCAGGTATGGAGGGAATATATCTCCACATAATAAAGGCTATATATAAGAAACCTATAGTCAATATCACACTAAGTGGAGAACAATTTAAAACATTCCCACAAAGATAAGGAAAAAGATAGAGGTGTCCCCTTTGACCCTTTCTATTTGACAGTTATTGATGCCTTAACAGAGAAATAAGACAAGAGAAAGAAATTAAAGCAATATTAATTGGAAATAAAAAGTCAAATAATCCTATTTGCAGATATCATGATTCTGTATACAAGAGACACTAAAGAGTACTGGAAAAGGGCTGGAGAGATGGCATATCAGTTAAGCACTTGCCTGTGAAGCCTAAGGACCACAGTTCGAGGCTTGATTCCCCAGGACCCATGTAAGCCAGATACACAAAGTGGTGCATGTGTCTGGAGTTCATTTTCAGTGGCTGGAGGCCCTGGTGCACCCATTCTCTCTCTCTCTCTGCCTTTTTCTCTCTCTGTCTGTCACTCTCAAATAAATGAACAAAAATAAAACAAAAAAATTCTTTAAAGAGTACTGGAAAATACCTAGAGCTTATGATCAACATTTTTGGCAATGTACAAGTTTACAAAATTAGCAAGCAGAGATCAGTTGCCTTCTTATATACCAATGAGAAACATACTAAGAAAAAAAATCAGGGAAGATGTTGCAATGGGAATAGCCACAAAAATAAATATTTCAGAATATGCATAATCAAGGCAGTGAAAGACTTTTACAATGAAAACTTTAACATACTGAAGAAATAAATTAGGGAAGACACTAGAAGTAAAGATTCCCCCTGCTCATTGATTGGAAGAATTAATATCATGAAAATGACCTCCCTACTGAAAGCACTATACAGACAAAATGCAATCCCAATGAAATTTTAATACCAATCTTCACAGACATAGAAAGAAACATATTTTTAAATGCTATATAGAAAAAGGTCCCAGCTTTTTAGCACTACCCTCACCAAAAACAAAAATACTGCTAGAGATTTCATGATGCCTGATTTCAAGTCATACTGCAGAGCCATAGTGATAAAAAAGCATTTTATTGGTACAAATTCAAACATGTAGATCAATGGAATAGAATGAAAAAAATCCATACTTAAGTTCATGTAACTGCAACGGCTTTATTTCTGACAGAGGCCAAAAACATACATTGGAGCAAAAGCATTATTTTAAAGAAATAGTGTTGGATATACTTAAAAGAATTAATCTAGACCTTCATCACTCACCATGAACAAAATGTTCCAAATGGATCAAACAAAACTCAATGTAAGATCTGAAACTCTGAAATTACTAGCGTTAAAAAGTGGGGAGACCACTTGAAGATATGGGCAGAAAGAAGAAATTTCTCAGTAAGACCCTGGTAGCCCAGGAAATAAGGAAAACTATTTAATATAAGAGCCCTATGAAACTACAAAAAGTCATTTCTACTGCTCAGAAAACCTTCAACCAAATCAAGAGACAACCTGCAGAATGAGATAAAATCTCTAGCTATACATCTGATAGAGGCTTAATATCTAGGCTATATGAAGAAGTCCAAAAACTAAGCAATAGAAAACCTAATGATCCAGTCAAAAAATGGTCTACAGAACTGGACAAAGAGGTCTAAACAGAAGAAAAGCAAATGGCCAAAAATACTTAACAAAATATTCAACAATTTTAGCCATCTAGGAAATCAAAATTAAAACCATTTTGAGATCCCATCACAATCCAAAAATAAATAACAACAAATGCTAGTGAGGGTGTAATAAAAGAAGAAACTTTATTCATTGTTTTGGGGAGTATAAATGGCTATATCCACTATAGAAATCAGTGTGAAGATTCCTCAAAAACAGGTGGGACAAAATAACTCACTAAAAGCTGTTGAAGGAAGGAAAGGGTTTATTTTAGCATACGGTGTAAAGGGAAAACTCCATGAAGGCAGGTAAAAGATGGCAAAGCTGAGGTTGGACATTACTTCACACATAGCAGGTGGAAAAGAACAGCAAAAGAGTCAGCTGTACTAGCTCGGCAAGCTAAGAGTTAATAAGCCTCAAGGTCCACATCCAGTGACAAACCACCTCCAGAAATCCTCCACCTCCCAAATTGCCACCAGCTGGGGACCAAGCATTCAAAACACGTAAGTTTATGGGAAACACATGACTGTATACACTGTGTACATAACTAATAAAAATAATAATAAAATAAATAAATAAATAAGTAAATAAAATAAAATGGGCTATTTTATGATAATCACCATCAAGATGCTAGCACAGACATTAATATTAATATTACTGTCATCTGAGAATATCTAAATAAATTTTCCATTTGATAGGGCTGTAATCTTATTCACAGAGTGTAATAGAAATACAGTAGGTGAAATAACATGATAAACTCGGTTAAAGCAATATGTTTCTAAAAAGTGTTTTCTATGATAGCAAATCAGGACAAAACAGAATAAACATCTAAAACTGAGCATAAAATAATTAAGGATAGGTCCTTGAAAGTATCAGTTCTGACTATGCATGGTATAATTTAACCAGAAATTTCTAAAGAAAAAGAGATACGGAGCCAAAATGAGTCACAAAACTTGGTCTGAGAGTGCGGTTAGTGAGGTGGTAAGGGGACATGCATGTCTTTGTCACACTTGTTCTCGATGTTTTAAGTGTGTGTGTGTGTTGTGTGTGTGTGTGTGTGTGTGTGTGTGTGTGTATGTGGTATAAGAATGTTTAAATTGTCTGGGTATTTTCTTCTCTTCAACTTCCTCATCACTATGTAAGATTCTAAGATACTATGTAAATAGTATAAGTTATATATAGCTTGTGATTGTATGATTAACAGGCCTGAGAAAAGTTATTTAAACAATGATTTGAATAAATAAAAGGCCATTTAGCCTTATTATAAAGTATATCCACCTCAACATAAAAGTTAATAAACTAAGGTATATAAATGTTCTTCAGCATGTACATGCTCAAGTTTTTAAAATCATTGATGAATTTTATGCATGGAAAAATTGTTTTATGTCAATGCAAAGTGATGTAGAAAATTTACCTATAATGATAAGAAAAAAAATATCACATCAAGCCGGGCGTGGTGGCACACACCTTTAATCCCAGCACTCGGGAGGCAGAGGTAGGAGGATCACTGTGAGTTCGAGGCCACCCTGGAACTCCCTAGTGAATTCCAGGTCAGCCTGGGCTAGAGTGAGACCCTACCTCGAAAAACCAAAAAAAAAAAAAAAAAAAAAAGTATATTTCACATCAACTTAAATACGAATTTAAGTACTTTACAACACTATGTAATGATGAGAGGTGGCAAGGGTCATGAATCCAACATACAAGTAACGTAAGTTAGGACCCACTGCATTGAGATGGTACCTTGACAAATTAGACAGGAGATCAGGAGCAGGAAGGAGAGAAGTCCAAGCCCTGCCAACAGTTGGTAGAGGAGAGGATTAGCATTACCTACCACTTCTACCTTCATTTGCCTAGTTTATTCAAGGACGTCATCATTCCTCATGTTTCATATGTGATCTTGCAACAAATGTATCACAATAAAGCCAGGTCTTCCTTGATGACTGGCAAGGCCATCATGGGTTTCCATGATGGCTGTATCATTCAACCAAGAGGGCACACATGCCTGCTGCTTGATGAGCACACATGGAGGAAAGACGCTACCATCTGAACTTTTGTTCAAGGAAGACACAGCTCTTAATACATTGAATATTTGCCTTGTAGAAATAAACACACTTGGAAAAAAAAGAAGAGAACTATAATATAAAACAGGAGTAAATTTCATTCATTAAATGCTTCTTTTATTGTTCTTGACAATGCTGTTTCATTTTTAGAACAGCATATTCAATTATCCATACCTAAAAGTCTTAATACTGCAAAAAGATAATATAAATATTTGTGGACATGTTTGGAAGATTAGAAATGTTCATTTTTCCAGAATCAATTTGGAGATATTATTTTTTTCTAAGAGTTTTAGTACTCATTAAAATTTTATAGGTTTCAAAGCTACCTATATGACTTTCAAGATAATTTAAATCAATATCTCATAAGTATTTAGTATAATGATGAATTTCAAGAATATTTTTTAAATCTCATAATTTAAGAAATGTAGAGGCTGCCACATTTCTTTACATATTTTACTATAATGTCACAGGGGAAATGCTGAAGTAATTTTTCCACAAATATATATTTTTTTATTGTTTGACATAAATTCTTTTTTAATTTTTGAATATAATTTTATATTCATTTATTTTATTTATTTGAGGCAGACAGTAAGAGTAAAATAGAGAGAGAATGGGTGCACAGAGCCTTCAGGTGCTACAACTGACCTCCAGATGCATGGCCTCCTTGGCTTACTTGGGTCCTGACAAGATGGACATACCTGTGCAATAATGGCACCCAGCCTACTTTTCTGATTAGCTACTGCTCAGTGGAAAACAACCATTAGCTGGTACAGGGAACCCAGTAAGAATCCTATGGAGGCCAAGATCATGGTCTCCAACAAAAGCTCCCACTAATCTTTAACCACAAGTGTTGCTACAACCTTCAAATTCTCTCTTATTTAATAATGATTATCCCATTGAATCTATGCTGACTTCATTCGCCTTTGGAGAATGTTTTTCTCTTTCAGAACACAGCTGAAACACCCCTCATACATCAGTCAAGGCCCAAGTGAAAACCCAGAGGAAATGGTAACATGAACAAGAGTGCTACTTCTATGGAGAGCCTGTCAACTAGCACTAGGGTCATGGAGACAGACACTAAGAATACTTAAAACATACCAGTGCAGAAATTCAGAAGCTGCTGAGAGTTCCACAGTGGACTAGACTTGGATCACCATGGCTCAGAGAATTTTGTGGAAGATTCTAAGAGCCAGAAAGACAAAGGGAATCTCCAGAGGCACTACCCCCTTCCCCGCTTACAATGACCTACTGATGCTCTCACATGTCATAATCCACCACCCCACGGAGAATACCAACAATCCCACTGAGGAGGGTCCTCAGTTAAATGGAAGCAGGGAGGATGGAAATGATGATATTAACATATTATGTGTCCACTCAAAGTTTCTACTTAATAAAATTAAACAAACAAACAAACAAAACCTTCAAAGTGAAAAAAATGTTATCATGGATGATGAAAGAAGGAAAGAATAAAATACAGATATTCAAATAGTAGGAAGACTGGTTGAACGGAAGAAGGGGTTCAGTGGGAGGGGTATGAGGGAGCAAGAGAGAGTGATAGGAAGAGACTATGGTTAAAATACATCATGATATGCAGAGACATTTAGCTCACCCATAACTGTGGGCTAACTCCACAATGCATGACCCGTATACCTCAACAAGGAGGGGCCAAGGGGAGGGGGTAGGTCACAGATGAGCCTAATAATGGTACCAAACTGACTGTATTTGCTGAATACAGAACTGACTAATAAAGAAAAAAAATAAATAAATTAAAAAAATACATTATATATGCCAATAAAATGTTATTAAAATATAAAATGATGATTGAGTTGAGATGGAGTGGCCTTCCATAATGTTTTCTATCCTTTTTGCAATAAGAAGTTTGAAATGTCACAAATTCATGTATGTTCTTAGAAAGATAGAGAATTTCTGAAACAAAATTATTTAATTTTGTAAGGACTATAGTTTAGATCTAAATTGATCCATGTGTGTGTACACATATAGGTAGGACATGAAAGTAGAAAGGGTTTACTGGGTGTGGTAATGTATGACTGTAATCTTCACAATAGAGGGAGATGGAGGCAGGAGGATCAGGAGTTCAAACCCATCCTCAAACACATAGCAAGTTTGAGGCCAACCTGTGTGAGTGATCTTGTTTGGAGTGTTAACAAGTAAATAAATAAGAAAGAAATATAAACTGGAACTATAAGATGGAAGAAGAAATCTAGGAAGATGAGGGGGAGTAGAAAAAGTGTATGTAGAAGAATGTACATAAGGTTAAAATAGGAGGAAGGGTCATTGTGAGGAGGAAGGGGTCTGACAAGAGGGAGACATGGGAGATAGTGGAAAACCATGTGGGAAATAAGAAAAAAGTCAAAATATCCATATATAGGAATATGTATATATTCATGAATATGAAATATAAATGTCATATTAAAGCCAATTATGCTTTATACAAACAAACAAAATATCTAAAAGAAGCCCAAAATATAAAGAACCATTACTATTCCTTTCTATGATAAAATTGCTTTAAGACTAGAGATATTATTATGAATTTGTATAATCTTTTAAAGCTTCCCAACCACTCAGTGCTACTGGTTTCTTTCAAGGCAGTAAATGCTTTGTCTTCTTTACAGAACAAGTTGATTTGACAATTATATAAAATTATATAACCCTCCTCAGCAGATCTTTTTTCTCAAGTTGTTTGGGAATTTATACTATGCTGTCATGTTTCTAAGATCCATTCAAAGATAGGTCTGCAGGATGCAATAAGTGCAATAAAACATACAAGTTACTTCTTCTTTGTACAGTCTATCCAATCTGTGGGATAAACCAGAATATTTATATTATATATAATATATAATTCGTATATATTATATTAAAATTATTAAGCATTCAAAAGTTTAAATTATTTATATTTGTCTTACCGTGAATATTTTTTTATGCAAGTGAAATTCTAAGATCCAGATTCCTAGGTATGTGTTTTCTTGATGAATGTAACCTGGAGTCTGATATGTCAGGCAATAAAGAACAGGACAATAAAACTAATTTTGACTTCCTATCACTTGTTTCATATCTCTAGCAGCATGATATATTAATTTGTACACATCAGATGACACCATAAAACACAGTTGAACATCTAGGAAACAGAGGCACCATCCATCTCTCTGGATACTTCAACTTAGTGCTACTTGCTGTCAAATGACATAAATCACCTAGTCTGCCTCTTAATCTAACATAGTAAATTTGTATTTGTATTTCACTCATTTCTTTTCAGGTTAGGGAAAATTGTGCACATAAAAATACAAAAAATGTAATGCAATCAGCTTTTTAAGAAATCTATCAAGGTTTTCAATAAATTATTCATAAAACACTAAGCAACCTTGCCTTGTATATCAATCTTTTCACTGAGCAGAAAACTTTAGAGGGAAAGGATAATAGCCACCCAGAACTGGAAAATTTAAGATGACATTGGAGTAAAATGAATCCATAAGTGGTGTAGTAACATGGCTCGCAGTGTTGAAGGATTTTTAGGTTCAGCAGGAGTCTGCTAAGCTTATAAACCCCATTTTTTTTGAGGTAGGGTCTCGCTCTTCCTCAGGCTGACCTGGAATTCACTATGTAGTCTCAGGGTGGCCTCAAACTCATGGAGATCCTCCTATCTGTGCCTCCTGAGTGCTGGGATTAAAGGTGTGCATCACCATGACCAGCTATAAACCCCAATTTTTGATTCTGTGCTGTTTTTAACAAAGAATTGATAAAAATGAGCTGATAAAGGATAAATTATGGATTATTAACTTTATTTAAGGGAAATCACAAATTGTGGGGATTGTTTAAGGGAAATTATGATCTAGGAAGAAGGCTAGAGCAGAGCCACAATCAAGTGGGAAGTGGGAACCATGCACTCAGGTTTAAAAGACTGCATAGTTCATAAGGCCCATTTAAGAGAAATTCATGTTTTTAATGACTGGAGCAGAGACACAAGCATGTGGAAGATATATCATAAAGCTCATTTAAGAGAAATTAAGGATTTCAAGGGAAGGTTAGAGTATGTGAAAGACAGAAATTAGATGTATATGTAGGGAAATTCAGAAGAAAAACATGTAGCATCCACCTTGTGCTCCCCTATGGAAGGAAGTTATGAAGGCAAATGGTTGGAGATTAAGGAAGAATAGCAGAGGGAAAATATCAAATCAGAGACCAAGAAATTGAGATGAAAAATTAGTAGTAAAGCAAGTTGTATCCATGGCTACCCAGAGTTTACAGAAGTTATATAGGTAAGAGACCTGGAGTTAATGAAAGTATCCACATGGTTGATGTGGAGTGTAAAGGAAATACACAATTAGTAGGTTTACAGACCAGAGAAAATCATGCATTTAATTAAAGTGAAAATTTAGCCCAAACTATAAAGGAGAGGCAAGCAGAAAAGTTCCTCTATAACAAGGAAAGTATTATGCTCTCCTCTCAACCTAACGAGGCTGGATGGGAGTAAGAGAAGATTCACATGTCTCCCTGTGGCCAGAGTAAATAGAGTCAGGGAGAGAGAGAGAGAGAGAGACAGGAAGAAGGCAGCAGCATTTATAGTAGAGAAAATATATACTTTCATCAGAATCAGGTATATGAAGGGAAGACTTGATTGGTTTGTAGATTTGGAGGCTGGACCCCAGAGTAGTCCACCTAGATATTTTCCTAGACTGTGGGAAGCAGGAGACACTGTAACTGGTTGTAGATGCAACATGATAAGATAGTAATTCTATTCCTGGGCTGGAGAAATGGCTTAGTGGTTAAGGCACTTGCCTGTGAAGGCTAAGGACTTATGTTCAAGTTCTCGGTCCCACAGAAGCCAAATTCGCAGTGACATAAGCATGCAAGGTCACATATGTGTATAAGGGGGCACACTCATCTGGAATTCAATTTGAGTGGCTGGATGCCTTGGTGCACTGATTCTGTCCCTCTCTATCTGTCTTTCTTTCTCTTTTTTGCATAAAAAGACAGGCCAGTCTGTTGGGCTTGCCAAGAAAGAAAGAAAGAGAAAGGGATAGTAGGGGGAAGAAGGAAGGAAGGAAGGATGGAAGGGAAAAGGAAAAGTAGGAAGGATGGATTCTATTCCTGCCAAAAGTTCCTTTTGTGTCAAGGAGGTTGGCATGTGGGGTGGTATCACCTGGTTCTCTCTGGGCCTCAATTTATAACTGAAACTGCCTAAAAGAAGCTAGCTTTCTCCTATTTATCTTTCACCAATGGTACAAAGTAATCTCTAGATGAAAATACATTTGTAAGACTGGTTTCTGTTAAGTGTAATTATAATCATGAAATTCATACTTCATAGAAATGATCACCCTGCAAAAGGCCATATTCAACCTAAACATTCTAATATTTAGAAGTTTATTGTTCTCTTCCAAATGTTTTCTTTAAACACATCAAGAAATTTTAAATTTTTTTTAAATACTTTTTTTATTTATTTGAGAGAGAGAGAGAGAGAGAGGCAGATAGAGAGGGAGAGAGAGAAAGAAAAAAAAATGGGTGTACCAGGGCCACCAGATGCTGCAAACAAGCTCTAGACACATGTGCACCTTGTGCATCTAGCTTATGTGGGTCGTAGGGAATTGAACCTTGGTCTCTTGGCTTTGCAGGCAAGCACCATAACTGTTACGCCATCTCTCCAGCCCAAGAATGTAAATTTCTATTATTTTTGCTTTTTTTTAAATTTACATTATTCAGGATTTATGCTAATAAAGTGCTAGACCATCCTCAGAATACTTATGACTTACTAAGTTTTTTTTTTATCAGTTAAATATTTCATTGTACAACCCACTCTGTCTTGGATGCTATCCTCTCTGCAGATAAACCACAGCCATCCTTGCTTCATATTGAAGGCTTATTTGTCACAGTACACTATATGATTGGAGAAGTTTTTCAAAAGAATCTTTGGAAAGCTATCAATTTCATGTTAAATAATCTAAACTTTTATCCTATATCCTATCTTTTAATCAAGCAATTTTCAATGTGTGTTTTAACTACCTAAGTAACACTAATTGTTAATACTATTTCAAATAAGAGGTATGAAAAAATGTAGGCAAACTAATTTTGAAAATAATGGTTACTAGGATGTTGTAAGAATAAAATTTGTCTTCATTTGGCATTGAGTTATTAAATTTGTTGATGAGAAAATAAGTTGGAAATGATAAATAGAAAATACATTTCTTTGATTTTTACTTCATTTTCTGACATGAGAAGGTTTTTGAACTGTATTCTTTTCTCTATCCTGCCTAGGTCTGTCCCATAGATTGGGATACCATAATAAAGCACCAAAAATTAGTAGTTTAATATAGAGATGGGGCTGGGGAAATGGCTCAGTAGTTCAGAGTACTTCCTGTGCAAGCCTAGGAGACCTGAAATGCACTCAAGTTTGATCTCTAGGACCAACATAAACAGCTTAGCAGAGCCACAGGTATGTATCCCACTCCCATGGAGCAGCAGAGACAAGAGAATAACAGGACCTCATGAAATAAAAAAAAAAAAAAAAAAAGCATGCTCCAGGATCAGTTAGAGACCCTGGCTCAAATAAGAAAAGGTGGAAGAATGATTGAAGGCACATCTAATGTTCTACTCTGGCCAGTTGGATTATACGTGGCTGCTTCAGGAGAGCATGAGGCACCAAATTGACACATAGACTTGTATAATCACACAACACACATGCATAGCACATTATCCACACAGAAAAAAAAAATATGAAAACATTTATCACAGTTCTGAAAACTCATTCCAGGATGAGTTTTGCCTAGTGAAAGCTCTCTCACAGGGTTCAAATGGAATTTCCTTAGTTCATGCGGATGGAGATAGGAAGAGAAACAAAATCCTCCCCCCACATTGTCATTTTTCCTCTTATAAATCTACTAATCCTTTTTTACCCTATTTAAAGGCTTTTTCCAAACAGAGAATATTCCATCAAGGATTTGTTGTATGAATCTTTGATAGGAAATTTATTTTAACTCATGACAAGCAAATATTTTATAATGTGAATTGGGTTAATGGAAAATGGTCTATTGTCATGTTATAATTATCATAAAAATATACTCCCACTTCAAATGCTGTGTAGTTGTCAGTGTTTTTATCATTTAGATGGTGTTGCCCTTTTCCTCAAAGCACATTGTAATATGCTGAGGTTGTCAGAGTGTACAGTTATAATTGTGATATTTGCTCATGTCAAGTGCTCTCAATTCAGCAGTCTAATTCTTTGAGATTCATTACAAAAGTGAGAATACCTTTAGATTACTGGTTAATCTACTGAAGATTTTATAATACCCTCCTTTTTATTAAACACACAGTCAGTAAACTAGGTGTAGCATTTAAATTTTGAATAATAACAGCATCTCATAAGGATATTCTCTACATTTCCTTTAGATTCTTTGCAAATATGTAATAGAAAGAGAAAATTCTAAGCAAGTATACATAGCACATCACCATCATTATTGCCTCAGTACGTGCTGCCCAACTTGCAGGTGCTTCATCCAAGTATGACAGTGATAAGAACCCAAGCATTTAGTATTTGGAAGATACTTTGAGGACAAAACAAATACAACTACACAAACAAAATGAAGGACGACATTGTTGTAGGACAAGAACCCCATGTCAGAATACATGTCTAAATATTTCTATCAACTTACTCTTTGCTAGTGTTGCAAGATGTTTTGCTCAGGAGATATGGGCACATGCTTATTTACCCCAGATAGGATATCAAAGAAAGAAGAAAATAATTATTCCATCCAAATATAGCTTTGAGAACCAACGAGTTTAATTAGTTATAGTTACTTATAGGATCATGATGAGTGGTTGTCTACAAGAGCATGAGTGAAGTGTTTCCTACAGGAACATAGCTGATGGGTTACTGTCAGCTTCAGTTGCTAAAATGAAGTTCCAACCAGGCACAGTTATATAGGAAGGGATTTCTTGAAGCTTAGAGATTCAGGGGAAGTTCCATAATGGCAGAAGAAGCTGGCCCAATTTCACAGGTTGAGAGAGATAAACAGAGGAGAGAGAGAGAAAGAAAGAGAGAAAGAGAGAGAGAGAGAGAGAGAGAGAGAAAGAAAAGAAAGCAACTACAACCACCACCACCACCAAAAGCAAGCACACTTCAGGAACTCCAGGCAAAGCTCAAGTACTTTGCATTTAATTAAAAAATATTTGTTTTTTCTTTACTTATTAGAGAGAGAGAGAGAAAGAGAGAGTGAATGGGAATTACAGGGTCTCCTACCACTGCAAACTACCTCCAGATGCATGTGTCACCACATGCGTCTGGCTTATATGGGTTCTGGGAAATTGAACCTAGGTTTTTAGGCTTCTCAAGCAAGCACCTTAACTGCTAAGCCATATCTCCAGCCCCCTTTGCATATCATTAGACTGGAATTCCCCAAACACACCTTATGGCTGGACCCTAGGTTCTGCCCACATTGACATGGCCTCTAGCCTGGCAGATTTTTTGTTTTTTATTATTTTATTTTTATATTTATTTATTTATTATTAAATTACAAAATTTAATAAAATCCTGAATGTATTTGGGGGACATCCATCCAAGCTACCACATTATGTCCTTGGTCCCCAATAGATTCATAACCATTTCACATTGTAAATTATATTCAGTCCAATTTTAAAGATCCTCATAGTCTTTATCAATGTAAGATAGTTCTAAAGTCCCAAATCTCATCTGAGTTTTAAGACAGTCTTTTAGCTGTGAGTCTTATAAAATCAAAACAATTTATATACTTTCAATATATAAAGCTACACAGTACCAATTTCCAACTGCTCTAAGGCATAACAAGGAGAAACTGGACTGATGCAAACTTAATAACCATCAAGAAAACATCAAGCTTCTGAAGTTCAAGTCCAATATCATAACCAGTGACTGGCAGTCTCTGGAATTCCCAATTATGCCCATCTAGATGGGCTGAATAGCCAGGGAAACCTTCTATGCCAGGCCAATAGAGCTCAATGGTAGACCTTGCACAGTCCTGGTATATCCAAAACATGTTCAGATAAGTACCAAGTCCATACCTGTTCCTCCAGAACAAAAGTTCCAAAAGACCAAAAACTGCATTGTCAGATTCATCTCAGCAGCACCCCACACTCAGTACCGATCTGTCACAGTCAGCTTCAGTTGCTGGGATGAACTTTCAAACCAGGCACAGTTATGAAGGAAGGGATTTATTGAAGTTTACAGATCCAGGGGAACTTCCATAATGGCAGAAGAAGCTGGCCCACTTTCACAGGTCCATACAGAGAGGGAAAAGCAAATATCCACCACCACCACCAAAAGCAAGCACACTTCAGGAATTCCAGGCAAAGCTCAAGAACTTTGCATATCTTTATACTGGAATTCCCTTCAGGGCTGGACCCATAGTCATACCTCCTCTAACCAGGCTGCTAGAGATCTAAATTCACACTTTAATAAACATTCAAACTACCATAGTTACCTATATAGGTACCTATTTAAGGGATTACCTACTTGAGCAAGGATGGGGTGTGATATACAGCAGCATAGATGAGGATTTACATAAAGGATTGTTGGGTGAAAAGGGCAATTTATAGACAGAAGCATCATCTGAAAAGCCTTCTTCCCCAGCAATTATTAATCTCTCACCTATCCTTGGTCAGTAGCCTTATAAGTTCCAAGCTTCCTTACAAGTTTCCTGAGGGAATCTACCTGCAAGGCAATGTTAGTGGGTGGAGTCTTGTGAGGTTTTTGTGAATAGTCACAGCTGCTCTGTTTTTAAAACAGCAATAAGCCGGGTGTGGTGGCGCACGCCTTTAATCCCAGCACTCGGGAGGCAGAGTTAGGAGGATCGCTGTGAGTTCGAGGCCACCCTGAGACTCCATAGTGAATTGCAGGTCAGCCTGGCTAGAGTGAGACCCTACCTCGAAAAACCAAAAAAAAAAAAAAAAAAAAAAAAAAAAAAAAAAAAAAAAAAAAAAAAAAACAGCAATGGATGTCAGTTTTAAAATGCAAATTCTAAAGTTGCATGGCTTCTTAAGACTACAGGTTATAGTTAATGTTTCAGCAAAAGCAAATCCTCTTATTTAGGACTCTATTGACATTTTCTCATACACGCTTGAGTTGAAAAACATTATCTATCAATCCCTTTTCAAATCAACTGTGGAAGATGCATATTGTCCATTTTGTTATGTGCTCTTTCTACTTTTAATCCACCTCTACTTCTATGATCCAGTGTATATGTTTGTTCAGCAAGTCTTGGTTTTGTCTGATCATCAGTCCAATTATTTACACATCATTTAAATTTTAATAACTTAAATCATAGGAATTTAAAGAATAATGGTGCTCAATCAAGGTTAGTAAATATCTCTTGGAAATATTCATACATAAAATGCTAGCCCTTGCCAGACTGATGCTCCTGACATCACAAGACTTGTCTTGAAATTCTGCTTATTCCTGCATCTGCCCATAGTGTCCTGCACCAAATAAAGTCTGAGCAGTTATGATGAATTCTTAGATGAACTAGAACTGGGCTGCAAACAGGGATTCAAGGCTGTAACAATTAAAGAGATTAACAATAATGTAATTAACCTTTCAAAATCCACCCATTATTATGGATCCCTCATATTTCTCCCTCAGAGAAATCCATTCAATATTTAAGATCTATGCAGAAATCCTTAAAAATCGGCAACGCTGTGGTTTCTTTTCTATGGCTCCCTGCTGTATTTAAAGCTCTCATTTTCAAAATTTTTAGCCTATTACTATCCTTGGATTTTCCTGAATATCAGGGGACATTCCTTGAGTCATTGTAGAGATTTCCATTACTACTGTAAGGTCTTTGTACCACTGCCACTGCAGTTAATTCTACACAGTAAAATACATCTACAAGCAGGAGGGTTTCAAGTTTAACAATGTATTTTAGAGAAAGGGGATTCTTAAAAAGCCCTTAAGAGTAAAAAAAAATACCTAAATATTAATACTACTCTCAATTGTGTCAGTTCTCAATACCATTTTTAAAAAACTTATATAGAAAGGCAAATGGTCAAAACACACCACAAACTAGGAAAGCAGGTTAAGAGGAATTTCAGAAGTGAGCATCTCAGACTATACTAACAAAGTAACATGCTTAGTCAACTATGAAAGTAATAATTAAGGAAACTCAGTGGATCGCTTTCACCTACATTGTATAAATTTTTTCATAAAAATTTTACAATCAAATAATGGAGTACAGATGGTACTTATTTTACTTATATAAAAATTTCCAATAACTATCAAACTACCATAGGAAAAACAGAAGTGAAATGTGTTTGTGTGCATGTTATATGCATATAAAAATGCATGATAAAGTAGTAGGATACAGATGACTGAAGTAAAACATATTAGACAGAAAAAATATACATCAGGATAAGTGATAGAAACATAGCAGTTCCAAAAAAATAATCAAGAATTTCATGATTTTAAATCATATTGTTAATAGTATTTGAAAGATAATGCTATTATACACCCTCTATCCCCTTCTTATGTGAACATTTAATTTGAAAAATATTCCATCATTAAAAATATAAGTTCTAGGTGCATAAGTAAATGTGCAATGAATAGTCTTCTGCAGATATACTTTCTGGCTTTATTGTTAAAGGCCATATTCCCTTCCATGAACATTACCACTAGGAGACCTCATTAATTTGAAAAAAAGGAATATTTTGGAAAAAAGTATTAATTTAATTTACTGTAACCCAAAATCTACATTTTGTGTCAACAAAAGAAGTAGCTTTATGTCTTTCACAAAGGATTATTACACCACAAGTTGCAGGTTGACATCTAAATTAGTCATGGTGTACAATGGAGTGCTGTCTTTTTAAATGTTGCATAATTATGATTGTTGCCACTAACCTTGATTTCATGCTAGCATTATTTTAGTAAGGAGACATAATGTACTTTATAATAATGAGCATATAATTCTAAAGATGTTTATTTATATCTTTCAAGATTTATTAATAATGTAACATTCATTTGATAACAGTTGTACATTTTCAGAAGCAGTTTACTAGTTTATAATGGCAAATAAGTATTAGAACCAAGGAAAATATTTCCCTGCACATATATAATACATTTATATATATGTATTATATATACATATATATATATATATATATATATATATATATAAATACATTTTCCAAGAAATTTTATCTCTGTGATTGATTAAAAAGTCACAAAGTAATAAATATCAAGAATCAGATATTAGTTGTCATGAAAAAATATTCTATTCTCTGTAACTCTCTTCATATGAAGCAGTCTTTTAACACTACAAATTCTCATCTTCTTCATGTCATTGAGCACAACTGTCATTAAACTTTTCTGTTTTTTCCTGACTTCTCAGTTTAGTACTTTCAAGGCAAGTCCTAAGATACAGTCTCAAAAAGTCAGTATTTTATGCATTCAACATAATCAGCATTTAGAAGGATTGTTATAAATGTACAAACAAATATGTTAGTGCTATTAAAACTGTCATATCACAAAAAATTCAATTCCATATTAATTTTTTGTATGTTTTTCTATGCATGGATGTGGGTAGATGTGTGTATTCTGTACATATGTGTGATATGGTGTGTATGTGGGGTATATGTACTTGTGTGAAGATGTGTATGTGTTCGTGTGGGGGGCTGAGATCAGAGGAAAATGTTGGTGCCTCTCTGCATTGCTTATCTAAGTGTTTCCTTAAAATGGAATCTCTCTTATTCTGGAACTAGTAGTTTTCATGAGCTACAGAGATGATTTGGTTTCTGATCCCCACAGAACTGAGGCAATAGACATGCATGACTATGCCCAGCTGATTACTTGAGTGCTGGAGATCAAATTCAGTGTTGTCATTCACATGACATTCTCTTAACTTGTGAGAAATCTCTCCAGCCCCTGAATTTCTTTTTATAAAACAATGTTTCATAGCTATACTCTCTTTATCTATCTATCTATCTATCTATCTATCTATCTATCTATCTATCTATCTATATATATGTATCTTTCTGTACTATTAACATAAAGTTTTCCAGTGGGTTTCATTTTAATAATGATATAAACAAAGTTTCATATATACAACAGATATATTTTAAACAGTAAATCACTAGTTTTGGTAAAGTATAATGGCACTAATATTGCTTATGAAACTGCCAGTTTGACTTCAAAAGAATTGTATCAATATAGAAATACATTATTTCACATACTCATCAAACTACATACATAAGAGCTTTTACAAAATCACACAAAAGTACTAGTGGAGCAATGGTCACAATCCTTGAAAACAATAAGAAATTTGAAATAAAAAGTGAAGTACAAAACAAACCTGAGAATTTGAAAAAGAAAATATTGTGGGTATTCTCATAAAATACTAATGGAATGTCATATGAGACACACATCTCTTAAAATGGCATTTAGAATTGTCTGTCAAATCATCTAACATAATTCATTCCCTTGATACTTTTTTTAGGACATTGAAACTTGACTGACTCTCTTAAGAATTATCACCATGACAACATTGATAAGAAGTAAATGAAAAATGCCACCTTAGGAGTAGAAGAGAGAAGTACAATTGGGGCTAGAGCTACTACTGGCATTACCTAATGGTATTTTCTTACTTGTCCCTTTTATGAAAAAAATAAATATTAAAAAGAAAATTATCTAGAAAAATGGTACTTGGAGCTTTTCTTTCAGTTGGTGTATTTATATTATTAATGTCTGGCCAATTTGATATATGCAGAAATAAATACTCAAAGCCTATGATATTAAAAATAAAGTTAGCCCTCTTCACCCTCTTTATTTTTGCTGTAATGTAATGTGGTGGAAAGTACTGAAGCAACCATCTAAATTCATGGCATTCAAGCAGGGATTACAGGTGGAACACAGTAAATGTGTTTTAGTACAAAATTGGTACAGAAATGTTCTCTGCTACCTGCAAAAATTTATACAAGTGAAAAAATAAGGTCATGATCATCTTAATTACTGTTTTACTTATTTTGTTATGATAGTTCAAACTATTTCTTTAATAATTGGCACATGCATGTGGGAATAATATGCCACAAACACAAGCCTTCTAAATTCAATGAAAATTATAAAGTGATAAAGTCATGTTAGAGGGTGGTAAAAATGATAATTAAAAATTATAGATATTATTAGAAATTTCTAAAATGTTCACAGGCAAAAAATATTGGTTATAAGTTTAGAGGTGATATTTAAATAATATTTTAATTTATTTATTGGCAAGCAGAGAGAGATAGAAGAGAGATAGGGAGAATGCGAGCACCAGGGCCTCTAGCCACCACACAGTAACACAAGATGCTTGCCAACATCTTATGCATCTGGCCTTCATGGATCTTGGGGATTCAAACCTGGGTCCTTTGGCTTTCAGGCAAATGGCTTAGCTATTAAGCCATCTCTCCAGCCCCATGGGGGTGATATTTAAGTCATATCCCTATTCCAGTCAAGAAATCAGGAAATCATCAGAAAATGTGAATTGTGGGACAAGTTATAAGCTACCCGATCAATTCCATCTACAGACTCAAGGTCATCAAAACATGACAAGTCTGCAAAAGTGCTCATGAGTATCTAAAGGAAGTGTACTGACCACAAATGACACAGTTTTTTGAATGTATCCTGGGAACATTTAGCACATTAGAGAACATTAGGTAAAACACTAAGAAAACCTAAAATATGCATTAGAATTGATATATTAATAATGTTGCTCCATTCGTTGAGAAGAATGTCCCATGTGAATGCAATATTACAACCAGAGAAACTAGATGTGGAGATTTTCAGTGAACTCAGAATTTGGAGGTTTCCAATTACATATTGTAAAACTGAAAAGACTTTTCTCTTTGTAAAGTTCACAATAGCAGATGCAAGTTACCAGGCACTTGTGCAAGACACTTATTTTGTTATTTATCTTCTAACTCACCTTATGTGCATGGGCAGAGCCTTTGCTGCAGAAAATTGTGACAAATCCCTTCCTCTAACCTCTTAGCTTTTCAACTCTATGTGAGTAAGCTCTGCTCCACCACAAAGGGCAGGTGTCACCTCTGTAAACTCCTGGCATCCTTGAAGCTCCCTATGTGAAGGTGATAATCCATCCACTCCTAGGGTCTTGTATGGACACCAGGTTATTTTCAGACTCCCTGACACCATGTTTTTCCCCCTGCCATAGCTTGTCCTGCTGAGCTTATGGCTAACACGGAGGCTGAAGTAATACAGGAATGTAATCTACTTAATAGCATAAGGAAAAGTTCACATAGTAAGTCCTATTGCTTCTAATGATAGTGTTCATGGGTAAAAGTCATTCCTGTTACAGCAATGTAAACAGTTAGAACCATTTGTTTAAAAGAAAGACTGTTGAGTACATGTTGCCTTCTGTCATGGTATACAAGTAACAGCTCAATCGTGAGAAGCTGGGGGCTACAAAGTAACATGCCCTGAATTCTGATATAACATTCCAAATGTCCATAAAAGCAGCTATTTTCTAAAACAAGTCAAGATAAACAAACGTTTTGCCGAGTTCTCTATGGAAGAATTAATAATATTAATGAAATCTGCTGTCCAACCATTATTCCAGCTTCTACTTTCAAATTCATTGCATCTGTAATGAAGATAAAATATATTTTAGTTGTCAAAAGACATAAAATTATTAATCACATATCCACTATAATTTTAAAAGTACCCCAGCCCAGAAATGTGATGCTACAATCATTGAAAATCAAATTCAACTTTCAAAGATACTAGTCTTAAACTTGCTGCTGCTGGCAAAACAATATATTTATATTCAGTCATCTCAGATTCTTGAGATAAGGAAAAGTGCTGCTCTGTGGTTCTGACAGAAAAGACTATGATCTTAGAAACTTGCCAAGTAGAGCAGGGAGACACCTGCCTGGAATATGACACAGTGATGTTACAAAGTGTCCAGAACAGAAAACAAATCTCAGATCCAAAGACATTTCTTTTTCTTTCAGACATCAGTTGAGGTCCAAGAGTGGCATAATGGTACCAAATGGATAACACAATAATAAAGTCACTTCTCATGCATAATGCATGGACATTCTCTGTTGGAGTTACCATCTGGTATCTAATTATTCCCACCTCGTACCACATGGTGAAATGCACCTAATAGCATAGCTAACTATACTTTGTCATAACTCAGTGAACAGACTCTTGATCTGCTTAGAATTCTGCTTAGAATTACAAGGTACTAGTAGCTGTTTAAGTTATAGAAATCCTGAGTGATTTGATGCTCGTTACTTATAATAAGGCCCTTATTCATTATTCCTACCATTTGATCAGTATCATTTCAAGTGAAACCTCTTATTTTTATCAGTTGGAGGAATACAGTTATTTTTCTTTCTTTTTTTTTTCAAATAACAAATAGGGCTGGAGAGATGGCTTAACAATTAAGACATTTGCCTGCAAAGCCAAAGGACCCAGGTTTGATTCCTCAGGACCCTGAACTTGATTAATCACAATGTTTTCTATGAAAGACCTCTCTCCCAGGAGGGGTACTGGTTGTTTGTGGGGGGGAAAAAAAACAGGAATAAGGAACTAGGCAAGAGAGATAAGATATCAGATCATCTTTGATTTCTAGCAAGTGCAAAGTTTCCTGCCCTTTTTACCTTCAGGGGTCCAGTCACCCTAACTGTATCCCCCTCTCATTCACACATGCATCTGCAGTTTGTTTGCAGTGGCTAGAGGCCATGGTGTGCCCATTCTCTGTCTCCATGCCTCTTTCCTTCTCTCTCAAACCAATCAATCAATCAATAAAATATTAAAAATAGCAAATACAGTAATATTTATGAAACCATTTAT
The DNA here is from genome assembly GCA_036346955.1 of Dipus sagitta. NCBI lineage: Eukaryota > Metazoa > Chordata > Mammalia > Rodentia > Dipodidae > Dipus > Dipus sagitta. The sequence goes on along the minus strand of CM070775.1, from coordinate 57,667,485 downwards.
CCAGGAAATATTCCTGGCATAATTACTAGATATCTGAGTCTATTTGGGATCTGAAGCAACAAAAATGACCTATGGAAAAGGACTCATGTTAGCTCAAAAATAAAAGGTTGTCAGTAAATAATTACAGTAAATATTTGCAAAGGTTTTAATAGACATCTTTAAAATTTCTTAACGGAGTATGAAGCAAAGATTCTCCATGACATTATTTATTTTCTGATTGTATAGATTAATTTGTAAATTCAAACTCCAGTTGTCTAAAACTAACATTTTAATTATGCTGCATAATAAAACTACCCCACAAAGTAGGGCCTTAAGATCATGATAGTATTTAATTGTGGATTTTGCAGTCAAATATAAAGGCTTTGTAGCAGCATATTTTCTGTGTTCCTCAGGCAAACCTGGAACTGGAAGTAAGGCTCAGTGTGAAGATGGCTTCTTCATATGAGGCAACATTATCTCTGGCTTTGGATAAAGGTTAGGTAAGACAGAGCTGGGGATTTCCAGTGTCAGGCATATGGGCTTCTTGTGGCTTTTTTTTAGTTCCTCATAGCATGTCAGCCCCAAAGGAAGCCATGGTATTCTCAGTCTTCTGACAGTCTTGGGCCCAGAGGAGCAAAACTTATTTCTAGTATATCTTGTCTCCAGAGTTATAGGTCAATTTCAAATTTGGTAGGATAAAGAATATGAATGTACATCTAAGACTCTTGTCACTGTCTATAGATAAGTCATAATGGACTATGTCAGGGAGGGGTGACATCCAATATACCTGATGTAAAACTCCATTTTAGTACTATGATTTTGAAAGGGCAATACTATATACTATGGGATATCTTAAAAGAAAGGATTACTTCTAGATTCCTAAAATAGTTTGTGCTAATCAATGTTAATTTTGTCTATATCACACAAAATATTTCTAATGGAAGTATTTTGTAGCTAATATTAAGCACATATTTATTGTATACCACAATATGATAAATATTTCATTCATTAACCTTAACAAAACTTTCTAGTAGTACTTCCCTGCATTACAAATAAAGACTCCGAGGCATAGGTAACTGAATAAAATCAGAACAGCTTACCTCCAAGCATAATGTCTTTCTGCAATTCTGAGAGCTTTAAAATCCTTCCTAAGAACACACAAATTTCACATTCCAGAAAAGTAATTTTCACATCAAATGTTTTCTCTTTTTTATTTTAGAGAGACAGAGAGAGGGAAAGAGAGAGAGAATTGCCAAGCCAGGGCCTCAGCCACTGAAGAATAAAATATTCATTATTTATTATAAAATGTTTTGAGAATTAGGTAACGTGGTTTCATGCCTGATATGAATTACTCAACCAGGTTTTACTCTAGATAAAACTACAAAATAGTTGATAATGAAAATATATATTGCTAGCTTTGTGTGTGTTTGCACATACATGTACATACAAATAATAATTAAAATTGAGAAGGAATAGGTAAATAAGCAGGAATATTAACATTTTTTATTTATTTATTTATTTTTATTTATTTTTTTGATTTTTCAAGGTAGGGTCTAACTCTAGCTCAGGCTGACCTGCAATTCACCATGTAGTTTCAGGGTGGCCTCAAGCTCTTAGCGATCCTCCTACCTCTGCCTCCTGAGTGCTGGGATTAAAGGAGTGCGCCAACAAGCCAAACAAAATTAACATTTTTAAAGACCAAAATTAGTTTTTAAAAACTATATTGAATCCTCTGGCTAAATATTTGTCTTTTTATATCTTTATTTTCTATTTTATGTATTCCATGATGTAATGGGATAGGTCTCATTTTCTATACAAGTTTAAACACATACTATGTATTGAATAAAGAAAGAAATTACAAAAGTTCATCATGGAACCATTAAAAAAAAGTCAGTAAAAAAACCCAAATCCATAAGAGTAGGTCAACAATAATTACACTGGAAAATTTCCTTGCCTCTTTTGCTTTTCATTTATCTGTTATGCAAAGAGAAAATTACTTGCAAATAGATTATAGTTACACTTTGAGACAATTATTTCAAGACTGATAGCAGAGAAAAAGTACTGAAGAGCTTTTGGAAAAATTGCAGTGGCATTTTTTAGAAGGTTCCATTAACATTAATTATGTTCTCCATGGAGTCATGAGTTTAAGCAAGTTTTTGCAAAGACAAATTCTCTCAATAGCAGGTGAGTGTTTTAATTTTTCAATTCAATACTATTTAAATTAGCACATTTAGGCCTTCTACTTTTTCTTTTTTTATTGAAATATGATTTGCTTACCATAAATTTGCCCAATTAAATCTTATAACTTAATGATTTCAACTACCTACTGAATTATGTAATCATTACCATTTTACATTTTTATCACCTCAAATAGAATCCTTTTTATCACATAGGAGTCACTCTTCTGCTTTCCATACTCAGGAATAGGAAAAACTACACTATTTTTATTTATAGTTACTTTAGGTAGAGCAATGAAAGGAAAATATTATAAAATTTAAAGTGAAAATTTTAATTGATATGTCTAGCTTACCACATGTATGTCTTTTTAAGTATAATGTCATTTCCTTTAGTTACATCCTATGAAATATTCAAAATATTCACTGCATATTCTCACTCATCTATAGCATCTAACCTGAATCTACCCAAGATGCTTTGCATACCCAGCAAGTATCTTGTGGACTAGACAATAGGATGGGTGGGGAGGACGGGAGGGCAAGGGAGGTGGTGGGAAACACAAATCTAGACCCAAATAGCAATGGTACCATAAAATTCTACATCCTAAAAGGCAGAGATCAAATGGCTGAAACTTCACCAGGCCCTTAGAGGGAACACCTGAGCCACAAGACACTGGAAAGAGTATGATGAAGACTGACCTCTCTCTCTCCACCCCCCCTTCTCTCTAACTCTTTTATATTAGTTATCTTTTCTTCCTTTTCTTAGTGGGCACTGACTTGTAACTCCCAGTACCTGCATGTGGCTATCATCCACAATGAGCTTTTGATCAGAGAGACCTACAAGATTTCCTGAAAGAAAGACAGATTTCTGTCATAGTACCTGATGACCCACCAAAGGTTAGTGGTAAGACCCTACTGCTGAGGACACCTTATGTAGTTGACACGTAAAATGGAATGGCATGGCTGGAAGCTGGAAGAGAGTCAGTCCCCAGACAGTGCGTCTAGTGCCAGAAGGTGCTACATGGGCGACTGGGGGAAATGACCGATATCTGTCCAAGCAACTCATGGTCTAATGTACTTAGCAGCAAATAACCTGTTGTGATGCTCACACAAGTGCAATAGTGGCACACAGCCATGGTGGGAAACCAACTGCTCTTGATTCAGCTAACTGATCCCCTCAGTGGTACAGGACCCATAGATGGATCTGATAAACAAGTCAGGAACATATCCAAACATAAGCCTGCTCTCCATCAACAAGCTACCATCAATCGTGGGCTGCAAGAGGGCTTACACCTATTAAATTTTCTATATGAAAGTAAGGGTTCTCTCATTTGTCTTGTGCTAACTTATTCTCCATTGGAGAATCTGCTTCCCATTTTCAGATAGACATAGATCCTAAGGAGAGAGCCCCATCATACCTCAAAAGGGCCCTGGCTGAAACTAAGAAAAATTGGCGAAACAAGCAAGGGTGCTGTTTTCTTGGTGAACCGGGTACCAGCACAAGGGTGAAGGAGATCAACACAGAGAAAAATCAACTCCTACCAAATCAGAGATCCAGAGACCCAGAGGCCCCCAACACCTCATCACTGAAGCAGACCAAAAATGAACCCAACATGGCTCAGGGAAATTTTGCGGGAGAGGGGGCCATAAGAATGTCAGAGCCAAATGTTGGGTCGTGATATGTAGAGACATTTCTCCTACCCATAACTGTGGGCTAACTCTAGAATGCATGACCCATATATCTCAATAAGGAGGGGCCATAACATAGTGAGTTATAGGTCAGCCTCAGCTAGAGTGAGACTCTATCTCAGAAAAAAAAAAAGAATATATCAAAAAGATTATTCACCCTGACTAAGTTGGCTTTATCCTAGGGATGCAGGGATGGTTCAACATATGCAAATCAATAAATGTAATACATCATATAAGTCTTCTGAAGGACAAAAATCACATTACCATCTCAATAGATGCAGAAAAGGCAATCAACATCTTTTCATGGCAAAAGTATTACAAAATTGGGAATAGAGGAATATATCTCAATATAATAAAAGCTATTTATGATAAAACTACACCAACATAATACTAAATGGAGAAAAACTTAGCTTTTCCACTAAACTCAGAAACAAAATAAGGGTGTCCACTTTCCCCACTCTTATTTAGTATAGTACTGAATGTCTTAGCTATAGCAAAGAAAAGAGACATGCATAAAAGGGATACAAATTGGAAAGGAAGAGATCAAATTGCCACTATTTGCAGACAATATGATTCTACACATAAAAGACCCTAAAAACTCTACCAGCAAACTGTTAGAGCTGTTAAAAACTTTTAGCAATGTAGCAGGATACAAAATAAATATACATAAATCAGTAGCTTCCCTATCTACTAACAACAAACATGTGGAGGATGAAATCAGGGAATATCTCCCATTCACAATTGCCTCAAAAAATAAATAAATAAATAAATAAATAAATAAATAAATAAATAAATAAAGTGCCTTGGAATAAACTTAACCAAGGAAGTGAAAGATTTCTACAATGAGAACTTTAAAACACTCAAGCAAATATACAAAGGTCTCAAATAAAACAGAACGCTAAGAAATCAATCAACCCAATGAAAAAATTGGCTATGGAACTAAATAGAGAATTCTCATCAGAGGAAATACAGATGGCATATAAACATCTAAATAAGTGTTCTACAACATTAGCCATCAGGGAAATGCAAATTAAAACTACCTTGAGATCCCATCAGAATGGCTACCATCAAGAAAACAAATAATAATAAATGTTGCCAAGGATGTGGAAAAATGGGGACCTTTTACACTGTTTGTGGGAATGTAGTCTGGTACAGCCAGTGTGGAAATCAGTGTGGAGGTTCTTGAGACAGCTAAAAACAGATTTACCATATGATCCAGCTATAGCACTCCTAGGCATATATCCTAATGACTCTTTTCACTACCTTGGAGATACTTGCACAACCATGTTTATTGCTGCTCTATTCATAATAGCTAGAAAATGGAACCAGCCTAGATGTCTATCCACAGATAAATGGATAATAAAGATGTGGTACATCTACACAATGGAGTTCTATTCAGTGGTAAAGAAAACCGAAATTATGAAATTTGCAGGGAAATGGATGGATCTCAAAAGCATTATACTAACTGAGGTAACCCAGCTCCGGAAAGCCAAATTTTGTATGTTCTGTCATACATGTGGATCCTAGCTACAAGTGTATAGACTTGTGTGTAATCTGGAACCAAAAATCAGTAGCAAAGGCCCATGAGCTAGAAAAAGGCTATAACAGAGGGAGTAGAGGAAAGGTCTTAACAGGATGGTATTGTATATATGTAAGTAGAAGAACAAATTACAGGGAGGGGAAAAGCCAAAGTGATGTCAGGGGAAGAGATTGTATAAAAGAAAGGTGGTGGGGTCAATCAAATGAAGCAGACCCAAAGTGAACCCAACGTGGCTCAGGGAAATTTCACAGAAGAGGGGGCAGAAAGACTGACAGAGCCACACGTTGGGTCATGATACTCAGAGACACTTCCTCCTACCCATAACTGTGGGTAACTCCACAATGCATGACCCATATACCTCAACAAGAAGGGGCCAGGGGGAGGGTTAGGACATGGAGGAAACTAACAATGATACTAACTTCACTGTATTCACTGAGTACAAAACTAGGTAATAAAAAAATTCAAGATATTCTGAATAAGACATATGAAAATCTACTTTCTTGAATAATTGCACATCCAGAATCCATAGATTGTTACTAGAAAATTTTCAGTGCCAGGAATGGGATACCTACTAGCGAGTTGTTGGCCAAGGAGGTCCCTGTTGCCTCCAAATCATTATAGGCTATTGCCAAGGCCCTTGGTTTCCCATGAGAAACAGATGTAAAGACCTTATTGCTGCCTTCACATGCCTGAGTGGCAGAGTTGTTAAGAAATGAAGCTGGTACTGAGCAGAAAACTTTCTCCCTGTAGCCCAGCCAATTGAAATCTGGAAAAAGCTTCACTGTGTGCAGCCTTATGGGAGACAGAAGCTATCAGCAGTGAAAACAGTGGACCCTGGAAGCCATAAGTTTGGCCAGACAGGCCAAATGACGGGATGAGTGAAAGAGTGGCATGTCTGCTTGGGAGGAAACCAACTGCTCTCTAATTGGACTGAAGGTGCACTATGTGGGAGGGAATAAATGTCTGGTGCTGAAAACCTAACCAAAAGCCTATGGCAGGGAGTATTCTGAGCCTTAGGGGTATAAAGCCTGCTCTTGTCTGGATAAATGCATATATTACTCTCATCAAGTTGCCCTGAAAGCACTACATTTAATGTTCATATCCATATATTAATGCTACTCTCACTTCTGGTTACAGAAGTTTCTCTTTTCAGATTGTGATGGCCACTGGGATTACCCAAAAGGCAACATAGTGCTGAGAAGGTGAGATAGAGGAGTGTCCAGCACTGAAACATCTCACACCCTCCAAGACTCAGGGTCCATTATGGAAGAGGTGGCAGAAAGAATTTAAGAGCCAAAGGAAGGGCACCGCTCCTTACATACAACTGTCTGGACAGAATTTGGCTTTGATATCCAAGACCTCACAGTGCCTAGCAATACCTACACAAGACCCTCATAATAGGCGAAAAAATGATGACATCAATTTAAGAGAGACTAATGGAGAGAGGGAGGGGATATGACAGAGAGCAGAGTTTTGAAGGGGAAGGTGGGGGAGGGGAGGTAAATACCATGGTTTGTTGTTTGTAACTATAGAAGTTGTCAATAAAAATATATACACTAAGAAAAAATTAAGCACAATGTCAAAAATGGTACTAGCAATCATATCATTACTATCATTGTTTAAATACAAATATCTACTAGTATTGTTGGTGAATATGGGTAAAACCCATTTAAAATAAAATTTGCATGGAAAAATCCAAATGGTAAATTAATTCAAGCATATTTTCGTTTTACAACAATCCACTTTAAAATTCAAGACTTGCTATGCATATTTGTGATTTTTGGAGGAAGGGTTAAGTTTGGCCCATTGTTCACTCCATTATGGCAGTGAAAATATTATGGTGGGAGTGAACCATAGGCATGGTTTGCACACTTCTTGGAGATGAGGAAGCAGAGAGCAGACTGGAAAGACATGGAAACAAAAGGATCTGCCCCAGTGACCAACTTCTTTCAACTAGACTCTATCTCCTCAAGGTGCCACAACCTCCTCCAGCCACTCCACCAGCAGAGGACCCAATGTGCAAACACAGAAGCCTATAGAGGTCATTTCATAATCAAATGACAACATTGTGTCATAATAACAGAGATGACAAAAGTTGACATATTTGGTCTTACACCCTTTAGTCAAGAACATTCTTCAATTCATCATCTTCTTGTATTTCTTCAGTGAACATGATACTCATTAGATTTATTTTGATAACAGAATGTATTCTATAAATATATAATTAAGATATAAGGAAACAAGGCATATAAGCAAGGCATGCATTCTATGTCCTATTTATACTGAATACACTTTGCTATTATTACTTTGACTGCAGTGCCTCAACACACTTTTACTTTCTTGAAATCCATCACTACTTAATAAGCTGCCTTTCTCACTGCTGTGAATAAATACTAGACAAAAGAAAGCTAAGGGGGATGGGGAGATGGCTCAGGGGTTGAAGACGCTTGCTTTCAAAGTCTGATGGTCCTGGTTTGATTCCTCAGTAATCATGTAAAGCTAGATACACAGGACGGTGCATGTGTCTGGAGTGTGTTTGCAATAGTGGGAGACCCTGGTGTATTCATACTATCTCTCTTAAATAAATAAAATCTTCACAAAATCTTTATTAAAAGCAACCTAAAAAGGAAGGTTTATTTAATCTAACAGTTCAAGATTATAATCTATCATGGATAGAAAGACATGGTGCTAGAAGCATGAAGCAAATGGTCAGATTATATCCACTGTCAGGAAGTAGAAAGCAATGAATGCAGATACTCATCTTATTTTCTCCTTTTTGTGCAGTAACAATGTGTAAAAGTTGTGGGGATTTCCCTCTGCTAGAAAGTCCCACACAGAAATTTCCAGAGATTTGCATCCATGCCCAGTCTAAATCCTGTTAGGTTGACAACTAAGATTAAACATTACAAGTCCATGCCTTATCAATGTAGTACCCAAATATATCACTTATAATCATACCCATATACCCCTTGTTCCCGAAGGTTTATGGCTATCAAAATCCACTTTGACTAAGTTGAAAAGCCCCACACACTTTAATATTTCCAATTCTGCTAAAATGTCTAAGTGCAGAGTCATTTATGAGAATCAGATAAACTCTTACCTGTGAGTTACTACAACATCAAAAAAAAAATATTATATACAATGGCACAGAGTAAATATTCCAATTTTCAAAAGGAGGAATGAGAGCCTAGAAATAAAACTCAGGAAAACAAAACTGAACCACAGCAAGGTAAATTTCAAATATTTCAGCTTAATTTTTGGCATCTGGAGCTCTTGGTTTAATCCTCTGGCTCCCAAGAGTAGGATAGACCTATCCTCCAGTTCTGCTGCTTGAAGAACATAACCTCTCTCTTGAACAGCTCCACTCCATGCCCAAAGCTTTCCTAGGAGGACATCCCAAGGCTCTGGAAGTTCCAATATCTTGGAGTCTATTGCAACTTGGAATTCAACAATGAAGATAACTTCACACAATGGCCTCTCAGCAATGCCTTGTAGAGAATCAAATCCTGCTTTCCATTGCCCTCAGGGACTCTGTAAATGTGGAGAAAGACTCCATGAACTTCTTAAAAATATATTTTAAGCTGGGCATGGTGGCACACGCCTTTAATCCCAGCACTCAGGAGACAGAGGTAGGAGGATTGCCGTGAGTTTGAGGACACCCTGAGAATCCATTGCAAATTCCAGGTCAGCCTGGGCTACAGTGAGACCCTACTTTGAAAAAAAAAATTTATTATTTATTTGAGAGAGAGAAAGAGGCAGAGAAAGGGAGAGAGAGAGAGTGGGAGTGAATGGGTGGGCCAGGGTCTCCAGCCACTGCAAACAAACTCCAGATGCATGCTCCCACTTGTGCATCTGGCTTACATGGGTCCTGGAGAATGGAACCAGGATCCTTTGGCTTTGCAGGCAAACATATTAACTGCTAAGCCATCTCTCCAGCCCCATGATTTTTTTTAATGTTCTATCTTTCAATCCTATAAAATCAGTTCCACATGAATGATACTTCCAAGTTCTACTGCCAACTTTAGATATAGCCTGGCCCCTTTGGACTACAGCTGCAGGAGCCCTGTATGACTTCCAGGTTGACCTTGGTGAAACACTTCCCAAGGCAATTGTTTTCAACTGAAGAACTCCTATAAATGTCTTCCTTCAAGTGTCTTTCTTCAGTATCCGCAGGAATGGTATCATCCTGACTTTCAAGATTCTGTTGTCAGTTATATTAGTTCATTACTCTTAAATTCAGTTTTACTTAAGTTCTCCAGACACAGGCAGATGACAGCCAGATTATTTGTCAGGACGTGACATAATTGCCTGTAATCCAATCCCAACAATCTTTATTCCTCTCTGAAACGTTATGATCCATGGCCCTACTCTCAATGTTTATTCCTCTCTGAAGCACAATGGTCACTTGCCCCTACTGTCAGTGTTTCTCTCACCATTCTTTGTTTTTCAAACTTCCACCAGAATGTCTCATTAAGTTCTGCTTAATAGTATTCAAGGGTTTTTTTTTTTTTTTTTGACCCAAAGTTCCAAATTCTTCCACAGTCTTTCACAAAACAGTTCAAAAGATGTACAAATCACATGGTCATATTTATCACATCAATGATCCAACTTCTGGTACCAATTTTCGGTCTTAGTTACTTTTCCAGTTGTAATGATAACATATGCTGATCTAAGAAATTTATGGAAGTTTATTTTCACTTGGGGTTCAAGGTTATAGACCACTTTGAAAAAGAAGACAGAGAAGTAAGTGTATGAAACAGCTGGCAATATTGGGAGAACAGAATCTTTTCATGGAGAAAGAGGGAAAATGTTCACTTGATTTATTTCATTATGAATGCAAACAGCAAAAATGTGCCTGATATTTTTGCTTTTGTGCGGGAGATATCAGAAAAATTATCCCAGAGATAAATGGCTTATTGCAGCCTAGCCTTCATGGTGACTCACCTTCAATGATAGCTCTTCCTATGATTGTGAAACAGAATTCACCAAGTCATGCATTGTTCACTTACTAGCAGGGAAAATGCACTGGGTTTAGGCTGTTGTTAAAATTATATGAAAATCTCATGAAGAGAGTACATGTGCCAGAAAAAATAAAAGCAGCAGCAGCAGAAGCCATCATCACCAGCACATGCTACAGTTACAAATGAAAACTGAGAAAATGACACAGTTCTGAAAATTAATTCTAGATAAGGTTTCACATCACATTGCACGTTAGCCTGGAATTTATTTTCTAGATCATGTTGACCCAAAATTTGTTATGATCATACTATCTCCACAACCCCAGGAATGACAGCTCCCAGTTGGTCTGCATCTTATGATGTAGACCAGGATGACCTCCAACTTGAAGCAATCCTCTGGTCTTTGCATCCCCAGTGCTGGGCTACGATAATGTGTGGAGGGAAATCTATTAATTAAGGAACCATAAATGCAGCCTGACCTCATAACAGAATTCTCACAAGCTTGCTATATAGGCATCACAAACTACTAGCCTTGGAAAGCAACAATCTGGAAACATGTGGCTGCAGCCCCAACATGCTGCTTCTCAAGCCTTTGACCAGGATTGAGCTTCGATCAACTATGGTATTAATGGCCCTGATTTGCATTGCATTATGGCTCCAGCTGACTTCCTTTCTTTGAACTATACACAAGTCCAGATCGACTTTCTTACTGGGAACAAGTATGTCTCCCTATTGTAGACACATCACTCCCTTCACTCCCCCACACACATCCCATTACCCTATACCACAAGCCTCATTATACTTATTACCCAGCTTTCTGCCCTCTTTTAGTTTTCCAAGTAAACTATGCTGTCAAGAAAAAGTCTGTGTGCCACCACATATTTTCTTTATAACTGCGAATACAAGTGTGTTGGTGTGTGTGTGTAGGTATGTTTGCATGTGTTTGTGAATCAGTGATCTTGAATTGAAACTAAATGATAATTTAAAAACCCATGATTCTATTAGAGAACTTTAAAAGTAAGAGGTTCTCTTCTAGCATGTTGTACAATAAGGCTTGCTGCCATCCCAGCATTCTCAGTATCTTACTATCCTTTAAAACCCTATGATGTTAGGAGAGGCCCGTCCTAGGTAAGAAGCATCATTATGCCAGGCTGCATATTAAGGCTTACTGTATTTCAGTATATTCAAAGTAACATAAACATCATTTCTAAGTTCTACTTCACAATAAAATAGAAGTCACTAAATATGAACAGAAAACTGTGATTAAGTAAATTGAAACCAAGAATTATAGAATATAATTAAAAGCCATAATTGCAATATTATACATTTTATTTATTTACTTGTGAGGAGAGAGAGAGGCCTCTTGCCACTGTAAACAAACTCCAGATGCATGCACCATTTTGTGCATCTGGCATTATGAGCATACTGGGGAATTTAACTTGAACCACAGGTCTTACAAACAAGTACCTTTAACTACTAAGACATCTCCCCAGGCCCAATAATTGCAATATTGAAAACACACTTTAAAATATAATAGTCTATGTCCTAAAATGTGATGTTCTGAAGTTGGAAAACTAAGTCAATATGTTGTGCTAGTTTGAAGTTAAATTAAGTTAAGTTGAAAAGAGCCATTTAAATTTATTTTCTTCAGGAATAGGCAGTTTTCTCTATGCAGCAAACAGCTTCAGGTCACTGAGATGAACTTCCAGACCTGACACAATTATGGAGAAAGGGATTTCTTGAAGCTTACAGATAGAGGGGAAGTTCCATAATGGCAGAAAAAGGTGGCCCTGCTTTCACAGGTCCAAGCAGAGAGAGTGGCCACAAGCTAAATTCCTAAAAACATACCACAAAACAAGCACACTTCATAAACTCCAAGCACCTTGAATATTTTTAGATTGGAATATCAAATCCACTACCACACCTGAGGACTAGACCACCTAGTGACAACTCCTCCATCCAGGTGGCTGGAAATCCAAGGAGTTTTATAAACTCCTGAATCTATTGAGAGGTATTTATTCAAACTACCACATTCCACCCCTGGCCCCCAATAGATTCAAAATCATCTCACATTGTATATTGTACTGAGTACAGTTTCAAGGGTCCTCACAGTCTTTACCAACTTAAGATAGCTTCAAAGTCCCAAGTATCATATGGTGTTTAAGATAGTCTCTTAGCTTGGAGTCATGTAGAACCAGACAAGTTAAATACTTGCAAAATATAAAGGTACAGAGTAAACATTTTCAACTGGTATAAGGTATAGCAAGGAGAGACTAGATCAATTCAAACTCAACAACCATCAAAAAAACAACAAACTTCTGAAGTTCAAATTAAGTCCTAACCAGTGACTGACAGTCTCTGGATTTTCCAGTTCCATCCTTCCAGCTGTCAAGAGCAGGCACAGAAAACTTCCATCCCTGGCCAATAATGCACTCTGTGGTAGTACTTGCACAGGCCTAGTATATCCAAAACATCTTCGGGTCTTCATACAAAGCACAGTCCATCTTCCAATGGCTTTGTTAGCTTATCATGGTCCTCACACCCTACCTCATAACACATCTCAGCAGTGGCTCCTGGAACCATGTGTGTACTTCTTGACCAACTCCATGCATTTTTCATCCTTCCAAAACCAATACCAGGTTTGCAGGACACAGCCATATTTTTAAATCAGGGACAAAATAGATCATGATCTTGAAGAGCAGGTTCCTTTTCCAGTCAACTCTTTCCAAAAGAGTTTGCATTTCTGTCATACTCTTTCCTCAGGCATCTCTCAATTATTTTGATGTAAAGCCATCTGGCCATCTTCCTTAAGATTGCTATTGTGTTGACAATAGCAGCTTCAGTAATCTACAACCAGTCTCAGTGCATGAAATTTTAACTTGTTTGAGGTTTTCCAACTTAAAATCTTAAACCTCAAGTATCTTTAGCCAAGCACATCAGCCCATTACAAATTTAACCTTGAACAAACTCTCTGGGCCCAGGCAGTAGAACACAGCCAGCCCTTATGCCAGTAGCCCAGTTCTACCAAAGTCCTCTACAGTCTTTCCTTGCCATTGCAAAGTTCATAACCCAAGTCTACAACTTCAAAAGCTGCACTTAACATTCTCAAACCCTCCACAGTATAGTCCATAAAACTTGGCTTACCACTCCAGAAGGCATCTTCAGTTGCAAGCAACAATTCCATGCCTATTGCTCCAAAACCAAAGTTCCAAAAGACAAATATCCACATGGTCAGATTCATGTCACCCCACATTCTGTCTGTAGCAGACAGCTTCAGTTCGCTGATATGAACTTCCAGACCAGACAGTTATGGAGAAAGGGATTTCTTGAAGTTTACAGATCCAGTTCCATAATGGCAGAAGAGGCTCACCCTATTTTCACAGGTCCAAGCAGAGAGAGAGAGAGAGACAGACCACAAACCAAATCCCTAAAACCATACCACAAACAAATACACTTTAGAAACTATAGATATTGTGCATATTTTTAGATTGTAATGTCAAATCCACCACCACATTTTAGGGCTGGACTGCCTCATAACAACTCCTCCAAACAGATGGATGGAAATCAAATAAGTTTTAATAAAATCCTAGATTTAATGGTGGGAATTTATTCAAACTACCTCACTCTATTTCAAGATTTCATTGAATTATTTTTAGCACCTTCTAGAAAGTGAGAATAGATGGCAGAGTGGAAAAAAACTTACAAAATGGATCAATAAAAGAACACAGAAACAGCTGATCATGTAAATATGACAGTACTGTCCAGAATGTATGGTGATTTTATTCTATGTATTTATTTATTTGTTTATTTATTTATGTATTTATTTATTTTTGAGAGATGATATAGTTACCTAGCCCTGGCTAGCCTTCAAATAGTGATCTTCCTGTTTCAATCTGAATTTTGGAATTACATTCATGTACCATGGGATTTCTTTATATTAACATTTGCTAATGAAATAAATTTTTGGTTATATCATTCAACAAAAATATAAAATTCCTTAATATAATGCTTTAAAAGTATAAAATAAAAGAAAACAAGTTAAGAGACAGGCTGCTATAGTTTATATGTTATATACCTGGCTTTTTATGCGATTCACTGGATTATACAATGAGTGCACATGTATATCCATTATAGCCATGACTTTAAAACCAGCACCTTTGCCTCTATTTATTCTTCAAGCACTACATAGCACTTTCAGATCATTTTTATTTTTTCACAATAAATTAACAAATTTGCACTGATATCCTGCATAATCTATCTACATGCCTGAATAAGTAGATGCGTGTGCACAAATGGGTGGGAGAGAGCTTAAATATGCAATGAGTAATCATTATTGTCTTTCTTGCCTAAAATATCCAAGAAGTATAAAAATTAGTCATGGTTGATTTAGTCCATATATTTTCAACAGTGAATTTGATAGAAGAATATTGGTTTACTTAATGTGTGGGTATTTGCAGTGGCAAGCCAAAATCAAGATTGAGTTATCTACAGGCACTAGCTGATGTGCAACCACAGCCTGTCAGAATAGAGTATGGCTGGTAGCCATGATAGTTTAGGAGTGGTTTGGGGGTGATTTATTACCTTTAGGTCCAAAACCTGGATTTTGTTACTATAGCCAAAAGTCAAATTACAACCCAACACACTTATGTTAAGTGACCTTCAGGGAAAACTTAAACATTGTAGTTCTGCTAATGCAGTCACTCATCTTTCACAAAAGCATTTCTTTAATTGGAATACTTTCTTTCTAAGTGTTCTGACAAAGTCCTTCTAGATTAAGTCCAATTACAAACTATACAGGAAATATTTACCTGGTTTTGGAGGTCTTTCTGTGTTCTCCAATAGTGATTTTTAAACAACTCCAGTGTAAAATCAACATCTGTGGTTATTTCACTTGTGTGTTACGTGTCCTTTCACTCAAGCTTTCTTTGTTTAGAATAACCACAGAGTCTCATTTTTTTGATACTGACATCTGCCAGAGTACCTAGAGAATCACAGTCATACTTATCTTTGAAAGAAACCAAAGAACAGACTTCCGGTCAAGATGGCGGCATAGGAACCACGCCTAAGCAGCCTAGGGGAGAAAAAGCCAAAGAAAACCCAGCAAAATACACAAGGGAGGTGTATAAGAGATTAAAACAGCAGCGGAGAAGTAGGAGATATCCAGAGCCCACACGGGCAGGCCGAAGCAGCTCCGGCAGCGGCAGCTCGGGTTCCGGCAGCGGCAGCTCGGGACCCGGTAGCGGCGACTTGGGCTCCGGCAGCGGCACCTCGGGACCCGGTAGCGGCGATTCAGACTCTGGCAGCGGCAGCGGCAGCACGGGCACCGGCGGCTGCATCACGGGCTCCGGCAGTGGCGACTCGGGATCCAACAGCGGCGGCTCAGACCCCGGCAGCGGAAGCGGCGGTGGAAGCCGGAAGCGGCGGTGGAAGCCGTGACTCCAGCCCCAAAAACACCATCAGCTGCTCCGGTACCGGCCACAGCGGCTTCAGGGCAGCGAATCCAGCAGCGGAGGCTCCAGCGGCTTCAGCGGCAGAGGCGGATCCCGCAGCGGCAGCACCAGCGGATCAGAGGCGGAGGACCCAGCAGCGGCAGCTCCAGCGGATCAGCGGGGGCAGACCCAGCAGCGGCATCTCCAGTGGCGGATCCAGCAGCAGTGGTCCCAGCAGCGGCAGCTCCAGCGGCAGCAGCGGGGATCCAGCATCAGGGGCGCCAATCTGCAGGGCCACAGTTGCCAGGCTTGGTTTGCCCCACAGGAAAAGCCAATACCCAGTTCCAGAAAGCAGAACAGCGGCCCAACATCCCAGCCAGCAACTTGACTGAGACCAAAAGCACCCAAAGAGGTAACTGGGATTGAACCAGGGAAGGGTCTCACCTGGTCACAAGCTGACTTGGATCCCTCAACAGACCAGAAATCTTAACTTCTTTGTTGATAGAGGATCTGGTTTTTATAATACCTAATCTTGCATAAATGCTCGGTGCTGTTCTTGACTAAATGTGTATAGGGTTTAGTTAAATTTTAGAATATACCTGTATTTTATTCCACTCAACCTATTTGAATACCCCCATAGCAGGCAAACTTAACCCCTAGGACCACGTGTCTAGATACTCTGAGAGTGGTAAGAGCCACACCTAACATCTTAATCTCCTACATAGAAGATATACAATATCAGATCAATAGATACAGCAAAGGATACCCAGCTAACTGGAAAATCTAAGCAGTAACTTAATCCAAGATGCAAAAATATATACATTATAACACAAGAAACACCAAAAACCAAGGCAATATAAATCCACCAAAAAGCATCAATGCTTCAGAAATGACCTCTAGTGAAAACGAGTTAGAGAAAATGCCTGAGAAAGATTTCAAAAGAATGATTGTAAATATGTTCAATGAACTCAAAGAAGAAATCAAAGGAATCAGAGAAGATACAGGACACCAATTTAACGAAATAAAGAAATCAATACAAGACATAAATAAGGAAATAGAAATAATGAAGAAAAACCAGTCAGAATTACTAGCAATGAAGAACACAGTTAATGAAATAAAAAACTCTGTAGAAAATCTCACCAGTAGAATGGATGAAGGAGAGGATAGAATATCTAAGCTAGAAGACCAGGTGGCAGATCTAATACAATCCAACAAAGAGAAAGACAAACTAATAGAAAAGTATGAATGGGAATTTCAAGATATTCGGGACACTATGAAAAGATCAAATATAAGAATTCAGGGTATAGTAGAAGGAGAAGAATTTCAATCCAAAGGTATAGTAGGCATCTTCAACAAAATCATAGAAGAAAACTTCCCCCAAATTGGGAAAGAGGTGCCAATGCAGATACAGGAAGCATTTAGAACACCAGCCAGACAAAACCTGGAAAGAACCTCTCCTCGCCATATTATAATCAAACTACCAAACACACAATCCAAAGAAAAAATATTGAAAGCAGTTAGAGAGAAAAATCAAGTTACCTACAAAGGCAAGCCCATCAGGATCACAGCAGATTACTCAACACAAACTTTCAAAGCCAGAAGGGCTTGGAGTGAAGTATTCCAAACTCTGAAAGATAACAACTGTCAACCAAGACTACTTTATCCTGCAAAACTATCCATTCAAATAGATGGAGAAATAAGGACATTCCATGACAAAAGCAGGCTAAAGGAGTATTTGAAGACAAAACCAGCTCTACACAAAATACTTGAAAGAATCCTCCATGCCGAAGAGAAAGAAAAACACACATATAAGGAACCTGGAAAACAGCAAACAACACTCAAATACTAGTTAATATAAGAGAGCAAAGGTAGAACCAGAACCACAAAAAAAAAAAAAAAATGGCAAGCATAAATACACATCTTTCAATAATATCTCTTAATATCAATGGCCTCAATGCTCCAACCAAAAGACATAGATTTGCAGACTGGGTTAAAAAGCAGGACCCTACAATTTGTTGTCTCCAAGAAACTCACCTTTCTACAAAGGATGGACATTATCTTAGGGTGAAAGGTTGGAAAACGGTGTTTCAAGCAAATGGACCCAGAAAGCAAGCAGGGGTTGCTATCCTAATAGCTGACAAGGCAGACTTCACTCCAACATTAGTCAAGAAAGATAAGGAAGGTCACTTTATATTGATTAAGGGCACACTCCAACAGGAGGACATTACAATCCTAAACATATATGCACCTAACATGGGGGCTCCCAAATTCATCAAACAAACACTGTTAGAACTAAGGTCACAGATAACACCAAACACAGTGGTAGTTGGTGACTTTAACACCCCACTCTCATCAATTGACAGGTCATCCCGGGAAAAAATAAACAGAGAGGCATCTGGACTAAACGAGGTCATAGAAGGAATGGACCTAACAGACATATACAGGACATTTCATCCAAATGCTGCAGAATATACATTCTTTTCAGCAGCACATGGATCATTCTCTAAAATAGACCATATATTAGGACACAAAGCAAATCTTAACAAATTCAGGAAAATTGAAATAATTCCTTGCATTCTATCTGACCACAATGGAATCAAACTACAAATCAATAGCAAGAAAGGATATAGAGCATACACAAAATCATGGAAACTAAACAATACATTACTAAATGATGAATGGGTCAATGAAGAAATCAAGAAGGAAATCAAAAAATTTATAGAGTCAAACAATAATGAGAACACAACATACCAAAATCTCTGGGACACAATGAAGGCAGTTCTAAGAGGTAAATTTATAGCTTTAAGTGCCTATATTAAGAAATTAGAAAGGTCGCAAATAAATGACCTAATGCTTCACCTTAAAGCCTTGGAAAAAGAAGAACAAGGCAAACCAAAAATCAGTAGACGGGAAGAAATAATAAAGATTAGGGCAGAAATTAATGAAATAGAAACCAAAAAAACAATACAAAGAATTAATGAAACAAAGAGCTGGTTCTTTGAAAGGATAAACAAGATTGATAAACCCTTAGCAAATCTGACCAAAAGAAAGAGAGAAGAGACACAAATTAATAAAATTAGAGATGAAAAAGGTAACATCACGACAGATGCCAGAGAAATTCAAAAAATCATAGGGACATATTATAAAAACATATACTCCACAAAGTATGAAAATCTGAAAGAAATGGATGATTTCCTTGATTTATATGACCTACCTAAATTAAATCAAGATGAGATTAATCACTTAAATAGACCTATAACAAGCATGGAGATCCTAACAGTTATCAAAAATCTCCCAACTAAAAAAAGCCCAGGCCCAGATGGATTCACTGCTGAATTTTACCAGACCTTCAGGGAAGAGCTAACACCATTGCTTCTTAAGCTTTTCCATGAAATAGAAAAAGAAGGAATTCTACCAAACTCCTTCTATGAAGCCAGCATCACTCTGATACCAAAACCAGGCAAAGATAGAACAAAAAAGGAAAATTACAGACCAATCTCCCTCATGAACATAGATGCAAAAATTCTCAACAAAATATTGGCAAACAGAATACAAGAATACATTAGAAAGATCATTCACCCTGACCAAGTAGGCTTTATCCCAGAGATGCAGGGATGGTTCAACATACGCAAATCTATAAATGTTATACATTATATAAATGGGTTGAAGGACAAAAATCACATGATCATCTCATTAGACGCAGAGAAAGCATTCGACAAAATCCAACATCCCTTCATGATAAAAGTCCTACAGAGACTGGGAATAGAAGGAACATATCTCAATATAATAAAGGCTATTTATGATAAGCCTACAGCCAACATATTACTAAATGGGGAAAAACTGGATGCTTTTCCACTAAAATCAGGAACAAGACAAGGGTGTCCACTGTCCCCACTTTTATTTAATATAGTTCTGGAAGTCTTAGCCATAGCAATAAGGCAAGAGACATGCATAAAAGGGATACAAATCGGAAAGGAAGAGGTCAAGTTATCATTATTTGCAGATGACATGATTCTATATATAAAGGACCCTAAAGACTCTACTAGCAAACTGTTAGAGCTGATAAAAACCTACAGTCATGTAGCAGGATACAAAATAAATACACAGAAATCAGTAGCCTTCATATATGCTAACAACAAACACACAGAGGATGAGATCAGAGAATCACTCCCATTCACAATTGCATCAAAAAAAATAAAGTACCTTGGAATAAACCTTACTAAGGAAGTAAAGAATCTATACAATGAGAACTTTAAAACACTCAAGCGAGAAATTGCAGAAGACACTAGGAAGTGGAAAAACATCCCTTGTTCCTGGATTGGAAGAATCAATATTGTGAAAATGGCAATCTTACCAAAAGCAATCTACACATTTAACGCAATCCCCATCAAAATTCCAAAGGCATTCTTCACGGAAATAGAAAAAACAATCCAAAAATTCATTTGGAATCACAAAAAACCTCGAATATCTAAAATAATACTGAGCAACAAAAATAAGGCTGGTGGTATCACCATACCTGATTTTAACCTATACTACAGAGCCATAGTAACAAAAACAGCATGGTACTGGCACAAAAGCAGACTCGTAGATCAATGGAACAGAATAGAGGACCCAAATGTAACCCCATGTAGTTATAGCCACCTGATATTTGATAAAAATGCCAAAAATACTCATTGGAGAAAAGACAGCCTCTTCAGCAAATGGTGTTGGGAAAACTGGATATATATCTGTAGAAGGATGAAAATAGATTCTTCTCTTTCTCCGTGCACAAGAATTAAGTCCAAATGGATTAAGGACCTTAACATCAGACCTGAAACTCTGAAACTGCTAGAGGAAAAAGTAGGGGAAACCCTTCAACATATTGGTCTTGGCAAAGACTTTCTGAATACAACCCCAATTGCTCAGGCAATAAAACCACAGATTAACCACTGGGACCTCATGAAAATACAAAGATTCTGCACTGCAAAGGACACGGTGAAGAAAGCAAAGAGGCAACCTACAGAATGGGAAAAAATCTTCACCAGCTATACATCTGATAGAGGATTAATATCTAAGATATACAAAGAACTCAAGAAGTTAAATAATAAGGAATCAAACAAACCAATCAAAAAAATGGGAAATGGAGCTAAATAGAGAATTCTCAAAGGAAGAAATACGAATGGCATATACGCATCTAAAAAAATGTTCTACATCCCTAGTCATCAGGGAAATGCAGATTAAGACTACATTGAGATTCCATCTCACTCCTGTCAGATTGGCTACCATCATGAAAACAAATGATCATAAATGTTGGCGGGGATGTGGAAAAAGAGGAACCCTTCTACATTGTTGGTGGGAATGCAATCTGGTCCAGCCATTGTGGAAATCAGTGTGGAGGTTCCTAAAACAGCTAAAGATTGATCTACCATATGACCCAGCTATAGCTCTCCTAGGCATATATCCTAAGGACTCATCTCATTACCTTAGAGATACTTGCTCAACCATGTTTATTGCTGCTCAATTTATAATAGCTGGGAAATGGAAACAGCCTAGATGTCCCTCAACTGATGAGTGGATAATGAAGATGTGGCACATTTATACAATGGAGTTTTACTCAGCAGTAAAGAGGAATGAAGTTATGAAATTTGCAGAAAAGTGGATGGATCTGGAAAGAATTATACTAAGTGAGGTAACCCAGGCCCAGAAAGCCAAGCGCCACATGTTCTCCCTCATATGTGGATCTTAGCTAGAGATGATTGGGCTTCTGTGTGAGAAGGAAAAAACTCAGTAGCAGAGGCCAGTAAGTTAAAAAAGGAGATAGAAAGGGAAGAGAAAGAAAGGGAGGAGGGCTTTTATTAGGTTGGTATTGTATATATGTAAGTAGAAAGATTGAGATGGGGAGGGGATATGATGGAGAATGGAATTTCAAAGGGGAAAGAGGGGAGGGTAATACCATGGGATTTTTTTTGTTATCATGGAAAATATTAATAAAAATGGAGAAAAAAAAAAAAAAGAAGTTGTGGGAGGAGAGAGCTGAAGGGACATCCTGATTACAGTGAGACGTGGAGAAGCAGCTGGCAAGTGTGTCTTCTTCCCTGTCTGCACTGTTAACGTTAGTGCTCTACAAATGTGCTGGAATTTCGGGTTCTTCTTTGAATTCCTTGTATCATCCCTCTAGTTCTCTCACTAATAAATTTTAAAACTGTAACATGGGGGCTGGAGAGATGGTTTAGTGGTTAGGGTGCTTGCCTATAAAGCCAAATGGCCTGGTTCAATTCCCCAGGACCTACATAAGCCAGCCCCCTCTCTCTCCGTGTGTGTGTGTGTGTGTGTGTATCTGCTCTTTCTGTCTCTCAAAAAATTTAAAAAAATAAAAATAAAAATAACTTTAACATGGGCTGGAGAGATGGTTAGTGGTTAAGGCATTTACCTGCATAGCCTAAGGACCCAGGTTCAATTCCCCAGTACCCATGTAAGCCAGATGCAGAAGGCACATGCATCTGGAGCTCGTTTGCAGTGGCCAGAGGCCCTGGTGTGCCCATTCTCCCTCTTTCTCTTCCCCTCCCCCTTTCTCTCAAGTAAATAAATAAAATATTTTAAAACTTAAAAAAAAAAAAAAAGGAAAGAAACCAAAGAACAGCACAATAAAAGGCATGAGTAAACAAACTGACAACTTACTTGAAATAAAAGTTTATAGAAAATTAGTTGAGAACCTTTTAGAAAGGTCCTTTTGCTACATGTACTTGTACAAAATCAGACCATAGAGCAATTAATCATCTTAATGCATTAAAGAAACAAGTAGGGTGAACTTATATATATTTATTATATTAGTATGCATGCTTATTATGTACCATCCCACTGTTGAGTCGCCTCATCTACACGGAAAAAATCCTCCTGCATGTGCCTTCACTATGACTCAACATATTATGAGTAAGTAAAGAGGAACCAATTCTTCTCTAAATACTCATTTATCTACCTTCGTCTATCCTTTCTTTTCCATTTATATTTTTAGTCAGAGAAACATTTTTTAAAGACATAGATCAATTATAGGTGCAGACACTCTTTTCACTTTTTAAGACCTAGATTTGGATTCAAGGTTGCTGTAAATTTAATCTGGTAATATTTTTTAAATTTTGTTAGACTCTAACACCTAAAAACATCACATATTCTGAAAAAATAAAAATAATAGTCATATTGGTTTTAAGTTTGTTTCTTCATCTAATGTACTATCAAAGTTTATATAATTTTCAAAGGGTCATTAAATTTCCAATAGTGACCTTTATATCTTTATTACATTGTGAGGCTTATATGAGAAAAAGAATGCAAATTTTAACATAAAAATATCAACAAAACAAGAACTGTGGAAAATACTTTACATACATATTTTTCTGTTTAGATTACTCTACAAACTCAAGAAGAGAATATTACTGATATTTAAGTAGTCAATTAAAGCAAAATATGAGTATATAAATGAATAGCAATGTTTTTCCATTAGCTTAACTCCATTTATTTACATCTATTTCCAAGTTTTCCTTCTCTTTCTACTTATGTATATATCCTTGTGTCTGAAAATAACACTATTTTTGTCTATCCTAGTGGCAAGATCTGTGATCTTGGGTAGCATATAATACCCTCGATATTTAAGTTTTTTCTTCAGTTGAATAAGATGTTGTATTAATGTTTTCAAGTTTGAGAGTTGATTGGATTCTGGGATGGAATATCTGGGAATGTGGAACATAAGAGTTGCCATAAATGTCCATAACAACCACACAAAAAATGTTCATGGTATTTTAACCTTGGTACTTAGTTTTATGATGGTAATAGTCATCATTTAAATTGAAAACTTAAAGCTCAATGCTCAATTAAAAGTGATTAAAGGCAGCCATCTCAGTTGATACTGGGTCAGACCTGGGTTCTAGTCCTTCCAGGGAAGGCAAGGTGGCATCTCCCTGGGGTCTGTGTCTGTCTATTAAAAAACTATTTTAGGACATCTGGGTAAGATAGCTGCAAAGGAGTCACACTAATTCAGCCTAGGAAGGGATTTAAGTAAAAACTCAGCAAAATACACTGTGCTTCTGAAAAGTGAGGGTCTATAGGTTTTTATCTGCCCCAGTGGAGAACCTGGTGACACTAAGTTCTATAAGAAAGGAGGAAATCATCCAGAATCCCACCATGGAGCTTGTAGACACAGACCCTTACCTGAGCTGCATAACCTACACAGATCCATGCACCCACTAGGCACCCAGCTGCATGAGCAGAGACCAAACAAAGGGATTTTCCAACCTCATCAGCCTCCTTACTAAGTCAAGAAATATAAATGGGAGACAGTGGGACATGGGCTGGACAATTTGAGCAGTCCAGTACAAATCCAGGCTTCCTGCACTCTTCAGTCCCCCAACAGAGAGTCCTGCAACCCACTGGAGAACGCATTCAGCTCTCAGAGGCAGGGCATTCAGCACAGCTGATCATAGCACCAGAATCACAGCACAACATGGGGGGATTGAGGTGGGCACTTAGCATTGATGATATTTGAAGCCACCTCAAAAGGTAATGAGGCTGACTGACAAAAAAGCAGGTACATAGGCCTGAACTGGAAGTGCTAATCTCTCTTTCCATGTTAGGGCAGGTTATGGGTTACATATTCTTGGTTGGATTTGCAATTCTCAACTAAGCTGTGTCTGGAAGTTGACTATTGTTGCCTTTAAAGCTTTAAGACTTTTAGGCCATTTGTCTTTTTCTTCTGTCATTACTGGGAGTAGGGTCTGATTCAGACCCAGTTTGAACTGGAATTCATTTCAGAACAGAAAGCTCAACCACCCAGCTGACAGGCTTAAGGGAATAGAGCAACACACACCCTTGGGGCTTGCAGCTTTATAAAGTTATCTGCTTGTTTCAACCCCCACACTTGCATACTCTGCGCTGGTTTTTATTGAATGTGTATATTGCTCAGCTGAATTTTAGAATTTGCCAGTAAAATGCTCCAACCCGGGCCACTAGAATACATGAATAGCAGGGAAACCCAATCCCTAGGATTACTTCTGTGGTTCGACTTGAGTACAATAGCTACACTTGGCACCTTAAACTCCTACTCTGAAGGTACATAAAGTTGGATTTCCAAATCTAACAGCACCACAGATTATTAGAAAAACCAAGCATCAAATCAACTCAGGATGTAAAAATTGCAATATTATAATATAAGAAGCACAAAGGGGCTGGAGAGATGGCTTAGCAGTTAAGCACTTGCCTGTGAAGCCTAAGGACTCCAGTTCGAGGCTCAATTCCCCAGGACACACGTTAGCCAGATGCACAAGGGGATGCATGTGTCTGGAGTTCATTTGCAGTGGCTGGAAGCCCTGGCACACCCATTCTCTCTCTCTCTCTCTCTCTCTCTCTCTCTCTCTCTCTCTCTGCCTCATTCTCTCTGTCTGTCGTTCTCAAATAAATAAATAAAAATAAACAACAAAAAAATTAAAAAAAGAAACACAAAGTCTCAAGACAATATAATCTCTCCAAAATTATAAATCCATCAGAAATGGCCCCAAATGAGACTGTTTGAAAAGAAATGCTTGACAAAGATTTTAAAAATGTATTTTAACTATACTCAAGGGAATCAAAGAAGAAATCCAAGCAATCAAAGAAGAAAACAAAATATTGAAGGAATTACAAGAGGACACAGGGAACCAGCTTAATTAAATAAGGAGGTCATTACAAAACATGAGTAACCACATACAAATATTAAAGAAAAACAAGGCAGAAATTCTACCATTGAAAAACAGTCAGTCAAATAAAAAAAAAATTCTGTGGAAACACTCACCAGTAGAATGGATGAAGGAGAAAACAGAATATATAAGCTAGAAGACCAGGTGGCAGATCCAATATGGTCCAACAAAGAGAAAGACAAAATAATACTAAGGCAGGCATAAGAATTACAAGATACCCAGGACACTATGAAAAGATCAAACATAAGAATTCAGGGTATAGTAGAAGGAGAAGAATTTCAGTCCAGAGGCTTAGTAAATGTTTTCGACAAAATCATAGAAGAAAAATTTCCCCACAGGCAGATGTGTAGGTCAGTGAATGGAATAGAGGACACAGATGTTAATCCAGTCATCTTATTTTTGACAAAAATGTCAAAAAGTATTCATTATTGAAAAGACAGCCTCTTCAACAAGTGGTTCTGGGAAAATTGGATATTCCTTTGTAGAAAGATGAAAATAGATCCTTGTCTTTCTCCTTGCAAAAGCATCACATCCACATGGATTAGAGATGTTAATATTAGGTGTGAAACTCTGAAGCTGCCAGAGGAAATGGTAGGGGAAATCCTTCAACATATTGGCATAGGCAATGATTTTCTGAATATAACCCCAATTGCTCAGGAAATAAAACCACTAATCAACCAATGGGATCTCCTGAAGCTTTTATACAGGAAAGGACATGCTGAATAGAGCTAAGACACAACCTATAGAATGGGAGAAAATATTTGCCAGCTATACATCTGATAGAGGATTAATATCCAGAATACATAAAGAACTCCAAAAACAAAACAATTAGATATCAAACAAACCAATTAAAAAATGGGTCATTAAACTAAACAGAGAGTTCTCAAAGGAAGAAATACAGATGGCATATAAATATCTGAAAAAGTGTTCTCCATCCTTAGCAACCAGGGAAATGCAAATTAAAACTACTTTGAGATTCCATCTCACTCATGTCAGAATGGCTATCATCAAAAAAAAAAAAAAAAAGACAATAAATTTTGATGAGGCTGTGGAAAAAGAAGAATCCTTCCACAATGTTTGTGGGAATGTAGTGTGGTACAGCCACTATGGAAATCAATGTGGAGTTTCTTGAGACAGCTAAAAATAGATTTACAATATGATCCAGCTACAGCACTCCTAGGCATATACCTAATGTCTCTTCTCACTGCCTTAGAGATACTTGCACAATCATGTTTATTGCTGTTCTATTCACAATAGCTAGGAAATTGAACCAGCCTAGATGTCCCTCAACAGGTGAATGGATAACAAAGACATGGTAAATCTACACAATGGAGATCTATTCAGCAATAAAGAAAAGTGAAATTATGAAATTTGCAGGGAAATGGATGGATCTGGAAAGGATTATAGTATGTGAGGTAACCCAGCCCCAGAAAGCCAAATGTTGTATGTTCCCCCTAATATGTGGATCCTAGCTACAAATGTTTAGACTAGTGTGTGAGCTGGAACCAAAAATCAGTAGCAGAGGCCAGTAAACTAGAAAAAGGTGTAAGGGATGGAGGAGAGGGAAGGACTTAAGGGGATGATATTGTATATATGCAAATAGAAGAACAGATTATGGGGGGGGGAGGTGCTAAGTGAGGTCAGGGGAAGAGAGTGTGTAAAAGAAAGGTGGGGGAAGGTCATTCAAAATTCAAGATATTTTGAATAAGACATATGAAAATTTGCTTTCTTGAATAATTGCACATCCAGCAGCCATAGATTGTTACTGGAAAAATTTCAGTGCCAGAGATGGGATATCTTTCAGTGAGTTGTTGGCCAGGGAGAACCATGTTCTCTCCAAAACATTACAGGCTATTGACAAGCCATTGGTTTCCCATGAGTAACAGATGGTAAGACCCTTTTGCTGAAGACTTCACATGCCTGGGTGGCAAGGTCAATGAGAAATCAAGCTGGTGCTGAGGTAAAAACCTTCTCTCTGTAGACCAGGCAACTCAAAGCTGGAAAAAACTGCACTGCATGCAGCCCTATGGGAGTCAGAAGTCATCAGTGGTGAAAACAGTGGACATTGGATGCCACAATTTGGCCAGACAGGCCAAATGACCAAATAGGTCCAATACTGGCATGTCTGTTCTGGGGGAAACCAGTTGCTTTCTAATTGGACTGGAGGCCTGCTGCATGGGAGGGAATACATTCCTAGTACTGTATACCTAATTAAAAGCCTATGGCATGGGAGGTCTTGAGCCTTAGGGGTATGATGGCTGTTGTTGTCTGGCCAAATGTATATATTATTCTTACCAAACTGCTTAGAAAGCACTAAATGTTCATATTCATATATTAATGCTACTCTCACTTTTGTTTAGAGAAGCTTCTCTTTTCAGATGGCCGTGACCCCTGGGATGACCCAAAAGGCAACATAGTGCTGAGAAGAAGTTACAGAGGAGTGTCCAGCACTGAAATATCTCTACCCTCCAAGGCCTAGCATCCATTGCAGAAGAGGTGGCAGAAAGTATGTAAGAGCCAAAGGAAGGGTACTACTTCTTATAATGCAACTGTCCAGACAGAATTTGGCCTTGATATCCATGACCTCAAGTGCCTAGGAATACCTTCACAAGGCCTTCATAATTGGAGAAAAAGACAATGACATCAAGATAAAAGAGACACTAATGGAGAGAGGGAGGGGATTTGATGGAGAGTGGAGCTGTGAAGGGGAAAGTTGGGGAAGGGAGGGAATTATCATGGTTTATTGTCTACAAGTATAGATGTTGTCAATAAAAAAATTAGAAAAATGTTTAGAAGCACATAGAAATATAATTCTGTATAAGGCTATATGTAAATACATTAGAAAATAAATTAATTCTTCAAGATTGTATTAGGTCTGTATTCCAAATTCCTGCTTACTCTCCCGCTAGAGTGAAACACTTGGATGTCAGGGAAAGCACCTTATTCTTGTTTCTTCAGTGCTTCACAGATACTATCTCCTGTTACTTGTGAAATATAAATTACATATGTGTATTTCATTGCTTTCTTTCAATAGCACAAAACATATGGTTTCTATTATTCTTGTATTCCACTTATGAGTATCAAAATTATAAATGATGGCTGGAGAGATGGCTTAGCAGTTAAGCACTTGCCTGTGGAGCCTAAGGACCCCAGTTCAAGGCTTGATTCCTCAGGACCCATGTTAGCCAGATGTACAAGGGGGCGCACGCATCTGGAGTTCATTTGCGGTGGCTGGAAGCCCTGGCGCACCCATTCTTTCTTTTTTTCTCTCTCTCTCTCTCCCTCCTTCTCTCTGTCTGTTGCTCTCAAGTCACTAAATAAAAATAAACAAAAAAATTATAAATGACTATGGCTGTGAAGAAGGTTGAAACTATGGTTAGTACCTCTAAGGCCTGTTAGACCCTGAATCTCTTGGCCTCATTCCTAGATACCATTTTCTGTGTGTTCTATGCCATTTTTCCCTTCATCCAGTGTCATTTTCACTTGTGTGTGTGTGTGTGTGTGTGTGTCTGTGAGTGTGTGGGGGGGGTTGTCTGTTTATTAGCAATATAATGAGGCTGATGGGTGGTTATCAGTATATTTAATCAAGAATAATTGTGTTCAGTTAATTTTGCATACATGAATGCTCTAATGTCTGTCTATATAATAATGTGGTAGGTACATGAGAACTGCAACAGCAGTCTGTTCTCAACTGTGGCTCTGTGACTGAACAGACTGACATTGATTTTTTTTTTTTTTATCTTCTCAGCTGTTGTGGGTTGCTGTGTCTCACTTTGCCACGTGAAGATAACTTCCTTAGATGAGTACAGGTGACCTCACTGCCTTCCTCCCACAGGGATCCTCACAGAAGCTTCAGCACCAGGCTGAAAATGGTGATGTACCATCAGTTCTTTAGACACCAGGAACACTTCAGACAGAAAAAGGGTCAGGGCTATCAAAGTATTTGAATTATAACAGATAGGTAATTGATATATTTTCGGAAAAGTATCCATTCTCTTTACAATTGTAAATTTATTTTGTATTAGAAAAAAGGAATAATAGATATTTTTAAATCTTATTAGACAGATTATCTACATACCTTTCTACTATGACTTTTAAATCTATACTGATATATCAATCTGATTAGATTCTGAAAAACAATACAAAATTCTATTCTTCCTTGAGATTTAGTTTTTAAGAGACCAACAAATCCTCATAAGAAGGAAATCTATGTAGTATGTTAACGTGATTCTCCTATCTGCATGTTTTTAAAAAGCAAAATAAGGACCAGCTCTGCTTTCAAACATAATCATTTCCTTCAGAACAGCAGCCATGGAACAAACACTTTTAAAAATGAATCCATTGTGACACAGAAACTTAATTGGGGGATAAGATAAATGTACTATGGCCATTGACACTTACTGTGATTTACAGTAGCTTCTTTGGAAAATCATCCTTTTGTGAATCTAGAGGAACCTGGAGTATGAAATCAGTTTTTTTGTTTTTGTTTTTGTTTTGCTTTGCTTTGTTTTGTTTTGTTTTCTTTCCGTTAGTGCAGGACTATCCATAAACCCCCATATGTTTGAACTCAGATCAGTGGAACATCTGTCAGAATGTAGATCAGGTTTTCCATATTCAAAGAAATGGCAGTTTTAAAATAAGCATTTCATCAGTATTATAACTGCTGCCTTAGTTCACAGGTAAAAGTACATCATTGAGCTATAGAAGAGGTGTAGATAAAAGGGGGAGGTGCACAGGAGATAACTGAAATTAATTTTTCTTAATTGTGCTTAAAATCAAGAAGAGAAAAATTCCAATAACAGAATTTCTCTTGTGAGATGTGTCCTTTCACCAAAAGTCTAGATGTTTCTGTGACTTCAGTTTAGTACAGCATAGATTTAAATGGAGAGATAGGCTTTACTGCTGTTATAGTCACAGAAGCAGGAGTATCTACTGAGATAAATCTCAAAGCTATTTGGATCACTTTGCAATGATTCAATTTACAACCAAGAATGCATACAGTCTGTGAAAATTATTAATCTTTTGACTCCTCTCTCTAGTCTCCATGCATATGTAACTAGAATTTTTTTTTTTATTTTTTTGAGTAAAAGCTGGAGCACCAGTAGCCTCCAAAAGGTAGGATCTGCTACATATCCCAGTACACCAATTAAAGAGACTAGTAATACTGGAAAGCAGAGCAAGTATAGTTATTCAATGTGCCCATATTGGGGAGAGAAAGAGATAAGGAGCCCCATGACCTTGATCTTTGGGATATTGACAGGAGCTTTTATGTTTGAATGGAGAAATAATTAGGGTAAGAGGAAAGCAGATCTATTGAAGGGGTGGTCTAGTTCATTATTGTTTCAGGTATGGCACTACACAGTGGCCAAATAAGTCCCCATTGTTTGGGCGAACAAGGGAGTTTTCAGGAGTTGATACTTTGGTTCCAGCCAGGGTGTGAACTTGTCTGTAATGATGACTGCACTCCAATGGAGGTGTTCTGTCCTGCAAGGTTTCACTGTTTCTGGAATCCTTGATTACTCCACAGGAAAGGGTAAGGACAATGCCTTATCTTTGTGCCTTTAACCAAAGGAAAGGAGACAGAAAGACACAAATGAAGGCAAACATGCCAGGCTTTCCTTTGCTGTTGATGACCTTGTGGGATAAGCAAGACCAGATTCCAAGCGCCTTTCTCATACACATCACTTTAATCCTATAAGTTGTATTACTGATTTTTTTTTTTTTTTTTGCTAACATGAACTGTCTCTCAAAGTTAGATTCTTTCAGATATACTCAAATTCTAAGTTAATAACTTCATTTAATCTTCTACTTAAAGTATAGTTCCAGTTTTCTAACTGCTAGCCTACTCTGTATTTGCAGTGAAGCAATGGAATACATGTTTTCTATGAAGGTGTCTCTTGAAACATGCTCATCATACAATATGTCATAAAACCTCAGAACTTTTGAAAACAATGTTGAATTATGTCAAGGGCAATATCATGCACTTGCAGTCCTTTATTTCCTTCTTTTGAGAAATATCTATTCCTGGGAAAATATTTTAACTTTCCTCTAGAACAGGTCACTGCCATAACTGATAGTGCTCAGAGAATCAGAAAGGGAGCTAAAATGTCCAACTGGAAACTACCTACTGGGCATCACTGGGCATGCAGAGGCCAGAACTCTCAGTGTTGTTTTTGCACCTCACAGAATCATTTCACTTGACCCTGCCTGTGAATAACTCAGTTTGCAAAGAACTCAGGGAGGCTAGAGATGTCATAGCTGTGTGCTCCCTTCTCTAAGCCAGTTGGCACTTTCCTATGATACAGACACATTCCTAGATGCATTACCAATGTCACAGGAGTTCACAATTTAATGGAGAAAGTTTTATTGTAAGATATATCATGTAATGTCCTTCTACCACACTTAACTTGAGGTCCCTCATTGCAGTTTCTGAAGACCCAGATTATTCTTCACATAGTTGTTTTTTAGTATTACTTGTACTTCCTTTTCCCCGTAGCATGACAGAAACTGGTCTTCAAGCAGGGACTGGGTAATAGCATTACTGACCCCAAGGACACAGCAATACTCCCATTATGTTTGGATGTCTGTCAACAAAAATTTCAAATTCCAGGGCTGGAGAGTTGGCTTGGCAGTTAACCACTTGCCTGTAAAGCCTAAGGACCTGGTTCGAGGCTCAATTCCCCAGCCCCACATTAGCCAGATGCACAAGAGGGTGCTCGCATCTGGAGTCCATTTGCAGTGGCTGGAGGCCAAGGGACACCCATTCTCTCTCTCCTTGCCTCTTTCTATCTCTGTCTGTTTCTCTCAAATAAATAAATAAATAATAAACAACAAAACAAAATAAAAATTAAAATTCCAGAAGAAGAATCTAGCTACTGCTTTGTTTAAACCAGGTCTGGGAAAGTCAGAAGTACTACTCAACATGATAGCCAAGTTGTTCAAAGTATGATGCCAGCAACTAGGGAGAGCCTTCCAGGAGACCTCACAAATTTTTAAACCTCAATATCAGAGAAAATGAATGTCAAGTAATTGGGAAACCAATACTGAGTAAGTCTTGAGGGCTAGGGAGATGGCTCTATGATTAAGACTGCTTGTTTATTAAGCATGAGGGCCTCAGAGTTTGACTTCTCAGAATACACATAAAATGCTGTGTATGACCAAACACTCCTGTAACCCCAGTCCACAAAAGTCAAAGACCAGAGAATTTCTGGGGCTCATTGATTAAGAACTGAACCTCCAGGTCGAAGGAGAGAACCTGTCTGTCACAAGGAAGAGCACAGATGAGCAATAGAGAATCACATTGTTTTCCTCTGGCTTCTGCAGTCATATGCAGTGTGCACATACATTTATGCCCTCATATGCATTACCACAAGTAATACACCACATAACACACCCCCTCCACAGATCTGTGTGTAAAAATATTTTAAAAATTTAAAAATCTGAGGAATTGCTCATTTTTTTGTTGAGTATAGTAGTCAGCTTCAGGT
The DNA here is from genome assembly GCA_036346955.1 of Dipus sagitta. NCBI lineage: Eukaryota > Metazoa > Chordata > Mammalia > Rodentia > Dipodidae > Dipus > Dipus sagitta. The sequence goes on along the minus strand of CM070775.1, from coordinate 57,634,531 downwards.
CAAGGGGATGAACTTCCAAACCAGACACAGTTATGGAGGAAGGGATATTTATTGAAGTTTACAGATTCAGGGGAAGTTCCATAATGGCAGAAGAAGCTGGCTTGTCTTCACAGGACCACGTATACACATATAGAGAGAAAAAGCCACCAACACCAGTACCAGCAAGCACACTTTTGGAACTCCAGCCTGAGCTCAAGCACTTTGCATATCCTTAGACAGGAATTCCAGATTCACCCCCACGCATTAGTGCTGGACCATAGGATCTCCCCAGTGACACTTCCTCCAACCAGGTCGCTGCAGATCTAAATTACAAACTTTAATAAAATGATGAATATATTGGAAGCCATCCATTCAAACTACCACAGAGGATTTCACTCTATCCCAGGTTGACTTTGCAACTCATTCAGTAGTTCATACTGGTTTAGAACTCATAAATCCTCGTACCTCAGCTTCCCAAGTGCTGGGATTCAAAGCATGTACCACAGCACCACCTGGAAATGCTCCATTCTAACTTGAATTCTTATTATGGGAAGCTAGGTCTATACATAATTGAATATTAAGTTATTGAAAATATTTAAGAATCAACATCTAGTAATTACCATGTAAATTCTCAAGACAATAGTGGGAATTTAGAAAATATCTCCATACATTTGCATTCAACATACTTGCTAGGCTTCAGAGCCTTGCCCTGGTCCTCTGCAGGCTGCATGCAAGCCAGCAGGCACCAGTTTTAACCCACAGGCTCTCAGAGAAAAAGAAAAGTGTTAGAGTATAGAAGCAGTAGGAGGAAATAAGCTGGAGTCTTGGAGAGGAATTTTGCTGAAATAGAACTGTTGTTAATAAGGGCAGGGATGCTGCATTGACACAGCTACAGAGGGAGAGAAACTGTGGAGATTGGAGGAGATCCCAGAAGGCAAACCTTAATCCTGGTATTCCTTTACTACAGAGTATATAAGTCCATGGCTTTCAGTTCAGGCAATATGCTATAAACTCTTATTTATTTTTAAATTAAAAATAAATAAATATATAATTCTTATTCCAATTTAATTAAAACAAAATTTGTGGGGGATACTCACTAGGTATCTTGATGAATATTTTAAAAGTTTTCTAGGTTTTGAAATATGCAGGCAAGGCTGTGAGTTTATGACTGATCATGAAAGCAAGTATGAATATATTAAGAACTGCAGTGATTTGAGTGAAATAGAGCACTACCTGTTAAAACCATTCATTCAGACTTGTTCTCCCGATATACACAAGCATCAGAGACCATGCACCCATTACAAAGGATGGAAGAGGACAGCACAGAGAGATGAGGTAAGTTGTACAATCAACTCAGCAAGCTATATACAACTGTCAATGGATATGCTTGCACTAAACCAGAATGTTCCCATTTCTTTAAATCTGTTAAGGAAATGAACCGGGAGACTCTTCTATATTTCTGACAAAGACCAGCGATTCAAAGGAAGATTCATTCTGGAACCAGAAAAGTTAAGCCTGAAACTCCAGGCAGATTTAAGGAGCTGAGAAACCTGCCACAGGGTTTTGGGGGTTTTAACACAGATGCTAGAGGTGGATACAGAAGAATCTGAGGCTGAGGCTGATGATATTCTGGTTATCAGTGAGCAAAATCATTTTAACCAGAATGATGATCAATCTGCTGCCATTATTATCAATGACTTACTTGTTAGAACACAAAGTTTTTCCATCAAGCCTTCTTTATCAAATTTTGTGGAATTTTGGCTAGTTTTAGGGTTTGACAACTTCCCCTTTTCCCAATCTATTAACTCATAACAAACTCATGGTTAGCAATTTATTATTATATTTTGCTCATTAACTTCTTCATACCCTCACTTTGCACCTTAATATTCATTCAACATCCTTCAACATTTGTATTATCAGTGTACACATTTCTCACCAGTACTCTGGATAATGAGTTACTTTCAAATGAATTGTTCTATCTTCTTTTATCCTAGCTCATTCATAGCAGTTCCTAGCTACTCATGTTACTCAGACTTATGGAGAAAATTACGGCATGGTGTAGATGTATGTGGATTGAAAGTTGCAGCTTCCAACCTAACACACAGATTCTCAGTAACTACCCTGGCCTTTCTCTCCCCATTCAAAAATTCACTATATATTCACTACATGGTCCACTTTTTAAAGGAATAACATTTAGACAAATTATTGATATTATTCTACATGGGATAGTTTACAGGGCAATTTCCCAGCTTTATTGAGGTATAACTAAAATAAAAAGGTTTTGTATACTTACAGAGACAATGTTGTAAAGTTATATTACATATTTACTTTATAGTCAAAATATATGCATATAAATATGCATTAAAACAACTATTACTGTGATAGATAGATGGCTTTAGTAGTTAAGCATTTGCCTGTGAAGCCTAAGGACCCTGGTTCGAGGCTCGACTCCTCAGGACCCACGTTAGCCAGATGCACAAGGGGGAGCACGCCTCTGGAGTTCCTTTGCAATGGCTGGAGGCCCTGGTGTGCCCATTCTCTATCTATCTCTATCTGCCCTTTCTCTCTCTGTCTGTCTGTCACTCTCAAATAAATAAATAAATAATTTTTAAAAATTTTAAAAAACAACTATTACTATACATAGTTACTATTTTAAGAATTGGGATGGTGAGAACATTTATGACCATCTTAGAATTATTAAGTATAAGCTACAGTACTATGCACTATAACCATGATACACAATGGATACCCAGACTGGCTGTTGGCACTGCAACATTCACCATCCTTATGTGCTCATGTGTAAAGCTTTCATGCTATAAACCAAAAGATTATTTTAAATAGAAGAAAGATAATGGGAAAATCACTTATCCTACTTAATTTTAAGTAAACCATGGCTATTTCAATAAATAAAGTTAGCTTTCATTCTCTGTTCCAGAATTTAAGTTAAATTTATGATTATATAATTCAATTATAATTTGGAATAAATGGCCTGTTGGGCTAGCCTTGGAAATGTTTTTTATTAATTTCTACAAAAACTCAGTTAATGTACTAAACAATTTAATGAACTTTGAAACTACACTCCATTCTTCATGCTGGGATCATCTATATAGTAACTTCATGCAACTGTAATTCAAGTGCTTGTAGAGTAAAATATGTTAGTGTATCAGATATCATTGTATGCCTTAACAAAGACATTCAGTACTTAAAAAAAGTAAATGTCTTCTTTCTGATATAGACTTTTCAGTGGTGACCTGTTGATAAATTATGACCTCAAAGTGCAAAGCTTCACTCATTCTCTTCCTCCACAGCACTGAATCTCAATTTTGATTCATATCAACTTGGTGAGTGCTTTGGGGCAAGAGAATGCCTGGTTCTCATTTCAGAATCTTCAATGTATTAGCGAGGTATGTTTCTGAAATAGTATAGTATGTATCACCTTCTTATCATTATAAAATATGTATCATTACAGTTATTTTATGAAAGCTATCATCTCAATAATTATATTTACTTATTATATTATTCATAAAGCTTCTTTTCTGCTTGATTATTTGGAAGCAGTGATTGCCTTTTGGTAACTCACAAGTACATGGTACTTGTAGTAAGCATTTCAATTCCCTCTCATTTCTACATTTTCACTAAAGTGTTTTCATGGTGCTACAAAAATGTAATTACTTTATAATCAAGAAATATATTTTAATGCTGTTTCAGACCTCCAGAGTGATGAAAACTTCTAATCTGCAATATTCCCCAGATAAGGTATATTATCTGCCTGCCTGTAAGTTATTAGTTTCTCTTCATAATCTCTGACCTCATTTGCTTGTACTAAATGTGATTTATTTTTTATATTCATAATTATGATGGAATATTCTCAAATTAGTTTATGATAGTATGAAATATAGATAAATTTCAATGTACTTACATATGAATAAATTTGAAAAGTTATACTGTAATATTGGAAAAAGAAGGTATATCTATGAATTTGATACTAATACATTTTATTTCACAATTAGTTATTTTAAATGAAAATATAACAATTGTAAAGAGTTCAAAAATCCAAGTGTCATGACCAATAACAGTGTCAGACTGTTGAGAAAGAGGGAAGAAAATGAGAAGTGAAGCGAGAGAGAGAGGAAGACATCATATACAATAAAAACCTTGTTGCAGATACTACTTTGGTAGTAATGAAAGGGGGAAATATTTAAAACTAGATATTTCTGTGAGATTGTGCTACTTTTATAACATAGCATTAAACATCTGTCTAATGCAAGCCATAAAATTACACTGTTTCCTTACTTTGTAAGTACACAGTTGAGGTCAACTTTGAAGGACACTTCAGATGATACACATGTGATCCCACTACCATTAAAAGACCTTGGATTTCAGGATAGAGAGATTGCTCTGTGGTTAAGGCATTTACCTGCAAAGCCTAACAACCCAGGCTCAATTTCTTAGTACCCACATGATGCCAGATGCACAAAGTGGCATATACATCCAGAGTTCTTTTGCAACAGCTGGACATCCTGTTGGGACCATTCTCTTTTGGTCTCTCTCTGTGTCTGTCGGCTTCTGATTATAAATACTTTCTTTTTTAAAGGAAGAGCTTGGATTTCTGTTGCCTCTGCATGGAAGCCATCCTTACCTAATTTTTTTCTGATTCCTAAAGTGTTCCTGACAGCCAAATCCCTTTTGAATAATGTTGCCTGTTTTGAAAATGCGTGGGGATGGTGTCCAGCCCCAGATGAAAGGCAGGGACTGAGTTTCTATTTATGTTGCAGCTGTGGCACAGGGCCAGTGACTCGGGACTCCAAGTTTCCCTTGCCTTGATGTATCCATTTTGGCAGCAGTGAACTTTCATAAAATCAATCTGCCCAAGATCAAGTTAACTGACAAAGTAAGATTTGTCACTGGACCTCCATGAGGAGTAGTGGCCGCCATCTTACTTCTTGTCATATAACTGACTAATAGTGTGGTGGTTTGATTCAGGTATCTGCCATAAATTTATGAATTCTGAATGCTAGGTCCCAAACTGAAGACAATCTGTGATATGTGCAGGTAGTGTCAGGCACTATGAGGTAGGTCATAGATATCCAGGCCATTTTATATCTGGAGGGAGCATGTTGGAAGGAGTCCTACCCTTCTTTTGGCTTTTATATTCTTTCCATCATCTCTTCGGCATTAGACCCTGAGCCTTAGAAGGTGTGATAGAGATGTTACTCAGTACTCTAGTCACTTCTTTCCAGCACTATGTTACCTTCTGAGTCATCCCAAGGTAATTGCCATCGGAAAAGAGAAGATTCTCTACCCAAAGTGAGAGTAGCATTAACATAAGGGTATGAATATTAACAGAAGTGCTTACTGGGCAGTTTGATAAGCATAGTATATACATTTACCCAGACATCAGCAGATGTTACACCCCTAGGGCTCATGACTATCCTGGTTTTACCTTTCCAGTATCAGGGATATATTTCCTGCCATGGAGAGGGCCTCCAGTCCAATTGGAGGGCAGTTGGTTTCCACCATGATAGATGTGCCACTATTGTACCAGTTGGCTCATTTGGCCTGGCTGGCTAATTACAAGGCTTGCAGTGTCCACTGTTGAGTATCTTCACTGGTGGTATCTCTTTCTCCCATTGAACTGCATGTAGAATGGCTTCTTCCAGCTTTCTGTCAGCTGGTCTAAATGGAAGAGGTTATCAGCTCAGTTCCAGCAGGATTTCTCAGTGGCCTTGCAGCTCAAGTATGTGGAGTGTTCAGCAATAGGGTCTTACCATCTCTTCCTGGCGGGAAACCAAGGGCCATGGCAATGTTTTGGGGGCATTAGGGACCTCCTTGGCCAACAACTCACTGGAAGGTATCCCATCACTGGCACTTAAAATTTTCTAGCATTGATCTATACCTCCTGAGTGTTCCATTGTCCAGAACCAGAGGATTCCATATGATTTATTTATATCCTCTTAGATTTTGATTAGCCCTCCCTCCACCTTTCCTTTACTCAATCTCTTCCCCTGACCTCACTTTGGGCCTTTTCACCCCATTAATCTATTCTTCTACTTACATATATACAACACCAACATACTAAGTAACCTCCTCACTTCCTTCCTCTTCCCTTTGTATCCCTTTTTTAGCTTAATGGCCTCTGCTACTGAGCTTTGTCCTTCTCACACAGAAGCCCAATCATCTGTAGCTAGGATCCACACATGAGAAAGAATATGTGGTACTTGGCTTTCTGGGCCTGGGTTACCTCACTTAGTATAATCCTTTCCAGATCCAGCCATTTTCGAGCAAAATTCATAACTTCATTTTTCTTTACTGCTGAGTAGAACTCCATTGTATAAATGTGCCATATCTTCATTATCCACTCATCAGTTGAGGGACATCGAGGCTGGTTCCATTTCCCAGCTATTATGAAGTGAGTGGCAATAAACATGGTTGAGCACGTACTTCTAAGGAAATGAGATGGTCCTTAGGATATATGCCTAGGAGCGCTGTGGCTGGGTCATATGTTAGATCAATCTTCAGCTGTTTTAGGAACCTCCACATTGATTTCCACAATGGCTGGCCCAGATTGCAATCCCACCAACAGTGTAGAAGAGTTCTTCTTTTTCCACATCCCCACTAACATTTATGATCATTTGTTTTCATGATGGTAGCCAATCTGACAAGAGTGAGATGGAATCTCAATGTAGTTTTAACCTGCTTTTCCCTGCTGACTAGGGATGTAGAACAATTTTTTTTTAGATTCTTATATTCCATCCGTATTTCTTCTTTTGAGAACTCTCTATTTAGCTCCATAGCCCATTCTTTAACTGGCTTGTTTGATTTCTTATTATTTAACTTTTTGAGTTCTTTGTATATCCTAGATATTAATCCCCTATCAGATATACAGCTGGTAAATATTTTTTCCCATTCTGTAGTTTGCCTCTTTGCTTTATTCACAGTGTCCTTTGCAGTACAAAATATTTGTAATTTCATGAGGTCCCAGTGGCTAATCTGTGGTTTGATTGCCTGAGCAATTGGGGTTATATTCAGAAAGTCTTTGCTAAGACCAATGTGTTGAAGGGTTTCTCCTACTTTTTCCTCTCGCAGTTTCAGAGTTTCAGGTCGGATGTTAAGGTCTTTAATCCATTTGAACTCAGTTCTTGTGCATGGAGAGAGAGAAGAATCTATTTTCATCCTTCTACAGATACATATCCAGTTTTCCCAACATGATTTGCTGAAGAAGCTGTCTTTTCTCCAGTGCGTATTTTTGGCATTTTTATCGATTATCAGATGGATATAGCAACTTGGACTTATATTTGGGTCCTCTATAAGGTTCCATTGATCTACATGTCTGCTTTTTTGGCAGTACCATGCTGTTTTTGTTACTAAGGTTCTGTAATATAAGTTAAAATCAGATATGGTAATACCACCAGCCTTATTTTTGTTGCTCAGTATTATTTTAGATATTTGAGGATTTGTGATTCCAAATAAATTTTTGGATTGTTTTTCTATTTCCATGAAGAATGCCATTGGAATTTTGATGGGGATTGCATTAAATGTGTAGATTGCTATTGGTAAGATGGCCATTTTCACAATATTGATTCTTCCAATCCAGGAACAAATGGATAGCTTTTCAGGATAAAGTAACCTTGGCTGACAGTTGCTATCCTTCAGAACTTGGAATACATCACTCCATGCCCTTCTTGCTTTTAAAGTTTGTGTTGAGTAATCTGCTGTAAGACTGACAGGCTTGCCTTTGTAGGTGACTTGATTTTTCTCTCTGACTACTTTCAATATTTTTTCTTTGGTTTGTGTGTTTGGTAGTTTGATTAGTATGTGGTGAGGAGAGGTTCTTTCCAGGTTTTGTCTGGCTGGTGTTCTAAAGGATTCCTGTATCTGCCTTGGCACCTCTTTCATAATTTGGGGGAAGTTTTCTTCTGTGATTTTGTTGAAGACACCTTCTATGCTTTTGTAACAAAATTCTTCTCCTTCTATTATGCCCTGAATCCTTATGTTTGATCTTTTCATAGTGTCCCGTATATCTTCAAATTCCCACTCATACTTTTCTATTAGTTTGTCTTTCTCTCTGTTGGACTGTTTTAGATCTGCCACCTGGTCTTCTAGCTTAGATATTCTGTCCTCTCCTTTATCCATTCTACTCGTGAGATTTTCTACAGAGTTTTTTTTTTTTTATTTCATTAACTGTGTTCTTTATTGCTGGTATTTCTAACTGGTTTTTCCTTATTACTTCTATTTCTTTATTTATGTCTAGTATTGACCTCTTTATTTAATTAAGTTGGCGTCCTGTGTCTTCTTTGCTTCCTTTGATTTCTTCTTTGAGTTCTTTGAACATATTTATAATCATTCTTTTGAAATCTTTCTCAGCCATTTCCTCTAACTCATTCTCACTGGGGCTCATTTCTGATGCATTAATACTTTTTGGTGGATTTATATTGTGTTGATTTTTGGTGTTTCTTGTGTTGTAATGTATATATTTGTGCATCCTAGATTATTTAGTGATTGGATTTTCTAGTTATCTGGGTATTATTAGATGTATCAATCAATCTGATGTTATATATCTTCAGGGTAGGAGTTTGAGGTGCTAGTTTTGTCTCTCAAGGCTCTCAGAGTATCTACAAAAGTGAGTCTAGGTGTTGGGTTTGCCTGCTATGAGAGTATTCAAGTAGGCTGAGTGGAACCGAATACAGATATTTTCTAAAATTTAACTAAACAATGTACACTTTCAATGAAAAACCGCACAGAGTATTTATCCAAGAGCAGGTATTATGACAACCAGATCCTCTTTCTGTCTCTTAGTCTGTGTGGTGCTCACCCACTCTCTTAATCCTGACAACAATGAGGTTAAGATTTCTGGTCTGTAGAGGGTTCCACGACAGCTTGTGACCAGGTGAGACCCTTCCCTAATGTATAACAAAAGAGGAAACAAAGCCAGTATAAATCATGAAGCAACAAATAACAAGCCCAAAATACAGCTTATTTAAGAATGGCAAATCTGACCATCCATCCAATTTAACATATAATTTATCCTGATATGGAAGGTGCAATTAGCAGTTCTGGTTCAGGCCTATATACCAGGTTTATAAGGCGGGTACTGACCTGGTGTAATCCCCGTTACCTTTTGGGATGGTTTTGGTCTCAGTTAGCTGCGCTCCTGCTTGGGTCCCTCTTCGGTGCACTGTCGGTTCAAGTAGGCATGGCCGGGTCCCTGGACTGCTGCTCTGTTCTCAGGAGCTGGGCACTGGCGGTGGGGGAGGGGAGGCCGCTGATCCTGCTCACTGTTCCATGTGTTCTTCTACCTTGTGATCTGCTCCTCTGTTGTTCACTGCTGTTCTCCCTTCACGTTTCTTGAGTTTGCAGAGAACTCTGGGTGTGAGTGGAAAATCCCCTCACCTGGCTTTTCCTGTGGCTCAAGCCAAGATTGGCAGCTGTATGGCACGCTGCCACCACGGTCCCACCAGAGCTGCTTCTGCTGGCCTGTATGAGCTCTGGATGCTCTGGATCTCTCCTACTTCTCTGCTGCCATTTCAATTTTCTATACACCTCACTTTTTAGTAGAAGTGTGTATTTTGCTGGTTTTTTTTTTTTTTTTTGGCTCCCCCCCCCCCCAGGTTGCTTTGGCATGGTACCTATGCTGCCATCTTAACTGGAAGTCTCTCTCTTATTTTTCGTAAAGTATTTCTTTGCTATGTCCATTGCCATCTTTTGCAGTGTGAATGTTTATTCTGTGCTATTTTTTGTTGTTATTATTATTTTTGTATTACAATTCATTTCTTGGACTGTGGGGGTGTTTGAACATTATACTGATTGATAATAACTATGGGGACTTTTAAAGTTTGATTGAAATGTATTGCATTTTACAACATGAATGGTTATTAGTTTATGGGGGCCAAGGGTAGAATGTATTGGTTTGATTCAGGTGCCCCCATAAACTTCTGGGATCTTATTGCTAAATTCCTAGCTGGAGGCAATTTGGGAATTGGATCCTCTTGGATGTGATGTATTGTCAGAGGTGGGCTTATGGGTGTTATGGCCAGCTTCCCCTTGCCAGTGTTTGGCACTCACCTGCTGGTACTTTCCACCTGATGTTGGACATAAGGTGATGGCCAATTTCTCTGTTCATGCCATCATTTTACCCTGCCATCATCAGGCTTCCCTTTCAGTTTGTAAGCCAAAATATACCCTTTCCTCCCACAAGCTGGTCTTGGTTGGGTGTTTTCTGCAAGAAATGTGAACCTGACTGCAACAACTAGCCATTATTTTCTAGGATGTATTTGGGCATACAGTTCCTGTGACTGGAGCCACCTTTCTGACAAAGTGAGATTCTCAAATATTTTCCTATACCCAACCATTTTTTTTTTCTGTCACTTTAAACTGAGAATGGTGAATAGATGAGTCTTCAGATGCAATATACCATGATTAGACAAAACCCAAAGTTGTATGTCTGAAACTTAATGTTGCTTGAGGTAAAATACTGCTTGTAATAAGATATCAGCAATTAATTTTGTGACAAGAAAAGTCATTTACCTTCACAAATGATTTTTCCCTCTATAATGTAGATAAGCACAGCATTAAGATTTCATCTACCTAAAATTCTGTCTGTTTCCCAGGGCAGAGATGCGTTGTTATGGAGATACATATGTCTTAATAGACAAGAGCTTCACCTTAGCTTCTCAGTTTTCTGGCTGTGTGACCTCTGACAACCACTTGAACTTTCTGTGGCTCAATACTCATAACTGATGGCTAACCTCACAATTCACGACCCATATTCCACAGCAAGGAGGGTCCCAGTGGAGGGGGGTGGTCAGGGAGGAGGTTAACAATGGTACCAACTTGACTGTATTCACTGAGTACAAAACTAATAAAATAAATAAATAAAATAAAATTTCATGGTAAAGTATCTACATGATGGGATGCTTCAGAAAATTTTATTAAATGCACCTTTTGGGCAGTCCCTGGTACCTAGAAAGACATGGTAAGTGATTACAGGGTGGCTATGAGTATTGTTACCTTTTCTGTTGCTTTGGTGCAGATGTAAATATAGATGTTAGGACCTCAGTTAGTTCAACTAAGTCATAAGCACTAAAGGTGCCAAACATTTTATTTATCCATTTGTTTCAGTGATGGAGATTGAACCTATATCTGTGTTCATATTACAGATGTAGTCTACCACTGAGCTAAATTCACAGTCTCCTGTTTCAACATTTAAAGTTATAACAATTACATGAGGTGACTGAGTTTTGAACAATCAATGTCTGTGTTCTTAGGCCACTATCCACTGCAGAAAAACTCCAGACCCATCTGCCACTTTGTGAATCTGGCTTACATGGATGCTTGGAGAATAAAATGAGGCTTCAGAGACAAGTGTCTTAACCACTAAACCATTATTTCAACCCTTATCCATAGCCTTTTAAAAATCCAACAATTACATAATCACCTAAATTACTATAAGTAATAATTATGTATATGGATATTTGGCCTTAAATGAAAGTATAGAAACATGCCTGACAGTAAAGAACCCCAGATTTTATGATAAAAATATTAATATGCACTTAAAAGTCTATTTAAAATGTTGATAAAAGGAAAAGTTTATCGAAAATGCATTGTAGTCGGAGATGTGCAAATTTTCCTTATCTGGTGTATGGTGGGTATTCAAGAATAATTCTTTCTTGTCTTGATATCTTGGTTTATGTTATGCTACTCTGGAAGTTATGTGGTTTCTTTTATAGATTTTATAATGTTATGGCTGACCTCAAGAAAACAGCAAAGGGTCAAAGGCACTGAAGTGTTTTTCTTTTTTTTTTTCTTTTTTTCTTTTTTCCCCAAGATAGAAGTAGAAATGACTTTACCCTGCTGCAGTGTTTCACTTTCATGCTTTTTATATTGGCTTGGTCAGGAAATACAACTCATTCACATTGATCACTATAGTACATGCTATCATTATAGACAGAGTGGAGGTTCCAAATAAATCAGCTAGACAACAGTGAAGAAAAAATAAAAATAAAAACAAGTTCTGAGTTCCTGGTCTGTAGTCCACATATTTACATCAGGTTAAAGGAAAACTTATTGGTAATATTAATACAAACATATGAGAAAAGGATATAAGTAGGGCTATTGTATAAGAATAAGCAAATGTTGATTTCCCATACAATATCTTTCAGCGTTCATATAGTCCTTTCCTTTGTGTATGCATCCTCATTTCTGTGTGTAAGTGAATTTTTTCTATGATATTCATTTTAATGTTTCATAAATGCAATTCCAAGCATTTGATAAATGATCTTTACTTGTGATAATTTCAACCTATACACAATTTCAGTTAGCTATTGTTTATAGATTTTTCTCATTATTTAAATATATTTTTCTGTTCAGTAGACATTTATTTTAACACTTATGATTTATAATTAATTACTCTTTCTTCAAACATTGAAGAATGAAATCAATTATTCAGTAATCAGCCTTAGTCTGCTAAAACTATTCATTAAAAACAGTGTTAATTCCTTTTTAAGACTGGCTGCTTCAAATATGAACTCATTGGTGCAATAATGGCACATAAGTTATGGGGGTAACTACTACTCTATAATTGGATATGAGGCCAGCTCAGTGGGAGGGAACTCATACCTGCTACTGAAAACCAAGATGAAAGCCTATGGTTTGTAAGATCATAGGCTCTAGTAGAATTTTTTCACTGTTCTTTGGCCAAATGGAGGGGTTATACATATCAAAATATCTTCTAAACATATGTGCTCATCCCCTTTGAGCAATGCTAATATCATCCTTTGTTAGATAATCTATTTTCACAGTTGATCTTGAAGACTGGGTAGATCTGAGACCAATCAAAATGAAAAGAAGATGGGGCTGGCGAGATGGCACAGCAGTTAAGGTGCTTGCCTGCAAAGCCTAATTACCTGTGTTAGGTTCCACAGTACCCACATAAACCCAGATGCACAAAGTGACACGTGCATATGAAATTCATTTGCTGTGGTGGGGGCCCTGCATGACAATTCTATCTCTCTCCCCCTGCAAATAAATAAATAAAATATCTTCAAAATGACAAGAAGGGAAAGTCAAGTGCCAAACATTAGACAAGTCATCTCTATCAAATTAATCAGGGCCAAGGAAACATTGCAGAAGAAGGGGTGCATTACATATGAGTGCTCTTCTCATTGTAAGCCAGAAAACCTTCTCTAAGGAGATACTGGTAGACCATGAGGAGACTCAACACTCATCAGAGCAGAAAATAAGAGGCATCTGAGAGCCCAAGTCTAAAGGAGACTTATAACACGTCCTATAAGGCTCAAGCAACATTGTGGAAGCAGAGCAGAAAGAATGTAAAACCTACAAGGTAATTAGGTATACTGTGGGGCATTGCCCTCCCCACAAAAACTTACTGGTGCATTTAAGATCCTATAATGATTACCAGCACTCCCAGTGAGGAGTTCCTTCAGTGGAATGAGGCTAGGGAGAGAGTACAGAAAAAAAAAAAAAGATAATCTGTTGAAAATATGACCAATTTATAGTATACTCAAATATTAAATTTCTCAATGAAATTTATTTTTTTAATATTCCCTGCCTCTGATAATTACTAATACAAATTTGTAAACCACCAGAAACTTTAAGAATCAGGATTTCCTTGTTTTTTCTTTACTTCAGGTCCTCTCTTAGAATATGTAAAATAATTATTTGACCAGAAATAATTACTTAACCCATTAATACTTCAAAACCAAAAATATAACATTTAAAAGCTATAAATTTCCACAGAAATAGTCTTTCTGTTTATGGATTTTTAAGTCTATGATAGCCAAGCTGAGAAAAACTTTACATAAGAATTTCATGATTTCCCCAGGGTAACAACACTCAATCTTCTGCTATGCTAGAGTTGTTGAAAAGCATAGACCCTTGGGTAGATTCAGGTTAGGTGCTGTAGATGAGTGAGTCTATGGGGCGATTTTTTTTTTTTTTTTTTCTGTGATTGGGTAAGTTCACTGAGAATGATCTGTTCCAGGTTCAACCATTTTTCCTCAAATTTCATTGTGTCTTTCTTTCTTACTGCTGTATAGAATTCCATTGTGTAGATGTACACATTTTAGTCATCCATTCTTCTGGTGATGGACATCTTGATTCCAGCTCTTAGCTATTACAAATTGAGCTGCTATAAACATGGTTGAGCAAATCTCTCTAGCCTGTGGTTTGAAGTTTTTACAGTAGATGCCCAGTAAGGGAATAACTAGGTCTGTTGGTATCTCTATACTCAGCTTTTTCAGAAGTCTCCATATTGTTGCTTTCCAAAGTGGTTGTACCATCCTACATTCTAGCAATAGTGGATGAGTGTTCCTACTTCTCCACATCCTCATCAACATTTATTTTTATTTGATTTTTTTGACGTTTGCTATCCATATTGGGGTAAGGTGGAATGACATAGTTGTTTCAATTTGCATTTCTCTGGTGATTAGGGATGATGGACATTTTCTTAAGTGTCTGTTTGTCATTTGTATTTCTTCCTCTATGAACTGCCTGTTCAGCTCTTTGCCCCATTTCGTGAGTGGGGTGTTTGACTTCTTACTGCTTAGGTTTTTGAGTTCTTTGTAGATTCTAGAGATTAGGCCTCTATCAGTTGGATAACCAGCAAATATTTTCTCCCATTCTGTGGGTGATCTATTGGATTTGCTTATAGTATGCTTGTCTGTAAAGAAACTCGTCAGTTTCATGTGATCCCATTGGTTGAGTGACGGTTTAGGTTCGTGAGCTACTGGGGTTTTGTTCAGGAAGTCTTTTTCCATTCCTATATCATGGAAAGTACTTCCTAAATTTTCTTGCAGTAGTATTCGAGTTTCATACCCAGCAAGCATCTCCTGGACTAGACACTAGGATGGAAGGGGAGGGAGGGGAGGGCATCAAAGGGGTGGGAAACACAAATCTAGACCCAAACAGCTATGGTACCATAATTTTCTACTTACTAAAAGACAGACCAAATGGCTGATCCTTCACCAGGCCCTTACAGGGAACACTGGAACCACAAGACACTGGACAGGGTAGGATCAAGACTAACCTTAATCTTCTACATCTTCCTTCCCTCCGTCTCCCTCTCCCTCCCTCTCTCTCTCTCTTATCTCTAACTCTTGTATATTAGTTATCTTTTTCCTCATTTTCTTAGTGGGCACTGGCCTGTAACTCCCAGAACCAGCATGGGGCTATCATCCATAATGAGCTTTTGATCAGAGAGACCTACAAGGTTTCCTAAAAGACAGACAGATTTCTGTCAGAGTACTTGATGACCCACTAAAAGTTAGTGGTAAGATCCTACTGCTGAAGACACCATATGTGGTTGACATGCAAAATGGAATGGCATGGCTGGAAGTTGGAAGAGAGTCAGTCCCGAGACAGTTAGTGCTTCTAGTGCCAGAAGGTGCTACATGGGAGACTGGGGGAAAATGACCAGTATCTCTGCAAGCCATCCATGGTCTAACCTACTTAGCAGCAAATAACTTGTTGTGATGCCCAGACAAGTGCAGTAGTGGCACACAGCCATGGTTGGGAACCAACTGCTCTCAATTTGGCTAACTGATCCCTTCAGTGGTACAGGACCAATAGCTGGAGCTGGGAAACAAGTCAGAACCATATCCAAACATAAGCCCACTCTCTAATATCAAGCTACCATCAATTGTGGGCTACAAGAGGGCCTACACGTATTAAATTCTCTATGAAAAAAAAAGTAAGGGTTATCTCATTTGTCCTGATGCTAACTTACTCTCCGTTGGAGAATCTGCTTCTCTTTTTCAGATAGATGTAGACCCTAAGGAGAGAGCCACCCCATCATACCTCAAAAGGGCCCTGGCTGAAACTAAGAAAAATTGGCAAAACAAGCAAGGGTGCTGTTTTCCTGATGAACCAGATACCAGAACAAGGGGGAAGGAGATCAACACAGAGAAAAATCAACTCCTACCAAATCAGTGAGCCAGAGCCTCAGAAGCCCCCAACACCTCATCACTGAATCATACCAAAAATGAAACCAACATGGCTCAGGGAAATTTTGCTGAAGAGGGAGCAGAAAGAATGTCAGAGCCACATGTTGGGTCATGATATGCAGAGACATTTATCTTACCCATAACTGTGGGCTAACTCCACAATGCATGACCCATATACCTGAAGAACGATGGGCCAAGGGGAGGGAATAGGTTACAGATGAGCCTAATAATGGTACCAAACTGACTGTATTTGCTGAATATAAAACTAACTAATAAAGAAAAGAAAAGAAAAGAAAAGAAAAGAAAAGAAAAGAAAAGAAAAGAAAAGAAAAGAAAAGCATAGACCCAAATGTTGAACTGTTTTCTTTCTTAGGCTTGAAATGTATGTGAAAGGTTCACAACAGAGTATGGAGAAGTTTTCAATTTCAATGCAGTTTCTTTTCCAGGCATTTATTGTTCAATCAGAAAAGGAATAAATTGTAATGATAATGAGTTATAGCTTAACAAATCACCAAGATAAAATATTCCTGAAGAATGTAAATGGATTCATTGTTTAAACTAACCAGGCTTAGGATATGAAGATAATTTTATTTTTTAAATTTTTGGTCCCTTTCTGTGTCCCTTGCCTTCCTGGTCCCTGCTGTTCCTTCCAAAGTGTCTGCAAGGGAAAGTGTAGCTCAGTGAAAGAAATCTTGCTTAATTGCTTCAAGGGTTCAGCACAGAGAAAAATACCCTATAATTATGTCTTCTGTTATCATTCCTCCTCATTCTAATGCCCTCTTCTATTCCATGATTACATCCAACATACTTAATGATAGTTGATAATGCTGGTCAGCTTAAAAGTCTCTAAACCAAATTATCAGTTAAATGAGAACATGTCTTATATGTTATTATCACATGCACAAAGGTAGGAACTATATAAGGTAACTAATATATTAATCAGCTTGATTGTGGTAATTATTTAGATGTATGTCAAAACATTATGTACAACACTCACAATGTGGCGGTTTGATTCAGGTGTCCCCCATAAACTTGGGTGTTCTGAATGCTAGGCTTGCAGCTGATAGAGATTTGGGAATTAAAGAGTCCTGGAGGCAGTATATTGCTGGGGGTGGGCTTATGGGTATTATAGCCAGTTTCCTCTTGCCACTGTTTGGCACACTATATTGTTCCTGTTGTCCAACTGATATTGGCCAGGAGGTGATGTCGACCCTCTGTTCATGCCATCATTTTCCCCTGCCATCATGGAGCTTCCCCTCAAGTGTGTAAGCCAAAATAAACCCCCTTTTTTTGCCAAAAGCTGCTCTTGGTCAGGTGTTTTCTGTCAGTAATGCAAACCTGACTGCAACACACACACACATAGCTTATTTGTCAATCATTCCACAATAAAGGGCTGGTGCTAACTTACTCTCCATTGGAGAATCTGCTTCTCTTTTTCAGATAAATATAGATCCTAAGGAGAGAGCCATCCCATCATACCTCAAAAGGGCCCCAGCTGGAACTAAGAACAATTGGAGAAATAAGCAACGGTGCTGTTTTCTTGGTGAACTGGGTACCAGCACAAGGGTGAAGAATATCAACACAGAGTAAAATCAACTCCTACCAAATCAGAGATCCAGAGACCCAGATGCCCCCAACACCTCATCACTGAAGCAGACCAAAAATGAACCCAACATGGCTCAGGGAAATTTTGCTGAAGAGGGGATGGAAAGAATGTCATAGCCACATGTTAGGTCATGATATGCAGAGACATTTCTCCTACACATAACTGTGGGATAACTCCAGAATGCATGACCCATATACCTCAACAATGAGGGGCCAGGGGGAGGGGGCAGGTCATGGATGAGCCTAACAATGGTACCAAATTGACTGTATTTGCTGAGTACAAGACCAATTAATAAAATAAATAAAATAAAAATAGCAATTCATTATTTGTTTCATATTAATAAACTTGCTAATTGCAAACGTTTAATCTTTCTTTTTAATATATAGAAAAATGTCTGAGTTCTTGAAAGTGAAAATCCTGGAATAAAAATTCAGGTTACTCAAACAGTATGTAATTACAACCAAGTTGTTTATTTATTATAAAATTAGAAATATATTTTGAGAGACATACAATGTACCCAAAACAAGGTAGGCAGAAGAGGGGGAAGAAAGAATGTTAGAGTCACACATTGGGCCATGATACACAGAGACATTTCCTCCTACCCATAACTTTTGGCTAACCCCACAATGAATAACCCATATACTCCAACAAGGAGGGTCCCTGTTGAGGGAGGAGGACAGGGAGGAGGCTGACAATGGTACCAACTTGACTGTATTCAATAAGTACAAAACTAGTAAAAGTAGCCGGGCGTGGTGGTGCACGCCTTTAATCCCAGCACTCGGGAGGCAGAGGTAGGAGGATTGCCATGAGTTCGAGGCCACCCTGAGACTCCATAGTCAGCCTGGGCTAGAGTGAGACCCTACCTCAAAAAACAAAAAAAAAAACAAAAAAATCAAAAAACAAAACAAAACAAAACCTAGTAAAAATAAATAAATGAAAATTATATATATATATATATATATATATATATATATATATATATATTACATCAACCTAATGAATGTGAAGTAAAGTTAAAAAAAAAAAAACAACAAAGAAACAAACAAGGCAGACTCCTGTAAAAACACTAGATTACCCACCTGAGCTAAAAAAGTAAGACCATATTGATGAAGACACCACATGCTGCAAGTAGCCTGAGAAGACTTCCATACCTCTGCAATGGTAGCATACAGCCTTGGTGGGTAACCAGTGGCTTTCTGATTGGCTAAGAGATCTGCCCAGTGGAAAGGAACCCATTACAGGAACCGTGAGCCAGGTCAGAATCCCATGGAGACCAAGATTATGGTTTCCAGTGACAAGTTCTCACTAATCTTTGGCTAAAAGAGGGTATATATGCATCCAAACCTCTCTAAATTAACAATTCTATCCCATTTAACTATGCTGACTTAATTCTCCACTGGAGAATCTGTTCTTTTTCAGAAGGTAGCAAGACCTGAGGAGATAATCCATCCCTTTCACTTCAGCCAAGGCCCAGGTGAAACCACAGAGGAGTTGGGGAGATGAACAAGAGGTCTGTCTCCATGAGGAGCCTGACAATCTGTACTGGGGTTATGGAGACAAATGCTGAGCATACTCAATACATACCAAAGCAAAAATCCAGAAGCTACTGAGAACTTAACACTGAAGTAGACTTAAAGTACACCCACTGAAGCTCAGGGAATTTTGTGGGAGAGGTGGCAGAAAGACTGCAAGAGCCACAGGTCAAGAGAAAAAACACATAAGTGTCCCCTGACCCCATGATTAACTTCTGTTCTTACAATGCATTACCCGAAACCTCATGGGGAATACCAGCAAACGACTTAGGTGGGCCCTGAGTGTATTAGGAGCAGGGAGAAGGAAAATGGTAGTACCAACCAACACAGGATGTGTTCATACAAAGCATATACTTAATAAAAATAAAGGGAAATAAAGCATTCATTCTGTGATTGTTCTAAGAATTAAAGGAAACCACATGCACACTGGTTCTGTCTGACATATAATCAATAATTATTCTCTGTTAACAATTTTCATCATTATCATATTAACATATACCCAAGTTACTGCATACACATCTGGGTTCTTTCCACTAGTCCTTATGGCTATTCAAATAACTATTCCCAGAGATTATCATGATGTTTATAGCACAAAATAACTGCAGTCTATAAAAACAAATATAACAACACTGTAGATGATAATCTCTATAATCTATCTTATATTTAAATATAAGAGGTGGTGAGTTAAAGTGAACAAAATTACTTTCAATCTCTAGAAGGCCAAGACCTCTCATTCTTTTTCTTTTTCTTTTTTTTTTTTTTTTTTGGTTCTTTTTCTTTTTTTAAAAAATTTATTTATTTATTTATTTTTTACAGTCAGTTTGGTACCACTATTAGGCTCATCCGTGACCTACCCCCTCCCCTTGGCCCCTCCTTGTTGAGGTATATGGATCATGCACTGTGGAGTTAGCCCACAGTTATGGGTAAGCTAAATGTCTCTGCATATCATGACCCAACATGTGACTCTGACATTCTTTCCACCCCCTCTTCCACAACATTACCTGAGCCATGTTGAGTTCATTTTTGGTATGATTCAGTGATGAGGTGTTGGGGGCTTCTGAGGCTCTGGCTCACTGATTTGGTAGGAGTTGATTTTTCTCTGTGTTGATCTCCTTCCCCCTTGTGCTGGTATCCGGTTCATCAGGAAAACAGCCCCCTTGCTTGTTTCTCCAATTTTTCTTAGTTTCAGCCGGGGCCCTTTTGAGGTATGATGGGGTGGCTCTCTCCTTAGGATCTACATCTATCTGAAAAAGAAAAGCA
Source organism: Dipus sagitta (assembly GCA_036346955.1). Taxonomy (NCBI): domain Eukaryota; kingdom Metazoa; phylum Chordata; class Mammalia; order Rodentia; family Dipodidae; genus Dipus; species Dipus sagitta. Next base: position 57,614,195 of record CM070775.1, on the reverse strand, counting down.
GATTCTCCAACGGAGAGTGAGTTAGCATCAGGACAAATGAGATAACCCTTTTTTTTTATAGAGAATTTATAAGATGTAGGCCCTCTTGTAGCCCACAAATGATGGTAGCTTGATATTAGAGAGCAGGCTTATGTTTGGATATGGTTCTGACTTGTTTCCCAGCTCCAGCTATGGGTCGCATACCACTGAGGGGATCAGTTAGACAAATTGAGAGCAGTTGGTTCCCCACCATGGCAGTGTGCCACCACTGCACTTGTCTGGGTATCACAAGTTATTTGCTGATAAGTAGGTTAGACCATGCATTGCTTGGACAGATATTGGTCATTTTCCCCCAGTCGCCCATGTAGCACGTTCTGGCACTAGACACGCTGTCTGGGGGATGACTCTCTTCCAACTTCCAGCCATGCCATTCTAATTTGCATGTCAATCACATAAGGTGTCTTCAGCAGTAGGGTCTTATCACTATCCTTTGGTGGGTCATCAAGTAGTCTGACAGAAATCTGCCTGTCTTTTAGGAAACCTTGTAGGTCTCTCTCATCAAAAGCTTATTGTGGATGATAGCCACATGCTGGTTCTGGGAGTTACAGGTCAGTGCCTACTAAGAAAATGAGGAAAAAGAGAACTAATATCAAGAGTTATAGATAAAAGAGAGAGAGAGAGGGAGAGGGAGATGGAGGGAAGGAAGTTGTAGAAGATTAAGGTTAGTCTTGATCTTACCCTCTTCACTGTTTTGTGGTTCAGATGTTCCCTGTAAGGGCCTGGTGAAGGATCAGCCATTTGGTCTGCCTTTTAGTAAGTAGAAAATTATGGTACCATTGCCATTTGGGTCTAGATTTGTGTTTACCACCCCTTTGATGCCCTCCGCTCCCTCCCCTTCCATCCTAGTGTCTGTTCAAGGAGGTGCTTGCTGCGTATGTAAGGTATCTTGGGTAGATTCCGTTTAGGTGCTGTAGATGAGGGAGACTATGTGGCGATTTTTTTCTGTGATTGGGTAAGTTCACTGAGAATGATCTGTTCCAGGTTCAACAATTTTTCCTCAAATTTCATTGTGTCATTTTTTCTTACTGCTGTATAGAATTCCATTGTGCAGATATACCACATCTTAGTTATCCATTCTTCTAGTGATGGACATCTGGGTTGATTCCAGCACTTAGCTATTACAAATTGAGCCAGTATGAACATGGTTGAGCAAATCTCTCCAGCCTGTCGTTTGAAGGTTTTAGGGTAGATGCCCAGTAAGGGAACAACTGGGTCTGTTGGTATCTCTATACTCAGCTTTTTCAGAAGTCTCCATATTGCTTTCCAAAGTGGTTGTACCATCCTACATTCCTACCAACAGTGGATGAGTGTTCCTACTTCTCCACATCCTCGCCAGCATCTATTTTTATTTGATTTTTTGATGTTTGTTATCCTTATTGGGGTAAGGTGGAAGCTCATAGTTGTTTTAATTTGCATTTCTCTGATGATTACGGATGATGAACATCTTCTTAAGTGTATGTTTGCCATTTCTATTTCTTCCTCTGTAAACTGCCTGTTCAGCTCTTTGCCCCATTTTGTGAGTGTGCTGTTTGATGTCTTACTGTTTAGATTTTTGAGTTCTTTGTAGATTCTAGAGATTAGGCCTCTATCAGTTGGATAACCCGCAAATATTTTCTCCCATTCTGTGGGTGATCTATTGGCTTTGCTTATTGTTTGCTTGTCTGTAAAGAAACTCTTCAGCTTCATGTGACCCCATTGGTTGAGTGATGGTTTAAGTTCATGAGCTACTGGGGTTTTGTTCAGGAAGTCTTTTTCCATTCCTATATCATGGAAAGTACTTTCTAAATTTTCGTCCACTAGTATATGAGTTTCGTGTCTTATATTGAGATCTTTGATCCATTTGGACTTGAGTGTAGTGCATGGGGAAATGTGTGGATCAAGTTTTAGTTTCTTGCATATGGTTATCCAGTTTGTCCAGCACCATTTTGAAGATGCTGTCTTTTTTCCAGCCTATATTGTTTGGGCCTTTATCGAACATCAAGTAGCTACAGTTGCTTGAACCAAAGTCCGGGTCCTCAAGTCTATTCAATTGATCTATACTCCTGTATTTATGCCAGTACCATGCTGTTTTTATTACTATGGTTTGTAATATAGCTTTAGATCAGGTATGGTGATGCCTCCAGAGGTATTTCTTTTGCTGAGGATATGTTTGGAAATGTGAGGCCTTCTACCTTTCCATATGAAATTTGAGATCATTTTTTCTATCTCTGTGAAGAACAATGTAGGGATTTTAATTGGAATTGCATTAAATCTGTATACTGCCTTTGGTAGGATTGTCATCTTCACAATGTTAATTCTGCCTATCCAGGAACATGGGAGGTCTTTCTATTTTCTGAAGTCCTCCTCAATTTCTTTTTTGAGTGTTTTTATGTTTTCATTGTACAGATCTTTCATTTCCTTGGTTAATGTTATTCCAAGGAATTTTATTTTTTTTTTGTTGCAATTGAAAATGGGACTATGTCCCTTGTTTCTTTCTCTGTATCTTTGTCATTTGCATAAAGGAAGGCCACTGATTTTTGTGCATTAATTTTGTATCCTGCTACTTTGCTATAGCAGTTAATCACCTTCAGGAGTTTTGGGATGGAGTCTCTCGGGTCTCTTACATATATAATCATGTCATCAGCGAATAAAGCTAACTTAACTTCTTCCTTTCCAAATTGTATCCCTTTTATTTCCTTCTCCTGTCTTATTGCTTGAGCTAGGACTTCCAGTACTATATTGAGAAGCAGAGGTGAGAGTGGACAACCCTGTCTTGTTCCTGATCTTAATGGGAATTCCTCCAGTCTCTCTCCATTAAGTATTATTTGGGCCTTAGGAGCTTCGTATATTGCCTTTATTAGGTTGAGATATGAACCAACCATGCCAATTCTCTCCAACGTTTTGAACATGAAGTGATGTTGAATCTTGTCAAAGGCCTTTTCTGCATCTATCAAAATGATCATGTGGTTTTTATGTTTAACCTTGTTTATGTGGTGTATTACATTGACATATTTCTGTATGTTGAACCACCCCTGTGTTCCTGGAATGAATCCCACTTGGTCAAGGTGGATAATGCTTTTGATGTGTTGTTGGATTCGGTTTGCAAGGATTTTGTTTAGGATCTTTGCATCTAAACTCACCCATGAAAACACCAACCCACATTTACCATCACAATATGGCAGGGATCAAATCAAATCTCACAGTCATTACCCTAAATATTAATGGCCTTAATTCACCCATCAAGAGACTCAAGCTAACAGGATGGATCGAAAAATTAGACCACTCAATCTGTTGCCTTCAAGAAACCCACCTCACCATTAAAGACAGACATCTCCTCAGGGTGAAAGGGTGGAAAACAGTATTCCAAGCAAATGGGAATAACAAACAAGCGGGTGTAGCTATATTAATATCGGATAAAATAGACTTCAAAGCAAAAACAATCAAAAAAGACAAGGAAGGCCACTTCCTACTTATCACGGGACTGATCCATCAAGAGGATATTATAATCATAAATCTGTATGCACCAAACACAGGGGCACCACAGTTCATGAAACAAAACCTACTTGATAATAAAACAGAAATAACCACAAACACCATCATAGCTGGGGACTTCAATACACCATTATCAGTAATAGACAGATCATCCAAACAGAAACTCAACAGGGAAGTAAGAGAGCTCAACAAAAGCATAGATCACTTAGACCCAACGGACATCTACAGAACCTTCTGTCCCAAATCCACAGATTACACATTCTTCTCAGCAGGCCATGGAACATTCTCTAAAATAGACCATATACTGGGTCACAAAGCCTGCCTCCACATATTTAGGAAGATTGACATAATTCCCTACATGATATCAGATCACAATTCTGTATTGCTAGAAGTCAACAACAAAAGACCCACCAAGAATCCCAATGGCACCTGGAAACTGAAAAACACACTTTAAAACAATAAATGGATAGTGGATGAAAAAAAGAATGAAATTGCAAAATTTCTGGAATTGAATGACAATGAGAAAACATCGTACCAAAACTTATGGGACACAATGAAGGCGGTCCTCAGGGGAAAATTCATAGCAGTCAATGCCTTCATAAAAAAGATAGAAAGGTCCCAAATTAATGACCTAACCATTCACTTAAAGGCACTGGAAAAACAAGAAAAATCCAACCCAAATAGCTCCAGACGGAAGAAATAATTAAAATCAGAGCAGAAATCAATGAACCATTATTGTTATTTTCAGTAGTGGAATTCATTAGTGAAGAACAAATAAAGCCAATTCTTTACTCTGTGAATCCCCTACACGCCTTCTTGTGGATACCCAAGGAAACATACTCTCAGGTCATTGAATTTCTATGGCATATACTTTTCAAATGTAATGAGGACCAAGGTAGGAATGCCTATTTTCATTTGCTTAGGATTATATATATATATATATATATATATATATATATATATATATATATAATAACATGTATGCTCATAATATGTAGAATTTTAATTTCTTCATCATAAACTTTTCAAAGGTTTCATACTTTTGTGTAAAACACAGAGAAATATGTGTTGAAGTTACAGAAGAGTTTGCAGCTTTTTAAATAAATAAGGTAAAAGAGCAATGATTAAGAAATTTGGTTAAATTATACCTATGTGTATATAACAGTAGGAGTATGTACTGCTAAGGTCCTTTTCCAAGTTGCTTCATTCATTGTAGTGAATTGATATGACACCAATAGAGTTAGAAATTCCGTATGATACCCAGAGGCCTGTCTCTAACCTACATTTTGTCCTTTAGAGTGAACACGCGAGCTTTCTTATTAAATACACAATTATAAAAATATAAGAGGGCTGGAGAGATGGCTTAGCAGTTAATTCACTTGTTTCTCAAGCCTAAGGATTTATGTTTGACCCTCCAGGTCCCACATAAACTGGAGGTGCAATGTGACATGAACGCGTAAGGTGGCATATGCATCTGGAGTTTGATTGCAGTGGTTGGTGGCCCAGCAGAACCAATTCTCTCTCTCTCTCTCTCTCTCTCACACACACACACACACACACAAAGGCTTGCTTCAAAAAAAATAGAAGACCTAAAACATGACTATTGTGACTTAAAATGCATAAAAAATTGTAATATGTAAAAGGTGCATAGAAAGGTAAGCTGTGAATTCATGGGTTGGGGAGATGGCTGATAGGATAAAGTTGCTTGCTTACAAAGTCTGCCAGCCCAGAGTTTGACTCCCTAGTACTCTATAAAGCCAGATGCACAATGTAGTGCATGCAACTGGAGTTTGTTTACAGAAGCAAAAGTCCCTGGCATGGCCAACAGTGCCACCCTCATGCAAATAAATAAAAATATTTTAAAATATATTCATTCATATTCAAAATTTGACACCATATGAATATAAAAATAGGTCTCTGGGTATGTTGATGTGCATACAAAATATAACTAGAGACTCAGGGGCTCCCCAAGCTATTAGAAACAGCTTAGTATTGAAATAGCATAGTATCTTATCATGTAATTAATAGCAACAGTTAGGAATGCAAAACCATGTTATTATATTATTCAGTGGCAAGCTGCCACTCTGATTTTGAATTCTCGCTTGGGAGGAAATATTGAAATTGCATGTGAACATTTTATGGGGAGATTCTCCAAGAGGAAGAGGTATAAAGAATGCCATCAGTAGAAGAGCTGATGAAGTGAAAGAGAAGGGGCCAAGCTGCACTCACAATACCTGTCTTTGTAAATGTAGTTTTAAAAAATGTTTATGAAGGATTGTATGTTTTTGTTGTTGATACAGAGGAAAGAACAATATTAAAGGTCAGAAAGAGACTTCTGCTCAGTATGTCCGCTAGCTGTGCCACACCTCCTTGGAAAGGAAAGGAAAGGGTTCACTGGGTCTTTTAGGGGAGAGAAATTTTTAATAGATTGCCAGTGGGACAGAGCAGAGGGGAAAAAAGAGAATCAGCTGATTCCCTCACTCTTAGGTAGCCCACCAGTCCCCCATTCCCCTCAAGCAGCTGCTCTAGTCATAGTCGCAGCCTCAGGACACTCTCGCATTTACTGGAGGAAAGGGGACCCATGCCAGCATAGTACCAATTGCCTCACTCCACAGGGGTGGTCGCCCAGCTACCCCTGCCCATGTGCAACTTTGGGCCCGAGCTGCCCATCTGCCCACCTTACGAGAGCTCAGGCCACTCCAGCCACCTGCCCACACTCAAGCTCAGGCATGTTCCACCTGCCCACCTGCAAGATCAGCCCAGCTCTGCCCCTCTGCCCATGAGAGCTTAGGTCCAAACACCACCCCCCAGCCCCATCTGCCTACCGCACACACACAAGTTGAGTTTGATCCACCCACCCACGATTGATCTCAGGACTGCTCTGCCCATCCACTTGCCTGTGTGCCAGTTCAGGCCCGCCTCCCCAAAGAGGTACCACTTCCACTGCCCATTATGAAGTCAGTCCTACTCTCCCTACCATACACAGTGATGGGCAGAACACATGGCAAAAAAATAACATGAAAAATCAAATGAAAGTAAATCCAATAAGGTCACCCAGTCCTACAATGGATGTATCTAATCAAAACATAGAAGAAACAGTAGGATCAGAGCACCAAAATGAAGCTATGAGCAATGCAACCCTGACCAAGCTACTGGTAGAACTTGCAAGAATGCAACAAAGGACCAATAACGGTGTGGATGCTGGCATCACTAGACTAGACCTAATAGATAAGAAAATGGAAGGAGTTCAAAGACATTTAAGAGATACGAAGAAGAGTGAAAAAAAACAAAAAGAGGACCTGCAAAACAGCTGGCTATGCTAAATGAAGACATAAAGAAATGCAAGGATGAATTGCAAGAAGCATCAAGATAACCAGAAAATGATGTAAAAAGGGAACTTGATAGAGGAATGGAAACTATAAACAGAAAAGTAATAGAAAATGCAAACCTAATTGAACAAGCTCAAAACTCTTTAGAAGCTCTCAAGAATAGAGTCAGCCATGTGGAGAATAGAAACTTAGATCAGGAAGACAAGACAGAAGAAACAGTTTGAGAGTTCAAAGGTTTCATTAAGTTCAAAAATTTCTGTGAACAGAACATGAGGGAGTTGTGGGATACCCTTAAAAGTCCTAACATCCAGATAACAGGAATACCAGAAGGGGAATAAGCTCAGACCAAAGTCATGGAGAAATTATTTAACAAAAAAATCAAAGAAAACTTTCCCACTGTCTCACAAGAAAGTCCCATCAAGATACAAGAAGTAACAGAACTCCAAACAGATTGGACCAAAGGAGAAATTTTCCAAGACATATTGTCATCAAGACACTAAACATTGACACCAAAGAGAAAATCCTAAAAACAGCTAGAGAAAAATAGCACATCACTTTTAAAGGTAACTCCATCAGAATTACTTCAGACTTCTCAATGGAAACCGTGAAATCCAGAAGAGCCTGAAATGGAACACTGCAATATCTAAGAACCTATTGCTTCCAACCCAAACTTTACCCATCAAAAGTATCCCTCATAATAGATGGTGAAAGAAAAACTTTCCATGACAAAACTCAGCCTAACAATTATATGAACACAAAACCAAACCTACAGAGAGTATTTCAATAAATTCTCCACACAAAAGAATCAAATAATCAATCTCAAATGCCTACAAGAAGCAGATCAAAATAACCGACCTCAGAGAAGGCACAAAAAACTTCAAAGTCCGTTGAAACACCAAGCCACATATAACAACACAATATGGCAGGTATTAAATCAGACCTCACAGTCATTTCCCTAATTATTAATGGTCTTAATTCACCCATCAGTAGAAAAAAGCTAACAGGGTGGATCAGAAAATTTGACCCTTCAATCTGTTGTCTTCAAGAAACCCATCTCACCAGTAAAGACAGACACCTTCTCAAGGTGAAAGGGTGGAAAATGATATTCTAAGCAAATGGGAATAAGAAACAAACAGGCATAGCTATACTAATATCAGATAAAATTGACTTCAGACCAAAAATAATCAAAAAAGACAAAGAAGGTCACTTTCTGCTTATCAAGGGAATGCTCAATCAAGAGGACATCACAATCATAAATATGTATGCACCAAACTTGCACAGGGCACCACAGTTCATAAAACAAAACCTACTTGACAATAAAACAGAAAGAACCACCAACACCATCATAGTTGGGGACTTCAATACACCATTATCAGTAATAGATATCCAAATAGAAACTCAACAGGCATGCAAGAGAGCTCAACAAAACCATAGATCACTTAGACCTAACACACATCTACAGAACATTCCATCCCAAATCCACAGACTACACATTCTTCTCAGCATCCCATGGAACATAGTCTAAAATAGAACATATACTGGGTCACAATGCCTACCTCCATATATTTAGGAAGATTGACATAATTCCCTGCATGATATCAGATCACAATGCTACATTGCTAGAAATTAACAATGAAAGATGCACCAAGAATTCCACTGGCTCCTGGAAACTGAACAACACAATTTTAAACAATAAATGGTTAGAGGACAAAATAAAAAATGAAATTGCAAAATTTCTAGAAATGAATTACAATAAGAACATGTTATACCAAAAGTTATGGGACACAATGAAGGTGGTCCTAAGGGGAAAATTCATAGCACTAAATGCCTTCATAACAAAGACAGAGAGATCCCAAATCAGTACCCTAACCATCCTCATAAAGGCACTGGAAAAGCAAGAAGAATCCAATCCAAAAAGCTCCAGACAGAAAGAAATAATTAAGATCAGGGAAGAAACTAATGAATTGGAAACTGAGAATATAATTAAGAAAACTGATGAAACAAAGAGCTGGTTCTTTGAAAAAATAAACAAGATTGACAAACCCCTGACCAATTTTATCAGGGGGAAAATAAAGAGAGAGAGAGAGTCTTACAGTTAAGAAAATTAGAAATGAAAAAAGACAGATCACAAAAAACATAAGTGAAATTGGGAGAATCATCCAGACTTATTTCAGAAACCCCTCCTCCACAAAAGTGGATAATTTGGAGGAAATGGATTAATTCCTGGCCACAGACCATCTACCACAGCTAAACTTAGAGCTGATTAATCTCCTAAACAAACCTATCACATTCATCTAGACTGAAAAGCTAATAAAAAAACCTCCCCAAAAAGAAGAGTCCAGGACCACATGGCTACTCAGCTGAAATCCATGAACCCTTCATGCAAGAACTCAAACCAATCTTTCTCAAACTGTGCCACACAATTGGAGAACAGGGAAAGCTCCCCACCTCCTTCTATGAAGCTAGTATCACCCTAAAACCAAACCAGGCAGAGACACCACAAGAAAAGAAAACTATCGGCCTATTTCCCTGATGAACTTAGACACATTGATCCTGAACAAAATCTTCGCAAACCAAATTAAACAACACATCACAAGCATTTTCCACCTTGACCAAGTGGGTTTCATCCCAGGAATGCAGGGGTGGTTCAACATATGGAAATTTGTCAATATAATACACCATATAAACAAGGTTAAACACAAAAATCAATGATCATTTCGATAGATGCAGAAAAGTCCTTTGACAAAATGCAACATCATTTCATGATCAAAACACTGGAGAGAACTGGCATGGCATCTTAACGTAATAAAAGCTACATACAAAGCTCCTAAAGCCCAAATAATACTTAATGGAGAGAGTCTGAAGGAATTCCCATTGAGATCAGGAACAAGACAGGGTTGTCCACTCTCACCTCTGCTCTTCATTATGATACTGGAAGTCCTAGCTCAAGCAATAAGACAGGAGAAAGAAATCAAAGGGATACAATTTGTGAAGGAAGAAGTTAAGTTATCTCTATTCACAGATGATCCTCTATTCAGGATTCTATATGTAAGTGACCCGAGAGTTTCCATCCCAAAACTCGTGAAGGTGATTAACTCCTTTGGCAAAGTAGCAGGATACAAAATCAATGAACAAAAATCAGTAGCCTTTCTATACGCAAATAAAAAGATACGAAGAAAGTAATAAGGGACATTGTGCCATTTCTAATAGCAACAACAACAACAAAAATACCTTGGAATAACGTTAACCAAGGAAGTGAAAGATCTATATAATGAGATAATAAAACCATTCAAAATATAAATTGAGGAGGACTTGAGAAAATGGAAAGACCTCCCATGCTCCTGGATAGGCAGAATTAACATTGTGAAAATAGGAATCCTACCAAAGGAAATATGCAAATTTCATGAAGTTCCATTTAAAATCCCAACATTTTTCTTCACAGAGATAGAAAAAACAATCTCAAAATTCATATGGAAAGTCAGAAGGCCTCGGATAACCAAGCATATCCTCAGCAAAAGAAACAACTCTGGACACATCACCATACCTGATCTAAAGCTGTAGTACAAAGCCATAGTAATAAAAACAGCATGGTACTGGCATAAATACAGGAGTATAGACCAATGGAATAGAATTGAGGACCCAGCCTTTGGATTGAGCAAGTACAGCTACTTGATATTTGACAAAGGCCCTAACAATATAGTCTGAAAAAAAAAGACAGCATCTGAAACAAATTGTGCTGGACAAACTGGATAACCATATGCAGGAAATTCAAACTTTATCCCTACATCTTGTCATGCACAACACTCAACTCCAAATGGATCAAAGACTCCAATATAAGACTGGAAATTCAGCTAATATTAGAAGAAAATATAGGAGGAACTTTCCATGATATAGGAATGGAAAAAAGACTTCCTGAACAAAACCCCAGTAGCACAGCAACAATCACCCAACCAATGCGATCACATGAAGCTGAAGAGTTTCTTTACAGACAAACTTGCAGTAAGCAAAGCCAATAGATTTCCCACAGAATAGGAGAAAATGTTTGCTGAATATCCAACTGACAGAGGCCTAATCTCTAGAATCTATGAAGAACTTAAAAACCTAAACAATAAAAGTCAAACAACCCACTCACAAAATTGTGCAAAGAACTGGACAGGCAGTTCACAGAGGAAAAATTACAAATGGCAAACACACACTTACTAAAATATTCATCATCCCTAATCATCAGGGAAATGCAAGTGAAAACATCTATGAGATTCCACCTTACCCCGGTAAGGATAGCATACATTAAAAAATCAAATGAAAATAAATGCTGGTGAGGATGTGGAGAAATAGGAACCCTCATCCATTGTTGGTGGGAGTGTAAGATGGTGCAACCACTTTTGAAAGCACAATGGAAACTGCTAAAAAAAAAAAAAAGCTGCCTATAGAGTTACCATAGAGTTACTATAGAGTTATCCCCTTACTGGGCATGTACCCTAAAACCTTTAAGCTTCAGTCCAGAGAGATTTGCTCAACCATGTTTGTAGCAGCTCAATTTGTAATAGCTAAGAGCTGTAATCAACCCAGATGTCCATCACTAGATGAATGGATAACTAAGATGTAGTATACCTACATGATGGAATTCTACACAGGAGTAACAGAAAATGACACAATGAAATTTGAAGAAAAATGTCTGAACCTGGAACAAATCATTCTCAGCAAATTCACCCAATCACAGAAAGGTAATCGCCACATAGTCTCACTCATCTACAGCACCTAACCTGAATCTACCCAAGATGCTGACATACCCAGCAAGCATCTCGAGGACCAGACAATAGTGTGGGTAGAAGGGGAGGGAAGTGCAATCATGTGTGTGGGGCACACAAATATGGGCCCAAATGCAATGGTACAATAAAATTCTGCATCATAAAAGACAGACCACATGGGTGAACCTTCACCAGGCCTTTAGAGGAAACACCTGAGTCACAAGGCACTGGTGAGGATACAATGAAAACTGACCTTAATCTTCTACTGGTTCTCTCTCTTTCCATCTTATCTCTAACTCTTTTATATTACTTATATTTTTCTTCCTTTTTCTCATGGGAACTCCCAGTACCAGCAGGTGGGTATCATCCGCAATGATCTTTTGATCAGAGAGACCTACAATGTTTACTAAAAGAATGACAGATTTCTGTCAGAGTACTTGAGTACCCACCAAAGGTTAGTGGAAAGACCCTACTGCTGAAGACACCATATGCTTTTGACATGTAACATGGAGTGACATGGCTGGAAGCTGGAAGCTTGAAGAGAGTCAGTCTCCAGACAGTCAGTGCATCTAGTGGCGGAAAGTGCTACATGGGCGACTGGGGGAAAATGACCAATATCTTTCCAAGCAACTCATGGTCTAACCTACTTAGCAACAAATACCCTGTTGTGATGCTCACATAAGTGAAATAGTGGTGCACAGCCATAGTGGGAAACCAACTGCTCTTGATTTGGCTAACAGTGGAAAGGAACCCATAGCTGGAGCTGGGATACAAGTGGGAACCAGATCCAAAAATGAGCCTGCTCTCCATTATCAAGCTACCAACAATTGTGCACTACAAGAGGGCCTACAGCTATTAAATTCTCTCTAAAGAAATAATGGTTATCCCATTTATCTGGTGCTAACTTTACTCTCCATCAGAGAATCTGCTTCTCTTTTCAGATAGATGCATATCCTAAGGAGAGAAACACCCCATCATATCTCAAAATGGCCCCAGCTAACTAAGAATAATTGGCAAAACAAGCAAGGGTGCTGTTTTCTTGGTGAATCTGGTACCATCACAAGGATGAAGGAGTTCCACACAGAGAACAATCAACTCCTATGAAATCAGATATCCATAGGGGCTCACAAGACCTCATCACTAAAGCAGATCTAAAATGAACCCAACATGGCTCAGGCAAATTTGTGGAAGAGGGTGTGGAAAGAATGTCAGAGCCACGCATTGGGTCATGATACACAGAGACATTTCCTCCTACCCATAACTAATGGTTAACCCCACAATGCATGATGCATATACTCCAACAAGGAGGGTTCAGGTGGAGGGGGGAGGATATGGAAGAGGCTAACAATGGTACCAACTTGACTGTATTTACTGAGTACAAAATTAATTAAAAATGTGAGAAATGTGCATATATAGACACAATATTACATATGTAATATTGATTACACAAATTAATATCCAAAAATAAGAATTTTATCCATGTTTATGCTTATATTCTAGGTAGCCAAGGAGTCTGGAGAAGATAATCTTCCCTAAATGAAATGGCACTAAAAGTAAAATGACAGTATATGTCCACCTAGACAATGACATGTGAATTATGCCTATTATTTGGTAGACAAATAGCAGCTTTAAGCCATAACTAAATTACCACTGTAAGATAACACAGTGGTGATGACACAGATTGTACAAGGTATGAATTTTAGTCAGGTAATATAAGGGAATTAATTTTTGTTGCATGTTAGTCTAATATGGCAGTGTCCACATTTAGTTCAATAGACCTCATGGAACAAATCAAAGTAGACAAGGAGAAATAATCAAACCTATGTGGTCTGTACTCCAAGAAGAAAAGTATATCAATTAGAAAGAGTAATTATTAAAATGACCTCTAAAATGTTTATATAATTTATATCAATTAAAGAAAGATTTTCAAGTTGATATATATAGCCATATCCTGGTATTTCAGATACTCAATAATTTATATAAATCTGGTTTTATGCCTGTACACTGTAGTCTTCTTCAGCATTTTTGCACTGGGAATCACACTGTCTGGTGCATATTATTTTTGATGTAATTCAGTGGTCAATGAAAATAGTAGTGCCCCTGTGTGAATTGGAGTTACCCACCCTTTCTGTCAACTGGCTACAAACCAGTAGGTATCTCTAACTAGCTGTGCTCTTTGACAAATAATGGCTCCTGTCTCCAATTTCCTCTCTGTAAAATTATGGGGTTAGGCTGGTTTCCTTTTAAGTATAGTATATTTACTCTCTGAAATTGTTTGATTCTTTGCCAGTAAAATCCAAATAAGATCTATGTTCCCAGGGGAGTTTTGATGATAGATGGCTTCTGTCTTTTATCTGGTCTGCAACACCAAAAGACTTATCCTAGTCTCTTCATCCTGCTAGGAGGAATCATACTGTTCATAGGCACTTACCAGAAAGCCTTGAGTCAGGGATTCTTTTGTTTTGCTTTCCAAGAATGGAGAAATCTGAAATTCAGAGGCAAAGAATGGACATTTTCAACGCAGCTTTACTTTTTAGCATTAGCTAGAGCCACGTTAATAAACTCAGCAGGCATAGCAGCCTGGGTGACTCTCACTGGATGGTGGCTTTTCAGCATCAGAAGTGCCCAATGCACTTCCTCAATGATCACTTAGCCTTCTAATTCCCACCTACTTCTTACAACATGTGTAAAGTATACCTCGTTTCTGCTTTCTCTGGTTTTAGCATTTTCCATTTCTCATTTTCATGCACATAGAATTTTAAAGTAGCCAATCCTTTTTCTTAATGAATATTTTAAAATAATTTGAATATTCAAAATACAGCAAAATAGTTAATTTTTTTCCACATAAAAACAAGAACATGTTTTGCAGATTTCACACTTGTTCCTTTTTATACTTGCTCTAGTCTAAAATGACTTTTGGGTACAGACATAAACCTAGCAACCAGCTGTCCAGATTTCTTTTCCTAAATTCTCTAAATTGAATTGCTATTTGGTGTCATATTGCTTACTTGTGATTATACGTAGAATTCTGCAATATTAACTTTCCAAACGATTTCTGAGAATATTGAAAGTTAGCTTAAGCAGGGAATGGTTGAACAGGCCTTTAATCCCAGTTCTCTGGAGGCAGAAGTAGGAGGGTCACCATGAATTCAAGGCCACTTTGACACTACATAGTGAATTACAGCTCTGCCTGGGCTAGAGCAAAACTTTATCTCAAAAATAAAAAGTTAGCTTATATTATAGTTAATATTTTCCCCAAAGTAATTTATATACCACATTTGGATAAGCCTAATTGAAAGAAACCATATAATAATTTAAACACAGGAACTTTAATATGAAAAATTATTGAATTATGTGAAATATACAGAATAGAATTATCATAGCATGGTTTAGCTTCCTTTCCTTAGTAAAAGCTGCTTTCGATGTAGGTACTTGGTTGGTTTCTGGAAATAACCACTTACAAAGGGTCCCATCCTTCCTTGATGAGAATGGCTCAATGTGCCTAAGTTGTTTACATAAACAGTGTGATGGGTAGAACACCTACTTTCCATCTGGTAGTCTAGAATTTTGATACATACTCCTGTAGGGAGAGGGTGCCTATGTGACACTATCCAAGTAAAGCCCTGACCATTGAGCCCTTCCTGTGGTGTTTGTATGTAGGCCTGGAAGAATTAAGAAAGTTTCTGTGGCTGAACTTCCAGGGTTTCCTTTGTTACTTTGAACCTGGTTCAATGCAGCTTTTCCTTAGCTAATTTTTGCTTGTATTATTTCCCTTTGATAATTCATAGCTTTAAGTATGCTTATGTAATGAGTGCTGAGTCTTTCTGAAGTATCATGAAAACATAATGAGCTTGTGGAGCTCTGACAAACTAGCTTACTAGAAAAAGGTAAAGAGAACACTGAAAAGCACTCTGAACTGGAGAGAAAGTGCCTTAAAAGGAAGGCTGTGTCAGTGTGAGAGTCCAAAACTTCCTTCCTTTGCCCATCTGGCCAAGCTCAGACTAGCTCTGTGATTTTGGAACCACATCTGGTTATAGTACCTCTGGCTGAGAAGGGAGACTGCTAATACCCAATTCCACTCTTCACTCCAGTACCTCCCTCCCAAGTCAGCTTCCCTCCTCTTTCCAAGAACACTCTTTCCTTGCATTTGTATTTCCTGCTCCCAGGTGCATGCACCGCCCCTCCCTCCTTTCTCATACTGTTTCAATAAAGTCTTAAGTAACTTTCTTGGAGCCTCCATTTTGATTCTAAAAAGCTAATAGAGCCGGGCGTGGTGGCGCATGCCTTTAATCCCAGCACTCAGAAGGCAGAGGTAGGAGGATCACCTTGAGTTTGAGGCCACCCAGAGACTACATAGTGAATTCCAGGTCAGCCTGGGCCAGAGTAAGACCCTACCTTGAAAAACCAAAAAAAAACAAAAAAAAAAAGCTAACAGAAGGAAGCAGCTTCATGAAGGCCAGCCTCAACCTCCTAAAAGATTTAGCTGCAGCCTCATTAGTGACAGAAAACTCTACTGGGCAGCTCAGGTTAGATCTGGTAAAAGTCACAGGGATAGTCTTACAGGGCACAGAGGCAAACAGTGCTTGCTGGCACTCCTAAAACAGACAGACCCTCTGAGCCGGAGTCAGGCTGCAGCTGGTGTGTGGCCACATTGTGGACAGGAGAGCTGGCTTGAGCAATGTCCACACAGAAAAATCCCTGTAGTGTGGTATCCTGGACAAGACCATGTCTGCAAGGTTACCCAGAGGCTGAGTTGTCTTGGAAAAATGTCTCCTCACAACATACAGTGCTAGTTTTCAGTGCAGCAAGAGGAAGATTGAGTAATGTAGCACTTTGAACTTAGAATAGACCCCTTTCTTTCTGCAGTGCCCTTCCAGCACCCTCTACTGACAGTTCAAAATCATATTCACTACAAAGGAGAACAAACTTAGGAAAGTCATTTTATAATCTCAAATCAGACACTGAAAGCTGAATTTGCCTCTGAGAAGCAATGGACTGCTAACTAGATAGAACATACAGGGAAAAAAAAAAAAAGGGAAATCTCAATTTCCTTTTTTGTTCCCATTTTAGTTGACATGATATAAATCAAATTAAGCCATACCACAATACTCCTAATCCTTGAGTAAATACAAAATGATGTTACTTCCTTTCAGGTCCAGATTTAAGAACTTAGTAATCATCTTGTCAAACCCCTCATTGCTTTCCAATAGAATATTTTTAATTATTCATTTACAGAGAGTAAATAAATCTTAAAAGTTATGTACTTATAACTTAATACCTAAGGTTGTCAGGAAGCACTGGATCCTCCTTATTTTTCTGCCTAAGCTGAAATAGTACTTACTTAATGTATACTAAATAATTTGAGGAAAATATTAAAAATTCCAGTTAATTTTTAAGCTATATTTTCATAACTTACAGCTCATATTTTGTTAGATTGCACAAAGACGTAAGTATTCTTTTCTCTCTTTTTTCTGCAGGCCATATTGAATATTTAAGTGAGAAAATATGTTACTGGTTTTCTCATTTTTATCATGAATATATTCCTGGTCTTTTTAGGTTGATTAATTTATTTCTTAATAGAAATTGTATTTCAGTTAATATTACTTTGTAGCATAACATAATGTCCCATGCAATGATATTATGCCTGTATTTGTGTCAACACTAATTATGAAGCTGGTATTTACATAATATGAAAGAAATTGTTTCTACTTCCTCTACCATGAAAACAGATCAATTTTCTCATTAACTATTTCCACCAGTTCTTATTACTTTATAAGCTAGTTTTTCATATCATTTTGTTTCCTGGCAAACTTTGGTCCTTATTTCATGTTTCAATAAACTGAATACATTTCAGGAGATTGTATTTGTGTTGACAGGTGAGCTATAAAAATCAGTAGTAGTGGAATATTTTCATTATTTCCCATATTATTGACTATGTATATTGTATTAAGATAGTATTGTAAAGTTAAAAAAAAAACTATTTATTTTTGTCTTTTCTTTAAGTCATCAGAATTTTAAAATATTCATAAGAGAGATATAAAGCAAATAGAAGTTGATTGATGAGGAAGTGCGTAATATAGCTCATTTGGGGAGCAAAGCTAGAAATAAAAGCCTAAGGAAATTCTTCAGGCTCTGTTCTAACAAAAGCACTTGTAAGATGGTGCATAATTTTCCCACAGATCTTTTTTCTGTGATGTGTTTGATGCACAAATAAATGTGTGAGTTGAAAGTTTGTAAGGTGAGTGATGTTTTTTAGTTGACAATGGGGGCTATAAAAGTGAAGATGCTGATGTGTGTCAAGTCCAATATGCTGTAGATAATGGGTATTATTAAAAGAAATGCTCAGAAAATAAGTTTGCACCATCCTATATGCTTCTCTGAATGCCAAGTTTTATTTATTCTCTGCATTTAATAATCACACACTCAGTGTATTTCAAAGCATTTTCTAATTAAATTATCTCTAATTGGAAAATGATTCTATTTCTTTGAAGGAAAAACTGAAGTAATACATTATGAAAACTAAGAAGGTATCTGCTGATTCTTGCTTTATCGTCTTATTCTTCAAGAACTTAGAAATCAAGCTCTAGCAATATATTTCTTGCATGCATTTTAGTTTCATGAGAAAAACATTCTTATTTTGATCTCTATTGGCGTATACATAATATTTGTATAACACAGACTTCTCAAATATTTATTGTTTAAAGTCCCAAATCATATAAGTCTTATAGTTATTCTTCTCAATTCTTTTATTTTAATAGAAATTTCCCAGTGGGGCCATAAACTTTTTGCTTCTGCTGTTACCCATGTGAGGATCAGTACAATGCAGAATGTAAAAAATGTTTCACAAAACTCTGTTCTATACTCAAATAAGTAAATAAAGGAATAAATAACCCTATTGTGGCCACTTTAGCTTGGGCCCTGTTTGTCTCAGTGGATGATGCTGTGTTTTTCCTTTTGATACTCTTGAGCCAGGAAAGCACAGGGAACAGCTTAGTCACCTGGAACATTACTTAGCTTGAGCAGTAAACATAACTTTCATCCAGAATGCATCCTGAAATCTACTAGGAAACTACAGTACCCCCAACCTATACTGAGCTGTACTACCCCCTAGCCCCTGCTCTAAGCAATGACCAAGTTTTCTCATCACATTACTTGTGTTCAGTACCTATTGCAATACTTTCTTAGACAGGTCAGGATTTTGAACAGAAGGGGATCATCCAGCTTTTCGGTTTATAGTCAGCAGGCAAATTTATCATCTCAATAAACTTTTAGGGAGGAACCTCTACTTACTTTTGCCTATATATAACTAGGTAAACATTATCATCAAAATCAGAATCATAATGGGAAAAAACACATGCAGTAGAGAAAACATCATATAACTCAAACCTGTCAAACAAGACGACCACCCAAATCATGGCCCTAAATCCATCATCCTAAAAATCCTATAAAGAGAAGCCCCAGTTACTTCCTGGTGCCCTTGAGAACTTTTCACTGTAGTGGTCCCTATGTTAGTGAATCATACCTTCACTTTTGCTTTTCTCTTAAAGTTTCTTGTTGCTTAATTACTTATGTGCATATTGAATTATTTTAGTAAGATTCATTTTTTAGGGGTTGGTGGGGGTGGTGGTTCAAGGTAGTGTCCCGCCATAGTCCAAGTTGACTTGGAATTCACTATGTAGTCTCAGGGTGGCCTGACACTCGTGGCAATCATCCTACCTCTGCCTCCTGAGTGCTGGAATTGAAGCCTTGCACCACCATGCCTAAGAAGCCATAAAGGAAGGAGGGAGTCAGAGAGGGATTGAAAGAAGGAAGATGAGCTATTACCACTGTCAGAAGTGGCTTAGCCATTTTGACCTAGTCATTGATGCTGAATAGCATTCTGAACATGAATTTATTCTAAGACTCAAATATGACTTGGGCAAGACAACTTTCCTATTTCAAGTAGGAATTCATCATGGGCTCAGGCATAAACTTGTGGTGTTGGAATCATGGTATTTGTACATTTCTTCTTTAGCCAAAAATAGTACTATTTTTATTTGGAGCAGTGGCTAGACCTACAGTTTTGGAACCAAAAGATTGTCCATGGCACTGAAATAGGGTCTGGGCTCATCAAAGGTGTAGAGCTGCATATAGAGTCACCTTGTCCTTTGTCAATCAAATACTACTGAGAATGGAAATGAGGGGACATCCTAACTAGAGTGTAGCAATGGGAATGAGAGGGAACACTGTCCGTGTGACACTGTCTCTAAAGGTCAAGTGTCTCAGGTGTGCTCTTGTGTGGAAATAAAAACAAATTTTCTCTTCCTGAATCCCTCCTTTTCTTTTCAATCTTTTCTTTTCTTTTTTCTTTTGTTTTTTACTTCAGAAGATTTGTGAAGTATTTGACTTCTGATGAGTTTGAGGTGACAATAGTGTGAGAAACATGTGAAATATAGTTACAGCCTCTGTCATTTTAGTTTGAATAATTTTGTTAAGAAAATCATTGTGGGCAGAAAGTATTTGAGAGGTAAAGCATAGAGCCATTACTTTTAACACACAATTTTCTGATAATTGTATAAACCATGTCATCTGATCTCACTGACAGTGGTATATGTGGCTTCTACCTGGCAGGTTTCAGCTAGGTAAACACTTGTGGTTAAATAAAGAGGGAGCTAGCAGCAATTTTGGAAGACAGCATTCTGTTGTGTGGCAGACTTCCCTAGATGTACGTGGATGCAAATGTACCAATCCAATTTCCTTGGCAATGGAAAAGTAGATACTTTTTGACAACTATGGAAGTGCATAATGTACAATGAGAGCCCTGGAGTGAAATTTAACCACTACTTAATTTTTTGCATGTGCTTGTGTGCAGTAGGTGTGATATAATATGTGGTGTGTGCATGTATGTGTGAAGATGTGCTGCATTGCACAGGAGCAGATGTCAGAGGAGAGTGTTGGGTGTCTGCTTCCATTGCTCATCTTGGTAATTCCTTGGCACACAGTCTGTTACTGATTCCTGAGCTTGCCAATTTCATTAACCCCAGCAATTCTCTCATTTGCTCCTGCAGGACTGGGTTATGTATGTATTATGCCCTGATGTATGGGTTTTGGAACAATGAAACGCTGTGATCTCAGACTCACTCAGTACTCATACTGGAGCCGGAAGTACTCTTAATCTCTGAAATATCTCTCCAGCCCTACCAATCACTTTTTAAAGCTTCTTACAAGTTAAGTCAAAAAGAGGTAGGTCTATGTGCAACATAGTCTATGTTTTTAACTGAAGGAAAATGCATGTATTATTAGAAACAATAGCCTGTGTTCTGCAAATCTCATTAACTCCTTGAAAGGCTTCAATTTAAGCAAGTCCACTTGCTTCATAGGACAAACTATGACCCATGATGTAATTCTTACCATGGAGAAAATGATGACTTGATCATCACTTGGCTGACTATTAATCATGTTTGTTGTCAAAGATTTCATGGCAGTTGAGGAATTAGAATGGCAGTGACATTAATAGTCATGAATTGCCAGCTTAACTCATGTGTTTCTCTTAATCATTAAAACTACTAGCAATTATAATTCCATTTTCTTATATCTTCAGGAAATATCATTGTATAAAATATGATTTCCTTTACCAACTAAAAGAAAATTGAAAAGTGCTATGTTATATGTTTGTAATGCATGTTAATTAATGTTTAAATCACAGAAACAATAAGCATAGTCTTATATGCATATATGAACATGGAAAACTGGTAAATCTTGACCAGTAGATGTTCTTATGTTTCCTTTTAGGTTTTAGGTCATCAACTAAATATTTTAACAAAATGTTTATGAGCTCGGTGAGATGGCTTAGCTGTTAAGGCCTGAGAAGCCTGAAGACCCATGCTCAACTCTCCAGATCCCACATTAGCCAGACTTACAAGGTGACACAAGCATACAAGGTTACACATGTGCACAAGGTGGTACATGTGTCTAGAGTTTGATTGCAGTGGCTGGAAAGCTCAGATATGCCAATTCTTTCTCTCTTTCTCTCTTTCACTCTCCCTCATAAAAAAGAAAAAATAGTATTTTGTTATAATATTACTGAAAATTCAAGTTGACACTTTAACACTTCCCCTACATTAATCATAAATATCTTTAGAGAAAGAAACTCAAAGCCAATAGGAGCTTATGAAAGACAAAATAAATCCTTCAGGATGATTAGTTTAGTGAACGTAGAGACAATGTTTTGTGTTCCTGGAAGGTCTCTTGCTAGTCTCAATCTAGTCATTTGTGTCTACCTCATTATCACTGCTAAAGTCCCTGAGAGGCTGGGAGGTGGTGGAGAGCCAAAGAAAGAGTGATGACACTTACATCATGGTATGACTCTTGTATTTCCACATCAGACAACTGAAACAAGTATCCTGCAAATATCACTGCCAGGCTGATCTCAATTCAAAAAAATGAAAATGCCTGAGACCCAGGAGTCCTCCAAGAGCTTGTAGATGAGCCTCAGGAAGACATAAAGATGTGTCTGAGTTATGCTTTGTGTCCAAAACTGATCCTTCTCTTTTAAATCAAGGATACATGTAAAACAATGATATCTGACATTATAACTAATTTTGGAATTATAAACAACAGTATTTTAATGAAACAAAATTTATATTTACATACTGGTATCTTGGTTAATGGGAAAGTCATGCTCATCATTTGAATTCTATGTCTATTTTGTATAACTTTTTAAAGATAACACCTTGGAGGGTTTTACTTAATAATTCCATTATATATCAGCTGGAACTATTCTGGGGAAAAGTGATGTTCAAAGAAATACTGCATTAATATAAATAGATTTGAATCAACCCAGATGTCCATCACTAGAAGAACGGTTAACTAAGATGTGGTATATCTACACAATGAATTCTATACAGCAGTACGAAAAAATGACACAATGAAATTTGAGGAAAAATGATTGAACCTGGAACAGATCATTCTCAGTGAATTTACCCAATCACAGAAAAAAAAATCACCATATAGTCTCACTCATCTACAACACCTAACCTGAATCTACCCAAGATACCTTACATATCCAGCAAACATCTCATGGACTAGACACTAGGATGGAAGGGGAGGGAGGGGAGGGCATTGAAGGGGTGGGAAACACAAATTTAGACCCAAACGGCAATGGTACCATAAAATTCTACTTCCTAAAAGTCAGACCAAATGGCTGAACCTTCACCAGGCCCTTACAGGGAACACGTGAACCATAAGACACTGAAGAGGATAGGATCAAGACTAACCTTAATCTTCTACATCTTCCATCCCTCCCTCTCCGTCTCCCTCTCCCTCTCTCTCTCTCTTCTCTCTAACTCTTGTATATTAGTTATCTTTTTCCTCATTTTCTTAGGGGGCACTGACCTGTAATTCCCAGTACCAGCATGGGGCTATCATCCACAATGAGCTTTTGATCAGAGAGACCTACAAGGTTTCCTAAAAGACAGACAGATTTCTGTCACAGTACTTGATGACCCACCAAAGCTTGGTGGTAAGACCCTACTGCTGAAGACACCTTATGTGGTTGACATGCAAAATGGAATGGCATGGCTGGAAGTTGGAAGAGAGTCAGTCCCCAGACAGTCAGTGAGTCTAGTGCCAGAAGGTGCTACATGGGCGACTAGGGGAAAATGACCAATAACTGTCCAAGCAACTCATGGTCTAACCTACTTAGCAGCAAATAACTTGTTGTGATACCCACACAAGTGCAATAGTGGCACACAGCCATGATGGGGAACCAACTGCTCTTAATTTGGCTAACTGATCTCCTCAGTGGTATGGGACCCATAGCTGGAGCTGGGAAACAAGTCAGAACCATATCCAAACATAAGCCCACTGGCCAATATCAAGCTACCATCAATCATGGGCTACAAGAGGACCTACAGCTATTAAATTCTCCAGTAAAAATGTAAGGGTTATCTCATTTATGCCGGTGCTAACTTACTCTCCTTTGGAGAATCTGATTCTCTTTTTCAGGTAGATGTAGATCCTAAGGAGAGAGCCACCCCATCATACCTCAAAAGGGCTCCAGCTGAAACTAAGAAAAATTGGTGAAGCAAGCAAGGGTGCTGTTTTCCTGATGAATCTGGTACCAGCACAAGGGGGAAGGAGATCAACACAGAGGCCCCCAACACCTCATCACTGAAGCAGACCAAAAATGAACCCAACATGGCTCAGGGAAATTTTGTGGAAGAGGGGGAGGAAAGAATGTCAGATGTAGAGTCTAGAAATTAGGCCTCTGTCAGTTGTATAGCCAACAAAAATTGTCTCCCATTCTGTCTGCTTATGGTATGATTGTGCAAAAGCTTTTTAGCTTCATGAGATCCCATTGGTTGAGAAATTGTTTAATTTCCTGAGCTACTAGACAATTGTTCAAGAAGTCCTTCCCCATTCCTATATCATGGAGAATTCCTCCAGTTTTTTTCATCTAGTAGGTGAAGAGTTTCAGGTATTATATTGAGGGTTTAATCCCCTTGAACTTGAGTTTTGTGTATTGTGAGATGAATGGATCTAGTTTCATTTTTCTGCATGTGGTTATCCAATTTCTCTAGCCCCACTTGTTGAAAATGCTATCTTTTCTTCAGTCTATGTTACTGACACTTTTGTCAAAAATCAAGTAGTTATCCTTACTTGACCTAAGCTTGAGGTCATCAATTCTGTTCCATTGATCGATATTTCTCTTTTTATGCCAGTATTGTTGTGTTTTAGTTACTATGACTTTGTAGTATAGCTTTAGATTAGGTATTGTGATACCTGCAGAGATGTTTCTTTTGCTGAGGATATGTTTGGATATCTGAGGCCCCCTGCCATTTCATATAAATTTTGAGATCATTTTTTCTATCTCTGTGAAGAATGATGCTAGAAGTTCTTTTTGGTGTGTGTTTTTTTTTTAAGTTATCTAAATGTCTTGTCCCTTTTGTCTTTATTTTATTAATTTATTTTTATTAGATATGGGCATACTTAGTATGTAAGCAACACATGTTGGTAACATACTTTTCTTCATCCCTGCCTCTTCTCCGAAGAGACCCTGCTCATTGGGGATGTAGGTCAACCCCAAGGGGTTTGTGGGTCATGCATTGTGGGGGCAGCAGCCAGTTATGGGGGAGAAGCAATGTCTCTGTGCAAAATGTCCCAACTTGTAGCTCTCACAATCTTTCTGATCCCTCTTCTGAAAACTTCCCTGAGTCATGTTGGGTGCATTTTAAGTCTATTTCAGTGATGAGCTCTTAGGAGCCTCTGGATCTCTGGTTTATAGGTGTTGAGTGCCCTCAGTGTCTATCAACCTCACCTTTTGGCTTACATCAGGTTCACCAAGAAAGAAGCACACTTTCTCATTTCCGCAATTCCTCTATGGTTTCAGCTGGGGCCTGGGTGGAGAGTCTGGTTTGTTTATCTCCTGAGGTCCTGCTCCTGATGCTGGAAGTTTTATTGGTATTTCATTAAATCTGTATAGTGCTTTAGGTAGAATTGCCATTTTCACATTATTAATTCTACCTGTTCAGGAGCATGGGAGATCTTGCCATCTACTTAAGTCCTCCTCAATTTCTTTCTTGAGTTCTTTTTTAAATGTTTTTATTATATAGGTCTTGCACATTCTGTGTTAGAGTTATTCCAAGGTATTTAATTTTTGTAGATATTGAACATAGAATAGTCTCACTGATTTATTTATATGTATATTTTTCCTTTGCATATAGAAAGGATACTATTTTTGTGTGTTCATTTTGTATCCTGCCACTTTGCTGAAGGAATTAATCACCTTTAGAAGCTTTGAAATAGAGATTTTGTGTCACTTATGTATAGAATCATGTCTTCTGCAAATAGGGCTAATTTGACTTCTTCCTTTCCAATTGTATCCCTTTTCTTTCTTTCTCCTGTCTTATTGCTTATTTGGGTTTTAGGTGCCATATATATATATATATATATATAGCTTTTATTATGTTGAGATATAAACCATCCTTGCCCATCCTCTCCAGTGTTTTGATCATGAAGTGATGTATTTTGTCAAAGGCCTTCTCTGCATGTATTGAAATGATCATGTGTTTTTTGTGTAATTAAGTCTCTTTATGTGGTGTATTAGTTGACTGATTTCTGTATGCTGAGCTATCCCTGCATTCCTGGAATGAATCCTGCTTGATGAATGTGGATAATGCTTTTGATGTGTTGTTGAATTTGGTTTGCAAGGAATTTGTTCAGGATTTTTCATGTAAGTTCACCAGGGATATAGGTCTATAGTTTTCTGTTGTATCTCCATCTGGCTTGGTTTAGGGTGATGCTAACTTCATAAAAGGAGTTGGAGAGGATTCCCTCTTCTCCAATTATGTGAAACAGTTTGAGACAAATTGGTGTCAGTTCTTCAATAAATGTTTGATAGATTTTGGTTGAGAAGGCATCATTTCCTGGACTTTTCTTCTGGGGAAGGTTTTTGATTATCTTTTCCATCTTAATGAATGTAATAGGTTTTTTTTTTTTTTTTAGGAGAATAAACTGTTCTGAGTTTAGTTTTGGTAGGTGTTATGTTTCTAGGAATTCATCCATTTCTTTCAGGTTATCCAATTTTGTGGAGTAGAGGTTTTGAAGTAAGTAATGATGATTCTTTCAATTTCATTGATTTCTGAAGTGAACTCTCCCTTTTTACTTCTGTTTTTGTTGACTTGTGACTTCTTTTTTTGCATTTCATCAACTTGGCCAAGGGTTTATCAATCTTCCTTATTGTTTCAAAGAACCAGTTTTTAATTCATTGATTTTCTTAATTGTTTTCTTAGTTTCCAATTCATTTATTTCTGCTCTGGTCTTGATTATTTCTTTCTGTCTGGAGCTCTTAAGGTTGGATTTTTCTTGTTTTTCCTGTGTCTTTAGGTGTATGGCTAGGTTATTATCTTGGTGTCTCTCTGCCTTTGTTATGAAGGCATTTAGTTCTATGAATTTTCCCCTTAGAATTTCCTTCTTTAAGTCCCATACACTTTGGTAGGCTGTGTTTTCATTATCATTCAATTCTAGAAATTTTACAATTTATTTTTTAACTTATTCCTCAACCTTTCATTATTTAAAAGTAAGGGTGTTGTTCAGTCTCCAGCTGCTGGTAGAATTCCTGATGTGTCTTTTGTTAATTTATAGCTTTAAAACATTGTGATCTGATATAATGGAGGAAGTTACTTCAATTTTCCTCAGTTTATGGAGGCATGATTTATGGCCTAATATATAATCTATTTTGGAGAATCTATTCTGTGGTTTGCTAAAAAGAATGTGTATTCTGTAAAACTTGGTGGAATGCTCTGTAGATATCCATTTGGTCTAGTTGACCTAGCAGGCTGTTAAGCACTATTATTTCCCCATTAATTTTCTGCTTGAATGATCTATTAATGATAGTGGAGTATTAAAGCCCACAACTATGATTGTGTTGGCATTTATTTCTGTTTTGTTGACAAGTAGGTTTTGTTTTATAAACACTGGTGTACCTGTGTTTGTTGCCTACAGATTTGTGATTGTGTTGTCCTCATGTTTGATCATTCCCTTAATGAACATAAATTGTCCTTCTTTGTTCTTTTTGATTACTTTAAGTTTGAAGTTTATTTTATCAGATATTAATATATGAATGCCTGCTTGCTTCTTATTTCCATTTGCTTGGAATATCATTTTCCACATTTTCACCTTTAGTAGGTGTCTGTCTTTAGTGGTAAGGTGGGTTTCTTGAAGACAGCAGATAGAAGGGTCCATTTTAGGATCCACCCTATTAGCTTATGCCTTTTGATGGGTGAGGTAAGACCCTTAATATTTAAGTTTATAATTGTGAGTTTCAAGTTGATCACTTCCATTATGGAATACTTTATGGGGTTTGGTGCTTTCTTGGGCTTTGTAATGTTTGAACCCCCTATAGTTTTACTTATTGCAATCTTCTTCCTGTAGGCTCTTTATATTGGTTATTTGACTCTTCTGTGTGGAATATTCCCTGAAGTAGTCTGTGTAGGTTTGGCTTTGTGTTTATATAGTCATTGAGTTGACTTTTCCATGGAAAGTTGTGCTTTCACCACCTATTATGAGGGATAATTTCACTGGGTATAGTAGTTTGGGTTGGAAATCATAGTTTTACAGGTTTGAATTATTCCATCCAGTCCTTTCTAACTTTCAGGGTTTCCTTTGAGAAATTGTAGGTAATTTTGATGGGATTGCTTTTGTATGTATTGAGTTGTTTTTGTTTTGCTGCTTTTAACATTCTTTCTCCTTGTTTTCATTGTTAAGAGTTTTTACTATGATGTGCCTTGGAAAGTTTCTTCTTTGATACTGCCTTTTTGGTGTTCTGCAAGTTTCTTGTATCTGGATGGGCTTCTCTTCTGTGAGATTAGGAAATTTTTCTTCAATAATTTTGTTGAATATGTTCTCTATGCCTGTGGCCTGGATTTCTTCCTCTTCTGTTATACCCATGACCTGGATGTTTGGTAATTTTAGGGTATCCCACAGTTTCCTCCTGTTCTGTTCAAATGATGTTTTAAACTTAGCACAGTTTTTGGACTCCTGATCAATTTCTTCTGTCTTGTCTTCCAGCTAAGATTTCTATCTTCCACATGAATGACTATGTCACTGAGAGGTTATAGAGATATTTTGAAAGTGCTATTTAATTTTTGTTTTCTGTTGTGTTATTTTCTATTATGTCCATCTCCTTGTTAAGGTGCACAATTTAA
The DNA here is from genome assembly GCA_036346955.1 of Dipus sagitta. Taxonomy (NCBI): domain Eukaryota; kingdom Metazoa; phylum Chordata; class Mammalia; order Rodentia; family Dipodidae; genus Dipus; species Dipus sagitta. The sequence goes on along the minus strand of CM070775.1, from coordinate 57,585,923 downwards.
GTTTGATGTCTGATATTCTGGATGTTTCCTGGAATTTATTCTTGCGTTTGATCATGTCTTCATGAAGTTTAATCAGCTGGTTATTGATATCCTCTGTTTGCTTAACCTTCAATTCCATGTATATCTTTTTTTGAGGCTTCTCTAGTTTTCTTCAATTATGTTAAATCTAATGACAAAAGCATAGAGCACTATGCTTTTGTCATTAAATTTATTTATTTATTCTGCTCAATTTCATTTGCACATTTGTTGGTTTTGATCCTTTTCTCCCACTTCAGCAATTTTTTTTCATCAGGGTCATATTACTTATTGTGTTTTCATTTGGGATTCAATTTCTTTCCTTGGTGGCTTCCATGTTTTCTGACTATTTTTGGTGTGTATGGTTTGGCGAACCAGGATCCAGGAATCTGGGTAACCAGGGTCAAGAGACCAGCACCTGCAGTGGCCTGGGCATCCTCTGACTCAGCAGAATGGGGATTTGGGTTACCCAGAGGCAGTCAATCGGGGAACCATCATAAAAGGCCTGCTTTCCTGACTCACACACAGATACCAGGCTTCCCCAATGCAGCAGAAGGGGTACTAATGCCAGGGAACTGGGAGGTGGGGAACCATCCAGTAGCTCTGGCCTACTCACTTGGTGTGCACACCCCTGGAACAGGAGATCAAGGACTTGGGGAAACATGGGCCATTCAGTCAGGAAGGTGGATGATGGGGCCTGCTTCCACAGCAAGCTTTCAGGGTCCAGAGAGCCCCAAGCCAGCTGCAGAGGAACCTACCAGGATAAGGGAGAAGTGGGGGGGGCATGGAGCAGGGAGAGCTGGACTACTCATTCCATCCTTGCATATTTTCTACATTTTTTAAAGGAACCAGGAACCTCTGTATCATGACCTTAGGCCCAATGTACAAAGTATCTGCTTAATAAGCCCATATTAATGTTCCTTATATGCCAAAGTGAAAGAATACTTTAGAGAATACAGGTTTTATGTAAGTTCAACTCATCCACTGAAGTGACACACCTTAAACTTGTCAGGTTTCCTTCACCTATTTCTGTGAATTTGTGCACAAAAGTATCTATCTGTCTTTAATGCTAACAGAGAGGGACTATGAAGGATAAGTTGACCACATTTCTGGACAAAATTTTACATTCATGACAGTGTATAACAAAAAATTTCAATTGAATGTGTTTAAGAATATTTGAAATCTCAATCCAATCAATAATGACTTTCCATGATGTGACAATATCAGAAAGAAGCTGATGACTGGAACATTTTTTCGGCCATCAAATATACTACATTGGGGGCTGGAGAGATGGCTTAGAAGTTATGACACTTCCCTGTGAAGCCTAAGGATCCAAGTTTGATTTCCCATTACCCACATAAGCCAGATGCACAAGGTGGTGCAAGCATCTGGAGTTCACTTTGCAGTGGCTAGAGGCCATTTCACCATAAGAGTCCCCGGGGTTGTTGAATCAGAAGCTGGGGAGCTGGGGAGCCAGGGACAAGAGGCCATCTCCTACAGTGTGACCTGTGCACTCACGCTAAGGGGAACAGGGATCTGGAGACCCAAGGGTCATACAGTCAGGAAGCCAGAGAAAATACCCTGCCTCTGAAGCCTACACATAGGGATTAGACCACATCAAGCCAGCAGCAGGGGTACCAGGACCAGGGAACTGGAAAGTGGGGAAGGAACTGGGAGCTTTGACCTACTTACAACCAGACTGCTGAATTCTGTGTTTGAATATTTTTTTAAATAGTACATATCCTTACCATTCCAAATATTTCAAAATTTTTGCTTTTCACACAAAACACTTTTATGAGATTATGTTTATCTGTATGGACAAGCACTTTAACAACTCTTTAGTTCCAAGTGTAGTCCTCATCTCTTCTGTTTCTCCAGTATTATAAGTATCCTTTATTTACTTTACTTTACCTTGGGAAACAGCACTCCTGTCCAAACAGTGCTCAAGCCCTGAGTACACAAGGTATGCAAACACTAAAATGTGAATCCATGTCTTAGGGCCTCTGACTCTTTCTTAGTCATCCAACTTCTCAACTGTCCTCAGTCTCATTGTTGCCCTTCCTGGAAGCATTTTCTTGCTTTTTCCTCCATCCCCAGCTGTCACCGGTGTTGCATCATAATTGCTTTTAAATGCCCATTTACAATGTCTTTACTGTACAGTAACTTAAATTTCCTTTATGTAAAAATTAAAATAGCATTACCTATATAGTGTTACTGGATCAGAGCATGATGTTACATGAACTCTTTCATGAAAAGAAGTTCCTGAGTGCTTGTTTCTCATAGGCAGGACACCACTGACAGACTAGTCTTATCCATCAGAGATAACCATGGTGAACCAATAAATTTGTTGGGTTCCTTACTGACCATGAATGAGGGCTTACTCACAGAAATATGGAGACCCCAAAATATCCCTAACATCAAAGGTTTCATCTCAGCATGGATATCACCTCCACCCCATAGCTACATGAATAGAGCTCCCTTCTTTTGATCTTCTTTCATACATTCTACCCCTCTGAAACCATGAGATCTCATGAACCATTGCATTCAGCTGACACAGAGGGTACCTGAGATCCCTTTTTATGGAGAATGTTCAATAACCCCAGTCACAGAGGCTTCTGATAAGGATAGGACATATTTTCTTGTAGTTATTACATTATTTAAAATATGAATTGTCTATATCATCAGAGATTGTAAGCTTTAAAAATTGGAGCATTGTTAATTCATTTCAGTAAGCTAGAGAGAGAGAAGGAAGGAGAGAGGGAGGGAGGGAGTGAAGGAGAGAGAAAGATGAAGGAAGAATGTGGTAGGATATGGAAAAATAGAGAAACAGAGGAGCAGACACATAATGAATAAAGAGAACCATATAGAAAAAGAAGAAAGATACCATCACAAAAACTCAGGGCATGAATAGGTATGCTTTATAATAAAGGTGAAGAAGAGAGAAAGCACAGAGTGATGGTTTTTCTTCCCATTCCAACCTACTGTCTTCCTGCTATATTGGGGTGCAGCTTCAACACAGTGAGGGTATTATGCTGATCTAATTTTCATTTATGAGCACATTATGTATGTTTTAACACACTACTTCATTTACCATTAAAACTTATAAGGTAGACTTTTTTATTATTCCTATATAATGCTTGATAATGTGAAGAAAAGAAGACCTTAGTTGACTTTCACAAAAATGCATAAAACACTAAATATTCATAAATAAGGTTCACCCAAAAATTGAAACAGTGTGACTCAAGCATTTGTGCACCGAACAACTGTATGTTTGTGACAAGGAGTCTTATCATAAGTCAGGAAACACTAGCCAGGCAGTGTATTCTTCAGAAAAAAATGGTATCATTGATGCAGTGAATGACAATTTATAAAGAAAAAAAGTAAGAAAAAAATTGAGTTCACCAGAGAACCTTGACTTAAGTCAGTAACACAAAACAGATGTTAGGAATATAATCTACTTCAAGGCACATTTGAAAAGTACGAGTGTCTACCCTAAAACCTTCAAACCACAGGCTAGAGAGATTTGCTCAGCCATGGTTGTAGCAGTTCAATTTGTAATAGCTAAGAGCTGGAATCAACCCAGATGTCAATCACTAGAAGAATGGATAACTAAGATGTGGTATATCTACACAATGGAATTTATACAGTAGTAAGAAAAAATGACACAATGAAATTTGAGGAAAAATGGTTGAACCTGTAACAGATCATTCTCAGTGAACTTACCCAATCACAGAAAAAAAAAAAAAAAATCGCCATATAGTCTTACTCCTCTACAGCACCTAACCTGAATCTACCCAAGATACCTTAAATATCCTACAAGCATCTAGTGGACTAGACACTAGGATGGAAGGAGAGGGAGGGGAGGGCATTGAAGGGGTGGGAAACACAAATCTAGACCCAAACAGTAATGGTACCATAAAATTCTACTTACTAAAAGACAAACCAAATGGCTGATCCTTCACCAGCCCCTTACAGGGAACACCTGAACCACAAGACACTAGAGTGTGTAGGATCAAGACTATCCTTAATCTTCCCTCCCTCCCTCTCCCTCTCCCTCTCTCTCTCTCTTCTCTCTAACTCTTGTATATTAGTTATCTTTTTCCTCATTTTCTTAGTGGGCACTGACCTGTAACTCCCAGAACCAGCATGGGGCTATCATACACAATGAACCTTTCATCAGAGAGACCTACAAGTTTTCCTAAAACACAGACAGATTTCTGTCACAGTACTTGATGACCCACCAAAGCTTAGTGGTAAGACTCTACTGCTGAAGACACCTTATGTGGTTGACATGCAAAATGGAATGGCATGGCTTGAAGTTGGAAGAGAGTCAGTCCCCAGACAGTTAGCATGTCTAGTGCCAGAAAGTGCTACATGGGCGACTAGGGGAAAATGACCAATATCTGTCCAAGCAACTCATGGTCTAACCTACTTAACAGCAAATAACTTGTTGTGATGGCCACACAAGTGCAATAGTGGCACACTGCCATGGTGGAGAACCAACTGCTCTTAATTTGGCTAACTGATCTCCTCAGTGGTATGGGACCCATAGCTGGATCTGGGAAACAAGTCAGAACCATATCCAAACATAAGCCCACTCTCCAATATCAAGCTACCCTCAATCAGGGGCTACAAGAGGGCCTACACCTATTAAATTCTTTTATTTTTATTTTTTGTTCATTTTTATTTATTTGAGAGTGACAGAGAGAGAAAGAGGCAGATGGAGAGACAGGGAGAGAATGGGCGCGCCAGGGCCTCCAGCCACTGCAAACGAACTCCAGACGCGTGCGCCCCCTTGTGCATCTGGCTAACGTGGGACCTGGAGAATCAAGCCTCGAACCGGGGTCCTTAGGCTTCACAGGCAAGCACTTAACCACTAAGCCATCTCTCCAGCCCTATTAAATTCTTTATAAAAAATTAAGGGTTATCTCTTTTGTCCTGGTGCTAACTTACAGTACAATGGAGAATCTGCATCTCTTTTTCAGATAGATGTAGATCCTAAGCAGAGAGCCACCCCATCATACCTCAAAAGGGCCCCGGCTGAAACTAAGAAAAATTGGAGAAACAAGGAAGGGTGTTGTTTTCCTGATGAACCGGATACCAGCAGAAGGGGGAAGGAGATCAACACAGAGAAAAATCAACTCCTACCAAATCAGAGAGCCAGAGCCTCAGAGGCCCCCAACATGTCATCCCTGAAGCAGACCAAAAATGAACCCAACATGGCTCAGGGAAATTTTGCAGAAGAGGGGGCGGAAAGAATGTCAGAGCCACATGTTGGGTCATGATATGCAGAGACATTTATCTTACACATAACTATGGGCTAACTCCACAATGCATGACCCATATACCTCAACAATGAGGTGCCAAGGGGAGGGGGTAGGTCACGGATGAGCCTAATAATGGTTCCAAACTGACTGTATTTGCTGAATACAAAACTAACTAATAAAGGAAAAAAGAAAAGGAATAAAAAAAAGAAAAGTACGAGTGTGTTGAAAAATCAAGTGTGCTATTAGGTGCCCCTCATTTCCTTTATATTCCCTTCATATCTCTTTTCTAGCTTACTGACCTTTGTACTGAGTTTTCTTCCTACTCACATAGAAGTCCAGTCATCTGTAGCTATGATCCACATATGAGAGAAAACATGTGATGTTTGGCTTTCTGGGCCTGGGTTACCTCACTATTGGATATATTTAAGTAGAAGAATAGATTAATGGGGTTGAAGATGCCCAAGTGATGTCAGGGAAAGAGATTGAGTAAAGGAAAGGTGGAGGAAGGGCTAATCAAAATCTAAGAGGATATAAAGAAATCATATGGAAACCTACTTTTTTGGACAATTGAACACTCAGGAGCCATAGATTGTTGCTAGAAAATTTTAACTGCCAAGGATGGGATACCTTCCAGTGATTTGTTGGCCAGGGAATTCTGTGATGCCCCCAAAACATTATAGGCCATTGTCAAGGCCCTTGGTTTCCCACCAGGAATAGATGGTAAGATCCTGTTGCTGAAGATTTCACATACTTGAGCTGCAAGACCACTGAGAAATCCTGCTGGAACTGAGCTGATAACCTCCTCCATTGTAGACCAGCTGACAGAAATCTGGAAGAAGCCATTCTGCATGCAGTTCAATGTGTGAGAGAGAAATCATCAGTGAAGATACTCAACAGTGGACACTGCAATCCTTAAATTTTGCCAGCCAGGCCAAATGAGCCAATGGGTGCAATAGTGGCACATCCGTCATGGTGGAAACCAACTGCCCCCTAATTGGAATGGAGGCATGCTCCATGGGAGGGAATTCATCCCTGATACTGAAAACTTAAAACAGGGGTAGTCATGAGCCCTAGGGCTTTAACGTCTGCTGCTGTCTGGCTAAATGTATATGCTATGTTTATCAAACTGCCCAGTAAGCACTTCTCTTACTGTTCACACCCATATATTAATGCTACTCTTTCTTTTGGTAGAGAACCTTCTCTTTTCAGATGGCAGTGACCTTGGGATGACCCAGAAGGAACCATGGTGCTGGAAAGAAGTGACCAGAGTGCTCAGAGCTGCAGTATCTCCATCACACCTTCCAAGTCTCAAGGGTGTATTGTGGAAAAGAAGGCGGAATGAATGTAGGAGCCAAAGGAAGGGTAGGATTCCTTACAACATGCTCCCCCCAGACACAAAATAAGCCTGGATATCCATGATCTCACAGTGCCTGACACTACCTAAACAAGACCATCATAATAGGAGGAAAAGATGATGACATCGACATAAAAGAGGGACCGATTGAGAGGGGGAAGGGATATGATGGAGAATGGAGTTTCAAAGGGGAGGGAGGGCATTACCATGGAATATTGTTTACAATCATGGAAGTTGTTAATAATAATAAAAAAAAGAGCAAGACTTACTTGGTCTTGGTGTGAGTAATCTCTTAGCTACATGAGGAGGTATGAGTCCTCAACCTCTGAACAATTGACACACTTGGTATTAGTTTGCTAGGGCTTCCTTAACAAAACATACCACACTGATTGGCTTTAACAGCAAATATCACCTTTTTCACAGTTCTGCAGGCTAGAATTCCAACCTAAAGGTGTCAACATATTTGATTTTCTCTGAAACCCCTCCCCTTGGGGTATAGATCAGTGGCTGCCTTATTGTCACATCATCACCAGTTCCTTCTGTGGTGCACATACCTGTGTCTTCATCTCTTCTTATGAAGATACCAGCCATGTTGGGTTAAAGCCTCTCAGTATGAACTCCATACAAATCTGAACTTCAAGAAGTCTCTGAGTTACCTGAGAATAGGACTTCAACTTGTGAATCCAAAGGGGACACAGGTCAGCCCATAATACTATACATTTCATAAGTATAAGGGACAATATACTAAGACTTATAGAGTCATTCAGTAGAACTGATAAGGTTTAGAATGTGGAATTGATATTATTAACTTTCTTTATTTTACATCAATAGCAAAAGTATCCTGGTTCTGATCTGGTGTCTAGACTGAACTTTGGTGCTTCCGTGGATTGAAACAATTTTACCAACAAATGCAAGGATTATAGATGAACAAGCAATTTCTTATGACGAATGCAAATATAGCATTATTTGATCCTGAAGTATGTAGCTGATTTAATGCTTTTTTTTGTAAAAAGAACCATCAGAATTTTTGTGTAGAAGGCATGGAACTGGATTTCTCTTCATGCTAATTAACAATTTACAAAAGGCAGCCATTTTTTTAACCAATGAAATGTTAAGAAATGAATGGAATTTATAAGAAATGGGTGTTCATTCTGTAAATGAGAAGAAAAAACTGGCTTTTTGTGACTGTGCATAGTTGAGCAAGATGCCTTTCAGCAGTAGTCACATTGCTAATATCAGAGAGCTAGTGGGAGATTAAGTGTACTTTATTGACCCTCCAAATCATATATATATATATGGATAGCTATTTAGAGGATATTTTTTGTTTGTTTTTTTGAGGTAGCGTCTCACTCTAGCCCAGGCTGACCTGGAATTCACAATGGAGTCTCAGGGCGGCCTCGAACTCATGGCGATCCTCCTAGCTCTGCCTCCCAAGTGCTGGGATTAAAGGCGTGCCCCACCACGCCTGGCCAAGAGGATTTTTTCTTTTCTTGGCAGTTGTAATGACAGTTACAGAGGGTGGCATTGGGCCCTCCAATGATAATAAAATGACCTCACATGAAGACAAAAAACATAGGCACACTGAGAGGTACGGTGAGACCTCTGTGTAACAAAACAAACAGCCTCAAGTGAAGCCACAGCAAACCAAGGTATAGGAAGGATTTCCAGCAACACAGAAGCTAGAACAAGGAAAGGAAAGATTCTTCCCTGAAAGAAATATAGCCCCATTGATTTTGGAAATGGAAGTTTTCCAACAGCGGGATAAATCCCCATACTATTAAAGCCACACTGTGCTACTTCAGCATGGTGAATAAGACATGCATATAAACATAACGAACAGTACTATAGTGAGCTGTATATGGAAAGAGCCTTGGTCTTGGTCCTTGGTGCCTGTGAGCATGAGTGAAGCTATTCTGGATTCTCTTACTTTGGACATTGTCACCTTGCCATTTAATTACTAATTCTAAATATTTTAAAATATATTTTATTTATTTGTTTATTTGAGAGAGAGAAAGAGAGGGAGAGAATGGGCATACCAGGACCTCCAGCCAATACAGACAAACTCCAGATGTGTGTGCCCCCTTGTGCATCTGGTTTACATGGGTCCTGGAAAATCGAGCCCCAGGATGCTTTGGCTTTGCTGGCAAACACCTTAACCACTAAGCCATCTTTCCAGCCCTAAATACTTTTTTTTGTAAGATACCAAGATGATTTTAATACTCGGGGAGGTACATATATTTGCAGAGAAAGAACACTTGGAATCTCCTATGTAGAGGCTCTTGGAAATATAATGTAAATGTAACTCATGCACCCTCACAGTCTGGGAAGCTTTGCATTTACCATGTACATCCTGGTGCTTATTGACACTAACTGTTATCCCAGATGGTGGCATGGGGAAATGCTAGTGACATTTTCTTGATGGCCAAGCACCATGCATGTGAATTTTATTTGCTGTGCATCAAGATCCTAGCCCCAGTCTTGATTAAAGATAAAGAGATGCAAAAATACCCAAATGACATTCAGGAAAACAAAATGTCTGCTTCTTCAGATAGTTCTATTTTTGTGTCTATAATTCTGCCCACCAACTGCATGTGTAACCTTTCTTTAAATTTGCAAAATCATTCAGGGGTTTTTATGCTGTCAATTGCTAATCAAACATTCTTCATCCACATCCACACCCTCTCCCAGTTTGTCAGCTCCTTCATGCATTGCAAACAGTGGCTTATGCAGGTCTCTCCTTGCCTTGCTTCAGGAAAACAAAGGCTGTGTAACCAAGGGGAAGCTTATTAGCAGCTAAAAGCTCATTTTTAATGCTACCTAATCAGGTTGCTGACTCATTTAAATTATGAATTTTAAGAAAAAATTCTTATGTAATGACTTAAATATTATCCTAGCTTGCCAAACAGTGCCTTTAATATTGCTTGCTTCCTTGTGAAGTGTTCAAGCAGGAACCTTTTGCCAGAATAAACTAGTAAACCTGTTTCTTTCTCAGTGCATATGGTGAAACCTATGAGGTCTGTTTGATTTATATAAGTGTACTTGGCTGCTATTTTATATTTATCCAAGCTATGTTATAAAGTAAAAGTAAGGATCAGGTCCAAGAATAAAATGATTTTAAATATAAAGACTGGTAATGTTTATGAATAAAGCATATGTAGACTTCTCAATTATGACTGACTTGCTAAATTGATTCCAGTATCCTGCATCATAGTATTATTTTTATTACCAATTCTTTGTAAAGTTAATGAATAAAAATGCAGATGTTTGGAGTTTTTATTTATTTAAAATACTTTTTAAAGCTACGATATTGTGATGGTATTTTTATGATGTTAGATATTGTTTAATAATACATATTTTTATTTGTCAAGAAAATAAAAGATTTATTGCAACAATTTATCATCTCTCTCTGTGATCTATTGGGATTATCAAGGAATTTGTAAAGACTGTATCACCAACTGAAGGACATCACTCTTCACTACATGGGTTGGGCATGTATATGTGTCATGCAGTCTAACTTAGGTCTTAAGATTAATGTGTGCCATCAAATTCATGACTTTGGTGACTAGAAAGAAGTGGTCTCAAGAGCCAGATATAACATTTTTAGAAGATGCACTTGGCATTTTCTAAGGAAGCTATATTGCTCATATATGTTTCAACTTGAACTTAGAATGTTTGTTGATATACTGTTAGTACATGAGCTATACAATTACATTTTAACTGATTTTCAATGTTAAAGAAAAGCCACTGAAGCTTTATCTTGATATGCTATTCCTTGGGCTTTGTTATATGTGTATATGGTGTTTGTGCATGTGTGTGTGTGTGTATGTGTGTGTGTGTGTGTGTGTTTCTGGATGCATGTACATGTGTATGCATATGTCTGTAGTTGTAAGAGGTTGATATAGGATGTCTTGCTCAATTGCTGTCCACATTTTTATTCTTTGGGACAAGATCTCTGAATGAACCTAAAGCTCACTGGCTTGGTTAGAAGAGAATTCCATCTCTACCTCTCCAGGAGTGGGATTAAAGGCAATGCTGTAATGAACAGCACTTTATGTGAATGCTCGGGATCTGAACTTAGCTTATAACTTTTGAACTGCATGCTCATTGCCTGAGAAACCATTCCCTTTCCTCTAGCTGTGGGTTTTTACAGATGCATCTTAATAGATTGATGACATTCATTTCTATTTTGTTCAAAATTGTTAAAATAATTATATTTATTTTATCATGCTAAAGATGTCAGTCTGTCAATAGTTTTGACTTTTTGCAATAATGTTTTTTTTTCTCTTTTTTAACATGTTATGATAGGAGAAATCATGACATGAGAAGATTTTCACCTATGATCCCTGGAAACTAGGAACATTCTATTTTATATAGCAAAAGGTAACTAAAGCATGTATTTTTAACATGAAATGAGATGATATTCTACCAAATATTTTAAAAGCCAAAGTGACTTTGAAATTGAAATGAAGCCAGAGGCTGGAGGAATTATCATGCACATGATAGAAAGCCCTAGGTTGTCTTGAAAAAACCGGGTATTAAAGGGGCTATTAATGGGAATCCAGAATTAAGTGAGTGATGCAGTATAGAAAATTATATTGTGATATAATATAATTATAAATAAGCTGTTGATAGAAATGTGAATATTATTGGTGACTTGAAAAAAGTGCTCACAAAGAAATGGGAAACATGTTATTTGAGATGGAATGAAAGGAAGTCATTTGTTTCTAGTAGCAGAGATACTAGTCAAATTGTAACTTTACAGGTTTATAAGAAAGTGTTGACAGTACAAGTTGATTTATTCTTGCTCTTAATAGCAAGTAGTAGAGATATGTTACAGACTTTTAACTTATTCCTGCTTACCTGGTGTTATTTTTTATTTATTTAATTATTTTGGAGACAGTTGACTCTGTCCTTTCTTTCTTTCTTTTTTTTTTTTTTTTTTTTCGAGTAGGGTATCTGTAAGTATTTTTAGTGTGCCTTTTCACCACTGTATCTTGAGAAGAAACAACTTTTGTACTACTTTTGAAGACATACAGATAAAGAGTAATCTATCACCCTGAACAGATAGTCCCAGAGCTTCATCCATCAATAATAATTAGGTGATTTAGATTATGAAGTTGGGTTCTTATGAGCTGTTAAGTTTCAGGTGAGACACTGAGCATGAGTAAATGCTATAAGGGGCTTCTTGTAATTTGGTGAATACATTTTTGCCCTGGCCAGCGGGGCTTCAACGGGAGCACGGACCCCAGAAAACCTGGAATGAAAGGGACAAGAGACACAAGGAACCGACAGCAAGACAGGAGTCTGATCAAGCTGCCAATTTTAATTTTTCTCAGTGTGCCTCTTATACAGCAGAACAGGGAAGTTTGTCAACAGTTTAGGTGTTGCTACAGTTCCGTTTCAATAGGATAAGTTTCCGGCCCCAAAGGCACAAGATGTTTCACAGGATAAGGCCCCAGCCCCAAAGCCATGAGATAACGACTTTCTCATTCTTTATGGGTTACATTATTCTTTTTCCGTGCATGGGTTAACAACTGCAGACCTTGCGACTTTCCAGAACAGACAACTTATTACAAAATGGAGTCATTATTTAAGATGGAGGTACTTTTGCTTTCCTAGTGTCCAGTGGTTCCCCACACATTTTGCATGTAGGAGAGTTCATTTTAAAATCAGAGGGGGTACATTTGTTGGGTCATAAAGAAACCTCAAGTATGTTAGCATTCTGTTGGGCACAGTGGTGAATACATACATCCCCAACTTGAAAAGCTGAGGCAGGGGAATTACTTGGATAGAGAAGTATGTGGATATCCATAACAAAATAGAAGGATACATATGTCAGAAAAAAAAAAAAACACCAACAAAGATATAGGATAGTCCATGTTGCTCTCTATGGACCTTGTCAAAATCTTACCTAGTAATATCAGTAGGAAACTAATACATATGTTATATTAAATTTTATTTAGATAGTCACAAAAATTTCAGTCTTTGTATAATTCAAACTTGATCTGGATCAACGTTTAAAAAATATTTTATTTGTAAGGAGGGAGGGAGAGAGAGGATGGAGAATATGGGCATGCTATAGTCTCTTGCCACTCAAGGGAACCCCAGATGCATGCACCAGTTTGTACATTTGACTTTATGTGAGTAATATGGAATCAAACTCTGTTTGACAGGCTTTGCATGCAAGCACCCTTAACTACTGAGCTCGCTCTCTCCCTAGACAAGAATTGAATTTTAAAGAAAAAACTAATGCCATTTTTATAATTATTAAGATGCACCTTATGCATGACTGTTCTAGCCAACTGATACTGTCCCACTGCAACTTGCTCCAAGAAAATGTATTAAATATACTACTCAGTACATCAATATTGACCTTCATGGGTAAATGATAGTCCCATGATTAAAACACTTCTCTTTGATTCTATTTTATTTTCTAATTTGCATTGTCTATTCTTTACTTGTATAATTTTTTGGAAATCCGAGACTTAAAAATATTGCACTTTCAGAGCAATGTCTGTGCTATTTGTTTGGAAGATGAGTATTTTTAGGAAGTTAGATGATGCATATTCACTCAAACATGAAAAAAATTAAGGGTCTTAAATGTCTATTCTTTAAACATTAATTTTCAAGGATCTTGTTTTATTTGTTCTTCTCAGAGCCTGTGAGATAAGATGCTTACAAATATTGGGAGCAACAGGACTTCCAGCCAAGATGGGGACCTCCTAACTGCGCAGCACATCCCTGGGAAAGAAAGGCAAGAAATTAAGGGTTCACTGGGTCTTTCAGGGAAGAGATATCTCTAGTATATCAACAGTGGGAGGACACAGAGGGGAAAAAGCAGGGAATTGCTGATTCCCTCACAGGCGGCTGCCCGCCCCTCCCCCCAAGCAGCCACCATACCACAGTCCCAGCCTCAGGAAACTCCCACACTTACTGTAGGAAAAGGGTCCCAGGCCAACATACTCCCACTTGCCTCACTGCACAGGGGCGATCATGCTGCTACCCCTGACCACGAGTGATCTTGGCCAGGCAACGCCTACTGACCCATTGGAGCTCACGCTCCCTTGATCAATTTAAATGGTGCCCACCACCCCTCAGATCCCATATGTGGAACTTTAGCCTGCTCTGCCCACTTTCCCATTTACTGTTCCACCGCCTCATGCACACGAACCCAGGCCAATTTCCAACTCCACACGTGAGGTCAGACTGTGTCTGTTGCTTAGGCTAGCTCAGGTACCATCCCCTCCCACCCTCCCACACCAGCCAACCACCATTGTCCTGTTTCTGGGGAGCACAGACTGCTTCTGTGTCCCAGTGTTCTGCCACACCGGAGTTTGGGCTGCTTCAGTGCTTGCTGCCTCTGTGTCCCTCCTAGCATGAGCACAGGCAGCTTTGGCACATTACCACGTGAGAGCTCAGGCAACATTGGCTCCCCGGCCAGGCAGGAACTCAGATGGCTATGGCAAGCAAGAGCCAAAGCTCAGGCTGCTTGGCAACAGCCTCAGGCTGCTTGATTCCCATTGTGCTTGAGCCCAGGCTACCCAGCCCACCTACGTGCCCATACACTGTGATGGGCAGGCCACAGTGCAGAAGAAATAACATGAGGAATCAAATGCAAGAAAATTCAATTAGATCACCCAGTCCTACAATGAACATCTCTAATCAAAACATAGAAGAGTCATTAGGATCAGAACACCAAAACGAAGCTATGTGCAGTGCAACCTTGACCAAGCTACTGGTAGAACTTGCAGAAAAGCAACAAAGGACCGATAAACATGTGGATGCTGCCATCACTAAACTAGACCTAATAGATAAGAAAATGGAAGCAGTTCAAAGACAGTTAAGATATTTGAGGGACAGTGAAAAAAAAAAAAAAGAGGACCTCAATAATCAGGTGTCAATGCTAAATGAAGACATAAAGAAATGCAAGGATGAATTGCAAGAAGCATCAAGAAAATTAGATAATGATATGAAAAGGGATCTTAAAAAAGGATGGAAATCATACATAGAAAAGTAGTAGAAAATGCAAACCTAATTGAACAAGTCCAAAACTCTCTAGAAGCTCTCAAGAATAGAGTCAGCCATGTGGAGGACAGAAACTCTGATCTGGAAGACAAGATGGAAGAAACAGTTTGAGAGTTCAAAAATTTCAGTAAGTTAAAAGTTCCTGTGAACAGAACATGAGGGAATTGTGTGATACACTTAAACATCCAAATATTACGATCAATGGAATACCAGAAGGAGAAGAAATTCAGACCAAAGGCATGGAGAACTTATTTAATAAATTGGGAGAATCACCAGGACTTATTTCAAAAACCTCTATTCCACAAAATTGGATAATGTAGAGGAGATGGATAAATTCCTGGACACATACCATGTATCAAAGCTAAACTCAGAGCAGATTAATCTCCTAAATGAACCTATCACACTCATTGAGATTGAAAAAGTAATAAAAACCTCCCCCAAAAGAAGAGCCCAGGACCAAGTGGCTTCTCAGCTGAATTCTATCAAACCTTCATGGAAGAACTCAAGCCAATCTTCCTCAAACTATGCCACACAATTGGAGAACAGGGAAAGCTACCCAACTCCTTTTATGAAGCTAGCATCACCCTAATTCCAAAACCAGGCAGAGATGCCACAAGAAATGAAAACTACCAGCCTATTTCCCTAATGAACTTAGATGCAAAGATCCTGAATAAAATCCTCCCAAACCGAATCCAACAACACATCAAAAGCATTACCCACCTCGACCAAGTGGGATTTATCCCAGGAACATAGGGGTGGTTCAACATACTGAAATCTGTCAATGTAATACACCACATAAACAAGGTTAAACACAAAAACCACATGATCATTTTGATGGATGCAGAAAACGCCTTTGACAAGATACAACATCACTTCATGATCAAATCATTGGAGAGAGTTGGCATGGTTGGTTCATATCTTAACAAAATAAAAGAAATATACAAGGCTCCTAAGGCCCATCCACTGTTGTTGGGAATGTAAGATGGTACAACCACTTTGGAAAACAATATGGAGACTTCTGAAAAAGCTAACTATAGAGATACCAACAGACCCAGTTATTCCCTTACTGGGCATCTACCCTAAAACCTTCAAACCACAGGCCAGAGAGATTTGCTCAACCATGTTTGTAGCAGCTCAATTTGTAATAGCTAAGAGCTGGAATCAACCCAGATGTCCATCACTAGAAGAATGGATAACTAAGATATGGTATATCTACACAATGGAATTCTATACAGCAGTAAGGAAAAATGACACAATGAAATTTGAGGAAAAATGGTTGAACCTGGAACAGATCATTCTCAGTGAACTTACCCAATCACAGAAAAAAAAAATATCGCCACATGGTCTCACTCATCTACAGCACCTAACCTGAATCTACCCAAGATACCTTACACCCAACAAGCTTCCCGTAGACTAAACAGTAGGATGGGTGTGGAGGGAGGGGAAGAAGGGGAGAAATGCGGGGTGGGAGACACAAATCTAGACCCAAACGGCTATGATACCATAAAATTCTACATCCTAAAAGGCAGACCAGATGTCTGAACCTTCACCAGGACCCTAGAGGGAACACCTGACCCAGAATACACTGGAGCGGGTATGATGAAGACTGACCTTAATCTTCTACATCCTCTCTCTCTCTCTCTCCCTCTCTCTCCCTCTTCTCTCTATGTCTTTTATATTAGTTATCTTTTCCTTCCTTTTCTTAGTGGGCACTGACCTGTAACTCCCAGTAGCAGCATGTGGCTATTATCCACAGTGAGCTACAAGATTTCCTAAAAGAAAGACAGATTTCTGTCAGAGTACTTGATGACCCACCAAAGGTCAGTGGTAAGACCCTACTGCTGAAGACACTTTATACAGTTGACACATAAAATGGATTGGCATGTCTCGAAGCTGGAAGAGAGTCAGTCCCCAGGCAGTCAGTGTGTCTAGTACAGAAGGTGCTACATGGGCGACGGGAGGAAAATGACCTATATCTGTCCACGAAACTCATGGTCTCACCTACTTAGCAGCAAATAACCTGTTATGATGCTCACACAAGTGTAATAGTGGTGCACGGCCATGGTGGGAAACCAACTGCTCTTGATTCAGCTAACTGGTCCCCTCAGTGGTACAGGACTCATAGCTGAAGCTGGGAAACAAGTCAGAACCACATCCAAACATAAGCCTGCTCCCCAATATCAAGCTACCACTAATCATGGGCTACAAGAGGGTCTACACCTATTAAATTCTCTATAAAAAAGTAAGGGTTATCTCATTTGTCTGGTGCTAACTTACTCTCCATTGGAGAATGTGCTTCTCTTTTTCAGATAGATGCAGATCCTAAGGAGAGAGCCACCCCATCATACCTCAAAAGGGCCCTGGCTGAAACTAAGAAAAATTGGCGAATCAAGCAAGGGTGCTGTTTTCCTGATGAACCGGATAGGAGCACAAGGGGGAAGGAGATCATCACAGAGAAAAATCAACTCCTAGCAAATCAGTGAGCCAGAGCCTCAGAGGCCCCCAACACCTCATCACTGAAGCAGACCAAAAATGAACCCAACATTGTTCAGGGAAATTTTGTGGGAGAGGGGCTGGAAAGAATGTCAGAGACACATGTTGGGTCATGATATGCAGACATTTATCCTACCCGTAACTGTTGGCTGACTCCAGAATGCATGACCCATATAACTCAGCAAGGAGGGGCTGAGGGGAGGGAGTAGGTCATGGATGAGCCTAATAATGGTACCAAATTGACTGTATTTGCTGAGTACCGCTAATTAATAAAGAAAAGAAAAATAAATTCCAAAGAAATAAAAAATATATATTGGGAGCAACAAACTTTGTCAGCATGTACTGAGCCACTAAAGAAATAACAACACTTATCTCCTCTTTTTCCAGGGGGCTTTTATAGTTGTTATCTTTTGTAAACAACTTCATTTTGACTTAGGCTTGTCATAATCTTGTTCTTCCTCTGTGTCTTGATCTTTGGCACTGTGGTCTCTTCCATGGTTCAATAAGCCCAATAAATTTTGTCTTTGTTCTTAAGAATTTATAATTGTTTTTGGACTTTGTACATGATTTTTTCCTCTTAACTTTGTGTTTTTTCATTGCACACTGGAATTCATGCTTGCAATTCTGAATCCTAAAGCTTACAGACCTACTTCCAAATCTCTACAAATGAAGTTAGAGTTGTTGAAGTCTTTAGCTTTAGGGCTTTCAGTGTAGTTCCTGTCCTCTCACTCTCTGACTTCAATTTAGCCTCTGTCCTCTCCATTCTCTGGTTTCTGTGTATCACCTGTTTTCTCCCCCTCTGGCTCAATTTTTCATCTGTCATCTTCCCTCTCTGGTTTCAGTGTATTCTCTGTCCTTCCACCCATTGACTTCAGTATAGGTCCTTTCATCTTTTAATTTGTTGTAGCCCCTGTGTTCTCATTCTCTCTTTTCAGTGTAGCTTCAGTTTTCTTACTTTCTGAGAAGAGTCATTCCTCCTCTATTTTCTGGGAGTAGCTGGAAGTTAGCTGGAAGATGGCTACTTTCTGATGTTGAATATCTTTATAAATGATCTTCTTTTGCATCATGCATGCTAGCCATGTTCAAAAATGTCAGTATATGTATTTTAGCCAAATATTATTATTTTCTTTACTAAATTTCAACAGAAATAATTTTTGAATAGATCAGAACTGTGCTTTAGCTCTTTAGAACATCATGTCAAAATAAAAATATAATTTATTCAGTAAAATAACTCAGTGTTAGCATGCTAATTACTACTGCAGATATTGGGATTTTTAGATAATTATGATTAGTTTTAGTCTCCCTTTTTATTAGATCATGACAGTTAAATCCAGTTTCTCTGTTCTTTGGGTATGTTAAATATAGCTAAATTAATTTCAAAACCTGACTTATAGACTGGATGGACATCTTATTTAGCTTTTAAGAATTCTAACTCTTCTCAAAAATGTATGTATATAAATGTATCCCAATTCTGATAAACTTAAAAATCAAAAAATTTCATGTCTTCATATTTAAGCCAAAAATGTTACTATATAATATAGATTTCTTTTTTATTTTAAATTCTGTCAGCAGATTTTTTGTTCCTAGTTACTCTCTGTAGCCTCATGTGCCTTAAATATGTAAACTCTACTTTTTGTTAATATCAGAATTTTCCAGATACCAGACTACTGTAATTTGGCTTATACAAAGTCCATGATGTTTAGCTATCAACAAGCATAAAAACTCTGCAATTTTAAGATGGTTCTTATCTTGTTCATGGTGCCTTTGCTAGATGATTATCACTGAGGTTATAATCAAAGTCATATAAAAAGTGACTCATTGTTATTTTTGTTCTTAGAAAAACTGAAAAGGCTCCCCATGTCTTAAAAAAAATCCACTGTATACAAACAATGTTAATATAGTTTGTCTAAGCTTTATATAACAGTCAATAAATATTTCTTTAGTTAAACCTTAAAATTGTTCAATGGTGAAGGTACTTATTTAAGAAATTATTTTGTGTCTATCACATTGTCTCTAATGTATGTTAAAATCAGGCTTGCTTAACTCAACAATGGCCAAGTTTTATTTTATTCTTAAGCTATGTGTAATAAGTCTCAGTCACAGTTTTTCTTAATTAATTGTCTCATTTCTGATATCTTAAGTTTATTTCTCATATAAATATTGATACTTAAGACAAGTTCCGGCCCTAAAAAATAATCTTAAATTGCTGTTCTACTTCCAATTTTCTGGGTAATTGTTACTTGCATTGATGTACAGATTAACTAAAGTTTTTCTCAAACACAGATGCTACATTTTCATTCTGTCTTGCCTTTTTCCTGGTATGATATTTCTAGATTAAATCAATTGACTTAAAGTTATTGATAAAATAATTGATAAAATATTGTTTTGGGGGCTACTAAAATATCCTTCCTATACTTATAGCTGACAGATACTTAAAAGCTAGAGTGTGTACCCTTTCTATATCCCAGATATAGCTTACACTGTCACCTGACAACTAAACTTAAATATTAATCAGAATGATTTTAAACTATTTTGTCATTCTCTAACCAGATCTGCTTTGCTAACCAGATATGTTCTACACCCTTTTTACTAATCTGTTTTGGTAATCAGATATGTACAGTCTCTCTGAGTGATTAGTAACCATATGTAGAAACCAAAATCAATTGGAAACATTGGAGTTAAAAGGAAAACTAATATCTCAGTCCCTGTTCCCTGGTTGAAAGGCCACAGGAGATGATGGGACACTTGAACTTCCAGCCTCTGGTAAGATACCTGACTTCTTGATCAGAAAGGATGTGGAGATGCAGCAATGATTTCCAAGGCAGTGTATCTGAAAGAGGAGAGTCACATTGGAGGAAAATCAGTCCAACAGGCTTCCCAAAAGAGGGAGGGCCACTTTGTCAACAGGGCCTTGATTTATCCTATAAGATGACAATGCTGAGAGAGTCATAGAACTCCTTAAAGGTCCCTGAAAGTTTCTCCTACAGCACCCTTATTGACCTCCAAAATATGTAGTTAATTCTGGCAGCCTACATGTTCTTAATCACCCAGTAAGAAAAATATAACTACAATATAAACAATGATTTGGACTAATAGGCTCCCCTGTCTGATGCTGGCTTACAATATTAGACTCATAACCTTAACTCAAGTCTTCTGCCTCTGCCTGTCCCTGATTAAATTCACCTACCCTGACCCAAGCTTTTCCCACTTGCTTTAGCCAGAATCAGCTATTCCTCAGGCCCCTTCCTTCCTTAGGTCTTACCCTATCTCATCCAGGGATAAGTACACTGCCACCCCAATGGGCACTGTCAAAATGCTTGTAAATAGCCATTGTGAAAGAGGTCAAGGGAGGCTCACTGAGTGTACTGTTGGTGGGCATGGGGCTTCTTATGTGAATTGTTTTCAGAAACAATCTGCTGCAAAGGATGTTGATGTGTGAATGCTGATGTATGCAGCAATGTTTTAATATGGATTAATCCTAGTGAAACATGAGATAATGTCTTGAAAGCTTATATCATCCTTGAGGGACAGATCTAGTCCACTGGAATAAGGTAGAAGCCATGGTGATCAAGAAAAAATAGTGACATGACTATGAGCTTTTCTCACAGTTTTCTGATGTAGGACAGAGAGATTCATTTCTGACAGCATCTCAGAGATACAATAATAATTGACCATCAATAAGTTTAGTAAGTTAAGATGGTGAGAGATTAATCCCACACTTTTATCTACTCCTGTTCAGTGAATAATCACCCAATTTTCTATAAGCAATGGAAGTCTGGAGGCATGGAGAGAAGAACCAGGGGCATAATTGCTTTGATGCAATTAAGGTTGTGGAGTGAGGGACCATATGTGGAACTGTCACCACAACAGTTAGAAAAACAATCAAAGAGGCATAAGAGATAAGAGACTTTGAACATTTTGAAGATACAGTGGAGGTATGAAATATATTGTCTGCCTATGTGCTTACAAGGAGGTTAGCAGAGCAAATGTCAGCTGATGTTATTGAAACATCTATGATCCATTCATTGATGATGAAAGAAGCCAAATTTTGGAAGACAATCCATCTAGTGATTATTATGGGAGAAACAAATAATTTATAATCATAAACAATAATTGTATTTTATTTTATTTTTAGCTGGAAGATGGTTTAGCAGTTAAGGTGCTTGCCTGTGTAATCTAAGGACCCAGGTTTGATTCTTACCCACATAAGCCAAATGCACAAGTTAGCACATGTATCTGGAATTTGTGTTCCATGGCTAGAGGCCCTAGCATGCCCATTCTCTCTCTCCACTTGCACTACCCCCTCAAATAAATAAATAAAATATTTAAAAAGATTTAAGGAGTTTCAAAATAATTTTATTTTAAAATATTTTTCTTTATTTGCAAGCATAGAGAGACAGAGAGAATGGGCATTCCAGGGCCTTTAGACACTGCAAACAAACTCCAGATGCATGTGTCACTTTGTGCATCTGGCTTTACATGGGTACTGGGGAAGTGAACTTTGGTTGTTTGGTTTTGTGGGTAAGTGACTTTACCTTCTATGACATCTCTCCAGCTCAATATTTGTTTTTGAGAAGGGTTACCTTTGAAATAACATTGGTATGAAAATTTAAAAGACAGGGTAAAGAGGGTCAGAATTAGTATGGGGCAGAGATTTTAAGGATAGTGGCAAGAGCCACCACCCTTTTGGGAATTATGTAGTTCTGAATCCAATAACAATGATGGGACTTGACAGATCTGTTAGGGAAATAGTTTGCTAAGTATCCAACAGAAAGTAGAATCTAACCAGTTATATAATGTAAAGTGAGAGAAAACAAACCAACTGGGTGCATTCACATACTGAGCTAGAAGAGAGTATATTCAGGAAACACTTGAACAAGGAATCTGCACTGAGTTATAGGGGGAATGTTTTCAGTAACCTAGTACTAGTTCAGTCTACAATTGTATAGAGATCACCAATAACTGTGTGTACCAAAAGAAAGTCATAAACACCCAGGATTCTGTAAAAATGCCAGCATCTAATGAAGAGCAGTAAAATCACAACTATTCATGTGAAGAGTAAGAGGAGAAAGTTAAACCAGGAGATACTATTTATAAAATCTAAACAAATGGTAAGTTTAAAGGAAAGTATTTTATCCTGTTTCAAGTTGTAGGAATTTTAGCAGTGCCAGCAATGGCCCATAATGGTATTTTGTATATTCAGTTCATCTGTAGATGATAAGAGACATTAAAATCTTGCAGTTAGTCATCCTTTACTGTTCATCAGATGAAGAATTACTATAAAGGGGTCAGAAATGTTGGAAAGCCACTAAAATTAAAGGGAACGAAAGTGAAGGCAGAGTATCATGGTCACCATAAAGGAGAAAAAATAAAAATGGATGGGGGTAGGAGATTCTTTTTTGATATAATCAAACCTGAGTCATTTGGCTTTGCAGAGAAGTACTTTAACTGCTAAGTCATCTCTCCAGCCTTAGATAGATTTTTATTTCAACTTCAGAGTCTTCTTAATATTTTTAAATATTTATTTATTTATTTGAGAGAGAGAGAGAGAGAGAGAAAGAGGGAGATAGAGAGAAAGAGAGAGTGGGAATGCCAGGACCTTTAGCCACTGCAAAATGAACTCCAGATGAATGCACTCCCTTGTGCATCTGGCTCACCTGGGTCCTGGGAAGTTGACCTGGGTCCTTAGGCTTCTCAGGCAAATGCCTTGACTGCTAAGCCATTTCATTAGCCCTAAACAGATATTTTTAATAAGGGATATACTCTCACGTGTTAACCTATTGAGGAGAAATATCAAATAGTATAGAAGAAATAGGAAAACTAGGGACAAAATGTAAATAGCGGTGTACTTGGAACATGATACATTATTATTAAAGAAGAAAAACATACAAGTATGAAAAAAGTTAAGAATTTAAGTATATTCAACACTGAGAACCCACTTATTGTCTAGCTGCTTAAAAATTAAAAATTGGACAAAAAAGATTTTGACTCATAACTACATTAGCACACTCTGTGCTGGTAGAGTTTCTTAACGAGTTTGTAGCATTTTACCCTAAGACATCTCTAAGGACAGCAAAGATAGTCATCTGCCAACAGTAATTTGTTGGTAAATGCCACACAGTAGGCACTTAATAGCTACCTATTAACTAAGCAAAACATTATATTTTAAAAATAAAGACTGAGCAACAGTTTAATTAATTATTATCATTAGGCCAGAAAATGCTAACAGCATTGGAGTTCTAACTAGGAAAATTATTGATGGAAATACTTCCTTTATCCAGAATTCTCCTAATTTGCATTCATGAGACGAATGTAACACATTTCTGTATTGACGTACTTTGTAATTTTAGCCCCTATTTGAATACAAGGTCACTGCTTTGTAAACAGTCAGAGAAAGGCACTGCATCCAAAGCCTAGTCTCATAGGCACCACTGGGTCAGTGTTTAATGTTCCCTGAAACCCAGATGAAACTGATCTGAGGTTGTGTATCTCATGTGTCCTCAACACAGCCCATGTTGTATCTTACCTGGGGTCCCACAAGAAGATGGAAATGAAGAAAAAGTTGTATATTCTATAGACAGCGGGAGATCTTTGATTCTCTCACTACTCTATGGTTGCCCCATCCCTCTTCAGTTCTAAGTGAAGTGGCAGAAACTGCTATAGATTGTTTCTGCCTGGCTTTCTTGAAATTAAACATTGCTTTCTTGTTACAAGCACAGATCTGCATTCAAAGTCAGAGAACCAGATCTGTGTCTAGTTTATGTAACTAAAGTACTATGAACACATAATCTGTACTTTCCACTTAGAAAATTTTGGTCTAGGAAATACAACAGCTAACCTCCTCTACTCATAACAGCATTTTGTTTCAAAACTAATCATGAACTAATTATTTTTGGAATGAAATCCCTGTAAATGAAATCTATTACAACCATTTAAGCAGCTATATTGGCTGAATAAATCTAAATAGTATTAATAATATAGAAATAGCATAATGACTTTATTGTCTCAACTATAGATCATTGACCATATGAAGCAGGAACACACTTAGCTTGTATTGTGTGTGTGTGTGTGTGTGTTGTGTGTGTGTATGTTTTAGAGGGAGTAAGAAGATTTTGCATGAGCCAATACTTGACAAAACCAAGACTGACTTCCGTAGGGTGCTGTTTGTTCCAAGCAGTTACAGTTTCCTGATGGATTCTTTACCTGTGGAATCAGTAAAAGTGAGCCAAAACCACTGAAACTTAAGAACATATTGCATAAAATGACTGACTTTATAACTCAGATTTTTCTAATATGATTGTAATATATATATATATATATATATATATATATATATATTTTTTTAATATTTTTAGTTACGAGAAGAAAGAGCAAATGAGAGAAAGTAAGTGCAAATGATCCAGGGCCTCTTCCCAATGCAAAATGAAGTATGCATCACTTTGCGCATCTGTACATGAGTACTGGGGGATTGAACCTAGGCCATCAGGTTTTGAAAGTAAGTACTTTTAAACACTGAGCAATCATACTTGCCCCTGTAATGTAGTACTTTGTTTTGGAAATTCTCATACTATAAAAGACTCAATTGCAAAACACAATTCTGGCCAATTCTATAAAATTTCAGAAAAAAAGTTTTTGACAACTTGCACTTTTTATAAAATAATTACTTCTTTAGGAAAAGTCTAGGCTAGCTGTCAAATATATCTAAAGTCTTTGTTTTAGAAAAAGGTAAAGTATACAAGAGTTAGAGATAAAAAACAGAGAGAGAGGGAGAGGGGAAGTGAGGGAGGGAAGATGTAGAAGATTAAGGTTAGTCTTGATCATACCCTCTCCAGTGTCTTGAGGTTCAGGTGTTCTCTCTAAGGGCCTGGTGAAGGATCAGCCATTTGGTCTGTCTTTTAGTAAGTAGAAAATTATGGTGCCATTGCCATTTGGGTCTAATTTGTGTTTCCCACCCCGTTGATGTCCTCCCCTCCCGTCCCCTTCCATCCTAGTGTCTAGTCTAGGAGGTGCTTGCTGGGTATGTAAGGTATCTTGGGCAGATTCAGTTTAGGTGCTGTAGATGAGTGAGACTATGTGGTGATTTTTTTTCTGTGATTGGGTAAGTTCACTGAGAATGATCTGTTCCAGGTTCAACCATTTTTCCTCAAATTTCATTGTGTCATTTTTTCTTACTGCTGTATAGAATTCCATTATGTAGATATACCACATCTTAATTATCCATTCTTCTAGTGATGGACATCTGGGTTGATTCTAGCTCTTAGCTATTACAAATTGAGCCAGTATGAACATGGTTGAGCAAATCTCTTTAGTCTGTGGTTTGAAGGTTTAGGGTAGATGCCCAGTAAGGCAATAACTGGGTCTGTTGGTATCTCTATACTCAGCTTTTTCAGAAGTCTCCATATTGCTTTCCAAAGTGGTTGTACCATCCGATATTCCCACCAACAGTGGATGAGTGTTCCTACTTCTCCACATCCTCGCCAGCATTTATTTTTGTTTGATTTTTTGATGTTTGCTATCCTTATTGGGGTAAGGTGGAATCTCATAGTTGTTTTAATTTGCATTTCTCTGGTGATTAAGGATGATGAACATTTTCTTAAGTGTATGTTTGCCATTTCTATTTCTTCCTCTGTAAACTGTCTGTTCAGCTCTTTGCCCCATTTTGTGAGTGGGGTGTTTGACTTCTTACTGTTTAGATTTTTGAGTTCTTTGTAGATTCTAGAGATTAGGCCTCTATCAGTTGGATAACCTGCAAATATTTTCTCCCATTCTGTGGGTGATCTATTGGCTTTGCTTATTGTTTGCTTGTCTGTAAAGAAACTCTTCAGCTTCATGTGATCCCATTGGTTGAGTGACTGTTTAAGTTCATGAGCTACTGGGGTTTTGTTCAGGAAGTCTTTTTCCATTCCTATATCATGGAAAGTACTTCCTAAATTTTCTTCCAGTAGTATATGAGTTTCATGTCTTATTTTGAGATCTTTGATCCATTTGGACTTGAGTGTAGTGCATGGGGAAATGTGTGGAACTCGTTTCAGTTTCCTGCAAATAGTTACCAAAAATTGGTATGAAGAAACCAATTAAACTTTTCTCTTCTGCTTTCTAAATTATATTCATAGTTCAGCCCTAATTAACATGGAATAGTAACACTCCAGGTACCCATTAGGTTAGTCAATAGGAAATCCTCACTGACCCAGAGTACATAATTTGGTCTCCCCATATCACAAACTGGTTTAGATATAGCAATGCCATTTGGTTTATACTATTTAAAATTTAGTTTGAAATTGGGTACAAATATCTTAGAGTAAAGGAATTGTGCATAAATTCATGAAATTGGCTTTAATGGGAAACTGGAAATCTTTGTTAGCCGGGCGTGGTGGCGCACGCCTTTAATCCCAGCACTCGGGAGGCAGAGGTAGGAGAATCGCCGAGAGTTCGAGGCCACCCTGAGACTACATAGTGAATTCCAGGTCAGCCTGAGCCAGAGTGAGACCCTACCTCAAAAAACCAAAAAAAAAAAAAAAAAAAAAAGAAATCTTTGTTGTTATGAATCAGCCCTTATTATACCGTCCCTAGACATTTACCCTTGCAATATTTTCAGGTTTATGTTGTGCTAGCTTGAAGAAAATTCATAAACTTCACTGATCCTCAGGTTTCCCATATGTAAAATGGGTGTCCTAACTGCTTTATCATATAACTCAAGTTAATGCACATTCCAGACATTTCAGAGTACACACAAATCCCCCCATTAATATTGTGGTGAGGGGATATCGTAGATAATTCAGTTTCTCCCTAGTGGGTGAACATATGAAGTAATTCAGAAGCTTTCCTTGTGGTCCTTCATGTTTAAAACCTGTTTGCTTAGCAAAAATCAATTAATATTAATCTGTACCACAAGTATATTATCAAGCAGTCAGATATATACTGTTTTGTAGCATAAACTCTAAATGTCAAAATATTCAATGTCTGTGCTTCTTTGATGATATATTTCTTTTGGATAAATTACACTGACTATTGAATTTAAAGCCAATGGATATTGATTTACCATCAAAACAAAAGTTGGTCATCTCTGCCTGGTTTTGGAATTAGGGTGATACTAGCTTCATAGAAGGACTTGGGTTGCTTTCCCTATTCTCCAATTTTGTGGCACAGTTTGAGAAAGATTGGTTTGAGTTCTTCCATGAAGGTTTGATAGAATTCAGCTGAGAAGCCATCTGGTCCTGGACTCTTCTCTTTGGGGAGGTTTTTGATTACCTTTTTTTTTTTTGTTTTGTGTGTTTGTTTTTGTTTTTGTTTTTTCACGGTAGGGTCTCACTTTAGCTCAAGCTGACCTGGAATTCTCTATGTAGACTATGTAGACTCAGGGTAGACTCGAACTCAGAGTGATCCTCCTACCTCTGCCTCCCCAGTGCTGGGATTAAAGGTGTGCACCACCACGCTCGGCTTGATTACCTTTTTAATCTTGATGAGTGTGATAGGTTTGTTGAGGAGATTATTTTGCTCTGAGTTTAGCTTTGGTAGATGGTATGTGTCTGGGAATTTATCCATTTCTTCCATATTATCCAGTTTTGTGGAGTAGAGGTTTTTGAAATAAGTCCTGATGATTCTCCCAATTTCACTTATGTCTGTTGTGATCTCTCCTTTTTCATTTCAAAGTAATTTTGTTAATTTGAAGCGTCTTTTTTTTTTTTTTTTTTTTTTTTTTTGCTTGATCAAATTGGCCAGGGGTTTGTCAATCTTGTTTAGTTTTTTTCAAAGAACCAGCTTTTTGTTTTGTCAATTTTCTTAATTGTTTTCTTAGTCTCCAATTCATTAATTTCTGCTCTGATCTTAATTATTTCTTTCCATCTGGAACTTTTTGGGTTGGTTTAGGTGGATGGTTAGGTTACTGATTTGGGATCTCTCTGTCTTTGTTATAAAGGCACTTAGTGCTATGAATTTTCCTCTGAGGACTGCCCTGCCTTCATTATGACCCATAAGGTACAATTTGGCTTACTGATCTGCTCAGTGGAATGGAAGTCATAGCTGGAGCTGGGAAATAAGTCAGAACCATATCCAAAAATGAGCCCACTCTCCATTATCAAGCTACCACAAATCGTAGGCTTTAAGAGGGCCTACACCTATTAAATTCTCTCTCTCTAAAAAAAAAAAAAAAAAAAAAAAAAAAAAAAAAATAAGGGCTATCCCATTTATCGGCTACTACTTTACGTTTGTTGGAGAATCTGCTTCTCTTTTTCAGATAGAAACAGATTCTAAGGAAAGAACCACCCATCACACCCCAAAAGGGCCCCAGCTGAAACTAAGAAAAATAGGTGAAACAAGCAAGGGTGTTGTTTTCTTGGTGAAGCTGGTACCAGCACAAGGTTGAAGGAGATCAACACAGAGAACAATCAACTCCTACCAAACCAGATATACAGAGACACAGAGGCTCCCAAGACCTCATCACTGAATCAGACCTAAAATAAACCCAACATGGCTCAGGGAAATTTTGAGGAAGAGGGCTCAGAAAGATTGTCAGAGCCACATGTTGGGTCATGATATGCAGAGACATTTAGCTTACCCATAACTGAGGGCTAACTCCACAATGTATGACCCATATACCTCAACAAGGAGGGCTCGGGGATGGAGGAGGACATGGATGAGTCTAAGAATGGTACCAACTTGACTGTGTTCACTGAGTACAAAACTAATTAATAAAAAAATCAATAAAAAAAGGTGTTAATACAGATATGCAACACTTACAGACTTGACAGTGAATGTAAGTTAGCCGTTGGTTAATTTGGAGCCATAAGACACAGGGAATTAGCTATAATATTTGACTAGTTGAGAGAATTCAGTGAAGCCCTATCGTGATATGCAGATAAGGGAATGCTAGCCCACACTATCACAACCTTGAATGAACAGTGATTATATTTGACACTAAACCTCTGGTTATTTGATTTTTTCATTCTTAATCAACCTTCTCCTGACTAATGTATTTTGTTGGATGTGTAGGTATCCATGCAAAGCTTGCTCTTCAGAGGGAATCTTTGTTTGCCTATAATAGGTTGTCTAGCCCTCTCCAGGAGCTTATGACTCCATTTTCCTGCTTATCTCTCAAATGTTCTTATTTACAGGCTCTCAGCAACCATCTAGTTATAATAATTCAGATTGTCTCTATTTCTTTCCTTGCTCTGTAAGACATTTACCTCCAGTTCTACTACTTAGCTTCTCAATATGTTTGTATTTTTTGCATAATGAGTATATTTCTGCATGAGTTTTAAGAAGCATATTTAATAAATTACCTCCTACTTTAATATTTATATTTATATATATATATATATATATATATATATATATATATATATATATATAGTTGTTGTTGTTGTTTGTTTGTTTTTGTTGTTGTTGTTTTCTCCTGGTTGGGTCTCACTCTATCTCACTCTAGCTCAGGCTGACCTGGAATTCACTCTGTAGTCCCATTATTTTATATTTTTGAGGTAGATTTTCATGGATTGGATCTCAGGCTGACCTTGAAATTGTTACAGTCCTCTTGTCTCTGCCTCCAAAACACTGGCTTAGGACTGCCCCACTATGACTGGATCTATCACATAAATTATTGACTATATCATTTTTCATTTTTTTTAATGTGTTACATGAAGTGATTAGAATACTTACCTAGGTTATTTTCCTTTTTAAATTTTCCTTTAGCATTGTTTCTCATAATATTTAATAAGTCATATCAGATGATGAGCAGCCCTTCACAGCATGTTGACTCAATAGCCTCAACAGTGTGCAAGATATTATGCAAATTTTCTATTATCAATAAGTGCAATTTCTGCAGATTTCAATGATAGATTTAAATGGAACATATTTTTATAGAAATAGTTTTCTCAATTTCAGTTCAATGACTACTTCAAGTATTGTTAAAAAAAACTTGAAACAATGAATTGATTAAATAAATTGATTAAATGTTTTATTTATTTATTTATTGTTAGACAGACAGAGAAAGGGAGGGAGAATGGTCACACCAAGGCTTCCAGATACTACAAATGAGCTCCAGACACAAGCACAACATTGTGCATCTGGCTTATGTGGGTACTGGGGAAGTGATACGGGGGATTTCGACTTCACAGCTAATTTCTGTAACTGCTGAGCCACCTCTCTGTCCCTGATGTATAAATTTTAAAAATACTATTATATATCACTTTGTGGTTTATAAACTTCAGAATTTCACGTTTCTGCTTGACAACTTTTATATTTTTATTTTAATGTGGAATGGATTCATTTTATGTTATTTTCAATAATAAACATTTTCAGCTTTAAAATTTTAAATTTCTGTCAGAGTACTTGATGACCCACCAAAGGTTAATGGTAAGACCCTACTGCTGAAGACACCATATGCTGTTGGTACATAACATGGACTTACCTGGCTGGAATCTGGAAAACAGTCATTCCCCAGACAGTTAGCTCATCTCGTGCCAGAAGGTGCTACCTGAGTGACTGGGGGAAAATGACGAATATCTCTCCAAGCAACTCGTCATCTAAGGTACTCAGCAGCAAACAACCTGACGTGATGTTCACACAGTGCAATAATGGTTCACAGCCATGGTGGGACACCAATTGCTCTTGATTTGGCTAGCTGATCTGCTCAGTGGAACAGAACCCATAGCTGGAGCTGGGAATTAAGTCAGAACCATATCCAAAATGAGCCCACTTTCCATTATCAAGCTCCCACCAATCATGGGCTACAAGAGGGCCTACACCTATTAAATTGTCTCTAAAAAAACAAAGGTTATTGCATTTATCTGGCACTAACTTCACTCTCTGTTGGAGAATTTTCTTCTCTTTTTCAGATGAATGGATATTCTGGGGGACTTCCAGCCAAGATGGCGACCGCCTAGCTGCGCTGCAAATCCCGGGGAAAGAAAGGCAAGATATTAAGGGTATATAGTGGCTTTTAGGGGAGAGAAATCTGGGAGGGCACAGAGGTGGGGGAACAGGGAATTGCTGGTCCCCTTTTGGGCGGGTAGGCACCCCTCGCCCCAAATAACCGCCGTGTTCAAAGCTCCACCCCTGCCGCTGCTGCTGCTCCGGAGCCCGCACGGCTGGATCGTTCCCTCCGCGCGGAAGCTTAGACTGCTCCGCACCCTCGTCCACTCGCCCACCTACTGAGTGTGCCCAGTCCCACAAGCTCAGACTGTATCTCTCGCTTGCGTCAGCTCAGGTGCCACCCCCTACCTGCCTGCCGCACCGGCGGGCCGCCATTGTCCCGTGGCGGGGGAGCGCAGACTGCTTCCGGTTCCCAGCGTTCCCAGCCAAAGTCTGGGTGGCTTCAGTGCTTGGTGCCTCAGTGCCACTCCTAGCTCGAACGCAGGCAGCCTTGGCACATTACCACTTGAGAACTCAAACAATTTTGGCGCCCCTGCCAGGTAGTAGATAGGCGGCTTTGACAAGTGAGATTATTCCCTGCGTGCAGAAGCTTAGACTGCTCCGCACTCTCGTACACTCGCCCTCTGTCTGCCGCGCGGCTGTCCACAATTGTGCTGTGGAGGGGAGCGCAGACTGCTTCCGGTCCCAGCGTTCCCAGCCAAAGTCTGGGCGGCTTCAGTGCTTGGTGCCTCAGTGCCACTCCTAGCTTGAACGCAGGCAGCTGTGGCACAATACCGCTTGAGAACTCAACCAACCTTGGCGCCCCTGCCAGGTAGTAGATAGGCGGCTTTGGCAAGTGAGATTATTCCCTGCGTGCGGAAGCTTAGACTGCTCCGCACTCTCCTCCACTTGCCCTCTGTCTGCCGCGCAGCTGTCCACAATTGTCCTGTGGCGGGGGAGCGCAGACTGCTGCCGGTTCCTAGCGTGCCCAGCCAGAGTTCGGGCGGCATCAGTGCTTGGTGCCTCAGTGCCACTCCTAGTTCAAACGCAGGCAGCTTTGGCACATTACCGCTTGAAAACTCAGGCAACTTCGGCGCCCCTGCCAGGCAGTAGATAGGCGGCTTTGGCAAGTGACAGCCAAAGCCCAGGCTTCTTGGCAACGCCCCCAGGCTGCATAAGATTCCCATTGTTCTTGAGCCCAGGCTGATACGCCCACTTATCTGCCCATACACTGTCATGGGCAGAACACAGCGCAAAAGAAATAACATGAATAATCAAATGCAAGAAAATCCAATTAGATCACCCACTCCCACAATGAATACTTCTAACCAAAACATAGAAGAACAAATAGGACCAGAACACCACATTGAAGCTATGAGCAATGCAACTCTAACCAAGCTATTGGTAGAACTTGCAGGAAAGCAACAAAGGGCAGACAATCGTGTGGATGCTGCCATCACTAAACTAGAACTAATAGATAAGAAATTGGAAGGATTAGATAAGAAAATGGAAGGATTTCAAAGAGAGTTAAGAGATTTGAGGGAAAGTGAAAAAAAAGAAGACCTTAAAAATCAGCTGACCATGCTAAATGAAGACATAAAGAAATGCAGATGAATGGATATTCTAAGGAGAAAACCTCAATAGGGCCCCTGCTGAAACTAAGACTAATTGGGGAAATGAGCAAGAGTGCTGCTTTCTTGGTGAACCTTGTACCAGCACAATGGTGAAGGAGATAGGCACAGAGAACACTCAATTCTTACCAAGCCAGATATCCAGAGACACAGGGGATCCCAAGACCTCATCACTGAAGCAGACCTAAAATGAACCCAACATGGCTCAGAGAAATTTGCAGAAGAGGGGGTGGAAAGAATGTTAGAGCCACATGTTGTGTCATTATGCACAGACATTGCCTCTTACCCATAACTGATGGCTAACCCTACAATGCATGACCCATATTCCCCAATGAGGAGGATCCTTTTGGAGGGGGGAGAACAGGGAGGAGGCTAACAATAGTACCAACATGACTGTGTGCACTGTGTATACAACTAAAAAGGAAGAGTAAAAATATTTAAATTATATTCAAATATATATTGATTATAATAGTCATATTGTAAAAGAGTTACAAAATAGTATGCATTTATAATAAGTGCTGCAATCATTACATGGATGTTATGAGTATTAAAAATCAACTCTAATATAAAAGAATTGTGCATAGTAAAAATCCAACATTATCCTAATTTATTTAAAACATTTGAGCACTGTATTACTCACCTTACTTCATAAAACTCAAGGTCTGTTTAAGGCAGGTCAGGTAGGGCAAGTAAAATGTAAAGAAATTAAATTAGATTATGTAAAAGTGGAAATTTGCCTAAGGGCTAAATAAAATTTCAGTGATGGGGAAAGGGTGAAGCAAACTAAGTTTTCTATATATTAGTAATATTCACTTCTAAAAAATAATAATTACTTCTATAATCTTGTATTTAAAGAACACAGAGAGCAAGTGATAGAGTAGATAGTTGACTCCATAAATATTAGTGGGTAACTAAATAAGCTTAACTTTATTTTCCAAAACAAAAACTGTCACAAGAGTCACTCATAACAGGAAATAATTTTTGAAGTTAGTTATTTTTTTACCCGTATTGTATAGTTATAGAAGGAAAAGAGTGGGGAGTGGCAGAGATTGAATGCAATGTTCATGTTCTCATGCGGTTTACTGTGGCATTTCTCATTCTGGTGTTAGTTATTCTATGCTGTCATTTGTTGGGAATAATAGCAGTTGCTCATTTGATTGAGTTGTTTATTCAACAATATGTGAGTTAAAGATACAGGACATTGGATGAATTTGTGGGCTAGAAGAAAGAAATTATCTAAGGCAGGTTTGAGGTAGCATGAGAAAGGAGAAGTTAATGGTAGTACCAAGATAAATGTCCAATCCCAAAGTTCATATTGTTAGAAAAAAGAGCCTCTAAAATCAGTCACCTCATAGTTGAACAAAAAGAGAGGGACAAGGCTTGTAGACATATCTGTGTCTAATGAGAATTCAAAATACTTAAGTAACTAAAGAATCTGGAAATGACTAATTACTCTAAACTTCTTGATGTGGTCACTAAGTTCCTGTGGAATAATGACAGAAAATATAACTGACTATTGAAGTCTTGCATCTTATTTTGATGACCTTTTTGTTTACAGAAGCTTCCCAGGTATTTCATTATTCTCTTTGACTTCTAAAATTTATCTGTTTTTCAGTTGTTTCCTTTGGACAGTCAGGTCAGTTTATGTAAAGAATTCAAGGATATGATTCTCTAGGTAGTAAAGATATTTTGATGTATAATGCCTTCTTGTTTCAGATTTTGTCCCATAAGTAACAGAAAATTATTTTGAAAAATTTCAAGATATGCATGTAAATTCAGAGTAATTCAGTTTATATAGAATAGGTGTTATTATATATTCAATTTGTAAGCATTATTCTAGCATTTGTAATACATTAATGAAATAATTCACACACTAAAAAGTACATAAACCTGAAAATACTGCAAAATATAAGAATCTATTTTCATGAAGTAAGTGTAATTCTATGCTTATGCTAATCAATTTAGTCTCATTTTATATTACATTCTGACAAATTTCTAAATACTATTTTTGTTTTTTAATCTATTTTTAATTTATTGTAATTAATTAATCAACTAATTAATTTTGGTGTTTTGAGGTAGGGTCTCACTCTAGCCCAGACTGATCTGGAATTCACTATGTAGTCTCAGGGTGGCCTCAAACTCACAGTGATCCTCGTACCTCTGCCTCACAAGTGCTGGGATTAAAGGCGTGTGCCACCACGCCCAGCTTTATATTTTTATTTTTAAAACAAATGACTCTTTCTCACTCCTTAATTATAGCTTTCATAAATAGCAGCCTTCAAAAAACATGAAAGGAGAAATGGGTGTCAGATGCTATTTGAGCTGGGCAGTCAAGGCTGACATCATTGGAAATCATGCAGGTGTGATGAGAATCTAGTCTCCGTTTAAATGTGCCATAGCCTTCAAACTAATCACATGAAAAACATGAGACAAATACAAGTTGAAGCTTGGTATACTAAGATAACCAACCAGTGAGAACTTCTGAAAACTGTCAAAGTTCCCAAAACCAAGATTGTCACTGACAACATTCTACTACCATGTGACAGACCCTGCTCTGACCCACCCAAAGCAAAGTCTCTTTTGCCTTCTGCTCAGCAAGGAGGCTTTATTGTCTGCTCCATTCAGTTCATGAGGAAGAAAGGGGTGAAGACCAGACACAGGCTCTAATACTCTTGTTTCCTTCAAATGCTGTTGTTTCTATGAACATTGATGTGAAAAGCAGAAAATTTTCACTTTCCTCAATGAGCTGAATTTATATTAGGCAAAATCTTTATGTTCCCATACTTTAAGCTGCTCATGTTTGAGTCAAGATTTCACAGGGAAATTATATTTGTTTTCATTCACTTCTTCTATAATAAATACTCTACATACAATACTTAGTTGAAATGCAGTGGCCAATTTGTTTGAAGTTTACTAAAAGAAAGAATACACTCTCAATTAAAGGAAAATATACAATGATAAAATCAAGTCAATAACTTTGTGTAGAATATTTAGGTCTATTTTCTTTTTAAGTAAATTCTAATGAAGTCTCATCTTTGTTTCTACTCATCTCTCTAATATACAGATTTAAACTTTCCATCATCATGAACCCCCAGTTTATATTTTTGCTTTTTCTTCCTCCTCTTTTTCTTCTCCTTCTTTATTCTTCATGAAATTTTATTGTTTATTCATTGTACATGGTATGATATTACATAAGGACCTTTTCATGTAATTGTATACTGTACATTGGAATAAGTGTTCCTTAATGATAACGCTATTTTTCTTCTTCCATCTGATAATTCATAATGCCTTATCCAGAGATATCTGCTATAGAATTGTGGCATATTTGAAAAGCATATTAGGAGCATAATTCCAATATTGCTTAAATATTACAATTTATTGCTATTGTTGAAATTATTATTGACTTATAAATGTATGTATTGATTCTGTGAATCACATTTTATACATCTATATGATATACAATGGCCATATTAGGATTATTAGGATTTTAATCATAAACATTTCTTTCTATAAGGAATATTCAAACCCACCCTTCTAACTATTTTGAAAAATATGGTAAATTATTATTAACTTGTCCTACTGTGAAGAAAGAACCATACCCAATTTCTCTCTCATAATTGCATTTTGATACCATCACCTGCCTCCCCCTACTACCTCCTGTTCTTACCACTTCCAGAATCTAGTTAGTTTTGCTCTGTCATCTATTTCTGAGAAGTAAATGTAATAAAGGAATTTGGCTTCCTTATAAGCTTAAAGCTTGTAGGTAAGAATATGAAGATGAAATCTACAGTTATCCTAGCAGGACCGCTCCTGTGCTCAGTCTCTCTTCGCCATCAATCTTCTCTTTGTAAATGATCTGAAAGATTGTTTTTTCTTATATATGTATATGTCCATTAGCTAACATCTTCCTCTGGACAAAAAATGATTATGACCACTACCATCTTGAATCAAAATCTGTGCTCATACTCACAAGACTCTCATGAAATTGGCCCTATAAAGGTTCAATCCTAAAGAGGGGAAGGTCATGAGGCTACATGACCAACATAAGGTCCTTTCCTCCCTCTAGATCCTACAAAAAATAAATTAGGGGGGCTCATTGTTGATGTAGTTGTCTCTTTGTCACTCACATGGTCTCTTTAGTCAGGAAGTTTTTTGTATGGCCTATGTTGCATGTGAAATGCTCAGAGTTATAACTGTTGTTCAATCACCACATGCCTGTAACCTTAATAAATTCATTGCTCTACCAAACTGGATTTAGACAGACTCCACTGCTTGATCAGTTGGTGCTTTCTCTAGTTGGTGTGAGTAGACATACATTTCCCTAGGAAAACTCATTTGGCATTGCCTCTCTTAATCCTGCATGCAGAATAAACCAGATAAGTAATTTATACTAATGTAAGTCAAGTGTCTATGTAATTAAACTTTTTTTTGCAGCATTGGAATTGAATTCAGAGCCATGCACATGCTAGACAACTATTCTACTGATGTGCTGCATGCCAGGCCCAAGTAAATTTTCATAAGGATGTGAACAAGATGAATAGAATTGTCTCTCTATCTATTTGTTCTCAGTCATTGCTTATGAGTGAGCTCAATACAGCTTTTATGCATGATTGCTTTTGTCTCAGATTCAAAGAAGTTTTGAGCTAGCAGATTTAGATTCCAAATGCTTGCTATAAAAATCATTTTGATATTTCAGCTATATCTTAGCAATGAAAAAATGAAAGAATTTTATAAAACAAAGACTGGTGGCAGCTACTATTTGGTGAATGTGACTTTGTCAGTTAACAGTTTGATCTTTAGCTGTTTATAGAAGAAAGTGGGTGACATACTTCATATTTGATAATGTTAAACAACTTCAAGGATTAGTGTAACAATTCTTTCTTTCCTTGGTAATAAGTATTCTGGTCCATGAATTGATGCTAATAAAACATCATGCTATCATAATTCAGAAATAATAAACCCCATTCAATACATAACATAACAGGCTATAGAATTCAGTTAAACTAATTTATCATAGATACATTTAGTATAATGGGATTCTAATCTTTCTATTCATACTACAACAATAGTTATGATTTGTGTAGTTAATGCAGAGATTTCTTTGTATCCTATATCCTTTCTGACTTGTAACCTGATTCATATAATCCTAATCTGGTAAGATAAGTAATAGATTTTTAATTCTTTAGTTCCTTTGGCCTAACAGTATAGCCTGATGACAAAGTTCTAGACAAGATATAATGTGAAATTAAATGATCATGAATGTAAGTAATACTGTTCTCCCAAGGAAGTTGCATGCTTGCCTGATCCAAATTAGATGATACCTACCTATTGTACTGCAGCTTCTAAAGGAACCAGTAAGAAAGGAGACCACTCACATGTTTTGCATCAAATCTTAAATGACATTCTATGTTATGAGAAAAGATAAGGGCAACACAGTCTTTTAAGTGGAATCTAGTCCATGAGTTGAGATATAAGACATAGCAATTACCTTAGTGTTCATACACCTTTGTAAACGTAGCTATTATGGATGATAAAAATCTCTTACAGCTGTTGCTCACAGGGAGTACTACATTTTGACAGTCATGGTCAA
This sequence comes from Dipus sagitta, assembly GCA_036346955.1. Lineage (NCBI taxonomy): Eukaryota > Metazoa > Chordata > Mammalia > Rodentia > Dipodidae > Dipus > Dipus sagitta. The sequence continues at coordinate 57,547,703 of CM070775.1, read as the reverse complement.
ACCCAGTATGCTGTGCTATTAATTGAGACTGCTTAAGTCTGGAATCCAAAGGCAGAATTTGCCTGGAATAATTGGCAAACCTTCTTTTGGTATTTTTTTATAAAGCAATGAGTCATTTAAATTTTTAGAAAGTTAAAGAATCAATTGAATAATTTCCCAGGGGGAAATCAAGTTATTTTTAAATCAAATATTAATTTATAACTATTATTTTGTAATAAATTCAAATTAACTGTAATGTGTAGTTCTACAAAATCTGCCTTTTTGTGAGACCTTCATTTTATAATTTTAAAATAATTTTTATAATATAACAAGCCTCTGACATTTTCCCTTAAGTTTGGATTTGCCTTCATTTTTATGTAGTAAAGTATTTTCTTTCAGTATCAACCACATGTATGAAGTTTTCACTAACTTTGTACTTTCTGTGTCCTCATTGGGTGGGTTAGACACTGTTATAGCAAGACTGTGTCATCCTAGGTTTTCAAACCTGTTCTGGCACTCTTAAAACTAGGCTCAATCACACTGAATTTTAGCTTAAAGATTTACAGATGTAAAATATTTACAACAGACAAATTATCAAATGCTGGAATTAAATTCCTATATGTTGGGTTGGGAGTGATCAGTGTGGCTAATTTTTGAGTATTTAGAGCATATCAACACAAAGGATAGAACGTTATCCAAGACTCATCATTCTACCTCCTAGTTCTTCAAAAAGTGTTTTAATTAAATGTCATATACTTATTAAATTCTGTGAAAATTACAAAGATATACTATATGATCTGCTTATTTATTCATGAATAATTATATATCTGTCAGTTTTTGAAAAAAATATTAACATTTTTAATTATTCAAAGCAATGGTTGTCATCAGGACATTTACATCTATTCCTGTTATGTTTTATTAAATGGCCACTGCAAGCAGTGGTCAGCTGCTTCTATATGCTGTTTCAATTCTAGTTTGAAAGATTTTCTCCTGAAAGTCTTTTCCATAAAGAAGGGCAGATTCCATATTCATTCCACTGTAAAATGTGAGATCAGGACTAGGAAAAGGTGAAGTCTATCACCTATTTAATTGTGAGTGGGAGAGACTTCTGGTATGTGAGTTCATAAATTATACAGTGAAAATGTCACTGAAGGGGTAGTATTTGTTGTGAACCTTGATATTTGGAGGAGAAATACTCAGATAAAATTTGGTGTGAATGATGGGTAGTTACTACAACACATTGTTGAATTTATTTGTTTTTGTCTTTCATATACTGTTAAAGTAATTGTATGTGTTTCTCCACCCATTAAATTTTGAGAGTGCTGTATGAAATAGAAAAGATATACTAACCTGCCCCCCCTTTTTGACATAAAACTATTATTGTCTAATGCTTCTTGGACTGAAGATATAAAAGGAAATAAAACTGTGAATAGAAGTGGGGAGAAGAATAATTTGGCTACATATAAGATTGTGGTGAGTGAAGTGTAATAAAATAATAAGACAAAGTAGTGAAGTCAAGTCGTATTAGGAGAATTTATCATGTAGACAGAACCTTCCCTTTTATTTTACAACTACAGCTTAACTTCAAAACAGAACAATAAAAGCAATAAGTAAATTACTTTATTTCAAAGGACATTTAAATTAATTGCACAAATAGTAGACAGACTTATGTGGTAAAAGTAGAAAGAAAAAATTGTATCTAAGTCCCAAACTTAAAGAGAATTAAAACTTTTCTGCTTAACTGAGGTTTAATTTTATAAAGAACCAGCTCATTGAAAGATTTTTATTAAAATGAAATATTCTGTATCAGTAGGTGCCCCCTCTCTTTGATAAGGTGGAATCCTGGAGTTCATTATCAAATTTGTGATGGATATCAGGTAATTTCTTAAACCACTAATGTATCTTCCAGATGGCTGACCCTGTTACATTTTTTTTTATAAATGAACATAATCCCTGTAACAGGGAGGGCACTGAAACACAGTAAGGTAAAAATCAGTCCTAGAGACTTTAGCCATGAATTTACTACTTATTGAAAACCTATGTGGTGGTTTGATTCAGGTGTCCCCCATAAACGTAGGTGTTCTGAATGCTAGGCTCCCAGGTGATGGAGATTTGAGAATTATCACCTCCAGGAGGCAGTGTATTGCTGGGAGTGGGTTTATGGGTGTTATAGCCAGTTCCCCCTCGTTAGTGTTTGACATACTCTCCTGTTGCTATTGTCCACCTTATGTTGGCCAGGGGGTGATGTGTACCCTCTGCTCATGCCATTGTTGTCCCCTGCCATTATGGAGCTTCTTCTTGAGTCTGTAAGCTAAAATAAACCTTTTCTTTTCCCTCCACAAGCTGCTCTTGGTTGGGTGATTTCTCTGAGCAGTGCAAACAAGGTTGCTCCAACTTACATTTCACTTTCCTCTGAGTTTGCCATTGAAAATGCAGCTGTTCAAGCCCTTGTTTTGAGTAACTGAGCCTTGAGTCTTATCTTCTAAGACATGCAAGGATAGAGCTTTCTTTTTAAGGGCAAAGCTTTTGTCTTGTACTTTAATCAGGGTATACTTTTGAAAGCTACACATTCATATACCCTCTTCTCTAGCTGCCTTTTGGTACTTAAGTCTATGCCACACATTTTGTATTCCCTTTCATTTTTCTCAATATACTCTTTCAGTTTTTTCCAGCCCATTGGCATTTTCTGAACTTACTTGCCAGGTAGGTTCCTTATCACTGCTGTCCTTTGCTTTCCTTGACCCATCTACTGTCTGGACTTTCCCATCTTCCCTCCCCAGACTTCTTATCCACCAGATGACTAATAGTAACACTTTATTAATGATTAGGTCTCCAGTGAGTACTACTCATCATAGTTTCCAATCAATATCTCAAAGAAGTGTTGTATACTTCAGATCTCCTCTGCAACAGCATTCTTTCTGAAGGCTATACAAAAATATTCTCAACAAATAACTTCTTGAAGATTTCTGTCATATATGTTGGTACTGAAAGAACTCATAACTCAACAAAGGATGTCTGTACTCTCTTGCCACTTCCCACCATTATAAGTATTGGATTTTGCAAAATCACTGTTAAAACTATTTGTTATAAGACATTAATTTATACATACAATTGTTAGACCTAAAATTTCAATTTTGACTTTATTAAATTAAAATTTATTGAACTTCTGAAGGTTGAAACTTAAAAAACCCTAAACAATAAAAAAAAAATTATCACAGCTTTTCACTGAAATGTCTGTTAACTTCATCAGAAAATATAGTTAAAATACAGGTTTGCAAGTAAGATAATATCAAGTCCATTGTCATTTATGATCCAAAATCCTTTAACATTTTTTTCTCTTTTCTTTTTTTCTTTATTAGTTAGTTTTGTATTCAGCAAATACAGTCAGTTTGGTACCATTATTAGGCTCATCCGTGACCTACCCCCTCCCCTTGGCCCCTCTTTGTTGAGGTATATGGGTCATGTATTGTGCAGCTAGCCCACAGTTATGTGTAAGCTAAATGTCTCTGCATATCATGACCCAACATGTGGCTCTGACATTCTTTCCGCCCCCAATTCTGCAAAATTTCCCTGAGCCATGTTGGGTTCATTTTTGGTCTGCTTCAGTGATGAGGTGTTGAGGCCCTCTGAGGCTCTGCCTCTCTGATTTGGTAGGAGTTGATTTTTCTCCGTGTTGATCTCCTTCCCCCTTCTGCTGGTATCCAGTTGATCAGGGAAAAAGCACCCTTGCTTGTTTCGCCAATTTTTCTTAGTTTCAGCTGGGGCCCTTTTGAGGTATGACAGGGTGGCTCTTTCCTTAGGATCTACATCTATCTGAAAAAGAGAAGCAGATTCTCCAATGGAGAGTAAGTTAGCACCAGACAAATGAGATAACCCTTACTGTTTTTATAGAGAATTTAATAGGTGTAGGCCCTCTTGTAGCTCATGATTGATGGTTGATAAATTAGAACAACTATGATATTCCAACTTATCCCAATAACGATAAACAAACATCAAAAAATCAAATAAAAGTAAATGCTGGCGAGGATGTGGAGAAGTACGAACACTCATCCACTGTTGCTGGGAATGTAGGATGGTACAACCACTCTGGAAAGCAATATGGAGACTTCTGAAAAAGCTGAGTATAGAGATATCAACAGACCCAGTTATTCCCTTACTGGGTATCTACCCTAAAACCTTCAGACCACAGGCTAGAGAGATTTGCTCAACCATATTTGTAGCAGCTCAATTTGTAATAGCTAAGAGCTGGAATCAACCCAGACATCCATCACTAGGTGAATGGATAACTAAGATGTGGTATATCTACACAATGGAATTTTATAAAGCAGTAAGAACAATTGACACAATGAAATTTGAGGAAAAATGGTTGAACCTGGAACAGATCATTCTCAGTGAACTTACCCAATCACAGAAAAAAAAAAAAAAACCCACATAGTCTCACTCATCTACAGCACCTAACCTGAATCTACCCAAGATACCTTACATATCCAGCAAGCATCTCATGGACTAGACACTAGGATGGAAGGGGAGAAAGGGGAGGGCATCAAAGGGGTGGCAAACGCAAATCTAGACCCAAATGGCAATGGTACCATAAAATTCTACTTACTAAAAGACAAACCAAATGGCTGATCCTTCACCAGCCCCTTACAGGGAACACCTGAACCACAAGACACTAGAGTGTGTAGGATCAAGACTATCCTTAATCTTCCCTCCCTCCCTCTCCCTCTCCCTCTCTTTCTCTCTTCTCTCTAACTCTTGTATATTAGTTATCTTTTTCCTCATTTTCTTAGTGGGAACTGACCTGTAACTCCCAGAACCAGCATGGGGATATCATCCACAATGAGCTTTTGATCAGAAAGACCTACAAGCTTTCCTAAAAGACAGACAGATTTCTGTCAGAGTACTTGATGACCCACCAAAGGTTAGTGGTAAGACCCTACTGCTGAAGACAGCATATGTGGTTGACATGCAAAATAGAATGGCATGGCTGGAAGCTGGAAGAGAGTCAGTCCCCAGACAGTCAGCGCATCTAGTGCTAGAAGATGCTACATGGGCGACTAGGGGAAAATTACCAATATCTGTCCAAGCAACTCATGGTCTAACCTACTTAGCAGCAAATAACTTGTTGTGATGCCCAGACAAGTGCAATAGTGGCACACAGCCCTGGTGAGGAACCAACTGCTCTTAATTTGGCTAACTGATCTCCTCAGTGGTACGGGAGCCATAGCTGGAGCTGGGAAACAAGTCAGAACCATATCCAAGCATAAGTCCTTTAACATTTTAACTCAAAAATAAGTATGTAAGAGTAAGTGAATTTATAATTTTCTAAAGGGTCTTGGTAAGAATTATTAGACAAAGCTGGGCACTCCATTTGTCACAAGTGAGCTCTCTATTCTTGTGAGACACCAATCATCGACTATATGAACTTCTGTGAAACTCATACTCTCTACTCATAAGCCTTCCAACTTCATATGAAAATTATGAACCAACAAGAACAGAAGAGCCACACTTCAATGCTTCATTGATTATTGGTGTTTCGTAGTATCATATGTACTTGATTTAAATTTTATAACAAAAACAAATAACAATATTTAGTCTGATAGGTAACTGTATTAATGTATTAATGACTTCTACCATGATCTCTAGGTGTAACTCACAGTTCTGAACCATGGATTAGAAAAAAAAAAAAAAAAAAAAAAAAAAAAAAAAAAAAAAAAACATTTCTAGCAGTCTGTGCAGGATTGATTGTTATTCCATTATTGGTAATAATTGCACTTGTTGCTGCAGGAACATTAAATTCTTGTGTTGCAAACTTTAAGACTGCTGTAAAAGGCATAGTGTCAGGAATACTGAGTCTTTTTTAAGGGCTGCTGGTTTGATGTCAGTTTGATCTTAAAGGACATCTCCGACAAGGTGGAGATGCACTGACATTCTGCAGCCTTCCCTCCATCCCTGGCCTGCAGATGATTTATCTTTATTTTCTGTGATCACATAAGAAACATTTAAATATTCTAGAAATGTTACCTGTCAGCTGTTTTGTAAGTAGCACGTAATTTTAATTACCAAGTAAAGGTGTTGTGAACACTTAAAAATCAATAAAATAGAATAGGTAGAAAATAAAAATAGTATAGATAGAAAATTTTTATTATATATATAACAACTGAAAGTGGTCTAAACTACTCTGGAAGAAAAGTAAATGAAAATGATAGAATAGAGTAGATTTCACGGAAGGTAAACATGATTTGAAATGTACAATATCTATTAAAAGAACTGAAGAGTTATGTAAAATTTATTTAGTATTTTTTAAAGGGTGTTAGTTTTTTTTTAATTTTTACTTATTTATTTATTTGACAAAGAAAGTCAGAGAGAGAGAGGAAAAGAATGGGCGCACCAGGACCTCCAGCCACTACAAATGAACTCCAGATATGTGTGCCCCATTTTGCATATGGCTAATGTGGGTCCTAGGGAATAAAACCTGGGTCCTTTGACTTTGCAGGAAAACACCTTAACTGCTAAGCCATCCCTCCAGACCTTTCTCCTTTTTGTTCTATTTTATATTTATTTATTTATTTATTTAAGGATGTGAGTTTTTTCCTATTGAATTTAAAATATGTGCTTTATGTGAGACACACTAAGAAACATTAGAAGTTAACAAATGGGTGAATACATGCTCATATGCCTAGAAATAGTCATTTGAAGTGATGCACATAGAAGAAAACACTGGGCTTTAGTAATTAAAGTCAAGTCATATAACACTAAATGTGCTACCAATCATTATTTCTTCTTTATTTATTTATCTTTATCCTTAAACAAAATTGCTATGTTCCTTAAAACCGGTAGAGTTACAAAGATCATATGCTGTTACCTTCTGAAATGTTAGTAAAATTTCCCAAGTATACTTTAAATCTTTCAAATCTTCAGTATTATGAAGAAAAGATACTTTAATTAAGTTGATATATTGTTCCCTAACCGGTTGGCACATGATCGATGCATTTCCTCAAAGCCTACAAAACATATGTGACTTTACTTAAATCAAAGGAAAACTGTCTTTTTTTGTATTTCTTCCTTTAATTAATTTATTGTTTTATTTTTTTATTTTTTATATATATATATTTTTTTTTTTGGTTTTTCGAGGTAGGGTCTCACTCTAGCCCAGGCTGACCTGGAATTCACTATGGAGTCTCAGGGTGGCCTCGAACTCACGGCGTTCCTCCTACCTCTGCCTCCCAAGTGCTGGGATTAAAGGCGTGCGCCACCACGCCCGGCCAAATTTATTGTTTTAATTAGTTATGTACACAGTGTATACATTCATGTTGGTATCATTGTTAGCCTCCTCCCTGGCCTCCCCCCTCCACAGGGACCCTCCTCCTTGGGGAATATGGGTCATGCATTGTGGGGTTAGCCATCAGTTATGGGTAAGAGGCAATGTCTCTGAGCATAATGACCCAACATGCGGCTCTAACATTATTTCCGCCACCTCTTTCGCAAATTTCCCTGAGCCATGTTGGGTTCATTTTAGGTCTGCTTCAATGATGAAGTCTTAGGAGCCTCTGTGTCACTCAATATCTGGTTTGGCAGGAATTGAGTGTTCTTTGTGTCTATATCCTTCACCCTTGTGCTGGTACAAGGTTCACCAAGAAAGCAGCACTCTTGCTCACTTCCCCAATTACTCTTAGTTTCAGCTGTGGCTCTTTTGACGTGTGATGGACTGGTTCTCTCCTTATAACATGTGTCCATATGAAAAAGAGAAACAAATTCTCCAATGGAGAGTGAAGTTAGTACCAGATAAATGGGATAACCTTTGTTTTTTTAGAGAGGATTTAATAGTTGTAGGCCCTCTTGTAGCCATGATTAGTGGGAGCTTGATAATGGAGAGTGGGCTCCTTTTACCATATGGTTCTGACTTGGTTCCCAGCTCCAGCTTTGGGTTCCATTCCACTGAGCAGATCAGTTAGCCAAATTAAGAGCAGTTGGTATTCCACCATGGCTGTGCACCACTATTACACTTGTGTGAGCATCTTGTCAGGTTGTTTGCTGATGAATAGCTTAGACCACGAGTTGCTTGGACAGATGTTGGTCATTTTCATTGCTTATGTAGCACCTTCTGGAAATAGATGAATGACTCTTCCAGATTCCAGCCAGGTCACTCCATGTTCCATACCAACAGCATATGTTGTCTTCAGCAGTAGGGTCTTACCACTAACCTTTGGTGGGTCATCAAGTACTCTGACAGAAATCCATCTTCTTTGGGAAACCTCATGTATCTTTCTGATCAACAGCTCATTGTAAATGTTAGCCACATGCTGGTACTGGGAGTTACATGGTTAATCTTCTCCTTTTCTCTTTCTCTCTCACTCTTCTCTTTATGTCTTTTATATCACTTATTTTTTTCTTCCTTCTCTTCTTGGGCACTGACCTGTAAGAAAAGGATCTTAATCTATAAATATATATTGAGTGAATCAGTTCATATTTAAATGCCAATGGGACACAAAACAAAGTTTTATTTACACATATTTCATTGGCTAGCCTTTGATGTGAAATGGTTGTTTTAAACCTTAGTAAGTGGCATGACAACCCTTCCTTCTTACTAACTACCTATTAAAAATGAAATATTGTCACTACCAAGTTAAAATAAGAACTGCTACTATGCCTTCTAATGACATCTATGAATTAATCTTTTATATTAGTGCAAGAACTAGAGTAGTATTTGACTCTATATACTTAGAGAAATATTTTAACATAAATAATACCTTTAAAATGCATCGATTTTATTAATTATGAATCTAATAAAATTAATATTCCAACAGCTACTATCAACAAAATAATCATTGACTACTAAGGGGATATTTACTATTTTTTTATTTTTAAAATATATATTTTAGAGTTTGGAGAGATGGCTTAGCAATTAAAGTGCTTGCTTGTTAAGCCTAAAGACCCAGATACAATTCTCCAGGTCTCATATAAGCCAGATGCACATGGTGGTGTATGTGCCTGGAGTTTGTTTGCAGTGGCTAGAGTCCCTGGCACACCAATTTTTAATCTCTCTCTCTCTCTTTCTCCCTCTCAATCTCTAATACTAAATAAAAAAAAATGTCCTGTAGTATACGAGTTTCTTGTCTTATATTGAGATCTTTGATCCATTTGGACTTGAGTGTAGTGCATGGGAAATGTGTGGATCTAGTTTCAGTTTCCTGCAAATAGTTATCCAGTTTGTCCAGCACCATTTGTTGAAGATGCTGTCTTTTTTCCAGCTTATATTGTTTGGGCCTTTATCGCATATCAAGTAGCTATAGTTGCTTGACCCAAAGTCCGGGTCCTCAAGTCTATTCCATTGATCTATACTCCTGTTTTTCTGCCAGTACCATGCTGTTTTTAATACTATGGCTTTGTAATATAGCTTTAGATCAGGTATGGTGATGCCTCCAGAGGTATTTCTTTTGCTGAGGATATGTTTGGAAATGCGAGGCCTTCTGCCTTTCCATATGAAATTTGAGATCATTTTTTCTATCTCTGTGAAGAACAATGTAGGGATTTTAATTGGAATTGCATTAAATCTGTATATTGCCTTTGGTAGGACTGTCATCTTCACAATGTTAATTCTGCCTATCCAGGAACATGGGAGGTCTTTCCATTTTCTCAAGTTGGCCTCAATTTCTTTTTTGAGTGTTTTTATGTTTTCGTTGTATAGATCTTTCACTTCCTTGGTTAATGTTATTCCAAGGTATTTTATTTTTTTGTTTTGTTGCAATTGAAAATGGGACTATGTCCCTTATTTCTTTATCTGTATCTTTGTCACTTGCATAAAGTAAGGCTAAAGGGCAGGGTGTGGTGGTGCACGCCTTTAATCCCAGCACTCGGGAGGCAGAGGTAGGAGGATCGCCGTGAGTTCGAGGCCCCCCTGAGACTACATCGTGAATCCTAGGTCAGCCTGGGCTAGAGTGAGACCCTACCTCGAAAAACCAAAACAAAACAAAACAAAAAAAAAAAAAAAAAAAAAAAAAAAAGGGAAGGCTACTGATTTTTGTGCATTGATTTTGTATCCTGCTACTTTGCTATAGGAGTTAATCACCTTCAGGAGTTTTGGGATGGAGTCTCTTGGGTCTCTTACATATATAATCATGTCATAGGCAAATAAAGCTAACTTAACTTCTTCCTTTCCAAATTGTATCCCTTTTATTTCCTTCTCCTGCCTTATTGCTTGAGCTAGGACTTCCAGTACTATATTGAAAAGCAGAGGTGAGAGTGGACAACCCTGTCTTGTTCCTGAACTTAATGGGAATTCCTCCAGTCTCTCTCCATTAAGTATTATTTGGGCCTTAGGAGCTTCGTATATTGCCTTTATTAGGTTGAGATATGAACCAACCATGCCAATTCTCTCCAATGTTTTGAACATGAAGTGATGTTGAATCTTGTCAAAGGCCTTTTCTGCATCTATCGAAATGATCATGTGATTTTTATGTTTAACCTTGTTTATGTGGTGTATTACATTGACAGATTTCCGTATGTTGAACCACCCCTGTGTTCCTGGAATAAATCCCACTTGGTCAAGGTGGATAATGCTTTTGATGTGTTGTTGGATTCGGTTTGCAAGGATTTTGTTTAGGATCTTTGCATCTAAATTCATCAGGGAAATAAAAAAAAAAGAGTTATCTCATTTGTCCTGATGCTAACGTACTCTCCGTTGGAGAATCTGCTTCTCTTTTTCAGATAGATGTAGATCCTAAGGAGAGAGCCACACCATCATACCTCAAAAGGACCCCGGCTGAAACTAAGAAAAATTGGAGAAACAAGCAAGGGCGCTGTTTTCCTGATGAACTGGATACCAGCACAAGGGGGAAGGAGATCAGCATAGAGAAAAATCAACTCCCACCAAATCAGAGAGGCACAGCCTCAGAGGCCCCCAACACCTCATCACTGAAGCACACCCAACGTGGCTCAGGGAAATTTTGCGGAAGAGGGGGTGGAAAGAATGTCAGAGCCACATGTTGGGTCATGATATGCAGAGACATTTAGCTTACCCATAACTGTGGACTAACCCCACAATGTATGACCCATGTACTTCAACAACGAGGGACCACGGGGAGGGGGTAGGTCATGGATGAGCCTAATAATGGTACCAAACTGACTGTAAAAGAAAAAAATGATAATAATAAAAAATAAAAATGAAAAAAAAAATGTCCTTATTTGTAAGCAGAGAGACACAGAAAGGGAGAATGTGTATGTCAGGTCTTCCAGCTGCTGTAAACATACTCCAGATTCATGTGCCAACTGGCTTTAGGTGGGTACTGGGTTATTGGTCCTAGGCTGCTTGGCTTTTCAGACAAGCACATTAACCACTGAGTCATCTCTCAGCCATTAATAAAGGTAAAATATATCTTCATTACATTCCTATAACTTTAGTAATATAAGCATGAGGAAATAGGCTATCAGAGAAATGATTTGATATTAAAGAGGAAAATGGTTTAGCATCACATTGAAATCTTTCTGCCATTGAGTGAAGATTTTTCTAATTTGTTCTATTTTACACTATTCAAAAACTGAAGAAGCTTTTATTACATAGCAAGTGAACATGTAATTTTATTTTACCTAAGGTTTTACAGATGGCAATGATGTAGTGTTTGATAATATTAATGCAAATTCTAGTATGTTCATGTTGACAATTCATCTACTATCCTAAGGTGGCAGGCTGCATTCTTCAAGCATGAGTTGATGGATGTCAAATGCATTTTGGAGGAAAATACAGGGGTTAATAAAATCTAATTTTTTCCTCAGAAGCAAGTATTTTAATAGGTGCAAGACAGAGCCACTGATGATATATGTTTATTGGAGACAGATAGCAAACACCACACCATTGCACATAGGAGTGTACTTACATGTATTTTGAAATTATTTTCAAAATGAATTAACATAGTTCTGAAAATTTTGTAATACAATATCAAGTGAATAAAATATGGTTGTTTTAGGCACCCAAATGTTACAGGAAAAATGTAATTTTTGGAAGAATTATTGACTGGCTTATTGAGTAACTAAATATGCTCTAAGGTCAGTTATCCATCTTCATCACTGCCTTCCTTCCTTCTCCTCCCTCCATTCTTTCTCTTTCTTTCTTCCTTCCTCTTTCTTTCATTCTTTTTTCTTTCTTTGTTTCTTCTTTCTCTCTCTCTCTCTTTGCTCCTGCCTTTCAATTATATCAAATAAACATCAAGAATCTGAAAAATTTTTGGCAACAAAGTCCTTTTGATGCCATTCTCGTCCATGCCAAGACCATTTGCCAGAAGCATATTACAACTTCACAATTGATCACCCTACCCCCAAAATTCTTCAATACTAATTATTATCATAACAATTAGAATAATTATTTTCTAAAAATATATTTATTTATTTATTTATTTATTTATTTGCAAACAAAGAGAGAGAGAGTAGGGGGGGTGAGAGGAGAGAGAATGGGTGTGCCAGGGCCTTCAGCCTCCACAAACAAACTCCAGATACATGCACCAGCTAGTGTATCTGGCTTACATGGGTCCTGGGAAATCAAACCTGGGTGCTTTAGGTTAGTAAGCAAGAGCCTTAACCACCAAACCATCTCTCTAGTGCACAAGTAGAACAATTCTTTTAGTAGAGATCAGACTGTGTCTGTATTCATAATTAAGTGCAAAAAGACTTATAATTACCTAACAGCTGCCTAATTTTGAACCTCTTGCCATCTATCTAACACTATTTCTTGTATCATTCTCCTATCTCACATCTCTCCAACTATATGGCTCTTGTTTTACAAGACCATGCCCAACATACATACACAACAATGATTCTGCATTTTGTTCCCAATGTCTGGAACACTTTTTCCCCCATTTCCACATGTTTAATTACCTTACACACTTCAGATAACCTTCATTTGAGTATACCATCCACTCCATTTTAAGTAGCACCGTCATTCCATACTCAGGCACCTCCTTAACCTGGTGTGCTTTATTTTATAAAACTTGTCATGACCTAGCTTACATTTGAATTGCCGTTTTATTAGTTATTGTATACTTTCTTGTTGGTATGAAAGTTTATTAGATTGGTCAGTACTTTTCCTTGATTTCCTTACCGATAAATCAAGACCACTATATCACAAAAGAGAACACAGTTTTATCTGAGTAAATATTTATTAAATAAATTAAGACTTAATTTTAGTTAGATAATGGAAAGAAGAATTTCTTACTAAAAATATATCTAACAAAGACAAGTTAATAATTGAATAAAAAGAGAAACCACAGATATTTAATAAAAGACAGGTCATTACTAAATTCCAGGTCCTCAAAAATCTTTGAATTATGTGTTTCCTATGTACATTATAATGAATGTTACTGAGCAGTCTGGATAGAGATATCGGCTGAACTTAAAAAGTGAACCACTTGAGTATAACTTAAAACATATAATTAGTTTAACAATGTTAGATTTATTGATATTATGCCACTATATTTGAAATGTCAAAATTAGTATATATTTAACAATAGATAATATAAATTTTAAGTATATTAAACCACATGGACATTTCATAAGGCCATTTGGTTATAGTAGTAATCATTTTTCAGTGTGGTATATTTGATGGTCAAGAAAATGTGTCAGTCATCAGCTTCTTTCAGATATTATCATGTCATATGCCGGGCTCCGCCGGCGGGGGCAGGTAGTGCCGAGGGAAGGACCAGGCCCGCTGGTTCCTCCCAAGGGGCTGAGGAGGAGATGAGCGTCCGACGACTCAGACCTCTCCTGGCCACCGGAGAAAAACCACACTGAGTCGGGAGTCTTGTCGAAGCAGGAACTCGATTTATTGCTATGAACAGTTTCCTATATAATGTTGGGGGTGAAGGCGGGGATTGTAGGATGGTGGGGAAAGGTAAGGGCCAATAGTAAACTGTGACTATTGAAATGATAATTCTAACTCCCATGTGGAGGTAGCAGGTAAGAAGCCATTAGGCGTCTTGCTGAGTCACGTCTGGCCAGAGGCAGATCACCAAACTTTAGCTAGGCTCAGGAAGTTCCACTAGGCCTCACACTTGGGCCTCAGAGGCCAACAGTCATAGATAGTCAGTATTGATTTGACTGAGATTTCAAATATTCTTAAACACATTCAGTTGAAATTTCTTGTACTATTTGCTGTTGTAAATGTAAAATTTAATCTAGAATAATTGTCAGCTGATCTTGCATAGCCCCTCTCTGTCAGTAGTAAAAGACTGATAGATAATTTTGTGCCCAAATCCACAGACACAGGTAAAAGAAACCTGACAAGTTTAAGCCACATCATGTCAGTGAATCAGTTGAAATTACATAAATGCTACATTCACTAACCTATTATCTCAATTTGGAATATGAGGAACATTGATAGTGGCTGATTAAGCAGATACTTTGTGCATTGGGCCTAAGGCCATGATACAGAGGCTCCACATTCCTTTAAAAAATGTAGAAAATGTTTCAGCTTTTTCAATTAAAAGAAAAACAAGTGAAGGGCTGGAGATATGGTTTAATAGTTAAGATGCTTGTCTGCAAAGCCTATGGACCCATTTTAAACTCCCAAGATCCCACATAAGCCAGACACCCAAAATGACCCATGTACAAGGTGCATACATCTGGAGTTCAATTATAGTTGCTGGAGGCCCTTACATGCCAATTCTCCCCTTCCTGCTCCCCTCCTGTCTTTCTCTCACTCATGCTCTTGCTTTCTCTCATAAAAAGGCCAGTCTGTTGGGCTTGCCTCAAAAAATTTTAAAAAGATGAGTGCAAATTTGAATACAGCCTTTAAAACTTTATCTAACAAAGCTCAAGGCACATGGAAAGATACAGAATTGTAAAATTAACTTTCACTGCTTAGAAAAAGAACTTGGATTTTAGAGAAAGTGGGCTAAAATAAAAATATGCATAATTTACACTACAGATGGGTATATACTTCACATTAAATGATACCTAGTGATTTCAAAGAGAAAGAAAAACAAAGTGACAATCAACATTAAGAAGGTGACAGAAGTAGTGAAAAACATGCTATGTTTAAGAAATGGCATTGGCTGGAGGGATGGCTCAGCAGTTAAGGTGCTTGCCTTCAAAGCCAAAGGTCCCAGGTTTGATTCCCCAAGACCCATATTAGCCAGATGCACAAGGGGGCGCATGCATCTGTAATTCGTTTGCAGTGGCTGGAGGCCCTGGCGTACCCATTCTCTCCCTCTCTCTCTATCTCTCTCTCTCTAAGTCCCTCTTTCTCTGTCAAATAAATAAATAAAAATAAAAATAAAAATAAAAAGTAAATGCCATAATGAAGCTCCCATGAGGATTTTTTTCCATGATTCAGACAGCAAATAACTACTTTACAAGCTTCATCAGAAGATCCAGGGCACTCAGCTACAGCTTTAACTATGAAAACAAGAGCAACAGGAAATATGTGTTCGTGCATGTGTGTGTGTGTGTGTGTGTGTGTGTGTGTGTGTGTGTGTGTACTTGCTATGGTACAAGAGCAGAGTTAAGAGACATTTTGGCAGATCCTGTTCTTACACCTTGTTTGAGACTGGGTATCACATTGTTTGGCCACTGCTAATGCAAGCTAGACTACCTGGTTTGCAAGGCTTGTGATTCTTCCTACTCAACCTCTTATTGTGAAGCCACACTGAGATTACAGATGTAATATGTGCAAAACTGGCTTACATGGGTTCTGAGGGGCTGAACTCTGGTTTGCAGATATTTAAAGCAAGTGTCTTTACACACTAAGCCATCTCTCCAACCCCAGATGCCTAAGTTTTATGTCAGTTACTTCAAAGATACTATGTGTGTGATCAAAAGATTTTTCATTAAGTCAGGCTCTACTAGTGAAAAGGAAGATGGAGATCTTTGTATTTTAAAGTATTTGTATTGCATGAGAGAATTGTAATGGCACCAACCCTTGTGTTTGTTGAAATTCTCAATAGAAAATAACTATAATGTGTGTGTGTGTGTGTGTGTGTGTGTGTGTGTGTGTGTGTGTGTGTGCAATGCTTCAGAATTAAAGTAAGTTAATGAAGAAACATAGTAGTTAGCTTGAACAAGCTGGATATTTATAGGTGCATATGGAAAATAAATTTGGCCCCATTCATAATGCATAAGGAAATTGAATAAACTATGGGACAATTTTTATGATAAGAATAAGAGGACAGTTTTTGTTGCACTTTGACAATTAAATATTTTAGTATGTACATGGCTTTTTATACACTTAGTTCTTGATATTTTGTATTACTCATTATTCTTATAAAAGTGTCATTTATTTATTTTCATGTGTACATGTGTGTATATGTGTGTTTGCATGTGTGTGAGCATATGCATGTATGTATGCTCCAGAGACTCCCACCACTGCCACAAATAATGCCAGATGCCTGCACCACCTTTTTTGTTCAGCTTATATGGGTGGCTTGAGAATTGCACCCTGGACAGCAGACTCTGAAAGCAAGCACCTCCATCCATTGATGCCTCTTCCCAGACTCCAGCTTTTCTGTTTAATATTATGTCACAAAGCATTCCAGTTATATCTCGGTGAAATGAGAGTGAATTCCACGAAAGTCCACATTTTGTGGCACAATATACTTTTGATAGATATCTTAAAATTAACTCATCATAAATAAACCAAATACTTAACTGTGGTTCATGTGTGGCCTTGCAAATGCCATGCCAATGAACTTCTATTATAGACATGCTAAATAACCAAAATTTGGAAGATTTAGCAAAGGATAGCTACACACATATCTATGTTTTACAGGACACGTTCAGTTTGCCTAAATTTTCAAACTTACCTTGGAGTCAAGTCCAAAATTTTACTTTGGAGTCAAGTAATGTTTCTATGCCACTTTTCAGTTGTTTGTCTTGAAACTTGAATTGGCATCATAGCTATATTGTCTAGGCTTGGCAGTTTCACAAAAGATGACAAGGCACCCAGAAGGAACACAGATCTGCCTCAGCCTGGGTGTCATTTATTTCCACTCTGCTGCACCAGCATCAACTCTGCCCAACCCCTTGATTATAAACCCTGTATATAAATTATAGCTGCTCCTGAAGACCAAACAGCATCTTATTAAACAATGAATGAGTAGTTGAAGAAATAAAAGGGAAATTGTAAAATTTGTTGACCCGAATTACAACAACAACACAACATACCAAACTTATGGGACAAGATGAAGGCAGTCCTAAGGGGAAATTTTATAGCACTAAATACTTTCATAAAAACCAGAAAGATCTCAAATTCATAACTAAACCGTCCACCTACAGGTGTTGGAAAAACAAGAATAATTCAACCCTAAAAGTTCAGATAGTAAGAAATAATTAAGCACAGAGCAAGACTAATAAATTGGAAACTAAGAAAGCAATTAAGAAAATTGATGAAATGAAGAACTGTTTCTTTGAAAAATTAAAAAAGATTAATAAACCCCTGGCAATTGACCAAAGGAAAAAAATTAACAAAATTAAAACTGAAAAGGGTGAGGTCACAAAAGAAATTAATGAATTTGGAAGAATCATCAGGACATATTTCCAAAACTTCTAATGCACAAAACTGAATAACTTTGAGGAAATATACCAATTTCTAGACTTACAACACCTACAAAAACTAAATTCAGAGCATATAGATCTCCTAAACAAAGCTATTACATCCACTGAGATTTTTTAAAAAATGTAATAAAAACCTCCATAAAGGATAAGTCTAGGACTTGATGGATTCATAGGATAATTCTACAAACCTTCATCAAAGAACTTAAACCATTTTTTCTCAAGCTGTTTCATATAATCAGAGAACAGGAAATGCTCCCCAAGTCTTTTTATGAAGCTAAAATCACCTTAATACCAATACCAGACAGAGATAAAATTAAAAAAATATAACTATAAGTCTATTTCCATGAAGAACTTGGATGCAAAAATTCTGAACAAAATTTTCTCAAACTGAATTCAACAACACATCCTAACGATGCTTGAATGGTGTTAAATAAGGCTGGAGAGATGGCTTAGCAGTTAGGGTACTTGCCTGAGAGGCTCATGGTCTCATGTTTGACTCTCTAGGTCCCAAGTGAGACACACAGTGACACAAGCATGCAAAGTTGCACATGTGCACAAGGGGGCCCACACATCTGGAGTTTGATTTCAGTGGCTAGAGGCCCAGATGTGTCAGTTCTTTCTCTCTCTGTCTCATTCCTCTTTGCATAAAAAAAAAAAAATGCAGTCTGTTGGGCTTGCCTCAAAAAAAAAAAAAATTTAGTATATCAAATTAATTAACATAATATACAACATAAATAAACTACACACAAGAACATCATCATTTCACTAGAAGTAGAGAAGGCCTTCAACAACAAAATATAACAACAGTTCTTTATCAAAATGCTGTTGACACTAGGCATGGAGGGTTTATATATCAACACAATAAAGGCTATATAAAAGACTCATAGAGTTTCCATTAAGATCCATAGAATGACAAAGATTCCCATTCTCATCAATGTTTTCAACATAGTACTAGAAATCCTAGCCGAAGCAGTAAAGCAGGAGAAAGATGCAAAGGATACAAATTGGAAAGGAAGAAGCCAAAATAGCCCTATTTGCAGATGACATGATCCTATACATGAGTGATCCTAAAGGCTCTACCATAAAACTTTTAAAGTTGATAAATTCCTTCAGCAAAGTAATAGGATAAAAAAATCAAAACAGAAAGCCGGGTGTGGTGATGCACATCTTTTATGCCAGCACTTGGGAGGCAGAGGTTGGAGGATTGCTGTGAGTTCAAGGCCACCCTAAGACAACATAGTGAGTTCTAGGTCATCCAGGACTAGAGTTAGTTCCTGCCTTGAAAAACAAAACAAAACAAAACAAAAAAAATCAACACACAAAAATAAGCAGCCTTCCTATACACAAAAGATAAATATACAAAGAAAGAAATCAGTGAGGCTGTCTCATTTTCAAAAGCCCCCCCCCCACAAAATCAAATACCTTAGAATAATACTAGCCAAGTATGTGAAAGATATACATACTGAAAATATAAAAATACTCAAGAACGAAATTGAGTAGGACATGAGAAGATGGTTCTTCCATGTTCCTGGGTAGATACAATTAATAGTATAAAAATGGCAATACTATCAAAAGCAATATGCAGATTTGTGTCAATTCCAATAAAATCCAAGTACCATTTTTCACAAGGATAGAAAAAAATAATCTAAAATTTCATATGGAAGGGCAAAAGTCCTTAGACAACCACAAACTATCCTCAGCATAAAAACAAAACAAAACAAAACAAAACAAAACAAACAAACAAACAAACAAAAACCTTTTTGTGGCATCATCATACCTGATCTAAAGCTATACTACCAAGCCATAGTAATAAAAACAGCATGTGACTGGCATAAAAACGGATATATAGACCAATGGAGCAGAAATAAAGACTCAGCCCTTACTTCAAGAAACAACAGCTAGTAAAGTTTTGAAAAGGAAGTCAACAATGTACATTGGAGAAAAGGTAAGATCAACAAATGGTGCTGGATAAGTTGAATAACCACATGTAGAAAAAAAAAATGAAACTAGACTCACTCCTCTCACTGCACAAAATTCATCTCCAAATGGATTAAAAACCTTAATATAAGACATGAAACTTTCAAAGTATTGGATGAAAAATAGGGGGAACTCTCCACAATATAGGAGTGGGTAAAGACTTCCTAAAGAATACCCCAGTAGTCCAGAAAATTAGACAACACTAAAACAGTGGAATCTATGTCATGAAACTAACGAGATTTTGTACAAACATACCATAAGCAGAGCCAACAGACTACCCTCAGAATGGGAGAAAACACAAGGGGGAAGGAGATCAGCACAGAGAAAAATCAACTCCTACCAAATCAGAGAGCCACAGCCTCAGAGGCCCCCAACACCTCATCACTGAAGCAGACCAAAAATGAACCCAACATGGCTCAGGGAAATTTTGCGGAAGAGGGGGCGGAAAGAATGTCAGAGCCACATGTTGGGTCATGATATGCAGAGACATTTAGCTTACCCATAACTGTGGGCTAACTCCACAATGCATGACCCGTATACCTCAACAAGGAGGGGCCAAGGGGAGGGGGTAGGTAACGGATGAGCCTAATAATGGTACCAAACTGACTGTATTTGCTGAATACAAAACTGACTAATAAAGAGAAGGAAAAAAAAAAAAAAAAGAATGGGAGAAAACATTTGCCAGCTATACCACTAACAGAGACCTAATATTTAGAATCTACACTCCAAAACTAACTCCAATATAAATAACTCCAAAACTAAGCAATAAAAACTCAAACAAACCACACAAAGAATGGGGTAGAGAAATGAACAGGAAATTTTCAGAGAAAGAAATACAAATGCCTAATACTCATCTAAGAAAATGTTCAACATCCTTAACTATCAGGGAACTGCAAATTAAAACAACTATGAGATTCCACCTTACTTCCGAAAAGAAGGCAATCATTAAAATATCAGATGACAATAAATGTTTGTGAGGATGTGGAGAAAGAGGAACCCTCATTCACTGCTGCTGGGAGTGTAAACTTGTATAACCATTTTGGAAATCAATATGTAGACTCCTAAGAAAGGGAGAAATAGAGCTACCAACCTAGGCATTCCTCTACTTGGCATCTACCCTAAAGGCTCTGCTCTTCACTGCATAGATATTTCCTCAACCATGATTATAGCTGCTCAAATCACAGTAGCTAAAAACTGGAATCAACCCAGATATCCATAATTTGATTATTGGATAATGAAAATGTCATGCATAAAAACAATGAAAATCTTCTCCGCAGTAAGGTAAAATGATATAATGGAATTTGTAGGAAAATGGACAGACTTGGAATAGATCATGCTAGCTAAGTGAATTCACACAAGCACAGCAAGATAAATGCTGCATGTTATCCCTTATCTGTGATTCCAAACCTGTAACATCTTGAGTAGCAGGTGTAACTGACAGGCAACTCAAGGAACAGATAATAGGGATGGAAGTGTTTAGGGGAAGGTGAATGGGAGGATGTGGGGAAGATACACACCAAACTATATGTAGAAGGAATTGATATCAGAGAAACCTTCCTCCTGGATTAAGGAATTTTAGATATAACCCTCAATATGAGTATGCTGGGATTTTCTGGTAAGAAAGGCCCTGGAGAGAGTGGTATTAAGCCTAATCCTAAAATATTTGACCCTGGCTTGTAACTTCCACTACCAGAAGTGGGTTATAACTCATATTAAGCTGTTGATCAGGGAGACCTATGAGGTTCCAAAAACAAGACAGGCTTATTTCAAAGTGCCTGATTACCGTCCTGAGGTAAAAGGTAAGACCCTATTGCTGAAGATACCACATACTTACTGCCAATACAGAATGTTGAGAGATCTGGCTGGAATCTAGAAGGAAGCCAAATCCCACATTTCCTGCCATATGGTACTGGAAAGAACTACATGAGCTGCTTGGGGAAAATGGAAATGGTATGCTAGCAGGGGACACTTCTATGTGGAACCAGCTTGAGAAGATGTACACACCTGTGTACCCAGCCTAGGTGGGTAATCATTGGCTCTGTCATTGATAATAGATATACTCAGTGGGAAGAAATTCATATCTGGAACAGGAAGGTGAGTCAGAATCTTATGGAGTTCAAGGTCATGGACTCCAAAGAGAAGCTTCCAGTAGTCTTTGGCCAAAAGAAAGTCTACACTCATAAAAATTTCTCTTAATTAGCAATGCTTATGCATTTTAACATATGGTGATTTCAATCTCCATTGGAGAATCTGTTTTTCTTTTTCAGAAAGTAGTGAGAACCGAGGAGATAAATCAGCCCTCACATGTAATCCAGGGCCCAAGAGAAACCAATAGTGTAACCGGAGAGATGAGCAAGCTTCCATGGTGAGCCATTCCAAAAGCACCAAGGTGAACTAAAACATATCAAAGCATAAATCCAGTAGCTTTTGAGAGCTCAACACTAAAGTACACTTAGCACACACCCATCATGGTTCAAGATATTTTGTGGAAGAGAGGGTAGAAAGATTATAAGAGCCACAAAGTGGAAGGAAATATTGAGGAATAGTACCCTCCTCCATAATTACTGTCTTCTGTTCTCTCAACTTACAGCTCATAAACCCTGAGGAGGTTCCTCAGTGGATGAGGGTATGGAGGAGGGGAATGATGGTACCAACACATGATGTGTCCATACAAATTTTCTACATATTAATAATAATAAAATGAATCAACTAAGAAACAAGCCTTTTGGGAAGATCTGTGAGGGCATTTCCAGGAAGGCTAAAATGAGGGGGTAAGACCTTCAGAGTGGGCAGCAATTTTGTCAGCAACTTGTACATAGAAGTTCCAAGAAAAAGCAGTATATTTTCTCTGGCTGCCTCTATTCCTTACTGGTGAATTCATCTACCATGTTGCTCCTGTCCTTCATTGGCATCTATATCCAGTATCTTCAGCCTTCCCACCTCTGGAGATCAGAGGTTTCCCCAGGCCTTCAATGCCAGACTGGGATTGCTAAGACATATAGCCTGGTGGGCTGAACAGCTACCAGATTCTCAGACTCTCCAGGGTACAGATAGCTATTGTTGGATTGCCAAGCCAATATTATGTAAGTACATTTAATAAAGTCCTATATGTAATGTTGTTTTTTCTTTGATAGTCAATGAAGTATTTCCAGGCAGCACAGTGGATTAGCCTTTCCATAGACAAACAATGAAAACAACACCCTGTGAAAGTTCTCCTGAAATCTACATGTTCCAGGGATGAACCTTTGATAGTGTCAGCTTCAGTTCCTAGATTGAAACATGTGAGTTAATTTACTCTATTTGTCAAGAACAGATGCTTTTGGTGGTTTTATTCAAATGTCCCCCATAAACTTTGTTGCCCTGAATGCTAGGTTCCCAGCTGATGGAGATTTGGGAAATAATGCCTCCTGGACACAGTGTATTGCTGGGGTCAGTCTTATGGGTGTTATAGCCAGCTCCCCCTTGCCGGTGTTTGGCACACTGTCCTGTTCCTGTTGTCCATCTGATGTTGGCCAGGAGGTGATGTCCACCCTCTGCTCATGCCATTGCTTTGCCCTGACACAACTGAGCTTCCCTTCATGTCACTCAGCCACAATAAGCCTCCCCCCCCCCCCACACACACAAGCTGCTCATGGTTGGGTGATTTTTGCCAGCAATGTGAACTTGACTGCAATAGATACTCTTCTCAGTAGGCATACTATGTGGTAAAAGTCAACGGAACAGAGACTTCCTGTTAAGATGGTGGTGTAGGTACCACACCAAATCAGCCTGGGGGGGGGAGCCAAAAAACCCCAGCAAAATACACACATTTACTAAAAATTGAGGTGTATAGGAAATTTAAACGTCAGCAAAGTAGTAGGAGAGATCCAGAGCAGCCAGAGCCCACACAGGCTGGGAGAAGTGCCTCCAGCAGGCCCAGATGCAGGACCATACAGCAGCAGCAGTGCACTAGCCAGCCACCAGGCTCGGTGTGAGCCACAGAAAAGCCAGGTGAGGGGATTTTCCACTCACACCAGAGCTCTCTGCAAACTCAAGAATTGAGAAGGGAGAACAGCAGTGAACAACAGAGGAGCAGATCACAAGGTAGAAGAAGACGTGGAACAGCGAGCAAACAAGAGCAGCATTGGCAGCCTCCCCTCCCCCACTGCCAGTGCCCAGCTCCAGCAAACAGAGCAGTGGTCCAGGGACCCTGCCTTGTCTACTTGACCTGACAGCAGGACCCAAGCAGGAGCAGAGGTAACTGGGATTACACAAGGGAAGGGTCTTCCCTGGTCACAAACTGACATGGAACCCTCTACAGACCAGAAATCTTAACCTCCTTGTTGTCAGGATTAAGGGAGTGGGTGACTCACCACACAGCCTAATGGACAGACAGAGGATATGGTTGTCACAATACTCACTCTTGCATAAATACTCTGAGCTGTTTTTCATTGAAAGTGTACATTGTTTAGTTAAATTTTAGAATCTGCCTGTACTTTGTTCCACTTAGCCTACTTGAATACTCTCATACCAGGCACACCCAACACCTAGGGTCACTTTTGTAGATACACAGTTAATGAAATAAAAATCTTTGTAGAAAATCTCGCTAGTAGAATGGATGAAGGAGAGGACAGAATATTTAACCTATAAGACCCAGTGGCAGATCTAATACAGTCCAACAAAGAGAAAGACAAACTAATAGAAAAGTATGAGTGGGAATTTCAAGATATTTGGAACACTATGAAAAGATCAAACATAAGAATTCAGGGCATAGTACAAGGAGAAGAATTTCACTCCAAAGGCATAGTATGCATCTTCACCGAAATCACAGAAGAAAACTTTCCCCAAATTGGGAAAGAGGTGCCAAGGCAATTACAGGAATCCTTTAGAACACCACCCAGACAAAACCTGGAAAGAACCTCTCTTCACCACATACTAATCAAACTACCAAACACACAAACCAAAGAAAAAATATTGAAAGCTGTCAGAGAGAAAAATCAAGTTACCTACAAAGGCAAGCCTATCAGTATAACAGCAGATTACTCAACACAAACTACAAAAGCCAGAAGGGAGTGGAGTGATGTATTCCAAGTTCTGAAAGATAACAACTGTCAACCAAGGTTACTTTATCCTGCAAAGCTAAACAGACGGAGAAATAAGGACATTCCATGACAAAAGCAGGCAAAAGGACTATTTGAAGACAAAAACAGCTCTACAGAAAATACTTGAAAGAATTCTACATGCTGAAGAATAAGAAGAGCACACATATAAGAAACTGGGGAAAAAAAAAAAAAAAACAATACTCAAACACTAGTTAACACAAGAGATCAAAGTTGAAACCAGAAGAACTACAAAAAAATGGCAAAAATTAATACACACCATTCAACATTATCTCTAAATATCAAGGGCCTCAATGCCCCAACCAAAAGACATAGGTTTGCAGACTGGGTTAAAAAGCACAATCCTTCAATTTGTTGCCTCCAAGAAACCCACCTTTCTACAAAGGATGGACACTATCTTAGGGTGAAAGGTAGGAAAATGGTGTTTCAAGCAAATGTACTTAGAAAAAAAGCAGGGGTTGCAATCATAATATGTGACAAGGTAGATTTCATTCCAACATTATGTAAGAAAGATAGGGAAGGCCACTCTATATTGATTAAAGGCACCCTCCAACAGGAGGACATTACAATCCTAAACATATATGCACCTAACATGGAGGCCCCCAAATTCATCAATCAAACGCTATTAGAACTAAGGTCACAGATAACAGAAAACACAGTGGTAGTGGATGACTTCAACACCCCACTCTCATCAATTGACAGGTCATCCCAGGAAAAAATAAACAGAGAGGCATCTGGACTAAATGAGGTCATAGAATGAATGGACCTAACAGATATCTACAGGCCATTTCATTCAAATGCTGCAGAATATACAATCTTTTCAGCAGCACATGGAACATTCTCTAAAATACACCATATATTAAGACACAAAGCAAATCTTAACAAATACAGGAAAACTGAAATAATTCCTTGCATTCTATCTGACCACAATGGAATCAAACTACAAATCAATAGCAAGAAAGGCTATAGAGCATACACAAAATCATGGAAATTAAACAACACATTACTAAATGATGAATGGATCAATGAAAACATCAAGAGGGAAATCAAAAAATTTATAGAGCCAAAAGATAATGAGAATACAACATACCCAAATCTCTGGGACAAAATGAAGGCAGACCTAAGAGGTAAATTTATAGCTTTAAGTGCCTATATTAAGAAATTAGAAAGGTCAGAAGTAAACGACCTAATGCTTCACCTTAAAGACTTGGAAAAAAAAAAAAAGAGTAAGGCAAACCAAAAATCAGTAGATGGGAAGAAATAATAAAGATTAGGGCAGAAATTAATGAAACAGAAACCAAAAAAAACAATCCAAAGAATCAATGCAACAAAGAGTAGGTTCTTTGAAAGGATAAACAAGATTGATAAACCCTTAGCAAATCTGACCAAAAGAAAGAGAGGAGAGACACAAATTAATAAAATTAGAGATGAAAAAGGTAACATCACAACAGATGCCAGATACATTCAAAAAATCATAGGGACATACTATAAAAGCATATACTCCACAAATTATGAAAATCTGAAAAAAATGGATGATTCCCTTGATTTGTATGTCGTACCAAAATTAAATCAAGATGAGATTAATCACTTAAATAGACCTATAACAAGCATGGCGATCCAAGCAGTTATCAAAAATCTCCCAACTGAAAAAAGTCCAGGCACAGATGGATTCACTACTGAATTTACCAGACCTTCAGAGCAGAATGAACACCATTGCTTCTTAAGCTTTTCCATAAAATAGAAAAAGAAGGAATCCTATCAAAGTCCTTCTATGAAGCCAGCATAACCCTGATACCAAAACCAGGAAAAGACAGAACAAAAAAAGAAGATAGAACAAAAAAAGAAAATTACAGACCAATCTCCCTCATGATCATAGATGCAAAAAATCTCAACAAAATATTGGCAAACAGAATACAAGAGTATATCAGAAAGACCATTCACCCTGACCAAGTAGGTTTACCCCAGAGATGCAGGGATGTTTCAACATATGGAAATCGATAAATGCAATATATTATATAAATGGATTGAAGGACAAAAATCACATGATCATCTCATTAGAAGCAGAGAAAGCGTTTGACAAAATCCAACATCCCTTCATGGTAAAAGTCCTACAGAGACTGGGAATAGAAGGAACATATCTCAATATAGAAAGGGTATTTATGACAAGCCTACAGCCAACATATTACTAAATGGGGAAAAACTGGAAGCTTTTCCACTAAAATCAGGAACAAGACAAGGGTGTCCACTGTCCCCACTTTTATTTAATATAGTACTGGGAGTCTTTGCCATAGCAATAAGGCAAGAGACACATATAAAAGGGATACACGAAAAAATGACACAATGAAATTTGAGGAAAAATAGTTGAACCTCGAACAGATCATTCTCAGTGAACTTACCCAATCACAGAAAAAAAAAAAAATCGCCACATAGTCTCACTCATCTACAGCACCTAACCTGAATCTACCCAAGATACCTTACACACTCAGCAAGCATCTCCTAGACTAAACACTAGGATGGAAGGGGAGAGTGGGGAGGGAGGGGAGGGTATCAAAGAGGTGGGAAACACAAATCTACACCCAAAGGGCAATGGTACCATAATTTTCTACTTACTAAAAGACAGACCAAATGGCTGAT
The DNA here is from genome assembly GCA_036346955.1 of Dipus sagitta. Classification (NCBI taxonomy): domain Eukaryota; kingdom Metazoa; phylum Chordata; class Mammalia; order Rodentia; family Dipodidae; genus Dipus; species Dipus sagitta. The sequence goes on along the minus strand of CM070775.1, from coordinate 57,520,476 downwards.
CCTTCACCAGGCCCTTACAGGGAACACCTGAACCTCAAGGCACTGGAGAGGGTAAGATCAAGACTAACCTTAATCTTCTACATCATCCCTCCCTCACTTCCCCTCTCCCTCTCTCTCTCTCTCTCTCTCTTATCTCTAACTCTTGTATATTAGTTATCTTTTTCCTCATTTTCTTAGTGGGCACTGACCTGTAAGTCCCAGAACCAGCATGGGGCTATCATCCACAATGAGCTTTTGATCAGAGAGACCTACAAGCTTTCCTAAAAGACAGACAGATTTCTGTCAGAGTACTTGATGACCCATCAAAGGCTAGTGGTAAGACCCTACTGCTGAAGACACCATATGTGATTGATATGCAAATTAGAATGGCATGGCTGGAAGTTGGAAGAGGGTCAGTCCCCAGACAGTCAGCGCGTCTAGTGCCAGAAGGTGCTACATGGGCAACTGGGGGAAAATGACCAATATCTGTTGAAGCAATGCATGGTCTAACCTACTTAGCAGCAAATAACTTGTTGTGATGGCCACACAAGTGCAGTGGTGGCACACAGCCATGGTGGGGAACCAACTGCTCTCAATTTGGCTAACTGATCCCCTCACTGGTATGGGACCCATAGCTGGAGCTGGGAAACAAGTCAGAGCCATATCTAAACATAAGCCCACTCTCCAATATCAAGCTACCATCAATTGTGGGCTACAAGAGGGCCTACACCTATAAAATTCTCTATAAAAAAAAGGGTTATCTCATTTGTCCTGGTGCTAACTTACTCTCCGTTGGAAAATCTGCTTCTCTTTTTCAGATAGATGTAGATCCTAAGGAGAGAGCCACACCATCATACCTCAAAAGGGCCCTGGCTGAAACTAAGAAAAATTGGAGAAACAAGCAAGGGGGCTGTTTTCCTGATGAACCGGATATCAGCACAAGGGGGAAGGAGATCAGAGAAAATTCAACTCCTACCAAATGAGAGAGCCAGAGCCTCAGAGGCCCCCAACACCTCATCACTGAAGCAGACCAAAAATGAACCCAACATGACTCAGGGAAATTTTGTGGAAGAGGGGGCGGAAAGAATGTCAGAGCCACATGTTGGGTCATGATATGCAGAGACATTTAGCTTACCCATAACTGTGGGCTAACTCCACAATGCATGACCTGTATACCTCAACAAGGAGGGGCCAAGCAGAGGGTGTAGGTCACGGATGAGCCTAGTAATGGTACCAAAATGGCTGTATTTGCTGAATAAAAATCTAACTAATAAAGAAAAAAAAATTGAGGATGGGAAAATAAAAAGGGATACAAATTAGAAAGGAAGAGACCAAGTTATCATTATTTGCAGATGACATGATTCTATATATAAAGGCCCCTAAGGACTCTACCAGCAAACTGTTAGAGCTGATAAACACCTACAGCCATGTTGCAGGATACAAAATAAATACACAGAAATCAGTAGCCTGCCTATGTGCTAAAACAAACACACAGAGGATGAAATCAGACAATCACTCCCATTCACAATTGCATCAAAGAAAATAAAGTACCTTGGAATAAAGCTAACCAAGGAAGTAAAAGGGATCTCTACAGTGAAAACCGTAAAACACTCAAGCCAGAAATTGCAGAAGACACTAGGAAATGGAAAAACATCCCTTGTTCCTAGATTTGAAGAATCAATATTGTGAATATGGCAATCTTACCAAAAGCAATCTATAAATTTAATGCAGTCCCCATCAAAGTTCCAATGGCATTCTTCATGGAAATAGAAAAAACCTGCTCCATGGGGGAGAATACATCCCTGATACTGAAAACTTGAAACAGGGGTAGTCATGAACCTTAGGGATGTAACATCTGCTGATGTCTGGGTAAATGTATATACTATGCTTATCCAACTGCCCAGTAAGCACTTCTCTTAATATTCATACCCTTATATTAACGCTACTCTCACTTGGGGTAGAGAATCTTCTCTTTTCAGATGGCAGTGACCTTGGGACGACTCAGAAGGTATCATGGTCCTGGAAAGAAATGACTGGAGTACTGAGTAACATCTCGATCACAACTTCCAAGGCTGAGGGTCTAATTTGGAAGAGGTGGCAGAAAGAATGTAAGAGCCAAAGGAAGTGTCGGACTCCTTACAATGTGCTCCCTCCAGACATAAAATGGCCTGGATATCCATGACCTCATAGTGTGTGATACTACCTACACAAGACCATCATAAGAGGAGGAAAAGATGATGACATCAAAATGAAAAAGAGGGGACTTGATGGAGAATGGAATTTCAAAGGGGAAAGCGGGGGGAGGGAGGGTATTACCATGGGACATTTTTTATAATCATGGAAAATGTTAATAAAAATTCTGAAAAAGAAAAGAAAAGAAAAAAATCAATGGAACAGAATGGAAGAAAAATAGTATCTGACTTCAAAATGTATTGAATATGCCTAGTAAAGTTCATACGGTTAATAAACCCTCAAAAATATGATAGTTGTATCTAAAGATAGCTTGTAATGAGAATTTCTTAGAGACATAAGTGTATTTCTGAAATCTCAAGTCATGACTGACCACATAGGATACTGTGCAGGCAGTTCAGGCTGGTACATGTGGAACCAAATGAAATGCAATTTGCCATGTATTTGAATATATTTTTTTCTATCAATTAAGACAATTTAGGTGATTATAAAAGCATAGTTTGTATTTTTTAGTCCAAGTACAAATATATTAAGTGGTAACATATAAGGAAGGAGTCTTAAGAAATTTTGACTTTGATGTCTCTTATGTACCAGTCAGATTCCCATATTATTCCATAGAATTCTCTCTCAAGAAACTCAAAATGTCCTAATTATCTTTCAAAATGTGACCACTGGGTTATTTTGAAAGAATTTTTTTTCAGAAATGCTTTTTGAATCTTCGTGATGAGGTTTCCCGAATGTATGTAGATTTTAAGATTCTTCAGAGGTATCTAGAATAGTATCTTATAAGGTTTCTATATTTCAATTACATGTTTCATTCTATTATAAGAAATGTTAGAACATACAGATTAAAAACAAGGATAGGGCTGGAGGGATGGCTTAGCTGTTAAGTGCTTGCCTGTGAAGCCTAAGGACCCTGGTTCAAGGCTGGATTCCCCAGGACCCACGTTAGCCAGATGCACAAGGGGGCGCATGCGTCTGGAGTTGTTTGCAGTTGCTGGAGGCCCTGGCATGCCCATTCTCTCTCTCTCTCTCTCTGTGTCTGTTGCTCTCAAATAAATATATAAAAACAAACAAACAAAAAAAAGCTTTAAAAATGAAAAAACAAGGATAATAAAATTAAAAAATTAAAGTATCTTAGAACCACCTATATCTAATTTGCACGTTATGTAAACTTAATGGATTTTTTTTAATTGATCTAGTTTTCTTTGATAAAACAGGGTTGGGCTAGAGAGATGGCTTAGCAGTTAAGGCACTTGTCTCTAAAGCCAAAGGATCCAGGTTCAATTCCTCAGGACCCAAGTAAGCCAGATGCACAAGGTGGTGCATGCATCTGGAGTTCATTTGCAGTGAGTGAAGGCCCTGGCTCACCCAGTCTCTCTATCTGCCTGCTTGCTTGCCTGCTTTCTCTTTCTTTCTTTCTTTCTTTCTTTCTTTCTTTCTTCTTTCTCTCACAATAAATATTTTTTAATGAGGAAAATCTGTTAAAAAGAAGTGTTATATGTTCTGAGAATTAATCTACAAAAAGCAGTAGGAAAGCTACCACGATGTTCTAGCTACCAATAAATGGTAGTTCTTGCTAGTTGAGGGCTTTGTGCTTATTCTCAAGCAGACATTCATCATGATCCTGAGCTATTAGTTTTATACTGAAAGCTGATTTCTTACTAAAGAAAGTCATATTTTAAGTTTTTAAACACAACCATTGAGTAGTTTCATTATTCTATGAACATAAGTAAATCACTTTCATTCTTCTGTGTTAATGTGCTGATGTCCAACAATGAAATGTCTCATATTAATTTACAATCCACAAAATGACTAGATAAATACAAAATTATAGCTATATTGACATTGTAGTTAATAAATGAAGCCAAGTGTGTATAGTGAACACACTGTGTCATTCAGCTCTGCCCTCATGCACTGCATGTTATGCATGTTAGCAATATCAGTACAAATCGGTAGAGGAGTGGCTGCAGGAGTAAACATGCCACCTCATTGCATAATTTTGTGGAATAAAACTCAAGCTCCTTATAAAAGTAGCCTAATTTAGATTTGCAACCATATTATTTGACTGATACCAGTTCAATCCAGTTTCTGTAACCATTACCCAGTGTTATTTATGCAGAAGATATCACCTCCTTAATGATCAAATGTGTGCTTGAAGAACTTCCTTTAGGCTGAATGTTATGCAAGCCTAGTGTAAATAGTTAAATCCCGAGCACTGATATGATGGCCAGTATTAAAACATAGCATTCAAGGAGCAGACAGCCGAGCCTGAGCAGGCATCTCTCAGGGCCTTGGTTCTGGACAGCCGTCACTCCAGAAGTACAAGGAAAGGTTTATTATGTAAGTCTTACATTGTATGTTGTTTTTGTTACAGCTATTTGAATAAACGAAGACAGAATTTTCCTAGTATCTATGAGTTCTTTCTTTCAGAATTGAAATAAGTAAAAATAATTGCCTGTTTGGCGAATGAATAAAAGGAATAAATTAGAATTTTTAGAGCTAAAAGCTCAAAAGTCCCTTCAAAAAACACTTCGTCATAATCAGTAGACTTGTTCAAAGCAAGATCTGATCTATTTCAAATGTGAAGAACACATTACAGTTCATTTAATACAAACAAAAAAGAACATTCGTTCTTCTCAGTTGAACAAAGGAATTTTTGTGATCTTTTACAAAATGGATTGGATTTACAATTGGATACAATTGTATTATGGATTTACAATAGTTGTTATTAGGCAATTTGCAAGACCTTGTTTATTCTTTCAGTCTCCTCTGTGGTTTTTAGTTTTTACTAGCACATTGTGTGTCTATTGCCAAACACAAAAGCAAATGACTTTGCTAAACTATAATCTGGACAGGAAAATATGTAATTTTATCTCAAAGTTCAAATGAAAGCAATTAGAAAACTATAAACATAAAAATAAACTGCCAAAGTAATAATTTATTCATTAAAAGACAATTTTTGTTTTCCTATATTCACAGAAAAATTTAGGATTTATTAGAACATTGCATTAAATTACTATTTAATGAGGTTTTCTTGACAGCAATTTTATTAAAATGGACATAAATTATGAATGAAAGACCAAAAACCTTGAGTTTTTACCATGCTGTTATAACCTAATTATTTTCCATAGTCCAAATATTACATAATCTCCACACCTGGGAATGAAGATATTCTTTACACAGTTTATTTTGAACATATACTAATTGTTTTCATTTCTGTGCCTATTAATCTCTCTATGTTTAAGTTAAAAGTGAATTTCCTTCACTGCTGTTTTGTTGACAACAGCATCCATCCTTCTCTTGGGAGATCCTTGACTGAAGGAGGTGGATCAACGGGGGAAGTATACTTGGCTCCCTTGTTCTCTGACAGTGTCAGTGGCTGCCTTCTTTTAAGGGATATGATGGCAGCTTCTCTGGTCTACACATTTCATATTTCACTGAAAAAAAGGATAAAAATTAACCTATTACAGGAGCAACATACAATTTGCCTTGGAGAGAGATTCAATTCTATTCATGATTTATCTTTTTCTTTCAATTTGATAACTTTGTAATGAAGGCTGATAAAGCTGAATCTTATCCCATAAGGCAGAAGCATTGTTGTTTGGAAGAACAAAGAATATATTTTATTATTTTACCAGTTGACTACTTTAAGAAAAGTCCATTCCAGTATTTGGAAGCACTAAGAGATCATGATTTACATTGATTATTAATATACAGAGATCATATGTGGCACTAAATAATGTCATTTATTATTTGGTGCATGAACGAGATTAAAAAAACAAACAATTTGAGAGAAATCACAGAAACATTACATTATACCAGACAGGAGATAATTTTTGTTAGATAATTTGACTTATCCCTCCACTAGTGTCAACTGATCCTTCACAGAGGTTCAGTCTGCACAACAATGGAATGAAGGTTTCTACACAGATGGAGCTGGGAAACCAGCATATCTGCATTGGAAAACAATGAATGTGAATACTTCTCTGATCCAATACACACAAATCAGCTTGACTTGGGCAAACTACTTGAATATCAAACCAAAAAAGGTAAATTTCTAGAAAAATATCAGGAATAAGCCCTTTGGTCTTAGCCATGGCAATTATTTTATTGGCATGACACTGAAACCAAAAAATAGAGACAAAGTAAAAAAAAAAAAAAAAAAAAAAAAAAGACAGATCTGGACTAAATGAAAAACGTCTGCAAAACAAAGGAACCATTCAGTATACTGAAAAAGTAACAAAAGGGGGAAAACCTATTTGGGAATAATATACCTGGTGAAAACATAATCTCTAACTCAAGAGCATAAAGCAAACCCAAAACTCAACTTAAATGCTTATAATCTGACTAAAGACTGGCTTAAGGTCTTAAATGTGACTTTAAGTGGATAAGACATAAGAATGACATGACAAGTATAGGATCAGAGAGAAGGCCCAGTGATTAAGACACTTGCCTGAAAAGCCTAGTGCCCCAGGTTCAATCTCCCAGTACCCACATAATGCCATATGCCCAAAGTGGTGCATACGTCTGGAGTTTGTTTTCAGTTTTATTTTAAAACTGACAGATAAATGAAGAAATTTCTAAGTCACTAATCATCAGGGAATGCAAACCAAAATCTATGACAGTGAACTGTCACCTTACATCTCAGGACATCTATTATTTAAAATAATGAATTATCTAGCTGTAACAATGTCACTTGCTTTCAGGCATGGGAATATGATTTATCATCAATGGAATGGAATTCATGGAAAAGATTGGAATACTCAAAAAGAATAGAAGTAATTTGCATGAATGTGGGATGGAATTGTACATCTTTTTAACTTTTTCCTATCATGAAAAATAGAAAATATCTTTGTTCTTTGATATGTTTGCTATAATCCACTTGACTTGACTTATTTTAATGTTAAAAATGAATTTAAACTTCTTGAAATAAATATGGCATGAAAGAGAGGGACAATCAGATTATCAGAGAAAGGAAAGGAAGCTGCCAGAGAGGGGTAGTAGACAAAATGGCACTGGAGGAGGACGAGTGAAACTAATTATAATGATAAACAAGGATGAACAATGAAATACATTATTTTATATACTAATCTAAAATTTAATAAAAACAATACAAATCTTTTCCACATAAAATAATAAGAGTTTTTATGGAAGTGAAGAATTAGAAACCCTTGCTCGGGCTGGAGAGATGGCTTAGCGGTTAAGTGTTGCCTGTGAAGCCTAAGGACCCTGGTTAGAGGCTCGATTCCCCAGGACCCACTTTAGCCAGATGCACAAGGGGGCACACCTGTGCATCTGGAATTCACTTGCAGTGGCTGGAGGCCCTGGCATGCCCATTCTCTTTCTCTCTCTCTCCCTCTTTCTCTGTCTGTTGCTCTCAAATAAATAAATAAAAATAAACAAAATAAAATTAGAAACCCTTGCTCACATTGTAGGCATATGAAGTGGTATATCTACCATAAATAACAGTTTGTAGGTCCTTCAAAAATTTAAAAAACAATATAAAAACCATATGATCCCAGAACCCATAACTGGAGCTGGGAAACAAGTCAGAATCATATCCAAAAATGAGCCTGCTCTCCATTATCAAGCTCCCACCAATCACGGACTATAAGACGGCCTACACCTATTAACTTCTTTCTAAAAATAAATGGTTATCCCATTTATCTGGTGATACCTTCACTCTCCATCAGAGAATTTCCTTCTCTTTTTCAGATAGATGCAGATTCTAAGGAACGAACCACTCCATCATACCTCAAAAGGGCTCCAGCTGAAACTAAGAATAAGTGGGGAAACAAGCAACAGCACCATTTTCATGGTAAACCTGATACCAGCATAAGGGTGAAGTAGATAGACACAGAGAATAGTCAACTCCTACCAAACCAGATATCCAGAGACACAGAGGCTCCCAAGACCTCACCATTGAAGCAGACCTAAAATGAACCCAACATGGCTCAGGGAAATTTGCAAAAGAGGTGGTGGAAATAATGTTAGAGCCACATGTTGGGTCATTATGCTCAGAGACATTGCCTGCTACCCATAACGGATGGCTAACCCCACAATGCACAACCTATACTTACCAACTAGGAGGGTTCCAGTGGAGGGGACAGGACAGGTAGTTGGCTAACAACGGTACCAACTGGAATGTATTCATTGAATACAAAACTATTAAAAAAAAACATGATCCAGCAATCACACTTATTTTTTCTGTCTCTGGCCTATAACTTCCAGTACCAGAAATGGGTTGCTACCAATAATGAGCTGTTGATCAGAGAGACTTATGAGGCCATAAAAAAAGACAGGCTTCTGTCAAAGCACTTGTTTATGTGTCTGAGGTAAAAGGTAAGACCTTATCATTGAGGACACCATATGCCGCCAACACAAAGCATTGAGAGATGTGGTTGGAATCCAGAAGACAGCCAGTCCCCAGTTAGCTTGTCTAGTGCTAGAAAGCACTACATGAGCTACTGGGGGGAATGTGGCCAACAATGGTCTGAACAATAAGAGGTCTAAGCTACTCAGAAGCAAACTATCTGACAGTATGTACACACCAGTGCAGTTGTGGCAAACAGCCTCAGTGGGTAACCAATAGCTTTCTGTAACACTCACATTGCCATTTTCCTCCAGCAGCTCATATAGTGTTTTCCAGCACTATATGGGCTAACCATCTGGGAACTGACTTACTTCCAAATTCCAGCCAGATCTTTCAATGTTTTGTGTTGGCAGCATGTGGTGTCTTCAGCAATAAGGCCTTAACTTTTACCTCAGCAGGGTAATCAAGTGCTTTGACAGAAGCCTATCTTGTTTTGTGGGCCTTGTAGGCTTCTATGATAAACAACTCAATGTGGGTTATAACCAATTTCTGGTACTAGGAGTTACAAGTCAGAGCCAAATATGTTAGAGCTAGGCCTCATCCCTCCCTCTCCAGGGCCCTTCTTACCTGATGATCCTCCCATACGCTTATTGAGGGTTATATCTTTTAGTCTGCTATCCAAGAGGAAGGTTTTTATGATTCCAATTCATTTTGTATTTAGTTTCATGTGTATTTACCTCATCCTCCCAATCCTCATCTAACAAACCCTTTCATCTCTATTACCTGTCCTTTGATTTGCCTGTCAGGTATACCTGCAACTTGAGCTGTTCCAGGTTGGGAACCATAGATGATGTAGGACATGTGACATTTGTGTTTCTGTGCTTATGTGAGTTTGCTTAATATGATCTGCTTCAAGTCCAGCCATTTTCCTACAAATTTCATTATATCATTTTCCTTACTGTAGAGTAGAATTCCATTGTGTAAATGTACCACATCTTCAATATCCCTTCATCTGATGATGAGCATCTGGGTTGATTCCATTTATTAGCTATTGCAAATTGGAACTCAGATAATTTTCAAAGTGATGGAAATCTGATTAACAAAGGAATTGATTAATAACATAGGTCTTAGGTTTGCTTTCCTGTTATATCCCCAGATTTTTCTTTTACTCAGTCTGAATGATTTTTATTAATATTTTTGGTATTTTTAATTTTTTAAATTACATTTATTATTAACAGCATATTTTGTATGGATACATCATGTGTTGGTACCCTCTTTTCATTCATCCCTGCCCCCATTCCACTGGGACCCTCTTCAGTGGGGTTGCAAGTATTCCCCATGGGATTAAGAGATATGCCTTTTGGGAGCAATAGTCATTTTTTTTTAGGGGGAGGGAGGCAGTGACTCTGGGAATGATGTCTCAACCTGTGGCTCTTACACTCTTGGCACCTTTTCTGCCACATTCGCTGAGTTGTGGTGGGTGTGTTTTAGCTCTACTTCAGTGATGAGGTCTTTGGAGCCACTGGATCTGTGCTTTGGTAAGTGTTGAGTATCTTCACGGTCTATCTCCTTTACCCTGGTGCTGATTGTCAGGTTCACCATGAAAGCAACACTCTTGCTCATTTCCCCAAGCCCTCTGTGGTTCCAGCTGTGGCCTGGCTGAAGTGCGGAGGTTAGTTTATCTCCTCCAGTCTTGATACCTTCTGAAAAAGAAATACAGATGCTTCAATGGAAAGTGAAGTCAGCATAGTTTAAATGGGATAAGCATTATTAATTTAGGAATTGTTTGAAGTGTGTAGTTCCTCTTTTAGCCAAAGACTAGTGAGAACTTGACACTGGAGAGCATATTTGTCTCCATAGAATTCTTACCTGGTTCCCAATGTCAGGTACAGGTTCTTTTATACTGAGTGGATCTCTTGGCCAATCAGAAAGCTATTGGTTACCCACTGAGGCTGTTTGCCACTACTGCACTGGTGTGTACATGCTGTCAGATAGTTTGCTTCTGAGTAGTTTAGACCGCTTATTGTTCAGACCATTGTTGGTCACTTTCCCCCAGTAGCTCATGTAGTGCTTTCTAGCACTAGACAAGCTAACTGGGGACTGGCTGTCTTCTGGATTCCAACCACATCTCTCAATGCTTTGTGTTGGCAGCATATGGTGTCCTCAATGATAAGGTCTTACCTTTTACCTCAGGCACATAAACAAGTGCTTTGACAGAAGCCTGTCTTTTTTCATGGCCTCATAAGTCTCTCTGATCAACAGCTCATTATCGGTAGCAACCCATTTCTGGTACTGGAAGTTACAGGCCAGAGACGGAAAAAAAATTAAGATTAGCTTCATCCTACCCTTTTCAGGGTCCTCCTTTTCAGATGCTACCCCCTTACTCCTGTTTATGGTTATATATTTTAGTCTATCTTCAAGGATAAAGGTTTCTGTGGTACCAGTTTATTGTAGTCATGGTAATTAAGTCATTTTCTGTTTTCCTTGTGAGACTTAAAGGTAGTATTTAGTTCACCCTTTAATCTATCCCTGTTGTATTCTTTCTTTTGTTTTGTCAGTCTATTGATGATGCCACTACATTTTCTTAAAAATTTGATCCACTGAGTTTTCCATTATCAATGCTTACTATTTTTTTTCAAATTCTCAGTTTCTTTGCTGAATTCTTCTTCCATGTTACTAACCCACATTACTAATGTTTTCTTTTTTGTTGAAGTTTTAAATGTTTATTTTTCTGACTTGCCTCTCTCTAGGACTGAATTCATTACCTTGTTTTGTCATCTTTCACATCTCAATATTTTTTTTCTCATAAAATTTGAAATTTTCATGTCACATTTCACCTATCAACTTTGTATTTTTAGTGTATTAATTGAGAAGTTATTCAGATATTCTTTATGTCTTCATTGAGCTTAGCCAGCTGGTTATTGAGGTCCTCTTTTTTCTTTCACTCTCCTTCAGGTCATTTACTGTCTTTGGAATCCTTCCTGGTTCTTTTCTATTGGGTCTAATCTAGAGAGGACACCATTCATACAGTTATTAGCCCTTAGTTGAGTTCCTGCAAGTTCTGCTACTTGCTTGGCCAGGGTTGCATAGCTTATATCTTCATTTTGGGGTTCTGATCCTACTATCTCTTCTATGTTTGAGTAGAGACATCCATTGTGAAACTGGGCAGTCTTGTTATTTACTTGCATTTGATTTTTCATGTTATTCCTTTTGCACTGTGGTCTAACCATCACAGTGACTGGGAAAGACTATGGTGGGGACACTTGTCTGATGGCCTGGGTTTGCACATGGGGGCGGGGTGGAGGATGGGACTGTGTTTGTGTGCTCATGGAGCTTGAAAAGCCTATGGTGAGAATGCTGCCCTGCTGGCCTGGGTCTATGCACAAGGGTATTTTTAAATTATTGTTATTTTTTTTAATTTTTGTAGTCAGTGAATACAGTCAAGTTGGTACCATTGTTAGCCTCCTCCCTCCTCCACCAGGCCCTCCTTGTTGGAGTACATGGGTTGGTGCATTGTGGGATTAGCCTTTAGTTTTGAGTTGGAGGAAATGTCTCTTTGTGTCATGACCCAATGTATGGCTCTGAAATTCTTTCTACCCCCTCTTTCACAAATTTCCCTGAGCCACGTTGGGTTCATATTAGGTCTGTGTCCATATTGAGATCTTGGGTGTCTCTGTGTCTCTGGATATCTGGTTTGGTATGGGTTGATTGTTCTCTGTGTCTATCTCCTTCACTGTTGTGCTGGTTCCTGGTTCTCCAAGAAAGCAGCATTCTTGCATGTTTCCCCAATTATTGTTAGTTTCAGCTGGGGACCTTTTGAGGTATGATGGGGTGGTTCTCTCCTCAGAGTCTGTATCTATCTGAAAAAGAGAAGCAGATTCTCTAATGGACAGTAAAGTTAGCACCAAGTAGATGTGTTAACCATTGTTTTTTAGAGATAGTTTAGTGGAGAGCAGGTTCATTTTTGGACATGGTTCTGAATTGTTTTCCAGCTCCAGCTATGGGTTCTGTTCCACTGAGCAGATCAGTTAGTGAAATTGAGAACAGTTGGTTTCCCACCATGGCTATGCACCACTATTGCACTTATATGAGCATCACATCAGGTTGTTTGCTGCTAAGTAAGTTAGACCATCCGTTGCTTGGACAGATATTGGTCTTTATCCCCCAGTCACTCATGTAGCACCTTCTGCCACTAGACATGCTAACTTTCTGGGGACTGACTCTGTTCCTGCTTCCAGCCATGTCACTCTATGCTACATACCAACAGTGTATAACGTCTTCAGCAGTAGGGTATAACTACTAGCCTATGGTGGGTCCTCAAGTGCTCTGACATAAATCTGTCTTCTTTTGGGAAACTTGTAGGTCTCTGTGTTATTCAGATTTTATACATCTATGTTCATTATATAGATTGGCCTTTAGTTTGTTGTTGTTGTTGTTGTTTTTCCTTGGTTTTATTATCAGGGTGTTTGTCACTTTCTAGAAAGGGCTGAATTGCATTCTTCCCTTTTTAATTTCATGGAATAGTGAGAAGAATTGTTCTTAGTTCAGCTTCTAATGTACAGTAGAATTTAATAGAAATGGAATTGTATTTAGTTGGGAGACCTACTTCAGTCTCATTGTTTATCACAGACACACTTAAATTGTTTAACTTATCTTGATATAATTTGATAGATTATATGCTCTTCAAACTTCATTCATCAAATTTAGATTTTCTAATTTAATGGAATGCATTTTGAAACTATGGCTCAATGATTTTCTGAATTTCACTTGTGTCTTTTGTAACCTCTTCGTTTGCAATCTAATTTTATTAATTTGGGTACTCTTCTCTTCTTTAGTTTGATTAAGGAGCTGTCAATAATGTTTATCTCTTAAAAGAATAAATCTTTTGTATCCATTCTTTTTGTTTCATTTTATTTTATTTCATTTATTTCTGTCTTAATCATTTTTCTTTCCATCTACTGCTTTTGGGTTTGGCTTGCTCTTATTTTATTTTTTCAAGACCCTTAGTTTATTAAGTCATTTACTTGAGATCTTTCTAATTTTTTAAAGGGGGTTTATTTATTATCACTGTTCCAAATGCATTAAAAAATAGAAAATGACCTCCCAACCAACACAAAATTTTTCCCAATACAAATAATTTTCCCCCAAACTGTAAAATAAACTAGTCCTGGCATTTCCATAGACAGTGCAGCTAGAGACATCAGAACTTACAGCCTCAAAGTGCTGTCTTAGGCCAGTTTTCATTGTGAGTCTTTGGGAGTCTGTCACTAACCCTGAAAACCAGGACAAACTCTGTTCTTTAGGAAGGGAAGATGAAAAGGAGTAAGGAGAAGAAAACAAAGAGGGGTGGGGAAGGAGATAGAGAGAAACAGAGAGAACAAGGCAGAACATGACTGAGCTGGACTACTAAATTGGCATAGCTTATTAAGGATAGGAGGAATACATGTAAAAATGACAGCCTGATGTCAGCAATCAACACAGTACTGGGACAACACACTGGCTTGCAACTCTTAATACCAGAAATTGGTTACAGTCTATCTTGAGCTGATGATTAGAAAGACCTACATGGTCTGCCAAACAAGACAGGCATCTGTCAGGCCACTTATTTACCCACCTGTGGTAAAAGTTAAGACCCTATTGCTAAAGATACCACATGTTGCTGGTGAAGAACATTGAGAGATCCAGCTGAAACTGAAAAGAAGCCAGTTCTCAGATGGTTAGCCTGTACAGTGCTGAAAGGTGCTACATGGGCTTCTGAGTGAAAATGGCCAACAATGTCATGAGCAAGCAAGGGGCACTGCTATATAAAAAACAGCCAACCTGACAAGATGTACACACCTTTGCAGCAGTGGCACACAGCCTAGGTGGACAAACAAAGTGGCTGTTTTCTCCTTGGCTATGAGATTCACTCAGTGGAAAGGAACCATAACTGGAACTAGGAACAAAGGCAGAACCCCACAGAGACCAAGATAATGGACTCCAATGAGATATTCCCACTAGCCTTCATCCAAAAGTAAGGATACACTTATCAAAATCTCTCTAAATTAATGAGGCCTATCACCTTTAATCTATACTGATTTCATTATCCATTGGAGAATCTGTTTTTCTATTTCAGAAGGTGCAAAATGAGGACAACCATAATCTACCAATAAGAAAAGAATAGATTGCTGACTCCCTGACAGGAGATGAGCCATCCTTCACACAGCAGCCAGTGCTCTGGTGAAACCATACAGAAATTGGCAATATGAGCAAGTGTGCTACTTCCACTGCAAGCCTGATAACCTGGACAGGGTGAGGCAGGCAGACACTGACGATGCTCAAAATGCACCAAAGCAGAAACCCAGAAGCTTCTGAGAGTGCAAAACTGAAGTAAAATTAAAGCATACTCACCATTTCCACTTAAAAAAAGACCTCTCCTTACACCTTACAGAGGAGGCTTGAACTTTCAGAAAAAGTGTGTGTGTGTGTGTGTGTGTGTGTGTGTGTGTGTGTGTGTTTGTGTGTGTTTCCATACTGGTTGCCTGATTGCTAGGCTCAGTGCTGAGTCTCTTTGCACACCTTTGAAAGCTCTCAGCATACTGCTACATGACTGGGAGAACCTCAGCCATGTTGGTTCTCAGATACAGGCCACGTACAGTACTTTTCCTGTTCTTTCCTCCTGGTTTTGCTCTAGGGGATGAGGTTAGCATGCTGGTAGGGTCTGTGGGAGGTGCTTAACAGTGGAGACCCAGATGCTAGTCACTTCTCTAGGAGACCCTACAAGAGTCTGGTTGGCAATGCTGGCACCTCTGTTGTGTGTTCCTTTCCACTGAGTGCTGCTTTGAGCCTGTGCAAAAGTTCCCCTTTAGATTCTGGCCCTAATCAGGTTTCTGGAATGTTGAATACTCAGCTCTGTTTCATGGTTCCTGTGCCATTCTCTAGCAGTGTTCTGCTGGACAGGTTTCAGTGTACACTGCTGTGACATCTGCTCTGAGTTTCCTGAGAGTGTAGTTCACATCTCAAGCTAGCAGGTGTCCTATGCAGGATTTTTTTAATTGTTGAATCATTGCTGCTTTGTGTACTGTTGAGTGCCAAGGACACAACAACCAGAAGAAAGAGGATTTCCTGCAGTCTCATTCTACCAGTCTCGCTGTTGCATTAGATCCATCCTCTTTTTATCCTCTTTAAAATATACAACACTGAAAGATCAGTGCATATCTCCCCAAGCTCTTCTGCCTAACACACTGCTATCAGTATACCCTCTCACTGGGTGCATACAGCTTCCAGCACAGATCCAATCACTCCAGGATGTACTCTGAGCTTTCTCTCCTGATTTGAAAAGTTGCTTATTTTGCTTTGTTATTTATGCTAGAAATAGCTAGAGATCACCCACCTCCTGAAATAGCAGTTACTCAGTTTTCCTCAGTTTATTCTCTGGAGACTCTTGGCCATCTGATCCAAAAGAATACTTTAAACTTTCTTTTTATAGCAATTATCCATATTTGATTTAAAAGCAAAATTTCAAATAGAGTCAATTTTGATACTTCCCTATAAAATATGCATTATTTATATATAAGTCACTAATATAAAATAAAATAAATATTTATTATAAATTGGTAGAAAGCAAACATTACCAGGGAATAAATATGGCAATTTTTTCTTTTCTTTCTTTCTTTTTTTTTAATGAAATCTAACCATGATACATAGGTAGAAAGAAGGAATTCTGGTCAGCCCTCAATCATTCACCTGTTTTCTTAGTGATTATAGATTGCAGATCTGGTCAGAACTTATGGGATGAATTTATGAAATTACAATGTCCATAGGAAGGATATTAATATTGCTATTGTGGGTAAGACCCTATTGTCTCAGATGCCATATGCTGTTGGTACAGAACATGGAGAGACCTAGCTGGAATCTGGAAGAGAGTCAGTCCCCAGACCATTAGCTTGTCTAGTGCCCGATGGTGCTATATGAGCAACTGGGGGAAAATGACCAATATCTGTCCAAGCAACTTGTGGTCTAAGCTATTCAGGAGCAAACAACCTGACCTGGTGGTCATACAAGTGCAATGCTGGTGCACAGCCATGGTAGGTAACCAACTGCTTTTGAATTGGCTAATGCATCTGCACAGTGGAATGGAACCCATAGCTGGAAGTGGGAATCAAGTCAGAAACATATCCAAAAATCCAGTCTGCTCTCCAATATCAAGCTCCCACCAATTTTGGGCTACAAGAGGGCCAACACCTATTAAATTCTCTCTAAAATAATAATGGTTATCCCACTTATCTGCTGCTAACTTCACTTTCCTTTGGAGAATCTGCTTGTCTTTTTCAGATGCGGAGAGATTCAGCCATTGCACCTAAACAGGGCCCCAGCTGAAACCATATGGTAATGGGGGAAGTGAGCAGGAGTGCTACTTTCTTGGTGAATCTGGTATCAGCACAAGGGTGAAGTAGATAGACACAGGGAACACTCAATTACTACCAAACCAGGTATCCAGAGACACAGAGGCTCTCAAGACCTCATCACTGAAGTGGACATAAAACAACCCAACATGGCTCAGGGAAATTCACAGAAGAGGGGGCAAAAGATTATTACAGCCACAAGTTGGGAAATTATGCACAGAGACATTGTCTCTTCCCCATAACTAATGGATACCCCCACAATGCATGACCCACAATCCCCAACCAGGAGGGTCCCTTCAGAGGTGGGAGGAAAGGGAGGAGGCTAACGATGGTACCAACATGGCTGTTTATACTCTGAGTATGTATAGAACTAATAAAAAGAGAAAGAAAGTTTCCAGGTGCCGTTGGGACTCTTGGTGGGTCTTTTGTTGTTGATTTCTAGCAATATAGCATTGTGATCTGATATCATGCAAGGAATTTTGTCAATTTTCCTACATTTGTGGAGGCAGTCTTTGTGACCCAGTATATGGTCTATTATAGAGAATGTTCCATGGGCTGCTGAGAAGAATTTGTAGTCTGTGGATTTGGGATGGAAAGTTCTCTAGATGTCCGTTAGGTCTAAGTGATCTATGGTTTTGTTGAGCTCTCTTACTTCCCTGCTGAATTACTGTTTGGATGATCTGTCTATTACTGATAATGGTGTATTGAAGTCCCCAGCTATGATAGTGTTGGTGGTTATTTCTGTTTTATTGTCAAGTAGGTTTTATTTTATGAACTGTGATGCCCATGTGTTTGGTGCATACAGATTTATGATTGTAATATCCTCTTGATGGATCATTCCCTTGATAAGTAGGAAGTGGCCTTCCTTGTCTTTTTTGATTATTTTTGGCTTCAAGTCTATTTTATCAGATTTTAATATAGCTATGCCTGCTTGTTTCTTATTCTCATTTGCTTGGAATATTGTTTTCCACCCTTTCACCCTGAAGAGGTGTCTATCTTTATTGGTGAGGTGGATTTCTTGAAGACAACAGATTGAGGGGTCTAATTTTTTGATGCATCCTGTTAGCTTGTGTCTCTTGATGGGTGAATTAAGGCCATTAATATTTAGGGTAATGACTGTGAGATTTGACTTGATCCCTGCCATATTGTGATGGTAGATGTGGGTTGGTGTTTTCATGGACTTTGAAGTTTTTTGTGCCTACTCTGAGTTTGGTTATTGTGATCTGCTTCTTGTAGGCATTTGAGAATCCCAACAGCACCTGGAAACTGAAGAGCACACTTTTAAACTATAAATGGATAGTGGATGAAAAAAAATAAAAGCTAAAATTGTGAAATTTCTAGAATTGAATGACAATGATCTTAAACAGTCACTCAACCAATGGGATCACATGAAGCTGAAGAGTTTCTTTACAGACAAGCAAACAATAGGCAAAGCCAATAGATTACCCACACAATGGGAGAAAACATTTGTGGGTTATCCAACTACAGAGGCTTAATCTCTAGAATCTACAAACAATGCAAAAATCTAAACAGTAAAAGGTCAAACATCCCACTCACAAAATGGGGCAAAGTGATGAACAGGCAGTTCACAGAGGAAGAAATACAAATAGCAAACACACACTTAAGAAAATGTTCATCATCCCTAATCATCAGAGACATGCAAATTAAAACAACTATGAGATTCCACCTTACCGCAAAGGATAGCAAACATCAAAAAATCAAATGAAAATAAATACTGGTGAGGATGTGGAGAAGGAGGAACACTCGTTCACTGTTGGTGGGAATGTAACATGGTACAACCACTTTGGAAAGCAATCTGGAGACTTCTGAAAAAGCTGAGTATAGAGATATCAACAGACCCAGTTATTCCCTTGATGGGCATCTACCCTAAAACCTTCAAACCACAGACCAGAGAGATTTGCTCAACCATGTTTGTAGCAGCTCAATTTGTAATAGCTAAGAGCTGGAATCTACCCAGATGTCCATCACTAGAAGAATGGAAAACTAAGATATGGTATATCTACACAATGGAATTCTATGCAGCAGTAAGAAAAACTGACACAATAAAATTTGAGGAAAAATGGTTGAACCTGGAACAGATCATTCTCAGTGAACTTACCCAATTACAGAAAAAAAAAATCTCCACATATTCTCACTCATCTACAGCACCTAACCTGAATCTACCCAAGATGCTTTACATACCCAGAAAGCATCTCGTGGACTAGACAACAGGATGGGTGGGGAGGGAGGGGAGGGCAACAGAGGGCAAGGGAAGCACAAATCTAGACCCAAATGGCAATGGTACCATAAAATTCCACTTCCAAAAAGGCAGACCAAATGGCTGAACCTTCACCAGGCCCTTAGAGGGAACAACTGAACCACAAGACACTGGAGAGGGTATGATGAAGACTGATCTTAATCTTCTTCAGCTTCCCTCCCTCTCCCTCTCTCTCTCTCTCTCTCTTTCTTCTAACTCTTTTATATTAGTTATCTTTTCCTCATTTTCTTAGGGGGGGGGTTAACTTGCTTATTTAGTGGGCACTGATCTGTAACTCCCAGTATCAGCATGGGGCTATCATCCACAATGAGCTTTGGATCAGAGAGACCTACAAGGATTCCTAAAAGAAAAACAGATTTCTGTCAGAGTACTTGATGACCCACCAAAGGTTACTCGTAAGACCCTACTGCTGAAGACACCATATGTGGTCGACAAGTAAAATGGAATGACAAGGCTGGAAGCAGGAAGAGAGTCAGTCCCCTGACAGTCAGCGCTTCTAGTGCCAGAAGTTGCTACATGGGCGACTGGGGGAAAATGACCAATATCTGTCCAAGCAATTCATGGTCTAACCTACTTAGCAGCAAACAACTTCTTGTGATGCCCAGACAAGTGCAATAGTGGCACACAGCCCTGGTGGGGAACCAACTACTCTTAATTTGGCTAACTGATCTCCTCAGTGGTACAGGACCCATAGTTGGAGCTGGGAAACAAGTCATAACCATATCCAAACATAAGCCCACTCTCCATTATCAAGCTACCATCAATCGTGGACTACAAGAGGGCTTACACCTATTAAATTCTCTATAAAAAAAAGTAAGGGTTATCTCATTGGTCCTGGTTCTAACTTTCTCTCCATTGGAGAATCTGCTTCTCTTTTTCAGATAGATGTAGATCCTAAAGAGAGAGCCACCCCATCATACTTCAAAAGGGTCCCAGCTGAAACTAAGAGAAATTGGCAAAACAAGCAAGGATGCTGTTTCCTTGGTGAACCAGGTACCAGCACAAGAGTGAAGGAGATCAACACAGAGAAAAATGAATTCCTACCAAATCAGAGAGCCAGAGACCCAGAGGCCCCCAACACCTCATCATTGAAGCAGACCAAAAATGAACCCAACATGGCTCAGGGAAATTTTGTGGAAGAGGGGGTGGAAAGAATGTCAGAGCCACATGTTGGGTCATGATATGCAGAGACATTTATCTTACGCCTAACTGTGGGCTAACTCCACAATTCATGACCCATATACCTCAACAAGGTGGGGCCAAGGGGAGGGGGTAGATCACGGATGAGCCTAATAATGGTACCAAACTGACTGTATTTGCTGAATACAAGACTATTTAATAAAAAGGGAATTAAAAATATAAAATGTATTGCCATTGTTGCAGTACTTTTTCCTAAAATGACAGAATTCCATTATTTCAATTATTTTGAAATAAGAAAGAGCTTATTTCCACAATTACTTATGGTATCTTACAGATTGACCATATGTTATTAACATATTAACAATTAAAAATAATTTAAAACTCATAGTCAAAATAGGCAAAACATGTTCTTTGGAAAGTGAAGAAATATTCTCTTAGTTAAAATAGTTTCATTTCAGCTCTAACATGTGCATCCTGGAAAAATTCCAATTTTATCCTTAAATACCTGACTTAAATATTTAACTCAAAAAGAAATATGTAAGATTTAGAAGACCTGAAATATTTTTGTGTGAATGAAAGCATACTGAGAAAGTTCAGCATTTATTTTGGTATTCGCAGAATAATTAATTACTATATATCTGGATTTGTTAATAGCATAGCGAACAATAACTTTTAATCCTGAAAGTTAAAATCCTGAGGGTAGTCTGTTAAAATAGGCACACAAAACAAAAACTTTCATGTCAGAGAACACTAATTTTAATGAGATTAAATGATAAGAAAATATTTTATATTACATTTTTGGTAAGAAAAAAATGTCCTATGGTTTTGTTCTAAGGAAAGAATTCTCTCTGAATATGAGATGTTTAAACCCAAACACCTGTGAAAAGCTAGCTATGAAGTTTAGTTGTTGGAGATAGTTGTGAAGCTTAGGCCTCAAAATCCAATTTATAAAATTTATGTAAATTTTTAGCTTCAGGCTGACTATGTATTTGGTTGCAGTAGAACCTAGGCAAAAATTCCTGATTACGTATGCTCTGAAAGCATGTTCTCCTTACTAAAACTAATGACAACATGAAGGGCAGATTAATCAGAATAGAAATCAGGATCATGGGTTGAAAGCAAAGAGAGCAACAGGAAGTTAGGTGGTGTTTGACCTTGCTCTGAGCTCATGGTTCTCTTCTAGGTTTTGTAGCTGACTTAAGGACAAGCACCTGCAATCATGGTGAGCAGGAGCAGCTTGGGATTTTTAGTCATTCAGTCTCATGGACAGGGAACAGTCTTTATTTGACCTGCCTAGGCTTTCTCTGGAAAAATCCCACTCAATGAGGTTTGTGGTGGACTTAACACTAAGCCAGGTGACTCTCCTCTGGAGCAGTTGTCCCTTATACTCAGTGGCATTTCTTTAGCAGCTTAGTGGCTTGAGGCTGAAAAGCATTAAGCAAACCCAAAAGCTTCAAAAGAACATGTGGAATCAGAAAGCAACAGTTTAGAGCTGGATGAGATCTTAAGGACTGATGCATATTTAACACAGGACCAGGTGCTTAGCTCTCTCCTTAGCCTAAAGATGTATCAGGAAATAAAATATAAGTCAAACTGTAAATTGTCTGCATGAGTGTTGAAATCACATCCCCAGTGTCAAAAGTAACTGTAAGGGTTTTGGAAATTTAAGGAATGTTTCTTCACATTAGTTGACACTTATGCTAAGCAAGAAGTGATGTTAGCATCAGGAGGACAGAAAATATCTTCTTTATGGAACTAAATATGGATTAGAGAGGCAGGGAGGGCTGGGAGAGAAGGAGAGAAAAGCAAAGAAAAAAAATCCTCAGACTTGAAGATTCCTTAATGGAGATTAATCAGTATTCAGAACAGAAACTTTAAACACAGAAGAAAAATGAAAAAAGTCATAGGTGCCCATGGGATAACATTAAGCTGGCATGTGCCTAATAAAGGGATATAGCAGAAAGGAATAAGTAGAAAACATATTTCAAGTATAAAGATTGAAAAGTTTCCAAATATGTCCAAGCATTGTAGCTAATTCAAAGTTGTATAAAATTCAAAGTAACTTACAACCAGATAAGTCTACAACATCAGTAAGCACCTGAAACGACCAGAAGCCAAAGCCAGAGGTAATCTTGTAGACAAGATAAGACCGATTCATTCTGTACCAGGGTCTTCAGTGTTTCTAATGGCCCATTTATCATCAATAACTATGGTGCCCAGAGGCCGGGGAAACATACTCAATGCTCTGAGAATAAGAGCATCAGCCACATTCTACCTTCTGTAGAAAGATGAAAATAGGTCTTTATCTCTCTTCATGCAGAAAAATTAAGTCCAAATGGCTCAAAGTCCTTAATATCAGACCTGAAACTCTGAAACTTCTACAGGATAATGCAGGGAAAACCCTTCAATATTTTGGCATAAGCAATGACTTTCTGAATATAACCCCAGTTACTCAGGCAATAAAACAACTAACTAATCAAGCACTGGGACTTCATGAAATTACAAAGCTTTTGTACAGCAAAGGACAATATTTATAGAGCAAAGAGGCAATGTACATAATAGGAGAAAATCTTTGCCAGCTATGCATCTGACTGAGGAATAATATATAGGATATAATAATAACTCAAAAGTCTAAATAATAAGAAATTGAACAACCCAATTAAAAATGGGCTATGGAACAAAACAGTTCTCAAAAGAAGAAACGCAGATGGCACATAAACATCTAAGGAAAGTTCTACATCCTTAGCCATCAGGGAAGTGAAAATTAAAGCAACTTTGAGACTCCTGTCAGAATGGCTACCATCAAGAAAACAAATGTCAATAAAGGCTGGGAAGGATGAGGAAAAAGAGGAAGCCTTCTATACTGCTGGTGGGAATGTAATCTGGTTCAGCCATTGTGAAAATCTGTGTGGATGTTCCTGAGACAACTAAAAATAGATTTACCATATCACCCAGCTGTACCATTCCTAGGCATATACCCTAAGGACTGGTTGCACCACAGTAGAGATACTTGCTCAAGCATGTTTATTTCCGCTCTATTCACAAGAGCTGGGAAATGGAACCAGCCCAGATGTCCCTAAACTGATGAGTGGATAATGAAGATGTGGTACATTTATACAATGGAGTTCTACTCAGTGGTAAAGAAAAATGAAAATATGAAATTTGCAGAAAAATGGATGGATCTTGAAAGGATTATACTTAGTGAGGTAACCCAGGCCCAGAAAATCAAATATTGCATGTTCTCTATCATATGTGGATTCTAGCTACCAGTGTTTAGACTTGTATTTGAGTTGGAATAAAACTCAGTCACGGAGGTCAATAAGCTAGTAAGAGGATAGAAAGGAAGGGAAGGACTTAAGAGGATGGAGATGTATATATACATATATACATATATGTATATATGTATGTATGTATAAAAACAGATTAACAGATTACTGGGGGGTGGAAAGGCAAGTGAGGTCAGGGGAAGAGATTGAGTAAAGGAAAGGTAGGGGGAGGGCTATGAGGGTATGAATAACTTATATGGAAACCTATCTTTTAGGACAATTACACACCCAGATGCCATAAATTTTTACTAGAAAATTTTCAGTGCCAGGGATGGGATACCTTCTAGTGAGTTATTGTCCAGTGAGGTCCCTGAAACTCTCCAAAACATTACAGGCTATTGCTGAGGCTCTTGGTTTCTCACCAGGAATAGATTGTAAGACTCTGTTGCTGAAGACTCCGCATATTTGTGTTGCAAGTTCACTGAGAAATCCTGCTGGAGCTGAGCTGAAAACATCCTCCATGCAGACCAGCTGATAGAAAACTGGAAAAAGCTACACTGCATGTACTTCCAAGGAGAGAGATAAATCAACAGTGGAGACAAGCAACAATGGACACTGCAAGCCTTAAATTTGGCCAGGTAGGCCAAATGAGCCTATGGGTCCAATAGTGGCAAATCTGCTATGGGGGAAACAAACCACTCTCTAATTGGACTAGAGGCCTCTCCATGAAAAGGAAAACAAGCTTCCCAGTAAGCCATTCTCTTAATGATCATACCCATATGTTAGAACTACTCTCACTTTTAGTCAAAGAATCTTCTTTTTTCAGATAGTGGTGAACTTGGGATCACTCAGAAGGCAATAGAGTGCTGAGAAATGACAGAGGAGCACTCAGCACTGAAACACCTTTATCACACTTTCCAAAGCCCAGGGTCCATTGCTGAAGAGGTGACAGAAAGAATGTAAGAGCCAAAGGAAGGGTAGAACTCCTTACAATGTGCTTCTCCAGATCCAAAATGGTGTGGATAACCATGACTGCACAGTACCTGACACTACTACTACTTACACAAGATCATCATAATAGGAGAAACATTAAAATAGAAGTGAAAGTGTTTGAGAAAAGGAAGAGGTAAGATGGAGAGTGGTATTGCAAAGGTGAAAGTGGGGGAAGGGAAGGAATTACCATGGTTAATTTTCTATAATTATGGAAGTTCTCAATAAAAAATAAAATTCAATATTTAGAAAGTAATTTAATTCTATTTTTAATATAAAAGTTTTGACTCTTATGACCCTCACCCCATCCCAATTCTTCTGAGAGTCTTCTATGGTGGGCTTATTGGTAATTATTGTGGGGACCAAAAGGCCTTAGTCTCTATGTATGTGCATGGGCCAAGGAGGACATGGGCAACACAGTGCCTCAGGCTATTCCAACACACCCTGAAGTTTTTACAATCTTTCTCATCCTTCTTCCTCAATATTCCCTGAGTCAGGGCTGTAAAATAGGGAACTGATTTAGTGTTGCTTTTAGACTCTGAATCTCTGTTTTGATGAGGTTTGAGTGACCATAAGGGACCATGTCGGTCCCTCTTTCCCTGGAATTGGTTTTCAAACTAGTTGTGAGGGCCATATTCATTTCATGGCTTTCTCTTTAATGACTTCTGGACTCTGACAGATGAGGTGGAGGTGAACCATCTCATGGAAGAAATTTCTGCTTATCCCCAATATATCATCTGTAAGATAAATGAAGTTCCTCAACCAAAAATGAGAGCAGTCTAAATTAAAGGAGATAAGCCCAGTTATTAGAGATTTATTGATGTATTTGGCCACTCTTTTGAGAGAGCAGTAGGGGTTCTCTCTGGAATCTATTGGTTTCCTGTGTTAGAGAATCTACCTTGGTTCTCAAGACTAGATATAAATTCTTGAAATGATAACTATGGTGTTCCATAATTTTTCCACATAAGATTATGCCTGTTCCCTTTACTTTCCATGAAAGGATCTTATATTTGTTATTTTCTCATTACTGTAACCAGATACTTAACCAAATATTTAAGGAAGAAAAGGTTTATCTCATCTTACAGTTTGAGATTACAGTACCATTATGGTATAGATGGAATATAAGGAGATGTTTAAGGCAAGTGGTTACAGTCCAAACACACTGAGAAAGCAGGGAGATGTGAACACTGATGTTTTCTTTTTCCTGTTAAGCAGCCTGAGACTTCAGTCCATGGAATGGTACAACTCTCAATTAATGTGGATCTTCCCCCTTCAGTTACTCTAGATAATCCCTCATAGGCATGCCCAGAGACAGTGATTTCCCAGGTGGTTCTGGGTCCTTTGATGTGGACAATCAATATCAACCATCATAGGTGTGCTTAGGAATTCTTGCCTCAAGATCTGCAGGGTCTTCACTGTTGCATAGATTATGTTCAATTAGTTTTGCAGGAGCCATAACACTCAGTTTTCAAATGAATTGTCCACAAGGAAAACCAAGAATCACAGAATAAAATATTGATTCCAAACTAACATGTCACCATATGTCACTTGTCAGAAACTAATTATTACTATTATTTTTTGCTTCTTCAAAATCTGGGGAATTAGTAATCAATACTTCAACAATGGATCTCTAACATGAAATTTTACCTTTCCTTGATGTGGTATTTATAACTTATTTTATTATTTTTATACCCTAGTTCACTTCAATTGGTATGACCTTTCATTTGAAGGAACAAGGTATCTATATCTATTTTTTAAAACCATAGGCCTTTATTTAATTATATATGATGTAATTAGTTTTGAGTTTTCCATTTTAATTTTAACCCAGTTCATGAAATTTTGGCTAATATAATTTTGTTTTCTTTATTAGTCAGTTCTGTATTCAGCAAATACAGTCAGTTTGGTACCATTATTAGGCTTATCCGTGACCTACCCCTCCCCTTGGCCCCACCTTGTTGAGGTATACGGATCATGCATTGGGGAGTTAGCCCACAGTTATGGGTAAGCTAAATGTCTCTGCATATCATGACCCAACATGTGACTCTGACATTGTTTCCGCCCCCTCTTCCGCAAAATTTCCCTGAGCCATGTTGGGTTCATTTTTGGTCTGCTTCAGTGATGAGGTGTTGGGGGCCTCTGAGGCTCTGGCTCTCTGATTTGGTAGGTGTTGATTTTTCTCTGTGTTGATCTCCTTCCCCCTTGTGCTGGTATCCGGTTCATCAGGAAAACAGCCCCCTTGCTTGTTTCTCCAGTTTTTCTTAGTTTCAGCCTGGGCCCTTTTGAAGTATGATGGGGTGGCTCTCTCCTTAGGATCTACATCTATCTGAAAAAGAGAAGCAGATTCTCCAGCGGAGAGTAAGATAGCACCAGGACAAATGAGATAACCCTTACTTTTTTTTTTTAATAGAGAATTTAATACGTGTAGGCCCTCTTGTAGCCCACAATTAATGGTAGCTTGATATTGGAGAGTGGGTTTACGTTTGGATCTGGTTCTGACTTGTTTCCCAGCTCCAGCTATGGGTCCCATACCAGTGAGGGGATCAGTTAGCCAAATTGAGAGCAGTTGGTTCCCCACCATGGCTGTGTGCCACCACTGCACTTGTGTGGGCATCACAACAAGTTATTTGCTGCTAAGTAGGTTAGACCATGCGTTGCTTCAAAAGATATTGGCCATTTTCCCCCACTCGCCCATGTAGCACCTTCTGGCACTAGACGCGCTGACTGTCTGGGGACTGACTCTCTTCCAACTTCCAGCCATGCCATTCTAATTTGCATGTCAATCACATAAGGTGTCTTCAGCAGTAGGGTCTTACCACTAGCCTTTGGTGGGTCATCAAGTACTCTGACAGAAATCTGTCTGTCTTTTAGGAAACCTTGTAGGTCTCGCTCATCAGAAGCTCATTGTGGATGATAGCCCCATGCTGGATCTGGGATTTACAAGTCAGTGCCCACTAAGAAAATGAGGAAAAAGATAACTAATATACAAGAGTTAGAGATAAGAGAGAGAGAGAGAGACAGGGAGAGGGGAAGTGAGGGAGGGAAGATGTAGGAGATTAAGGTTAGTCTTAATCTTACCCTCTCCAGTGTCTTGTGGTTCAGGTGTTCCCTGTAAGGGCCTGGTGAAGGATCAGCCATTTGGTCTGTTTTTTAGTAAATAGAAGATTATGGTACCATTGCCGTTTGGGTCCAGATTTGTATTTCCCACCCCTTTGATGCCCTCCCATCCCTCCCCTTCCATCCTAGTGTCTAGTCTAGGAGATGTTTGCTGGGTATGTAAGGTATCTTGGGTAGATTCAGGTTAGGTGCTGTAGATGAGTGAGACTATGTGGTGATTTTTTTTTTATGTGATTGGGTAAGTTCACTGAGAATGATCTGTTCCAGGTTCAACCATTTTTCCTCAAATTTCATTGTGTCAGTTTTTCTTACTGCTGTATAGAATTCCATTATGTAGATATACCACATCTTAGTTATCCATTCTTCTAGTGATGGACATCTGGGTTGATTCCAGCTCTTAGCTATTACAAATTGAGCCGCTATAAACATGGTTGAGCAAATCTCTTTAGTCTGTGGTTTGAAGGTTTAGGGTAGATGCCTAGTAAGGCAATAACTAGGTCTGTTGGTATCTCTATACTCAGCTTTTTCAGAAGTCTCCATATTGCTTTCCAAAGTGGTTGTACCATACTACATTCCCACCAACAGTGGGTGAGTGTTCCTACTTCTCCACATCCTCGCCAGCATTTATTTTTAGTTGATTTTTTGATGTTTGCTATCCTTATTGGGGTAAGGTGGAATCTCATAATTGTTTTAATTTGCATTTCTCTGATGATTAGGGATGATGAACATTTTCTTAAGTGTATGTTTCCCATTTCTATTTCTTCCTCTGTAAACTGCCTGTTCAGCTCTTTGCCCCATTTTGTTAGTGGGGTGTTTGACTTCTTACTGTTTAGATTTTTGAGTTCTTGAAGATTCTAGAGATTAGGCCTCTATCAGTTGGATAACCTGCAAATATTTTCTCCCATTCTATGGGTGATCTATTGGCTTTGCTTATTGTTTGCTTGTCTGTAAAGAAACTCTTCAGCTTCATGTGATCCCATTGGTTGAGTGACTGTTTAAGTTCATGAGCTACTGGGGTTTTGTTCAGGAAGTCTCTTTCCATTCCTATATCATGGAAAGTACTTCCTAAATTTTCTTCCAGTAGTATATGAGTTTCTTGTCTTATTTTGAGATCTTTGATCCATTTTGACTTGAGTGTAGTGCATGGTGAAATGTGTGGGTCAAGTTTCAGTTTCCTGCATATGGTTATCCAGTTTGTCCAGCACCATTTGTTGAAGATGCTGTCTTTTTTCCAGCCTATCTTGTTTGGGCCTTTATCGAATATCAAGTAGCTCTAGTTTCTTGACCCAAAGTCCGGGTTCTCAAGTCTATTCCATTGATCTAAACTCCTGTTTTTATGCCAGTACCATGCTGTTTTTATTACTATGGCTTTGTAACATAGCTTTAGATCAGGTATGGTGATGCCTCCAGGGGTATTTCTTTTGCTGAGGATATGCTTTTCAATATAGTACTGGAAGTCCTAGCTCAAGCAATAAGACAGGAGAAGGAAATAAAAGGGATACAATTTGGAAAGGAGGAAGTTAAGTTAGCTTTATTCGCTGATGACATGATTATATATGTAAGAGACCCGAGAGACTCCATCCCAAAACTCCTGAAGGTGATTAACTCCTATAGCAAAGTAGCAGGATACAAAATCAATGCAAAAAAATCAGTAGCCTTCCTTTATGCAAAGGCCAAAGATACAGAAAAAGAAATAAGGGACAGAATCCCATTTTCAATTGCAACAAAAAAAATAAAATACCTTGGAATAACGTTAAGCAAGGAAGTGAAAGATCTATACAATGAAAACATAAAAACAGTCAAAAAATAAATTGAGCCGGACTTGAGAAAATGGAAAGACCTCCCATGTTCCTGGATAGGCAGAATTAACATTGTGAAGATGACAATCCTACCAAAGGCATTATACAGTTTTAATGCAATTCCAATTAAAATCCCTACCTTGTTCTTCACAGAGATAGAAAAAATGATCTCACATTTCATATGGAAAGGCAGAAGGCCTCGCATTGGCTAATATAATTTTATTAGCATTACATTTACTTCACACATAAAGAATTGGAATAAAGAATTGAAAAGACTCTAATTCAGTTTTCACATGGCAAAGTGAAGTTATTTTATATTTACTCAAGCATATATTAGGGTCATAACTACTAAACTATTCTTTTAAAAACTTTATTAACATATGCAAATTTAAAAAGAATATTTTATGACATTTTCATAATACATATATGCACTTTGATAATTACCTTCTCTTGTCCCCCCTCCCCTCCAGCACTTATTTGCCTCTAAAATAATCCTCTTCTTCTTTCATGTCTTGTGTTTTCTTTTTTAAATCTAGATTGGGCATACAAGAGAAAATATTTGGTATTTATGTTTCAGAGTTATGCTTCTTTTGCTTGACACAAGTGTTATACTTTTCTATTACTTCATTCCCTAAAATGAAATATTTTGTTATTAAAATTGATATGATTAAAACAATATTTTCAAAATTGAAGTTTATAGGTATTTGTGGAATATTAGAGTTGTACATTTATTTTATACCTGGTGACACTATTTCAGATCTATTTCAGTGAACTCGACCAATCACAGAAACATAATTGTTGCATGGTCTCATTCATCTGTTGCTCCTAACCTAATTCTGCCCGTGATGCTGTCATGCCTAAATAAACCTCTAGAGGACTGGACAGTAGGGATGATGGGGGCAGGAGGGGAAGGTAAGGGTGGGGGAAGATAAAAAACTGGACAGAAATGGAAACGGTACCATAAAATCCTACATCCTGAAAGACATACTAAAGAGTCAAACCTTCATCAGGTGCTAAGAGAGAATACCTGATTCACAGGGACCTCGAGAGAGTATGATAAAGACTATGCTCAGACTTCTCCTGTTTGTCTCCCTTCTCTCTTTTATATTACTACATTTTTCTTTCTTCTTCTCCCTTGGCACTGACCTGTAACTCCCACTACCAGCATATGGGTGATATCCACAATGAGCTGTTGATCAAAGAGACCTACAAATTTTCACAAAAGAGGGTAGAATTATGTCTGAGTACTTGATGACCCATCAAAGGTTAGTGGTAAGACCCTACTGCTGAAGACATCATATGTTGTTGGGACAGAACATGGAGTGACCTGGCTGGAAACTGGAAGGGATTCAATCCCCAGGCAGTTAGCTTGTCTAATGCCAGAAAGTGTTACATGAGCGAGTGGAGGAAAATGACAAAAATCTGTCTAAGCTATTCAATAGCAATAAACCTGATGTGATGCTCACACAAGTGCAATAGTGGCACAAGGCCATGGTGTGTTACCAAGTGCTCTTGATTTGGCTAATGCATCTGCTCAGTGGAATAGAACCTACACCTGGAATGGGGAAACAAGTCTGAACATATCCAAAAATGAGCCTGCTCTTCAATATCAAGCTCACACCAATAGTGGGCTACAAGAGGGCCTATACCTATTAAATTCTCTCTAAAATATGAATGGGTATCCATGTATCTTGCACTGACCTCACTCTCCATCAGAGAATTTGCTTCTCTTTTTTCAGATGGACACAGAACCTGAGGAGAGAATCAGCCCATCGCACCCCACCTGGGCACCAGCTGAAGCCATATAGTTGGTGCGGTAATGACCAAGAGCTGCTTTCTTGGTGAACCTGGTACCAGCACAAGGGTGAAGGAGACAGACATAGAGAACACTCATCTTCTACCAAGGTAGGTATCCAGAGACACAGAGGCTCCCAAGACCTCCTGTCACTGAAATAGACCTAAAATAAAGGCAACATGGCTCAGGGAAATTCATGAAAAGGGGACAGAAAGATTGCTAGAGCCATATGTTGGGTCATTATGTACAGAGACATTACCTCTCCCCCATAATTGAAGGCCACCCCTACAATGCAACACCCACAATCCACAGAGGGGGACAAGAGGGAGAATGCTAATGCTGTTACCATCACATCTGTATGCACACTGTATATATAACTAACAAAAAAGTCATTAATGTTGAAATACGTAATATTATTCTAGTTATAACAAAGTTGTTTATTTACACAGTAAGGAAATTGCTCCAATAATAATTAATTCTTTATTGTTCATATTTACTGAAGTTTCTGCTTAATTATCAGTATTGGTAATTTAATTTTTATAAAATCCAGTTTTTATTAGGCTTAGCCATATGAAAAATATTTGTGGTTTGTGTTAGTCATTATTATTACTGTGACCAAACATTTTCAAGACAGAAAGGCTTAAACTCTGTTTGAAGAGATTCTATTCCTCATGGTAGGGGAAGCATGGCAGCAGAGCCAGGGGCATATGTCATCTTGTGCCTACAGCTGGGGACCAGAGATGAGAGGATGCACATTCTTAGCTGACTTCCTCTTTTTTCCCCATTTAATTCAGTCCAAGATCCCAGCCCATACGGTGCTCCCTCCCATGGTCCCGATGGGTCTTACTTTCTCAGATAAATATCTCTGGGAACACCCTCTCACACACAGCCACAGGTATGTCTGCTGAGTATTTTCAAATCCAGTTAACTTGACAATAAAGGTGTGAAAGTAATTACAACATGAAAGTTTTGCTATACATTTTACCTTACCCCTCAAATAGCCCCACTTGTACTTCCAGGTCATGTTCCACATGTGATAAAACACACAGTGTTTTTCATTCAGATTCTGACTTATTTCACTTAATTCGAAGATTTCTAGGCTCACCCAATTCCTGTAAATGACATAATTTGATTCTTCTTCATGGCTAAATAAAGAATTTTCTTCCTCCATTCATCCAGACTCATCCTATTTCTTGGCTACTGTGAGCAATTCTGTGGTTCAAATGATTGCACATCTACATCTAATTTTAGGAGGAGCCTCAAGACTGATTTCCATAGTGGCAATAACAGTTACTGACCAGCAGAGTAAAAGGTTCCTGTGTGCACCAAATCCTCATGACATTTTATTATACCTCGGTGGATTGAGATATACACCCACTAAATGGAGTGACATGTATTCTCTAGAACAGAATAAAAATTTGAAGGTGAGAAGAGCAGGGGCATACCAAATGTATCTCATCCTACTGATCAGCATTCGTCAAACTTCCGTCCTCTCAATCACTTACTGTCCTTATTTGTCCTTCAAGCTTCCCATGACTTACTATGAAATATGGAGGGTGGGTGTGAATGTGCAAATGCCTTTTATATTTCTCCTTCCCTGAACCTCACACAAGCATGAATTCCATGGTTCTGACATGAGATTGCTTGTAAATATTTCATACTGGATACTTTTCCAGATTAGCTTCATATGTCTGGGACCTTCAAGTTCTGTCTTGATTTAGGCCTGCTGTGCTGCTGCCAGATGCCCAGTGGGACATCAAAGTGACACTGGAGGTGTACAAATAGTTGATAAATAAGACATAGTGAAGGCACCCAGTGTCACCAGAAACTGTACAGTGGCACTAAAAGAATGAGAAAGGGGCAGGAACATGGTCCCTACCAGGAACATTCCTCAGGGAACAGGGAAACAGCTCCCAGGAAAAGGAATATTAATAAACAATAGAAAACAGTGATGTGGGAGAATAGAAGCAGAATGAGGTGCATGTGCACACTGAAGTCTGATCTTTGTGGTTCTCTCGGTGCATGGATGGGCCCGTCACACAGGGCACCTACCATCAAGTGTGCTGCAGCTATGGCACAGTGCTCATGGTGGCTTTTTATGTTCACTTTCATGCTCAACAGCATCCCCACTGTTTCAGCATCTGTTTAATTTTTTAAAAGTACACTTAACTACTGAGTCAAGGGTCAGAAAAGGCAATAGACTGTGATAAAATCTATTTGGTGATATCTGAATCCACTTGATGCGAAGTCTCAGAAACAAGTGAATAAATGTGATCTTCTCAAAGTACAACACCAAGACCAGCAGGTGAAAGTGTGTCATGCTGCACACCAACAAGCAGATGAAGCCCATTAAGGCAGTGTGTCCAAGGAGGCTGCTTTCTGGGATTTTCCACTCATCATCTGCTTCATAAAGTAAGGGAAAACCATAGTGAAAGCTTCAGACACCTTTAACAGTCATAGAAATTCTACATAGAGATATTATCAAGACAAAAAAAATTTTTGAATAAAGCACATGCTCTAAAAGGGTGAACATGTGTGTGTGTGTATGTGTGTGTTTGTGAGAATGTGCAGTTTCTACCATCACTCTGCTAAGAGACTATGATCATCTATAATTCTGCAGGTCTACTCAGCATATTAAATGCCATGCTAATTCTTTGAAAAAAAATTATTTTAAAAAATATTTTATTTTGAGAGAGTGAGAGAGAGAATTGGTACACCAGGGCCTCAGTCATTGCAATAGAACTCCAGATGTTTGTGCCACCTAGTGACCATGTGTGGCCTTGTGCTTGCCTCACCTTTGTGCATCTGGCTAAAGTGGGATCTGGAGAGTAGAAAATAGGACTTTAGGCTTCACAACAAGTGTCTTAACCACTAATCCATCTCTCCAGCACACCATGCTAATTATTGATGCCATATCTCCTCTGGATAATATGAAATCATTGATATCTAATTGTGTTGTGATTTTTTTTAATTATAGCCTCTATTACCAAATTTTGGAAACTAACTTAGATCACAAAGCCAGATGCACATTATCTCTACCTTTATTTTTCATCGCTCATGTCAACACATGTGTGTTAAGTGATCAAGATTCCATTCAGTGCACAACCATATTGTCATATGGAAGGATGTGAATGTGACAGAATCTAGAGTGCCTGGGCCATTATCTCCTGGGGTGTCTCTCAAAACTGCCTGTGCAATAAACTTCTGAGATTTCTCTCACCATTTTAGGTAAGATAGAATTACTCAAGTGGAATGTACAGCTAATTATACAAAATGCTTTGTCACAGAGAAAATATTTAGCCCTTCTGTGCTTTTCTCGAGCAGAGAAATATTTATGAAATTACTGATGTCACTGGATACCCAACCATATCACAGAATTATTATTTCTACTCTTAGGTATCCAACTTTCTGTGACATACATGCTCTAAGAGTTCAGACCCCGATATGACAACTGTGACTTTTTTTTTTCCTCCTGGAGAAACAAATCATGGGATTCCTCTCTCAGCTGACTGGCTAACTGTACTTTCCTCTGTGCTTCATTTCCTTCTCATCCAATACCTGAAATTTACCTTTATATCTTGGAAAAGTTTCTCAAATGTGCTGATATTTTGTTATGTATAACCCCCCAAAACCAACTGTCTATAAATAGAATCTGTGGTAGTTTGAATAGATGGCCCCCAATATGTTCAGTGTTTTGATTACTTTGTAGTTTGCATCTTCAGCCAACTGGCTGGAGGCAGTTTCACTGGGTGGATTTTAAGGTGTGATGGGGGGTTTGAGATTTCAATCTAAATATATACAAAGTGTGCTGTGCTGTGTGGCTTCTGGCTTTTGGCTTGTGCTTCTCTCTCTGCTTGGTCCTGTGAAAGCAGGCAAGCTTCTTCTGCCATTTTGGAACTTGCCCTGGATCTGTAAGCTTCAATACATATCCCTTCCTCCATAACTGTGCCTGGTCTAGAAGTTCATCTCAGCAAACCTGAAGCTATCTCCTACAAAAACTTACCATTATCAAAAGAAAGATTTTTTTGTTTGTTTTTTTTACTTTTTGTTTGGTTTTTGTTTTTAGGTAGCTTTTAGAATCAAAGTAAAACATAGACTTGGAAAATAGTAGATATAAGTTGACAATGGCAAATAGTTGTGATGTGGTAGTGCTGAAGAAACAGTAGACATGGGTGAAGATCAGGCCAATAAGTATGAATGTCCTAGAGCAAGTGAACAGCTGACTGTCAGAAATTTCTTCTGCCATCAAAATGGAACATTGCTTTATTTGCCAGATCTATTGTCTCTTACAAGGAAGCTAGAAAATGTCTTTATTACCAAGTTTCCATTTTGGATTCTAGTTTCTATATTGATTTTAAGATAATGTTTAAGCACAAAACACCATTCCCAATTAAACACTTCTCCAGAAAAGATTCAACTCAATGTCTGTTCAGTACAGATCTCCACAATATTAGTCATCTCTTACTATTACTGGGTTTAATTTGAGATCTCTAAAATAGTCTATCTTATATAACAAAATACCCAAAGCTGGGTTCACAGCAAAAGCCTGGCTCTGGTAAGCTCACCTCCCAATATCAGCCTTCTGGGAGTCAGCATCACAGTAACAGAAGGGCTTGCAAAAGGAAGAGGTCAGACTACAAGGAACAGAACTGACAGAGAGTGGCGAAGCTTGTCATTAGATAGTCTCAAGTGAGCAAAACCTAAGAGGTCTAGAACCAGTGTATTCCCTCCCAAGGCCAGCACCACAATGACTGAAGGACATTTCGCTAGGGCTTACTTTTTAAAGGTTCTGGCACCCTTGGCACTACTGACCCAGAGTCCGAGATCCAAAACATGACTTATGGGCATCTGTGAACCATTTC
The DNA here is from genome assembly GCA_036346955.1 of Dipus sagitta. Taxonomy (NCBI): domain Eukaryota; kingdom Metazoa; phylum Chordata; class Mammalia; order Rodentia; family Dipodidae; genus Dipus; species Dipus sagitta. The sequence goes on along the minus strand of CM070775.1, from coordinate 57,484,363 downwards.
CTAACCACAGCATCCCTTTTAAATACATTGCCCTTATAGAAACTGAGAGACAGGAAGGTTAGCTTCTTTCCACACTGGACTTGGGATGATCTGGATTTTTGAATAAAGAGAGGCAAAGATTTGAAAAAAAAATAGAAAACTAGTTAATGATTCATAAACATCTCCCAAATATTATTCTTTTTACTTATTTCTAGAAGTGTCTAGAAAGGCCCATAGCCATGAGAAATCACAGTAAGTCATTAGTCTAGAGTGAGTGACATCAGCAGGTTGTTACATCAATGTCTGGGCTTTCTCTCCATTTTTCTTGAGGCATCATGAAGACCTCACAAGGAAGAATTTTTCCCCCTGAACTTCAAATCTCTAAAGTTATCTTTAGTTCATAGAGGCATCCGCATATGAATGTTTCTTTTTATGGTAAAGACCCAAGTTCAGTCAAGACAATAGAATTCAATTCACAATCAGTTTAAAGGCCAAAACCTCATCATTTCCTTGATTTAACTTTTTTGTACTTTTAGATCCTATTTTTCACTTAGCAAGAACAATGTCCTGTTTCAGAAGAATTATAAATTTTCTTTTCAATATAAAGGGGTATTCCTTTGTTCCTCCTACTTGTGTGGACACTTAATGTTGACAGGAAACATGGAGATTGATCTATCTGTCTTTTTCTCATCCACATCTAATCAATATGATGCCTGACAAAAGCAGCTATTCCTCAGTGAGTATTTATTTGAATGAGTAAATGAATTAGCAAGTGTGTCTTATTGATGAGTAACTATCAGACTTATTGCCTGACTATACTTATATAACCAAGTTTTAATTATAAAGAATAATACACATCACGGAATACGTGTATTTAATTTGTATGATCATACTATAACAATGGCCAGAAGAAAGAAAGAAAATACAAGCAGAATAAATGGGTTTAAAATGCTCAAGGCTGTCTAAATTCAAATGATTTTAATGTAAAATGCTAGGCTAGACTCTGAATTTCCAGGAATACATAAAGGCAGGACTAGAGTTAGTTGTGAATTGAATTAAATCTTAGGGTGTGGTTGATAGAACGTAAGGGAAGAAATACTTGTGATAGCTCTGGTTTCTTATAGAAATGCTCAGAGACATGTTAAATTCCAACTGATATGACAGACCATAATGTGATTTATTAATTGGTAGAGCTATGTGTGCATGCACACAATCACCCCCGCCCAACACACACACTTCATCAGAGATGCTATGATGAAGATGAAAGTGGGTCCTACATCATTCCCTGGTTATGTACCGCTGAATGGGACATGTCAGAAAGCAGAAGTCACCAGAATCTCAGAGGCCAGCTCCATCTCCTGAATGGACAGTAAGTATCCACAGGGAAGTTACTGGGTTGTGTCACCAAAGGAGACACAGCAAGTATGTGTGCATGAGCCAGTTCCTGCACTCAGATGACCAAGATGGTGGAGGAGATTCTCTTCCACTTCTCTGTTGTTCTTTGGCTTTACTTTTTATATGTAAAGTGCAAAAAAAATGTAGTGTCAATAGTATTAGAAATCTTTCAGATATAGGTTTTAAAGGTTCACTAGCTGAGCATGCGAAAAATATGGTGTTTTGTATTTGAAAAATATGGAAAACATTCAATGTATGAAGTAGATGTCTTCTCAAAACCTAGAAATGAAATATGCTTGAATAATCTGGATAATTTATGAATTTATAAACTGATATTGTAAGTTTCTTCATTTTAAGTAGAATGTAAAACCCAAACAAAAATTTTAAATGATAAATAGTTGCCAATGGATTGAAGAAATAATGCTACTATTTTCATAGGGGCATGGACACATTGTCCTGCTGATTTTCAGTCCCTTTTCTGCCAGAGGAGAGAAGATTTGTCAAACTATGTCAGATGAATTGTTGCTTAATCAGAGCCTAGTTGGATTGTCATTTTTTTAACTTTTTTTTTTTTTGCTTACTTATTTATTTGAGAGTGACAGACAGAGAGAGAAAGAGGCAGATAGATAGAGAATAGGTACTCCAGAGCCACCAGCCATTGAAAATGAACTCCAGATACATGTTCCCCCTTGTGTATCTGGCTTATGTGGGTCCTGGGGAATCAAGCCTCAAACTGAGGTCCTTATGCTTCACAGGCAAGCACTTAATCACTAAGCCATCTCTCCAGCCCCTGGATCATCCTTTTCATTTCAGTTCATTTCTCTTAATATTTGGGAGGGGGGGCAGAGAGAGAGAATATCTTCTGCTGGTACTACAGTATCCTGAGCTAAAATACTCCCTGGGAAAAAATAGTTGAGGAGAAGTTAGGGTACTGATATTACAGGCACAGGATATTCGTTTGAAATATTTATTTATTTTTTAAAAAAACAATTTTTTATTAGGTATGGACATATTTTGCATGTAAACGTCACATGTTGGTACCATCCTTTCCCTCCTCCCTGGCCCTTTTATGTAGAGGCCTTCCTCATTGGGGATGCAGGTCAACCCCATGGGGATTGTGGGTCATGCATTATGGGAGCAACATTCAGTTATGGGGGAGAGGCAATGTCTCTGTGCAAAATGTCCCAACTTGTGCCTCTAACAAACCTTCCACCCCCTCTCCCACAAAATTCCCTGAGCCATGCTGGGAGCATTTTAAGTCTACTTCAGTGATGGGCACTTAGGAACATCTAGGTGTCTGCTTTGGTAGGTGTTGAGAGTCCTCAGTAGTTTGAAATACTTATTTCAGCTATATTAGTCTAAAGAGCTGCTTACCTAACTTGAAATTTTGTTGCTTTTGAGAATGGATATCACTTTATCCCTCTGTAAATGCATATTCCTTTTTTTCAACTGTTTCAATTGTATTTGTTTTTGCAATGCTGACTTTATTTTGCCATCAACTTTTACTTACTTGTTTTTCTTATTTTTATTTTAAAAATATGGGCTGTGGGTCTGGAGAGATGGCTTAGTACCTAAGGCATTTGCCTGCAAAGCCAAAGGATCCTGGTCTTATTCTCCAGAACCCACATAAGCCAGATGCACAAGGGGGTGCATGCATCTGGAGTTTGTTTGCAGTGGGTGGAGGCCCTGGAAAGCCCATATCTCTATCTCGCTCTCCCTCGCTCCCTCTCTCTTTCCCTCTCCTTCTTTCTCTCTCTCTCAAATAAATAAAATATATTTAAAAATATGGGCTAGGAAGATGGCTCAGTGAATAAATAAAGCACTTATTGCACAGGTATGAGAACCTGTGTTTGGATCGCCAGAATCCACGTATGACCATATGTAGTATAATCCACAGATGTGACTATAACCCTGGAACATCTGTGTCAAACAGGAAGTAGAGACAGGAGAATTCCACACAGCCCACTGGCCAGGTAGCCTGACGTATGCAGCAGCAAACAAGAGATCTTGACTTCAACAAGGTGGAAGGTGAAGACGAAGACTTATACCCAAGTTTGTCCTTTGATCTACAACTGTGCAAGACATGCACATACCTGCACTCACATACATGAACTGACACCCACAAATGCACATATCACATACACAGACAGAAATCTGATAACAGTTTTGACACTTTTAAAGTAGAAAGTGACACATTAATACAAATTCGTTTTATGTTTAATGACTAAACTTTCAAATGTCACAAGAAATACCATTTGACATGCTACAGAATTTAAATGCTTACATCAAGTCATTGAAGTTGAAAATTTGGCACTGCAGACCTCATTAGTTATGGTAACACTAAAAGTCCAAAACCAAGATTGTAACTGGCATTTGAGTTTTGAGAATTAAGGGAAGAACAACATCTGTTGCAAGTCTAAAGCAAGCATTCCTATGCAAGTTGACAGACATGCAAGATTACACCTGTCCAAATTATGGATGCAAAAAAAATATAGGAAGAGAATTCTTTTCAAGTTGTCACTACATAGGTGTTTTTCTTTTGTTGTTACCTTTGTATGCCATAAATTGGAATATAGAAATAGAGACAGCCTGTCCACAGCTAGTATGATTGCTGGAATGGGATATGAATGTTCATTTTCAGAATGGACTTTTTATGAATTTGGTTTGAGTTGGTACCTGACTACATGGCATTTATCTAGACTCCAAACATGACAAGGCATGGGATTATTGAACTTCTGTTTTTTAGCCCTTGTATGGTAAAATGCTGGATAATCATTTGGTTCTATTTCACAGATTAAGATCCTTCCCAAGTGTCATTCTGTTTTGCATTATGGACACTAGTGGGTTATTTTAAATTTTTTCATTATGTTTTTGTGAGGCCTTTGTTTGGTTTTCATGCTTGGGGAATTGGCCAGACATTAGGTGAAATGCATTTTCTTGAAGGACCTGGGAAATAAAGTGGTAGAAATTTTTCTTACATGTTTGGGATATTTAACTAGTGGGGCCAGCTGGCCCATTGTGTTTAATTTTGGAAGGTTTTATGTGCATTTTCATGTGTCTGATTTCACAAATTTAATCACTTTTGGTGTTATAGATCCATTCAGACTTTATAATCTTTTAAGCCGTGTTTCTGCTGTTTTCTTTCTGCTGTTTGTCTATGTGCTTAGTTATCTAACACTCTGGCATGCATTTAGTATTACTATTTGTATATAAATTATTTCTTTCTTTTTTTTTTTTCCGAGGTGAGGTCTCACTCTAGCTGAGGCTGACCTGGAATTCACTATGTACTGTCAGGGTGGCCTCTAACTCTCTGCAATCCTCCTACCTCTGTCTCCCAAGTGCTGGGATTAAAGGCGTGCATCACCACTCCCGGCAAATCATTTATTTCTTCAGGGCTAGTAATTATGTTCCCAGTTTTATTTTCTGACTTACATTTGCAATTCTCTAAGCCTATCAACAGAGTTTTTACATTTTACTTATCTTTTCATGGAATCAAGACTTGATCTGCTTTTTCTTCTATGCTTTATGTCATAATATCTCCACAGCACTTATTATTTACTTCCTTCTATAGGTTATGGATTTTATCATTCTTTTGTGTAGTGTGTTTTGTAGTGGGATATTAGGTAACTTGAGATCTTTAAAATTGAGTTCTTCTAGGTTTACAGTCCCCTGAAAACACTACTTAACAAACTTTAGAAGAAAATGCTCTTTCCAAGTCATTTTCTACTTTCACTTATTTAGTTTTGAGGCATGGATTATGTGGGAGAATATTATTTGATTGCCACATATTTGCAAATGTGCCACATTTCCTTCTGTTGTTAGGTGTTATTTAATTTTATTTTCACTGAAGATATCATTTGTATTATGACAATCTGCTTAAGAATATTGATTTTTTATGGTATAGCAGATGGTCTGTTCTGGAGAAATTTCCAGGTAAATTTCCCCCTCATATTTCAGAAGTTTGCTGTCTTTGTTATTACATAAAACAAAGTGCTTCTCCTGGCCTCTAACACCCTGCTGGTCTGTTATTTTATTCATCTTTTATCAAAAGTCTAAATGACAGTTACATTATCTGTTCCTCCCTTCTTATCATTTTTACCCCATGTATTTGAGGGTTTTATTGTTTTGAAAATATATGTTTATTATATATTTATAATTATTGTAATTTTCTGGTGAGTTGAGTATTTTTTTTCAACTGAAAATACTCTTCTTTGGAACCAGAAATGTGGTTTTTAATTCTGTTTTCCTGTCATACAAGGTATATCTGTTTTGGGGCCCACCTGTAATCCCAACATTCAGAATGTGGAGACAAGGGGACCCTACAGCAAGTCCAGCTAGCTAGATGAAATGAGTATAAGCACAAGTGAGAAACCCTGTCTCAGTAACATGAACAGTGATGAGGAAGACAACAGATGTCAACCTCTAGTCTCCTTCATACACATGTTCTTATGCACCTGCACACACCACACATGTGCCCACATGCATACAAACATGCATACATACATAAAATACAAAATGATTGTCTACCTTGTGAAGCTTTGATCACGTTTAGGTTATGTGAAAATCCTGGAGATTATATTTGTGATAATGTGCTTCCTGGAGCTAGAAGTTAGGTGTTATCTCCTTCACTTTAATGCACCTCTTGACTCAGGTTTGGCAAGGTATTAAATTCCTTTGTATACATTTTATTAGTTTGTTTTGCTTTGCATGCATTATGTTTTACCCTCATTGACTGCTGATAAGACTGACAATTAGTCCTGCCATGACAGAAATGAATACAGTACCTCTGTAATGGAACTCCATTGTGATCCAGTCAGGCTCGTTCTTCGTGTACACCTAAAAAAAAAAAAAAAATCAGCTCACTACAGAAATAATTGCACACCCATGTTAATTCTAGAACTATTTATAATAGCTGAGTTCTAACCAGCCTTGGTTTCCTTCCACTGATTAATGGATAAAGAAAAATAGGCTCTATCATAGTACCTTGATTCCCCCTGAAAAGGCAAGTCTTTCTGTTATCACTCCTTCTCCAGTTGTGTGAGCTGAGCTGCCCTTAGTGCACATGCCTGCATGTTATGCTTTCATGGGTGGAATACCTTACTCTTGGCCACCAGATGGTTACATATCTCTCTGAAGAATTCTTAGTATAGCCATGTACAGCAGTTTTTGAAAAATCAGTTCATTTTAAGGGAGTGTCAAGAGAAAAAGGAAAGAAATTAATTAGAAATTTAATTCATATTTTAACACCTTATATATTCTATCCTAAAGTTGTCTGGGCATTATTTTTCTAGTGAAAGGAAAATATACACTTTTACTTCTTTTCCTTTTAAAATAGTTCATTTTCATTATTTTTTGCTTTTAATTATAAGATCTAAATTACATTAATTATACTATATTGCTTATAACATGCATTTCATATCAGAGGGTATTTCTATAAATGCAATGAGAAAATATGAAGTCACTGAACTTATTATTCTTTTTGCTTTAAAACTTTTTGCTGTGCAAAAAAAATCTCTGGTATACTGAGCAAACATTTTTGGATTTCTTGTAGTTTCAAAAATAAAATGTTGTTACACTCTAAACTATTCTCATTTGATCAATTATTAGAAAAACATAATTATTTCAATAACATAAATATATATGACCATAAAATAATTTCATGTAAACAGACATGTATGGTATTTGCATTGTGTATAGATAGGTGTCATATGTAGTTAGGTATTTATAAATATATGTAAATGTATGTATTCTGTGTATATAGATACATATATTTAATGCATTATGCAGTTTTAAAAGTATTCATTTCCGTTAAACTTCTGTGTATACAGATACATATATTTAATACATTATCATGCAGTTTTAGAAGTACTCATTTCCATTAAACTAAGAACTGAGTCCTGAAATCTTTCTTTTATTTGATATAACAAAGACCTAGAAAATGAGAAAAGGAAAATAAATTTCTATAATGAGCTAAACCTTACTAACTTCAAGCACATGTCCAGAAAAATGTTAAGAAAATAGTAAGTCCAGACAATTGAATCTCACTAAGAGGATAAGAGGAAATTTTCCTGTATTTATTAAAGCTCCTTTTAACTGTCCAAGACAAGTAATGTTGAAGTTTGAAAAATGGGTGAGCCATGGTATCCATATTCTTTGATAAAATGGAGGGCAGGAGTTAAAGAGGTGAGGGGAGTATAGTCAATTGCATGTTAACCTATGAATGTTTTCTTCTGAATTAGAGTAATTTAAGAAAACTAATTTCTCCATAGTGGGAGGGAGTGCATATCAGTATAGGCGGGTTACTGCCTACATTATCATCCAAGAAGATCTTTTAAATTTCTAAGACAAGAAGAGTTCAGAAGTAAAAACTAAGACATTGCATTCTGAAAGCCTTAATTGCAGCAAAATCAATTAGATTCTTTTTTCACAATCGTTTTTGAAGCTTTGACACCGCACATACCGTTTATTTGCTTCTGGTCTAATAATCCCCTGCATGCTGGGGAAAAAAAAAAAAAAAGCTTTGTTCTCTGATAGAAGTAATAAAGCTGTCTCCACGATTCTCTCTGGTGAGACATGGAGCACTCCTATTTTATTTAATCTATGCTACGCAGCCTTTCAAAGTAGACGCTTCACACATACTGAACTGAGAAAGACATGCAAGGGGGCTGGTCCAAAAAATGTAAAAAATTAAAATGTGCCCTGTGAAAAAATAATGATGGCTCTCTAAAAACATTAAATAATAAGAGACTGGGGTCAAGCGGGCCTTGACTCCTTGCTGCTGGAGTGTGGAGTGCTGCAGAAGGTCCCAGCCCCTATTCCATTCAGTCTTGCTGGTGAATAGAAAACATCGAGAAAATGAAGAGGTCTGAATGTCAGCAGGAGCTGGGCGGCATTCTTCCAGGCATGTCCTGAGCCTAGTCACCCAGAACAGCTTGTGATCCCTGGACAAAGCCTCGCACAGCAGGTGGCCATATCAAGAAATTTTCCTCCTGGAATTAGATATTATCCCAGGAATCACTACTGAGTCAAACATAATGCCTTATCCTGCTGGGTCAAGTAGGATTCCATTTCAATTTCTTTACACAACGATGCGTTTCATCTTGTCTGCCTACAATGCCAGTGCTCAGGCATGAAATAAATTGAAGTGCCTGAAAGGCAGAATTATCCCTTGAACCTGCAGCATTCCCAACCCCAAAACACAATTGTCAAGTGAGTTCCAGATAAGCGGGATCTTCAGCAAGTGTCTGCGCTGCGTGGCTCCCTTTAATCATACTCCCTTTTGTAAAACGGATTTTCCAGGGGAAAGATAAATCATTGCTGAGTAAAAAAGGTCAGTTTCAAAAGGCTTAAGAGGTTCATTTTGTGTGGCTTTCCAAGGTGAAACAGGTAATTCAGAGAAAGGAAAGTCTTTTGAAATCAGCTTAATTCATCTGTCATATTACCAATAAAAACTATTGAAATAAGACAAACAAAGTTCTTTGTAGCTGTGCTCCTGCAGACAGAAAATGATGGGTTTTTTGTTTGCTAAGATAGTATCCAGACTGCAGTAAATGAAAGTTCAGGATGAGAGTAAGATTTTCTTCCACCTTCTCAGAAAGCGTGGCAGTTTACTGCCGTGTTTGACAGATATGTTTCAATACATTTACCAGTAATACCCCTCTGCCTCCAAACATTCAGGCTGGCGTCAGCATGGCTACATGGAAGACAAAAGGAGTCTTCCCCTCATTTTCAGGTTATGTTTGAGTCCTTCCGATTTGACGTGATGTGAGGTTATTTGAGGATTAATACTTTAATTTCATTTCACTGAATTTTTCTTCAGCTTTTAAATGTTCTGAATATTAGCATGTAGTCAACCACCAAAAACAGTTCTCTTAAATATATTAATGGAAGGGACTGATCCATAAATAAAAGCTGCTTTTACATTTAATAATTTTTAATATATGAAAAACAGTATGCAAAATAACTATAAGAACAAAAGGAAAGAATAATCAGAATGTATTCCATAGCTTGTGATTCAGTGCATGTTTATTATAACACTATTTTTCTTTTGATTTGGTTTCTTTGTTTTAAAAGCACATGTTTAGACATGTGGGGAAATGCTTCTGAATGGAAAAACAACTATATTTCAGATTAATAATAAAATTATAATTGTGTTGTTATTTTATTTTTAAATTATTATTCAGCAGTGATTTCAACACTCAAGTAGAGGAGAATATGAGGACACCATCTGATATTCAAAGATGAGACTAGCATTCTTACAAATTGTATAAGTAGTTGCATGATTGCAAATATTAAGATACCAATGAGGTATAATTCTACATATGTACTATGGCAAAAGCTATGCACATTTTTCTTTTAAAAAAATATTTATTTATTTGAGAGAGAGAGGAAGAGGCAGAAAGAAAGAGAGAATGGGCACACCAGGGCCTCCAGCCACTGCTAATGAATTCAAGACACATGTGCCCCCTTGTGCATCTGGCTTATGTGGGTCATGGGGAATTGAACCTGGGTCCTTAGGCTTCGCAGGCAAATACCTTAACCACTAAGCCCAAGCTATGCATATTTTTGTTAGGTAACAACATAAAATTTAATCAGTACTCAAAGAAATCAATAATAACAAGTAAGCAAACAAACAATTACATAATACCTATAAAAACCATTTCAAAAATCATATTTATTGAAAATGAATAATTATATGCATTTAAAAATTATATTAAAATCTGGACAAATGACTGCATGCTCATCAATATTACACTATTTTTCATTTTTTTAAATTCTAATAGTCAGGAAAATTTCTAGAGAATAGCTTAATACTAGCTTAGACGGGAATATGTATTTGTCCTAGATGTTTGCCACTTTGAAGAAAGATTATAAGTGTTAATGATATTTTTCTTTTCAGTTTTCCAAGTATTCATACTCTTATATCTTATTTATACATACCTGTATTCCTCTGACATTTTTATATTTTCCTATGGTAAACTTATTGAAGGGGTTGCTTACATTTTGTATATACATTTCTTTACCTTTATGCAAAGTTCCATATCTGAAGTTAATCAACACCTAGTTTAAGGTTACACATCAATATCTTCTTAGTATTCAAGGGATAATTTAAAATTTGAATTTTTAATGTCATATAGTTTTCAAGAATTTAATTTTAAAATTATAAATTTTTATAAAAATTTTGTTCCCCCCCAATTTTTTATTTTTTGGGTTTTTTGAGGTTGGGTCTTGCTAAAGCCCATGCCGACCTAGGTTTTACTGTGTAGTCTCAGGGTGGCCACAAACTCATGGAGATCATACACCTCTGCCTCCGGAGTGCTGGGATTAAAGGTGTGCACAACCATGCCTGGCTTCCCAAAGAAAATTTTGACTTGAATTCTTTACTAATGTGTATTGTAGTTACCAATGAAATATTTTCAAGTGAAATTTTTCAATGCACTGAGATCTGTTCTTCAATCTTTATGTTTACATGTGGGGCCATTTATTAAGAATATTTATTATACATAGCCCATGCTTGAATATTCTTATTGAGCCACATAAGAGTCTTCAAAAGAAAGAGAACCTTTTGAAAAGCATAATCTTACAATAAATTTTCCAAAAGGAAAATTTAATTTCTAAATTTTATAAATTTTTTCATGGTGCCACAGAATAGTTCAGTCTGGATTGTAGTTCACTATATACACCAGATGGATCTCAACACTCTGATCACACTCCCTCAATCTCCTATGTGCTATGATTATAGTTGGGAACCACTATGCTTTGCTTTTTCTTTAGGGTTTTAACATATAAAATTATCTAAGTAAAAGGAAGAGAGGAATTTTGTTGCTAACATTTAAGATTTTGTTGAAAATATGTGTGAATATTGGAATACTATTGTATCTAGGGTTTTGAAAATAAATTGTGTAAATCAGGTTAGGTCAAGGTAAGGTGCCATTACCAGTCATCAACAAATCCCAGCAGTTAAAACACTGTGATAATAGGGTTTTATGCTGGGGGAACTGCAGGATGAAGGAGCAGTGACTTCCTAAAAGTTCCTCATCATAATGCCTAGAGGAAGCTGCGAATGGTACACAGTGAATAACAGCTAGAAAAGTTGTTATCTGAAAGTGGTGGTTCACACCCACTTAAATTTCACTGGCCAAGTAAAGACCACAATAGCAACCATCAGGGAAGCAGCATCATTTCCTGGTATACCTGCAAGGGTTCCGAAGCGGCATTCCTAGTGAGCAGAATTAAGAATTACCTGACCATTATTTGCCACCAGTACTACTTCTTAACAGCTTCTCCAATATCTATAAATATAGTCATCCAAATGGTATTCATTTAGAACCTATCCTTTGAAAAATGTGAAAGTTTGAGAGTGTGCTGACTACCTGATCTACTTTCAAGAGGTCAGACTAGGGCTGAAGGGATGGCTTAGCAGTTAAGGTGTTTGCCTGCAAAGCCAAAGGACCCAGGTTCGATTCTCCAGGACCCACTTTAGCCAGATGCACAAGGGGGCTCACAGGAGTCTGGAGTATGTTTGCAGTGGCTGGAGGCCCTGGTGTGCCTGTTGTCTCCTCTCTCTCCTCTCTCTCTCTCTCTCTCTCTCTCTCTCTGCTTCTTTCTCTCTCTCTGTCAAATAAATTTAAACAATTTAAAAAAATAAAAAGAGTTCAGACTAGTTCAGACTTATAGAAGCCATGGTCAGCTTCCACATCTTTGAAAGTGGGCATGAATGTGTTGCTGGCCACTTTCACACTAGGTATTTGTACTTAATTATTAACAAATCTCTGTTTAAAAGAAGAATATTTAGTAACTGATAAACACAACTGTGAGCACTTCAAGATAGTGGACATAAAGTTTTAAAGATTCCTTAAATACCGGCATTGCCTGACTCTCATTCTGGTAGGGGATGAGAGAAGAAAAGCCAGGCCCAGAGGTGCTTTCTAGCAATAAGGTCTGTGCCTCCACATTTTGTGTCCAAAAACTATTTCTCTTACAAAATCTGTTCTCAAAATGTTTTGGACTCACCCTGTGTGATACACCAGTCCCTGGGGACATGAGAAAATATGTTTTTAAAATAAGAAGTTAAAAGACTTTGTTCTGGACAATATTTGAGAAATGTGAAAGAAGAAACAGGATTAGGTATACGTGGAGTGCAGTGAAGTTGTGTGGCTATGAATCACATGTCTAAGGGACAAATAATGTCAAGATCTAATGATGATCAAAAAAAAAAAAAAAAAGAAAAGAAAAGAAAGAAAAGAAACAGAAAACCAAACAAAACAAAACAAAAAAAGCACACTGGCCCTGGAGAAATGACTTAGCCATTAAGCCTTAACCAGTCAGATACACATGGTGGCACATGTGTCTGGAGTTTGTTTGTAGTGGCTAGAGGCCACTGGTGCACCCATTCTCACTCTCTATCCCTTTCTCTGTCTCTAATAAGTAAATAAATGAATAAAAAATCTAAAAAATAAAGAAAATACTGATTGAAAAAATAAAGTTGTACTTGCAATGGTTTCTGGTTTTCATATAGCTTAATGAAACATTTTCTTCACAACTAAGTTTGGGTTATAATATCTATAGACTTTAACTTAATCAAAATATCTGAATCTCAAAGTGTTCATTGTAAAAGTAGAAAGGAAAAAATCATGAAAACAAATAAATGAAACTCAGGCTTTCAGATACAAGACAGGATACATATTGTCATGATGTCCAGATAGTAATAACTGGCATCAGTTACCTGGTTCTTTATTAGAAGTCTTTTAAGAGTGAAGATAAGAGAAGAATATTTTGATATGATATGATATATATTTGTATATGTATGGTTATGACCATCAGAAGATAATAAACTAAATTAGACATGAAGTTAATAAAAAGCACTAACTTTTTTCTATAACCAGGGATTTATAAAACAAATGAAAACAGTATTTTGAGTCTTCTGTAGATAAAGCCAGAGTGAAACTACAGCAGAATATATATATATATATATATATATATATATATATATATATGTATGTATGTTATCAATGTAAGGTCTTACTTGGTAAGATATAGGAAGATTGTTGTTATTCACTTCTGTAGCAGACAGCTTCAGGTTTGCTGAGATGAACTTCCAGACTGGGCACAGTTATGGAGGAAGGGATTTATTGAAGATTACAGATCCAGAGGAAGTTCCTTAATGGCAGAAGAAGCTGGCCTGCCTTCACAGATCCAAGAAGAGAGAGAGAGAGAGAGAGAGAGAGAGAGAGAGAGAGAGAGAGGCATAAGCCAAAAGCCACACAGCACAGCACACTTCAGGAACTCCAGGTAGGCATGTTTTGTACATCTTTATATTGAACTCTCAAACCCACCACCACACCTTAAGATCCCCCAGTGACACTGCTGCCAGCCAGGTGGCAAACTATTAAACAGTAAATATATTAGGGGCCATCTATTCAAACTACCATACCTTATCACATACACCAAAAGTTTATTAGGAAATTTTCTAAAAATATAATTAATTTTGCACCTACTTTTACTAAAGAAATGTGATTTATTATTATTATTATTATTATTATTATTATTATTAATTTTAGAGAGAGTAAGAGAAAGACAGAGAGAGTGAGAGAATTGTCATGCCATGGCCTCAGCCACTGTAATGGAACTCCAGATTCTTGCACCACCTACTGGTCATGTGCAACCATGGCTTGCCTCAGCTAAGTGCATCTGGCTTATATAGGATCTGGAAAGTCAAACATGTATGTGTCTTAAGGCTTCAAAGGCAAGTGCCTTAACCAATAAGCCATCTCTCCAGTCCAAGAAATGTCATTTTTATATAGTAGAAGTTATGGAAAAAACCTTCAATGTACAATACAACCTCCTCACTGGTTCTGAGTCAAGAGATAGTCAAGCAGGCTGCTAAAAGAAAGGTTACAATTTTACTGCTTTGAACACCTTAGGTAGAAATACTTGAATGTGGTGAAGCAAAAATAGCAGTAGCATTAGGGTCCTTTGGCTTTTTAGGCAAGTGCCTTAACTATATCTCCACCCCCCCGCCCCGCCATGGAGACTTTCAAAGTTGGACTGAGTGCATTGTATTTTACATCATGGATGGTTATCAGTTTATGGAGGCCAGGGATAGAATGTGGTTTGATTCAGATGTTCCTCATAAACTTATGTGTTCCTAATTCTTAGGTCCCTAGCTAATGACAAGTTAGGAATTGAATCCTTCTGGAGGTAGCATATTGTTGGGGGCAGTCTTGTGAGTGTTACAGCCATCTTCCTCTTGCCAGTGTTTGGCACACTCTCCTGTTACTTTTATCAATGTGTCCATATGATGTTGGCTATGTTGGTGATATCCATCCTCTGCTGATGCCATCATTTTCCTCTATCATCATGGAGCTTCCTCTTGTGGCTGTAAGCCAAAATAAACCTTTTTTTTTTTTTTCCCATAAGCTGCTCTTGGTCAGGTGTTTTCTGCCAGCAATACAAAACTTAATAAAATCTCTGTCTTATGCTTCAGTCTCCAGCTTGCTGGTACACAATAGAGAAGGATGGTGACATAAGTCAGAACTGAATTGAGTTAAAAGGCAGAGTGGTGTAGCTCCAGGATTGAAAATGAGAGCATAAAGCCATCATATGAGCTTTCAGTGAGGAGGAGAGACCTTGAGAGAGAATTGGGCTTGGAATGGGACAAGGGAGAAATGGCTTTGAGGCAGACATTACTAACTCAATGCAGAGGGAATATCTGATAACATCTATGTTTCTTGTTTAGACAGGAAATGCATTTGTAGATTGTCCACTTTAATTCTTAAATTATTCTTCAGAATACATGGCTAAGTGTTAAAAACACTTCCTTTGCAAGTGTGAGGGTCTAAGGAGGCCTCAGAGGCTATATGAATTCAATTCCCAGAATGTATATAAACATCTGGGAGTGGCCACACACATCTGTAACCCCCAGTCCTGCATGGGTGCAGAGACTCAAGAATTCAGGGTTAGTAAGAGACTCCAGGTCACCTAAGAATGTGTGGAAGAGTGATGGAGTGTAACACTCAATGTTCTGCTCTGGCCACCACAAGTAATCAATAGGGCACTGCATGGGCACATATGTGTTCTTATAGCACACACACACACACACACACACACACGCACGCACACGCACACACATGCATGCAAGCACACACACACACATTCAGCAGAAACAAAATTATTCTCAAAGGCTTTTGTCAAATGGGTAACATATTTTATCTTTTCAGTTCAATTTAATGAACAAGAACTTGTTGAAGGGATTAGTTTGTTTCTTGGTAATCCAATTTATAAACTTGACTTCACTTACAAAGTTTTTGTTTGTTTGTTATGTTTTGTTTTAACTAACCCTATAGGCAATCTGTCCCATGAGCCTGGTTGGGAAGAAAGTTAAAATATGTCATGCAGTTATGTACACTTTTGGCCTTTAGATTTAGTACATGCTATTTTTATTTAGTACATGCTATTTTTTAACACATAGTTTATAATTCTCTGAAGTGAGCCAAATTTGAGGAAGGGAAGAAGTCCCTAGAGGGCCTGATTTACAGGACACTCTGCCTGTATGGCTGCAAAACCCCTGAGGAAACTGGTTCACTGTGCTTGCTGTTAAGCTTTTCTGATGCTAGTGAATAGCTTTCACTTTTGGTGTGAGAAAAGAGTGGACAGTCTGACAATGGGACCTGCCTCCCTTTAAACATATAATTTAAAGCCTTTAAAAGCCTTTGTTTATTGGCAAAGTTTTAAAATTCATCAGCGTATATATTCAACAAAACACAACAGATTTGATTTCTTCTATTGAAATATTGTGATATAGGTGATGCAATTTTAAGGATTTATAATTTTAGATCTACAACAGTATATTTAAAAAACAAACACATAAATAACTGTGGATATTTATTAGTAAAAAGAATATATAAAGAATTAGTGAAAAATTCATAAGAAATTGTATTTATTTTTAAATTTTAAATGACATATGATAGTTTTAAATTGAAAGCAAATTATTTGTCTTAGAATCAAGGTGGTACTACTTACCAAAATTACACTAGGTAACAACAAATTAATTTCAAATTACTTTGTGTCCTGTTGAATTGATTAATGTGTGACATAAGTAACTTGTATAATTAGTATATTTCAAAACAAAAGACTTTAATAGGCTCTGATTTAGAAATATTTAAATTAAATAAATACTTAAGCAAATATTACTAATTTTTAATATGGATAATAGATTCCCAAAGATATATCGAATACTTCCTGTCATTCCTTAAAGGTCTGATTACAAATGGAGAAAGATAATAGCAACATTGGAAACAAAACAAGACCAAATCAGCCTCTAGGAACACATGTCAATTTCAGTTAAAGTGTCTGGTGTTCAAAAGTCTGCTGGTTAAAGCCATCAAATCCCACAAATATCTGGGTCACACACACTACAGTCTATAGTATATATCCAGTAGGATGGGTGAGGGAGATGAGAAGGGTATTTGAATATGTGCAAAGACAGTGTGATTCTAAAATATGAAAGGAAATGAAAAATCAAATGAAACAGACTAAGCCTCTACTCTCTTTCAAAAAGAATCCTGGAATGATGGAGTTTATTTTATTTTGGCTAAGGAAATTGTCCCTTTAAGCCATAGGAAAGCATTGTCTCTTTTTAACTGTGTTTTCTCCCTGCAGTACATAATCACTGTCTGTCACACTTTGATGTCATAATCATCCACTGAAACGCCACTGTTAAAGGGCTTAACTCACAAAAAAAGGAGGTGGATTGTCCAGAGGCTGGCTCTCTGCCTCGTTTGCAGCCCATCTGAATTACACAAGTGCAGGATTATGTCGCTGTGGTATTACAGGGGCCATCTCAAAAGCCCAATGCCTATTTTTAAAATATATATCTTAATCAGTTCAACTAGAAACAGCAACTATTTGCTATTTAGCGAGGATTGTGTGTGTGCACGTGCGTGCATGCGTGCGTGAGGAGCATGACAAGAAAGTTAACATAGAATGTGTGGTTCTCTTCACCTGTCACTTTCAAACAGGGAATGGTATCTATACCTTACACTTCCTTCTCTCTCTGAAGAGTATTTTTTTATGCCTAGGCAATATAATTTGTTTATGCAATGTTGTTAAATTGTGAAAAATGAAGATGTATTGATTTCTTCCTATTCTTGGCTTACTTAGATAATGAATAGGTTGATTTTATAGATAATGCAGAATATTTCTAATCAGAACAACTTCAATATTAATGAAAACAACCATTTTCCAGCCATTTTTCAAATGTGTTTTATCATTCTATACCTGAATGTCATGTAAATATTTTTACAATTTTTGAAAAAAAAACTGAGTTCACACAAGCAGTACATTTTCTATCTTATGAATATTTCCCACTTGAATTCTGATAGTTCTCTGAATTGTGTTATATTATACAATAAAATATTTTAAATTAAAGAAACAAAAATCTCTATTAGTTGTATGCCAATAATATTTCATTGTACCATACTGGGTACTAAATATGTTGAAGAACCCCCACAGGAAACTGCTTCAGACCACTAGTGTATAAAATACAAAAAGCTTGTTCCACTGAAAACCAGGCATCTGACCTCTATTTATCAACTGGCTCCCTGCTGCCGCTCTTGCTCTTATCCTTTTAATAATAATAAAGAACTCTTCAACAAACAAATGACCTTTCAAAGATTATTTTAAATCAAGTCCCTTAGTAAGCCATGAAAAACCAATATTTGTTTTATTTTGTAACATTTTATAAAAGACATAAAGAAATTGTTGCATTGATTCTTCCATGAATAGACAGATTTGGTGAAGTCAAGTGTTTTCAGTGTAACTTTCTTTCTTTTAGTGGATTTCAGTTATTTTCCCTTCTAATTCTCTCTTGTCATGTCTTTGCATCCATTGTAGCAAAAGGTATTGATTTTTCTTTTAAAGTATCCTTTTTTGTATGAGAATATTTACTAGATTAGATTAGATGTCATAAAAAGAGAAAAGAATGATCACTTTCCTTATTAAATAAAGGTGTAGGGGCAGGAAAGATGGCTTAGCCATTAAAGCACTTGCCTAAGAAGACAAAGTATCCAGGTACCCCAAAAAGCCCTGGCACACCTATTCTCTCTATATATCTGTCTCTCTGTCTCCAATAAATAAATACATAAAATATTTTAAAAAGATGTATTGTTCAGCAGCAAATCACCTCATTAAATATGAACTATTCACTAATAATCTTTCTGTCTTAGTACTCATTAATTTCTCAAATGCATCTGAACCTAACAACCATTTAGTTCATGAAGTCTATGACCAGAGAGCTGCTAAATACAACTTTAAATTTTATGTGAAGATTATGTATCTAAAAACAACAAAGCTGTAGTGTGAAAATTAGACTCACAGAGGGAGAACCAAAAGAACAAATGAATAGAGTGGCAATATTATCTTTATTTAGAATACTGATCTGATTGTCTTCAGAATCTATGACAAAATTCTGTTGAAGTACTTGAAAAAGAAGCATGCTATAGAGTACATCATAAAGGTATGTAGTTCTTGAATATTTTTGGAAAAAAACTATATAGTAATTAAAAGAAAACACTAAAATATTTGTATATAAAAATCCTTAAAATATACAAAATATATATTTTGTAAGTACTATAATATGTTTAAATTTGGATTACCAAGGAATAGATAGGTTATTGCAAAGGTGTTTTTTTGAATATAAGATCAAGTACTGTGCTAAAGCTAATGATTTATATTTTGCTACCCAACAAAATTAATAATTTGTTACATAATCTTCCAATTTTTAGCTTTATGTCTTAGATCTTTAAGATTTATATGTACTGTTAGTTATTTTCAGGTTTTAAGTCTGCCCTTTGGCTGATGGAAATAATATATACTTACATATTCGGTACTCTTTTCAAAGCTTCTGAACCAAAAATTTTAGTATTGGTGTGACAACATGTCCCCAATTCTGAAGGTTCTTTGTTTTTGTCTCATTTATATCTATTTGTCTGTGTATATGTGTCTATGTACCTTTCAATCTACTTAATTTCCTACCAATTTCATATTCCCTTAAATATCAAACTTAGTGAAAAGGTAATATACTATGGTTATATTTATTCCAATAGCATACATTTTAAACATTGAGACTTATGAAAAACATTCCTGCACATTTAGTTTATATATTTACTATTGATTAATTCATCACATTTCTGATTTAATTATCTCAGGCTAAGAACAGAGCATATGCATTTCATTTTGTAAAAAATCACAGTTGAAGGAAATTCTGTTTCAATGATTTTCTTTATTGGTAAATAATAGACTTTCCTTAAATAGATTTTCATTGATTATTAGCCTATTTCTGTGAAATCCATCAATTAAGTAGGTGATTTTTAAAAGATTCTTCAATTTGAAATATTGGGTGGTTTGGAAATTATCCTCCCACATATTACAGAGTGCTACCAGCAAAAGGCGAAACTGGACTGAAAAATGCCCTGGATCCATGAACTGTGATCCATAAAAAAACAGCAATGTGAATGTTCTCAAGCACTTATTCAAGCACTTGAGCAAGAAATCATGCAAAGCTGCTTCAAATAAAAAACTTTATTCCACATTGAATATTGACTGAAATTCACTTATTTCCTGAAGTGTCTATGCAATCATAATATGTATAAAAATATCACTCCATGTACATGTTGTGTTTGTCCTGGGTCATTGTCACTGGAAATCATACAATTCATGTTCCAGTATTATGATAGATATAACAACAGATATTGTCCCATGTTTGTTTCTGTCCTTGTGAGCACACTAAACTTGTATGCTGGTTATCAAGGAGCTGGGAGAAAAGCAAGGCAATGGTAGAGGACTTTGCAAAAATACTCTTTATAAGAAGATACTAAGTGTGGAAAACATGAGGATTGGTGGTCAAAGTCATTTAAATATGAGTCCTTACATATAGAGAGATGGCTTATTAGTTAAGGTGCTTGCTTAAAAAGCCAAAGGACTCAGGTTTGATTCACCAGAACTCATGTAAGCCAGATGCGCAAGGTGACACAAGAGACTGGAGTTTGTTTGCAGTCCCTGGAGGCCCTGGAGCACCCAATTCTCCATTCTCTCTCTCTCTCTCTTTCTCTCTCTCCCTCTTTTTCTCTCTCAAATAAATAAATAAATAAATAAATATTATCCCTGGACAGAGGAA
This sequence comes from Dipus sagitta, assembly GCA_036346955.1. Lineage (NCBI taxonomy): Eukaryota > Metazoa > Chordata > Mammalia > Rodentia > Dipodidae > Dipus > Dipus sagitta. The sequence continues at coordinate 57,463,815 of CM070775.1, read as the reverse complement.
CACAGAACATAAACATGACTTTAGATACACTAACAAATTTCATTCCCTAGTGAACTTTTTGTGCCTGTGTGAAATTTACATAAAAAATGAGTAAGAAATGTTAAAAAAAAACTTCTCAATAATTAGCAATCTATGCATACAGGGAAGTAGATGTAAAAGTGCATATGCCAGCTTGTAAAGATCATTTTATTGTCATTTGACTGGAACCGGCTTTCTCTTCTTTTTGTATAGTAAGAAAAAGTCAAGCATTTGAAAACAGTAGGTTGAATGCCATGAGTAATGATGTGGAACATTTTCCAAGTTCCTTCTAGCAATTCCATAAATCCTTGTCAATGGCTGTAGCATCTCCATCTTCTCGTACTCCTTATGCTTTTTTGTCTCTCAAGTTCCAATGAAAAGGTCTAGGGAAACAATGTCTTTACTTGTCCACTTAATATTTTCCTTTCTTTTAAAAGAATATTTCAAAAATATTTCTGTGGTTGGGTTATCTTTCCTACTATCACAGACTCATTGTATGACTTGTATAATTTTTTAAAAAACATATGCTATGACTATATTGTTGACCTACGTATAATCAATCAATCATCTATCCATTGATCTACCTAGATATATATTGTGAATCAAGTAACTCTTTGATTGCTTACTTCAAAAGGAATGAAGGTTCAAGTTGATGTGATCATCCCAGAAAGTAACACAATGTGTGATACTCCCCCCCTAGGTGTTAGTAATAACTGGAATCTGTTTAATGATGCTAAGAACTTGTGAAATAAGAAAAAAAATGTGAATACTGAAGTCATACAATATATTTTCTTAATTATTTCTATCATATACTCAAAGTCTAATAGATTATTTGAAGTGTGACAATGTTGAATGTAAATCCAGAAACAAATATTGTGGGATAAAATTAGAGTTTTATATTGTCTAATATCATGTGCCACAGTATTTATTAAAGTCGCTATTTATGTATAGGAGATATTTTTTATTTTCCTTGTTAATTTTGTACATGGAAATAGTATGCTTATATCAAACATTCATAATTTCAAACAATACTTAGAAACATACTTTTTATTCAAACAATTTTCTCTTTATTTTTCAGAAATATTAAAACATTAATATTTTTAGGTTATAGAGTCTTTTAGCCTCATGCTTTCACTATCTACTTATTTGTTGATGAGACTAGACAAGCACAAAAGAAGCCTATCTAGATCTGTCTTTGCTGTCTTTGTTATGACTAGAATTCCAAACTGTGTAGAGAAGACCGCGTTTAAAAGCTAACATGCTACAGGCTCAACATGCAGCATCATTCTGATCACAGTAAGACAGTAATTTGATTTGCTGCTGTATATTGCTACTAATTGCTTCCTTCATGGAAATCAGTAAAAATACTTTTCAAAACTTCTTAAATTCTTCTCACTTCTCCCTCTTTCTTAGAAAGAAGTTTCGAATTGCAACCATGATGGGAATTAACCTATGCCAGCTCTAGGAAGAATTTCTTCTGCCACAGCTGCTCCAGGCCACAATATTCTGTACAGTCAATGAGACAAAGCAACTGTGGACTGAAACTAGACCAAAATAAGTCCCTCCTTTGTGCTATTTCTGCAAAAGGTTTGATCATATCCAGAAGAAAGTCAGCTTGGTTCAGCTTACACTAAGTTTTGTGAGTACCATAAAAGCCACTGAATATGGAAGAAGAGTGAATTGCTTTGTTTGATCTTCTATAATGTAGGTTGTTGGACCCATTTTTAAATATGTTTTTAATTTGGAAGAATTGTCAATAAAATTTTTTTTCCCATTTGTTCTATTTTCAATTTAAAAAGAAATGGTGCCACAGTTTATTCATCTTTAAGCGGAGATTGTTACATCTTATTCATCAGGATTTGTTCAGTTTACATGGATTAGTGTACAGAATAGATTTAGTAAAGGAAATAGAATCATTCTTGGTGTTACTTCTGAGGTTATTGTTATCATTTCATTTTCTCATTGAAATAACTTCAGATTGAATAATTACAGAGTTCTGATCAATGTGATGTCCAACTTGAAGAATGAATAGTTTTAAATATCATCCTTATGCTTGGCACCTTAATCTGAAACACTCAAAGGCAAAGTATGTCTAAATTTCCTTTGTGTTTTCCTAGTATCTTGAAAGCTTGGTCTATTTTGTCTTCCTCCATCAAATAAATGAGTATTTCCACTGAATTAGTTGAGAAAGAGCCATATCTCTTGGCTTTAATAATGACAGGTTGCAAAGGTGCAAACAGCATGTGCAGGTTGTAGCTTGGCCCAGATAGCAAAGTGAAGGTCCAGCATTTGTTTTCAACAAGGGAACTCTGGAGCTTCATGCATCAAGAAGCTTTGTGGGAAGGTAAACTGTCAGGACAGGTGTTTTGAAGAGTTTCACTGGCTTGTTAGGAGTTTTTTATAGGGGATTCTCACTGTCCTTACGGAAAAGCCTGCATCCTTGGAGAGCTGAATGGCAACTGGGATGGGAATTTTGGGAGGATGCTGCTCACTACATCACTACCTGAAATAATGTTGGCTCTGAAGTCCATAGTAGCATTATCTCTATAAAAGATCATTTATTATTCAAGACTTATCTAAGACAAAAAGAAAATGCTAAATTCAAGGAGATAGGAATTACCAGAAAAAAAGTAAGCTGATGGGATTAAGGACATGCTTTATCTTCCTCCTAACTTGAGAGATTTGAATTTGAATCTGATACATCATAGTTCTGTAGTAGAGGTGTGCCTGGGTCTTGGGCATCTTTTGGTGAATTGAGTTCACTCTTGGCAGAGGTGATCATCCTCTGGTCTGATGGCTGGGTCACAGGCCAGAAGAGAAGAAGCTCACACAGATTCCACCTGGGGGAATGAGCACAGTGGAGCCATGACTTTGAATGTTGTATATCTCACACCTTAGATTTGACATTACAGTGCTGAAATGACTAGACACAACCAGCCTGCTTATATGGCATGACTGTGATATAAACAGTTCAGTGAAGAAAATGATGGGTAAAATGAGATTATTTTTATTAATTCAATTTCAAGCCTCACTTCAAGCTGGTCTCACCAAATAAGCATATTGTTCTCCTAATGGGCTGTTTTTATTGTGATTATTGTTCAGTCCTTGTCACCCCCTGCATTCACCTCCTGCATATACCCAAATCTTCTCATGACTAGCACTATCCTTCACCTCCCTGAAACAGTTGCTCCAAGAAAGCAGAGGAATAGGATATGAAGATAACTCTGCAAATGGACAAACACTACTGTTGCTTTACAAAACTGCATGAGGAATATTATGAAGGCATAGCATAGGAAAATATAGTGAAGTCTTACTATGACTCAGAATAAAGAATAATTACATATTCTTACATGATATATTAAACTTTTGAAAATATAATGAATAAAGAAGAAAATTTTAGCATATCAAGAAGCTATAAATTTCCTAAAACATTAAATATGCTTACTTATATATAACAATATATTAAATGTATCTTGGCCAAAATACAAGCATGGTATATTATAAAATAGCTAAATATAAATATATAAAAAAGATTTTAACATTACAGTTTGCCATAAAGAAGGACCCTGTAGAATGACTATTTTCATATGAGCTGTATATACCAAATCTGAAGTCCAGATGTAATGAAAGAAGGTTGACTTATATTCCCATTGTAACATTCCTGTCAAGTTAATTGCCTAAAACAACCAACTCACCATTGAAGCCAAGATATAACTATGTGTAATTTTCTTATGTAGTTTCCTTCAAGGGGAGATTCTTAGTATAGTTATAATGATTTGCTCTAATGTAATTTTCTCTCTAATTCCATTACTTAATGAAAAGTTATTTTTTTCTTTTTGAGGGTGTACATTATTAAAATATGGTTAACTCAGCAAAAGTTACATTTGTTAGATACTAGAAATATAATATATTTTAGCCAAAAAGTCTTATCATTTACTATTAGCATGTTTTTATTCTTTCTACATACAAGGGAATTTGAAAATGAGGGGGACGACTTTTTCATTTGATACAGAATTTCCCAATATATGAAATATTTTACTATAAATATAATTACATTTGATTGCTGAATATGCATATATATTTAGACTCATATAATATTTATATATTAAATATGTTACATGCAGAAATTAAAATTGAGTGTTTTATTGTCCCTATAATACTTTATTAAGGACTTCATGAATGGCATACCTCCAAAGTCTATTTCTTGGATCCCTTGGAAAAACGTGAAATATTTCTGTTCACTTTTCCTACCTTGTACACAGATGCACCATGTATCCTGGTGTCATTTTAGGCACATATTTTTCAGTTATTTTAATATGAAAGCTGAAGAAGAAGCTCTCATTTGAGGCCTTAAATATTTCTGAAATGATAATAGAAAATATCTTCAGTCATCTTAACTGAGAAAATTGTTGGGTAAAATATTGAGAAAAATAATTTTCTTTATTTTCTACTAAAGATCCAAGTATAATTATTCAGGTAAATTTTAATTGACCAGCTAGGTTATAGAATTAACATAGTGTGACTTACCCTTTTTAATCTACCACTGAATTTGAAAAGTTGCTTTTGTTCTGGCCACAAATCTGACACATTATAGACCATGTTTTATGATTATGTGATTCTTAATTTGTCTGTTTTGTATTTAGTTAGACATGATTATCTTTAATGCTGTGAAGTTATTTTCAAAACTTATAGCATATCTTTAAATTTCCTTAATACTAATATATTAATAGTCAGGGCAATATCTGAAGAAAGGGGAGCACCTCAGTTGCTTCTATTAGATTTTGGATAAAACAAATATATTGTTGAGAGTAATATTTCTACACACTCATGTTCTAACTGAAGAAAACTCTGGTTGGTTTATTCCAATTGCTCCTCAGAGATGAGATTGAGTGTTGCTTACAGACCTGTAGGGAGAATTTTCTCTGAAATGAAAAACTTGAGTCAAATATGGAACACACAATGCCAGTATCATACACTGCACATTCCTTGCTGGCATGTTTCAGTCAGATTTCTCTTTGGACATGGCATTATTATAACAGGTTCTGCCTTGATTTTTGAGATTTTGGAAGATAATTTAAATTGATAAAATGAATATCAGATATTGTAGGACTTTGAAGTTAAAATTGCTTTGGTTAACAAAAATGCATTTATACTGTGGTCTCCGGATGGATGTGTACTTTTTAGATACGTGAATCAACACTTAAAACTTTTTATTCTCCTTCTTTAATGGTTGAGTTTTCTGTTTTCATCTATATTTTCTCCTTGACGAATATGTGAAAAATGCTAAGAATGTGGAAGGCTTCATACAATCCAATTCTCAGAACACACAGACACACACACACACACACACACACACCAAAAAAAAAAAAAAAAAAAAAAAAAAAAACTATCTCAAGTGCTTTGAGTTTATCTATCTTTGTATTTTGAGGACAATGCCTCCCAAATCCACCTGCTGGAAGTCAGTGGTGTATGCAAAGGAATGTCATGGCTATTTGAGAACCCTTGAATGCAAAACAGAGGGTTTCCTGCCCTCAGCTCACCATTCTGGTCTGTCTGGCTCATTACATGCCAAAACTTTTGATTGATGTGTTCACGTCAGTCACGGGTAATTTTAACTCCTATACTCAGTAGCGGCTGCTTCCACTCTATTATAGTTCCTTGCATGGGGCAGATCAGAGCCTGGGTCTTTTCTGTATTTGGTTGACCTAGACACATAGTGTGCTTTTGTTTGGATTTAAGTAGGAGGCAAGCTAATATTTCAAAACTAGCAAAGTTGTACAATCTCAGCTTTTCTTAATTGTAGAGATCCCTGTGGTAAAGAGCTTTTTGTTGCTACCACATAGCCTTTTAAGAACTCCAAGCAAGTCAGAAATGTTGTTAAAGGTTTTGTAAACACATAAAATTTCTTTTGAAATGGTGGAGATATAACTAGAATGACACCATGTCACCAAATCTGCCAATATTTTACTCCCTTGTATCTGTTTGTATTAGTGGATATCATTGCATCTTAATAGCAGGTTTTGATCATGTATTTCCGTACCTGCAGGAGCTTAGATGACAGCACACTTTTGTTTGTTAACATTTAAAGTATATGTTCTATACGAAGTATTGACTCTAATAGGAATTACCACATAGTTTATTTACATTTCTATTAAATTTCAGGATTAATATTCACAACATTCATCATGGAAAAACAACACAACAAAAAATAATTTGTTATAATCAGTAAAACAACAATGGTCTCTCCTTAAAAATGCCACATATTCATATAAATATGAATATGACTTAGAATTTAAACCAAACAAACCAAAAAATAAATGAATAATAATTTACTTATTTTAATTCAGTTAAAACAAATACTAATATAGCACAAACATTATTATTATTACAGCATAACAGTATGACTCACACTGGCATACAATCCTTGTCCAAAAAAAGAGAACTGTAATCATCTTAATGGAGTAAATGATTTGCTTAATTTTTCAAAACCTTTTGGTAAACCTTAAAGAACATAAGAGCCCAACTCTCATGTTCATGAGCTCTGTTAAATATACCAATATCCCTAGCAGAAAAGGTGAACATGCCAATATTTTATAAAATTGCTTCTTAAAGGGCCATATTAAAACTGAGCATGGTGACACGCACCTTTAATCCCAGCATTTGGGAGGCAGTGGTCGGAGGATTGCTGTGAGTTCGAGGCCACCCTGAGATTACATAGCAATTTCCTGGTCAGCATGGGCCAGAGCAAGACCCTACCTTGAAAAACCAAACCCACAAAAAAGTATTAACCCATAGATACTTGTGATACCACCCTACATGCAGAGTTATGGCCTAGCTCACACTGAAATCATGCCGAGCTTAACCAACTCCAAGTCAAACCCTTTCCATGAGAGGTAAAGAAAATCAAATTACCCATGGAATGAAAGTTGTAAATATCCCAATATTTAAATACCAGGAGTCCTTAAATCTGGTGTTGAATTTATAGACATGGGGTTAGGAAGTTATCTCATTTTGGAAGACTGGATAGAAAAGCTAAGCAAAAGCATATATATATATATATTCAGATTTGTATTGACTGGCAAGATGGTAATGAAAGTTTCAAGATAAATTTTTTTTTTTTTAATTTTGCCACTAAATAAAAGAGAAATTAGCAGCTAGTGAACTAAGAACACTGGACCATGTTCAGCTTACAAATAATTTTTGTAAGTAAGGTTTTATCTAAACAGCTACTTCTGCTATTAATTTTCATGTTGTTTATGTGGATTTTTTTTTTTTTGCATGCCTCAAAGGCTGAATTGATTAATGAAGACAGAGAAACTGCATTTGGTAAAGCCTGAAATATACAGCAACTGCTATTTACAAACATTATTCACAGTACCTAATTTAGAGTCATTAATTTATATACAAAAAAAGGACCACTAATAATAAGCTTTAATATTTTGAAAATAATATTTTCAAACATAGAGAAAAATCAAAAATAAAATAAAACAATTTAACTTTTTCCTATACTGTTTCAACATGATAACAATGTCATAATTCTACTCAGCTCATTCAGTGACACATACCATTGTGGGATATTCATAGATATCAATAAAAATGACAAGTGGGTTTTGAAGAACCTGTATTTTCCTCATGTATTTGTTCATACACTTTATGGTCATAAATAAAGTATCCAAAAATTTTCCTTTTTCCCATAATCAGCTTTTCTTTTATAATGTAAAATAACTCAACTTTTAAAGATTTGTCTTCCTTTTAAATTTTTCTGATTTTTTCTAATTTTTCAAGGAGGGAGCGCAAGTTACAAATGGCATGGAGTCACAGCTCAGTGATGGAGCTGAAATGACCCAAATAAGTTTCTCAATGTTCACACTAGGGGTGACCAAGCAAGAGACAGGCATGGTGGGGAGAAAGTGCCTCCTCTCTCTGTCTAAAGTAGCCATAACCTAAGCAGCCACTGCTTTGTGGTGCCTCCATGCAAAGATTACGACATGTCATTTACTTCATCCTGTTCATTGTTGAATGTCATCTTAGGAGAAGTTGCTACTTGTGTATTACATCTTAATTATAACAGCAGGCGGAGTTTCTGATTATCAAGGAGAAAAGCAGAAAATGAGTCTATTTATCAAAATGATGGCAATGAATATAAATGTAGCCAGAAGATCTAAGCACAAACAAATTACAAGTGCTGGCCATATTTATTGGCTTTCTTAATTTTATCCTGGTCTGTTCTGGTTGCTGATTTTAAATTTTACTTTAAGTTTAGCCCATCATGTCTGCAGTCTGCTCTGATGCTCTGTTCTACTAGGAAAATCCTCTGTATTCCATTTGTTGGCATTACCACACACTATTAATACCCAGAATACAGCTGACAATAGTGAGGACTCATAACGTGGACATTAGGAGAAAAAAAAAAAGTAAATTGCAAACGCCGATAAGATGTTAGCTCTTATTTTCATTTCTTTTACTTAAAATTCTCAAAAAATCTTCCAAAATTTCGTACATAAATGACTACTTACAAACATTTTTAGTAGAGAAGACTTTTACCATATAAAAAAATATCCCTCTAGCCAGGTGTGGTGGCTCATGCCTTTAATCCCAGCACTTGGGAAGCAGAGGTAGGTGGATCACCATGAGCTCAAGGCCACCCTGAGATTACATAATGAATTCCAGGTCAGCTTGGGCTACAGTGAGACCCTACCTCTAAAAACAAACAAACAAAAAAAAAAAATCCTTCTAGATTCAAAATTAACTATTCTGATTCATTCTTTAAAATGTTGCTAATTTAAGTGTATCATTGGGACAAGATGTTTTCAGGAATATCTTCAAGTAAGTTTTGTACATTTCCCATGTCTTCATAAACACAATGCTGTGTTTTAATATTGTGGATGAAAAGTATGACTTGAGCTGTTTAGTGTATTCTGCATTTAAATGTAGGATAATATATCTATGTTTATTGTCAATAGCTGGAAACTCCATTCTCTATGTAAATTAAAAGTCAGAAGAACATCTACTCCTAGAAAAATTAAAGAATCTAAATAAATGCATCTGATATATATCTGGCAAATCTAAATATATAGAAATAAACTGATATAAATACTATTTACAGTTTAAGTTTTTAAAAAAATCATATATTGTAGAACACATGTGTTCTTTTTTTAATTTAAACCTTAACATAACAAAAAAGCATATGGTTAATAATCTTATCTCTGAAAATCAAATATTTCAAACACAAAGCAAAATATAAAATCAAACTCTGCTTAGGAGACTAAGTAGGTGCTTTCTGATTTGTAAGCTTGGTAGTTAGTGTTCACATCTAAAAATGCCAGGCATTTTGCAAAAAAATTAAAACTATACTCATAGTTTTCAAATATTCACAATTCCTCTTGAGTATCACAGAATCCACTCAGCACTACAAATGAGAAGGACCTATCCACTTTATTTTAAATAAGAAATTCCAAAACAAATTTAGTGGTAAAGGATTTTCTGTGAATTCTATATCATGTCCTACCTGAGGGAATAGCAATTAAATTTCTGAAAATTCCATGATAAATTTGGTTGAACTTCAAAGCCTCAAACAAGAGATAAAGAACATTATTACATTTCACAGGAGGAAGTCCTAAATCCACTTAGCTTGTTGCTAATCTCTTAAAATTCTTCCAGTGAACACTGATTAAGATATGCAATCTGGGATTATCTGATATTCTTTCTTCTACCCTTCTTACATTCTCCCCATGAATTTAAGCCACATAAGGATTGAAATGCCCAGAAATACAAATCAAGTGTTTTGAAACATTGAGCACCTTTGACATTAAAAAAAAAAACAATTTATCTTAAATTCACATCTTCACAAATACCAACACAGTATTTTTCTTAATAAAAGTATTAGTATACAAGTGAATGGAGAGTGTAATGCATTTGAAGCATTGTTACAAGTGCAGAGTCATTGCATGTGAAAATACTTTTAATCAAAATACAAATGCATACACATTTCTGCACCTTTGTAAATAAGCAGTAACTGACTAGAATCATTAACTTGTTTATAATTGTGTTATATATATCATAAAATATAGCAAGGCGTTTCTTAGATGATAATTATTTGTCTTATTATACTTTGTATCATCTCATCATTATAAGTTACATTCAATCCAAAAAGTCATCAATTGAAATACACTTAAAGTCAAATAATGCTTCTACCAACAGATCAATTCAACCTACATAGCTATTTTAAGCAATAAAATGAGAATTTGTTTCCTAAAAATATAGCACTCTGAAATTATTTCTCCATTCTCTAATATGCTCCTGTTTAAATATTTTTGATTTATTCAAAATTGTATTTTCCTGTTTATGTAACTTTTTTATTCATTATATACTTAGAGGAAAATTAAGACAAATGAAACAAATACCAAATATATGCTAGAATGTCTTTTGAGGAGGTATTATTGATAGTTTTCTAATACAACAGGACAACTATTTTCACTGACCCCAAATTGAATTCATAACCTCCAAATATTTATAAATATTTAGGCCAATATTGTATAATTAAGAAGTGAACTAAACCTCTAGTTTACTCTATCAAAGGTGATTTAATTATTTAATTGAAGTCAATTTGCAAGATGCAGGTAAAAGGAGGAGGTTATGCTAACAGGTAGCATTTTTTTAACTTTTTTTTTGTTTGTTTGTTTGTTTTGCTTTGATCTCGTTGGTGACAGAATCAGAATGTAAGGCAATAGCAGCTGATGATGAAGAAAGTGGGGTGGGAGTCTTAGAATTAAGCCTCATGCTCAGTGGTACATGTGCTGGGGCGTTTGATTTGTTTCTTTGTCCTTGTTTTTCTTTATATGTTTGGTCTGCTCATTCACATTAGAGTTGATAGGAAGAAGAGACTTGAACTTGAGTTTGGGTTCTGTCTAGTTGCTCTTTTCTCACAATTGACAAGATAGATGACAGATTAGATAGATAGATGACAGATGATACATAGATAGCTGGCAGATGATAGATAGATAGATAGATAGATAGATAGATAGATAGATAGATAGATAGATAGACAGATAATAGATAAGTAGACAGATGATAGATATATTGATGATAGATACATAGATAGCTAATAAATATTTGTTCATTTTAGTATTATTTTTGGACTTGATCATCACATCCATTTCTCCCTTTTCAGGATAATTTTCTGCTTTTCCCTACCTACTGATTGCAGTATGGTTTGTTTCTTAATCCAAAACAACCTGGATCTCTCAACCTTCATCTTCAAGTTGCTTCAAGTGCAGGCATTTGTTGTAGTAACACACTATTTTCAATAACTTTCAGATTTGTTTTTCCAGGAGTGTCCTAGCGAAAAACCCAAGTGTAAGGAAGTTTTACTATTTTTGATTTCTTTGAAAACCTTGCTGAAAGACTTTTATGTGCAAAGGAAAAACTACTAACAGAACATCAGGCTAGTCCTCTGAGAGCTCCTGGCCAGCAGTACAGTACCCCTGAAGTATCTTTCCAGACACAGTGCCTTACTTAACAGGAATGTCAGCCACATTCCTTCATAAAATGCCCCCCCCCTCCTTTAAAAAAAAAAACCAGCACGATTTAACAAAAAAGCATGATTTATAATAGAAGAGCAAGGAAATTTTCTTCATTCCAATAATAAATTCAGTAACAAAATAGTTATCTGAAGTTCTTTCCCATGCTTTTGAAAATAATAATATAATGAAGTATGTTAGTAGGTGGAGATTCAATAAAAACTTACTCTGATTGCAAAATATGATGTGCCAACAATGTTCCCACAGCCTTAGTCCATGAAAAGAATATTTACAGCAGGAAATAAAATACTTTTCGAAATGTAAGCTCATGCTTAATAAAATATCAAGCATTGTCTTGGATGAATAATTAAGAGATCAACAAATATGGAGAAAGTGGTAAAATAGTATGGACACAAAGATACTGATAAATTACTGGTTTATTCATTTTATCAAAGCACATTGTATAAATAACATGTCACACTGGTGTTATGAAGTAGGAATAAGCTGTTTGATGATGAATCTAAACAAGTCAGTTCCCTTCTCTATCATATGAACTAGTTTTATTACAGAATTTTCTTCATGGAAAAAAATCATTCTCAATCTCTTATCTTTTAGAATGAAAATTTAGTTTTATAACAGATCCAATGTAGTACACTGGTCTTGGCTTTTGGAAAGGTGTGCAGGATATATGGCTTTAATATACTTGTCTTCATTAGCTTTAGATTTCTTTAAGACTAAGTTTTATTGAAGCTTTGGAAGAGATTTATGAGTGTATGCCTTTCCTGTAGGACTTAAAATACCATGTCAAAAGGTAAAAATTGCAAACAATCTACTCTATTGAATTATTATGACTCTCAATGTTTAGAAATATTCTTAATGACAATTCTAATAAGCTAAATATAATAACAAAACAGCAAAATTGAAGATTTCTTACTGGTTGCGATATTTGATTTTGGTCAGTGTACATAAACAGTATATCAACAATAAGTGACAGAGGGAATAAGAAATATAACCAAGCTGGGACCCATTTTGTCATTTGGTTCCACTTACTGATCTTACCAGCTAGTGAGCGAATACTTAATTATACCAATACTATGCTATGCAGTTATACAATGTTTGTGTCATTTTATAGCCAATGAATATAGACAAATTTCAGGTTCAAGGCCAATGCTTGCTGATATAATGTGGATATTTTTCAACAAAAGTAAAATAACCACCCAAACCAATTTGCGTTCAACTCAATAACTCGAGGTCAGTCTGTCCATAAAGACAGGAACTCAAACCAATTTCTTAGTCTTGGAAATAAAAGGAAAGTAATCTTATTTGAGTGACCATGGTTTCCATACATGGCATGCTTTATTCCTCCCCAAAAGTCCAGCAATATGAATTATGACAATTTTTTATTATAAGCAGTTGCATGCTCAGATAAGTAAAATGGACTGTATCTCATTGCAGCAATTATGAAGCTAGAAGTGAAACTCTTTATTCTTCCAATGGTAATGATATTTTGATATCATCCAAGGGCTGAAAATAATTGGGAGGGTCTAGAATTATGCAGACATGTTCCCAGCATAGTGAAGCAGGACACCACTCACGCATGAGAACAAGTCATATACATATACACATACACATACATACTCTCTCTCTCTCTCTGTCTACATATACATACACATATATATGTAGACAGAGAGATATATACACATATACATATATGTACGTATATATGTACACTATATATATGTATATATATATAATCTTTTATGCATACTTAGTTTGTTTTGGAAACTTAATTAGTCAATCTAGGCTGCTTCTTTTCCTTCGTTATTAGCCAATCTGCTAGCTTGCTTCTTTTCCTCTTCTTCCATTTAGGTCTTTGATCCCTGAATTATTAACAGTTGATGATTTCTTTCATGTTCAAAATAACTATTCATCTACTTAAATATAAGAATTTCTAGGGTGACTCTTTACTTTTTTATTATTCGTTATTAATATCTGATTAGTTCACAGGAGACATAAAATTTAAAGTGTGAGTCCTGAAAGGACACAATTAAACATCATAATCTTTTTGGACAAACTTAAATATATATATATGATTTTCAGGACCAGAGATACTTGCAAAAAGCATTTTCTTTTTTAATTTAACTGAAATAGTTTTATTTTAGGGAAGTAAATGTCCAATCACATGTATTTATTTTCTTTCATAGTATGTCACCACAGTTATAGGAAAGCTTCTTGTGAACATGACGTGGATGGCAAAAAAGCAGGCAGACAAAAATTCAGCTCCTTTCCACTGTGTCTCCCTGCTGACTCATTCCTTCCATGCTTCTGGCATTATGGCAGCTTCCTGGTGGCACCACCTCTCTCACTTCCTTGTCCTTTCTCAGCTTTTGTTTCCACAGCCCTCCTCTCAGCCCATACAGGGATGTGGTATCTGCCTGCTAGCCTGCTTCTTTCCCTTTTTTCTTCCGCTTACATCTTTGATCACTGGATTATTATTAGTTCATTTTTTTCATGTTCAAAATAATTCTGCTCAGAGTGATTATAAACTAGCAACATTTTCTCAATATCAATCATATATATGTATACACACACACACACACATATATACATATATATATATATATATATATATATATATATATATATATATATCATTAAGTGTTGCTAGTATCAAAGAGAATATTTCCTGAGGTATGTTATATATTAGAAATAAACTTACCAACAAAATATAAGAAAATAGAGTGATTTTTAGAGACTTCCAAAAACTGTGCAGACATCAGTAGAAGTAGATTTTATCTTGAGAATTCATTTGGAGATCACCATTAAATGGAAATTAAATGACTATAATATATACATATGAAGTTAATAAACTATGGTACCCTGATGCAGCAAATGGCATGAATAGATTCCCCATTGAATTTTCTAATGTACTAATTTATCTTGCAGGAGAGGAAACACACAAATATAAGTGTGTTTGGCATGTGTGTGCATGCATGTATGTGTGTGTGTGTAAGTAATTTGTTATAGAAAATACCTCCAAATACAGTAATTGACTATCTTTTTTACAAAAATACAGACATACACAATACACAATAAAAATCCCAACAAATAATAATAAAATCTGTCAATATTCTCAAGTAGATTTAGAAAACTTTAGGGACTCTTCACTCCAAAAATCCTTTGTAAAAATACATCTAAAACAATATGCTGTAGTTTAAAGTAACTACTCATTTGTTTATGTCCCTTATCCAAAATCATTTGATCTATTTTCAATCTGTAACAACAGTAGAAGACAATACTGTTATTTGTCTTTGTTGTATGTTCTTTGCTTCTTCAGAATTTGCACTCACAACACACTAACTACTTGATGCATTATTAACACATTATTTAGGGCTGGAGAGATGGCTTAGAGGTTAGGCACTTGCCTGTGAAGCCTAAGGACCCCGGTTTGAGGCTCGATTCACCAGGACCCACGTTTGCCAGAAGCACAAGGCGGGGGGGGGCATGAGTCTGGAGTTTGTTTGCAGTGGCTGGAGGCCCTGGTGTGCCCATTCTCTCTCTATCTGCCTCTTTCTCTCTCTGTCTGTCACTTTCAAATAAATAAATAAAAATAAACAAAAAATTAAAAAAACATTATTTAGCATTTTATGATTTTATAAGAAAATTATTTTGTCTGTTCCAAGCCCATTTAAAAAAATGTGTGTGTTTCATTAAATAAGGGGTAATAAAAATATAGAAAAAGTGTCCTGAATTCATAAATCAATTATGGTTTTTATATATTATCCCTTTCATTATTCTTAGCCTACACTTAAAATATCAGTATATTTTGTCAAAATGTTACTAAGTTAGAATGCATGCATTTATCATATGAAATGTCAAGAAATAATGACTATTGGATTTTAACATAACATTTTTAGGATGAAAGTTAGCAAGCAAAATGTGACCAAGATATTTATATTTTCTTTTGGTGAATAAAATATTTGAACAAAAGATATTACATATATATTAAATATCATTTCTTTAGTGAATTAATCATTCTTGTTGAGCTATGATGTTAAAAACATCATTGGTTAACTAATATATATAGGTATATCTTAAGAGTGATGACTTACCACTATACCGAATTATGAATATTTTTTGAATTTTAGGATTTTTGAACATATCTTTTAACAATTTGCAGTGCACAAAGCACACTTCCAGAAGTCCTACAGTGGTGTGTCTGTGACACATGGGCTAGAGGTTTCTATAGCTCACAACCTCAGGGTCATGAGATAGAGTGTCCTTCAAATGTAAGAAATGATGAGCTCATGGCAGTATCATCAACTGTTAAATTTTTCACCTTGGTCAGGTGCTCTAAAAATTAATGCAGTCCTTCATAATTAGTTTCTATGAATAGAATCTTTCTATTATAGAACAGTTTTCCCTTGAACTATTACTTCATATCCACTAAAAGAAAAAAAAAAAAGGATTTCCCTGCTTTTTCAAATAAATGCTAGAACTGCAGTACATCAAAGGCCTTTCTGTTAGAGCAAGTGCTTGCTGCAACTCTCCCCGAGGCAGCAGATGCTGAACAGGAATGCTTGCTGCTTAGTGATCTGTTTGCTACTTAAGTATGTGTAGAGAAATTTCACATGTATATAATTTTGGTATATATGTGCTTTTTGATGCTTTTGCACTTCAGTTTTGCAGTTTTTATTCTTAATCAGCAACACTTCATTCATAGTATGTTTTATGACATTTGTTATGAAACCATGTAGTGAGGATATAATGTTAACAACTGTTATTTTTGCAGTTAAACTTTATTAAATTAGATAGTCAGATATTTATTTCTTTGGGAGTGGGTGGGTTTACTGTGTGTGGTGGAAGGTGCACATGCATGTGAGGGTAGAATTCACAAGACAACCTCAGGTGTCCAGTGTTGGAAAAGGGTAGAAGTTTATAATTTTACGTGGGATCTTTTACCAACTGAGCTATCTCCTCAGACCCAATTTTACTAGATAATGTTCATTCTAATGATGACAAGCATATTTAAATATGTCCTATTATCACTTTATTGAGAAATTTCATGTTCCTTTGTTCTTTACAATTATTGTTCCCCCTTTTCAACTATAAAACCATCCTCCTCAACAGAAACACTTTGAAATGCAAGTAGAAGTATGTCTAACAACTATAAATACAAGCTACCTGGAAATTATATAAGTAAATAAACAAATGTGCCATAGTCTTTTAAATATTTTTATTTCTGAGGTAGAGTCCCATTTTTAGCCAAGACTGCCCTGGAGCTCACAGTGTGATTCAGGCTGATCTTAGTTTTGCTACATAGATAAATTTGGCCTGAACTGCAAGGTCCTCCTGCCTCAGCCAGAACTGTGGAAATTACAGGTGTGTGGTACCACACCTGGCTTAAATGTGATATAGCTTTTTCTTCCTTCCTTCTTTTTTTTTTTTTTTTTTTTTTTTTGTAGTGTCTTGCTCTAGCCCAGACTGACCAGGAATTCACTATGTCATCTCGGAGTAGCCATGAACTCACGGCAATCCCCCTACCTCCGCCTCCTGAGTGCTGCGATTAAAAGTCATGCGCCACCACACCCAATCACATAGATTTATTTTTTAAAAAAATTATCATGTTGGTATATATATATATATATATATATATATATATGTATATATATATATATATATATATATGTATATATATATATATATATATATGTGTGTGTGTGTGTGTGTGTGTGTGTATAAATATCCTACTCGTTTTGCATTATTAAATCTACATTTTTGTGGTTTATGATAGACTTCATGATTTTCATTTGAATATTCTATAACATTAGTAAAGAAGAAGCCAGCTACTCATAGACTTTGAATATCTGTTATTTTTACATGTTTATAACATCAGTATTTTATTTAACCCACTGTATCAATGAAGAAAGTTCTTGCAAGAACATTCCACTTCATGAAAACAATTCTTCTCTAGAATATTGTCGAGAAAATGGCATATTTATACCAATGAGAAATTCCTGAAAAATTGAGGTATATTGTTTCAAGAAAAGAAAAATGTAGCTAAAAAAATAAAAAAGAATAATATAGCTTATCAAATGGGGAAATTGCTGATAGGGAATATTCTGTTAAATAGTGTTTTCGTAATTTAGTATGCCTAGCCTAGCATAATATTTCAACACTTTGTATGTTTTGATGAGTAACAATAGTAAACTTTAGCTGTCATGCCTATAGAAAATTCTATTTCCATGCTTCATATTGTTTTGTCATTTTCATGACAATGTAATATTTAAAGCACATTAAGAGAATCCCTAGTACTTCTTAATAAAAATATGTGCACCACTCTTGGTTTGTTTTCCATTATTACTATTTCTGATGAAATTGAAGTATCATGTAATTGTTTTTCTGTGATTTATTTTAATCTCTGTAACATTTGCAGTGTTGCTTCTTATGAACTGATGCTTATGTTTCATAGCTTATTAATTTACTTTAGCTGTATATTAATATGTGTGTCTTTGTTTGAATTTTCTAGGCTTGTAACATCATAATACATACTCAAATATGTGTGTCTTAGTACTGGGTGCCCCTTTTCATTTTGCTCACTGCCAGATACTCAAAGGAAATATAGCTTTTCATCCCAAGAACTATTATGCCTGCCTAGAAACTGCTTTAAAAATACTGCAAAAAATGTTTTTATATTTATTTATCAAAGAACAGCAAAATAAAATAATTTTTAAAATTTGTATTTATATTCCTCTGATATTTGTATTTGTCTTGCAAGAATAGTTTTTCTATATATTTATATAAAATTCTATATTGATCTTGGCCTAAGTGACAGTAATTAATCATTTAATATATTATTTTGGTCTGTCACGTTTTTACTATGTATCTGCCAAGTCTGACCTAAAGATGTTTTAGTTAATATTTCAAAGTCTTCCAACTTTCAGACCATGTAATACTAATTACCACATTCAAATATGTATGACTTATTTATGGTCTGTATTAGAATAATGGCTATAAATAATATAAATATAAAATATGTGAGCAGTATATACTTTTATATATTAACATACTTATTCATATATGATATATACTCTCAATATATTTCAAGATGAATGTCTGTTATTTTTTTAAAAAAGTTTACATTTAACCTAAAATTTCATTGTGTCATTTTTTCTTACTGCTGTATAGAATTCCATTGTGTAGATATACCACATCTCAGTTATCCATTCTTTTAGTGATGGACATCTGGGTTGATTCCAGCTCTTAGCTATTACAAATTGAGGTGCTATAAACATGGTTGAGCAAATATCTTTAGTCTGTGGTTTGAAGGTTTTAGGGTAGATGCCCAGTAAGGGAATAACTGGGTCTGTTAGTATCTCTATACTCAGTTTTTTCAGAAGTCTCCATATTGCTTTCCAAAGTGGTTGTACCATCCTACATTCCCACCAACAGTGGATGAGTGTTCCTACTTCTCCACATCCTCGCCAGCATTTATTTTTATTTGACTTTTTGATGTTTGCTATCCTTATTGGGGTAAGGTGGAATCTCATAGTTGTTTTAATTTGCATTTCTCTGACGATTAGAGATGATGAACATTTTCTTTTTTTTTTCTTAAAAAATGTTTTTTTATTTTCTTTTTTCATTTTTATTTTTTATTTATTTATTTTTTACAGTCAGTTTGGTACCGTTATTAGGCTCATCCATGACCTACCCCCTCCCCTTGGCCTCTCCTTGTTGAGGTATACGGGTCATGCACTGTGGAGTTAGCCCACAGTTATGGGTAAGCTAAATGTCTCTGCATATCATGACCCAACATGTGGCTCTGACAATCTTTCTGCCCCCTCTTCCGCAAAATTTCCCTGAGCCATGTTGGGTTCATTTTTGGTCTGCTTCAGTGATGAGGTATTGGGGGGCTCTGAGGCTCTGGCTCTCTGATTTGGTAGGAGTTGATTTTTCTCTATGCTGATCTCATTCCCTCTTGTGCTGGTATCCGGGAAAATTTTCTTAAGTGTATGTTTGCCATTTCTATTTCTTCCTCTGTGCACTGCCTGTTCAGCTCTTTGCCCCATTTTGTGAGTGGGGTGCTTGACTTCTTACTGTTTAATTTTTGAGTTCTTTGTAGATTCTAGAGATTAGGCCTCTATCAGTTGGATAACCCACAAATATTTTCTCCCATTCTGTGGGTTATCTATTGGCTTTGCTTATAGTATGCTTGTCTGTAAAGAAACTGCTCTGCTTCATGTGATCCCATTGGTTGAGTGACAGTTTAAGTTCATGAGCTACTAGGGTTTTGTTCAAGAAGTCTTTTTCCATTCCTATATCATGGAAAGTACTTCCTAAATTTTCTTCCAGTAGTATTCGAGTTTCTGGTCTTATATTGAGATCTTTGATCCATTTGGACTTGAGTGTAGTGCATGGTGAAATGTGTGGGTCAAGTTTCAGTTTCCTGCATATGGTTATCCAGTTTGTCCAGCACCATTTGTTGAAGATGCTGTCTTTTTTTCCAGCCTATATTGTTTGGGCCTTTATCGAATATCAAGTAGCTATAGTTGCTTGACCCAAAGTCTGGGTCTTCAAGTCTATTCCATTGATCTATACTCCTGTTTTTATGCCGGTACCATGCTGTTTTTATTACTACAGCTTTGTAATATAGCTTTAGAACAGGTATGGTGATGCCTCCAGGGGTATTTCTTTTGCTGAGGATATGTTTGGAAATGCGAGGCCTTCTGCCTTTCCATATGAAGTTTGAGATCAGTTTTTCTATCTCTGTGAAGAACAAGGTAGGGATTTTAATTGGAATTGCATTAAATCTGTATATTGCCTTTGGTAGGATTGTCATCTTCACAATGTTAATTCTGCCTATCCAGGAACATGGGAGGTCTTTCCATTTTCTCAAGTCCGCCTCAATTTCTTTTTTGAGTGTTTTTATGTTTTCATTCTATAGATCTTTCACTTCCTTGGTTAACGTTATTCCAAGGTATTTTTGTTGTTGTTGTTGCAATTGAAAATGGGACTATGTCCCTTATTTCTTTTTCTGTGTCTTTGTCCTTTGCATAAAGGAAGGCTACTGAATTTTGTGCATTGATTTTGTATCCTGCTACTTTGCTACAGGAGTTAACCACCTTCAGGAGTTTTGGGATATAGTCTCTCGGTTCTCTTACATATATAATCATGTCATCAGCGAATAAAGCTAACTGAACTTCTTCCTTTCCAAATTGTATCCCTTTTATTTCCTTCTCCTGTCTTATTGCTTGAGCTAGGACTTCCAGTACTATATTGAAAAGCAGAGGTGAGAGTGGACAACCCTGTCTTGTTCCTGATCTTAATGGGAATTCCTCTAGTCTCTCCATTAAGTATTATTTGGGCCTTCAGAGCTTCGTATATTGCCTTTATTAGGTTAAGATATGAACCAACCAAAACGTCATAAAGTCATTTTTAAATGTGAAGCTTACATTCATAGAGCATAAACTGTCATATTAAAATCTGTGTGTAGGGCTGGAAGGACACTTAGTGGTTAAGGCACTTGCCTACAAATCCAAAGGACCCAGGTTTAATTCCCCAGGACCCACATAAGCCAGCTGCACAAGGTAGGACAAGTGTCTGGCATTTGTTTGCAGTGGCTGGATGCCCTAGCAAGCCATTCTCCCTATCTCTGTCTCAAATAAATAAATGAAAGTATTTTTAAAAATCTGTGTATAGAATCTAAATGCACTCCAAATTTACAATTAATTACAATTACAATTATAATTATTAATTTTTAATTTTGTGAAGTTCATGTATATGTTTACTAAATTATACCTAAAATTGTACATGTTGCCTTTAGAAACTGATTGTAGAAACAATGTTCTCTGTACTTCTGCAGTGGATAAAATGGAGTAATTTTTACAAGATGTATTAGTTACTATGTAAGTTTGAAGGCTGAACATCAAGAAAGCTGTTTATATGGTTAGGGTTAGAGTACTGATAAGCCAAAGATTTTAAAGGAAATATAATTTTGGTATGATCTACCATTTGTTATATATTTTAAAATATATTTTTGTTTATTTGCAAGCAGTTAAAAAGAGAGATTGTGGAATAAAAATCAGGGCCTCCTGTCACAGCAAATAAACTCATATGCATGCGCCACTTTGTGCATCTAACTTTATGTGAGTACTAGGTAATCAAACTCAGGCCATCAGGCTTTGCAAGTAAGGCATTTTAACCACTGAGACATCTTTCTAGTCCTTCTCTTCCATTTGTTGCTAAGATCATTTATGATATTTCTGTGTTTACCACACCTACGAAATGTCCACACTTGGTTTACCTTCTTTTCCATATCATGAAATTTTGGTCTGGTATCAACCAGATTGCTTAGAGCTGTAATGGCCAGACCAAAATTTTATCAATATCAACCTGCCACAAGAAAAATATGACCCTCTCAAATGCAACTTTGGAAATTATATGCATAGTTCTTTTTATCAGTCTTCTCTAGTTGGAGATCAGTGACTGAGTAAAAGATATTAGTCATATTCTTTTTACATGCTTAAACATGATGGTAAATAATCACCCCATTATTTGCTCAATACGCCTTTTGAAGTAATGTGTTTGAATGTACTGAACAAGGTTCAAAGAGGAGATTGTAGCAAGCTTGACCTCAGATTCCCGTAATCTACATGAAGAGAAAGATGACCCACCAATTAAAACTGGACCCATGTCAATGAATGTTCCGTCTGTGTATGATTTGACACACTTCACATGATATGTTTATCATCATAAGAATTTGAAGGGAAATTATTAAGTTATTGGTCTGGACAAAGTTCATGAAAACTAAGAGAAAAATAAAGTCACCTCCACACCACATCAGAAGATACATATTAAGACTCGAAGTGTTAGCTAGAATTCTCAAATATTACTTTTAGTTGACATATGAAATTATTTAAATCAGGTTTGATTTATCTCCTTAAACATAATTACTCCATGGTGAAAGTTTTGAAGATGTTTTAGCTTTTTGAAATGTATACTTTATCATTATTAACCATTTAAAACATACTATGTAATAGCAAATCCGTTTTAAGCTGGGTTTTCTCAATGAGCAGTCTTTAATAGGATTAATTAAAACATTCAACTCAGATGACAGGAAAAAGAATTGGTGAGAGACAATTTAGTTCTGATCAGGTGGAAGCCTGGATTCATGTGTAATAATATAAATTTGCAAGGAAAATTAAAGCTGCTAGTTCAACATCAGTAAAGGCCTTCAAGGGAATTTAAGTTTAATTCTGTAAGCAAAGTGGAGCCGCTCACACTTAGCTGAAACTCTTGCATTATATTGCTTAATCATTTATTTATTTTCCTGTGTGTGTGTGTTTGTGTGTGTGTGTGTGTGTGTGTGTGTGTGTGTGTGTGTGTGGAGTATTGGTATGCTATGGGACTCTTGTCATGACAAAGTAATGCCAGACATTGGAACCACTTTTTTTTGTCTGTTTATGCTGATCACCTAAGAACTGAACCTGGGTTGGCAGGCTTATCCTTCATCACTGAGACATCTTTCCAACCCCAAGAATTCTGAATGATTTTATGCTGAGAATAATATTCATCTATGCTTAAATTTTCTAATTTTTATCATTAAGTCCTATTGTCTTCTACTTATATATAAATTCTTACATAATATTTGCTATGCCCATTCCTGGCTTTTTAACCTCCAATCCAGATCTTATTTATGATAGTTAATCTTTTGACATATAGCATATAAATAGCATCACACTGTGACTGTATTTCAAGATAAATGGTGAGTGAGAACTGTCCACAGAGAGAAGACACCAGTTATTGTTATCCCAAATGGGCACAAAAATAAAAGAAGAAAATACCTGACAATGAAATACTAGAAGAAAAAAATCTGTTATTAGACACATTGAACTGATGCAAAAATTAGGTTGTTAAAAATGGAAAAATTTCTAACTTTTTTCAAGTACATGCTAAAGTAGGACATAGTTTCAATATTCTTACTAAGATTATATATATATACATATATATATATATATATAGATAGATAGATAGATAGATAGATAGATATTTCAATTAATTTTGAAACTTTTTGTTAAATTCTAACACACTAGCATTTAGATGTAAAGCTTCTAGATCATGAAAGAAATATAAATATGCCTCCAGGCCACAAAAAAACAACTTGAAAGCAAAAGTATTGAAATTATACAATTATATATAATTATGCAATTATAAAGGCAAATTGAAAATATAAAGCTATATAACAAATTAAATTCCAAATATTTTAGTGTTGTAATGTGCCTAAATGTTTTACATTTGAATGTAAACTTCTCCAGTAGAGGCTAAATTCAGATTAGTCAAAGTAACTGCAATGATGTGCAATGATATGAAGCCAAAACATTAAGATAATGAGGAAAATATGTGATTGAAACAAAAAGAAAGTTTTCATATTAGTTTCAAATATGAGAAACAAGAATAGATGGTTTAAAATGAATTTAAACTACCAAGTATATATTATTTGATAAACACAGGAAATTTGAAATACCAAATCATATTAAACTGAAATTAAAAAGTTAATTTTAAATAAAATCATTCCTAAAATATGTGAGCACCAACAGAGAATATAGAATTTTTTGCACATATTTATTTGCGTGTGTATGTGTATGCATCAAGGCTCTTGCTGCTGCTAATGAACACTAGATTTATGCACCACTTTTTTTTTAATGTGAGAGAGGGAAAGAGAGGGAGGAATAGGATTGGTACACTAGGACCTCCAGCCACTGTAATTGAACTCAAGACACATGTGCCACCTTGTATGCATGTGTGATCTTGATTGCCTGTGTCACCTTGTGCATCTGGCTAATGTGGGATCTGAATAGTTGAACATGGGTCTTCAGGCTTCATGGGCAAGCACTTTTGCATATGGCTTTATGTCGGTGTTAGGGAATTGAATCCCAGCCTGAAGGCTTTGTGAGCTAGCATGAATAATCTCTGAACCATTTCCTCAGTCCCCAATATATGATTCTACCACATAATGGATATAGCAAGTTTAACTTTCAACATAACTAAATACCTTCAAAATACAGGTAGTTCATTTTCATATACTTATCAAATGAACATTAATAGCTGTTTATATTTTGAGTAAGATTTTTGGTGAAGTAAGAATATTATAAATTCTACATAACAAACTATGAATTAATGTAATATATTCATGAAGTGAAAGATAAAATACAAATATTAGGAGAAATTGAAAATGCCAAAAGATAGGAAAGCAGAAGGGATCTCTTAGAGAATAGGATAGGATCAGGAAGTAGTAAGTGGGTAAGTGTAGGTAATGGAGGCTATTAAATACATTTCACTGAAGTATTGACATATAAATATGAAAATATAATAGGTAATTCATTTATATGCATAATCAATATGCAGTAATACTCATTTAATAATATAATAAATAAATTTATAATGACTGTAGTAAAACAATCACAACAAAGTTTATGAGGCTGGTTATAGGACTGGTGAGGGATGCTATTATATGTAAAATTATTATATTTTATTTTCAGTTTAATTTTTTTATTCCGAGGTAGAGTTTCACTCTAGCTCAGGCTGACCTGGAATTCACTATGCAATCATAGAGTGGCCTTGAACTCGTGGCGATCCTCCTACCTCTGCCTCCTGAGTACTGGGATTAAATGTGTGAGCCACCACACCTGGCTATTTTCAGTATAATTTTAAGAATGGTATTGAATACTCAATTTAGCTAGCTGATAATATAAGAAGCTTAAGGAAATAAGAAGAAAATCTCTAAGGAATAAAGTTTTAGAATTCAAATTTGACACCAGATTATTTAACAGTTGATATGTCTGTACCTGATTAATAATTTTAACAGTGCTTTAGGAAAAAATTGTCCTAAAAATAGGGATCTTCTCACATGGTTACTGCCTGAGCCAATCATACTGATTTTCAACTGAATTCATCACACTGGGTAGTGAATCAATGATTCTATTATAGTCCTCTTTATTTTTCATTACTGTCTGTTCCTTCTTTCTTCATCTTCATACATTCACAATATAAAAACTCTATTTTTACAATTACAAAATGATCTATGAAATCACTCTTCTTTAAAATGATCACTCACAAAGTATCACTCTCATTTCTCTGTCCCAAACTTCAGTAGTTTCACAGATAAAATTTATTATTTCTTAGTTTCTTGTTCATAGTCTGGACCTTTATAAATTGCTTTTTCATGCTTTGCTTGACTTTCCTAAGAGATTTTTTTGAAAGTTTTAGGTTTATAACACTTAAAAGAGATGTTTTAATCCACGATGGAACAAAAACAGAATGAGGATCAGTTCGAAAGATCCAACTGAAAGAATTAAGAAAATAAATACATAAGAGAAACTTTCAATTAAACAGATCCAAAATTCTTCCATGGCAGAGTAAGATTCTGCCTGTCCTGTGAGACAGATATAACAAGATTCACCTGAAGGTGAAATGTTTTCATGCTTCAAACCTTTTGCCTGTGAGCCAAAATACAAATATTAATAATTGAATCTATTATTATGATAAAATATGGTATGTGAATAATAAATTATCTCTATTGGTTTTTTCTTAGCTTATTACACCATACTTTTTATTAAATTCGAATTGTAATACCTTCTTCATCACAGAGGATATAAAGGGCAGAGGCAAGGTCAGGGTGATTGAGGGTGGGATCCAGTGGCTGAGAGGCTGTGAACCATTTTTGCCTTCTTTTACTTTTCTCTAAGACACTTTGAATAATGCTTTTTCTTTCATCCTCAGATGAGCTGATAATTTTGGATTCAGCTCTCATTTTGGCTTTGAAGTCGCTTTTCCTACATTAATTACCTTTGATGGTAGGGTAAGAGTCTTTTGCACAGAGGAATTTATAAACTTAAGTTAATATACCATAAATTTAAAAGAAAAGCAAAAAGAATACGAAATCCTTTTGCTTGAAGCAGCATTTAAATTGTAAGGACACATCACATTGGCACATACTCAGTAATACCATTCAGCAGCTAAGCTGGGAAATGTTCCTCATCTCCACTCCCTCTTGAAGAGAGCTGCCCCTTCCAGCAAATGTACTGTTGCTTGCTGATAGACTGATGTCTTTATTTAGGAAATTATAAAGAATTCCTTCTAGTCATCAGCAGTTTCAAAAACTAGTCATAGAAGGAGGGAAAATCCTATTCAGAAGATGGAGGATAGCTCCTCATTTCAGGATCACACAGAAGGATACTTCCTTCTATAAAAATAGTTTCTGCCATGTAGCTTAAGACTTACATTCTACCATGGGTTGCCACTGCAAAACGACACTGAATGTTGCAGTTAAGTTGTATAATTGAGCACACAAACACATTCTTATAAAATGTGTGCTTATATGAAACATTTTTCTAGAACATAAAACTACAGGGAAGAATGAGTGTGACATATGATTTTGCTTCCTAAGACATAATTCTGTTTAATAACATTGATTGAAGCAGGGGCTTAACACCAGGTAAGAAATACATAACATTGCATTATTTTATCTTTGATTATAAACATGAGGATTCTATATCAATTAGTAAAGTAGGAAGCATATTAATGCTGCTAAATTTTATTAAAATAGTTGAAACCTTTTATCCATTAGGTTTTCATCAATTTGTCCCTTAAAATGTGATCCAGTTTATACTAAACCGGAAAGTTTGAAGGGACTAGTAAGTGCATAAATGGGCTTTTTTCAACCATGTTTGAATGACATTTGTGGTTAGCTAGAACTCAGTAAGGCTACCTAAACCTCTATTGTTTTGTGATATTAGGCTCCAGTTTATAGAATCAGGAGAATGGACCAAACTCAGGCACTCATCTCTACTAACATTGAATCACATCTATAATTTATTTCTACAAGCTTGAAACTTTGTATTACTTGGTATGTAGATGTGTGGACACTTTGTTGACTACAGATAATGTCCTCATCCCTGCTCCAGTCAGTCATTAACTCAGAAGTGACTTTCTCTATATAGTGTCTCAAATATGGTCGATGGACTACATTTGTAAGAATTATGATGTTACTTTCCAAAATCTTAACTCAGTGTGCTATTCCAAGACTTCATTAAGTAGTGTGAAAACTTTTATCAAATTGTAATAATTCTCAGTACATATACACCCATCTACTTTTATATAGCCCTATGTCTATAGGATAGGCTTTCACCCCAGGCTTGTAGCAGAATGCCTTCTCACTCTTCATCCGTGCATGCCAGCATCCTTTATATAGCTTCATTCTTTTAGATTTCTTTATGGTTGAGGTGTTCATTTCATCCTAAATGCAAGGTCTTTCCAGGTTCAGTATTGTTTCAACCATGTTTGAATATTTATTGTTAGCTAGAACTCAGTAAGGATACCCAAAACTATATCATATTTGTGATATTAGGCTCCAGTTTACAGAATCAGGAGAGTAGACCAAACTCTGAGGCACTCAGTTCTATTCACACTGAATCACATACAGGACCAATGTTGTTAGGTTTTAAGGAAAAACAAGCGTATGGTACACTCTGCTATCAAATACAACTTTAAAACTTCCTGGAAATATTTAGTCAGTAGTCTTCTATAGAGAGAATTTTGATATATCTGGCCTCCCTATTTTCTCTCAAATATAAGAAACAAAGATTTACTGCTAGCGTTAGACCCCTTCTTCCTCTGTAACAGACCAAGGGAATTTTAAAACTCTTTCCTGAAGACATTCAGTCCTCAGGTCATGAAACCAAAACAATGATTAAATTACGAAGGTCATTATTTAGCAGTAAGTACTCTTAGAGAAGACAGGTGACATCATGACCTACCAGTAGGACAATAGAATGTAATAGGGTTAGATAAATGTGAGTGGAAGAATAATGACATCAGTAAATATGAAGGGTACCAAATACTTCACATTTTTATATTAAAGTCCATACTTGTAAGCCCTTGTTGGGGTATTCTAGAGCTTTATGATTGCCTGGCAATCACCCTACCATTGAGTACATCTTCAGCCACATTGCAACATTTTCTTTTAAAATTACCTCTTATGTTAGATAACAATCATTGGATAGATCTATAACAAGAATAAAAACTAATATAAAACAATTTGGGGTGTTAATTTAATGTTTAGTACTATCATTGATAACACTTAACAAGACTTTTAAAAAAGACCTGAAATAAATAGCAATTTTGTACTCAGTGAATACAGTTAAGTTGGTACCATTGTTAGCCACCTCCCCTACATCCTCCCCCCTCCACAGGGAACCTCCTTGTTGGAGTATATGGGTCGTGCATTATGGGGTTAGCCATCAGTTTTGGGTAGCAGGAAATGTCTGTGTATCATGACCCAATGTGTGGCTCTGACATTCTTTCCACCCCTCTTCCACAAATTTCCCTGAGTCATGTTGGGTTCATTTTAGCTCTGCTTCAGTGTTCAGATCTTGGGAGTGTCTGTGTATCTGGATATCTGGTTTGGTAGGGGTTGATTGTTCTCTGTGTCTATCTCCTTCACCATTGTGCTAGTTCCTGGTTTGCCAAGAAAACAGCATTCTTGCATCTTTCCCCAACTATTCTTAGTTTCAGCTGGGGCCCTTTTGAGCTATGATGGGGTAGTTCTCTCCTTAGGATCTACATCTACCTGAAAAAGAGAAGCAGATTCTGTAATGGAGAGTAAAGTTAGCAGAAGATAAATGGGAAAACCATTACTTTTTAGAGAGAGTTAAATAGGTGTAGGCCCACCTGTAGCCCATGATTGGTGGGAGCTTGCTAATGGAGAGCAGGCTCATTTTTGGATATGATTCTGACTTGTTTTCCAGCTCAAACTATGGGTTCCATTCCACTGAGTAGATCAGTTAGCCAAATCAAGAGCAGTTGGTGTTCCACCATGGCTGTGTGCCACTATTGCAGTTGTGTGAGCATCATGTCAGGCTGTTTGTTGCTAAGTAGGTTAGACCATGAGTTGCTTGGACAGATATTGGTCATTTTACCCCAGTCGGTCATGTAGCACCTTCCACCAGTAGATGTGCTGACTGTTAGGGAACTGACTCTCTTCCAGCTTCCAGCCTTGTCAGTCCATGTTATGTGCCAACAGCATATGGTATCTTCAGCAGTAGGGTCTTACCACTAACCTTTGGTGGGTCATCAAGAACCCTGACATAAATCTGTCATTATTTTAGGAAACCTTGTAGGTTTCTCTGATCAAAAGCTCATTGTGGAGGATATCCACCTGCTGGTACTGGAAGTTACAGGTCAGCACCCAAGACGAAGGAAGAAAAAGATAACTGATATAAAAGAGATAGTGAGATGAGAGAGAAGAGGAAGGGAGGGAGAGAAACAGAAACAAGAGGAGATAAAATCCGTCTTCATTGTACCCTCTCCAGGGCCTTGTGAATCAGGTGTTCCCTCTAAGGGCCTGTTGGAGGTTCAACCATTTGCTCTGTCTTTTAGGATGTAGAATTTTATGGTATCATTGCTGTTTGGGTTCAGTTTTGTGTTCCCCATCCTCTCCCTTCCCCTTCCCTCCTTTTCCACCCTCCCTTTTGTCTGGTCCTTGAGATGCTTGCTAGGTATGTCGCTTGGGTAGATTAAGGTTAGGAGCTGTAGATGAGTGAGACTATGCAGTGATTATCTTTCTGTGATTGGGTGAGTTCACTGAAAATGATCTGTTCCAGGTTTGACCATTTTTCTTCAAATTTCATTATGTCATTTTTCCTTACTGCTGTGTAGAGTTCCATCATGTAGATATACCACATCTTAGTTATCCAAAAAAGCTGACTATAGAGTTACCAAAAGACCCAGTTATTCCCTTACTGGGCATGTACCCTTAAAGCTCCATGCCTCAGTTCAGAGAGATTTGCTCAACCATGTTTATAGCTGCTCAATTTGTAATAGCTAATAGCTAAGGGCTGGAATCAACCCAGATATCCCTCATTAGACGAATAGATAACTGAAATAAATAGCTTTTAACATATAAAAAAACAAGGGTAGTACAGCTCAAATATTAAATGAGAGAAAGAATAATGTTAGCATATATATAAAGTATTTTGGCAATATTGTTTATATGGGACAGAGTAGCATACTTAGCCACTTGTAGGAGGCTTTCAAGAAGAGGTGTTAAGAGACAAAAACTGTGCTACATGGATATTTTACAATAGATTATTGTGAAAACTATTTTTAATATGAATTGTGTCATAAATAATTACTTACTTATTGTTATTTTTTAAATTTATCACTGTTTGTGGGGTTTACTTTTTCTTCATTTGAAAATTTATAACTCAATGAACAAGGAACTTAGGTATGACATTAATATGTCCGTAGCTCCTGGTATAAACTACCAGGAGCTTAACAGATGTCTTAGGGGAAAAAAATAAGTAAAAACATCATTGAAAAGTCATTGGCTAATTTATATAACAAAGTATATGGAAATAAAGACTATATTTGTGATCACCGGAAAAGAACTCTGCATGATTTTGAAGATATAGCCTGTGCAGTGCTTAAATGAAATGATGATAAAACATACAAAGCTAACTTGCAGGCTCCCTTTACCTTCTGTTTGTGAGTCCACATTCAGTAAAGCTAAACAGAAACAGGTTGTGAATAAAAAAGCAGCCTAGGGGACAGAAGAGATTTCTTGGTAGCATGGGTACTTCCTTAAGTTCCTCAAGTAAATTTCAATCACACCAGCAAATTGAACCCCATAAACATAATATTGAGCAGTAGACATTCCATATTAGAAGACTCCTGCTCTCATATATTAGAATTTCTACATGTTGCTTTATCCAACAGTTTCTGGCATTACTAATTGCAGAATACTGGATGTCTGTCATGGTCAGAGTCCAGAGGCGGCTTTCATGGAAGTCAGCCTGCAAGTATCACTGATGTCAATCAGCACGAAAAGGATAATGACATCCAAAGAAGCTACAAGCCAGAGACCAGAAGTATCCAAATCTTCAAGAAGATAGGCAGTAGGGATGAGAATCAATAGCCAAAGATGTACTAGAAGTTTCCAGAGACCAGAAAGTGTCAACAGGTGTGAGCCAGTATGGTTCCAGGCATTGGGGAAAAGTGGTATGGTGTGATAAGCTATGAAATCTTTAACTAATGGTTGTTTGGAAAAAAGAGAGCAGAGTTTGTGGATTTCTATAACAAATATAACTGCATCATAACCTAGGTCAAGTTTAAAATATTGAAATATTACATCATAAAATTCCTGAAAATTTGTTATTTGGCTCTTCATAACCATCTTAAGCAGTTACAGTTCACCCGTTGTGGGGAGGAGTTAGATCATATAAACATCTGCTATGAAGGACTGAGTAGAAATTCCAGTAGGGAACTCTTTAATTTCAGGTTAATGGCTTCAGACTAATGCATTTGGTCTTTATTCTGGAGAAATAATAACATGTCCTAAACTGTGAAGCTGTGATGTCTTCACACCATATTATGTACAGGGTTTATAATGCTGGGAAGAAGTTAATAAATTATAAACTCAGAGCTAAACTAGAGCTGTATATTTCAGATTGCCAGAAGAAGTACACACATAGATGTGTTTAATGAGAACTAAATTCCTTTATTTTCTCTTTCAGTGAGATTTATTTGAAATAAAATCTCATATTAGAGTAGGTATTTTATTCCATTCTCTTACTTTCCTTTATATTTGTTGAATTTGCTTTTCTAGGAGATTGTTCTTGCCTTGCCATGATACAATGTATCCTCATAAGTAAAGAGAAATTACACCAATATGCCATTATCTGCTTGGCTGTCTTTCTATCCACAAACTTATTTTTAGGTAACAGTTCTGTTTTAGTTTTTCTTTTTAGTATTTCTCAGAATATAGCCCCATAATCATCATACTATTTATACTGACTGTTACACAGCTAGTAAGGCAAAACAGAACACAATATGAACATCAACAATGGGTTGGAAAGGAAAGGAAGCAGAGACATTCTTCTTTGAAGAGCAGTTCATGTTTCATTTAAGAAAGTATATTACTAGAGCCCCAAGTTGTAAGAAGCCAATAGACAAAGATTAGCTCTTTCATATTTATAATTCTTTGGATCCTAGTTTTTATTTGTCCAACATTAATGTGAACTCTAGAATTTTTGAGAGTTCAAGTAAATTTTGGTACCTTTTAGAAAATTTCTTGCTATCTATTTGCCTTGACATTTGACAGGTCAGAAGTCTATCTTACTCATATCTTTAACACTCAGTCTGTATTTAAGAAACTCTTTCATTAATGTGTTCAACTTATCAAGTGATAAGAAGTAAATTCAAACTTCACTTCTCTCTTTCATGAAAAACATGTATCATAATTGGATGCTATTGAGGTCCATAGCATTTTGTAGGATTATTCTTGACACTGCTTGTCACATTACAATCTTCAGATAAATAAAATAACAACTCACTTCCCTTCACAACAAAGAGTACACACAGTGATAACAATGATTGGGGAATTTTGAAACTCTACTAGATTCATATGTTAATGAACAGCTGTGCTTTTTCCCAGACAGATTACTAAAGAGAAGACAATTCCCAGGTTTTTGTATAATCTAAAGCTTTTAAAGAGATTCAGACCAAGATCTGTAAGTAAATTTTTCAATTTTTGCCAGTATGTCCACCTTTATAGTTCTTAGTTATTACTCTACTAGATTTAGAAGAGCCAAATATTGTCACAGTATTATTTAACTAGTATAATTTTACCTTAATAAAGAGTTTATGTCTTCAAATACACAAAATTGTTCATGTTGCTATGATTTTTCATTGTACTGAAACATCAAAGGAAAATACAAGGGTGCATCAATAAGGAAATATCAGCATTTAAAGTAACAAAGAATATTTTCCTGTCTCCCTCCATGAGTCAAGGATGCCTTGCTACACCAGCTGCTCTAATTAGTAAATAGATACAAGATGATTAAGGCCTTTTAAACAACTACTTTCAAAAACATATTGCCTGCCCTCACAGGTGTTAAAGTTAGATGGGGAAGCAAGACATATGCACATGAAATGTAAAATAGCCACAAATTTTGAAAATAGACACACTTTTGTGTTTATTTTTTTCTGCAACTAAGTCTTCTTGAGAGTAGTGCTTTGAATTTGTGATTTCCCCCTTTGAGTATCTATTAGCATTGAAGATATAACTTATAATAAAACATCATTGCTTCTGTACATGTTTAAGGCCCAGGTCACTAGAGTCATTTTACTTCTAGATGGTCAACCTGCCAATGTGGTATAAGAATTTCTTCGCTCCGGAATTCACATGGATGAGAGTTTTTCAATGAAAGGGAATTCAAATCCTTATCATTGTCTTTCCATCTGCTGTGCCATGAATATATGAATATATCCAAACAATATTATGGTAATCAAGTCTACCAAATGGCAGGTGCCACAAAAAGTAGAACTTTCTCAAGAACTATATCTGTAAAGCATTTAAAAATAAAATCTATGAAAATAAGGTCTCAATCTATAAGTAATAGCTTCTATATTTTGTCTTTGCTCCAGCTTCTGGAGACCTAGAATGGATCTTAACAAGCACATCGCCAATCTACTCAAGGTATAAATTGAATATTTAAATGAGGCATCTTGTCAGATGCATCTTTTATTATATTTTCTAATCAAAATAAATTAATATTAGATTTCCACTCTGTGATTTCATAGCAATCAGGTTGACATGGAAAAGAATTGCCCTAACCTGCTAGAGGGAAAAAAGAAGTGTTAGTAAAAACCTATGTAGACTAACAAAATGGTAGTATTCCTTTAGCCATTTCTTCTGTGAATTTGATCATATTTGTTGATGTCTCCCAGATACAGCCCTTGGCCTTCTTGTCAATATCCTCCATCTAAACTACTTCAACCACCACCTGTTTCAGGAAATCTGTATCAAGTGTACTTATCACAATCAAGCAGAACTTTTCCAAATGTGTATGACTTTGCTTGGCTCCTGGGGAAGTAGATGGGGAGAACTACATACTCTGAAACTGGACACATAATGGCTTCGAAGTACAATTTTCTCTGAAAAGTCTAGATACACATTGTTAAATCTCTGTCTTTCAAACCCAAATGTTTAATTATCTAAAGGGCATAAGCTCCCATAGTTCAAACTGGTCCTCATATAAACTACAAATTAACATTTCCCCCCAAACAAAATAGAATTGTCTTAATTCCTTAGCTCTGAAATTGCCTTTCCTACCAAAACTCAGGAGAGAAATATAAGATATAACAGATTTCCCCCTATTTTTTCTCAAACTTTGAATTATATTACCTTCACAAATTCTATATTATATTCTTATTCCTAATGCTCTCTTTGTTTCTTTAAACTTGACCCTTATAAATGCACAATATTCAGAGAACAGTCCAAACTATCTCCTAATGATGCCTGTACTGACAGGTTCTATATTCCCAAACTAGCATTCCTGCTTGAGATACTCATCAATTTATGTGAAAATCTAAAAACAAACATTTGAATATCTAGCTTTGTATGATAGCATGATCATGACCTGATGAAGGAACCACTAGTAGACATTTGAATTACTACCAATAAAAAGTAGGTAGGAACTTAAAATCTTTGTTATATACACATGTATGTTGGTGTGCATAAAAATTGAATAAGAGTGCGAAGACTTTATAAAGCAACAGACTGTACATCATGCACTTACTTATCTTTCCTTAAAGGTTTGGGCAGGAAGAATAGTGCATGATTATATATCTTTACCCTCTGAGACTACTATGTCAATTTTACTTAGGAAATGAGACACTAAAGTGTTATTTACAGTTCACTCATGTCATGCAGAATATCCTTTATAAAGTCGTAGAGCTATTTAATAAAATATATCTATTGCCACTTTAAATGAAAGCATAAGGTCAAAATGCCAAAGGTACCAAAACATTTGCCACTGGTTTAATCATGATAGTTGGAGGCATTCTCAACAGACTTCAATAAGGTTGTTAGTGTCTCAATTTAAATTCTGCTTGGGTATTTAAAACCACCTGTTTATGCATTCAGTTTCTCGTGTTGCACACATGAATGTGTGTTTCTGCAAGCAAAACCAGATGCATTTCTAAAATGTGTCAGCACATTTTCAAAAGCCTACTGAAAATGTGTCCTCATATGTCTTCATACTTTATTATAACTTACATCAGTGAACTGTATAAACTGACTTCTTGAATATCCATTAATGCAAATTATAGGAAAACACCACAAAAAGAACCTTTATAATCTCAGATAATATGTCTTTCCTAAAATGGACCCACAGAGAATCAAGATCTTCTGGTACTTTTTCTCCTAAGGTGATCTGTGAAATAAATGTGTTTTAAAAAATTGTAAACCTTTTTAAATGCATATGTAGTAACTCCCTCTTACTCTAAATTCACCAGCTCATGCTAGGTGAAGGAAGATAAACTATATTTTTATTATAATACTTGAAAACTTTAGTTAAGAAAAAAGTATGGGAGTCTGGCACAGGTTTTAGAGGACTGTTTACTTATTCCCACAGATATATACCAAACGTCTCCACTGGCTACTTCTAAACAGCTACCTATAAGAAGTCAAGGGCTGGGTGAGTGACTTTCAACAGTTTCAAACGTTTTTGGAAAAGTTACCAAAATAAGGGAGATTTTCTGGCTACTCTCACTGTTCCTGAGCAAAGTGGTGAAATAAAAGGAGAAGCTCAGGGATTCGAATTCCAGCTGAAATGCTTCACAGATAAGTTGAAGTCATCTATGTATGTCCTGGAGAAAAGCCTTATCTGTAGTACCTGTTTGACTGAGAATGCTGAAAATAAAATAGAATATCTCTTTTTCAAACAGACCTTGTCAGAAGACCAGCACAAATGGGACCCCTAGAATTTCTATGCAACTACTGTGCAAGTGAGTGCTTTGAGTGGGAAATAGAATCTGAGAAATGGAAACAGAGAGGTATAAAAAGACACTGATGAAAGAGGAGCGCCTGAACACTAGTGAGCCTTCATAATTTTTATGCATGTGTGTACTGTGCTTGCCGTGTGCATGTATGTAGAGGCCAGAAGAGAACATATCAGGTTTCCGCCACTGTCTCTCTTCCACTTAATTCCTTAAGACAGAATCTCTCACTGAACTTGAAACTCTCATATTTTTCAGTGACTGACTTACTAGCAAGCCTCAGTGATTCTTCTATCTCTACTGCCCACAGGACTGGAGTTACAAGTATGTATCAGCGTTTCTGTAATTAAAAAACACATTTAATTAATTTATTCATTTGAGAGGAAAAGAGACAGAGAAAGAGAATGGGCATGTGAGGGTCTCTAGCCACAGGAAACAAACTCCAGACACATGTGCCACTTTTTACATCTGCATGAGTACATGGGAATTGAACCTGGATCCTTAGGCTTCCAGGAAAAACCCCTTAACCACTAAGCCATTACTCCAGCCTGACAACCAGGTTTTATGTAGTTGGTGGGAAATTAACTTAGGGTGAACCAGGCTTTCCCAGGCTCCCTGGCTTTCATAGCAACTATTTGTACCTATTGAGCCATCCCCCAGCCCTAGAAAAATTTCTTATCAATGAAAGAGGTCTGTCCACATCAGGATTCACCTTCACCAACTTTCATTGCTTCAAGATCTATACCTATACTCAATTGCCAGAACACTCTTTTTAAAACTTGTAGTTCAAAGTGTAATGCATAAGGAACTGTGTTGTATTCAAAGGAAGCATTATCTATATTTTACCTAAGTAATTCTCTAGGAAACATGTAGGCCAGTTGAAAATAAAGGTTTAGTATAGAAGTAGCATGAACATGAATCAAAACAAATTATCATCATGAACTCAGTAAGCAATTATTTTATTGTAATATAAGAATTGGGGTTAAAAATAACTCCAATAGCTTATTTGTATGTTTGGCTAAAACCTGAACCAAAACTGCTCTATAATGACTGGAATTGTTTAAATTGCTTTGGATTAATATACAGAAGACTATTCAAGAGAAATGAAATACTAGAGAGGATTTTCCACTCAAGTACTACTCTGGGATGAAGAGATGGCTAAGTGGTTGAAGGTGCTTGCTAGAAAAGCAAACAAGCCTGGGTCTAGTTCCCAAGCCACTCATGCAAGCCAGATGCAAAAAGTAGTGCAAATATCTGTTGCTTCTTCACAGTCCCATGAGTCGCCAGCATTCCACCCCCCTACGCAAATAAAGTATAAAAGGTCAAAATCTTAAAAAAAAAAGAAGTACTCATTCACAGTGAGGAGGTTCTATAAGACATACCTTTCATCATTGTTGTGCAAAATAGATTTGTGAAGGAAAACTAGAAATTCTGAAAAGCCTCTTTTTTTGCCACTATTCCATATAGGTTCATAGTGAAAACTCAGAAACCTGAATGTGATGGGTGTCACTGGAACTTCAAATGGTAGAGAGAAATAGTGTGCTCAGATCCCAGGAGCAAAGTGGGTATAACTTCTGTCATGAACAGTAAGTGCAGAGCAAGGGACAATCAAAATAATCATAATGATATCAATTATCACCTGGCTAGTTCATTTTTGAATTGAAACTTTCCTAGAAGGAAGGAGAAGGGTGATTCATAAGACTCAGTGGTAAATGAAACAGTCAAGGCCCAGGAAACTCCTGAAAGTTACAGTATTCCCAATATCTCTATCTAAGTTTATAACTTCCTTAAACAATTTGTGGGAAGCAGAAACTCTCCAACTGCCTAAACTTCCTATATATTTTATGCAGGGAGCTCTATATTGTGGTGGGCTTTTCAATGAGGCAGCAACGTTTGAGTTGTCCATTTTCATATACCCTGATACCTGTGATATTGTTAATGATCTAGCAGGTTACCACATCCCACTTTGATCATATCACTTCCCAATTTCATAGAGGTCTTAATCACTTTCCTCATCCACAAGATATCACACTAGTCAATTATAGTGATGGTATTATGCCAACAGGACCTACCGAGAATTATTGGCAGAACATGCATGTTTTAGAGTTAGGAAAATGTTTGGCTGATAAATTTGAAAAAATTCCAATATTCTACTTTAGTGAAATTTCTAGGGAGTTTGTTGTTTTTAATTTGTCAAGATACAGTTAATGCCGGGTGTGGTGGCGCACGCCTAGAATCCCAGCACTTGGGAGGCAGAGGTAGGAGCATTGCCATAAGTTCGAGGCCACCCTGAGACTCCATAGTGAATTCCAGGTCAGCCTGAGCTAAAGTGAGACCCTACCTCCAAAAATCAAAAAAAAAAAAAAAAAAGAAAAATAAAAAAGGATACAGCTAAAACATAGGCATGGACCCTAATGCTATTTACAAATTTTGGAGGCAGTCCAGTACTCAGTGGAGTGTGGTATTAAGGACCATTTACTGAGGGCCATGGAAAGTTTCTTGTTTTGAATGGGACCCAGTATAGGAGGCATTTCAAGTTGTCCATTTTCTGTAAACCACTCTACCACTTTCCATATAATCTCATACATTCAGTGGTGCTATGCATCACAGAGAGGTGTTATGTAAAGCCTTTGTAAGATCGATATAGGTTTTAATTTCATCACAGGCCTTTAGCACTTTGGAATAAAGCCTTACCTCCCTCTATGGATAACTCTCTTCTTAAAAAATAATAGCACTTGATCTACTGCTGGCCCTTAGTAAAGACCAAGCACTTGTTTGTGAGCCATGTAGCTCCATATTACCTAAACTGTACACCATAGAGTTTAATGACTCATAGATAGTAAACTGGGTATGCAGAACACTCCATCTTCAAATGGAAGAGGTGTTTGTATGAGTGAGTCAAAACAAATCCTGAGAGCACAAGTTATGAGACAAATCAGCCCAGGTAGCCTTGATGTCCACTCCCACTCTGCTTTCTTTCCCCTAATGCATGTTGGTTGCCTCATGGGTTGTTACCTATGATAAATTGATAGGAAATGGAAACTGTTCAGACATGTTTACACATGTGCAGGTACCATTAAAAAGTGTACATTCATAATGTTATAGCTGACCCCCCCCACACACACACACATGCCCTGCAACCTTCTTAAAGTACAATGTTTCAGAACTTATACCAGTGGGCACAACTTCAACCATGTGACTGGCTTTCACTTTCCTTTGAAAGAGAATGTAAAGCTATGCAACTGGACACCCCCAATGGAGTAGGATGGAATGCCTCTCAACTTTCACATATGCTTAACTGGGCTACAACTAACACAGAAATCTTATTCAATATAATCAGTCAATTAATTTAGCCCATATTTCCTTTTTTCTGCCTTTCATGAGTAGCTTTTATAATTTCATGTAGAACATCATGTAATACCTTTAAAATATTGAACCATATTAATAAGTGATTGCTTTCATGTAACTATAGCTTCATGGTCCACAACTTATATGCATTTACTCAATGTTTGAGGTTGATGAACATTAACAGGCTTCAGAAAATGTTCTGTTCAGAGACACAATGACACTTGGGTACATGTTAAGAACAAGGGCTCTAGGAATATACTCCAGGCCTTCTGAAGCAGCAATGTGTATTTTGACCATCCATCCTGGCAATTCTGCTGAAGAATAGCCTTGAGAGCAGCTACCCTAGGTTGAATGAACCATTGGAGTGGGGAATTGAAGGAGGTGTGGTTCAGTGGGCATATGCACTTGAAGGATTTGGCTTGTCCCTGGACTCTCCTCTCTTTGTCTTCATTCTTCCTCCCTCTCTCACTTTGCTTCCTCTGTGCCATAATGTTGGCGGCTTTGCCTCCTCATGCCCTCCCTTCTTGCCATAATGTTCTGCCTTGTCCTAGGCCCAGAAGTATGAGGCCAGAGTACACTGGACTGAAGGCCAAGAAATCATGAGTTAAAACAAATCCCCCCTATTTTAAGATGGTGTCACAGAAACAGAAAATGACTACCAGGATGTTCTGAAGAGAACCTGAACACAGAAGGGAGGAATAGAACCAAAGCAAAAGCTGAATCTATTCTCAGTGTGATCTGTGCAACAAATGTGCTGACCCAATAGATGAGAATTTGAGGCTCATTAGCAGACCTGTTTTTACTCTGGAATTACCATACCTCTCCTGGTACATAGATATTCATGCATAAGGCAGCCTGAGAGGCAAAAGGCCACATTCAGGATGGCGCTGCTGCCAGCCTTGGGCACCTAACCTCCCCAGTGTTTGAGTGGTGTGCTTTGTCGAGGGATTATATAAGAACATGAATGAGACTCAAGTCTGTGTTTTTGTTGTTGTTATTGTTGTTGTTTATTTATTTATTTACTTTATTTTCTTTTTTTCATTTATTTTTTTATTAATTAGTTTTGTACTCAGTGAATACTGTCAATTTGGTACCATTGTTAGGCTCATCCATGTCCTACCCCCTCCCCCTGGACTCTCCTTGTTGAGGTATATGGGTCATGCATTCTGGAGTCAGCCAACAGTTATGGGTAGGATAAATGTCTCTGCATATCATGACCCAACATGTGGCTCTGACACTGTTTACACCCCCTCCCCCGCAAAATTTCCCTGAACCATGTTGGGTTCATTTTGGGTCTGCTTCAGTGATGAGGTGTGGGGGTCTCTGAGGCTCTGGCTCTCTGATTTGGTAGGAGTGGATTTTTCTCTGTGTTGATCTCCTTCCCCCTTCTGCTGGTACCCGGTTCACCAAGAAAACAGCCCCCTTGCTTGTTTCTCCAATTTTACTTAGTTTCAGCCGGGGCCCTTTTGAGGTATGATGGTGTGGCTCTCTCCTTAGGATCTACATCTATCTGAAAAAGAGAAGCAGATTCTCCAATGGAGAGTAAGTTAGCACCAGACAAATGAGACACTCTTACTTTTTTATAGAGAATTTAATAGGTTTAGGCCCTCTTGTAGCCCATGATTGGCTTGTTAATGGAGAGAGAGTTTATGTTTGGATATGGTTCTGAATTGTTTCCCAGCTCCAGCTATGGGTCCTGTACCACTGAGGAGATCAGTTAGCAGAATCAAGAGCAGTTGGTTTCCCACCATGACTGTGTGCCACTATTGCACTTGTGTGAGCATCACGACAGGTTATTTGCTGCTAAGTAGGTTAGACCATGAGTTGCTTGGACAGATATTGGTCATTTTCCCCCAGTTGCCCATGTAGCACCTTCTGGCACTAGATGCGCTGACTGTCTGGGGACTCTCTCTTCCAGGTTCCAGCCATGTCAGTCCATGTTATGCCATTCCATTTTACGTGTCAACCACATAAGGTATCTTCAGCAGTAGTGTCTTACCACTAACCTTTGGTGGGTCATCAGGTACTCTGACAGAAATCTGTCTTTCTTGTAGGAAAGCTTTTAGGTCTCTCTGATGAAAAGCTCATTGTAGATGATAGCCACATGCAGGTACTGGGAGTTACAGGTCAGTGCCCACTAAGAAAAGGAAGAAAAAGGAAACTAATATAAAAGAGTTAGAAGAAAGAGAGAGAGAGAGTGAGAGAGAGAGAGAAAGAGAGAGAGAAAGAGAGAGAGAAAGAGAGAGAGAAAGAGAGAGAGAGGCTGTAGAAGATTAAGGTTAGTCTTCATCATAACCTCTCCAGTGTCTTGTGGCTCAGGTGTTCTCTCTAAGGGCCTGGTGAAGGTTCAGCCATTTGGTCTGCCTTTTAGGATGTAGAATTTTATGGTACCATTGCCGTTTGGGCTTAGATTTGTGTTTCCCACCCCCTCTGTTGCCCTCCTCTCCCTCCCCACCCATCCTATTGTCTAGTCCACAAGGTGCTTTTTGGGTATGTAAGGCATCTTGGGTAGATTCAGGTTAGGTGCTGTAGATGAGTGAGACTATGTGGTCATGTTTTTTCTGCGATTGGGTAAGTCCACTGAGAATGATCTGTTCCAGGTTCAACCATTTTTCCTCAGACTTCATTGTGTCATTTTTTCTTACTGCTTTATAAAATTCTGAAGAATGGATAACTAAGATGTGGTATATCAAGCCTGTGTTTTATCTCGCATAATATCTACAGGAAACAGAGTTAAAGTTTCTATGCATACACTCTTTTGTAAAACAACAGAAGATTTCTTCAATAGAAAGAAAAATTCAAGCCGGGCATGGTGGTGCACGCCTTTAATCCCAGCACTCAGGAGGCAGAGGTAGGAGGATCACTGTGAGTTCGAGGCCACCCTGAGACTCCATAGTGAATTCCAGGTCAGCCTGGGCTAGAGTGAGACCCAACCTCGAAAAACCAAAAAAAAAAAAAAAAAAAAGAAAAATTCAAAGACAAAAAATTCCAGTGCCTTCAATACAATGTTAATTATTCCTTTAGCCAGGTGAGTAATTTGCCATATTTCCCACATTTTCATTAATTCTTACCAATCTATTTTATCCTGAGTCTTTTCTAATTTAAAATATGTTTTTATGAAATGACCTCTTGACCACATAATAGAACTATCCTCTTATCTATTAATTCCTCCAAATCCAGGATATTTTAAATGTTCAAGCCCTATTTGGTCTGGAAGATTATTCTGTGACTTATGACTGTACTCCTACAAGTTGGTAGTATGTTCATCATAGAATCATAAATTAAGCCATAATCCTAAATAAATTGCTCAATAATCATTTAAGCTTCCAGCAGTTTGATTAAGAATGCAAAGGATTAAGAGGAGTTCTCATGACCAAGTATCTGGGGACAAAAGGCAGTGGTTTCAATTTTTTTTTTGTTTTAAATATCTACATTTGGAGTTATTAATACTAAATGTTTTCAGCACCTCTTTCAGAAGAAAATGCAAATGCTAAA
This sequence comes from Dipus sagitta, assembly GCA_036346955.1. Taxonomy (NCBI): domain Eukaryota; kingdom Metazoa; phylum Chordata; class Mammalia; order Rodentia; family Dipodidae; genus Dipus; species Dipus sagitta. Next base: position 57,420,598 of record CM070775.1, on the reverse strand, counting down.
ATTAGTTCTGAACAATTATTAAGGCATGTTATAAGCAGTTTATAAATAAGCATAGGTGAAATGCTCTATTGATTTTGAAAATAGCCTTCAATGAGTTAGAAGTCTTTTGTAAATCTGTAGTTAGAATCTACTGATATAGAGAAGTGATGTTCTTGTACTATATTGGTAAGTCCATGTGTCTCCTCACACCCTTTTAAATAGCTACATTAAGTCTCTGCTTCAGACATTATTTTCCAGAGTTAGAATCAAGATATTTTCCTATAGGCTTATTTCAAATGGTTCTTTTGTAATTATTTTAGTTTCATCTTTTTCTTTTCATCAATCTATTTAGGACGGTTCTCTGTTTTTTTTTTTTAACATATTTTTGTCTTTTTATTTTGAGGTATGACTTAAAGAGGACAAGAATAATTAATATTGCCGTGTTAACAATCTAATAATGCTGTTGCTTGGGAGTTGGTGCCTGCTTGAAGTTGTGCTATTTTCTTCTCAACTCAAGTAAGACTCCTTATGATTGTGTGTGAAGTGACATACCAGTTTTGGTTCAACCATGCATTCTGGCAAAAACAAACAAATAGCAAGAAACAAAAATATGTAATTCTAATGTATGCTCCAAGAAATGAGATATGGGGCAGCATACTTAAATATTACTTTCTTCTCTATATATTGAGGGTTAAAAATGTTCTTTGTGTATTGTATTCACCTTAATACTCCATGTATACATCTCCATAGCAACCAATTTCTGTATACAATATCTTTTTATTGATGTCAGTCCCTTGTCCAGGAAGCTAAACTTCCCAAGTCCCTATCATTTCCTAGTTGACATTCCAGAGCCAATGATGGAACTATGAACACAGAAGTCTGACTGCTTGGATACAAAGGATGCAACTCTGGTAGCAATGTGAGCTCTCCATACAGACTAGGTCAGGAATAGCCTTACTCTCTGCTTCTGGGTTTTGATCTCTTCATTTTCTTTCTCTCTTACTGATCATATTACCTTAGCAATACTATGGTAAAACATCTCATGAAACTGCACTCTTAGGCTCTGCTTCTAGGACATCTAACCTAAAAATGCTGCTACTATGAATGGTTCTAGAAAGCAAATGTAAAAGGCAGGCCTATGGAGTTGGGCTACTTCTAGTCGTCACTATTGGAAACTCCCATGAGTGGTTATAAGGCTGAGCATCAGATCTGTGTATATGATTCATAGCTCATGAACTTAAACCGTCACTCAACCAATGGGATCACATGAAGCTGAAGAGTTTCTTTACAGACAAGCAAACAATAAGCAAAGCCAATAGATCACCCAAAGAATGGGAGAAAATATTTGTGGGTTATCCAACTGATAGAGGCCTAATCTCTAGAATCTACAAGAACTCAAAAACCTAAACAGTAAGAAGTCAAACACCCCACTCACAAAATGGGGCAAAGAGCTGAACAGGCAGTTTACAGAGGAAGAAATACAAATGGCAAACATACACTTAAGAAAATGTTCATCATCCCTAATCATCAGAGAAATGCAAATTAAAACAACTATGAGATTCCACCTTACCCCAATAAGGATAGCAAACATCAAAAAATCAAATAAAAATAAATGCTGGTGAGGATGTGGAGAAGTAGGAACACTCATCCACTGTTGGTGGGAATGTAGGATGGTACAACCACTTTGGAAAGCAATATGGAGACTTCTGAAAAAGCTGAGTATAGAGATACCAACAGACCCAGTTATTCCCTTACTGAGCATCTACCCTAAAACCTTCAAACCACAGGCTAGAGAGATTTGCTCAACCATGTTTATAGTGGCTCAATTTGTAATAGCTAAGAGCTGGAATCAACCCAGATGTCCATCACTAGAAGAATGGATAACTAAGATGTGGTATATCTACACAATGGAATTCTATACAGCAGTAAGAAAAAATGACACAATGAAATTTGAGGAAAAATGGTTGAACCTGGAACAGATCATTCTCAGTGAACTTACGCAATCACATAAAAAAAAAGCCACATAGTCTCACTCATCTACAGCACCTAAACTGAATCTACCCAAGATACCTTACATACCCAGCAAGCACCTCCTAGACTAGACACTAGGATGGAAGGGGAGGGAGGGGAGGGCATCAAAGGGGTGGGAGACACAAATCTAGACCCAAATGGCAATGGTACCATAATTTTCTACTTACGAAAAGACAGACCAAATGGCTGATCCTTCACCAGGCCCTTACAGGGAACACCTGAAACACAAGACACTGGAGAGGGTAAGAACAAGACTAACCTTAATCTTCTACATCTTCCCTCCCTCACTTCCCCTCTCCCTCTCTCTCTCTCTCTCTTATCTCTAGCTCTTATATATTAGTTATCTTTTTCCTCATTTTCTTAGTGGGCACTGACCTGTTTCTCCCAGAACCAGCATGGGGCTATCATCCACAATGAGCTTTTGATCAGCGAGACCTACAAGGTTTCCTAAAAGACACAGATTTCCGTCAGAGTACTTGATGACCCACCAAAGGCTAGTGATAAGACCCTACTGCTGAAGGCACCTTATGTGATTGACATGCAAATTAGAATGGCATGGCTGGAAGTTGGAAGAAAGTCAGTCCCCAGACAGTCAGCGCGTCTAGTGCCAGAAGGTGCTACATGGGTGACTGGGGGAAATTGACCAATATCTGTTGAAGCAATGCATGGTCTAACCCACTTAGCAGCAAATAACTTGTTGTGATGGCCACACAAGTGCAGTGGTGGCACACAGCCATGGTGAGGAACCAACTGCTCTCAATTTGGCTAACTGATCCCCTGACTGGTATGAGACCCATAGCTGGAGCTGGGAAACAAGTCAGAACCATATCCAAACACAAGCCCACTCTCCAATATCAAACTACCATCAATTGTGGGCTACAAGAGGGCCAACACCTATTAAATTCTCTACAAAAAAAAGGGGGGGGGGTTATCTTATTTGTCCTGATGCTAACTTACTCTCCGTTGGAGAATCTGCTTCTCTTCTTCAGATAGATGTAGATCCTAAGGAGAGAGCCACCCCATCATACCTCAAAAGGGCCCCGGCTGAAACGAAGAAAAATTGGAGAAACAAGCAAGGGGGCTGTTTTCCTGATGAACCGGATACCAGCACAAGGGTGAAGGAGATCAGCACAGAGAAAAATCAACTCCTACCAAATCAGAGAGCCAGAGCCTCAGAGGCCCCCAACACCTCATCATTGAAGCAGACCAAAAATGAACCCAACATGGCTCAGGGAAATTTTGCGGAAGAGGGGGCGGAAACAGTGTCAGAGCCACATGTTGGGTCATGATATGCAGAGACATTTAGCTTACCCATAACTGTGGGCTAACTCCACAATGCATGACCCGTATACCTCAACAAGGAGGGGCCAAGGGGAGGGGGTAGGTCATGGATGAGCCTAATAATGGTACCAAACTGACTTTAAAAATAAATAAATAAGTAAAAAAAAAAAGACATTCACCGACAGTAGAAAATGAAATTCACAAGGCTTGAGCATAGTTTCTGGCCTATTAAAGAGGGAAAAATTGCAAACTAAGCAAACTCTACTAGGGATTTAAAACAAAACCTCATACTTAAGATATCTTTTCAGCAGCACTTAAAGTTCCCTGGCCTCTGGCTGGCACAGGTGAAATCCAAGCATTGTATCATTGATTAACTTAAATTAGCCCATTGCATATGTTGGAAAAGTACCACAAACATACGTGATTTATAGCCTATATCTATACTTCTTGTACAGTGATTTAGAAAATGAACAATATTGTTAGACTATTTCCAACACAAAAATATATGGATGTGAGCCGGAAAACATTTAAAGGTATTCCCTACATATAGTATTCTGAATTTCTTTTTAATTAACAACTTCTATACTTAAAGATAATAAACCATGGTATTTCCCTCCCCTCCCCCCAACCCTGAGGTCCCATTCACAACTCTGCTCTCCATCTTATCGCCTTCTTTCTCCATTAGTCTCTTTTAATTTGATGTTACCATCTTTTTATCCTATTATAAGGGTTTTGTATAGGTATTCCCAGTCACTGCAAGGTCTTGGATATCGAGGCCAATTTCTATATAGACAGTTGTATGTAAGGAGTGGGACCTTTCCTTTGGCTCTTACATTGTTTCTGCCACCTCTGATCCTGAGCCTTGAAGGATGTGAAATGTTTCAGTGCTGGACATACCTCTGTCCCTTCTCAGCACTATGTTGCCTTTTGGGTCATTCCAGTGGTCATCACTATCTGAAAAGAGAATCTTCTCTAACTAGAAGTGAGAGTAGGATTAATATATAAATATGAATATTAAGTGTAGTGCTTTTAGGGCAATTTGGTGAGAGTAATATATGCATTTATCCAGACAAGAGTAGGCTTTATACCTCTAAAGCTCATGACTTCCCCTGCCATAGGCTTTTGATTAGGTTTTCAGTACCGCACATGCACTCCCTCCCATAGAGCAGGCCTTGACTCCAATTAAAGAGCAGTTAGTTTCCCCCCAGAGCAGACATGCTACTATTGTACTCGTTCAGTCATTTGGCCTGTCTGACCAAACTTGAGGTTTCTAGTGCCCACTGTTTTCACTGCTGATGAATTCTGTCTCCCATAAGACTGCATACAATGCAACTTTTTACAGTTTTCACTTTGCTGGGCCACAGGGAGAAGGTTTTCTGCTCAGCACCAGCTTGATTTCTCAGTCACTTTGCCACTCAGGCATAAGAAGTCTTCAGCAATAGGGTCTTACCATCTCTTCCTCTTGGGAAACCAAGGGCCTTGGCAATAGTCTATAATGTTTTGGAGCCAACAGGGACCTCCCTGGCCAACAACTCACTGGAAGGTATCCCATCCCTGACACTGAAAATTTTCTATTAACAATCTATGGATTTTGGATGTGTCATTATTCAAAAAACAGGTTTTCCTATGTCTTATTCAGAATATCTTGAATTTTGATTAACCCACCCCTCCACTCTTCTTTTATACAATCTCTTCCCCTGACCTCACTTAGTCCCTCCCTGAAATCGGTTCTTCTACTTACACTTATACAATACCATCCCCTTAAGAACTTCCCTCTCCTCCCTCCCTTATAGCCTTTTTCTAGCGAATGGGCCTCTGGTACTGATTTTTGGTTCCAGAGCTCACACAAGTCTATACATTTGTAGCTAGGATCCACATATGAGAGAGATCATGTGATTTTGATTTTCTGGGCCAGGGCTACCTCACTTAGTATAATTCTTTCCAGATCCATCCATTTCCCTGAGAATTTCATAATTTCATTTTTCTTTACTGCTGAATAGAACTCCATTGTGTAAATGTACCACATCTTTATTACCCATTCAGCTGTGGAAGGACATGTAGGCTGGTTCCATTTCCTAGCTATTGTGAATATAGCAATAATAAACATGGATATGCATGTATCTCTAAGATGGTGAGAAGAGTCAATAGGATAAATGCCTATAAATGGTATAGCTGGATAATATGGTAAATCTATTATTAGGTGTCTCAAGAACCTCCACACTGATTTCCACAATGGCTGTACCACATTACATTCATTCCCACCAACAGTGCAGAATGTTCCCCTATTACCACACTGTCACCAAGATTTATTGTCATTTGTTTTTTGATGGTAACCATTCTGACAGGAGAGAGATAAAATCTCATGGTATTTTAATTTGTATTTCCCTGATGGCTAAGGATGTAGAACACTTTTCTAAATATTTATATGCCATCTGTATTTCTTCCAATGAGAACTCTCTATTTAGTTCCATAGCCCATTTTTTAATTGGGTTGTGTGATTTTTGATTGCTCTGTTTTTTGAGTTCTTTGTATATTCTGGATATTAATCCTCTGTTGATGTGTAGCTGACAAAGATTTTCTCCCATTCTGTAGGTTGTCTCTTTGCTCTATTCAGTTCCCTTTCTTGTTTGAAAGCTTTGTAATTTCATGAGATCCAGTGGTTGTTTACTGGTTTTATTTTCTGAGCAATTGGGGTTATATTGAGAAAGTCATTACCTATGCCACTATGTTAAAGGGTATCCCCTACCGTTTCACTAGCAATTTCAGAGTTTGGGGTCTGATATTAAGGTCTCTGACCCACTTGGATTTTATTCTTTATTTATTTATATTTTATTATACATTTTTTTTCTTTTTTTTCTTTATTAGTTAGTTTTGTATTCAGCAAATACAGTCAGTTTGGTACCATTATTAGGCTCATCAGTGACCTACCCCCTCCACTTGGCCCCTCCTTGTTGAGGTATATGGGTCATGCATTGTGGAACTAGCCCACAGTTATGGGTAAGGTAAATGTCTCTGCATATCATGACCCAACATGTGGCTCTGACATTCTTTCCACCCCTGATTACGCAAAATTTCCCTGAGCCATGTTGGGTTCATTTTTGGTCTGCTTCAGTGATGAGGTGTTGGGGCCCTCTGAGGCTCTGGCTCTCTGATTTGGTAGGAGTTGATTTTTCTCTGTGTTGATCTCCTTCCCTCTTGTGCTGGTATCCGGTTCATCAGGAAAACAGCCCCCTTGCTTGTTTCTCCAATTTTTCTTCGTTTCAGCCGGGGCACTTTTGAGGTATGATGGGGTGGCTCTCTCCTTAGAATGTACATCTATCTGAAAAAGAGAAGCAGATTCTCCAACAGAGAGTAAGTTAGCACCAGGACAAATGGGATAACCCTTACTTTTTTTTTATAGAGAATTTAATAGGTGTAGGCCCTCTTTTAGCCCACAATTCATGGTAGCTTGATATTGTAGAGTGGGCTTATGTTTGGATATGGTTCTGACTTGTTTCCCAGTTCCAGCTATGGGTCCTGTACCACTGAGGGGGCCCTTACAGGGAACACCTGAACCACAAGACACTGTAGAGGGTAGGATCAAGACTAACCTTAATCTTCTACATCTTCCCTTCCTCCTTTTTCCTCTCCCTGTCTCTCTCTCTTCTCTCTAACTCTTGTATATTAGTTATCTTTTTCCTCATTTTCTTAGGGGGCACTGACCTGTAACTCCCAGAACCAGCATGGGGCTATCATCCACAATGAGCTTTTGATCAGAGAGACCTACAAGGTTTCCTAAAAGCAGACAGATTTCTGTCAGAGTACTTGATGACTCACCAAAGGTTAGTGGTAAGACCCTCCTGCTGAAGACACCTTATGTGGTTGACATGCAAAATAGAATGGCATGGCTGGAAGTTGGATGAGAGTCAGTCCCCAGACAGTCAGTGCGTCTAGTGCCAGAAAGTGCTACATGGGCGACTGGGGGAAAATGACCAATATCTGTCGAAGCAACGTATGGTACAACCTACTTAGCAGCAAATAACTTGTTGTGGTGCCCAGACAAGTGCAGTAGTGGCACACAGCCATGGTGGGGAACCAGCTGCTCTCAATTTATTATATTTTATTCTTTATTTACTTATATTCATTGTGCATGGAGAAAAACAAGGATATATTTTCCTCTTTCTACATATAGATATCCACTTTTCCCAACACTACTTCTTGAATAGGCTGTCTTTTTGCCAATGAATGTTTTTGGCATTTTTGTCAAAAAACAGATGGCTGGGTTAACATCTGTGTCCATTATTCTGTTCCATTGGTCTACATGTCTGTCTTTGTGCCAATATCATGCAGTATTTATTGCTATGGCTTTGTAATGTAGCTTAAAATTAGGTATGGTGATACCACCAGCCTTTTTTTTTTTTTCTTCTCAAAATTACTTTGGCTACTCAAGGTTCTTTTTGTGCTTCCAAATTTTAAAAATTTTAGGATTTTTTTTTTCTATTTCTGTGAAGAATGCCATTGGAATTTTAGTGGGGATTGCATTAAATGTGTAGATTACTTTTGGTAAGACTGATATTTTCCAAGCATATGGAATGCCTTTTCATTTCCTTGTGTCTTGTGCATTTTCTCACTTGAGTATTTTAAAGTTCTCATTGTAGATATCCTTCACTTCCTTGGTTAAGTTTATTCTGAGGTACTTTATTTATTTATTTATTTATTTAATGAGGCAATTGTGAATGGGAGAAATTTCCTGATTTCAGCCTCCACATGTTTTTTGTTAGTATATAGGAAAGCTACTGATTTCTGTGTATGTGTTTTGTATCCTGCAATGTTGGTAAAAGTATTTATCAGCTCTAACAGTTTGCTGGTAGAATCTTTAGGATCCTTTATGTATACAATCATATCATCTGGAAATAGTGACAATTTGATCTTTTCCTTTCCTATTTGTATCCCTTTTATGAGTTTCTCTTGCCTTCTTGCTATAGCTAAAACTTATAGTACTTTATGAAATTAAAGTTGGGACAGTACACACCCTTGTTATGTTCCTGAATTCAGTGGAAATGTTTCAAGTTTTTCTCCATTTAGTATTATGTTGGCTATTGGTTTGTTATTAATAGCTTTTATTATGTTGAGATATGCTCCTTCTATTCCCAGTTTCTGTAACATTTTTACCATGAAAGGATGTTGGATTTTGCAAAATGCCTTTTATTCATCTATTAAGATGATCATGTGACATTTGTCCTTCAGACCATTTATATGTTGTGTTACATTTATCAGTTTGAGTAGGTTGAACCATCCCTACATCCCTGGGATAAAGCCAACTTGGTCAGGGTGAATGATCTTTCTGATATATTCTTGTACTCTGTTTGCCATTATTTTGTTCAGAATCTTCGCATCTATGTTAATGAGGTAGATTGGTCTGTAATTTTCTTTTTTTTTCTTTCTGTCTTTGTCTTGTTTTGTTATGAGGGTGATCATGGCTTCATGCAAGGAGATTGGTAGAATTCCTTCCTTTTCTATTTTTGGAAAAGTTTGAGAAGCAGTTATGTTAGTTCTCCCATGAAGGTCTGGTAAAATTCACCAGTGAATCCATCTGGGCCTGGACTTTTTTTGGTTGGAAGACATTATATAACTGCTTGGATCGCCATACTTGTTAAAGGTCTACTTAAATGGTTTATCTCATCTTGATTTAGTTTTGGTAGGTCACATGAATCAAGGAAATCATCCATTTCTTTCACATTTTCAAACTTAGAGTCCTATATATTCTTAAAGTATGTCCTCATAATTTTGTGAATTTCTTTGGTATCTGTTGTAATGCTGCCTGTTTCATCTCTAATTTTATCAATTTTTGTCTCTTTTCTCTTTCTACTGGTCAAACTTGCTAAATGTTTATCAATCTTGTTTATCCTTTCAAAAATGAACTCTTTGTTTCATTGAATCTTTGGATTTTATTTTTTGGGGGGAGGGTCTATTTCATTAATTTCTGCCCTAATCTTTATTATTTCTTCTCATCTACTGATTTTTGGGTTGCATTTTTCTTCTTTTTCTAAGGCATTAAGGTGAAGCATTACATTGTTTATTTGTGAACTCTCAGTGTTGTGTGCTGTCGAGCTGGAGCTCTGATCAGCTGTACTTGCTGCACTGCCACTGGGGGCTGAATGCTGGAGGTTTGTGGTTCTGATGGTGCAGGTTGGGAAAGTTCACACTTCTGGAGTTGCTCACTCAGTTCCACCTGTATACCTTTCAGTGGCTTCTTAGTTGATCTCAGCTGTGTTTCCTTCAGATTCCTTAACTTTTCAAGAAGGCTGATAAAGTTGAAAAATCCCCTTGTTTGGTCTTTGCTGCTGCTGCCCTTTGGTGTGCCTGGTAGGGAGGTGATGGGTGGGTGCATGGATCATGCAGATAGGCAGCTGCAAGCACCTCATTGGGACTCTGGCCTTTTTCTTCCTTTCTGGTGGAGCTTGGTCTCTCTGGCTTCTCTGCTATGTCTAAGAATATCCTAGACTCCTCCACTTTTCAGAGAAGAGAGTATTTTGCAGGGGTTTTGCTTAAATCCCTCCCTAGGCTGGTTTGGCATGGCTCCTATGCTGCCATCTTACCTGGAAGTCCCTGTGTTGTGAGTTTTAACTGACAATTTAACTGCCTTCTTTCCTGTGGAAGGAAAGGTCTATTGTACATTTGTTAACAAAGCAATATCATTTAATTCTCATGATTCACCTAGGGAAGAAGAAAGTCATCATGACCATTTTATGAATCTATATCAAAAAGTGTTTTCTTATGCACAATGATATAAAAGACCATGTGCAGAGTCATGTGATGAAGCTAAAACTCATAGAAATCCCCATTCCTTGCAGACTGCAGCATTTCTCTTTTTATAGAGGCTACATATGGCTCTCTCCTCTTCCAAAAGGCCAAAGAGCTTTTCAGTATATAGTTTTTGTTCTTTTTCTTTTCTTTTCTTTTAAATAGAGGGGAGATATATAGTCTTCATATGTTCTACATTCCACTGTAATGGAGGAATGACTCTGCAAAATGTCCTGAAAACTAACCTGTGTAATCAGGTATGAGCAACATAAGTCTCCAGGATAAACAACAATCTTTGGTTTAGACCTGACCTGTAGCGACACATGGAAGTAGAGATGTTCTCTTGGGCTAAAGGAAATATTATTGGATCAAAAGTGAGGAGACTACTGGGGAAAAATTTATATAAAAACAATAAAAGAATGAAGGAGAAATGGGAGAAAGCTAGCTTCTTTTAGGTAGTTTTTGTTAGAAATAGTGGCCCAGAAGGAGATGATACCCTACATTTCACATGCCAGTCCTCCCCTGCACAAATCAAACTCTTAGTAGGAATGGAACTCATGACTGATGGAGACTCACAAACAATACTCATCTAAAACTGCCTACAGTGCTCCCTTCTGCCCACAGTCTAGCATACTACCTAGGGGGGCTGGCTCTGGGATCCTCCCTCCAAATCTACAAACCAATCTGGTTGTTGCCTTATATACTTTAATCTGACAAAAGAATACATTTTCTATACTATAAAGACTGAGGCCTTATTCCTGTCTCTCTTCCTACCTCTCCTCTCTCTGATAACCAGAATACACATGAATCTGGTCTCTTTCCCCACCCAGCTTGGCTGGGTAGAGGTGAGAGAATAACAATATTCTTGGTATCCAGAAACTTTTCTGCTTGCCTCTGCTTTATAGTTTAGGGTAATGTCTCAATTTAATTACATATATAATTTTCCTTTGGTCTCCAAATCTACAACTTGTCTATTTCCCTTACACTCCAGATTTACCATGTGGGTACTTTCACTAACTCTAGGCCTGTTACCTGTTTAACTTTCTATGGGTACAACTTTCTTTACTACTCATTTATCATCAGAATTTCTTGACCTCTGCTTTGACATTTTTCCCTGCAATTCTTCCTTAAGCCCTTAACATTTTCCCTCTTCACTTTCTTTAATAGGGAAGCACAAGGCAGATGCTATATGTGTTTATTCTAAATCTCCTTACACCTACATTTATCTTCCTGAAGCTTGTGGATCTACTCCAGTCTTTCCTAAAAAGCCTCAATTCCTCCTAAATAAGCTTTATGAACTATGTAGCCTTTTCCACCTGAGTGCATGGTTCCTACTTCTCATGTACTTATGGCTCTGTTCTAGCCTTCATCCTATATCCTAATTTCCCTTAAATATGCCCCACAATTTGTGATTTCTCTCTGAGTAAGCTTAATAATTATAATTTATCCTTCTTGAGTTCATTTTTATCTATCTTTGTTAAAAATAGAACAGGACCCAAAATTGGGGTTTACAAACTCTGAAGACCCCCAAATCCTGACTTTTCTTTGGGAAAAGAAGACAGTGAAGTAAGAAAATCTGAAATTATGATTTCTTTTGTTGTTTGGCCCCAGCACATGCAAATTTACTCACATCACAGGTAAGGGAACACTGAAAGGATTCACATCAACTGGAAGCAGAAAGTCATGCAGTATCTGATCTAACTCTATAAGCATGTGATATTGTACAAATAACTAAGGCATCTTTAAAAATTCTTTTCATGCTTCACAGTTCTCACAAATTCCTTTCATTAATCTCTTGCTCAAGTTCATTAGCTTAATTCAATGGTTAGATACTTTCTGGGGAAAAAAGAAAAAAAAACTTTTTTTTTTCAGGGATCACTAACCAGTGATCTGCTTCTAAATCAGATGCTTCAAACGGTCCTAAGAATGACTATCTTTGCACATGCTGCATATAAAAATTTGATTCCACTAAGTAAAGGTTTCTGGATAAAGTTTCAGCTGTAAGGCATTTGGAGGGGCAGCTATTTGACTTAGCTGTTGTGCATCAGACTCTTCTGAATTGAAATATTTTCTCCTGAAAAGAAGAAAAAAGGCTCTGACTCAGGATGTCAAGCCCATGACACCTGAAATTTAAAGTGCAGACAACAAATCCCCCAAGGTTCTGTTAATTAGAAATGGAAACATTTCTTCCTGGAGACTCAGGAAGTCAACAAGTCTGAGAAAGGATTAAGGCTGTATAAAGGGAAAACAGTTGCTTGGGGATTAGACTCTCTGAGCTGCTTGCAAGTGGTGCAGTGTGCTAGAGACTCTCTGACCACCTGAGCTGCCTGCAGCGTGTGCAGTGTGCTCTAGGGATGTAGCTTCAGTGATTCATCACCTGTGGGTCATCCTCTGTGCTCCAGTAGGCTTTTCTGTGGGGCAGCTGCCTTTGAGCATTATAGGAGTAGAGTCAGGAAAAGGTTTCTAGGAAACTTTTTGATGTCTTTAAAGTACCAGGATTTCTTTTTATTCTTAGAACTTAAAGTACTTTTTTTATATCTACAATATATTTGTACCCTACAAAAAGAATTACAGATGACTGGAAAATTAAATATGAAAAGATGCAAAATGATTAATACAAAGTCAGTAGGACTGAGGTGATAAGCAAACTCTTAATTGTGTGATCTCAATAAAACTACTTATACTCTAAATCCCAGAAACCTCAATTAAAAGTTAACATAAGGCCTTAAAGTTTTATTCTGATAAGCTAACAACATTGGAAAGAAGTAATTATAACATTGATAAAAAGTATTTTTATGAATAAGATCAAAATCACATTTGAAAGTATAGTTTATAATTTTTATTAATCTAAGTACTACATGAAATAAATAGTAAAAAGAGTTTTAATATGTAAAAATTTTGTTAAGCAAATAGAACCTGACAAGAAGCTGGGGAAGTTGTGGACTCCTCAAGGATAGTAATAAAGTATGTGATCCTGAGAACAGAGAGAAAGAAGCTTGGTGGAATTGTCCCAGACTTCCATGCAGTCTACAGAGAATTTAACTGGATCTGCAAAGAGTGTGTGGGCCAATCCTTGCTCAGAGAAATTTTCTGCTTTTTGTAATAAGCTTGTTGTTAACAAATGCCCTGTTATGCTAAGAACCAGGCCTAGAATCCTCTACAGGGAGCATCAGTGTGGTTTTAACCTGACAGGATGTTAAAGGTCTGCTACCTTTGAACATGGCTTTGGCACAGAAAACATGTTGGTTGTTACTATAAAAGGAGATCAATTCAGTTTACCTAGCAAGCACCTCCTAGACTAGCCACTAGGATGGAAGGGGAGGGAGCGGAGGGCATCAAAGGGGTGGGAAACACAAATCTAGACCCAAATGGCAATGGTACCATAATTTTCTACTTACTAAAAGACAGACCAAATGGCTGATCCTTCACCAGGCCCTTACAGAGAACACCTGAAACACAAGACACTGGAGAGGGTATGATCAAGACTAACCTTAATCTTCTACATCTTCCCTCCCTCACTTCCCCTCTCCCTCTCTCTCTCGCTCTCTTTTATCTCTAACTCTTATATATTAGTTATCTTTTTCCTCATTTTCTTAGTGGGCACTGACATGTAACTCCCAGAACCAGCATGGGGCTATCATCTACAATGAGCTTTTGATCAGAGAGACCTACAAGGTTTCCTAAAAGACAGACAGATTTCTGTCAGAGTACTTGATGACCCACCAAAGGCTAGTGGTAAGACCCTACTGCTGAAGATACCTTATGTGATTGACATGCAAATTAGAATGGCATGGCTGGAAGTTGGAAGAGAGTCAGTCCCCAGACAGTCAGCATGTCTAGTGCCAGAAGGTGCTACATGGGCGACTGGGGGAAAATGGCCAATATCTGTTGAAGCAACGCATGGTCTAACCTACTTAGCAGCAAATCACTTGTTGTGATGCCCACACAAGTGCAGTGGTGGCACTCAAGTGGTGGTCTCAAGATCATTTCATGTTTTCTTCCATCTGGGCCTAGGTTTAAGTAATATATGCTTGAGTTAATATTCAAAAACTCTGATTTTTTTTTTTTTTTTACTTGAACAACTTGGAGAGGTGTGAGGTATCTAGGGGAGGACTGTGTGGGCTGGAACAGTGGGGATGACAACTCATCTCCAACTACTTCAAGCTGAGGGGGGCAGTACATCTCTTGGGGTGTGCCATGCATCTCTGTGGCAGTTGGAGTGTCTAGGGCTGATATCCAGTGGTCATGAGGAATTGAATGACTTGTCATGAAGTGAACGTGAAGATTCTGTCTTGGAGGAATTCAGTGAGGCATCTGAGTATGCAAGGACCACAAGAGAGGGTGAACATTATCATAATCAGGGGAATAAAGTACATGTCAGAGACAGGATAGGCTTAACTTGAAGGGAGTGAGTTGTGAGATTTTTAACTTATACCAATAGATACCTTAGTTAGTCACAGAGAGATGTCAAGTCACATGTAGAGAAATAACATTATTGGCCATTTAAAAGGCTAATACAGAAGGCTCTTCCCATTAAGATGGTGGCATAGGTACAACACCAAAGCAGCCTAGGGGGGAAAAAAGCCAAAAAAGAAAACGAGCAAAATACACACTTTTACTGAAAAGTGAGGTGTATAGGAAATTGAAACAGCAGCGGAGAAGTAGGAGAGATCCAGAGCATTCAGAGCCCTCACAGGCTGCCAGAAGCTGCTCCGGTGGTGCAGATCCATGCAGGAGACAGCCAGCCGCCAGGCTTGGCTTGAGCCACAGGAAAATCCAGATGAGGGGATTTTCCACTCACACTGGAGCTCTCTGCAAACTCAAGAAACATGAAGGGAGAACTGCAGTGAACAACGGAGGAGAAGATCACAAGGTAGAAGAACACCTGGAACAGCGGGCAAACTAGAGCAGCATTGGCTCCGTCCCCCTGCCCCACCACCAGTGTCCAGCCCTTGGGAACAGAGCAGCGGTCCAGGGACCTGGCCATGCCTAATTGAACTGACAGAGCACCAAAGAGGGACCCAATCAAGAATGCAGCTGAGACCAAAATCATCCCAAAAGGTAACTGGGATTAGACCAGGTCACTACCCGCCTAATAAACCTGGTATATAGGCCTGACCAGAAGGGCTAATTGCACCTTCCATATCAGGATAAATTATATGTTAAATTGGATGGATGGTCAAATTTACCATTCTTAAATAAGCTGTATTTTGGGCTTGTTATTTGTTGCTTCCTGAATCATAGTAGCTTTGTTTACTCTTCTGTTATACATTAGGGAAGGATCTCACCTGGTCAGAAGCTGACTTAGAACCCTCTACAGACCAGAAATCTTAACCGCCTTATTGTCAGGATTAAGGAAGTGGGTGAGGCACCACACAGCCTAAGGGACAGACAGAGGATCTGGTTGTCATAATACCTACTCTTAGATAAATATACTGTGTTGTTTTTCATTGAAAGTGTACATTGTTAAGTTAAATTTTAGAATCTGCCAGTATTTTGTTCCACTTGGCCTACTTGAATACTCTCATAACAGGCACACCCAACACCTAGAGTCACTTTTGTAGATACTCTCAGAGTCTTCAGTGCCACACCTAGGGCCTTAAGCTCCTACCCCAAAGATATATAATATCAGATTGTTTGATACATCTCTTAATACCCAGCTAACTGGAAAATCCATTCATTAAGTAATCCAAGATGCAAAAATATATACATTATAACACAAGAAACTCCAAAAATCAAGACAATATAAATCCACTAAAAAGTATTAATGCATCAGAAATGACCTCCAGTGAGAATGAGTTACAGGAAATGCCTGAGAAAAATTTCAAAAGAATGATTATAAATATGTTCAAAGAACTCAAAGAAGAAATCAAAAGAAGCAAAGAAGACACAGGATGCCAATTTAATGAAATAAAGAGGTCAATACTAGACATAAATAAGGAATAGAAATAATAAAGAAAAACCAGTTAGAATTACTAGCAATAAAGAACACAGTTAATGAAATAAAAAAAAAAAAAAAAAAACTCTGTAGAAAATCTCAAAAGTAGAATGGATGAAGGAGAGGACAGAATACCTAAGCTAGAGGACCAGGTGGCAGATCTAATACAGTCCAACACACAGAAAGACAAACTAATAGAAAAGTATGAGTGGGAATTTCAAGATATTCGGTATACTATGAAAAGATAAAACATAAGAATTCAGGGCACAGTAGAAGGAGAAGAATTTCACTCCAAAGGCATAGTTGGCATCTTCAACAAAATAATAGAAGAAAACTTCCCCCAAATTGTGAAAGAGGTGCCAAGGCAGATACAGGAAGCCTTTAGAACACCAGCGAGACAAAACCTGGAAAGAACCTCTCCTCGCCATATTATAATCAAACTACCAAACACACAAACCAAAGAAAAAATATTCAAAGCAGTCAGAGAGAAAAATCAAGAAGGTAAGCCTATCAGGATTACAACAGATTACTCAACACAAACTTTAAAAGCCAGAAGGGTGTGGAGTGATGTATTCCAAGTTCTGAAAGATAACAACTGTCAACCAAGGTTACTTTATCCTACAAAGCTATCCATTTGAACAGAGGGGAAATAAGGACATTCCACGACAAAAGGAGGCTAAAGAACTATTTGAAGACAAAACGAGCTCTACAGAAAATACTTGAAAGAATCCTCCATGCTGAAGAAAAAGAAATGCACACATATAAGGAAACAGTAAAAAAAAAAAAAAAAAAAAAGAAAAAAAATACTCAAATACTAGTTAACACAAGAGAGCAAAGGTAAAACCAGAAGAACTGTCAACGTCTAGTGTGTTGGGGTCCATGGGTAAGTGCCTTGATGAAATCAGGACAAAGGGGATGCAGAGAAGCTGAATCAAATGAAACTGCAACTGCATACTTTATTTCTAGCATTGTTCATTTTTGTACAGAAAGTAATCATGAAAGAAAGTCACTTCATATACACCAGGTGTTGTTTTAAAAACCAGTTTTTCTAGTGCACACAATAACTTAGAGATAGTATAACTTCTTTCTTAATAATATTGAACAAAGCAGTGATGGTTTATGTTCCCAATTAAACTTCAAAGTAACTCAGCAAACACCTTTATCTAAGCAGAAACCACATTCTCAAGAGGCCTGAGCATAGGCAAAACATTCAGTCTTGTGGCCAAGAAGTATGCTGCTTGTTGACTTCAGCTTGCTGAAGTCCCGTGACGTCAGTTCCCCCTGCTCCAAGGACACTCTGAGAATTGATTCTCATGCTTAGCCCATCTGAATCTCCTCAAAGAACTACAAAAAAATGGCAAAACGAAATGTACATCTTTCAATAATATCTCTTAATATCAATGGCCTCAATGCCTCAACCAAAAGACATAGGTGTGCAGACAGGGTTAAAAAGCAGGATCCTTCAATTTGTTGCCTCCAAGAAACCCAATTTTCTACAAAGGATGGGCACTATCTTAGGCTGAAAGGTTGTAAAACGGTGTTTCAAGCAAATGGACCTAGAAAACAAGCAGGGGTTGCTATCCTAATATCTGACAAGGTAGACTTCAATCCAACATTAGTTAAGAAAGATAAGGAAGGCCACTTTATATTGATTAAAGGCACCCTCCAACAGGAGGACATTACAATCCTAAACATACATGAACCTAACATGGGGGCCCCCAAATTCACCAAACAAATGCTATTAAAACTAAGGTCACAGATAACACCAAACACAGTGGTAGTGGGGGACTTCAACACCCCACTCTCATCAATTGACATGTCATCCCAGGAAAAAATAAACAGAGAGGCATCTGGACTAAATGAAGTCATAGAAGGAATGGACCTAACAGATATCTACAGGACATTTCATCCAAATGCTACAGAATATACATTCTTTCCAGCAGCACATGCAACATTCTCTAAAATAGACCATATATTAGGACACAAAGCAATCTTAACAAATAGAGGAAAGCTGAAATAATTTCTTGCATTCTATCGGACCACAATGGAATCAAACTACAAATCAATAGCAAGAAAGGCTATAGAGCATACAAAAAATCATGGAAATTAAAAACCATATTACTAAATGATGAATAAGTCAATGAAGAAATCAAGACGGAAATCAAAAAATTAATAGTCAAATGATAATGAGAACACAACATACAAAATCTCTGGGACACAATGAAGGCAGTCTTAAGAGGTAAATTTATAGCTTTAAGTGCCTATATAAAGAAATTAGAAAGGACACAAGTAAATAACCTAATGCTTCACCTTAAAGCCTTGGAAAAAGAACAAGGCAAACCCAAAATCAGCAGATGGGAATAAGTAATAAAGATTAGGGCAGAAATTAATGAAATAGAAACCAAAAAAAAAAAAAAAAATCCAAAGAATCAATGAAACAAAGAGTTGGTTCTTTGAAAAGATAAACAAGATTGATAAACCCTTAGCAAATCTGACACAAAGAAAGAGAGAAGAGACACAAATTAATAAAATTAGAGATGAAAAAGGTAACATCAATACAGATGCCAAAGAAATTCAAAAAATCATAGGGACATACTATAAAAACATATACTCCACAAAGTATGAAAATCTGAAAGAAATGGATGATTTCCTTCATTTATATGACCTTCCTAAATTAAATCAAGATGAGAATAATCACTTAAATAGACCTATAGCAAGGATGGAGATCCAAACAGTTATCAAAAATCTCCCAACTAAAAAAAGCCCAGGCCCAGATGGATTCACTGCTGAATTTTACCGGACCTGCAGGGAAGAGCTAACACCATTGCTTCTTAAGGTTTTCCATAAAATAGAAAAAGATGGAATTCTACAAAATTCCTTCTATGAAGCCAACATCACCCTGATATGAAAACCAGGCAAAGATACAACCAAAAAAGTAAATTACAGACCAATCTCCCTCATGATCATAGATGCAAAAATTCTCAACAAAATACTGGCAAACAGAATATGAGAATATATCAGAAAGATCATTCACCCTGACCAAGTAGGCTTTATCCTGGAGATGCAGGGATGTTTCAACATATGCAAATCGATAAATGTAATACATTATATAAATAGACTGAAGGACAAAAATCACATGATCATATCATTAGACACAGAGAAAGTGTGTGACAAAATCCAACATCCCTTCATGACAAAAGTCCTACAGAGACTAGAAATAGAAGGAACATATCTCAATATAATAAAGGCTAATTATGACAAGCCTACAGCCAACATATTACTAAATGGTGAAAAACTGGAAGCTTTTCCACTAAAATCAGGAAGAAGGCAAGGGTGTCCACTGTCCCACTTTTATTTAATATAGTACTGGAATTCTTAGCCATAGCAATAAGGCAAGAAACACACATAAAAAAAGATACACATTGGAAAGGAAGAGATCAAGTTATCATTATTTGCAGATGACATAATTCTATATATAAAGGACTCTAAAGACTCTACCAGCAAACTGTTGGAGCCGATAAACACCTACAGCCATGTAGCAGGATACAAAATAAATACACAGAAATCAGTACCATTCCTATATGCTTACAACAAACACACAGAGGATGAAATCAGAGAATCACTCCCATTCACAATTGTATCAAAGAAAATAAAGTACCTTGTATACACCTAATGAAGGAAGTAAAGGATCTCTACAATGAAAACCTTAAAACACTCAAGTGAGACATTGCAGAAGATACTAAGAAGTGGAAAAACATCCCTTGTCCCTGGATTGGAAGAATCAATATTGTGAAAATGGCAATCTTACCAAAAGCAATCTACACATTTAATCTAATCCCCATCAAAATTCCAAAGGCATTCTTCATGGAAATAGAAAACAGAATCCAAAAATCCATTTGGAATCACAAAAAACCTTGAATTTCTAAAATAATACTGAGCAACAAAAATAAGGCTGGTGGTATCACCATACCTGATTTTAACCTATACTACAAAGCCATAGTAACAAAAACAGCATGGTACTGGCACAAAAGCAGACATGTAGATCAATGGAACAGAATAGAGGACCCAGATGTAAGTCCAGGTAGCTATAGCCACCTGATATTTGATAAAAATGCCAAAAATACTCATTGGAGAAAAGACAGCCTCTTCAGCAAATGGTGTTGGGAAAACTGGATATGTATCTGTAGAAGGATGAAAATAGATTCTTCTCTGTCCCCATGCAAAAGAATTAAGTCTAAATGGATTAAAGACCTTAACATCTGACCGGAAACTCTGAAACTGATGGAGGAAAAAGTAGGGGAAACCCTTCAACATATTGGTCTTGGCAAAGACTTTCTTAATATAACCCCAATTGCTCAGGCAATAAAACCACAGATTAACCACTGGGACCTCATGAAATTACAAAGATTTTGTACTGCAAAGGACACAGTGAATAAAGCAAACAGGCAACCTACAGAATGGGAAAAAATCATTGCTAGCTATATATCTGATAGAAGATTAATATCTAGGATATACAAAGAACTCAAAAAGTTAAATAATAAGAAATCAAACAAGCCAATTAAAAAATGGTCTATGGAACTAAATAGAGAGTTCTCAAAAGAAGAAATACGGATGGTGTATAAGCATCTACAAAAATGTTCTACATCCCAAGTCATCAGGGAAATGCAGATTAAGACTACATTGAGATTCCATCTCACTCCTGTCAGAATGGCTACCATCATGAAAACAAATGATCATAAATGCTGGTGAGGATGTGGAAAAAGAGGAACCCTTCTACACTGTTGGTGGGAATGCAATCTGGTCGAGCCATTGTGGAACTCAGTGCGGAGGTTCCTAAAACAGCTAAAGTTTGATCTACCATATGACCCAGCTGTAGCACTCATAGGCATATATCCTAAGGACTCATCTCATTTCCTTAGAAGTACGTGCTCAACCATTTTTATTGCTGTGCAATTCATAATAGCTGGGAAATGGAACCAGCCTAGATGTCCCTCAACTGCAGGTTACTCAACACAAACTTTTTTGATTTTTTTTTTTTTGTTGTTATTTTTAGGTAGCATTTCACTCTAGCTCAGGCTGACCTGGAATTCACTATGAAGTCTCAGGGTAGCCTAAAACTCATGGTGATCCTCCTACCTCAGCACAAACCTTAAAATCCAGAAGGGCTTGGAATGATGTATTCCAAGTTCTGTAAGATATCAACTGTCAACCAAGATTATTTTATCCTGCAAAGCTATCTACCCAAATTGATGGAGAAATAAGGACATTCCACAACAAAAACAGACTAACGGAATTTATGACAACTAAACCAGCTCTACAGAAAATACTTGAAGGAATCCTTCATGCTAAAGAGAAAGCAAAACACACACAGGAGGAAACAGGAAAAAAAAAATACCAGTTAATACAAGCAGTAAAGGGAAAACAGGAAACATTAAGAAATAAGATGAATGGTGAGAATAAATGCATACCTTTCAATGATAACTTCTAATATCAATGGCCTCAATGTCTCAACCAAAAAACACAGGCTTTCAGACTGGATTATAAGGCAGGATCCTACAATTTGTTGCCTCCAGGAAACTCATCTCTCAATAAAAGATAGACACAGTCTTGGGGAGAAAGGATGGGAAGACGGTATTTCAAGCAAGTGGGCCTAGGAAACAAGCAGGGGGTGCTATCCTAATATAAAACAGGATAGACTTCAAACCAATGTTAGTGAGGAAAGATTTAAATAAGGTCAATTTATACTGATTAAAGGAATAGTCCAACAGGAGGACATTGCAATCCTAAACATATATGCACTTAACATGGGAGTCCCCAATTTCATCAAAAAACACACTATTAGACTTAAAGTCACAGGTAACACCAAAAACAATTGTAGAGTGTTACATCAATACCACACTCTCATCTACTGATGGGTCATCCAGACAAAAAAATAAAAAGAGACATCTAGATTAAATGATGTCATGGAACAAATGGACCTAACAGATATCTATACAACATTCCTCCCAAATGCTTCAGAATATACATTTTTCTTAGCAGCACATGGAACATTCTCTAAAATAGACTATATATTAGGACACAAAGCAAATCTAAATAAATACAGGGAAATTGAAACATTCCCTTTTACTCTATCTGACCACAATGGGATTAAACTGAAAAACACCAATAAGAAAAACTACAGAGCATACAGAAATCCATGGAGGCTACATAGTACTGTATTGAATGATGAATGAGTCATTGAAGAAGTTAAAAGTAAATCAATAAACACATTGAATTAATTGATGATGAGAATATAATATACCAAAACCTTTGAGACACAATGAAGGCAGTCCTATCCCCATCAGAATTACTTCAGACTGCTCAATGGAAACCCTGAAAGGTAGAAGGACCTGAAATGAAACACTGCAAAGTCTAAGAACCTAAGGCTTCCAACCCAAACTACTCTACCTAACAAAAGAATCCCTCATAACAGATGGTGAAAGAAAAACTTTCCATGACAAAACTCAGCTTTACAATTATATGAAGACAAAACCAAACCTACAGAGAGTATTTCAGGAAATTCTCCACAGAGAAGAAACAAATAATCAAAGTCAAATGCCTACAAGAAGCAGATCACAGTAACCAAACTCAGAGTAGGCACAAAAAACTTCAAAGTCCGTGAAAATACCAACCCACATCTACCATCACAATATGGCAGGGGTCAAATCAAATCTCACAGTCATTACCCTAAATATTAATGGCCTTAATTCACCCATCAAGAGACACAAGCTAACAGGATGCATCAAAAAATTAGACCCCTCAATCTGTTGCCTTCAAGAAACCCACTTCAACACTAAAGACAGGCACCTCCTCAGGGTGAAAGGGTGGAAAACAATATTCCAAGCAAATGGGAATAATAAACAAGCAGGTGTAGCTATATTAATATCAGATAAAATAGACTTCAAACCAAAAATAATCAAAAAAGACAAAGAAGGCCACTTCCTACTTATCATGGGAACAATCCTTCAAGAGGATATTACAATCATAAATCCATATGCACCAAACACAGGGGCAACACAGTTCATAAAACAAAACCTATCTGACAATAAAACAGAAATAACCACCAACACCATCATAGCTGGGGACTTCAATACATCATTATCATTAATAGACAGATCATCCAAACAGAAACTCAACAGGGGAGTAAGAGAGCTCAACAAAACCATAGATCACTTAGACCAAACGGACATCTACAGAACTTTCCATCCCAAATCCACAGACTACAAATTCTTCTCAGCAGCCCATGGAACATTCTCTAAAATAGACCATATACTGGGTCACAAAGACTGCCTCCACATATTTAGGAAGGTTGACATAATTCCCTGCATGATATCAGATCACAATGCTACATTGCTAGAAATCAACAATAAAAGACCCACCAAGAATCCCAATGGCACCTGGAAACTGAACAGCATACTTTTAAACAATAAATGGATAGTGGATGAAATAAAAAATGAAATTGCAAAATTTCTGGAATTGAATGACAATGAGAGCACATCATACCAAAACTTTTGGGACACAATGAAGGCGGTCCTCAGGGGAAAATTCATAGCACTCAATGCCTTCATAAAAAAGACAGAAAAATCCCAAATCAATTACCTAACCATCCACCTAAAGGCACTGGAAAAACAAGAAAAATCCAACCCAAAGAGCTCCAGAAGGAAAGAAATAATTAAAATCAGAACAGAAATTAATGAATTGGAAAGCAAGGAAAAAATTAAGACAATTGCCAAACCAAAGAGCTGGTTCTAAGATGGAAATTTATAGCTCAAAATGCCTATATTAAGAAATTACAGCGTTCAAAAGTAAACAATTAAATGTTTCACCTTAGGACCTTAGAAAAAGAAGAACAAGGCAAACCAAAAATCAGTAGACATGAAAGAATAATAAAGACTAGGAAAGAAATTAATAAAATAGCAACCCCCCCCCAAAGATCCAAAGGAACAATAATCAATGAAACAAAGAGTTGGTTCCTTGAAAGGATAAACAAGATTGATAAACCCTTAGCACATCTGACTAGAAGAGAGAAGAGACACAAATTAATAAAATTAGAGATGAAAAAGGTAACATCAATACAGATGCCAAAGAAATTCAAAAAATCATAGGGACATACTATAAAAACATATACTCCACAAAGTATGAAAATCTGAAAGAAATGGATGATTTCCTTCATTTATATGACCTTCCTAAATTAAATCAAGATGAGAATAATCACTTAAATAGACCTATAGCAAGGATGGAGATCCAAACAGTTATCAAAAATCTCCCAACTAAAAAAGCCCAGGCCCAGATGGATTCACTGCTGAATTTTACCGGACCTGCAGGGAAGAGCTAACACCATTGCTTCTTAAGGTTTTCCATAAAATAGAAAAAGATGGAATTCTACAAAATTCCTTCTATGAAGCCAACATCACCCTGATATGAAAACCAGGCAAAGATACAACCAAAAAAGTAAATTACAGACCAATCTCCCTCATGATCATAGATGCAAAAATTCTCAACAAAATACTGGCAAACAGAATATGAGAATATATCAGAAAGATCATTCACCCTGACCAAGTAGGCTTTATCCTGGAGATGCAGGGATGTTTCAACATATGCAAATCGATAAATGTAATACATTATATAAATAGACTGAAGGACAAAAATCACATGATCATATCATTAGACACAGAGAAAGTGTGTGACAAAATCCAACATCCCTTCATGACAAAAGTCCTACAGAGACTAGAAATAGAAGGAACATATCTCAATATAATAAAGGCTAATTATGACAAGCCTACAGCCAACATATTACTAAATGGTGAAAAACTGGAAGCTTTTCCACTAAAATCAGGAAGAAGGCAAGGGTGTCCACTGTCCCACTTTTATTTAATATAGTACTGGAATTCTTAGCCATAGCAATAAGGCAAGAAACACACATAAAAAAAGATACACATTGGAAAGGAAGAGATCAAGTTATCATTATTTGCAGATGACATAATTCTATATATAAAGGACTCTAAAGACTCTACCAGCAAACTGTTGGAGCCGATAAACACCTACAGCCATGTAGCAGGATACAAAATAAATACACAGAAATCAGTACCATTCCTATATGCTTACAACAAACACACAGAGGATGAAATCAGAGAATCACTCCCATTCACAATTGTATCAAAGAAAATAAAGTACCTTGTATACACCTAATGAAGGAAGTAAAGGATCTCTACAATGAAAACCTTAAAACACTCAAGTGAGACATTGCAGAAGATACTAAGAAGAGGAAAAACATCCCTTGTCCCTGGATTGGAGGAATCAATATTGTGAAAATGGCAATCTTACCAAAAGCAATCTACACATTTAATCTAATCCCCATCAAAATTCCAAAGGCATTCTTCATGGAAATAGAAAACAGAATCCAAAAATCCATTTGGAATCACAAAAAACCTTGAATTTCTAAAATAATACTGAGCAACAAAAATAAGGCTGGTGGTATCACCATACCTGATTTTAACCTATACTACAAAGCCATAGTAACAAAAACAGCATGGTACTGGCACAAAAGCAGACATGTAGATCAATGGAACAGAATAGAGGACCCAGATGTAAGTCCAGGTAGCTATAGCCACCTGATATTTGATAAAAATGCCAAAAATTCTCATTGGAGAAAAGACAGCCTCTTCAGCAAATGGTGTTGGGAAAACTGGATATGTATCTGTAGAAGGATGAAAATAGATTCTTCTCTCTCCCCATGCAAAAGAATTAAGTCTAAATGGATTAAAGACCTTAACATCTGACCGGAAACTCTGAAACTGATGGAGGAAAAAGTAGGGGAAACCCTTCAACATATTGGTCTTGGCAAAGACTTTCTTAATATAACCCCAATTGCTCAGGCAATAAAACCACAGATTAACCACTGGGACCTCATGAAATTACAAAGATTTTGTACTGCAAAGGACACTGTGAATAAAGCAAACAGGCAACCTACAGAATGGGAAAAAATCATTGCTAGCTATATATCTGATAGAAGATTAATATCTAGGATATACAAAGAACTCAAAAAGTTAAATAATAAGAAATCAAACAAGCCAATTAAAAAATGGTCTATGGAACTAAATAGAGAGTTCTCAAAAGAAGAAATACGGATGGTGTATAAGCATCTACAAAAATGTTCTACATCCCAAGTCATCAGGGAAATGCAGATTAAGACTACATTGAGATTCCATCTCACTCCTGTCAGAATGGCTACCATCATGAAAACAAATGATCATAAATGCTGGTGAGGATGTGGAAAAAGAGGAACCCTTCTACACTGTTGGTGGGAATGCAATCTGGTCGAGCCATTGTGGAACTCAGTGCGGAGGTTCCTAAAACAGCTAAAGTTTGATCTACCATATGACCCAGCTGTAGCACTCATAGGCATATATCCTAAGGACTCATCTCATTTCCTTAGAAGTACGTGCTCAACCATTTTTATTGCTGTGCAATTCATAATAGCTGGGAAATGGAACCAGCCTAGATGTCCCTCAACTGCAGGTTACTCAACACAAACTTTTTTGATTTTTTTTTTTGTTGTTGTTATTTTTAGGTAGCATTTCACTCTAGCTCAGGCTGACCTGGAATTCACTATGAAGTCTCAGGGTAGCCTAAAACTCATGGTGATCCTCCTACCTCAGCACAAACCTTAAAATCCAGAAGGGCTTGGAATGATGTATTCCAAGTTCTGTAAGATATCAACTGTCAACCAAGATTATTTTATCCTGCAAAGCTATCTACCCAAATTGATGGAGAAATAAGGACATTCCACAACAAAAACAGACTAACGGAATTTATGACAACTAAACCAGCTCTACAGAAAATACTTGAAGGAATCCTTCATGCTAAAGAGAAAGCAAAACACACACAGGAGGAAACAGGAAAAAAAAAATACCAGTTAATACAAGCAGTAAAGGGAAAACAGGAAACATTAAGAAATAAGATGAATGGTGAGAATAAATGCATACCTTTCAATGATAACTTCTAATATCAATGGCCTCAATGTCTCAACCAAAAAACACAGGCTTTCAGACTGGATTATAAGGCAGGATCCTACAATTTGTTGCCTCCGGGAAACTCATCTCTCAATAAAAGATAGACACAGTCTTGGGGAGAAAGGATGGGAAGACGGTATTTCAAGCAAGTGGGCCTAGGAAACAAGCAGGGGGTGCTATCCTAATATAAAACAGGATAGACTTCAAACCAATGTTAGTGAGGAAAGATTTAAATAAGGTCAATTTATACTGATTAAAGGAATAGTCCAACAGGAGGACATTGCAATCCTAAACATATATGCACTTAACATGGGAGTCCCCAATTTCATCAAAAAACACACTATTAGACTTAAAGTCACAGGTAACACCAAAAACAATTGTAGAGTGTTACATCAATACCACACTCTCATCTACTGATGGGTCATCCAGACAAAAAAATAAAAAGAGACATCTAGATTAAATGATGTCATGGAACAAATGGACCTAACAGATATCTATACAACATTCCTCCCAAATGCTTCAGAATATACATTTTTCTTAGCAGCACATGGAACATTCTCTAAAATAGACTATATATTAGGACACAAAGCAAATCTAAATAAATACAGGGAAATTGAAACATTCCCTTTTACTCTATCTGACCACAATGGGATTAAACTGAAAAACACCAATAAGAAAAACTACAGAGCATACAGAAATCCATGGAGGCTACATAGTACTGTATTGAATGATGAATGAGTCATTGAAGAAGTTAAAAGTAAATCAATAAACACATTGAATTAATTGATGATGAGAATATAATATACCAAAACCTTTGAGACACAATGAAGGCAGTCCTATCCCCATCAGAATTACTTCAGACTGCTCAATGGAAACCCTGAAAGGTAGAAGGACCTGAAATGAAACACTGCAAAGTCTAAGAACCTAAGGCTTCCAACCCAAACTACTCTACCTAACAAAAGAATCCCTCATAACAGATGGTGAAAGAAAAACTTTCCATGACAAAACTCAGCTTTACAATTATATGAAGACAAAACCAAACCTACAGAGAGTATTTCAGGAAATTCTCCACAGAGAAGAAACAAATAATCAAAGTCAAATGCCTACAAGAAGCAGATCACAGTAACCAAACTCAGAGTAGGCACAAAAAACTTCAAAGTCCGTGAAAATACCAACCCACATCTACCATCACAATATGGCAGGGGTCAAATCAAATCTCACAGTCATTACCCTAAATATTAATGGCCTTAATTCACCCATCAAGAGACACAAGCTAACAGGATGCATCAAAAAATTAGACCCCTCAATCTGTTGCCTTCAAGAAACCCACTTCAACACTAAAGACAGGCACCTCCTCAGGGTGAAAGGGTGGAAAACAATATTCCAAGCAAATGGGAATAATAAACAAGCAGGTGTAGCTATATTAATATCAGATAAAATAGACTTCAAACCAAAAATAATCAAAAAAGACAAAGAAGGCCACTTCCTACTTATCATGGGAACAATCCTTCAAGAGGATATTACAATCATAAATCCATATGCACCAAACACAGGGGCAACACAGTTCATAAAACAAAACCTATCTGACAATAAAACAGAAATAACCACCAACACCATCATAGCTGGGGACTTCAATACATCATTATCATTAATAGACAGATCATCCAAACAGAAACTCAACAGGGGAGTAAGAGAGCTCAACAAAACCATAGATCACTTAGACCAAACGGACATCTACAGAACTTTCCATCCCAAATCCACAGACTACAAATTCTTCTCAGCAGCCCATGGAACATTCTCTAAAATAGACCATATACTGGGTCACAAAGACTGCCTCCACATATTTAGGAAGGTTGACATAATTCCCTGCATGATATCAGATCACAATGCTACATTGCTAGAAATCAACAATAAAAGACCCACCAAGAATCCCAATGGCACCTGGAAACTGAACAGCATACTTTTAAACAATAAATGGATAGTGGATGAAATAAAAAATGAAATTGCAAAATTTCTGGAATTGAATGACAATGAGAGCACATCATACCAAAACTTTTGGGACACAATGAAGGCGGTCCTCAGGGGAAAATTCATAGCACTCAATGCCTTCATAAAAAAGACAGAAAAATCCCAAATCAATTACCTAACCATCCACCTAAAGGCACTGGAAAAACAAGAAAAATCCAACCCAAAGAGCTCCAGAAGGAAAGAAATAATTAAAATCAGAACAGAAATTAATGAATTGGAAAGCAAGGAAAAAATTAAGACAATTGCCAAACCAAAGAGCTGGTTCTAAGATGGAAATTTATAGCTCAAAATGCCTATATTAAGAAATTACAGCGTTCAAAAGTAAACAATTAAATGTTTCACCTTAGGACCTTAGAAAAAGAAGAACAAGGCAAACCAAAAATCAGTAGACATGAAAGAATAATAAAGACTAGGGAAGAAATTAATAAAATAGCAACCCCCCCCCAAAGATCCAAAGGAACAACAATCAATGAAACAAAGAGTTGGTTCCTTGAAAGGATAAACAAGATTGATAAACCCTTAGCACATCTGACTAGAAGAGAGAAGATATAATAATTAATAAAATTATAGATGAAAAAGGCACAATTACAACAATTTAACAAATAAATTTAGACAATCATAAGGACATACTTTAAGAATACATATGCCTCTAAGTTTGAAAATCTGAGAGAAATGGATGATTTCTTTAATTCATATGACCTACCAAAATCAAATCAAGATGAGATAAACCATTTAAATAGACATATAACAAGTACAGAGATCCAAGCAGTTATAAAAATTTCCCAACTAAAAAACATTCACGCCCAGATGTACTCATTGGTGAATTTCACCAGACCTTTATGGAAGAACTAACACCATTGCTTCTCAAACTTTTCCATAAAATAGAAAACTAAAAAATTATACAGAACTCTTTCTTTGTTGTTGTTGTTTTTGTTTTTGTTTTTGGTGTTTTGAGGTAAGGTCTCACTCTAGCTCAGGCTGACCTGGACTTCACTATGTAGCCTCAGGGTGGCATGAAACTCATGGTGATCCTCCTACCTCTGCCTCCCGAGGGCTGGAATTAAAGGCATGTGCCACCACGCCTGGACAGAACTCTTTCTAAAAAACCAGTGTCACCCTGATACCTAAACCAGACAAAGACAGGACAATAACAAAATTAAAAAAAAAATTACAGACCAATCTCTTGGACATAGATGCAAATATTCACAACAAAATATTGGCAAATATAATACAAGGATATATCAGAAAGATTATTACCCCTACTAAATTGACTTTATCCCAGAGATGCAAGGATGGTTCAACATATGCAAACTGATAAATGTAATACATTATATAAATGGTCTGAAGGACAAAATCACATGATCATCTCAATAGATGCAGAAAAGGCATTTTACAAAATTCCACATCCTTCTTGGTAAAAGTTTTAGAGAAATTGGGAATAGAATGAACGTATCTCAACATAATAAAAGGTATTTATGACAAACCTACAGCCACCATAAAACAAAATGGGGAAAAACTTGAAGCTCTTCTACTAAGTTGAGGAAAAGACAAGGGTATCCACTGTCCTGACTTTTATTTACTATAGTACTGGAAGTCTTAGCTATAGCAATAAGGCAAGAAACACTCACAAAAGGGATACAAGTTGGAAAGGAAGAAATCAAATTATCATTTTTTGTAGATGATATGATTCTATATGTAAAGGACCCTAAAGACTCTACCAGCAAATTGTTGGAGCTGATAAACAACATAGTAGTATACAAAATAAATAAACAGAAATCAGTAGCTTTCCTACATACTAACAACAAACCTGCAGAGGATGAAATGAGGGAATCTCTCCCATTCACTACTGCCTCAAATAAATAAATAAATAAAGTACCTCAGCATAAAATTAACCAAGAAAGTGAAGGATCTCTACAATTAGAACTTTAAAACACTAAAGAGAGAAATTACAAAAGACACAAGGAAATGGAAAGACATCCCACATTCTTGGATTGGAGGAATCAATATTGTAAAAATGTCAATGTTACCAAAAGCAATCTACGCATTTAATGCAATCCCCATTAAAATTCCAATGACATTCTTCACAGAAATAAGAAAAAATAATAAATTAATTTGGTAACACAAAAATCCTTGAATAGCCAAAACAATTTTCAGCAACAAAAATAAGGCTTGTGGTATCTCCACACACAATTTTAGGCTATATTACAAAGTCATTGTAACAAAAACAGCATGGTATTGGCACCAAGACAGACATGTCGATCAACAGAACAGAGTAGAGAACCCAGATGTTAATCCAGGCAGCTACAGCCATCTGATTTTTGACAAAAATGCCAAAAATATTCATTGGAGAAAAGACAGCCTCTTCAGCAAGTGGTGCTGGTAAATCTGGATATCTATACGTAGAAGGATGAAAATAGATTCTTGTCTTTTTCCATGAACAAGAGCCAAATTCAAGTGTATCAGGGACCTTAGTAGCTGACATAAAATTCTGAAATAGCTAGAGAAAACACTTCAACATATTGTCATAGGCCATGACTTTCTCAATATAACCCCAATTTCTCAGGAAATCAAACCATTAATCAACCACTAGGATCTCATTAAATTATAAAGCTTTTGTACAGCAAAGAATATTGTGAATAGGGTAAAGAGACCACCTACAGAATGGGATAAAATCTTTGCCAGGTACACATCTGACAGAGGATTAATATCCAGAATATACAAGGAACTCAAAGACAGAAGAATAAGAAATCAAACAATCCAATTAAAAAAATGGAAGAGGGGGACAGAAATAATTTCAGAGTCACACATTGTGTCATGATACACAGAGACATTGCCTCCCACCCATAACTTCTGGCTAACCCTACAGTGCATGACCCATGTTCCCCAATGAGGAGGATCCCTGTGGAGGGGTCAGAACTGGGATAAGGCTAACAATGGTACCAACTTGACTGTATTCACTGAGTATGAAACTGAAAAAAAAAGGGGGGGTGGGCTATGGAACTAAATAGATAGTTCTCACTGGAAGAAATGCAAGTGGCATATAAACATCTAAAAAAGTGTTTTCTATCCTTATCCCTCAGGGAGATGCAAATTAAAACTACTTTGAGATTCCATCTTACTCCTGTCAGAATGGCTATCATCAAGAAAACAAATAACAATAAATATTGGCAAGGATGTGGAAAAAGGGGGACCCTTCTATACTGTTGGTGGGAGTCTAGTCTGGTACAGCCATTATGGAAATCAGTGTGGAGGTTCTTGAGACAGCTAAAAGTAGATTTACCATATGATCCAGCTATAGCACTCCTAGGCATATATCCTAATTACTCATCTTACTACCTTAGATATACTTGCACAACTATATTTATTGCTGCTCTATTCACAATAGCTAGGAAATTGTACCAGTCTAGATGTCCCTCCACAGATGAATAGGTAAAAAGATCTGGTATATTTATACAATGGAGTTCTATTCAGCAGTAAAGATAAATGAATTAATAAAATTTGAAGGGAAATGGATGGATCTGGAAAGGGTTATACCAAGTGAGGTAACCCAGGCCCAGAAAGCCAAATTTCCATGTTCTTTCTCACATGTGGATCCTAGCTACAAATGTGTAAACTTGTGTGTGAGCTGGAACCAAAAATCAGTAGCAGAGTCCAGTAAACTAGAAAAAGGCTATAAGTGAGGAAGGAGAGGGAAGGACTTAAGAGGATGGTATTGTATATATAAGTAGAAGAACAGATTACAGGTAGGGGACAAACAAAGCCAGGCAAAGAGATTGTGTAAAAGAAGGGAGGGGGAGAGGGTTAGTCAAAATCCAAGATATTCTGAAGAAAACATATGAAAACTTACTTTAAAAATTACCCATTATTTGTCTGAAATTTATGTTCTGGAGGTCCTGTGTTTTCATAGGTGGTTTCTGGAAAGCCAATTATATTCTCAGTGACATGCTGCTTGGATTATGGTGGAGGAGTATGTTTTCTGCAAAAGAGAATGTGTGTGTTTGTGTGTGTGTGTGTGTGTGTGTGTGTGTGTGTGTGTGTGTGTTTGATACTTCTGTATGAGGATACTTGCCTACTTCTGCAGATATGTATCAGAGACATTGCTTTTCTTGTCTGGTGCTAGTGCCAGCTGTTATTGCCTCTGCCTGGCAGCAAATGCAGATCCAAGTTATCAAATGCAACCTGCTAGGATTTATCACATGAAATTATTAGTGTTAAATGATAGATGTCTAAAAATGGTCCAACTTAGTTCATGCTGACTCCTTTTCAAGTTGAAGACTTGTCATTTCTTCTCAATTATAACACACATCTCTGTTCATTGAATGCTTCAAATTCAAAATTATTAAAATATTTCATTTAATAATTTTGAAATAAATTATGATACTAGACATGTATAACTTGTCCCATAGAACTCAATAACTACTAATTTCTTTTTTTGTGAATTAAGAGAAACAAAGACAGCGTGGGATAAATGTGGAACCATCAATTAAGTCAGTTATACATAGAATTATTGGAGTTTATGCATAAGACCTAAGAATAAGTAATACCATATCTACTCATAATCAGGATACAATATTATTAAAACATTATTTCCTATGTCATTCTCATTTTTAATACCTTTCTTATCATTCCAAATTTCAACAATAGCATGCATAATCTGTAAACCTTTGGTTAAAAATATTCTTACTTTAGAAACCAAACATACTTAAAGAGAGTTTAAGCTAGATATTTGAATATGTTAAATCAATGCTACCTTTATTTCAGTTTATTTAGATGTCTTCAAATTTATTTCCTACATATGGTAACACATAAAAATGGTGAGATTAATTTGACAAAAGTAAAATATATGGGAACAGTTAAGTATGACACAGAGAGGAAAAGAAAGGAGCAATAATTATAGTTATGAGGTCAATTTATATACATGACAACTTATATATTTACAGAAACTAACCATGGTATTTCCCTCCTCTCCCCATTTTCTCTCCATAACTCTGCTCTCTGGTCTCTGCCATATCCCCACTCTCTCTCCATTAGCCTCTCTTTTAAATTGATGTCATCATCTTTTTCTCTTATTGTGAGAGTCTTGTGTATGTATTGCTAGGCACTCCAAGGTCTTGGATATCAAGGCCTATTTCTGCCTGCACAGTTGTATGTAAGGAGTGGTACCATTCCTTTGGCTCTTATATTCTTTCTGCCACCTCTTCTGCAATGGACCCTGAGCCTTGGAGGTATGACATGTTTCAGTGCTGGACACTCCTCTGTCCCTTCTCCTCAGCACTACGTTGCCTTTTGTGTATTGCCATCTGAAAAGACAAGCTTCTCTAACCAGAAGTGAGAGTAACATTAACATATGCATATGAACATTAAGTGTAGCGCTTTCAGGACAATTTGGTGTGAGTAATATATGCATTTATCCAGACAAGAGCAGGCTTTATACCCCTAAGGCTTATGGCCTCCCTTGCCATAGGTTTTTGATTAGGTTTTCAGTACCAGGCATGTATTCCCTCCCATAGAGCGAGCCTTCAGTACAATTAAAGATCAGTTGGTTTCCGCAAGGGAAGACATGTCACTGTTTCACTTGTTCAATCATTTGGCCGGTCTGGCCAAACTTGAGGCTTCCAATGTCTACTTTTTTCACTGTTGATGACTTCTGTCTCACATAAGGCTGCATACAGTGCAGCTTTTTCCAGCTTTCAGCTGGCTAGACTACAGAAGGAAGGTTTTCTGCTCAGCACCAGCTTGATTTCTCAGTGACTTTGCCACTCAGGCATGTGAAGTCTTCAGCAATAGGGTCTTAACATCTCTTTCTCATGGGAAACCAATGGCCTTGGCAATAGCCTATAATGTTTTGGAGGAAACAGGGACCTCCCTGGCCAACAACCCACAGGAAGGTATCCCATCCCTGGCACTGAAAAATTTCTAGTAACAATCCATGGCTTTTGGATGTGTCATTATTCAAGAAAGTAGATTTTCTTATGCCCTGTTCAGAAAATCTTGAATTTTGATTGTCCCTCCCCCTGCCCTTATTTTATACAATCTCTTTCCTTGACCTCCCTTAGGCCTTTCCCTTCCCTGTAGTCAGTTCTTCTACTTACATGTATACAATACCATCCTCTTAAGACCTTCCCTCGCCTCCTTCTTTATAGCCTTTTTGAAGCTTGTGGGCCTCTGCTACTGATTTTTGGTTCCAACTCACACACAAATCTATACTTTGGTACCTAGAATCCACAATTTTTAAATTTAATTTAATTTCTTTTTAGAGAGAAAGAGGCAGGTGAGAAAGCAAAAGCAAAAGAGTGAGAAATAATTGGAACGCCAGGGCCTCTAGCCACTGCAAGCAAACTCTAGACACATGTGCCACCTTGAACATCTGGCTTATGTGGGCATTGGGGAATCAAACCTGGGTTGTTAGGCTTCACAGGCAAGCACTTTAAACATTAAGCCATCTCTACAGCCCTGAGTTTAAATCTTAAACATAAGTTTGAATTAATGAAAATAAGTTGTTTGGATTAATTAATGTAAATATTGAATACTTTGTGTTACAAGATAAACTAAGATAAAGCATTCATCTGTTAACTTATATGCACCATTTCATCCATGCTACATATTAGGATTAACATTTTTACTGGGTTTCTGTATTCTGAATTCTATTACACATAGAATGCTATACTTTATTTCCAATGATTTCTAGAAAATATTATAAATTATAAAACTATTTGAGAATGAGAAGATTGAATGAAATATTTTAACTGTCCAAAGATAATGAAGAACTTAGATATTTTCAAAGGTGGAATCAGTAAATAGCCCTGACATTGTAGACTTGCCTGCAGAATCAATACCCAAGGAAAATATGGCTTTGTAATAAATAGGCCAATGGAAATGATGGATTGCAATTTGATCTCTACAAAAGCACCTTCTGACTCTACAAGAAGTCTAAGTTTAGGAAAACTACTTTGAAGTACCTTGCTTTGGGGTGAAGGAATGCAGAACTAAATACTCCTTCTTCTGAAGAGATTTATGAGCTATGAGTCACAGAATTCACTGTGAGGGCATAAATACTTTGGTATAAAATCTAGCATACCTCACTGGTTAAATTTTAGAAAAGGAGGATGATGTAGGGAAGCTAATAGCACAACGAGGAAAAGGGGAATATAGGTAGCCTTTTGTTAGGAAGGAAATGAGCATATAAGCAAAGTGCCTAGCTTATAAAGTGACTCATACATTCAGTAGCATTTTGGTTGAGATCATAACTATTGGAGTGAAGGAGCATATCTAAAGTCAAATTCTTATACATGGGTTAAGTTTTTAAATTTGTTAATTATTATATTTGGTACAATTTAAAAAGCCTTAAGTAATAATATTATTTTGTAGCTCTGTAGTTCCTGGATTAAATCAATAAGAAAGCTTAACATATATTACAGTAATAAAATCCACAGACCCAATCACTGACACGATTGGTTGGATTCATATACTGCTGTGTATGGCTAGGATTTTTAAGACAAAGCAGCAGACTGTTTTTGAATTGTTCAGATACACACAAATGGTTATATAAGTATGTCTTTTAGCCCTCAGTTGGACTGTACTAACTCCATGAGACTTCATTGCAAAGCTATTTAGTCTCCTCTGCAGGCCTCCTATGGAAAAGAGCATAAATCCTTCTAAAGTTAGCATACATTTCTCTCATCCTCAATAGAGGTCTAGCTTGCTATTTTATTGGTGAATCATTCTTAAAATGAGATCATTTTTAAAAGACTAAACTTTAATTCTTAGAATAGGTCCCAACTTGATGAGGGTAAGATATGTTAAATGAAATTATTATCATGTATGAATGTACTTTTAATATTTTTATTTTATTTATTTAAGAGAGAGAGGGAGGGAGAGAGAGAGAGAAAGACACAGATAGAGAAAGAATGGGATCTCCAGGGCCTCAAGCAACTGCAAACAAGCTCCAGATGCATGTGGCAGTTTGTACCTCTTGCTTACATGGGTCCTGGGAAATTGAACCTGGATCCTTTGGCTTTGAAGGCAAATGCCTTAACTTGTAAGCCATCGCTCCAGCCATCAGTGTCCTTT
This sequence comes from Dipus sagitta, assembly GCA_036346955.1. Lineage (NCBI taxonomy): Eukaryota > Metazoa > Chordata > Mammalia > Rodentia > Dipodidae > Dipus > Dipus sagitta. The sequence continues at coordinate 57,383,437 of CM070775.1, read as the reverse complement.
TAAATCAACAAAATATCCATGTGGAATACCTCAAACTTCTTCAAGTTAAATAAGCATTTTTTTATTATGAAAGTTAATTGAAGAATTGGGACAAAACATATGTTCCTGGGTATATACAAACAATGTAACATATTTAAAAATGCTGAAAACATATACATTTCCCAGTCACATTTCCTCTATTGCCATAGTTTTATTATAAAATATGTGCTTCATGATGAATAATGTTATCCTCTTAAATACTAATCATGCCACTATATTGATGATTCAGGAGAAATTTAAAAATTAGCTCAGTATTTTGAAACATACATTTACATAAGTTTTATGAAATAATCTACCAGCTAATGCACACTTTATCAAACATAAGAAATTTCCAAGACAGTTAATATACCTAAAATATTTATGTACCAGCTTCACACTTGACACAAGAAAATAAAAATGTTTGTGGCAACCTCTATTTGGAAAAGTTCTGTTTTTAATGTATTCTTTGGAAATAACTCCACTCAGGGATCAGTTAGATATGGAAGCTATTTATTAGTACTAAGATGCCTTTAGAAAGAGGACTGTAGCCCTGTAGCCTTCAGTAATCACACAGAGATCATTGCTAACAGAAATCTCAGAGGGAGTGTATGTGTGTGTGTGTGTGTGTGTGTGTGTGTGTGTGTGTGTGTGTGTATCTGTGTGCGTGTTAGCCTTGGCCATGGTTATTGACCACAGAAGAAGACATGATGTTCTCTGATGATTCCCCTCCTCATTTTCTCAACACATTCGTTTGGTGAGTGGTGATCATGGTATGGATAGCATCAGAAAAACAGAATGTATAATAACACCTTTCAATTTGTACCTTTATATATTAGAACATAAATGATTCCTAGAACAACAAATCAATGTTAGAAATATATAAAATATATATATCTTCACAGCACCCCACTCACAAAATGGGGCAAAGAGCTTAACAGGCAGTTCACAGAGGAAGAAATGCAAATGGCAAACACAAACTTAAGAAAATGTTCATCATCCCTAATCACCAGAGAAATGCAAATTAAAACAACTATGAGATTCCACCTTACCTCAATAAGGATAGCAAACATAAAAATATCAAATGAAAATAAATGCTGGTGAGGATGTGGAGAAGTTGGAACACTCATCCACTGTTGGTGGGAATGTAGGATGGTACAACCACTTTGGAAAGCAATATGGAGACTTCTGAAAAAGCTGAGTATAGAGATACCAACAGACCCAGTTATTCCCTTACTGGGCATCTATCCTAAAACCATCAAACGACAGGCTAGAGAGATTTGCTCAACCATGTTTGTAGCGGCTCAATTTGTAATAGCTAAGAGCTGGAATCAACCCAGATGTCCATCACTAGAAGAATGGATAACTAAGATGTGGTATACCTACACAATGCAATTCTACACAACAGTAAGAAAAAATGACACAATGAAATTTGAGGAAAAATGGTTGAACCTGGAACAGATCATTCTTAGTGGACTTACCCAATCACAGAAAAAAAATGGCCACATAGTCTCACTCATCTACAGCACCTAACCTGAATCTACCCAAGATACCATAAATATCCAGCAAGCATCTCGTGGACTAGACACTAGGATGGAAGGGGAGGGCATCAAAAGGGTGGGAAACACAAATCTAGACCCAAGTGGCAATGGTACCATAAAATTCTACTTACTAAAACACAGAACAAATCGCTGAACCTTCACCAGGCCCTTACAGGGAACACCTAAACCACAAGACACTGGAGAGGATAGGATCACAAATAACCTTCATCTTCTACATCTTCCTTCCCTCCCTCTCCCTCTCTCTCTCTCTCTCTCTCTCTTCTCTAACTCTTGTATATTAGTTATCTTTTTCCTCATTTTCTTAGTGGGCACTGACCTGTAACTCCCAGTACCAGCATGGCACTATCATCCACAAAGAGCTTTTGATCAGAGAGACCTACAAGGTTTCCTAAAAGACAGACAGATTTCTGTCAGAGTACTTGATGACCTACCAGAGGTTAGTGGTAAGACTCTACTGCTGAAGACACCTTATGTGGTTGACATGCCAAACAAAATGGCATGGCTGGAAGTTGGAAGAGAGTCAGTCCCCATACAGTCAGCGTGTCTAGTGCCACAAGATGCTACATGGGTGACTGGGGAAAATGACCAATTTCTGTCGAAGCAACTCATGGTCTAACCTACTTAGCAGCAAATAACTTCTTGTGATGCCCACACAAGTGCAATAGTGGCACACAGCCATGGTGGGGAACCAACTGCTCTTAATTTGGCTAACTGATCTCCTCAGTGGCACGGGACCCATAGCTGGAGCTGGGAAACAAGTCTTAACCATATCCAAACGTAAGCCCACTCAACAATATCAAGCTACCATCAATCATGGGCTATAAGAGGCCTACACCTATTAAATTCTCTATAAAAAAGTAAGGGTTATCTCTTTTGTCTTGGTGGTAACTTACTCTCTGTTGGAGAATCTGCTTCTCTTTTTCCGATAGATGTAGATCCTAAGGAGAGAGCCACCCCATCATACCTCCAAAGGGCCCCGGCTGAAACTAAGAAAAATTGGCAAAACAAGCAAGGGTGCTGATTTCCTGATGAACCGGATACCAGCAGAAGGGGGAAGGAGATCAACACAGAGAAAAATCCACTCCTACCAAATCACAGAGCCAGAGCCTCAGAGGCCCCCAACACCTTATCACTGAAGCGGACCAAAAATGAACCCAACATGGCTCAGGGAAATTTTGCGTAATCGGGGGCGGAAAGAATGTCAGAGCCATATGTTGGGTCATGATATGCAGAGACATTTATCTTACACTTAACCGTGGGCTAACTCCACAATGCATGACCCATATACCTCAACAAGGAGGGGCCAAGTGGAGGGGGTAGGTCACGGATGAGCCTAGTAATGGTACCAAACTGACTGTATTTGCTAAATACAAAACTAACTAATAAAGAAAAAAAGATAAACAAAAAAATAAATAAAAGCAATTAAGTATGTAGTCACTAAAATACAATAAAAACTCTATGCCATGATATTAACATTCTTTTTAAGATTTGTCTTACTTATCAGCAAATCAAAACAAGCACAAAAGAAAAAGATTTGTCAAATGTAGAAAGCAAGTTACTTATTTGGCAAACGTCTTAAAATAACAATAATAAAAACATGAATGTCAGTAAAAAAAAAATTGGATCTTCTCATGAAAAAACTAAGTAATCAGGAAAAATGTTTTGAAGACAAAATTTTCAAAAGAAACAATAAGTTGCTCTGACGTATGTTTATACTGACTTATTTACTTTGTCCTTGGCAAAAATGAAAATGCAAGTATCCTAATTTCTTCATTCATTGTGGCCCTTGGCACACATAAAGTCCTTCTAGACAAGTCCAAGATTACCTGACAGTTGTTTAAAACAAAATTTTGATTTTTAGCCCTTTTGGTCCCTATTAGAGAGCATGTTTAGAATATTGACTGAAAAAGAGGCTAAGCATACCTATACTGAATCTATAAAATATTTCCATTAAACCTGCAAAATTAGTATAAATACACAAATTACTACCAAACTACATTCATTATCAAAATGAGATGGAAGCATTGTTAGACAGGTTTCCTGGGGAGAACAGATGATGCTTTCTCAGTGTGTTTTCAGGTGTAAAACTGTTCTCCTGTTCTGGTAATCTGTTGGCAGAGATGTTCACACTGTGCAGTTGAGTTTGTGTGTGGGTCCAAGGGAGAAAGGCCGCTTCCCCATTCTTCTACTTCCTGTTTGACTCTCTGAACACAGAAAGAGGCTGTAATGGACATGGTGTTCTATGGATCACATTATGAGAAAATAAATGAAATGATACTTGAATCTGTTGGAAAATTCATGGCCCATTTTATTCCTAACACACACACACACACACACACACACACACACACACACACCATCTCTCAGAGAAATTTTATCTGAATTAAATTTTATAAAAGTGGAATCTTGACACCACTATGCTTATAGTGAATGAACAGGTTGTTCTGTTTCTCTGTTGTTGTTGTTTAGAACACTTATTAAGAGGTCCTTGAAGCCGGGCGTGGTGGCGCACGCCTTTAATCCCAGCACTCGGGAGGCAGAGGTAGGAGGATCGCCGTGAGTTCGAGGCCACCCTGAGACTCCATAGTGAATTCCAGGTCAGCCTGGGCTAGAGTGAGACCCTACCTCGAAAAAAAGAAAAAAAAAAAAAAAAAGAGGTCCTTGATAGAAATACCTCAGGCAAAATATGGAACATACTAATAATTTATGTGGAGTGATAACACATGGAGGCTTATTTTAATCACTAGCCAAGAGTGTCAGTTACTCTCTGAGGAATGAGTGTCTCTTTCCTCAGATTTAACATGAGAGTAAAATCTAATTTCATTTTCATTCTTAACTATAATTGTATTTCCTGTCTAGGGTAGAAGAGCTGTTTTCTCCTTTGTAATTTTTTGTTCATGTTGGTTTCAATCACTACATAATTTTTCTGTACTGTTCACTCTGAATCTTTATTCTCTTTGAACCTGAATTTGTATTCTGTGAACATCACAGTATGCATTTTCCTTTACAAAGCACCTGTGCACACATGTATGCATGCTTCTATTTCTGTGCATTCATGTCCTTAATGCATCACTATAAAAACGTTTTCTCAGACCTAAAAACATGGAGAGAGAAAAACAAGATACATTGATTCACAGTCTAAAAAGACTTAAATCATAGCAACATTGCTGAGAGACACAGAGAAGTGATCACGGCATATTTTTTTTTAATTTTATGCTTATTTATTTATTTGAGATAGAAAGAGGGAGAGAGAGAGAGGGAGAGAGAGAGGGAGAGAGAGAGAGAAAGAGAGGGAGAGAGAGAAAGAGAGAGAGAATGGGTGTGCCAGGGCCTCTAGCTACTGGAAACGAACCCCAGACGCATGCGACCCCTTGTGCATCTGGGTAATCTGGGACCTAGAGAACTGAGCCGGGTCCTTTGGCTTCACAGGCATGTGCCTTAATGGCTAAGCCATCTCTCCAGCCCCACGGCATGCTTTAAGAGAGGTTGAACTGCCTGACACTAAGACTGAGCTTGGACTGACTAGAATATGACTTCCTCATGATGGTTTCCTCAAGTCCCTTTATTTCTGTCTTCTATCAACTTGAGATCATTATTATGCATATGCAAACCTCAAATTCTGCACATAGATTCACAAGCTATATATAACTGATATTTGATATTCAGTTACCCTTTCACTAGATTACTATTTTTAGGTTGTCAAAAAAAATGGCAATCTTGTGTATTATTGTAAGCACCTTGCAGCAACAGGTAATTACTAATGTTTTCCTATTGCAAAATGTCTTGACAACACTCTTCTACAACCTAAAATTCTTTCATAACTATTTATGGAGAAAATAGGCCTTTGGATTATTTAATGAAATAGAAATTATCTGCCTTGCATTCTTTGTGAAAATGGATTAAATAGTCATTTATATTCTTGGTAGGATATTTTCTGCTGATATTTTATATTCAGTTTAACTGCAATTTTATTGTGAGGCTAAATGCCTTAAGAACTTCTCTTTGTTTTTACTCATTAGAGGCACTGGATATTCTTCATGTCCACATGGCTCTAGGTAGCAGATTCTTAGGAAATGTAACCATGGAATTTCCTACCTTTATAGTTGGGTTGGCCAGTGGGAAATATTAGCAGGTATGTTGCTAATTAATAACACCTGAGAGTTGAAGTATTTTCAAGTCTAAATTCCTCTCACTGCCTACCTATGGGTTGACCAGATGGAGTCCTTCTTCCAAACACCCTACAGTCCTTTCCTTCTGCTTTGCCAAAGTTTCTGGCCCAGTATTTGCCTGTGCCCCTGGGATAGTTTAACTCTTTCCACTAAACCCATACATGGGATGCTTTATGCATGCTTTACCACTCCTTGTTATTTTTCCTTAAACTCTCCAAAACCTTGATGAAAAAAGAAAAAAAAAGTTAAAACTGAGAATCTTTCAGTGTTGATCACATATGGATCCCTGTTTTGTGTTTACTCTGTTTCCTTCCAGGAGCTTGAATGTTGTGTAGATGGGTTGTGTGTTTTCTTTTTTTGCCTGAAAAATTTTTAATTTTTATTTATTTATTTAAGAGCAACAAGACAGAGAAAGAGGCAGATAGACAGAAAGAGAGATAGAGAATGGGCGCACCAGGGCCTGTAGCCACTGCAAATGAACTCCAGATGTGTGCACCCCCTTGTGCATCCGGCTAACATGGGTCCTGGGGAATCGAGCCTTGAACCAGGGTCCTTAGGCTTCATAGGCAAGCACTTAACAGCTAAGCCATCTCTCCAGCCCTGCCTGAAAATTTTATTCAAAGCCAATTTGCTAGGCTCCCCTGGCAGGTAGTGCTGAGGAAGGACCAGGCCCGCTGGTTCCTCCCAAGGGGTTGAGGAGGAGGATGAGTGTGGAAGGCCAGGAACAAACCACCAAGCCAGGAGTCTTGTCAAAGCAGGAACTCGCTTTATTGTTACAGGCAGTTGCCCATATAGTGTTGAGAACGAGGGTGGGGATTCTAGGATGGGGAGAGAGGTAAGGGCCAATAGTATACCGCGACTTTTGAAATGACCGGTTCTAAGTGCACGTGCCGGAATTCCAACTCCTACACGGAAGTAACAGGCCAGAGGCCATTAGGCGTATTGCTGAGTCATAGCTGGCCAGAGGTAGATCGCCAAACTTTAGCTAGGCTCAGGAAGTTCCAGTAGGCCTCGTGTTCGGGCCTTTTAAGGCCCAACACCAATTTTTGATAAATGCTGCGGGACTGAATGTTAAGCATGATGTTTTTGACTTATTTATAAGTTTTAGTTAGAGAATTATCAAAGATATCACATATTATTTTTTTCTGTACTACGATTTAGATGATTTATGGGCAGAGAAGGTCAGTGGTTACCCAGCAGTGTTTCCTGTTTTTCACTTTCTTCTAGCTTCAGAAACAAACACAAAATAATACAATAATTTTCTTCATATTAGATGAAGATGTATATATAAAATGTTAAATTTGTGACATTTGATTTCATATTTCTTTTAACCTATTTTCCTGTCATCCTGATGTATCCAACACTCTTCTAGTTTACTTCTCATGTTTTTCAGTAAACTTGAATGATAATTTGCTGCTCAAAAACTACAAAAGTGAATTTTTCTTAACCAAAAAACTTTTAAGGTCTCTAATTCTTAAATTTAAGTTAATTAAAGAGGAAACCTAATTAGGATAAAGTATTTAGATAAGTACACAAAACATAAGAGATTAGAAGAATATTTTTCCATAAAATTCAGACAAAGGCAAAACATAAAAGTAATTAAAAAAATAGCAGCTATCATATGGATTTGAAATTCAGAATGATGCATTTAAAATAAAATATATTAGGTACAGCACTTATTTCATTATAATCCTAACGTTAATAGATATTACTAGTGTTATCATTTAATCAGATAATGATATTTACTGCTTTGTTCTTACAGCTATGTCACTGATAGAATTGCACCAGAGAAATGACTGACTATTCAGAACAAAGCCAATCCAAGCAAAACCCAGAGCATGCAGTTATATAATGCCTCTAAGCTAATTCTAATATACCAAGATACTTAAGCAGAAGACTACATTTTCACATTCATCAGCTGCATCCATCTAAAATCCTATTTGTTTTAATGTTGAAGTTTAAGAAATGACTTAGTATTCAGTATAAACAGACATTCAAACTTCATTTAGCTGAGTTGAGTCATCTTTGCAACCCTAAGAAACATTTTCAGTGTTTGAACAAGAGTTCAAGCATTAAGGAGGAAATGTCTGAAGTAGAGCTCAGACATGAAGAATGAAATAAGACTAAAGAAAGAGTGTTTTGTTTTCTGTAACCTTAATCTCTTTATGAAAGTTTATATCTTAAGTGTAAATCCATGGAGTATTATTTTTCCAAACAGGTTTATTAGAGTAAATTAATGAGTGAAATATCTTAGAAGTAAATATATATTTCTTGGAATTAAAAACATTAATGTATTGCTATTTCCTTAATAATATCTGCCAATCAGGACTTATAAGTTCAAAAGAAAGAAAGAAACAAAGAAACAAAGCAAGCAAGCAAGCAAGCAAGCAAGAAAGAAAGAAAGAAAGAAAGAAAGGAAAGAGAAAGCTTGCAATGTCAAACAGATTAGACACAGCAGGCTAAGGAAAGGAAGATGGATGGAATTATTCACAGAGCAGATACACTTCCCTTTTCTCACTATGAATAGACAGAGTGGTATTTGTGAAAATGTAACTCAGCAGAACCGTGCAGTGTCTTCTCAGAGCTGGGGACTGCCAGCTGGAAAGAGCCTGAGTTAGAGAGGTTACGCTCTCAGAAATACTAATACTTGGCCAATGATCATGGCTTCACCATATTGTGAGGCAGATGAGCACTCTCCTCAGAACTGGCAAGGAGAAAAGGAAGGAAAATTGAAACTGTAAACACAGTAGCCAGTTAAAATTCAGATAATAGCAAAGATTGTGCTTTCTCTGAAGCATTGGTTTCACCATACATTATTAAATAGGGGAAAAGATAAATGGCTTTCTTTCCTAGGGAAAGAAGAGCAACAGGCCTTTAGATTACCATGTTTCTTTCTTTTTTTTTTTTTTAATGATACTGTAAACAAATTGTGTCATTCCATTTGTGCAAAGGAATTTGTGTTGTTTTTCCTAGAGTGATCTAGCTTTTTTTCTGTCTTTACAAATAGACTTACATATTAACATATTCTATTACTTTAACACAAAGCAAATTTAAATATATTTTACTAGACTATTCACCATTTAATAAATAAACTTCAAAGGGGTTGTTTGTAAAATGATTATGTACCCAAAAGTAACAATGACATATCATTATCCTCACATTATTAGCAAAAAACAAGTAATCAAAATCTTTCAGGTAATGATAAATATGTGTAACGTTTTACCCCTTATCTGATTTGTTGTAAAGAGATAATAGAAATCCACTCACTCTCAGAAGTGTCAGGCATGTTGCCAAAAACATACCAAATTCATGCAATTCTGACTTATGACATCAGTTTGTGCATATGCACACACACACACACACACACACACACACACACACACACATACACACCAGAGTTCACACTCCTGGACCATACAGTCCAACAGCCTGTGAGGAAGACACAACCCACACATCTGTAATCAACTCTCTGCTGTTGGCATTTGGAATTTCTGAGCTGGTTGATTTGAATTGAATACTTATAAGAGACATTACTGACAAGTCTTTGAGAGGCATATGAATAAAGTATTTAATGAAGTACTCTTAAACAGATTTGATTTATATTTACAGTCACATTTCTATGGGGAAACTAAACTCCAGTTTCAACACAGCCAAGAACTTTCCATAAGGCACTTTGAGAATAAAATATACATACTACTCTACATTCAATACTGAATGGTTTCAAAATGCATATTTGAATATTAAAAATTTTAATAACATTTTAATAAAGGAAACTATATCCAAATCATTTTACTTACTAGTATGTAGGCATTTTCGTGATCCTATCTCTTTAAACCTACCCTGTCTCAATTCCAATTAGTGTGTTTCAAAATATTTTATAAAATGTACTTTTCTAGAAGTCAGAAAGTATAATAGTGTATACAATTATGACCATATGTGGTGACATTACTGTCAATAAGGCAAAAAAATATGGGAGGACACAGGGTGTGAAGTGAGTAGGCCAGACCCCTGTTTCCTGGCTCCTCCCAGCACCCTGGTCTGGGTTCCCTGCACGGATAGTGTGTGGACAGGCATGGCACTGCGAATGAGTAGGCCAGGTCCCAGTCTCCTGCCCCTACATTTCCTCCCAGTCCTGAAAGGTCCCATTGTGCCTTGCTTGGGGAGGCCTGCTCCCTGCGTGGGCTATGGAGTGAGGCATTTTGCTCTGCTATTCTGACAGGCCACTGGGTACCAACATTCCTGTTCACCAGAGTCAGAGGTGCATTGGCCAAAGGACAAAAATTTGCTTCTTCCTTAGTAAAATAAAGAGTCTCCCTAAAATAGGTAGACAACAATGCTAAAAAAAAGCCAACAAAAGGGCTGGAGAGATAGCTTAGTGGTTAAGCACTTGCCTGTGAAGCCTAAGGACCCCAGTTCGAGACTCAACTCCCCAGGACCCAAGTTAGCCAGATGCACAAGGGGGCGCACACGTCTGGAGTTCATTTGCAGTGGCTGGAGGCCCTGGCCCACCCATTCTCTCTGTCTCTCTATCTATCTATCTATCTGCCTCTTTCTCTCTGTTGCTCTCAAATAAATAATTAAATAAATATTTTTTAAAAGCCAACAAAAGTCAGAAAACTGAGGGATCTCTACCAAAGATGCCTAGTCCTACAATGGAAGTCTCCAATGAAACCATAGATAAATCAAAAGAAATTCATTCCCAAAGTGAAAACCCAACAACCAATGAGACCATGATCTAAATAATCACTGAACTGGAAGCAAACCATCAATGAACCAACAATTATTTCAATTAAATTAAACAGAATTGTCTCCTGGAGCATCCCGGTTATGATAATAGGCTTAACTTGATGGAAGAAAATGTTGGAACCCTCTAAAGAGATATGGAAAAAATTGAAGGTTAGTCAAGAAATGGAAGATCTCAACAACTGGTTAATTAAGCTTAATGAAGACTTGATAAAATTCAAGAATGAATTTCAGGAAGCATCAAGAAAATCAGAACTCAAATTGAAATAATACCTAAAAAAAAACAGATGGACATGATGCAAAATAACACAATAGAAAACAAAAATCAAATAGAAATTATAAAATCCTCTTTGGAAACCTTCACCAACAGAGTTACTCATGTGGAAGACAGACCATCTGACCTGGAAGAAAAGACAGAAGAAATTGATCAGGAGGCCAAAAACTTTGCTAAGTTAAAAAAAAAATCAAATGAACAGAGTATATATATATATATATATATATATATATATATATATATATACAGAGTATGTATATACACCAAACACAAGCACACAACAGTTTATAAAACAAAATCTACTTGACAATAAAACAGAAATAAACACCAAAACCATCATTGTTAGAGACTTCAATACTCCACTATCATCAATAGACAGATCATCCCAGCAGAAAATCAGCAGGGAAATAATAGATCTTAACAACATTACCTTCATATAGTGCCTGAGGTCGTGTTCACAAAGATGTAATGAATTTATACTGCCTGAATAAAACTTTAGAAAGCAAATTAGTGCAAAAGGCCCTTGCAGATATCTATAATTTGTGGATCTCTTGATCAGTAGCTTTGGTGATATGATTCATAGTAAAAGTACCAAATCTTGGGCCTGGCATGGTGGTGCATGCCTTTGATCCCAGCACTTGGGAGGCAGAGGTAGGAGGATTGCCATGAGTTTGAGGCCACCCTGAGACTTCAGCCTGGGCTAGAGTGAGACCCTACCTCAAAAAGCAAAAAAAAAAAAAAAAAAAATCCCTTTGTACCTGGTCACTGTGTTTCATTTAAGTGTGGATATATTAGGGGGATGCATGTTAACATGTTAAGGTTTAACAGTTATGGTTAGTGCCTGACATGTTTGCAGCACATACATAGAGAAATTTTCAGCTGAAAAGAATTTTGACCCATCCCCTAGGGGCTCCTTGGACAGATTCTGGAATTTCTGAATGATGCTTTGAAGCACTGCTTTACCTAATGATCTTGTGTGCATTTGATATGTATCTGTGTGTATGACACCACTCCTGAATACAGTAAAATAACTTGAATCACTACTATTGTGTATAAGGAAGAGTCTGGTTGGTCTTATAAAACATTTCATGACTTTCACTTATAATTTTATATACAATAGTAGTGCTTTTTTAAAAATTCTACTTGCTTCATGTTTTTATAGCTTTCTGATTTATGATAGCTGTTTGCAGCTTGCTTTTTAAATATCACTGGCCAAATAGACTGAAAGTCATGCCATGTCCTCATGTATTTAGAGCAGCCCAGGGCTGTTCATGCATGCTGGTGGTGATGCAGGGCAGCATGGAGATGGAACCATCATGTTTACAAGAAGTTCCACAACTTATTGTTACTGTTTATGTCTTACATTATTTCTTCACTTGAGTTTAACTTTTGTCACTAAACCATCAACTTGGCAAGCCCTGATAAAACTGTATGGTTTCAAAGGAAAATCATTAAAAAATTAAGTTAATGTTATTCACTTGTTGCCCTATAGAATGACCAAAATTATGAAGGACCCATTCTTTTTTTTATCCTTTAAACTATATCAGAGTACTTGTTCTGGTATCAGAAAGGGAGTTCTAATGATGATGATAAAAGCATCACATCACTGTTTGAGGCAAGTTACATGGAAACCCAAGTGTTATCAGTGTATTACTGTCACCCACTAAGCAAGAGGCTTGGTTTTTGTGCATGGTTCAAGTGATAATCAACCAGTAATTACTATTAATGAACTATATATGGATTCATCTACACCCTTCATTGTTAGAGTTTTATAAGACTCACTTGCTAAAATATCAATTTACAAAACAGCAAAGTTATATATGGAAAATGTACCTCAGCTTGAAAATAAAGTTATATTTGGCCACTGTGGTCAAGTATTATATTATTAAAAGATGAATTGAGTAATTACATAAGTTAGTTAAGTACTTATGCATGTATTCTTTGAAAGAGAGAGGGGAGGGTATAAATTTTATGTTAAAAAATGTCCAAGAAGTACCATCCAAATCAATATTATATCACCCATTTTATTTTATCAATAAATGAAAGTTTTAGTGTCTCTTGTTTAATAGCAAGGTAGACTTAAAGCTATTACTGTCACTTTTTGTATGACTATAGATGAAAAAATATAATATGTAAGAAATTAATGAGTTCATTTTCTAATATAAATGAAATCATGAAAAAAAGAAATTGATTCACTTACTATCTATTTTCAATAAAAATTTGAAACCTTTATTTTAAAATTTTTTAGTTAGTTTATTTATCTCAGAGAAGAGATAAAGAGAGAGCAAGACAGAGAGAGAGAATGAAAGAATTCTCATGCTAGAGACCTCTGTAAAAAATCTCCAGATTCATGTGCCACCTTACACACCTGGTTTATGTGGGTCTTGGGGAATCAAACCTGGGTCCTTTGGCTTTGCAAGGCCTTAACTGCTAAGCCATCTCTCCAGCTCCCAAATCTAAGTTTGTATTTGGAAAAATACTGAATGGAAAGAACTCCTGAAGTATAAAAGAACCAAACCTTGTTCATTTGAGCTTGCTTATAGCTCAACATTGGGTCAAATATTCCATTTTCCTCTACATCTGAATAAAGGTAATATGGAGATTCATACAGTTCTATATCCATTACCTATAACTACATTGTAGTAGACTTTCATCTTCTTTGTAAAATATGTATTTATTATATTTTATAGGGAGAGAAAGAGGCAGATAGAGAGAATGGGTGTGCCAGGATCTCTAGCCACTGCAAACAAAATCCAGACACATGTGCCACCTTTTGCATTTGTTTTACATGGGTCTGGGGAATTGAATCTGGGTCCTTAGGCTTCCCAGGAAAGTACCTTAACTGCTAAGCCATGTCTCTAGCCCTGTATTTTGGTCTTCTATTATCATGAAAATAAAAACTATTACTAAGTTCTAAAAACAACTTTGAGAGAGTTTCACAAATCAATGGTTAATTTTAGAACATTCTTATCAATATATTCAAATCTCCTGCTCCCAGAGGTAAATTTAATAAGTATAAATCAAGCTAATTATCCAGTCTATTACAAAAGTTATGATTGTGAATTTTAGTCATCACCCCCTCTTTCCTGTTTCAGAGTCACATGTTGTAAACAAACAAAAAATAATGTCTGTAGAAATGGATTACAGAATCTGAAATCTAGAATTATAAAACTTTTATAAATGTCTATGGACAAGAAGGGAGTGGTATTTAAATAGGGAAATAAGGGCTGCACAAACAGAAGCATTATCTGCATGTAGAAATAAAGTCTAAGAACTCAGAAAGTAAATTTTATCCATGGCACAAATGCCTTGCTCCAGAAACAGAAAGCCTCTTCCTTGAGCCTACCCAGACACAACAGGTCCTATAAGACCTAAACTGTCCTTCCTTACATTATCCCTTCCTGTCATCTTCAGATACTTTTCATGTCAATCACAGCTGGAAAGATGACATCTCACTGTTTGTCATCAATAGTATCTATGGGGTAGTGATATGAGATGACTTCTGTTATTTGTTGGAGACCTGAGTGCCTTGTATATCAGCATAAACTCCATCAAAACTGATGCATTTTTCATGTTTGAGCTTTACAAGCATATAGTGATGGTGTACAATCAATTTCCCGTGATTCCCATTGAAATGTTTTAACAAGTAATTGACAGAAGAGTTCATTTTTGGAGAACTGTTTCTGGTATCTGTGTGAGTTGTAAATTTTGCATTCAGCTAGGCTTAGGATAGATGGTCTAAACATGGCTGGACAATGCCTACTATAGATTTTTATCTTCAAACACAAAGGACAACATCTTTAAAAAATTAAGGGCTGGAGAGATGGCTTAGTGGTTAAGGCACTTGCCTGTGAAGCCAAAGGACCCAGGTTTGATTCCCCAGAATCCAAGTAAGTCAGCTGCACAAGGTGGCACATGCCTCTTGAATTTGTGTGCAGTTGCTAGACACCCTGGCTTGCCCATTATTTCTCTTTCTTTATCTCCCTCTCCCTCAAATAAATAAATAAAATATTTTAAAAAATTAAAAATATGTTTTCAAAAAATTACCACAAGATAACAAACTATCACTAATCTGTATTGTTTTATTCACTAGGGAGAGAGAGACAGAGAGACAGAAGGAGAGGGCACTCCAGGGCCTTTAGTCACTGCAAACAAACTCCAGATGCATGTGCCACCATGTGCATTGTTGCTGGATCCCCCCAGAACAGCCCTTGGGGATGGGGGTAAGAAGGTGCAGAGTCAATGACACACACTCCAGGATTCAGGTGAGAAGCTGAAAGCAGACTCCTTTATTGAGGAAAACAGACATCTCTATATACCCCTTCCCCACTTCCCATTGGTCCTTTCATTGTTTGGCACTGTGTTGTTCCTTTTTCATTGGCTTGTTTCCTGTGTAAGTGGTGTCCGGGTTTTTAGGAAGGGTTTAGGTTGGCTCACAGGGGAAGTAGCAGTTGTGCATGTGCTGTAATCTCAGGGCCTCCTCCCAGGGCCCCCTGGCTATGCTTCTCCTATGTATCCACCCGTTTTTATTCCTTTTGGCATTCCAGTAGGAGTTTGAGCCCAATGCTCTGGTTTTATGACTCCCACCTCAGAGGGCACCCAGCATAATGGACTGTGTCTGTCTTAGGTTGTCCTCTTCAAGTTTAAGCCTTACCCATCATTGGCACATGAATCTTTAATTCATGTCCTGTCTTAGGTTGACCCAACCCAAGAGGACATTACCTGTCTTTGACTACAGGCTCTGGAAAAATGACCACTCTGGGAGACATGCCAGGGTGTTTGGGAGGGCAAATTATATAGAGGCTTCACGGATTTCTGTGAGCCAGGCCTAAATGATGTCATAAGGCTGACCACGATTAAGATGTTCAAGAGCCATGAGTACCTGAAGTGTAGACTTATTGACGGTGTGTTGGCATGATACATGCTGTAGGAGACACTTGAGGAGAACAATTAGAAACAAAATAACCCCACCCATAATAACATATGTAATGACCCAGGAAGGGTCACATAGTCCTTTTAGAGCACATTTGATTACTGAAATTGATTTAGTTAAAGAATGGCACAAGGGCTTCTAAATTCACTTTGTCCAAGCCTTTAAAAGTTTTGTTGTACTGTGGCAGCATAAGCCGTATATGTGGGGTATAGAAAGTAGGCACATCTCACACCTTAAATATCTAACATTTTTAAATACAGGCAGAACCTGTTATCAGTCTTGAAAATAGTACCAATTGATTTACAAACTAATTTAACCCAGAAATTGTCAGAAAAGGACAGGTAAGACAGTATAAAGTCTTAGCACCTGTGTTTGAAAACAGCTTTGATTAGTTCAGATACCTGTGTGGGTACCAATTACCCAGAGAATGTTGGAAACAGAATAACAGAGCTTGAATATCATTTTTTCTCACATGAGGACCATTGTTTGAGCATTAGGCTGTACCCTAAAGTAGGGATTGTGAGTTAAGAGTTAATTTTGTTATAAGCACTGGACTTAAAATGTCAGAAACAAGACAGTTACTTTACATACAATAGAGCAGAATCTGGTCTTTTCTGAGTCAAAACAGCTAGCTAAATTTTAATATAACCCTTGATAAAACTTTTTTGAAAGAAAAGACTCCATTTGACAACCAATGATTTTGGCTTAATCTTGATAGCTATTGATTTTATGTACCATAGAAATTTATTAACATAATACAATTTTATGTTTTACCCATAACTTATATTTGATAAGCTTAAGCATGCTACCACATATTTTAGCCTGAAAATTAGTTTTTTGTTTAAGAGTTTATAAACAGTTGAAAAATCTCTAACTTAAGGCATGGTATTTAGGTTTAGCCTGAAAATTCTTTCCTACACATGCACATCTTTATACACAGACTTTAACATTTTGATCTATGTACCACTCACAAAGCATTTTTAACGAGCATTGTATGTCCCAGCATTGAAAATTTCCTTCCCAGTTCCTTCAATCAACTCATCTCACCCCATTATTAAACATCTTTCTCATAAGGCTATTAAGAAAAATGACACCAAATCGATTAATCCTATTATTCACTAACAAGCAAGTAGTCTAAAGATAATTTTATGTCATTAATACCAATAACACTTGGAAATTATTTTATTAGGAGTAATTAAGGCAAATTTTGTTGCTATTTTGAGGCAGGCTGGCCTAGAAGTAAGGTCAATTGCCTCCTCCTTTTAAGTAACAGAACATTACAACCTTTTTTTTTTTTTAAACACCTGACAAATTATCACTTCAGAGAGAATTCTGTTGTTTTTAATAATCCTCTATGTAAGTTGAAGTTGACCTAGAACATAAACTCAGTAATTATATTTATGATATCATGTATCAAAGTATGGCATTGTTTATGTAAAACTTCAGTTTACCACCACATAGTTAAATGTGACCTCTTTTTTCTTTTATCTTTCTTTTTTTTTTTTTTTTTTTTAATTTGCCACTTCTTGGTGCTGGCGCTGTGGCGGCTATGACTTCTTCAGGAGAAGAAGACTTCAAACTTACTATGATGGCAAGGAGAATAGGGACAAAAGAGGCAGGGGGAACAATCCCCCAAACCAACTTCAGCTTCCTGGCCAGGAAGACACCCCTCCTCCATAAGTCTGGGTTCCACATGTTCTCAGGAGAGACCCAGGGTGCCAGTATCGCAGCCTCATTCCAAAAATCCTCCAATTCTGGGGACTTAACCTTAAGTCCCCGAGTTACAAGAAGGGATTTGAGTGTCCTGACCTGGGGCTCCTTGCAGTGTGATGGCAGGTTGCCCATCTCGTAGGCAAAGAGAAAGCAGAAGAGACAAGAAGTGTGTCAGACCCGAGTGTCTTGTGCTTAGTGGGGGACTTGCGTGGTTCGTTAGGCCACGGCCGTATCCTCATATGGTGTCTCCCATTGAGGAGAGCCAGTTGGGTGACCACTCCAGGGTTCCGCCTCCTGGGGAGTCAGCCCTTGTGTGGAGACGCAGGGTGAACCGAGCATGAGGAATGTACCTCCCTAACAGTTCAGACAGACAGGCACGGAGAGAAAAGCAAAGAGAGGCCGCCTCCCTCACCTCCGAGGGGCAAAGAACATGGAACACAAAAGGGGCCAGCTTACCGAGAAAACACCGATAGGGGGCGCTGCATCGCGCCGTGAGAGAGGAAGAGCGTCCGCGAGGTTGCCAGGGAGAGAAAACGAAAGTACAGCCAGCAAAAGGGAGTAAAAATCAGAACCCAAGACGTGAGGTCAGAACCCGTGCCCACATGGGTGAGGAGTCTCAGGTTGGGTGCCAGCTGTTGCTGGATCCCCCTGAATAGCACTTGGGGGTGGGTGTAAGAACGTGCAGAGTCAACGACACAGACTCTGGGAGTCAGGTGAGAAGCTGAAAACAGACTCCTTTATTGAGGAACACAGACATGCTATGTATCCCTTCCCTGCTTCCCATTGGTCCTTTCATTGTTTGGCATTGTGTTGTCCCTTTTTCATTGGCTCGTTTCCTGTGTCAGCGGTGTCTGGGTGTTTCGGCAGGGTTTAGGTTGGCTCACAGGGGAAGAAGCACTCACGCATGTGCTGTAATCTCAAGGCCTCATCCCAGGGCCCCCCTGGTTACGCTTCTCCTACAGTGCATCTCACTTATGTGGATTCTGGGTATCATACCTGGGTCTTTAGGCTTTTCAGACAAGTGTTTTAACTGCTGAGCAATCTATACAACCCACTAACCTGTATTTTTGATCAAACATTTACTTTTATTTTAATTATAAATTAAATTATTAAATTATAAATTAAACTTTCTTAGTCAAATTGAGAAAGTAATCCATTTTTATCTACCTAACCCTTAGTATGCCTCTTTATTTCTCTTGAATGTCACTGCAGCTGAGGGTCAAAGTAACAGTCCTACACTTGGCTTGCCCTCCTCCTGGATCTTCAGGCTCTCTCTCACATAGTACATTCAATGAACCCATTTGCATCCTTCATTACTATTCTGATCTATATAAAACAGCTTTACTTCTAAGTTACTGCAATAACATATTTTGCTGACTTCATATTCTTTAATTTAAAAATTAATGCCTACTATGCCTTTTTAAGCTTCCAAAAACATGCAATTATCCTTCTCAGAAATTTCTATACCTATTAGTTTTTATATGTTTTTGTCCTCTTCAAAATTCATACATTGGAATCATAAAATCCAATGTAACTATATTAGGAGATAATGACTACTAAAACAGTAGTCTATTTGAAAATGTAACTACATTGTTAAGAAACAGGAAGGTACATCATCTCAGGATACTGAGAGCTTAGGGTGCAGGTTGATTTTCCAGACAACATCTAGCTAACCAGAGTAGGACACTCAGAGGCTATGTACAGCCAATATAAACCAGATAGGAAAAGCAACGTACTTCTAGGTCAATTCCAACTTTAAAGCATGTGGTATACTCAGAAATAGGGTCTTACTATCCACTGGAGAACCAAGAGTTTGGGCAATAGCCTGCATTGTATTGGGGGGGCGGGGGGGGCTCATGGCCTCCATCATACACCACTACCTGAAAGGTTTTCCACCACTGGAACTTTAATTTTCTTGTGAAAACCTATGCCTTTTGGGCACAGCATTATTCACCTCTGCTGAGATCTTCTTCTCCAAGTCTCTCTTTTTGTTAACATTAAATTTTAATTAACTAGCAAAGAAGTAGGTTTCCTTAAGGATTACTCATATTGTCTTTAGTTAATCCTTCAACCAACCACTTCCCTTCCACCCCTTCCCGTGGTCCCCTTTGAAACTTCCCACACCAGCATTCTGTACCTCTACTTATATCTATAATCCCCATCCCTTAAGCATACCTCCACGTGGTTCCTTTATGGATTCCTGGCCTCTAGTACTGACTCTTAGTCCAACTTCCATACAAATCTAAACATTCAACGCTAGGAATCATATATGAGAGAGTGCCTGGTTCACCTAAAATAGATAATATTTTCCAGGTCCATCCATTTTGCTATTAATTACATAGTATTTAAATAAAATTCTATTATACATGTATACCACATCTTTATTATCCATTTGTCAGTTGATGGATATCAATACTGATGCCACTTCCTAGAAATTATAAATAGAGCAGTAATAACAAAGAATGAGCAAGTATCTCCACGGGAAATATAGAATCGTTAAGGTATATGCCTAGAAGTGGTAAAGCTGGGTCATAGGTTAGATATATTTTTAGCTTTTGAAGAATGCTGCATACTGATATCAATGGTGGCTGTGCCAGTATACACTCCCACCATCAGTGAATCAGGGAACTCTTTTTTCCCACAGCTTTACCAGCATCTGTTGTACTTTCATTTTTTGAAGATAATAATTCTCACTGGGATGAGATAACATCTTAAATTACTCTTTATCTGACTTTTCCTAATGATGAAAGATGTCAAGTTTTTTTTAAATGTATTGGCTATTAGTATTTGTTCTTTTGAGAACTCTTTGTTCTGTTCCATTGACGTTTCTTGATTTGTTGTTTGATTTTTATTGCTTAATTTTTTGAGTTGTATTATATTCTCAATTTTAATTCTCTGACAGACATATAGCTGGCAAAGACTTTCTCTCCCATTATGTAGGTTGTTTCAACTCATTTCATGGTTTCTTTGTCTGTGTGACAGCCTTTTTAGTTTCAAGAGATCCAATTTGTTCAATGCTTTTTTTTCCCGACTGGGATACTGAATTCCTATTCAGAATGGTTCCCTACACCTATATCTTGAAGTATTCCTTCTACTTTTTCCTCTAGCCATTTCAGAGTTTCAGGACTTATATTGTAGTCTTTGATCCATGTGAAGTTGATTTTTGTATAGGGTGGAAAAAGCTCTGGATTCACTCTTCTACATTTTGATATCTAGTTTTACCAGCACCAATTTTTGAAAATGCTGCTTTTCTCCAAAAATTTTTCTGTTTGTCAAAAATCTGGTGACCGTTGCTGGAGAGATTGTTCAGTGATTATGTTACTTGCCTACAAAACCTAATGACCTTGGTTTGATATCCACTTACCCACATAAAGCCAGATGTACAAGGTGGCACATGGATCTAGAGTTCATTTGCAGTGGCTAGAGACACCAGTGCAACTATTCTATCTTTTTCTATGCCTGTTTCTCTATCTTTCTCTCTCTCCCTCTACTAGATCTTCTACTCCCTTATCTACACGGATTTTTTTTTGTACCATACCCATGCAGTTTCCATCACTATGGCTGTGTAGTATAACTTGAAATCAGGTGTGGTGATATGGTAGCAGAACTGTTTTTCCTAAAAGTGGTTGGCTATCTGGGATCTTTTTTGCTTCCTGTTGTTGTTACCTGCTCTTGCTGGGAAAAAGCACCTGACAACAACTGCTTATGGCAGGAAGTTTGTTTTTATTTTGTTATTGTTGTTTGTTTGTTTTTGTTTTTGCCTTATAGCTTTGAAGGGATGCTTTATGATGGAAGAGGAAAGGGAATAGAACAGAGGCCAGACATCACCTTCTTGCCAACATCAGGTGAAAACAGCAGCCAGAGAGTGAGTGAAATAAATTCAGGCAAGCTAGGGTTAATAAACTATCATGGTCTACCCCCAGCAACACACCTCCTCCAACAAGGCTCCACTTCCCAAGTTACCATCAGCTGGGGATCAAGCATTCAGAACATGAGTTTATGGAGGACACCTAATTCCAACCATGATACTTACACATGAATTTCAAGATTAATTTTCTATTTCTGTGAGGTGTGATGCTGGAATTTTGATTGGGATTTCATTGAATACATATATTGCTTTGGGTATAAGGCTATTTTTACAACATTAATATTATTAATAAGAAGACTGTTGACATATTTGGTTACTTTTGGTACATAGAAAGATTGCTAATCTTTTTCTCAGTATATTTGGTCGTTGTTGGTATATAAGAAGGTGACTGATATTTGTCTGTCAAAAAGTCCAAGTCCAGAAAATTTCAATTCAATAAGAAAATTTCAGAATTCTAGCAGAACTTTGTAGAAGGACTAAAACCTCAGCTTCTTATATTATTCCAAACATAGATAAGAAAGGACTGTTACACCACTCCTTCTATGAAGCAAGCTTTAAACTAGTAGTCAAACTAGATGCACACAACTAAAGAGAAAACTATAGAACAATATTACTGCTAAACAACAGTGCAAAAATCTCCATAAATTCTTACAAACCAAATTTAAGAACAGATCAAAATGACCCACCTCCATTAAGTAAGGTTTATTCCAGAGATGCATGGATGGTTCAACATACATGAATTGATAAATATAATTCATCATATGATTAGATTTGAGGATATAAATCACATGGCCATTTCAATAAATGCCCAAAGGGCCTTTTGCCAAAAACTTGAGTATCCCTTTATCAAGGAAAAGGTAGACAGGCTAGGAAGGAAGGGAGCATACACCAACATTATAATAATCTCTCTCTCTCTCTCTGTCTCTCTGTCTCTCTCTCTCTCTCTCTCTCTCTCTCTCTCTCTCTATATATATATATATATATATATATATATATATATATGTATGTATATGTTGTAGTCAGTTCTGCATTTCTGGTAGAAATCGCCTGACCAAGAGCAGCTTGTGGGAAAAAGAGGTTTATTTTGGTTAACAGGCTTGAAGAGAAGCTCCACGATGGCAGGGGAAAACAATGGCATGAGCAGAGGGTGGACATCACCCCCTGGCCAACACAAGGTGGACAATAGCCACAGGAGAGTGTGCCAAATACTGGCGTGGGGAAACTGGTTATAACACCCATAAGCTCTCAACCAACAATACAATATCTCCAGGAAGTGTTAATTCCCAAATCTCCATCAGCTGGGAGCCTAGCATTCAGAACATCTAAGTTTATGGGGGACATCTGAATCAAACCACCATATTCTGCCCCTGCCCTTCATAAAATGATATCCATACATAATGTAAAAACAATGCATTCAGTCTGACTTTAAAAGTCCCTGTAGTTTTTATCAATCCCATTTGATGTTCAAACATCCCCATAATCCAATATCTTTTAACTGAGCAATATTAACAACAACAAAAACCCAAAACCCATAATGGCATAGAATAAACATTCACACTGCAAAAGATGGCATTTGGCATAGCAAAGAGATATTCAACCAATTCAAGATTTAAAACAACCAGGGCAAACATCAAACTAAGTCTAACAACTCTAGTCAATGACAAATCTCAAAGTCCAATAATTCTAACCAGCAACAAGTCTCTGGCATTCCAATTCTGCCCCTCCAGCTAGGCTGCTCACAGTCCTGAAACACTTCATCAGGGCTGTCAGCTTTCCTTAGTAGCCATCTCATGGTCCTGGCATCTCTGCTGGGTCTCAACTGAAATCCACAGTTCATCCTCACAGCTCCATCGGGTCTCCATGCAGGCATCCAGCAAACCTGCTTCACACTGCCCATGGCCATTTCCAAAACACAAGACCCTGTTGAAAACTCACTGACTCTTTCCTGCATTTCTTATATTCCACAATACCAGGTAGGGTGCCAATTTGTTAATCCATGGGGAAATAAAGCAGACTTTGAGGAACAGGACAGTCCTTGAACACTCAGGCCACTTCAAAAGAGTCTACATTCTTCCTGTTGCCCCAGTGCTGGTCAGCTGGCCCAATCTCAAAGGTTGTAATCTCTCAATTGCAGTTGAATGGGCAGTAGTTTACCCAGAGATTTTTTTTTTTTTCTGTGCCATATCCCTCTGCTCACACCAGTTCATTTCTATGCAAAGCAACCCTGCACAACTTCTCAGGACACAGACATAATGGTAAGCTTCCCATACAAACTGCTACCCAGTCCAAGCAAAGCTGTTTTCCCCCCTCATAAGCCAAACCTTACAGTCTATAGTTCTTCCTGCATTCAGGTCTTTCAACTCAGAGCAGAATAGTCCATAAAGCTCTACTAACAGCACTGCAAGACATCTCTTAGGCCAAGGTTTCAAATCCTTCAACATTCCTCTTTAAAATCAGCTCCAAAAGGCCAAAGCCGCACAGTCAGGTGTCTAGCAGCAATCCCACTCCTCGGTACCACTTTACTCTTGCAGTTAGGTTTGCATTGCTGGTAGAAATCACCCAACCAAGAGCAGCTTATGGGAAAAAGAGGTTTAGTTTGGCTTACAGACTTGAGGGGAAGCTCCACTATGGCAAGGGAAAATGATGGCATGAGCAGAGGGTGGACATCACTCCCTGGCCAACATAAGGTGGAACATAGCAACAGGAGAGTGTGCCAAAAACTGGCATGGGGAAACTGGCTATAACACCCATAAGCTCACCCCCTAAATATACACTGCCTCCAGGAAGTGTTAATTCCCAAATCTCCATCAGCTGGTAACCTAGCATTCAAAACACCTATGCTTATGGGGGACACCTGAATCAAACCACCACCTCCCTCTCTCTCTCTCTCTCTCTCTCTCTCTCTCTCTCTATATATATATATATATATATATATATATATATATATATTCAAACCTGTATACAACATCATAATAAATAGAGAAAAACTCAAAGCAATTTCATTAAGCCCTTAAGCACATGGGTGCACATACTCATCACTGCCATTTAATATAATATTTGAAGTGTTAGTTCAAGTAATGACAAGAGAAAGAAATAAAAGTCATTTCAAGTTAAAAGGAGGAAGTCAAACTATATTTATTTCCTTATAATCTGTATTTTTGTGTGTGTGTGCATGATACTCTAAAGTTGCTAGGGAAAAATTCCCAGAACTAATGAAGACAGATTAACTTTTGTTTCACATTCTGGACTTAACTGTGATCAGAGAACATCATATGCATATAAGTAGTCACTAAGATTTTGTTGAGATTCACTTATTTGTGGATGCCCATATGGTTCCTTTCTCATCAATTCATCAGCAGCAGCTGAAAGAAAAGTGGGTCATTTGTTTAACTATGCTAAGTACTATGGTTAGCTAATTGTGCTGTACAGACTTCTATCTTTCTTAATAATTTTAGCTACAGTCCATAGATTGAGTGGTATAATTATTAGTCTAGAAATAACTTAGATTAATTAAAAATTGCATCCAAGTTTCTGTCAACATTTTCCATTTTGCATTGGAATTCTTTAAAAAGTTCTGTTGCTATAAAATATATCTTAAGTTCCAATTTATAAATATTTTGATATGGACTCATCATGTACTTTCTCTTAATTTTCAGATATTTTCAATAGCTTTTATCTTGTCATTTGGATTGACATCTAGTCCAAATCATGACATCTTGCAAACTAAAATAACAATTTGAAGAAATATACAAAATTAAATTCGTCCCAGATTTATTTCCAGTAGTCTGCCTTGCACAAATATCCTTAATGCAAGCTTCTATATAACACTGCTTGATAGTTTGGATTGGAAAACCATTTGTGATTAAGAGATGTCCTTGGCTTTTAAGGGTGATTTGTATAAAAATTGGTAATTAATGAAATGTTGATTAAATGAATAATAGTGAATCAATATTTGTTCATTAGTTATAATAATTCTACTATGCTGACATTCTAAAATGAAGACTGTGTGTGTGAGGAATGTAGGGAACTTTCTGTGCTAACTCAATTTTTTAAACTAGAAATTGTAAAATTTAAAAAACATTAAAATAGATAATAGTAATTCCTAAAAGCACATGAAAAATCTGTTAAGTAAAGCAACAAGGAGAGGAGATACAGTTTTGACAGTGGAACAGGCGGATGTTGGAAGGAAAAATCATGCTTTCCTATTATACATAAGTGAAAGTTAACATAAAATTGGTACTCCATAATTGCTTGTGTTATTCTTAATATTTTGTTAATTCATAAAATATTTTCTTACAATTAATTCATAAACATAAAAACATATATAATATATACATACATATATATATGTATGTATATATTATACTATATATAACTATATATATATATATAGTTTTTTTTTAATATTTCTATTAGATATGGACATACTTAGTATGTAAAAATCACATGTTGGCACTATCCTTTCCCTCATCCCTGTCCCTTTTCCAAAGAGGCCCTCCTTATTGGGGATACAGGTCAACCTCATGGCAATTGTGGGTCATACATTGTGGGGGCAGCAGTCTTTTATGGGAAAGAGGCAATGTCTCTGTGTATAATATTCCAACTTGTGGTTGTAACAGTTTTTCTGTCTTATCTTCTGCAAAATGTCCCAAGCCATGTTGGGTGCATTTTAAGTCTACTTCAGTGATGGGCTCTTAGGAGACTCTGGATCTCTGCTTTGGTAGGTGTTGAGTGTCCTCAATGTCTATCTCCTTCACCCTTATGCTCATATCAGCTTAACTAAAAGCAGCATTCTTGCTCATTTTCCCAATTCCCCTGTGGTTTCCAGCTGGGGCTGGGATGAAGTGTATTAGGTCATTTATCTCCTCAGGTCCAGCTCCCATCTGAAAAAGAGAAGCAGAGTCTCAACAGAGAATGAAGTCAGTACCAGTAAAATGAGATAAACATTATTAATTTGAAGATAATTTAAAGGGTGTAGACCCTCTTATAGTCCTAGATTAGTGGGAGTCTGGCATTGGAAAGCAAAATTGTTATCTGGATATGATTCTCACTTGTTTCCCCACTCCAGATATAGCCTCCTTTCCACTGAGAAGATCTGTTAGTCCATCCAAGAGCACTTGGTTATCCACCATGACTGTGTGCCACTATTGCGCTTGTGTAAGCATCACATTAAGTTATTTGCTTCTGAATAGCTTACACTTTGAGTTACTTTATCAGATGTTGGCTACTTTTCCCTGGTAGCTCATATGCTGCCTTCCAGCACTATAAGGCATAACTGGCTCTCCTCTGGATTCCAACCAGTTCTTTCCACGGTCTACGCTGATAGCATATGATGTCTTCAGCAGTGGTATCTTACCATTGATCACTGGTGCAGGGTTTATCTCAACACAATAAAGGGTATACATAAACCACCTAAAGCCCAAATAATACTTAATGGGGAAAGACCCATGGAGTTCCCACTGAGATCAAGAACAAGGCAGGGGTGCCCACTCTCACCACTGTTTTTCAACATAGTACTAGAAGTATTACCCCAAGCAACAAGACAGGAGAAATAAATAAAAGGGATTCATATTGGAAAGGAAGAAGTCAAATTAGCCCTATTTGCAGATGACATGATCCTGTACATAAGTGGCCCAAAAGTCTCCATTTCAAAACTTCTAAAGTTGAGTAATTACTTCAGCAAAGTGGCAGGATACAAAATCAGGGCACAAAAATCAGTAGCTTTTTTATGTGCAAATGACAAATATGCAGAGAACAAAATCAGTGAGGCTGTCCCATTTTCATAGCAACAAAATAAATTAAATATGTTGGAATAACACCAACCAAGGATGTGAAAGTCCTACGTAATAAAAAAAAAAACTCAACAAAAAAATTGAGGAGGATTTGAGAAGATGTAAAGTCCTTCTATGCTCCTGAATAGGTAGAATTAATACTGTGAAAATGGTAATTCTTCAAAAAATAATATACAGAATTAATGCAATACCAATAAAAATACCAGCACCATTCTTCACAGAGATTGAAAAAATGATTTCAAAATTCATATGGAAGGGCAGTAGGTCTTGGGTATCCAAATATATCCTCAGCAAAAATAAAAGAAAAGAAAAGAAAAAAGAAAAAGAAACTTCTGGAGGTATCACCATACCCAATCTAAAGCTATATTACAAAGCCACAGTAACAAAAACAACATGGTACTAGCATAAAAACAGAAACATAGGCCAATGGAATAGAAGTGAAGACCCAGACCTTAGGTCCAGTAACTATAGCTACTTTGATCTTTGACAAAGTGCCAATATTGTAGACTGGTGAAAAGACAACATCTTCACCAAATGGTGTTGGACAAATTGGATGACCATATGTAGAAAACTGAAATTAGAACCATTCATTTCTCCATACACAAAATAAGTACAAATTGATTAAAGACCTCAATATAAGACCTGAAATATTTCAGCTACTGGGGAAAAAAGAGAGAGAGAGAGAGAGAGAGAGAGAGAGAAAGCACTTTCTACAATATAGGACTGGGAAAAGACTTTCTGAATAAAACCCCAGTAGCTAATGCAATTAAAACAGCACCCAACCAATAGGATTTAATGAAGCTAAAAAGCTTTTGCACATACAAATATACCATAAGCAGAGCCAATAGATTACCCACTGAATGGAAGAAAATCTTTGCCAGCTATACCACTGACAGAACCCTAATATCTCGAATATACAAAGAACACAAAAAATAAACAATAAAAGATCAAACAACCCACTGTAAAAGAGGGGCAGAGAATAGGGATTTCTCAGAGGACTAATTGCAAATGGCTATCACACACTTAATTAAATGTTCAACATCTCTAACCATTAGGGAAATGCAAATTAAAACAACTATGAGATTCCACCCCACCCCAGTAAGAATAGCAAATATTAAAAGCAATCAAATTATGCAGAGACATTTAGCTTACCCATAACTGTGGGCTAACTCCACAATGCATGACCCATATACCTCAACAAGGAGGGGCCAAGGGGAGGGGGTAGGTCATGGATGAGCCTAATAATGGT
Organism: Dipus sagitta; assembly: GCA_036346955.1. Classification (NCBI taxonomy): domain Eukaryota; kingdom Metazoa; phylum Chordata; class Mammalia; order Rodentia; family Dipodidae; genus Dipus; species Dipus sagitta. The sequence continues at coordinate 57,355,119 of CM070775.1, read as the reverse complement.
ACCAAACTGACTGTATTTGCTGAATATAGAACTGACTAATAAAGAAAAATAAATAAATAAAAGCAATCAAATGATAACAAATGTTGGTGAGGATATGGAGAAATAGGAACACTTATTCACTGTTTGTGGGAGTGTATGCTGCTACAGACCCAATGGAAAACATTATGGACACTCCTGAAAAGGATGAATATAGAGTTACTAACAGACCCTGTTATTCACTTACTGGGCATTTACCCTGAAAGCTCTACACTGCTCAATTCATAATAGCTAAAAACTGGAATCAATTCAGGTGCCCATCTTTGGATGAATGGATAACCAAGATGTCATATATCTACACAATGGGATTCTACTCAGCAGTAAGAAAAAAAAAAAATGATACAAGGAAATTTGTAGAAAAATGGTTGAACTTGGAATAGATCCTACTAAGCAAACTCATAATCACAGACAGACAATTATCTCATGGTATCACTCATCTGTGGTTCCTAACCTGCATCGACCTGAGTTGCTGACATGACTGGATGGCATCTAGAGGCTTAGACGATAGGGATGGTAGGGCTTGGAGGAAGGGAAAAGGGAATGTGGGGGCTCAAAACTGAATCCACACTGAACTGGCACCATAGAAACCTATATCCAGAAAGCTGAACCCTCCACAGGACCTTAGGGGGAGCACCTGAATCAAAGGGCCCTGGAGAGGGTGTGATGAAGCCCAACCTTAAATTTCTCCTGTTTTTTTTTATGTCTTTTTAAAATTTTTTTTCTTTTCCCTTGGTGCTGACCTGTACTTCCCTGTACCAGGATGCAGTTACCATCCACAATGAGCTATTGATAGGAGAGACCTACAAGGTCTCTCAAAACAAAGATGACTCCTGGTAAAACAATATGTTTTGAATTCATATTATAATAATTGAATTCAACCTATAAAGAATGTCAGTTAACAGAAGGAGACTCTAACTCAAGAATACATGGATTTAAGGCATATACTTGCTGTTTAATATGAATCTATTATTTAAAAGTATTGTATATTTTATCATTGGAATATATTTCAAAACTCTTGCATTAGTTATAGCTGTTACATGTAAAAAGTAATACAGCAACTTAAGATTTTCTGAGTAGGAGAAAAAAGCCTAACAAGTAGAAATAATACCAAACAAATTTCTCTGCACACACATTTTTTAAAACTCCAAGCAATATTTGTATTAAGCAATTGCTGAGTCGAACATATAAATAAAGTACTGCTTAGATATTTTATGAAGCATACTTCTTCAGACACTAGTATGTATTCAAACCAATATAAAATTTCCTAAAAAAAAAAAAACAGCTATCTCTTCTCATGGCCAGTGAATAAATTTATGATTACTAGTTATTAATGGTGACAGAGCTTCTTACTTATGTCTGCTTTATGAATGCTTCATTTTCTAGTTCAGACACACTGTTCATTTTTGGAAGTGTATACATATATTTCCTCTTTCCACCACTTAATTGCATGTACAGAGATTTTTTGATGCAAATATATAGTCTTGCATTCACTGTTTTATTCACTGAACATCTCTCCATGGTCTTTTCTGCCAATGAAGCAAAAGTCAATGTCTATGTAGGATATCCCTGTTACCTTGTTTTAGGTCAGGAGATCAGATTGCCTGCTTAGGACTAGCCAGCCACTGCTCAGACATGTCCATTCACTTAGTAGTTAATTTTACCAGGTGATCTTCTTTCATTAACCAAATTGATCTCAGTTTATCTCTTAGAGTGCAATTAATATGTTAGTTTTGGGTCTAGAAAAATTGATAAGTGGTTAAATGTGCTTGCTTGAAAAACCTGATGGCCAGGGTTAATTCCCTAGTACCTACATATAGCCTAATACACTAACTAACATATATGACTGGAGTCCATCTTCAGTGGAAGGAGGCCCTGACACACCTATGTTCTATCTCTCACACACACTCTCATTCTCTTTCTCAAATAAATACATAGTTAACAAATAGGAATAAAACCACTGCAGTTTGTAATTACGGGGTGTGTGTGTGTGTGTGTGTGTGTGTGTGTGTGTGTGTGTGTGGTCTGAAAAAGGGAGACAGAGACAGAAAGACAGAGAAAGTCAAGAAAAGAGACCAAGACAGAAAGGGAGAAAATAAATGACAAATATAGTATTTTTCATTATAAACAAGGCAAGTGGAGATTTGTTTTTTTGATGGCTTTAGTGCAGAGCATGACTTACTGGCACACATTACATATTTTAAGAAGACATTTAATGAATCAGTGTTGACTTGAAAATTATTAAATGAAGGTTGCTTAAAAATTCTCTAGGGATTAGAAAACCATGAGAGAATCCTCAGAACTTAGTTCTTGTAAGAGAAGGATTGACCTGTCATCACAGATTAAAATACTTTCTGTGATTCTATTAGCAAAATAATCAGAGCAGAAGGGAAGGTGTAGAGATATTAATATGGTTGATTAACTTTAGGTTTACTAGGCTTCAAAGAAAGGAACAAACATTATTTCTGGATTAAGACTTAAAAGATATCAGAATTCAGGAAATATGCAAATTCTTCTGATTGGCAAGAGTGTTTCAGGTAACCATGTGCTCACACTAACACTTTACTTATTTTTATTTTTACTTTTTTATTAGTTTTGTACTTAGTGAATACAATCAAGTTGGTACCATTGTTAGCCACCTCCCTGACAGTCCCCCTCTATAGGGACCCTCCTTGTTGTGGAATATGAGTCATGCATTGTGGGGTAAGCCATCAGTTATGAGTTGGAGGCATTGTCTCTGTGTATCATGACCCAATGTGTGGCTCTGACATTCTTTCTGCCCCTCTTCTGCAAATTTCCCTGAGCTATGTTGGGTTCATTTTAGGTCTGCTTCAGTGGTAAGGTATTGGGAGCCTCTGTGTCTCTGGATATCTGGTTTGGTAGAAGTTGACTGTTCTCTGTGTCAATCTCCTTCACTGTTGTGCTGGAACCAGGTTCACCAAGAAAACAGCACTCTTGCTTGTTTCTCCAATTATTCTTAGTTTCAGCTGGGGCCTGTTTGAGGTATGATGGGGTGGTTCTGTCCTTAGGATATGCGTGTATCTGAAAAAGAGAAGCAAATTCTCTGACAGAGAGTAAAGTTACCACCAGATACATGGGATAACCTCCCCCCACTTTTTTTTAAAGAGAAAGAGAATGTAATATGTGTAGGCCCTCTTATAGCCCATGATTGGTGGCAGCTTGATAATGGAGAGTGGGCTCATTTTTTGATATGATTCTGACTTGTTTTCCGGGTCTAGCTATGAGTTACTTTCCACTGAGCAGATCAGTTAGCCAAAGCAAGAGTACTTTGTATCCCACCAGGGCTGTGCACCACTATTGCACTTGTCTGAGCATTACATCAGGTTGTTTGCTCCTAAGTTGCTTAGGCCATGAGTTGCCTGGACAGATATTGATCATTTTCTCCCAGTGGCTCATGTAGCACCTTCTGGCACTAGACATGCTAATTGTCTGGGGACTGACTCTCAGCTTCCAGCCATGTCACTCCATTTTACATGCCTACAGCACATGGTGTCTTCAGCAGTAGGGTCTTACCATTAACCTTTGGTGGGTTATAAAGTACTCTGACTTCTGAAATGTGTCTCCTTTTGGAAAACCTTGTAGGTCTCCCTGATCAAGAGCTCACTGTGCATGATAGCCACATGCTAGTACTGGGAGTTACAAGTCAGTGCCCAAGGGGAGAAAGAAGACAAAGACAAGTAATATAAAAGAGATAGAGAGAAAAGGGAGAGAGAGACAGAGAAAAGAGAGAGAAATAGAAACAGAAGGAGATTAAGGTCAATCTTCATTGTACTCTCTCCAGGGCCTTGGAATTCAGGTGTTCCCTCTAAGTGACTGATGAAGGTTCACTAATTTGGTCTGTCATTTAGAATGTAGAATTTTATTGTACCATTGACATTTGGGTCCAGTTTTTTGTTCCCCTCCCCCTCCTTTACAATCCCCTCCCTCCCCACCCACCCTATTGTCCAGTCTTTGAGATGCTGGCTAGGTATGTCAGCATCTTGGGTATATTCAGGTTAGGAGCTGTAGATGAGTGAGACTATGTGGTGATTATCTTTCTGTGATTGGGTGAGTTCACTGTGAATGATCTGTTCCAGGTTCAACCATTTTCCTTCAATTTCCATTGTGTCATTTTTCCTTACTGCTGTGTAGAATTTCATCATGTAGATAGACCACATTGTAGTTATCCATTTATCTAATGATGGACAGCTGGGTTCATTCCAGCTCTTAGCTATTATGAATTGAGCAGCTATAAACATGGTTGAGCAAATCTCTCTTAACTGAGGTGAGGAGCTTTTAGGGTATATGCCTAGTAAGGGAATAACTGGGTCTGTTGGTAACTCAACTTTTTTAGGAGTCTCCATATTGTTTTCCACAGTGGTTGTACCACCTTACTTTCCCACCAACAGTGAATGAGGGTTCCTATTTCTCCACATCCTTGCCAGCATTTATTTTCATTTCATTTTTTAATGTTTGCTATCCTTACTGGGGTAAGGTGAAAATTCATAGCACTAAATGCCTTCATAACAAAGACAGAGAGATCCCAAATCAATAACCTAACCATCCACCTAAAGGCACTGGAAAAGCAAGAAGAATCCAACCCAAAAGGCTCCAGACAGAAAGAAATAAGTAAGATCATAGCAGAAATTAATAAATTGGAAACTAAGAAAACAATTAAGAAAATTGATGAAACAAAGAGATGATTCTTTGTAAAAATAAACAAGATTGACAAACCCCTGGCCAATTTGATCAAGCAAATTAAAAAAAAAAAAGGAGACACTTCAAATTAACAAAATTAGAAATGAAAAAGGAGAGATCACAACAGACACAAGTGAAATTGGAAGCATCATCAGGACTTATTTCAGAAACCTCTACTCCACAAAACTGGATAATATGGAGGAAATGGATAAATTCCTGGACGCATACCATCTACCAAAGCTAAACTCAGAGCAGATTAATCTCCTAAATGAACTATCACACCCATCGAGTCTGAAAAGGTAATCAAAAACCTTCCCCAAAAGAAGAGTCCAGGACCAGTTGGCTTCTCAGCTGAATTCTATCAAACCTTCATGGAAGAACTCAAACCAATCATTTTCAAACTGTGCCACACAATCGGAGAACAGGGAAAGATCCCTAACTCCTTCTATGAAGCAAGTATCACCCTAATACCAAAACCAGGCAGACATACCACAAGAAAAGAAACTACAGGCCTATTTCCCTGATGAAATTAGACACAAAGATCCTGAACAAAATCCTTGCAAACCAAATCCAACAACACATCAAAATCATTATCCACCTTGATCAAGTGGGCTTCATCCCAGGAACGCTGGGGTGGTTCAACATACAGAAATCTGTCAATGTAATACACACATAAACAAGGTTAAACACTAAAACCACATCGTCATTTTGATGGATGCAGAAAAGGATTTTGACAAAGTACATGATCAAAACATTGGAGAGAATGGGCATGGTCTTTTTATTTTTTTCTATTGCTGTTACAGTCAAAGAAGTGCATTTATTTGGGGAAGGAAAGGTTTGAAGAATGGGCCATCCTATGTTACCTGGAAGGAATTTTTCTGTCTCCTTTAGACCTAACACAAAGAGAAGCAGTAGAAAAAACTCTGCCAAATACTTTCACAAGCCTATGTCTTAACTTTGGAAAAAGGCAAGGGAGACTTCCCAATATTCAACTAAGCAAAGAGGAAAAGAGGACTTTGTTGATCTTGACCTCATTGGGATTATTGTCATCAGTCAAAACTCCCCAAGACAAAAACAAGGGTAGTTTGGTTCATGGCATATCAAGATATGAAATTCAGATAAAAGTAGACTAAAAATATTATGTGTGTGTGTTTAACGACTTGCAGTCACGTATAAGACAGATTAGGCTATTCATAGAGATATATGAAGGAATGAGAAATTAGACAAACTGGTTAGACTCTCAAATTTTGACCATTTCCCACCCCTCTTACCATCACTACAATCATAAAATGGACATTAGAATTTCAGGGAACCTCTGATCTGCTGAGATGAGTAAACATCAGGGTACTACAAATACCCTTTGGGTACAGTAATGAACACCAGCAACACATTATTGATTTTATTGGAACTTAATTGAGATTTCCACTCATCTGTGAAACAATTTAACATCAACTTGAAGGGTGAAATGTGTTCTACTTACACCTATTGTATTTTTGTCTCCATACTGATAACTTAAAATAATGAATATGCCAAAGTGGCATGTGTTGAAGTGGTACTCTCTGGACATCTCACTATGGATTATAATTAACTAAAAATTCCTTCATAGGTCCTGTGATGTAGGTGTTATGCAAAAAGTCTTCTGTAATGAGGTATATCTAGATTTGCTAAAAAAATAAGTGGGGAGCACCAGCGACACATTCTTAATAGCTATAGAAACATAAACACTAGGGAAGTGGCTTAGAGTACATCCTTCAAAAGATGAAATAAACCACCCTACAAATACTGTAAAAATGGGGAAATTAAACCTAAACAGAAGGAGGAAAAAACACAACAAAGGAATGCAAAAAATATGAGAACAGCTGAGGAGGACTCATTCCCAGCCTGTCAATTTCCTGATAATAGAAAACAAAACCACCAATATTGGAGAAAAGTCAGAGAAAGATTTAAGAAATCTACTGCTAAAAGTGATCAATGATGATAGATTCACATGAAATCAGATCAATGAACTAAGGAAATCAATTCAAGAGTTTGAGAATATAATCTTCAACTTGAATGATACTATTAGCAAATTAACAGAGAAAAGACAAATGCAGCAATAAAATAACACAATAAAAAACAACCAAGCAGGAATTCTGGAAATGAAACAGACAATCACTGAAACAAAAGTCACAACAGTGGGCTGGAGAGATGGCTGTGCAGTTTCCTCTCTTCTTCTGACTGCTTCTATGTGATCTTCTAACTTCAAATAATAGATCTACTAGCACTATTTTTTCTTTCAAAATAATATGAAGAAAATTTAAGCAGCAGAAATTTGTAGTAAAGTATTTTAATTTAATATAAAGTTAAGTGAATTAAATGAAATAAAAGCTGATTTTAATTCTCTTATTACCCTCTTTCTCTATGCTCCTGGAAAAGAGAATGCTAGTTTTATACTCTTTTTAATTCTATTTTAGTATTTCTTCCTCAGCATAGAGCACAGTACTGGGCACACTACGAAGTCTTAGTAAATATTTGGTCAATAAGTAAATGTGTGAGCAAGAAAATTCTCACAGGCAATTGACCATAGTCCAAATGATTCCTTGGATGTACCATTATTGCTTTAATTGTGTGTGTGTGTGTGTATGTGTGTGTGTGTGTGTGTGTGTGTGTGTGTGTGTGTTGAAACAACTGCTGGGAATTCTTAAAAATTTCACCCGGAATGACTTACAGCAGATTCAAATCTAAAGAAAAACAAATTTGGCACCATCATAACAGCTCTCAGATGTTGAAGGTGACAATGTGGACAGAACTTCTCTTAACAGATTATGGATACTTTGTGTGACAGAACTCAGTAGAATGGCTTTCAGAGCAGTGCTGAAGTGGAAGGCATGCCAGGCCCATGCAGCTTGGCTGCAGGCTGCACTGCGTTCACTGACATGATGGCAAAGTTGGGTGGCATATCACATATGGCATATGGCAGGTTTATGCTTCAGTAAATGCATTCCATGTGCCCAAAACTGGCGAGGATTCTGCTGATTACTCTGTTATTTATTTTTTGTTTCATGTGTTCAAAATTAATATTAAAGGTTTTTTAAGCAACCTCTACAGGAACAGAAAATATCCAAACATCCTGTAACTTATTCAATAGCAAATTTCTATGATTTGCCCACCTACAAAACTGAATAATGTATCTATAATTTCTATAAATATAAATGAAGATGGATGCTGAAAGGAAATACTATATCATAATATAATCAAAACAGAAAGAGTAATTTACCAAATTCAAAGTATGCATATGTATACTGGGACATATGCTTTCTTTGCTTACTTTTTACTTACTTGTTCAGCTATTCAAGAATCTTTCATTGAATGAAATTTGCTGCATTGCTATGAATCAAGAGGTGAATGCTGATTCTGTCTTTTCAGGCTTTGCTAACCTAATCAGGAAACAAAAGAGTTGAAAGAAAATTAACACAAGTGTGAAAGTGTGAGAACAATCAAAAGAGTGCTAAATGGTTATGAGATTTATTACATAGCATGCGAGCATATTTAAAGTAGGTTGCTTTTGATATTGACCAATTTAAAAATATGGATTATTCTTTTATAAAAGAAAACAAGCATATAACAAAAGAAAGGAAAAACTTCTGTACAAGCAAAAACACAGTTACTAATGACAAGTTTTTGGAAAGCTTTACTTAGTATCGATAAACCAGCTATATGATAATACATCTGGAAGACAGAGATCAGAAGGCCACTGTATATACTGTGTGGTGATGTCACACTGCAAGGAGAGAATACAAAGTCTCCAAATAAATTTTCAGTAATTAGTGATAAGCAAATACTTTGATTACAGAGATCAATCTGCAGACTTCTGAAGAATGAGAAGAATGGTAAAAGGATGGAGGGGATGTAGGCAAGCAATTGAAGACAATCCCATGGAAGTGCTTGTCCTCCACAGACACCGCAGGACCTGGATACCAACTAGATGTCCTACGGATGTGATAACTTCACTTGCTCTTAGTTAGTCACTGGGTGAACTGACAGAAAATGAGAAATATTAATTATGAAGGAAAATGGCATAAATTCAAGGCATGCAAAGTGCAAGTCTATGGGTTTAAATGCAGCTCTGTTGTGAAACTTAATGTGTGGACTTTAAGGAGGAAGATTTACATTAGAGCTATGCTCTTGGACCTTCCATAGAATACATAGTTACTTTTGTTTCATAGATACCATTAGATTAAATCACCTTTTGGGATTCTTTTTAAGGAAATTACTGTTGACAATATCTTACTTAACATTTTATGCCTTTTATATAGCCTTTAACTAAAATTATTCTTTCCTTCTCTCTTTCTTCTTCCTTTTTGCTTTTCTTCCTTTTTTGCATTCTTTCTTTTTGTATTAACCATCTTTAACATTATTACTGCTATGCTGTCCTATTAAGAGAAATAGACTTTCCTGTTTTTTCTCCCTGTCACTATCTCAGTTGTGTGGTGTACTCATTGCATTACTTTTAAATGAATACACATACTTCATCTAAATTCTCTGGTGCACTTGTATGCATTACACTATTCCTCTATCATTTTGGTCTTTGAAATATCTGTAGTGAATTCCTCCCTTTTTCATAATGTCATTTCAATTTGACCAGCAATATTATTTATAATAAGCAAGCCACCATACTTTTGAGATGACAGGATATAAAACTGTTTTAATGTTATAACAAGAAGTATAATAAATATATGTGTGTGTAAAATAAAATTTGAAAAAAATGATACTGGAAAAAAGAAAAGGTACAAATATAATATAAACAAGCAGTACAACACACACAATATACAGCTTGTATCTGAATTTTAATCAATTTCATGTTCTTGTACTTGTGACAATTACATTTCTTTCATTTTAGATTAGTGAGCAACAAGCCCCAATCTTTGCTCATGGGGTTTTAATCTCTTTGAGATATTTCATCCTGACTACCTGCTCTGTAAACCTCCCCTCAAGAAAGAAAGCCAGTCTCACATGATAATCCATGGAACTCCTGGGAGGTTTGTTTCTCCCTCTTTGGGTGGACCATGACCAATACAAGGAGTATGCATCAGAAGATGCAGTCATGGCTGAGTGGTTAAGGCTATGAACAAGAAGTAGTATGAGAAACTACAATAACCACATGTGAATATTCATGTTGGTCTTTAATACCTTATAGATGCCAAGAGCCTGAGGTGGGTCATAAGAGGACCAATAATCATCCTAGTCCCTGCTTCCTCCTCTCCTCACTGCAAAATGAGGTCAGAAACTTTCAATCTTAATCCAGATTAATTTATTTCACTGTTTTATTTTTTAAAGGGAAATACCAAATATAAACACATACAGGAGTAGTCATAACTTTGTATGTCTGGAGTAATAGATTAGTACATTCATAGTGACTTCAAACAGAACATGTTGAAATTGAGCTGTTCTATAGATGGGAAGTAACTACAGCCCTCACCAGTTAAATATCAAAGTACTGGGTTTCTATCTGGAAGCTTAAAGTTTCTTTCCTGAACTAAAGGCCAATGTATTCCTTCATTCAAAACTACAGTAGCTGGGAGGCAGGGGCAGAGTCTCTCTCACAGAATACATTCCCATGTTGTCTTATAGACACTTTTAAGTGTCTACACTTTTCCACTTTTAAGGCTTCTTTACATTTGACTTATGCTATTAATACATGCTAATCTCTCCATTTTGACTACTTCTGATTTACAACCTTAATTTCCTCTGCACCTTTCACTTCCCTTTGTCCTGTGGTGATTGTCTCTGGTTATCATGTCACTGGCTCTAGTTGTTAAGAATTTGATAACTTTGTACAATGATAGTAGTCAATATCATGCTATTCCATCTGTGGCCTCTGATTCTTTAGATCTGGAATAACCACACAATTCTAAAGATGAAGCTGTAATGAGACAAATGAATTCCCATTATTGGAAAGCCACTCTTGTAATTACATCATAGACAAGTAAAACCTGGAATGTGTCAAGGTGGTAAGTGGGTGTATGGCCAGGGACAGACGCTCTTATTGCCATGTGTCAGTAGCATTGTCTCCTGCACTGCACTGTTAAACATAAAAGGCATTAATAACATAGGGCAGAGTTTACTATATGCAAATTTTTATAGCTTTCAAGTATAACTTGTGCATATTTCTGTACAAATATTTTTCAATATGTCTCTGAAAGGTAGCTTTTACTGTGAATACAATAATACACAGGTAGTCTTATGTGCAGAGTTTTTTCAAATAGCATTTGCTTACAAATGGTAAAAAATTGAGGTCATTATACAAAATTGACTTCAAATGGCTTTTTAGTCAAAAAGAGATAATTAGGTGCTTCCCTGTAGAAAGTGATATATTTGGAAATTAATCCTAATGGAATTGGAAATCTTTCTGACTTTCAGTTCTTGTGTTCAATTTTAAAACATGGAGTTATCCAAATATATCAGAAAATTCACAGGGCTTACTGACAGCTGCTTGAAGTGCCAAGCAGAGGATGAGAAAAAAGAAGAATTTTAAAAATGCAATTTTGAGTTTTCCATCAGGATTTCAGGACAATTATGAAAGCTTAAGAACTTTCTTGTACATTTCAGCAGTACCAGTCAAAAATGCTGTTTTAAAAAGGAAATACTTGAAATAGGGCTAGGTGGAGATGAAGAAGGAGACATGAGAATGGGCAGGACATCACACTGGTGCTAAATATGCAGTATTATTTCAGTAAGAGCAAGACAAATTCACTTAAAATGTTTGAAATCCTTTTGGCAGAGTTTTAAAGACAAAAGGAAAATCAGGTGGTAGAAATGCCATTCATTGTTGTGAGGAGAAGTGCAATGAACAATGAATTCCACTGACTTCATAGGCAACACTCTCTCTCCATCATACAGCACTATCTATTATTAATGAGCACTATTTTTGAGTGAGAAAGAAGTGTTTGAAAAACATTAACTTAGTCTATTGGATGTGATTGACACTGTCATTTCTTTCATTTTGCTGTTGGCAAGTGATATCCCTGTAGACTTATGTGCATCTGGACATTACTAACATTCTGCTTGTTATGCACTCTGGGCAGCTGTGATATGGAAATTTCAGCATTGTATTTTGTGGTTTATATTTTCAGCTTTTACTTTGTATTCCATTGCAAGATGCATAAGTCAAGCCTTTTTTATGCAATGATCAGTCACAAGAATTATCTCTTCTCTAATCTGATTCGCCTTCAAATTTTAAAAGTAATTTATTTGAATTCCATGTGCAATATCTGTCTGCTAACCATGCAGTTATTTAGATACACGTCTATTCACAATACTTCTTTTTTTACCCTCTCATTTTCAAACATGATTACATTTTTAACTGTCTTGCTGCAAAGGAACTATAGCTACTGCCTTTGCTGTTTGGGAGCACCATAGCACTGACTGTCCCACCCACATAATACCTTTTAATCAACAAAATTAAAGGCAACAAAGGCAAGGACTAGAGAAGCAATGCTCCAAAAACAACAAAGGAAAAAAAAAAAAAAACTAAGCACGACATCTTCTTGACTTTTAAATATGCATGTGACTAAGCAGCTTTCCTCCTCTAGCTGCCCTCCCTCCTCACAGCATATGCACAGCCACGCAGAGATCTGTGTTCCTAAGTGCTGCTGACTTACTTCGTATGAGCATGCCACACATTGATCTGTTTCTCATTACATGAATAGCCCATCAGTGAAATGGAATCTAGTGCATTTTGACCAACTAATGCTGACAGGCTTTCATAGATGGGAGTGGCAGCTCTTGCACATGACTCCAGCATTTTAAGAATGTACAGGAATCTGCAAGCTGTCTTTGATCTCTGAGATGCCAGTAAGTGTAATATTAAAAAAATGAAAGAGAAGCTATGCCATAATAAAGTAATAGGGGAATTGTGTTTCACTTCTCAAGAGTACCACAGAGCCAGCTAGGCTGACATGATGCAGGGTTCCTGAAGAAGAGGAGCATATTTGCATGGATTTATTAAAGTGCTATGAGTTTAGCTTATTTCTACTCTAGTGCTATCAGTATTTTATCAAACACATTTTAAAAAATCAGATTCAATTGCATCTTCCAAATAAGCATAGCATTTTATTTATTTAAGAGAGAGAGAAAGAGGCAGATTGGTAGATAGATGATCAGATAGATAGATAGATAGATAGATAGATAGATAGATAGATAGATTAGTAGATAGTAGATAGACAGATGATACATAGAAAAAGAGAGAGAGAAAATGGGTGTACTAGGGCCTTCAGCCACTGCAACTGATCTCCAGACACATGTGTCATTTTGTGCATCTGGCTTTACATGGGTACTGCCAAATCAAATCTGGGACCTTTGGCTTTGCAGGCAAGTGCCTTAACCACTAAGCCATCTCTTCAACTCAATAAAGCACAGTATTATACTAAAGTGGCCCAGTCTAGGGATCAAAACCTCTCACTTCCCAGGCTTTCCACATGCCTACAGGTTAGAGTATGGTGTATAATATCAAGATGTGGGTTCCTTTTCTTGGTCCCAATATTCATTCCATTAATCACTAGTGGCATGACATTAGGAAAGTCTCCTAGCCCTCTGAGTCTTTATTTTCTCGAAAATAAAATGTGAAAACACTTATATCTGAGACCTTCATTAATTTGCAAGGGGCAGAGCAAATGCTTCTTGCTCACTCTCCCTACTCCTATGAAGTACATCATCTCTCACCTTAGGATGGCTTGGGATAACCATGTTATGTGGTATATATGCTTTATCTAAGATGTCCTAGATATTGGAAAATTTTCTAGGAACTTTTTGATACTATGGATCCCAGAATGGACTGTCAAACTTCAGGCACACTATGTCTTAGCAAAAGTAGATTGCTTTATGAATTATTCTTTTTTAATATTACAGTACAGGAAGGCTGCTTGTTACCTCAATTAGCATGTCTTGGGCCATTTTCTCTCCTCCATTGTCATGTAAGCCATATGTTATTCTAATGTTAGAAATTTTAAGATGATCACAATTGATATACAAAAGGCCTTTTAAAAGTTTTCAGAACAACATGTTCCATTGGATTATTTGATTTATTTAACACATTTTTTTTCATACTTGGTGGTTAAGGTTTTGTCAACTTGATGAGAACATTTAAATGAAGTGAGAGACAGACCTCTTAGTCAGGTCTGTGAGGGGGTTTCTAGACAAGATTATCTGGGCCAGGAAGTGCTTCCTCCAGATTGGGCAGCCCTTCCACTGGCAGACTATATATAAGGAAGCTTCAGGAGACAGCCAGGGATTTTCTTCTTTTACATGGCTGTCCTTGCTGCTTGCTTATGCATTCTTCTGCCATTTGTCTGGCCCTGTGAACTGAGGGGCTATCTGGTTCATTGACTTCTCAGCTTGTATACAGCCTTATGAACTGAGCTGCTGCCTGACTGTTCAGTTTTCTGATCTGTGAATAGCTGTTGTTGGACTGTCCAGCTGATATGTTGTAAGTTGACTTAGTTAATATTTTTATTAAATATATACATTTATTCTATTTTTGTTTCTACAGAGAACCCTGACTAATACCTACCTACTATAATAATTTAAATTTCCCTTTCCAGATTTCAAGCACTGTGAATGCAATGCTATTGGTGTGGGGAAGGTGTTGAGATACGGTTAGATCACAAGGGATCTTACCTTATGAATGAGATAATGACTTCTAAAAGGATGCTCATGCATCATTAAGTTCTTTTGCCTTTATTCCTTATACAATGTGATGTCATGTGGGGTGCAACAAGAAGGCTCTTCCGGGACCAAACATTGATATCATGATCTTGGCAATCCCAACATCCAGAGTTGTAAGAAATAAATTTCTGGGGCTGGCGCAATGGCTTGGTGGTTGAGGGGCTTGCCTGCAAAGCCTAGGGAACCAGGTTTGATTCTCCAGTACCCACATTAGCCAGATGCACAAGGTGGTACATGCATCTGGAGTTCATTTGCAGTGGCTGGAGCCCCTGGGCCACCTATTCTTGCGCTCTCTCTCTCTCTCTCTCCCCCTCTCTCTCTAAAATGGATAAATAAATAAAACTTTTTTTAAGATTAACAAAATAAATAAATGTCTATTCTTAACAAATTACCTACTCTCAAATATATGGTTGTATCAGTATGAATGGGTTAATAAACATTTCATTTATCCATCATTTTCAGCTAAAAATCTGAAAACTAATACTCAAAAACACTAATTACCCCCAAGGAACCCAGAGAGCTTTGGTAATTTTAAAAGCCAAAGACAAAGAATGATGCACTAGAGAATTTCAAGCTGTGCAGAATGTCTTTGAAGTCGGTTGCAGCAAACTTCTCAGAAGGAAGTGATCTGAGCATGAGGCAGGAAAGGGCACAGGGTAAGGATGCCCTTACTTCCAGAGCCAACAGGGTAACAAATCTCTAAGAAACAGACCACCTCTTAGATTAGGTGTGGAGAGCGGGTGTGGATGGCCACCTGGGCTTCCTGCCAAGGGCGCCGCGGGCTTCCTGCCAAGGTCGCTGCCCCAAGGCCGCCCGGGCTTCCTGCCAAGTCTCCGCGAGTATGGCGGCCATTACAAGATGGCGCCTGGGCTGGCTGCCAAGTATCATGACTAAGCATCACTTCCTGCTTCCCCTTCGTACACACTGCAAAGTGCGCATGTACAGCGCTACGTATGATTAGATCACCATCAGGTGGTTGACTGCGCCCTGTTGCTTACGCCCACGTGGCAGCTGCTGATTAGGTTAGGTGGGCTATTTAAAGGGAGGAGGGCTTGTTATCAGGGCCCCACACCCCCAGATGTCAAGGATTCCTGAATAAACTGCTTCGAGAAGACTCCCGATTGCCGTTGCCTTATTCTGCTGGACGGGAAGGGCAGCGACAAGTGGTGGCCCGTACGGGGACTCAGAACTCGAAGTAGTCAGGGCAGCTAGACTGCAGCTAGCTGGTAAGTTCCCAGGTAAGTTGGGACTTAGTGTTCAGTTCTCAGTAAGGAGAACCTTCTATATAAGTTCAGTTCTCAGTAAGGAGAACCTTCTATATAAGTTCAGTTCTCAGTAAGGAGAACCTTCTATATAAGTTCAGTTCTCAGTAAGGAGAACCTTCTATATAAGTTCAGTTCTCAGTAAGGAGAACCTTCTATATAAGTTCAGTTCTCAGTAAGGAGAACCTTCTATATAAGTTCAGTTCTCAGTAAGGAGAACCTTCCTATAAATAAGAAATAAGTACTATAAAATAAGTGATAAATATAAGTTCTCGGTAAAGAGAAACTATTTATAAAATAAGTGATAAGTATTATAAAATAAGTGATAAGCATTATAATATAAGAAATAAGTATTATAAAATGGGTAATACTTCTTCTAGTAGAACTGCAGCATCTGTACTGAAAGATCTATTGAAGGCGAAAGGACTAGGGCTGAAGAGTGCCACCATACAGAGATTCATAGAAGCTGTAGATGAGATTGCTCCTTGGTTTGTAGCTTCTGGACACTTAACTATTGCTGGTTGGGATAAATTAGGGAGAGATATAGATTTTGCACAAGACCAGGGACTGACTCTTCCAGGAATAAAGTCTATCTGGAAACTTGTTCACTCTTGTTTGACTGATCGAGAAGGGAAGTGCGTAACAGAAATTGAAAGAGGAAAAGAAGTTTTAGAACAGTTGAAAGAGGAACGATACCAGGAGTCTGAGAAAGGGAAAAGTTCAGAGGAGGAAGATTCAGATGAAGAGCTGAAAAAGTTAGTGGAGAGAGTGGATTCAATTAAATTAGAGGTTCCACCATCTTCTCCAGGGCCTCCGTGGCCGCCGCCCTGTGCTCCCGGTCAGCCGGATGGACGGAGCTTATCCTACAAAAGGAACTGTTATGGCTTGTATAACACCACCCTATGCTATAATGTCTGGGAATACTAAAGTTACTTGGATTAATGCTGCAGAGGGTATATTTAATGTCACATGTACTAATTGTTCATTGTCTAATTGTATTACTTCTTCTAGTAGCTCAATGATTATAGTTAAACAACCTGTTTTTGCTATGATACCTGTTAAGCTCACTAAGCCTTGGTATTCAGAGAAGGGATTGCAAATAATTGAGGAAGTTAAAAATAGTTTGACTAGACAAAAAAGAGTTGTAGGATTGATTATTGCTGGTATTATGGCTTTCATTACTTTATTAGCCTCTACTACTACAGCTGCTGTTGCACTTACACAAGAAGTTCATACTGCGCATTTTGTAAATAATTTAGCTAAAAATGTTTCAATTACATTAGGTACACAAGAAAGTATTGATAGAAAGATAGAGGAAAAGTTGGATGCTTTATTTGACACTGTTGGATTTTTGGGGGAAGAAATACAAGGATTCAAAGTTAAAACTAGGTTACAATGTCATGCTGATTTTCAATGGATTTGTATTACACCTAAAATATTTAATTCTAGTTGGGAAAAGGTGAAAATGCATTTGGAAGGAATATGGCATCATGATAATATTTCTTTAGATTTAATTAATTTACATTCAGAAGTTTTGGCAATACAGGATGCTCATCTTAATTTTGATGCTGCTCAGGCAGCTAATGATTTACTTACAGCTCTTAAGTCAGCAATACCTGATTGGGGATCTTTTCACGCCTGGATTGGACATTTCATCACATTTGGGGTTTGTTTCGTAGTTCTTATGTGCTTGTTACCTGCTCTCTTACAGTTCTTACTTCAACGAATTGCAAATATCCGTGATGAAGCTCGTGGCATTCGCCTCCGCACTCGTACTTGGCTTCCTCCAACTTTGACATAACAATTTGACTAATTTGTCTTGAGTTCTTTCCAGTTATCTTACAGGCAATTGGTCCCGTGAATGATGTGCTCGTGAGAGACCTGCAATTGTCCATCATCCACATCAACTCTGCCAGAGTGGATGTGTCCCTTGCTGCAGGATTGTCTACTTGGATTCACCTTGTAGGAATGGGTGGGCATAGGGACTATGGCCTTTTGCTTACTTCTGATTAGTGGCTTCATGCTGTGGTGTATGTGCAACATGTGGGCAAAGCATATACAAGATCGAGCGCATTTAGTACAAGCCTTGCAGGTGTGGCTCGGCATGCTAGAGAAGTAGCCAGTGACGGGTAAGATTCCTTGACCATACTACCAACCTAAGACAGGGAGCAAACCTCGAGCTGTTTGTCGCCCAATGACGGGTAAGGATACTACCAACCTAAGACAGGGAACAAACCTCGAGCTGTTTGTCACCCAAAGACGGGTAAGGAGTATTGGTCCTTGGGACAACCTAAGACAGGCATTCTCTTTGCCATTTTTAGTAAAGAAGGGGGATATGTGGAGAGCGGGTGTGGATGGCCACCTGGGCTTCCTGCCAAGGGCGCCGCGGGCTTCCTGCCAAGGTCGCTGCCCCAAGGCCGCCCGGGCTTCCTGCCAAGTCTCCGCGAGTATGGCGGCCATTACAAGATGGCGCCTGGGCTGGCTGCCAAGTATCATGACTAAGCATCACTTCCTGCTTCCCCTTCGTACACACTGCAAAGTGCGCATGTACAGCGCTACGTATGATTAGATCACCATCAGGTGGTTGACTGCGCCCTGTTGCTTACGCCCACGTGGCAGCTGCTGATTAGGTTAGGTGGGCTATTTAAAGGGAGGAGGGCTTGTTATCAGGGCCCCACACCCCCAGATGTCAAGGATTCCTGAATAAACTGCTTCGAGAAGACTCCCGATTGCCGTTGCCTTATTCTGCTGGACGGGAAGGGCAGCGACAATTAGGTTTAGTATGTATTTGGGAATCAAGACTGTCAAGATTTGTGCAGAAATTGAGTAACAGATGGAGATAAGGGCTTGCCCACATTTTGGCTTGATAAACAGTTGAAAGATAATTCAATTAATTTCTCTTTTTGGATTTAACCAGAATAATAGTAACATGAATTGAGTATTCTTCTCTGGGCACAATAATTGAGATTGCTTTGAAGAACTCAGGCTATAAATTAAACCATGGCTAATAGTTGAATAATGTAAAATAGCATTCAGGAAAGAGATCTGGGAAAAATTTAAGAACTCTATTGTGAACAAATTGTGCTGATTGTTGGAAATAAAACGGTGAGGAAGCGTATAGATGTACAATGATTTTTGCCCCTCAATTGTCACCCCCCCTTACTGTCCTTTCCTCTTCAGTGTGGTAGGATTTGTATCTGCCTTTGTCCATCATAACAAAGATGGTGAGGGCACAATGTGTAGTGGAAATAATTATGTAAAGTGAAGTGACTCAAACTCAGAAAGACCAAAGCCTCATGTTCACTAGGATATGCAAGGGTTATCTTGTGATGACTATGAGTATATGCATACATGGGGAGGAAGTGAGTAAAATCTATAAAGGTAGAATGGTAACCAGAGATGAGCTGCTAAAGAAGGGAGTTAAGTAAAAACAATTTTTTAAAAATATTCTATTCAGCCAGGTGTGGTGGCACATGCCTTTAATCCCAGCACTCAAGAGGCAGAGGTAGGAGAATTGCCTTGTGTTTGAAGCCACCTTGAGACTCCATGGTGAGTTGCAGGTTAGCTGGGCTAGAGTGAAGCCCTACCTAGAAAAATTAAAAAAAAAAATCTATTCACACTTAAACTTGTTTGTGTTAACTGACAGAGATATAGCTCTTTCAAAGACATTCTCATTCTAATTAATGTTACTAAAAAAAAAAATCTGAAATCCAGCAACATGGAGTTTAGGGACTTCTAAATTTCCTTACTCTGATCTTAAAATTTATTACAATCTCATTCCAAAAACTGTTCACATCTAGAGACACACAGAATTTCCCCAATTTCTTGAGGTTAAATGTGGTAAAAATGACTTTTTATTTTGTTACTTCTCTTAGTACTTAAATGGTACTCTTTGCCATATTATGGCTTATCCATTCCTACTCACAGATGGACACAGTTCTTGCTGCATTCATTAACAACAACAAAAAAATAAAAAAGGATAATAAACTTTCCTTCAAGCTAATTTTCTGTTCAATGCAACACTCACAATGTTTTGTTCTGCTAATTAGATTCTTGGTTCCTTGCTTTATGATACCAAGTAGAAGGCATTTATTAAAAATTTTGAGAGTGAGGCTGATTCTGTTGATTTATCATCACTGTGTTATGAGATCAGCAATAAATATTAATGCTACCCAGCATCACAGTCGAAAAGGGGCTACAAATATTTGCAACCTCACAAGTGAAGCTCAAAGACACCGGTGTGTCTTCATCCTTTCTGTAAAAGGAAAACTTGCATTATTAGGTCAGGTGCTAAAAGTTCAATTAGCTGTCTTTTTCATCAAGATTGTCATCTAGGAAATCTGCCTTAAAAGCTGTAGTGATAAACACTGTCATTTCTTTTATTATTCTGTTCATAGCCAGGGTAGACAAGAACAGAAAGTAGCTGAGTGGGGAGTTGCAGGTATAAAGCCATTTTAGCTATTAAAAAATATGTCAAGGCATTATGAGTAAGAAGATTTCTGTGAGGACCATCAATTTAGCTTATTCCAGACACATGCTTCAGTGCTGCAGTCCCAACAATTGGATACAATAGATAGATATGGATAGATTGACAGGTGATAGATAGAGATAGATGAGATTTAACAGAGATAAATGTATTATAGATTCATTTTAGAAACAAACTTTTCCTTCCCTTAAAATACTTTTTATAACAAACTCTTTCTAAAATTGATTCAAATGAATGTGGTTATTTTTGATATGCAAAAATGTCATCAAGGGATAGTAGAACACTATTGCATCACAATTTTGCAGAAATATTTTATAATATGCTGATAATGACAGAAAATATGAACACTGATTTTTTATATTTTATAAATTTTAGAAACTTTCCACATTACACAAAGTAATTTTTGTTTTTATATTATAAGCACTATGTAAACATTCAATGGTCAAAAAAAAAACCAAATAAATACAATGACTCTTGAACTGGAGAGATGGATTATCAGTTAAGGTGCTTGCCTGCAAATCCAATGGTCCAACGTTAGACTCCCCAGAACCCATATAAGCTAAATGTACAAGGTGGTGCACACATCTGGAGTACATTTACAGTGTCTGAAGGCCTTGGTGTACCCATTCTCTCTCACTCTTCTCTCTCTTTCTCCAAATAATTAAATATATTAAATTAAATATTTTTAAAAGAAATAACTCTTCTGTTATTTTACAGTTAAAAATGAGGTATTGTGTTGATATGAATTTCAAAATGTATTTATATGTAACTACGGTATCTTTAATATTTTTTCTCCAACATATGAATTAAGATAATGCATTTAAGGCATATAGTGTTTTAACAAACAGAGATGTTTTAAGATCCTTAGCATTTCCATATAATTTTGTATGTATGCATAAGTGAGAAATAATTCAGATCAGTTTCTTAATTTTTATGAACATTAGACTGGAAGAAGCTTCTTGGGAAGTTGTTGGAACTGACTTAAACAGCTTTCTTATTTTGGACTAAACCAGGTCTCAGAGTGCCAGATCATACAGGCCTGCCCACTAGTGATTGATTGGTGAAGAGATTCCAAAGCAAGTGCAGGGAAAAGAGCAAAAGAAGCTCCCTGTGTGGTAGACATTCACTAAAGTCCAGAGGAAGCACAGAAAGCATTCTGGGCAGACACCATTTCAGGGACTCTGTCCTATGATTAAAGATCAAACTATGATAAACTCATGGCATGTAAGTGAAAAACATAACAAATGAAAATGTGGAACTCAGGAAGATCAAAAAAGCACTGATCAAACCAATCAGAACAAAGACAGCCAATGAGAATCACATTTTTAAGCAGATAACTCAAACTGTGTTAGAAATATAAAGAAGTGAGGCATGATGCCAGTAAAAAAGCAAGTGCAGATGACTCTCAGCACCCATCCCATCCTTCAACAGAAATTTTAAAAATCAAGCAAAAACTACTGGAATTTTGGTAAATTGTCAGAATTGACAAAAAGCAACTCACAAAGAGTGGAACGTTCAGCAATATTATTTTATGGCCTTGTCTTCACCTCCCAAATTCTTCAGATATCAGAAAATAGAAAGTCATACTTGTTTGAGTGGAAACCTCCTTCCAATTTCTGAAGTGAGCAGAGCTTAATTTTATTGTCTTCTAACTTACATGGGGGTGCTATGGCCTGAAAGTTTGTTACCCCCAAAATTTGTTTTGCAATTAAAATGGAATTGTACCAATGCTAACAGGTATTAAATGGTATTAGATGATGGTTGGGCCACCTGGATTCTTTCCTTATGTAAAATTAATGTCACTAGAGTGGGAGTAGGTTAATTGTAAATGAACAAAGTCAAGTCCATCTTGCTAAAACTTGCTCTTCCATCATATAAGGATAGACAAATAAGACCAACATTAAGCAGAAAGCAGCCTTCATTAAACAGTGACTTGTCAAATCCTTGATGTTGATCTGTCCAGCATCCAGAATTTTTAGAAGCAAGTTGATATTCTGTTTCGCATAGTCCCAGATGTTTTGATTTAAGTTAAAAAAATGCTACCATGGGTTGGGGTGGGGTCCATGAAAAGTGCTGTGAGTTTACCCTTGTTTTGCCAGCAAGTATTTCTCAAAAACATTCTAAGGCAAAAATTGCATGCAGATGCCTAAATGAGAAGATTGTAATCCCAGGGGATATAGAAAGCATGAAGAATACATGAAATAAAAGTAGGGAAGGAAGGCTTTTTAGGACATTATGCTATTAACGAGTATAAATGCATACTGGAAATCCAGAAAGAAACACACTCAACACAGAATACAGACCAGTGGAAAAGAAGAAGGAAAAGCACAAGATGAAGAAGGAGGAGGAGAAGAGGAAGAGGAGAAGGAGTAAGAAGTTCCATAACTTCTACTGCTTAATGATCCACATGCTCAGTATAAGCACACACTAAAGATAAATGGAGACTGTGGCACTGTTGCAGGATTTCCTTGACAGACTGAGACTCAGAGCCATTACAGCAGAGAGAAAGATTTATTCCTGCTAGTGGGCTGACACATGGATCATTATATAATGATGCCAGTCCTGAGCTTAGGCATGGGGAGTCTTTTTAAAGCTTTATCTATAGTTAAAACAGGCAAGCAGAAAATACAGAAGCATACATGTGACATTAAGCAAGCAGATGCACAGTTTTAACATAAAGGGTCATTAGTTTGTTGTGATTCTTGTTCCAGTAAACTGAAGTTTATCAGTAACCCAGAGGTGGGTGGGGGGTTAATCTCTATTTCCTGGTTTCTTTCTGTGAGTTATTCCTGTCTGTTGAGGACTTTTACAACCTGGTGAAGTTTTTTTTTTTTTTCCTTTAATATAGTTATTTTCTACTAAATCTCATCCTCTTCATCTTTATAATCCCTTATGACTCCTCTAATGGGATTCTCTGATACTGGCAGATGACCTGTAATCTTATGCTTCAATTCTGTCCCTGATGAATCGAGTCAGGATATTAATCTGACTGAGGCCAAACAGTAAACTAAGAGGACCAGAATCAAGGGCCTGACTAGGGATGCCAGCCCAGGGCATAAAGAGTTCTAGGTATTTTACCAGTAAGATATACAAGCCCTCTCACATGTCTTAATACTTTCCAAAAGTTGTCTGCATTTTTTCTTACTCCCCTGAATGATTTGCTTAAAACAACATTCCTCTTTCAAGAAAATATAAATACCCAATTTTTCAGCCACCATTAGGTCTAATCCTCTATAGTTCTGTAGTACTACTGAGGTCAAGGAGTCTACCTTGTTTTTCAGGACTAAGCTGAGATACTCTTTAATCTGACCAATTTGACTGCTGTTCCTGTTGGAGCCCTATGGAAGTTGTCCCATTAGCAGCTGCCCCCACTAAGGCCATACACAGGAGGATGGGAAGTAGGACTGGGCTTCGTTTACACCTGGAGTGTCTAGAAATGTATTGCGTGACCACATCTCCGGGGAGTATAAGTCAGGAGTCCAGAACACTAGGGTGTACTAAGGGCCCTGCCATACAGGTGCCATATTCAGTGGCTTGACTTTCTCAGGTTGTGTTGGACAGGTTTAAGTTTGTAATTCCTACTCTACTGTAGGTCATCTGGCTTGCTCTCAAACAGATCTACCAATCTTTCCTGAAGTTCAGGGTCTGCTTGGCTTAGTAACTCATGGACGTGTTTGCCAGTTCAAGCATTTTCATCCTGGGAGCAAATAAATTGGACCAAAGAGGATTAACATTGCCCTTTGGGGTTCCTGGGCTTGGATTTGGCTGGGGAGCACAGGGTTCCAATGTGTTGACCCTGCTCATGGGTAGCAACACATTGGCAAGTTTAATGATCAGCCAGAGTGTGGCCAGTAGGTTAGTTGCCCGCCAATGCTTTTAGATATATCAACCCACCCGAAAGATTCAAGACCGACTATTGGGGCTTTTCTATATTCAGCTCCCAATTCACTCTGTGACCTGTTCCTAGCTTCAGACAGTCATTCCTACCAGTCACTGAGATCCCTTACCCTTTCACAGGAATTCCTTATCAAGATCCTGGTGTGGCAAAGTCCAAGCACGATCAATATCTGAGTTATAACCAGTATGTTCCCCCACAGTTATCTTTGTATGCACCTGTAGGCCACACAGCCACAGCCATCTCCTGTATATCCATATTGATAATTCAGGAAGGGGTCCAAGTTGCTACATTTCTTGGCAGTTGTGGGGAGGATTACAATGTGAGATCCCCCTGAGAAACACCACCTGAAAGAGATGAGACAAGAAACCTGGAGGGGGTAGGTAGTCTTATTGATCAGTGTCAGGCCAAGTTACAGGCGTGCCTCCCAGACTAGCTTGTGGGTCTGGGGCATCAGCAAGAGGGCTGAGCAGAGGTTTTTCAGCAAGTTCAGGAGCATCAGGGCTGTTCTCTGCCAGACTGGATTCTTGAGGTTATTCTTTAGGTCACCTGGGTAATGTCAGCCTCAAAGGCTGGTCTGGGTGTAGTTCAGTTTTCCCCTCCTGATCTGGATCAGGAGCAGCCTTGGTATGGGTGTAGTGTGTCCACCTGCAATTTTAAGAGCTGAGGGCATGGTTAGTATAACTTGGTATATCCCTTCCCAGCTTGCATTTAGTCTTCCCCTCACAGGGACCTTGATCCAGACCCAATCCTTTGGGTTTCAGGAGCGTAGGAGACCCTGAGCCATGAAGGGAGGGAAAAGATTTAAGCATCTGGTTATCTCTTTTGCAGTGTTGACAAAGTCCTTTAGAAATCACTGGAGGTGAGTCTGACAGTACTCCCAGTGGTCATCAGATTCTCCTAGGAGCAGCACGTGAGGATATCCAAACAAGATTTCAAAAGGAGAAAATCTGTACTTGCAGGGTGTGCAGTGCACTCTGAACAATACAAGTGGCAATATTTCAGTTCAAACAAGGCCCATCTCCTGGGAATGTTTGGGCATGGAAATTTTCAGTGTTCTGTTCATTCTTTCAATTCTGCCTAGGGACTGGGAGTGTGCAGGTCCCAAGTTAGTCCCACCACTTTAGACATTTACTGGACATTTTTTGCTAACAAAAGCAAGCCCAAGACCACCGGGCATGGTGGCGCACGCCTTTAATCCCAGCACTTGGGAGGCAGAGGTAGGAGGATCGCCATGAGTTCGAGGCCACCCTGAGACTCCATAGTGAATTCCAGGTCAGCCTGGGCTAGAGTGAGACCCTACCTCGAAAAAGCAAAAAAAAAAAAAAAAAAAAAAAAAAAAAAAAAAAAAGCAAGCCCATTATCTAATCCATTTATCATCAGGACCCAAAGCACAGAATGATTTCTCTGGCCAGAGTGCAAGACACCTCTTGGTTCTTCTCTGTGCTATTGGGAAGGGCTTATATTCAACCAGTAAAAGTATAGACTATGATTACTAGCAGGTATCAGTAGTCCTTAAAGGGCTGGATGTCTGTGAAAACCAATTTCAAGTGTTTAAATATATAGGAACCCTGCTTCTGAGGTAACAGTGGAGCTAAGGGTCTTGTTTGGGATTGTGCTATGCACATTGTAGACATGCTCTTCCAAGTTGTTAAATGCAATGGTTTCCAGCCCTGAAACCACCAGGCCCCTCTGTAGCAGGGCCTGAAGTGCTGTCTTCCCCAAGTGTGTTACCTTATGGGCCTGCTTAACCAGGCCAGGTACTGCCTGTTCTGAAGTTATTATTCTGACGTCTTGGGTTATCAGCAATCCCTTAGAGTTTTCAATTGCTCCTTCATTTAATACATTTTACTTATCTTCAGGGTGGTATTTGGGGGACCCTAGGAAGACCATGAAGGCAAAATATATCTTCTGGGGTCTCAGAAGAGGAGGGCATTAGCTCACTTCCTCGAAGAGGGCTGCCTATCTGGTCTATCAATTTCCTTGTCTCGCTTTATCTTTTTTATTTTTTTTAACAAATACTTGTTTTTATTGGTTATGATATTATATGTGTAATTTTTTGTCTTTCTTTTTTATTATTAAATCTATACATATATTATATGTAAACATCACAGATGTTTGTACCATCCTTTCCCTCCTGCTTACCCCTTTTCTGAAGAGGCCTTCCTCATTTGGGATGCAGTTCAACCTCATGGGGATTGTGGGTCATGCATTACTGGGGGCAGCAGTCAGTGATGGTGGAGAGGCAATATCTCTGTGCAAAATGTCCCAACTTGTGGCTCTGAAAATCTTTCTGCCCCCTCTTCTGCAAAATAACCTGGGCGATGCTGGAAGCATTTTAAGTCTACTTTAGTGATGGGCATGCAGGAGCATCTAGTTGTCTGGTTCGGTAGGTGTTGAGTGTCCTCAGTTTCTTTCTCCATCACCCTTGTGCTGGTATCAGCTTAACTAAGACAGCAGAATTCATATATATATATATATATATATATATATATATATATATATATATATATATATTTGACAGAGAAAGAGGGAGAGAGAAAGAGAGAGAGAGAGAATGGGCATGCCAGGGTCTCCAGCCACTGCAAACGAACTTCAGACACATGCGCCCCTTGTACATCTGGCTAATGTGGGTCCTGGAGGATCAAATTTGGGTCCCTTGGCATTGCAGGCACATGCCTTAACTGCTAAGCCATCCCTCCATCCCTAAGAGAGCAGGATTCTTTCTCATTTCCCCAATTCCCATGTGGTTTCAGCTGGGGCCAGGGTGGAGTGCACTAGTTCGTTTACCTCAAGTACAGTTCCCATCTGAAAAAGAGAAGCAGATTCTTTAAAGGAGAGCAAAGTCAGTGCCATTTAAATGGGATTAACATTATGAATTTAGAGAGAATTAAAAGGGTTTAGAAACATACACATTCCAAGGTTACTGGGAGCTTGACAATGGACAGCATTGATTCTGACTTGTTTCCCAGTTCCAGATAGGGTTTCCTTTCTACTGAGCAGATCTGTTAGCCAATACAAGAGCAGTTGGTTACCCATCATGATTGTGTGCCACTATTGCACTTGTGTGAGCATCACGTCAGGGTGTTTGCTTCTGAGTTGCTTAGACTTTGAGTTTCTTGGTGTTGCCGTCAGGTTCACATTGCTGATAGAAATTACCCAACAAAGAGCAGCTTCTGGGAAAAAAAGAGGTTTATTTTGGCTTACAGTCTCAAGGGGGAAGATCCATGATGGCAGGGGAAAACAATGGCATGAGCAGAAGCCATCATAAGGTGGACAATAGCAACAGAAGAGTGTGCCAAAC
This sequence comes from Dipus sagitta, assembly GCA_036346955.1. Taxonomy (NCBI): domain Eukaryota; kingdom Metazoa; phylum Chordata; class Mammalia; order Rodentia; family Dipodidae; genus Dipus; species Dipus sagitta. The sequence continues at coordinate 57,327,739 of CM070775.1, read as the reverse complement.
ACTGGCATGGGGAAACTGACTATAACACCCATAAGCCTACCCCCAAAAATACACTGCCTCCAGGAAGTGTTAATTCCCAAATCTCCATCAGCTGGGAACCTAGCATTCAGAACACCTAAGTTTATGGGGGACTCCTGAATCAAACCACCACATTCCTCCCCTGGCCAACACAAACTTATATTGATACATGATGTAAAATACAATGCATTCAGTCCAACATTAACAGTCCCCACAGTTTTTATCAATTCCAATGATGTTCATATATCCCCATAGTCCAAGATCTTTTAACTGAGCCATAATACCAAAAAATCCCCCCAAAACCCATATTGGCACAGAATAAACATTCACACTGCAAAGCATAGCATTGGGCATAGCAAAGAAATGTTCGACCAATACAAGATTTAAAACAACCAGGGCAAACGTCAAACTCTGTAGCTTCAAGTCCAACAACTCTAGTTAGTGACAAATCTCCAAGCCTGATAATTCTAACCAGGAACAAGTCTCTGGCATTTCAATTCCACCCCTCCAGCTAGGCTACTCACAGTCCTGGAAAGCTTCATCAGGGCTAGCAGCTTTCCTTAGCAGCAATCTCATATCTCCACTGGGTCTCCACTGCAATCCATGGTTCATCATCATGGCCCCATATGGTCTCCATGCAGGCAACCAGCAAATCTGATTCACAGTGATAGGAAGAGCGGATATTCAAGGATCAGAAAGTGGTGTCACTATGAACGCTTGGCTGCCACAAGCCAGTTACCCCTGTGGTACCTTTTCTTACTCCTCCTGCTTAAAACCCAAAAGTGTCTCATTATGAGAGTAATACTTCAAGGTGTAGAGGTGGGGATGCAACTGCTGCTAAGGAAGGGGGGTCATATCTTCATCCAAAACAACTTCTTCAGAATCTGACACTTTGATGTCCCCAGGTTCTTCAGCGTCTTCCCACACATCACCATCTCAAGTCACAGGATCCCACTCTTTTCCAATCAATGCCCTCACTTTAACGTGTGATAGCTGGTGAGTCTGGGTCTTGAGATTACACTGCAATATAGCTAATCTCACAATGAGAGGTTGGGTTTGGTTTTATGCATTCTGAGCCCTGTTATGGCTAGAGAGGAGAATCTCCTTCAGGGCACCCGTAGAAACCTTGAGATCAAGCTTGGAATTTTCCATTTTGAGCTTCTGCTGTTCCCTCATTTATTTGTCCAGAGATGCTAAAAGCAACCAGCCAGCCTCATCATTGGTCTTACTTTTCCACAAATATTCAAATATTTTAAATACAGAGTCACTTAATTCCTTGCTCTTCACAAGACATGACTCAGGATCACCAAGTACATCTATCTCATGTAGTTCTTTAAATAGTGCACACCATGGATTATTAGTGCCCACCTTATTTCCAGCAAAAGTATTCTCCTTATCACCAGTAGGGCCTTTAGTAGCATTGAAATTGAAAAGCCAACCCCAGATAGCACCAAGCCCATTAGAGAAATCCATCCTTACAATTCTGTTTCTCTGGAACCACTCTGGAGTTGCTGGTACAGCATATGGACATCAGGGGATGGGAAATAAATCCATCAAAAATTCAAGGACCTTCCACCTCAGTGAAATTTCTAGAAGATCAGTGGTGTGGGGCAAGCAGAGATATTCCTTTTAAAGTGAAGGATAAGTTGTTGCATTTGGCCCCTCCTACCACTAAGGAAGAAGAAAAATGTCTAGTGTGCCTATTTGGATTTTGGAGACAGCACATTCCTCACTTGGATGTCTTAGTCCATCCCATATACCAAGAAAGTTAGAAAGCTACTAGATTTTGGTGGGGCGCAGAACAAGAGAAGGCTCTTCAACTGGTCCAGGCTGCTGTGCAGGCTGTGCTGCCCCTTGGGCCTTATGATCCAGCAGATCTGATAGTACTTGAGGTGTCAATTGTATATAGGGTTGCTTTTTGGAGCCTTTGAGAGACCTCCATAGGTCAATCACAGCGGAGACCCTTGGGATTTTGGAGCAAGGCCCTGCCATCATCTGAAGACAATTATTCTCCATTTGAGAGACAGCTCTTGGCCTGCTATTGGACCTTCATGGAAACTGAACATTGGGCAATGGGCCATCAAGTTACTATGTGACCTGAGCTGCCCATTATGAGCTGGGTGTTATCTGACCCACCAGGCCATAAAGTTGGACATGCACAGCAGTGGTCCATCATTAAGTGGAAGTGGTATATACATGATTGGGCTTGATCAGGCCTTGAAGGTATGAGTAAGTTACATGAGGAAGTTGCAAATGCCTATGGTTGTTACTCCTGTTACAATGCCTTCTGTTCCCAAACATGCACCTATGATGTCATGGGGTGTACCTTATGATCAATTGACTGAGGAGGAGAGGACTAGTGCATGGTTTACAGATGGTTCAGCACATTATGCGGGCACCTCCCAGAAGTGGACAGCTGTAGCATTACAGCCCCTTTCTGAGGCAATTCTGAAGGACTGTGGTGAAGGGAAGTCTTCACAATGGTCAGAACTTTGGGCAGTGCACATGGTTGTACATTTTACTTGGAAAGAAAAATGGCCAGATGAGCAGTTATACCCTGATTCATGGTCTGTGGCCAATAATTTGGCTGGATGGCCTGGGACTTGGAAAGAGCACAGTTGGAAAATTGGTGAGAAGGACATTTGGGGAAGGTGTATGTGGATAAAACTCTGAATGGGCAAAGAATATAAAGATACTTGTGTCTCACGTTAATGCTCATCAGAAGGTGACCTCATCAGAGGGTGACTTTAATAATCAAGTACATAAGCTGACCTGTTCTGTGGATAGTGGTCAACCTCTTTCCCCAGCCACCCCTTTCATAGCCCAATGGGCTCATGGCCATGGTGGCAGAGATGCAGGCTATGCATGGGCCCAACAACATGGACTTCCACTAAGGCTGACCTGGCTACAGCCACTGCTGAGTGCCAAGTTTTCCAGCAGCAAAGAACAACCAAATATGATAGTATTCCTTGGGGTGACCAGCCAGCAACTTGGTGGCAGGTTGAATACTTCTATCATTGAAAGGGCACCACTTCCATCATGGAAAGGGCAGTGTTTTGTACTTACTGGAATAGACACTTATTCTGGGTATGCATTTGCCGTTCCTGCACATAGTGCTTCTGCCAAAACTACCACCTATGGGCTTACAGAATGCCTTATCCACCATCGTGGCACTCCACACATCATTGCTTTTGACGAAGGACCTCACTTCACTGCCAAGGAAGTATGGCAGTGGGCTCCTGATCATGGAATCCACTGCTCTTACCATGTGCCCCATCACCCTGAAGCAGCTGGCTTGATAGAATAGTGGAATGGCCTTTTAAAGAAACAGCTACAGTGCCAACTAGGTGGTCATAGCTTGAAGGACTGGGGGAGTGTCCTCCAGCAGGCTGTATATGCTCTGAATCAGCATCCTATATATGGTACTGTTTCTTCTACAGCCCAGATTCACCAGTACAGGAATCAAGGGGTAGAAATGGGAATGGTCCCACTTACCATCATCCCAAGTGACCTATTAGCTAAATTTTTGCTTCCTGTTCCTGCTACCGTATGCTCTGCTGGCCTACAAGTCTTGGTTCCAGAGATGGGAGTGCTTTTCCCAGCAGACATTCCATTGAACTAGAAGCTAAGATTTACACATAGTCACTTGGGCTCCTAATGCCCTTGAGTTACAGTGATAACAGGGATGATTGTTTCAGATTACCAGGGGGAAATTTGACTGCTCCTCCACAATGAAGGTAAGGAAGAGTATGTATGGAGTGCAGGAGATCCTTTAGGGTACCTCTTAGTGTTACCATGTCCTGTTATCAAAGTCAATGGAAAACTGCAACAACCCAAGGAAGGTAGTGTGATAAATGGCCCAGATCCTTCATGAATGAAGGCATGGGTCACCCCTCCAGGTAAAGAACCAAGATCTGCTGAGATGCTTGCTGAAGGTGGAGGGAATACAGAATGGGTAGTAGAAGAAGGAAGTTACAAATACCAGCTAAGGACATGTGACCAGTTATAGAAACAAGGACTATAATTGCAATGTTTCTGTCCTACCTTGATATAGAGTGCTTGTGCATAACTACACCAACAGTAAGATATCACTAGCTAACTGTTGAATTTATACTAGACTGATTATATTAGAGATTAAGCATTCCTCAAAGAATCTTGCTTTGTGTTGGGAGGAAGATTTTGCGGTTCTAGTTGCACATGGGATAGTTATATCATGTTAGGTGGAATTATGAGCTTGTTACTGTTTTCATTTTGAAATTAAGTATAATGTAAGGAGATATGGTTTGATGCCAAGTTGACAAGGGGTGGGCTTGTGATAGTTAAGGTGTTTGTCAACTTGATCTGTTTAGTAATCCATAGAAATCCCTTTTGGGTGGGTCTCCCAGGTTGCTTCCAGGATCAACTAAAGGAGCAAGTCCTTCCCCCAGAGTGAGCCCTTCCCCCAGAGTGGGCGACCTCATTGAGAATGGGACTTCATATAAGGAATCTGTGGGTGAAAAGAGCCTTTCTTCTTCCCACTTGGCTTCTGGAGCTGTTTGTTGCCTTCCAGTGTGGATTGAAGACCAGCAATGTGAACCTGACTGCAACACTTGGACAGATGTTGGCCACTTTCCCCTCATGTAGTTCCTTCCAGCACTAGATGGGCTAATTAACTGAGAAATGGCTCTCCTCTGGATTCCAATCAGGTCTCTCCATGGTCTGTGCTGGCAGTGTTTGGTCAGTAGGGTCTTACCATTAACCTCTAGTGGATAATCAAGTGCTCTGACAGAAGTCTGTCTTGTTTGATTTGGGACATCTAGTAGTTCTCTCTGAACAATAGCTCATTGTGGATGTACACCACACCCTAGTACAGGGAACTACAGGCCATCACCAAGGGAAAAGAAAAAAGAAAAAGCCAGAGAAGAAAAAGAAACAGGAGAAATTTGATGTTACATTTTGCCTCACTCTCACCAGGGCCCATCGATTTAGGTACTCTCTAAGGTACCATTGAGGGTTCCACCTTTTAGTCTGATTTCCAGGATATGGGATTCTATGGTAACAGTTCAATTTCGGTTCAGATTTTGTGTCCCCACCACCACGTTTTCCCTTCCCCAAGCCCTACCCTCCCTATTGTCCAAGCCTCAAGATACTATTCAGTTATGTCAGCAACTTGGGCTGATCCAGGTTAGGAACTGCAGATGAGTGAGGTCATGTGATGGTTGTCTTCCTGTGATTGTGTGAATTCAACTTAAAATGATCTGTTCCAAGTGGGACCATTTTTCTACAAATTTCAGTGCTTCATTTTATCTTACTGCTGAGTAGAATTCCATCATGTTTGTTATGCACATCTTGTTTATCCATTCAAACAATAGTGGACACCTGGGTTGATTGCAATTTTTAGCTGTTATGAATTCAGCTGCTATAAACATGGTTGAGCAAATATTTCTGAACTGAGAAATGGAGCTTTTATGGTAAATGTCCAGTAAGGGAAAAACAGGGGCCACTGCTAACTATATTGATCCTTTTAAGAAGTCTCCAAATTGAGCCGGGCGTGGTGGCGCACGCCTTTAATCCCAGCATTCGGGAGGCAGAGGTAGGAGAATCGCCGAGAGTTCGAGGCCACCCTGAGACTACATAGTGAATTCCAGGTCAGCCTGAGCCAGAGTGAGACCCTACCTCAAAAAACCAAAAAAAAAAAAAAAAAAAAAAAAAAGAAGTCTCCAAATTGATATCCATAGTGGTTGTATGAGCTTACATTCCAACCAACAGTGATAGAGGGTTCCTATTTCTTCACAGTCTCACCAACATTTGTTTTCACTTAATTTTTTAATGTTTTTGCTATCCTTACTGGAGTAAGGTGGAATCTCATAGTTGCTTTAATTTGCATTTGCTTAATGGTTAGGGATATTGAACATTTTCTTAAGTGTGTGTTAGCCATTTGTAATTCTTCCTCAGTGAATTCCCTATTTAGTTCTCTGCCCCACTTTTGGAGTAGGTTGCTAAATTTTTTATTGTTTAGTTTTTTGAGTTCTGTGTAGATACTAGATATTAGGTTTCTGTCAGTGGCATAGATGGCAAAAATTTTCTCTCCCATTCAGTGGCTAAACTATTGGTTCTGTTTATGATGATATGTTTCTCTGTGCAAAAGATTTTCAGCTTAATAAGATCCAATTGGTTGAGTGCTTGTTTAATTTCCTTAGCTACTGGTTTTTTTTTTTTTTTTCAGGAAGTCTTTTCCCTGCCCTTTATCATATAGAGTGCTTCCGATTTTTTCTTCCAGTAGTGGAAGAGTTTTGCTTCTTATATTGAGGTCTTTAATCCACTTGGACTTGATTTTTATGTATGGTGAAATGAATTAGTCTAATTTCGTTTTTCTACATATGGTCATCCAATTTGTCCAACACCATTCTGTGAAGATGCTGCCTTTCTCCAGTTTATATTACTGGCACATTTGTCAAAGATCAAGCAGCTGTAGTTGCTTACCCTAAAGTCCGGGTCTTCATTTCTGTCCCATTGACCTGTGTTTCTGTTTTTATTCAAGTACCATTATATTTTTATTCCAATACCATGCTTTTTTTTGTCACTATGACTTTGTAATATAGCTTTAGATCACATGTACTGATACCACCAGAGTTGTTTCTTTTGCTGAGGATACTTTTGGATATGTTTGGCCTTATGCCATTCAAAATGAATTTTGAGATCATTTTTTCACTCTCAGTGAAGAATGGTGCTGGTATTTTTATTAGTATTGTGTTAAATCTGTATATTTCTTTTGGTAGCATTACCATTTTCACAATATTAATTCTACCTATCCAGGGACATGGGAGGTCCTTCCGTCTTCTCAAGTCTTCCTCTTTTTCTTTCTTGGGTGCTTTAATGTTTTCATTATGTAGTTTTTTCACATCTTTTCTTAGTGTTATTCCAAGGTATTTAATTTTTTGTTGCTATTTAAAATGGGACAGTCACAGATTTCTTCCTCTGTACATTTGTCCTTTGCATATAGAAAAGTTACTGATTTTTGTGCATCGATTCTATAGCCAGCCAATTTTATGAAGGAATTTATCAACTTTAGAAGTTTTGGGGATGGAGACTTTTGGATCACTTATATATGGGACCATGTCATCTGCAAATAGGGCTAACTTGGCTTTGTCCTTTTTGATTACTTTTGGTTTGAAGTCTATTTTATCTAATATTAATATAGCCACACCCACTTGTTTTTTATTTCCATTTACTGGGAATATCATTACACTTTATCTTTGTTTCAACTGTAAGCTTGGCAGTGAACTATTACAATGGCCTCTGGAGGATTGCTTCCAGAAGCTGAAGGATTTGGTCACTTTTTAAACTTCTTCCTCTCATGATGTTAACAGTCCTTTCTCCTTACAGATGGCACCACAGATATGTAAGTTGGCAAAGGCATTCCTGGAGTTGGTTTAGATTGTGGCTCTCTTCCCTTCTGAAAGAAGAAGGGCTCTAATGAGCACATGAAATTTGGCCTTTTGGGTTGAGCAATCATTGGGAAGTCTCCCTTCCTCCAAGAGCTCATTGGCAATAATTATTACATACCTTATTTAGTACTCTCCTTGCTGTAAATTCTGTGAATATTCCTAAGCCTGGGTTAGGGAGCAGTTCATATCTCAAGTCATGCTGGGAAGGGAACACTTCATCCATCACTTCCTCACAGAAATTAAGGGCTCTTCCTCCTCTCTTGATAAATAAATATCAGGATTCAGGGTTCAAACTGCTTCCATTTGCACGTGAGAATTTTCTCCCAGCATAGTCTGATAATGGGCCACCCACTCTCCAGTCACCCAATGTCTACATACCCCATTAAGAAAGGAGGTGACATGGTTTGGTACCCTGGCTGTAATGGTCTGCCCCAGAGTCAGCTTATCTGCTTCAAGTACCAGCAATACCATGGCTACCAATGCCCAGAGGCAGGCTGGTCACCCTGCCATGACACGGTCTAGTCAAGTGGACAGACATGCCACTAGTCTATTCCATGACACTAGTTGTTGGGTCAGCTCTCCTAGGACATCTCCCTTCTTTTTGTAAACATACAGGATGAAAGGCTGGGTGACATCTGGGACTGCTAACACAGGTGCTTCACTTAATCTTCCTCTTAGTTGGTAAACACATACTCTTCTTCTTGTTCTAATTTTAAAGTGTCTCTTTCAGACCTGCAGAGGACATGGTGGAGGGGCCCAGCTACAGTGGAGAACTCTGGGATCCAGAGTCAGCAGAGCCCAGCTGCTCCCAAATATATCGAGTTGCTTTTCAGTCTTGGGGTGAAGGTACTGGATAATCACTTGTTTTCATCTCTCTCCCAATTTCCCTTTTCCATAGCTGAAGTGATATCCCAATTAGGTGACCTCCTCCTGGCAGATCTGGGTCTTCTTCTTTGAGACCCTGTATCCTGTCTCCTGTAGAAACCATAACAGTTCATCAGTGCCTTTCTCACCTGCTTCTCTAGAAGGGGCAGCCAGCAGCATGTCATCTACATATTGCAGTACAGTGCACACTAATGGTCAGCAGTTCTCTAGGTCTTTTGCCAGTGCTTCTACAGAATTTTTGAACGCTTGGGGTAGTCGTATTTATGTCAGCTGGCATTTTGTCCCCATCTCTGGATATTCACACCTGAAAGCAAACAAAAGTTGGCTTAGTTCTGCTCAACAGAAGCACAAGGCATCCTTCATATCCAGGCAAGTAAGGACTGCCACTGTGAGGGGAATCAAGGACAATATGGATTGGGGTCCACAGGCTATAGAGTCTCAGTGGCATCATTGACTCAGCGAAGATCCCATACTGGCCACTAGTGATTAGTTATTGGCTTTTTTATTGGGATAAAATGGGTGTTCCATGAAGAATGAATCTCTCACAGAATTTTGCCTATGAGCCTCTTGATGTGGGTGGATATCCCAAGCTGGGCTTTCAGGGAGATTGGGTATTGTCTCTGTCTTATGGGAGTGGCATCTGGTCTTTGGTTTACAACTGTGGTTCAATATACCAGCTGAGTTTGCATGAAAATTGAATGTTTCCCACAGGACCCTCAGAGTGCAATCACCACTCCTCTTTCAAGGTCAGCACTGGTAGGGTGCTGGAGTTGGTGGTGGGGTTCAAGCCCATTGTTACTGTGGTGCCTAATTTGGATAATAAGTCTCAGCTCCAGAGCTTCACACACATAAAGGAATTTGCAGTAGACCCAGTGGTCCCCAACTGAGCAATCCTTTGGTTCACAATATAGGTACTTTCTGTAGGCCCCTGTGGTTCCAGCAGTAGTGATAGAGTTATTGGTAGGTTGGCCAGTGGGAGAGGTCACCATGATGGCGGCACAGTATCCAAAATAAAGTCAATAGATTTCCCCCCACACACATTCATTTTGAACATAGGCTCTTGGGATCAATTGTAATTGAGCCTGGTTACATTTAGTCAGATTCTGTCTCCTACCCTGGGTGTTTGATCTTGAATGGACAGACCTACCTGGAGACTGCAATGTATTGTGTCTAACTCCCTGGTGACCTTAGGTTTTTTTTTTTTTTATCTTCTTTTTTCTTTGGGGACTTATTCTTCCAATGACCTTATTCTTTGTAAAAGGTCGTTTTCTCATGGGTTGTGATGGCCACTATTTCCAGCAGATGGTGGCCCTAGTCTCTGAGTGGTCCTTTTGTCTCCAAGGGCCACTGAAATTTTTTTGGCTTTCTTTTACAGGTATTTGCCCTTTCTCTGTGTTGTTTCCTCTCAGTTGGCCATCACTTTTGCTGCAATATCAATAAGCTGTTCAATTCTCATCCCAGAAAACCCCTCAAGTTTTGCAGTTTCCAATGCACATCTGAAGTTGATTGATGGACAAAGGCAGGTTACACCATGGGTCTGTGCTCCCAGGCCTCAGGGTCAAATAGGGTGTAGTGTTGGTATATATCACAGAGTCTCTCATAGAATTGGCTGGGCAACTTGTCTGGCTTCTGTGTCACATCGTTCACTTTCATCAGATTGGTGGCTCCTCAGGTACCCATTTGGGCTCCCTCTGAGATTGCTTTTCTCATCAGGATGATGGATTCTATCCATTATCAGGTGTTGGGGTACCAGTTTGGGTGCCCATTGGGAAGAGCAGTGTGTGCAAATTGCTTAGTATTAGTGGTATCTGGGGGATTCTGAGTAATCAGACAAGCTTGGGCAGCTTGGTAAATGTATCACCTCTCCTCGGAGGTGAAGAGGGTAGACAGTAGCTGCAATCATCCCAGGTTGGCTGGTGACTATGTTTAATGGTATCCAGGAGGTCTATCATGGCTTGAGGTTGCTCTAAGTAAGATGGAATATGGTAGCACCAGTTCAAGAGGTTGTTAGGGGTGAGAGGCTGGTATTCATACTGCATTGGACCTTGCCAAAAAGTTATGTCTGTCCAGGGAACAAAAGGGCCTGGAATTTGTCACAATGGGAAGAGGGGCACACAATCTTCTCTAGTTTTCAGGTGGCCTGAGTTCAGATATCTTTCCCATTTCTCAGCTGGAGGCAGTGCTGATGGCAGTGGAGGGCCTTGGCTCTCTTCCTGTGGCAAAGACAGATAAATGGCATGTGGTGATGTGCCCAGGTTTTGATCAGCTTCAGGAGCCAGCAGGTTTACAGACAGGAGATATGGGGTAGACTCAGTGTTCTGTACAGGTGACTGATCGATGGTGGGTTTTCTTTTGGTTTGGTTGCTCAAGAGGCCAGCATGGTGATTGATTTCCTTAATGCATGGAAATGGAGCCAGTCTGATGGTCATAGAGCTAGTGAATACTAGGAATGAAATGGCCAGGTCTCTGATTCAGGCTGCTCTCACTCTGCAGATGGCTGCAAGATTCAGGGTGCCTTCAGGCAGCCATTCCACATCAAAAGACGGTCAGTCAACTTCACATAAGTTCGTCAGTTTTGATGGCTTCAATTTAATGCCATAATGTCCAGAATACCCTACCTTAGAATTTGCTAACATAGTCTGGAACACTGTTGGGCACTTCCAATGACAGGATCCCATCTTAATTTATATGTTTCTAGGCTGTGTGTTTTGTGTGCCCAGTCATGTGTGGAGAGTCTGGAGATTCTCCCTCAGTCAGATGCCTGCCTTGGCCAGCTGCCTTGCAACAACTTAAGAGGTTTTTCCTTAATGGCATGCTTATAAGCCCCACGCTTGGTCAGAATACTCTGTTATGGAAGGATGAGTGCCTGTTTAGGTGAAAGGACTTTGGCAGAACTGCAGGTTGTGTCCCAATTACCCTCAGGTAGCCAATGGACCATTGAGCCATCATGTTCATTTTCACCATCACTCTCAGTCACTCAGAATTTACACAGTTTTCCCATTTAGTCCCACTAATAATCCTGAGCTAGTTATTTTGCTGGGACCAGAACAACTTCAGTCCTGATGGCCACTCAGATTCCTTATCTTACTCTGTCATTTGGGCACTATAGTTCAGGACTCTGTAGTTCTCCTTCTGGCCTCTTGGAAGGAGACCCCTGAATCACATCAGGGGTGCATACTTCTAAGTTGCAGAGGCTGCAATGGGCTGAACAACCAGGGAATAGCAGGCCCTTCCACCAAACAAGGGGTCAGATTGAAATTCAGAACAGTTCAAACAGAGGAAAGGAAGATTTATTCACACTATCTGGGCTGACACCTGATCATTCCATAATGGCACCAGCCCTGAGGTTAGGCATGTGGAGTCTTTTATACTCTTTATTTATAGTGAAAGCAATCAAACAAGAAATACAGAAGTGTACACTTGGCCTCCAACACAGTTTATAAAGGGTCATAAGTTTCTCGCAACTCTTGTTCCACTGAACTCAATTTTAGCAGTGATCCACAGGCAGGTGGAGGTTCATCTCTATTTCCTGATTTTTTTTGTTTGGTTGTTCTTTCGTTTTTCGAGGCATTCTCTCACTCTCAGTTCAGACTAACCTGGAATTCATTATGTAGTCTCAGAATGGCCTCAAACGCACAGCAATCCTACCTCTGCCTCCTGAGTGCTGGGATTAAAGGTGTGTGCCACCATGTCTGGCTGTTTTCTGGTTTCACTCTGTGAGTCAATCCTATTGGCAGCAAAAGCCCAGGGGAAATCTTCCTTTAATACAGTTATTTTCTAGTATAATGTGGACATTGTGGCCTGTTATGGATAGCTAGCTTCAGCATAGCATCACTGAGTAAAGAATGGGGGAGGGCATTTTCTCCTTTCCTTCATGAACTCTCTCAGCTACTACTTAAATATTTGCCAATTTCAGAGGAAAATATATCATACCTGATTTCCTAAAGTGTCTTAATTCTGCATCAAATGAAAAATAAGGGTGTACTATAGATTTTACTGGAGTCCATTTCATAAGCGTCTCAGAGGTCTTTAGCCATCTCCCTCTCTCCCCAGTACCAACTGGCCATTCTTAAACTAGACCAGACTCTCTGGAAGTACCTTCCTTTATGGTAATTGAAATTTCAAAGACAATTCTTCTTCTTCCTCCAGTAATGTCAGACTACACCTGAGATCTCAGAACTTCTTACCATTATAATAATTACCAAGCTTTTATGCACCTGAGCTGAAAGGTAGGGCAACTTCTTTCCTGTCAACTTTTTGACTGAGTCTCACTTCCCAAGCAGAGGTACAGATAGCCTGTCTAGCTCCACTCAGTCCTCCCCCATACCCTAAGCAGTGCAACACAGGTCTTCCCCTTTCCTTCCTATCCACAAAGGGCTTAAAACCATCTCTCTCCTTCTCTCAGGCATTTTGGAGTTTCCTTCTTACTTCTACCTGTCTTCTTTGCTGCACTCTTGCATCCTCCCTCTCTCTTGTTCTGAACCTCACCATGCTTAGGTAGGCATTAAATAAAACCTTGGGCACAAGAAACTACCTGTCTCAAAGTTTTCCATCACAAACCTGGAACCTGATACTTTTACTGGTGTGCTACTGTGTTGTTGCTGTTTTTTTTTTTTTTTTGACTTATGCAAAAGAAAGATTCAGTATAATTTTTGAATTCTTGGTTTTTCTTCATTATGTGGTTGAAATTGCTTATAATTTAAAAATTAAGTTGTCTTTAATGCATATACATTTGAGTAGTAAAGATCTTAAAGCTACTAATTAATTGGCATTAAATGTGAAAATAGTTGCTATAAAACTTTGTAAAAACTAATAAGCTATCATGTCAGGTAGAAAAACAGAAGGTAATAAATTCACATATCAGCCAGGCATGATGGTACATGCCTTTAATCCCAGCACTCAGTAGGCAGAAGTACGAGGATTGCCATGAGTTCGGGGCCACCCTGAGACTACATAGTGAATTCCAGATCAGACTGAGCAACAGTGAGACCCTACCTCAAAATGCCAAAAAAATTAATAATAATGACAAATAAATAAATTCACATGTCTAAAATGAAATTGTCTTTATTTCTTTATCATAGCTATCCTTTTAATTTTCAGAGAAATATGTTTATAAAAAATTTCAGATGCTGATTTTCTACTAGTCTCAATTTAGGATTAAGTATTCTGAAAATGTGAAGGTGGGCAAAGAATAGGTGTATGAAGGAAAGGTGTTCAGAAGGAATGGCAGGTAAAAGTGGTTGTTACATATAGTATTGATGAAGGATTAGAAATCCTACTGTAGCAGCTCTCAAGTTTCAGGTTCTTATCTATGGTATCAAATAATTGAGAATGCAGACTTAATTTATGACCTTTATTTTATCAACAGTTAAGAAAGGAAGGTGGACTGGAGAAATGGCTTATCAGTTAAGGCACTTGCCTGTGAAGCTTAAGGGCCCAGGTTCTATTCCCCAGTACTCACATGAGCCAGGTGTGCAAGGTGGCACCTGTGTCTGTAGTTTGTAGTAACTAGAGTCACTAGCATGCCCATTCTCTCTCTCTCTCTCTTTCTCACTCTCTCTCTGTGTCTGCCTTTTTCTCTATCTCAAATGAATAAATAAATAAATAAAATATTTTAAAACATATTAAAAATAAATGAGGGAAAACAAAGCAGGAAAGTGTCCAAGCCAAAAGAAATTCTCCCTCTTCCTAATGAGGCTGGAAGAATGATTGTAGTGGTCTAATAACTATATTATTTTTGTTACTATACTAACACATTTCAAAGAACATTCCTTCACTTTACATGAAAAGATAGGATGATATCAAATATGCAGTAAATGTGAAATGCAAGAGAATGCATTAAGTTGTTAGGAAATTGGGTCAAAGGTAAAATAGTGTATAATTAAAATTTTATTTTGTTTCTAAGTATAATTAAACTATGCTGAATGTAAAATGTTGCATACAATTTTAAGGTTAAATGTAAATAAAGGAGTTCAACTGGAAGCAATGTGAAGGATACATGTGGTCAGAGAATCTCATGGCAGTCAGGTGCAGTGAGGATTATGGCAAAAATCAAAGGTGGTTGGCCCACTTAGAGAAAGATTGTGTTGCCAGAAATCACTTTCTGCAGTGACCAAAAAGGTGAGGCTTTGGCAGCAAGAGAAACTGATTCCCTTGTTTACTGAGCCTTGAGCAATTAGACAATAACTATGCACATTTGCATCCTCAATCACTGTGTGCTAATTAAAATTTGCTTTCATTGTCATCTTAGCAATGTATTCCTTATCAAATACACATATAACAGCTGTAAAGGATCTTTAAGAAATAAATTACTGGGACTGGAGAGATGGCTTCACAGTTAAAGTGCATGCCAGTCAAAATGAAAGGACCCAGGCTTGATTCACCAGTACCCACATAACCCAGGTGTACAAGGTGTTGCATGCATCTGCTACTACATTTGCAACGGCTGGAGGCCCTGGCATACACATACTCTCTCTCTCATTTTCAAATAAATAAATAAAATTTTAATAAGAAAGTACTGGCAAATCTACCAGCTGTTAATCAATTGGTTTTTGTAACCCTGTTGTTACCACTACACAGCACATGAACAGCTGGAATTTCCCCATATTACCTTAATTTCATGGCTCGTCTTATAAATTAAATGGGATATTTACAGGCAAGACCACAGCTTTGGGAAATTGTGCATTCAAAAATAAAGAAAAGAGCTGGAGACATGGCTCGCAGTTAAGGCGCTTGCCTGTAAAGCCTAATGACCCAGGTTCGATTCCCCAGTACCCATAGAAAGCCAGATGTACAAAGTGGTACATGAATCTGGAGCATGTTTTCAGTGGCTAGATGTCCTGGCTTGGTTTCTCTCTCTCTCTTTCTCTCTTTCCTTGCAAATTAAATAATTAAAAATAGCTAAAATATATTAATATACTCCCTAAATTATGGAAAAAATATATAGGAAAATAATAGGCCTGGTATACTATGTTGTGTTACACAGTCTACAATTGGTCTCTCTCCGAAGATTATTTTTTGACTTCCTTGCATGAAAAATTGTATTTTATTTTAAGTTTTCATTCTTTTCCATGCAGGGGAAATTTGTCTTAAAAAAAAATTGTTAATCCTAGCCAGGCATGGTGGTGCACATCTTTAATCCCAGCACTCAGGTGGCAGAAGTAGGAGGATCATTGCCAGTTGGAGGCTACACTGAGACTACATGGTGAATTCTAGGTCAGCCTGGGCTAGAGCAAAAAACATTAAAAAAAAAAAAAAGAAAGTTGTTAATCTTAATCTAAAATCTCAGGATCCAGTAGTGTATATTTGTGTGGTTGCACACATTTGTTTTCATGACATTGATAAATTTCTAATATCTGTTTCAGCTAAAACTATAGGTGACGCAAAATTTAACTATAAAGCAAGTAACCAAACTTTACAAAGCTAGAATGTAAATGAGCATCAAGTTTTGGAATGTTTAAAAGTAATTTAAGCAGATCACAACAACCAAACTCAGAGTAGGTATAAAAACCTTCAAAGTCATTGAAACCACCAAACCACATATACCATCACAATATGGAGGGGTCTAATCAAATCTCACAGTCATTGCCCTAAAAATTAATGGCCTTAATTCACCCATCAAGAGATACAGGCTAACAGATGAATCAAAAAATTAGACCCCTCAATCTGTTGTCTTCAAAAAAGCCACCTCACCACTAAAGACAGACACCTCCTCGGGGTGAAAGGGTGGAAAACAATATTCCAAGCAAACAGAAATAAGAAACAAGCAGGCGTAGCTATATTAACATCAGATAAAATAGACTTCAAACCAAAAATTATCAAGAAAGACAAAGATGGCCACTTCCTACTTATCAAGGGAATGATCCATCAAGAGGCTATTACAATCATAAATATGCATGCACCAAACACATGGGCACCACAGTTCATAAACCAAAACTTACTTGGCAATAAAACAGAAATAAGCACCAACACCATCATAGTTGGGGACTTCAATACACCATTACCAGTAATAGATAGATCATCCAAACAGAAACTCAACAGGGAAGTAAGAGAGCTCAACAAAACCATCGATCACTTAGACCGAATGGACATCTACAGAACTTTCCATCCCAAATCCACAGACTACACATTCTTCTCAGCAGCCCATGGAACATTCTCTAAAAAATACCATATACTGGGTCACAAAGCTTGCCTCCACATATTTAGGAACATTGAAATAATGCCCTGCATGATATCAGATCACAATGCTATATTGCTAGAAATTAACAACAAAAAACCCAACAAGAATCCCAATGGCACCTGGAAACTGAACAGCACACTTTTAAACAATAAATGGATAGTGGATGAAATAAAAAATGAAGTTGCAAAATTTCTAGAATTGAATGACAATGATAACACATCGTACCAAATCTTATGGGACACAATGAAGGCAGACCTCAGGGGAAAATCCATAGCACTGAACACCTTCATAAAAGAGAGATCTGAAATCAATAACCTAAGCATCCACTTAAAGGCACTGGCAAAACAAGAAAAATCCAACCCAAAGAGCTCCAGAAGGAAAGAAATAATTAAATCAGAACAGAAATTAATGAACTGGAAACCAAGAAAACAACTAAGACAATTGAGAAAACAAAGAGCTGGTTCTTTGAAAAAATAAAGAAGATTGACAAACCCCTGGCCAATTTGATCAAGAAAAAAAAAAAAAAAAAGATGCTTCAAATTAACAAAATTCAAAATGAAAAAGGAGAAATCACAACAGACATAAGTGAAATTGGGAGAATCATCAGCACTTATTTCAAAAACCTCTACTCCATAAAACTGGATAATGTGGAAGAGATGGATAAGTTCCTGGACCCATACCATCTATCAAAGCTAAACTCAGAGCAGATTAATCTCCTAAATGAATCTATCACACTCAATGAGAATGAAAAAGTAATAATAAAAAAAAACCTCCCCCCAAAGAAGAGTCCAGGACCAGATGGCTTCTCAGCTCAATTCTATCAAACCTTCATGGAAGAACTCAAACCAATCTTCCTCAAACTGTGCCACACAATTGGAGAACAGAGAAAGCTACCTAACTCCTTTTATGAAGATAGTATGACTGTAATTCCAAAACCAGGTAGAGATGCCACAAGAAAAGAAAACTACAGGCCTATTTCCCTAATGAACTTAGATGCAAAGATCCTGAACAAAATCCTTGCAAACTGAATCCAACAATATATCAAAAGCATTATCCACCTCAACCAAGTGGGATTCATCCCAGGAACAAAGGGGTGGTTCAACATATGGAAATCTGTCAATTTAATACACCACATAAACAAAGTTAAACACAAAAACCACATGATCATTTTGGTAGATGCAGAAAAGGCCTTTGACAAAATGCAACATCACTTCATGCTCAAAATATTGAAGCCAATAGGCATGGTTGGTTCATATCTTAACATAATAAAGGCAATATACAAAGCTCCTAAGGCCCAAATAATATTTAATGGAGAGAGATTGGAGGAATTCCCATTAAGATCAGGGACAAGACAGGGTTGTCCACTCTCACCTCTGCTCTTCAATATAGTACTGAAAGTCCTAGCTGAAACAATAACAGGAGAAGGAAATAAAGGGGATAAAATTTGGCAAGGAAGAAGTTAAGTTAGGTCTATTCCCTGATGACATGATTATATATGTAAGAGACCCAAGAGACTCCATCGCCAAACTCCTGAAGGTGACTAACTCCTATAGCAAAGTAGCACAATACAAAATCAATGCACAGAAATCAGTAGCCTTTGTATATGCATATGACAAAGATACAGAGAAAGAAATAAGGACATTGTCCCATTTTAATAGCAACAAAAATAATAGAATACCTTGGAATAACACTAACCAAGGAAGTGAAAGAACTATACAACAAAAACGTAAAAACACTCAGAAAAGAAATTGAGGCGGACTTGAGAAAATGGAAAGACCTCCCAAGCTCCTGGATAGGCAGCATTAACATTGTGAAGATGGCAATCCTACCAAAGGCAATATACAGACTTAATGCCATTCCAATTAAAATCCCTACCTTGTTCTTCACAGAGATAGAAAAAATGATCTCAAATTTCATATGGAAAGGCAGAAGGCCTTGCATAGCCAAACATATCCTCAGCAAAAGAAATACCCCTGGAGGCATCACCATACCTGATCTAAAAGTATATTACAAAGCCATTGTAGTAAAAACAGCATGGTACTGGCATAAAAACAGGAGTACAGACCAATGGAATAGACTTGAGGACAAGGACTTTGGGCCAAGCAACTATGTGTACTTGATATTTGACAAAGACCCTAACAATATAGGCTGGAAAAAAGACAGCGTCTTCAACAAACGGTGCTGGACAAACTGGATAAGCATATGTAAGAAATTGAAACTTCATCCACACATTTCACCATGCACTACACTCAAGTCCAAATGGATCAAAGAGCTCAATATAAGACCAGAAAATCGACTACTACTGGAAGAAAATATAGGAAGTACTTTCCATGATATAGGAATGGAAAACAACTTCTTGAACAAAACCCCAGTAACACATGATCTTAAACAGTCACTCAACCAATGGGATCACATGGAGCTGAAGAGTTTCTTTACAGAGAAGCATACAATAAGCAAAGCAAATAGATTATCCACAGAATGGGAGAAAATATTTGCTGGTTATCCAAGTGACAGAGGCCTAATCTCTAGAATCTACAAAGAACTCAAATTCTAAACAGTAAAAAGTCAAACACCCCACTCACAAAATGGGGCAAAGAGCTCAACAGACAGTTCACAGAGGAATAAATATAAATGGCAAACACACACTTAAGAAAATGTTCATCATCCCTAATCATCAGGGAAATGCAACTTAAAATGACAATGAGATTCCACCTTACCCCAGTAAGGATAGCAAACATCAAAAAATTAAATGAAAATAAATGCTGGCAAGGATGTGGAGAAGTAGGAACACTCATCTACTGTTGGTGGGAATGTAAGATGCTACAACCACTTTGTAAAGCAATCTGGAGACTCCTGAAAAAGCTGACTGTAGAGATACCAACAGACCCAGTTATTCCTTACTGGGCATCTACCCTAAAACCTTCAAAGCACAAGCCAGAGCGATTTGCTCAGCCATGTTTGTAGCAGCTCAATTCATAATAGCTAAGAGCTGGAATCAACCCAGGTTTCCATCACTAGAAGAATGGATAACTAAGCTGTGGTATATCTATGCAATGGAATTCTTTTTTTTTATTTTTTTTTTGTTTACTTATTTATTTGAGAGCGACAGAGAGAAGGAGGCAGAGAGAGAGAGAGAGAGAGAATGGGCGCGCCAGAGCTTCCAGCCTCTGCAAACGAACTCCAGATGCCTGCGCCTCCTTGTGCATCTGGCTAACGTGGGTCCTGGGGAATTGAGCCTCGAACCGGGGTCCTTAGGCTTCACAGGAAAGCGCTTAACCGCTAAGCCATCTCTCCAGCCCTATGCAATGGAATTCTATAGAGCAGTAAGAAAAAATGACACAATGAAATTTGAGGAAAAATGGTTGAACCAGGAACAGATCATTCTGAGTGAACTTACCCAATCACAGAAAAAAAAAAAAAAAATCGCCACATACCCTCATTCATGTACAGCACCTAACCTTAATCTACCTAAGATGCCTTACATATCCAGCAAGCTTCTAGTGGACTAGACAATAGGATGCATGGGGAGCGACGGGAGGACAAGGGGGTGGGAAACACAAATCTAGACCAAAACGGCAATGGTACCATAAAACTCTACATCCTAAAAGGCAGACCAAATGTCAGAACCTTCTCCAGGCCCTTAGAGGGAACACCTGAGCCACAAGACACTGGAGAGGGTATGATGGAGACTGACCTTAATCTTCTACAGCCTGTCTCTCTCACTCTCTCTCTGTCTCTCTCCTCTCTACATCTATCATCCACAATAAGCTTTTGATCAGAGAGACCTACAAGATTTCCTAAAAGAAAGTCAGATTTCTGTCCGAGTACTTGATGGCCCACCAAAGGTTAGTGGCAAGACCCTACTGCTGAAGACACTATGCAGTTGACACATAAAATGGAATGGCATAGCTGGAAGCTGGAAGAGAGTCAGTCCCCAGACAGTGCGTCTAGTGCCAGAAGGTACTACATGGGTGACTGAGGGAAAATCACCTATATCTGTCCAAGCAACTCATGGTCTAACCTACTTAGCAGCAAATAACCTTACATGATGCTCACAGAAGTGCAATAGTGGCACACAGCCATGGTGGGGAACCAACTGCTTTTGATTTGGCTAACTGATCCCCTCAGTGGTACCGGACTCATAGCTGCATCTGGGAAACACGTCAGAACCATATCCAAACATAAGCCTGCTCTCCACTATCAAGCTACCACCAATCGTGCACTACAAGAGGGCCTATAGCTATTAAATTCTCTATTAAAAAATAATCATTATCTCATTTGTCTGGTGCTATCTTACTAGGTGTAGATAGGTGTTGATCCTATGGAGAAAGCCACCCCATCATACCTCAAAAAGGCCCTGGCTGAAACGAGGAACAATTGGCGAAATAAGCAAGGGTGCTGTTCTCTTGGTGAACCTGGTACCAGCACGATGGTGAAGGAGATCAATACAGAGAAAAATCAACTTCTGCCGAATCAGAGACCCAGAGACCCAGAGGCCCCCAACACCTCATCACTGAAGCAGACCAAAAATGAACCCAACATGGCTCAAGGAAATTTTGCAGAAGTGGGGGCAGAAAGAATGTCAGAGCCACATGTTGGGTCATCATGATATGCAGGCATTTATCCAACCCAAACCTGTGGGCTGACTCCAGAATACATGACCCATATACCTCAAAAAGGAGGGCCCAAGGGGAGGGGGTAGGTAATGGATGAGCCTAATAACAGTACCAAATTGACTGTATTCGCTGAGTACAAAACTAATTAATAAAATAAATAAATAAAAAACAAACTAAAAATTTTGTATACTAAATATAAAATCCCCTATGTGACTGTGTGCAACTGCATGTAAACAGCAGACAAGATAATATTAAAGTGAAATTGTCAAACTTAGATAGATGTATATTTTTATATCCTTGTATTTAAAGATATGAATCAGTTATAAAAAAGACATTGGTGAATAAACAGACAAATGTGATAATTAACATGCCATTTATAGAAAAGTACCCAGTGAATATGCAAAAGCTCTTAGAGTTTTAGAAAACTAATGCTAAATATTGATTGAAGTATTGTGAGATGAGAATTTTAACAACCGAGTAGATATTATTAACATGAAAATAGCCAATGCTAGTTAGATTTTTGGGCATGGCACTTATTTATGGGAATATTGTGAAAATAAAAATCATTATGATTTTCTGAAAAGTCAATTTAATGTGTTTCAAAATATGTTTAATCCTGTGTCTTTTGACTCAAATTCTACTTATTAGTGACTGCAATTTTACATGTGAATGTATGTGTGATGCACATGTGTGTTTGTGTGTTTGTGTGTTAGTGTGCACATTCAGTTGTGGCCAAAGGTTGACATTGACCACTCTTCACCTCACTTAAACAGACAGAGTCTTTCATTTTGAACTCAAAACTATATGATCCTACTAGTCTAGCTAGATAGCTTATCCCAAGGATATTGCCTCACCTCCTGTGTGCTAAGATTACAGGTGATCTTTTATGCTTGTCTGGCATTTGTGTGGGTTTGGGGAATCTGCTCTCAGTGCTTAATATTTGTGAAGCTCCACTATACCCATTGAGCCATTTTTCAGCCTCTGTTTCTGCATGAATGGGAACCAGAATGTCCATGCTCAAGATGTAGCTCAGCAGTATGGTGAGTGGCTAGCATGCACAAGGTCCTGAGGTCAGTTCACAGCACTGTATATTTAAAGCACATAAAATGCAATGTATCACAACAAATATGAATGGACACATTTTAATATCTAATAATAATGAAATAATTATAAAAGTGTATTATGATGCAATCATTATAATTATATTCATTAAATATTGCTAGGAAGAAATATTTTAGGATAGGGGCTGGAGAGACAGCTTAGCAGTTAAGCGCTTGCCTATGAAGCCTAAGGACACCTGTTCGAGGCTCGATTCCCCAGGACCCACGTTAGCCAGATGCACAAGGGAGCACACATGTCTGGAGTTCGTTTGCAGTGGCTGGAGGCCCTGGCGTGCCCATTCTCTCTCTCTCTCTCTCTCTCTCTCTCTCTCTCTCTCCCTCTTGCTCTCTCTCTGCCTCTTTTTCTCTCTGTCTGTCACTCTCAAATAAATAAAAAAAATATTTTTAAAAAAGAATTTTAGGATATAATATGAAGTGATAATAGCAAGGGTTAAAGATACATGAACTTAATCTTTACACAAATAAATCTATACACAAGTAATAACCTGAAATATTATACAAAATATTCAATTTCTATGAATTAAAATTTATATGCTTTAAAAAAACCTACTCATAGTTTTCAGTACTTACTTTCTCTACAAGCATGTGTAAACTATCAATGTTTTATGTCTTGTACACATATTATTTGTCATAGGATAATAGATTTTTTACATTTAGTTCAGTCTTTCTTCATGTATCAACTCATATATTCAATTGACAAATATTGTCAGGTGCTAGGTACCTGACACCCGTCTGCAACTTAAAGAAGATTTTATAAACAAGATTCCCTTAAATCCTGCATTTATATACCTAATATTCTACTATGGTAAGAAAACAAACATTGTTATGTTAGTGTGAGTTATCTTTAATAAGAGTAGATTAAAGTGAATGAAAGAGAAAATGGAAGATCCAAAATTTGATTATTCACTTTTTAAAAATAAAGGGTCAGAATATTTTAGTATTAGTCTTAAGAGTTGTATTAAGGTCATTTTGTTGATTTATGTCACTATTAGTAGAAGTACTCAAAGACAGTGAAGAAATTAGTGATGTGGATGAAACTGTGCCAAGGCATGTGAGAACACAAGACAGGTGAAATGAGCTAATATAAGGAGTTTAAAGAGAGGGAAAGTATAAAATGCTTTAGCTGTCTAGGTAAGGAGAAAGTAAGTTTGTCAGGAAATTTTACTATTATTACTAGAAACTTGGTATATGATCTCAAAGTATATTCTTTTGGTTATTTGCTTCTCAAACTTCAGGTGCTCTTGCTATGACACAAGTAACTGTGTTCTAGATCATTTGGATTTAGCCAAAATTTGTGTTAATAACAGCTCCTGAACAAGAGGGTGACTTACTAGGTGATGCTCACTTGGCAATATATGATTATACAGAGAAGTGCAGGGGGATGGAGGATGGATGGAGGATAAGGCAGTTGGTCATGTGCACTCTAATTTCCAACAGTAGTGCTATTTCTTCTTTTTTAATAATAATGTTTCTTGATGCAAATATATTGAAAAGATAGTAGTAGAAGCAATGGTAGAGCAAGACTGACAGAAGTATCTGAGCTCTTCTGAAAAAGTGTACCTTTCTAAGGATCACACATTCTCCAATATACTTTCCAAGACCTCACACCAAGTCTTGCCTAGTATAAATTTTCTGTTGTCATGTAAGACAGAGTTCATGATAAAAAGGTAAGTGATGTAATATTTATTTTCTCATGCAATACAAAGGTAAAAGAAAAATATTTATAAGCGTATGATTATATTTGATATTGTAGGATGTGGTAAATGCCTGGGGATATAAAATGTGCAGATATGGAGGAATAATTAAATCTGCATGGAAAGAATATATTAATTGCACTGCAGCTAAGGTTTATGGTTCAGAACCACCTTTCCCAAGGTTGTCTGGAAAATTAAACCAAAATATAGTGGAAAGGAAATACCAGATTGATTATTTTCATGTCTGAATTGTCAAAAAAAAGTATAGGTATAAAAGTTTGTCACTTTAGCCACATGAAAGTAATTACATCAAGGAACTAAATGAAAGAAACCACTGATTAACTCATTTGATAATTATTTTGGATTTGTATTTTTGATTTGGAGAAGTGGACTTTTAACAGACAAACTTCTGTTTAATTTAATGCATATGGTCCTCTACTTGAATGTATGATATACCTACTCAAATTTAGCCTTCCTTTACCTTAATAAGTCTTTGCAGTAATTCTGTGCCCCTCACACACCAAACTAGATAGTGATAACAGTAATCAGAAAGTGTCTGCAGAGCACAGCCAACTGGAAAACAACTGAGCTTCTGGTCCATTGATCTACTCAACTATCCCATGCAACACACACTGGAAACAACTGTCCTAAATGCACAAGCACTGTTCATAAACATTTAATCATGTAGAAGCATGTTACCATGTGAGCTAGACAGGTCTTATCTTCCTTTTAAAAGCTCTTCATGGAAAAAAAAAATCACTAAATATGATGATGCAGCATCAGGCCAATGGCAACATGAGATTTAGACAAGTATGCACTGAAAGATAAATGGTTGCAGATGCCTTTAATTCTAGGGGTCAAGTGGCTGAGGCAAGAGGACTGCCGTGAGTCTAAGCCAGCCTGGGTGATATGACAAGACGTCTTGCAAGCAGAAAGAGATGTATTCACATGCAGGCCTTACTGGAGGAAGCCTTTTCAAAATGTGTCCTGTCTAATTTAATTTTATTTGTCTCATTCTTCTTAAATTCATTGCATTAAACACAATTATGGGGATCCAAAGCCTCATCTGCCTAATATGGGATAATATCTGTAAATTGATTCAATCCAAACTGAAGAAGGAAAACATCGACAGACAATCTCAAGCATAGGACTTAACATAAAAACATAAGCAAGCAAAGAAAAGGACAACTAAAACTACGGGATGGCAAAGAGCCTGTTGTATGTCAATACCCTCTAAAGAGATAGGAATAAATTTAAGGTAAGTCAAAAAGTGCAAGAGCTTAATTAAGACTTGATCAAATGCAAGAATTAACTCCAGGAAGCATCAAGAAATCAGAAAACGAATCATACCTCAAAAAATAGATGAGCACAATACAAAATAACACAACAGGAAACAAAAGTCAAATAGAAATTATAAAAACCTCTCTAGAAACCCTCACCAACAGAGTTACTCATGTGGAGACAAAACCTCTGATCTGGAATATAAGGCAGAAGAAATTGATAGGGAGGCCAAAAACTTTTAGAAGTTCAAAAAACCAAATAAAGAGAATATGAGGGAAATGTGGGACACCATAAACTGACCAAAAGTCCGGATCATGGGTACACTAGAAGAAGAGGAAATCCAGGACAAAGGCATAGAGAACATAGTCAACAAAATTATTCAAGATAAATTTCTGAATCTCTCAAAATTGAGGACCATTCAGGAACAAGGAGCCCACAGAACACAGGACAGGATGGTTTCTCAACTGAATTCTATAAACCCTCATTGAAAAACTGAAACCAATTTTTCTCAAACTGTTCTGCATAATTAGAGACCAGGGAATCCTCCCCAACTTCTTTTATGATGCTAGCATCACCCTAATACCAAAACCAGACAGAGATGCAACAAGGAAAGAAAATTATAGGGCTATATCCTTAATGAACTCAGATG
The DNA here is from genome assembly GCA_036346955.1 of Dipus sagitta. Taxonomy (NCBI): domain Eukaryota; kingdom Metazoa; phylum Chordata; class Mammalia; order Rodentia; family Dipodidae; genus Dipus; species Dipus sagitta. The sequence goes on along the minus strand of CM070775.1, from coordinate 57,301,869 downwards.
CAAAGATCCTGAACAAAATCCTTGCAAAATGAATTCAACAACACATCAAAAGCATTATTCACCTAGATCGAGTAGGATTCAGGGATGGTTTAACATATGGGAATTGGTCAAGGTAATACACCACATAAATAAACTGAACCATAAAAAACATGATCATCTCAATTGATGCAGAGAAGGACTTTGACAAAATACAACACTGGCTCATGTTCAAAACACTGGAAAGAATAGGCATGGAGGGTTTATATCTCAACACAATAAAGGCTTTATATAAAGCACCTAAAGGCCAAATAATACTCAATGGGGAAAAACTCAAGGAGTTCCCACTGATATCTGGAACAAGACATAGTTACCCACTCTCACCACTTCTCTTCAACATAGTATTAGAAGTACTAGCCCAAGCACTAAGACAGGAGAAGGAAAAAAAGGAGGGGGATTCAAATTGGAAACGAAGAAGTCAAGTTAGCCTTATTTGCATATGACATGATCCTTTATATAAGTAACCTGAAAGTCTCCATCTGAAAACTTCTAAAAGTGATAAATTCCTTCACCAAAGTGTCAGGCTACAAAATCAATTAGTAGCTTTTCTACATTCAAAAGACAAATATCCAGAGAAAGAAATCAGTGAGGGTCCCATTTTCAATAGCAACAACAACAAAAAAAAATAAACTACCTTGGAATAGCACTAACCAATGATGTGAAAGACTAATATATAATAAAAATATAAAAACACTCATGAAAGAAATATAGGAGGACTTGGGAAGAAGGAAAGACCTCCCAGGCTCCTGGATAGGTAGAATCAATACTGTGAAAATACCAATTCTACCAAAAGCAATATACAGATTTAACACAACACCAATAAAAATACCAGCATCATTCTTCACAGACATTGAAAAATGATCTCAAAAATCATATGGAATGGCACAAGGCCTCAAATATCCAAATATATCCTCAGGTAAACAAAAGAAAACAAAAAAACCTCTGTCAGTATCAGCATACCTGATATAAAACTATATTAAAAAGCCACAGTGACAAAACCAGCCTGGCACTGGAATAAAAACAGAAACATACACCAATGTAACAGAATTGAAGACCCAAAACTTAGCTCAAGTAACTAGAGCTGCTTGATCTTTGACAAAGGTACCAATAATGAAGACAGGAGAAAAGACAGCAGCTCCAACAAATGATGTTGAACAAATTGCATAACAATATGCAGAAAAATGAAATTACACCCACTCATTTCACCACACACAAAAAATGAAGTCCAAATGGAAATAAAGACATCAATATAAGACCTGAAACACTTCAACTACTGGGAGAAAAAAAAAAAATAGAAGGCACTCTCCATGGTATAGGATTGGGAAAAGACTTGCTGAAAAAAAAAAAAAAAAAAAAAAAAAAAAAAAAAAAAAAAAAAACAGTAGCCCAGGAAATTAAACAAGTGCTCAACCAATTGGGTCACATGAAGCTAAAATATTTTTGCACAAACATATCATAAGCAGATCAAATAGACTGCCCACTGACTTGGGAAAAAAAAAAAAAAAAAAAAAAAACTTTGCCAGCTATACCATTGACAGAAGCCTAATATCTAGAATCCAAAAAGAACTGGAAAAAAACTAAACAAAAAAAATCAAACAACCATTTCCGGCCAAGATGGCGACCGCCTAGCTGCGCTGCAAACCCCGGGGAAAGAAAGGGAAGATATTAAGGGTATATAGTGGCTTTTAGGGGAGAGAAATCTGGGAGGGCACAGAGGCGGGGGAACAGGGAATCGCGGATCTCCTCGCGGGCGAGTAGCCCACGCCTCACCACAAATAACATCCATGTTCACAGCACCACCCCTGCCGCTGCTGCTGCGCCAGCAGCCACTGCTGCGCCGGAGCCCGCACGGCTGCCACCGCACACTGATTGTTCTCTGCACGCAGAAGCTTAGACTGCTCCGCACTCTCTTCCACTTGCCCACTTACTGAGCATGCCCAGTCCCACAGCAGGTGCCACGCAAGCTCAGACTGCATCTCTTGCTTGCACCAGCTCAGGTGCCATCCCCTACCTGTCTGCCACGCCGGCCGGCCGCCATTTTCCTGTGTGGGGGGAGGGCAGACTACTTCTGGTTCCCAGCGTTCCCAGCCAGAGTTTCGGTGGCTTCAGTGCTTGGTGTCTCAGTGCCACTCCTAGCTCGAACGCAGGCAGCTTTGGCACATTACCGCTTGAGAACTCAGGCAACTTTGGCGCCCCTGCCAGGCAGTAGATAGGCGGCTTTGGCAAGTGAGATTGTTCCCTGCGTGCGGAAGCTTAGACTGCTCCGCACTCTCGTCCACTCGCCCACTTACTGAGCAAGCCCAGTCCCACAGCAGGTGCCACGCAAGCTCACACAGTGTCTCTTGCTTGCGCCAGCTCAGGTGCCATCCCCTACCTGTCTAGCACGGCCGTTCACAATTGTCCTGTGGTGGGGGAGCGCAGACTGCTTCCGGTTCCAGCGTGCCCAGCCAGAGTTCGGGCGGATTCAGTGTTTGGTGCCTCAGTACCACTCCTAGCTTGAACGCAGGAAGCTTTGGCATATTACCGCTTGAGAACTCAGGCAACTTTGACGCCCCTGCCAGGCAGTAGATAGGCGGCTTTGGCAAGTGACAGCCAAAGCCCAGGCTTCTTGGCAACTCCCCCAGGCTACATAAGATTCTCATTGTTCTTGAGCCCAGGCTGATACGCCCACCTATCTGCTCATACACTGTCATGGGCAGAACACAGCACAAAAGAAATAACATGAATAATCAAATGCAAGAAAATAAAGTTAGATCACCCATTCCCACAAAAATACATCTAACCAAAACAAAGAAGAACCAATAGGACCAGAACACCAAATTGAAGCTATGAGCAATGCAACCCTGACCAACATACTGGTAGAACTTGCAGGAAAGCAACAAAGGGCCGACAATCATGTGGATGCTGCCATCCCTAAACTAGAACTAATAGATAAGAAATTGGAAGGATTAGATAAGAAAATGGAAGGATTTCAAAGAGAGTTAAGAGATTTGAGGGAGAGTGAAAAAAAAGAAGACCTTAAAAATCAGCTGGCCATGCTAAATGAAGACATAAAGAAATGCAAGGATGAACTCCAAGAATCATCAAGAAAATCAGAAAATGATGTGAAAAGGGAGCTTGACAGAGCGATGGAAATTATACATAGAAAAGTAATAGAAAATGCAAACTTAATTGAACAAGTCAAAAACTCGCTAGAAGCTCTCAAGAATAGAGTCAGCCAAGTGGAGGATAGATAATCTGATCTGGAAGACAAGATGGAAGAAACAGTTAGAGAGTTCAAAAATTTCAGTAAGTTCAAAAGTTCCTGTGAACAGAACATGAGGAAATTGTGCGATACACTTAAACGTCCCAATATCAGGATCATTGGAATACCAGAAGGAGAAGAAATTCAGACCAAAGGCATAGAGAACTTATTTAGCAAAATAATTGAAGAAAACTTCCCCAGTCTCTTAAAAGAATGGCCCATCAATATACAAGAAGCCAATAGAACTCCAAACAGACTGGACCAAAGGAGAAACTCTCCAAGACATATTATCATTAAGACTCTAAACATTGACACCAAAGAGAAAATCCTAAAAGCAGCTAGGGAAAAACAGCACACCACCTTCAAAGGTAACCCCATCAGAATTACTTCAGACTGCTCAATGAAAACCCTGAAAGCTAGAAGGGCCTGGAATGAAACACTGCAAAGTCTAAGAACCTATGGCTTCCAACCCAAACTACTCTACCCAGCAAAACTATCCCTCATAATAGATTGTGAAAGAAAAACATTCCACAACAAAACTCAGCTTTACAATTATGTGAACACAAAACCAAAACTACAGAGAGTATTTCAGGAAATTCTCCACAGAGAAGAAACTATTAATCAAACACAATTGCCCACAAGAAGCAGATCACAACAACCAAACTCAGAGTAGGCACAAAAAACTTCAATGTCCATGAAAACACCAACCCACATTTACCATCACAATATGGCAGGGATCAAATCAAATCTCACAGTCATTACCCTAAATATTAATGGCCTTAATTCACCCATCAAGAGACACAAGCGAACAGGATGGATCAAAAAGTTAGATCCGCCGGGCGTGGTGGCGCACGCCTTTAATCCCAGCATTCAGGGAGGCAGAGGTAGGAGGATCACCGTGAGTTCGAGGCCACCCTGAGACTCCATAGTGAATTCCAGGTCAGCCTGGGCTAGAGTGAAACCCTACCTCGAAAAACCAAAAGAAAAACCAAAAAAAAAAAAAAAAAAAAAAAAGTTAGACCCCTCAATCTGTTGCCTTCAAGAAACCCACCTCACCATTAAAGACAGACATCTCCTCAGGGTGAAAGGGTGGAAAACAGTATTCCAAGCAAATGGGAATAAGAAACAAGCAGGTGTAGCTATATTAATATCGGATAAAATAGACTTCAAACCAAAAATAATCCAAAAAGACAAAGAAGGCCACTTCCTACTTATCATGGGAACGATACATCAAGAGAATATTACAATCATAAATCTGTATGCACCAAACACAGGAGCACCACAATTCATAAAACAAAAGCTACTTGACAATAAAACAGATATAACCACAAACACCATCATAGCTGGGGACTTCAATACACCATTATCAGTAATAGACAGATCATCCAAACAGAAACTCAACAGGGAAGTAAGAGAGCTCAACAAAACCATAGATCACTTAGACCTAACGGACATCTACAGAACCTTCCATCCCAAATCCACAGATTACACATTCTTCTCGGCAGCCCATGGAACATTCTCTAAAATAGACCATATACTGGGTCACAAAGACTGATTCCACGTATTTGGGAAGATTGACATAATTCCCTGCATGATATCAGATCACAATGCTATATTGATAGAAATCAACAACAAAAGACCCACCAAGAATCCCAACGGCACCTGGAAACTGAACAGCACACTTTTAAACAATAAATTGACAGTGGATGAAATAAAAAATGAAATTGCAAAATTTCTGGAATTGAACGACAATGAGAACACATCGTACCAAAACTTATGGGAAACAATGAAGGCGGTCCTCAGGGGAAAATTCATAGCATTCAATGCCTTTGTGAAAAAGACAGAAAGATCCCAAATCAATGACCTAACCATCCACCTGAAGGCACTGGAAAAAACAAGAAAAATCCAACCCAAAGAGCTCCAGAAGGAAAGAAATAATTAAAATCAGAGCACAAATCAATAAACTGGAAACGGAAGAAACAATTAAGACAATTGACAAAACAAAGAGCTGGTTCTTTGAAAAAATAAACAAGATTGACAAACCCCTGGCCAATCTGATCAAGCAAAAAAAAAAGGTGAAGCTTCAAATTAACAAAATTCAAAATGAAAAAGGAGAGATCACAACAGACATAAGTGAAATTGGGAGAATCATCAGGACTTATTTCAAAAACCTCTATTCCACAAAACTGGATAATGTGTAGGAGATGGATAAATTCCTGGATGCATACCATCTACCAAAGCTAAACAGAGAGCAGATTATTCACCTCAATCAACCCACCATCACACTCATGGAGATTGAAAAAGTAATAAAAAACCTCCCCAAAAAGAAAAGTCCAGGACCAGATGGCTTCTCATCTGAATTCTATCAAACCTTCATGGAAGAAGTCAAAGCAATCTTCCTCAAACTGTGCCACACCATTGGTGAACAGTGAAAGCTACCCAACTCCTTTTATGAAGCTAGCATCACCCTAATTCCAAAACCAGGCAGAGATGCCAGAAGAAAAGAAAACTACCGGCCTATTTCCCTGATGAATTTAGATGCAAAGATCTTAAACAAAATCCTTGCAATCCGAATCCAACAACACATCAAAAGCATTATCCACCTTGACCAAGTGGGATTCATTCCAGGAACACAGGGGTGGTTCAACATACGGAAATCTGTCAATGTAATACACCACATAAACAAGGTTAAACATAAAAACCACATGATCATTTCGATAGATGCAGAAAAGGCCTTTCACAAGATTCAACATCACTTCATGTTCAAAACATTGGAGAGAATTGGCATGGTTAGTTCATATCTTAACCTAATAAAGGCAATATACGAAGCTCTGAAGGCCCAAATCATACTTAATGGAGAGAGACTGGAGGAATTCACATTAAGATCAGGAACAAGACAGGGTTGTCCCCTCTCACATCTGCTTTTCAATATAGTACTGGAAGTCCTAGCTCAAGCAATAAGACAGGAGAAGGAAATAAAAGGGATACAATTTGGAAAGGAAGAAGTTAAGTTAGCTTTATTCGGTGATGATATGATTATATATGTAAGAGACCCAAGAGACTCCATCCCAAAACTCCTGAAGGGGATTAACTCCTAGAGCAAAGTAGCAGGATACAAAATCCATGCACAAAAATCAGTAGCCTTCCTTTATGCAAATGACAAAGATACAGAGAAAGAAATAAGGGACATAGTCCCATTTTCAATTGCAACAACAACAAAAATACCTTGGAATAACGTTAACCAAGGATGTGAAAGAACTATACAATAAAAACATAAAAACACTCAAAAAAGAAATTGAGCCTGACTTGAGAAAATGGAAAGACCTCCCATATTCCTGGATAGGCCGAATTAACATTGTGAAGATGACAATCCTACCAAAGGCAATATACAGATTTAATGCAATTCCAATTAAATTCCCTACCTTGTTCTTCACAGAGATAGAAAAAATGATCTCAAATTTCATATGGAAAGGCAGAAGGCCTCGCATTTCCAAACATATCCTCAGCAAAAGAAATACCTCTGGAGGCATTACCATACCTGATCTAAAGCTATATTACAAAGCCATAGTAATAAAAACAGCATGGTACTGGCATAAAAACAGGACTATAGATCAATGGAATAGACTTGAAGACCCAGACTTTGGGTCAAGCAACTATAGCTTCTTGATATTCGATAAAGGCCCAAACAATATAGGCTGGAAAAAAGACGGCATCTTCAACAAATGGTGCTGGACAAACTGGATAACCATATGCAGGAAACCGAAACTTGACCCACACATTTCACCATGCACTACACTCAAGCCCAAATGGATCAAAGATCTCAATATAAGACCAGAAACTCGAATACTACTGGAAGAAAATTTAGGAAGTACTTTCCATGATATAGGAATGGAAAAAGATTTCCTGAACAAAACCCCAGTAGCTCATGAACTTAAACCGTCACTCAACCAATGGGACCACATGAAGCTGAAGAGTTTCTTTGCAGACAAGCATACAATAAGCAAAGCCAATAGATTTCCCAGAGAATGTGAGAAAATATTTGTGGGTTATCCAACTGATAGAGGCCTAATCTCTAGAATCTACAAAGAACTCAAAAATCTAAACAGTAAGAAGTCAAACACTCCATGCACAAAATGGGGCAAAGACCTGAACAGGCAGTTCACAGAGGAAGAAATACAAATGGCAAACATACACTTAAGAATATGTTCATCATCCCTAATCATCAGAGAAATGCAAATTAAAACAACTATAAGATTCCACCTTACCCCAATAAGGATAGCAAACATCAAAAAAGCAACTAAAAATAAATGCTGGCGAGGATGTGGAGAAGTAGGAACACTCATCCACTGCTGGTGGGAATGTAGGATGGTACAACCACTTTGGAAAGCAATATGGAGACTTCTGAAAAAGCTGAGTATAGAGATACCAACAGACCCAGTTATTCCCTTACTGGGCATCTACCCTAAAACCTTCAAACCACAGACTAAAGAGATTTGCTCAACCATGTTTATAGCGGCTCAATTTGTAATAGCTAAGAGCTGGAATCAACCCAGATGTCCATCACTAGAAGAACGGATAACTAAGATGTGGTATATCTACACAATGGAATTCTATACAGCAGTAAGAAAAAATGACACAATGAAATTTGAGGAAAAATGGTTGAACCTGGAACAGATCATTCTCAGTGAACTTACCCAATCACATAAAAAAAAATCGCCACATAGTCTCACTCATCTACAGCACCTAACCTGAATCTACTGAAGATGCCTTACATACCCAGCAATCATCTCCTAGACTAGACACTAGGATGGAAGGAGAGGGAGGGGAGGGCATCAAAGGGGTGGGAAACACAAATCTAGACCCAAACGGCAATGGTACCATAATCTTCTACTTACTAAAAGACAGACCAAATGGCTGATCCTTCACCAGGCCCTTACAGAGAATACCTGAACCACAAGACACTGGAGAGGGTATGATCAAGACTAACCTTAATCTCCTACATCTTCCCTTCCTCACTTCCCCTCTCCCTGTCTCTCTCTCTCTTATCTCTAACTCTTGTATATTAGTTATCTTTTTCCTCCTTTTCTTAGTGGGCACTGACTTGTAACTCCCAGATCCAGCATGGGGCTATCATCCACAATGAGCTTTTGATGAGCGAGACCTACAAGGTTTCCTAAAAGACAGACAGATTTCTGTCAGAGTACTTGATGACCCACCAAAGGCTAGTGGTAATACCCTACTGCTGAAGATACCTTATGTGATTGACATGCAAATTAGAATGGCATGGCTGGAAGTTGGAAGAGAGTCAGTCCCCAGACAGTCAGCGCGTCTAGTGCCAGAAGGTGCTACATGGGCGACTGGGGGAAATTGACCAATATCTGTCGAAGCAACGCATGTTCTATCCTACTTAGCAGCCAATAACTTGGTGTGATGCCCACACAAGTGCAGTGGTGGCACACAGCCATGGTGGGGAACCAACTGCTCTCAATTTGGCTAACTGATCCCCTCACTGGTATGGGACCCATAACTGGAACTGGGAAACAAGTCAGAACCAGATCCAAACGTAAACCCACTCTCCAATATCAAGCTACTATCAATTGTGGGCTACAAGAGGGCCTACACGTATTAAATTCTCTATTAAAAAAAAAAAAAGTAAGGGTTATCTCATTTGTCCTGGTGCTAACTTACTCTCCGTTGGAGAATCTGCTTCTCTTTTTCACATAGATGTAGATCCTAAGGAGAGAGCCACCCCATCATACCTCAAAAGGGCCCCGGCTGAAACTGAGAAAAATTGGAGAAACAAGCAAGGGCGCTGTTTTCCTGATGAACCAGATACCAGCACAAGGGGGAAGGAGATCAGCACAGAGAAAAATCAACTCCTACCAAGTCAGAGAGCCAGAGCCTCAGAGGCCCCCAACACCTCATCACTGAAGCAGACCATAAATGAACCCAACATGGCTCAAGGAAATTTTGTGGAAGAGGGCGCGGAAAGAATGTCAGAGCCACATGTTGGGTCATGATATGCAGAGACATTTAGCTTACCCATAACTGTGGGCTAACTCCACAGTGCATGACCCGTATACCTCAACAAGGAGGGGCCAAGGGGAGGGGTTAGGTCACGGATGAGCCTAATAATGGTACCAAACTGACTGTATTTGCTGAATACAGAACTGACTAATAAAGAAAAAAAAAAAATCAAACAACCCCCTCCAAATGTGGGGCATAGAACTAAAGAGGGAGTTTTCAGAGGAAGAATTACAAATGGCTAACACACACTTAAGAAAATGTTCCACATCCCTAACCATTAGGGAAATGCAAAGTAAAACAATTATGAGATTCTACCTTACCCCAGTAAGGATAGCAAGCATTAAAAAAATCAAATGAAAACAAATATTGGAGAAATATGAACCCTCATTCACTGTTGGTCGGAATATAAGCTGTTACAGCCACTGTGGAAATCAATATGGAGATTCCTGAAAAAGATGATTATAGAGTTACCAGCAGACCCTGTTATTCTCTTACTGGACATTTACCCTAAAAGCTCCACATCTCAGTTCAGCGATATATGCTCAACCATGTTTATAGCTGCTCAATTTATAATATCTAAAAACTGGAATCAATCCAGGTGCTCATCATTGGATGAATGGATAACCAAGAATTTTATTCAGTGGTGGGTAAATATGACACAATGTAATTTGTAGAAAAATGTTCAAAGTTGGAACTGACCATTCTAAGTGAACTCAGGCAATCATAGAAAGACAAACATCCCTCATTTGAAGTTCCTAACTTGGACCATCCCAAGTTGCTGACATACCTCAATAGCATCTTGAAGCTTGGACAAGAGTGAGAGTAGGGCTTGGGGGAAGGGAAAGGATGGAGGGGATACAAATCTGAATCCAAATTGACCTGGTACCATAGATTCCTATATCCTTGAGAGTCAGACTAAAGGTGGAACCCTAAAAAGTACTTTAGGGACAGCATCTGATTCCAAGGGCCCTGGAGTGGATGAGAAGAAACCTAACCTCAAATTTCTCCTGTTTCTCTTTCTTTTCTTGCTTTTTCTTTTTTCTTTTCCCTTGACACCGGACTGTAATTCCTAGTACCAGGATGTGGTATACACCCACAGTGAGCTGTTGATCAGAGAGACCTATTAGATTTCCAAAAACAAACAAGACAAACTTCTGCCAGAGATCTTGATTACCCACCAGAGGTTAATAGTAAGATCCTATTGCTGAAGACACCATACGGTCTCAGAATGGATCATGGAGAGACCTAGTTGGAATCTGGAATCCAGTCCCCAGAAAATTAGCCCATATAGTGCTAGAAGGTACTACATGAGCTACCAGGGGAAAGTGGCCAACATCTGTCTAAGCAACTCAATGTCTAAGTGACTCAGAAACAAACAACCTGAAATGATGCTCACACAAGTGCAATAGTGGCACACTGGCCTGGCAGGTAACCAACTGCTCTTGGATTGGCTAACAGATCAATTCATTGGAAAGGAAGCCATATCCAGAACTGGGAAACAAGACAGAATCATACCAAGATAATGATTCTGCTTTCCACTGTCAAGCTCCCACTAACCTTAGACTATAAGAAGGTCTAAACACTTGTAGAATTAAAATGAGTAAAGAAAGAAAGTTAAAGAAATGAATTTGACCAACCTAGCTCCAGGTATATAAACCACAGTGTAAGAACACAAGCACCATAACAACAAAGACAACATAATCCTCCATAATTTTTCCCCCAGTAATGTACCTACTGAGACTGTTGTCCAAGAAATCCTATAAACAGATATCAGAGTATTTTAAGTATGTTAAAACAATCTTCTGAATGAACCCTATGTCCAATAACAACATAGGAAATGGTTTTTAAAAAGAATATTTTCATTTATTTATTTATAAGCAGATAGAGAGATGGAGATGAGATGAGAGAGAGGGAAAGAGAGAGAGAGAGAGAAAGAATGGGAATGCTAGGGTCTCTAGGTCCTGAAAATGAACTCTAGATGTGTGTGCCACTGTGCATTTGGTATTACATGGGTACTGGGGAATCAAACTTGGGTTAAAAGTCTTCGTAGGCAAGTTCCTTAACTGCTGAGCCATATCTCAAGCCCCAAACTGTTCCTTTGAAACAAATAAGGATATAAGACCTATGAAACACGAATACAAAAGAGATAGAAGTACTAAAGAAAATCCTAAATGAAATACTGATATTTAAAAAACATAGTAAGTCAAATAAAGCTCTCCATATGAAGTCTCAAGAATAGTAAGAGTCAAGTGAAGGACAGAATATATTATCTGTGTAGAAGATAAAGTGAAAGAATTGGAACATTCTTAGGTGGATAAAGATAATAAATTAATAAGATGGTATGTATAGGAATTTCAAGGCATTCAATGAACTAGGAAATTTAAGAACAACACTAATTAAATGACTGAAGAGATGCTCTGAAGTTATATGAAAAGATTTTCAATGAATTTGTAGGAAAAATTTTTCCTAAATCAGGGAACTGGATGCCAATGAAGACATAGGAGTTATTTAGAACCAGAAGACAAGACTAGAAAGAACTTCCATCAAAATTACATAATTGAATCATTAAGTTTAGAGGACAAAGTAAGCACATGGAAAGCAGCAAGAGAGAAGTACCAAGCCACATATAAAGGAATGTCTATCAGAATAACAAAAGATTTCTCAATAATTTAAAAGCTAGGCAGTCTTGAAATAATGTAGCTGAAATTCTGAAAGAGAGCAACTTGTACCCAGACTACTATATGCATCAAAGGTCTCAAACATAATGAAATAAGAAAAGTAAATATACCATAATAAGAGCTAAATATCAGTGAATTTATGACCACCTATACAGAAAATACCCAAAGGAACTCTCTGGATTAAGAGTAAGACTAAATTATTTATGAGATCACAAGGAAAAATATATCTTGATTGAACAATAATTAAGGAATAGGAACACCCCAAATACCACAAAGCCAACATAATGATGGAAGGTATTACATGCTTTTCAATAACTAATCTGAATTTTAAGTTTCATTTTTTCCTTTCAAAGTACACAGACTAGCTGTTGTCTCAAAGAAACCCACCTCACACTTCACTATAAAACATAGATACTACTTTAGGATGAAAGAAAGGAAAGATATCTTCCAAGCAAATGTTACTAAAATACAATCAGACATTACTATTAAAAAAAAAAAAAAGAAGTACCAAAATTGTCTTTAAACCAAAACTAGTTAGAAGAGATAAAGAAAATCATACCATCCTGATAAAGCCGTAGTCTATCAAAGGACATTCTATTTCTAAATATACACAAACCAAGTATAGGTGTGTACAATTTCATAAAGCAAACACTATTATAGATAAAGCTACATATTAGCCTCAGAGCCATCACTGTGGTTGACATCAGTACCCCTCTCACCAAGTCATAAGAAACCCAGGCCAAAAAAAGAAAAAGAAAAACATCTGAATTGAATGACATCTAAGATTTACTGGACTTAATATACAGCTACAGAAAATTTTGCCTAAACACTCCAGAACACAATCTTCTCAGTATAAGGAACTGTCAATAATTTGATCATATATTAGAAAACAAAGTAATTAGTATAGGGAAGTTGAAATATTCCTTCTGCTTTATCTGATAAAAGTATAGCAAAATAAGTCAACAGAAAGAAAAATTCTGGAATACACACAAATTAAACAAAATACTGTGATGTTGAGAATAGTAGGCAAGGTGGTAGAATAGAAATCTCAGCAAAGAAATTCAAGAAAATAAAACGTAGCAAGATCATATGCAAATGTTTTTTGTTTGTTGCTGTTGTTGTTGCTGTTGTTGTTTTTTCGCAAGAGACACGTTCTACAGAGGAACTTCTTAAGACAAAATGGATCACCATGAAGGAACAGGAAGGATCTGCTACTGAGCTATGTGGCTTGGCCAAGGCCAGCCATCTGGATGTACTTCTCCTCCATAAACATGGTGCCATCAGTGAAAGCAGTGGGATGGCAGCAAAGGGCTTCTTCCCTCCTATGCATCACCTGAAGGAGCCTTTCAAACCCAGAAGACCTTGAAGATGACAGGGACCCACTGAGCTCTACATGAACACTTCCAGACACCATTCCACAACCTCTCCTCTCCCTCACTCAGTAGCAGAGGCCAGTAAGCTAGAAAGAAGATATAAAGGGAATAGAAAGGGAGTAAGGGGAGACTTAATAGGGTGATATTGTACATAAATAAGTAGAACAGACTAATGGGGTGAAAATGCCTAAGTGAGGTCAGGGGAATATATTGAATAAAAGAAAGGTGGAGGTAGGGCTGATCAAAATCTAAGAGGATAGAAATAATTCATATGGAAACCTACATTTTTGGACATTGAAACACTGAGAAGCCATAGGTTGTTAGTAGAAAATTTTCAGTGCCAGTGATGGGATAGCTTCCAATGAGTCATTGGTCAGGGAGATCACTGATACCCCCCAAAACATTACAGGCCATTGCCAAGACTCTTGGTTTCCTACCAGGAATAGACGGTAAGACCCTATTGCTGAAGACTCCACATACTTTGGCTAAAGGTCACTGAGAACTCCTGCTGGAGCTGAGCTGAAAACCACCTCCATGTAGACCAGCTGACAGAAAGCTGGAAAAGCTACACTGCCTGCAGTTCAATGAGACAGAGAGAAATCACCAGTGAAGATACTCAACAGTGGACACAGCAAGCCTTAAATTTGGCCAGCCAGGCCAAACGAGCCAACAGATACAATAGTGACACGTCTATTATGGGGGAAACCAACAACTCTCTAACTGGACTAAAGGCCTGCTCCATGGAAGGGAATACATCCCTGATACTGAAAACCTACAACAGTGGTAGTCATGAACACTAGGGGTGTAACATCTGCTGTTTCCTGGCTAAATGTATATACTATGTTCACCAAATTGCCCAGTAAGTACATCTCTTAATGTTCATACCAATATACTACTCTCACTTTTGGTTATAGAAGCTTCTCTTATAAGATGACAGTGATTTTTGGATGACTCAGAAGGCACTGTGGTACTGAGAAGAAGTGACAGAGGAGTGCTCAGCACTCAAATATCTCTATCACATGTCCCAAGGCTCAGGATCCATTGAGGAAGAGGTGGTAGAATGAATACAAGAGGCAAAGGAATGGTAGGACTCCTTACAACATTGCTCCTCCAAACACACAAAACGGTCTGGACATATATGACCTTGCAGTGCCTGACACTACCTACACAAGACCATTATAATAGGATGAAAAGATGATGACATCAAAATAAAAGAGAAAGTGATTGAGAGAGGGAAGGTATATGATGTAGAGTGGAGTTTCAAAGGGGAAAGTGGAAGGAAGGAGGACATTATCATCGATTATTGTCTACAACTATGGAAGTTTTCAATAAAAAATAATTATATTTTTAAAAATAGTAAGTATTGGCATGCCAGGGCATTTTGCAAATTAACTTGACACATCTACATCTGCCTTTATGTGGGTAATATGGAATTTAACCCAGGCCTATAGGCTTTGCAAGCAAGTGACTTTAAGTGCTCAACCATCTCCATATCCCCAGTCCCTTCTCTTTGTAAGCCATAACTACAACCTTCCATACCTTTAACAATGCCTAAACAGTATTCCAACATTCCTGTCTTAGATAGTTTTACCACTTCCAACTTTTCTCAAAGTTAACACTGGTTTCTGTCTTAAAGCATCCTATTTATTTCCTACTTACATATAACCAGATTGCAACCTCCATACCATACTTACTCCTTTATCTACCAACAGTTATTGATATCACATTTTGAATTCCTTGTGGTACATTTGAAACTATGACATTTGCATAGTAAACATGTCTAACAACTTTAGTCATTCCTGATTTTAGTACTCTGTTCTGGGAGTATTATATAGGCAACACCAAGCACCTTAACCTCCTAGACTGAGGATATTAGTTCTGAACTATACCCATCTCCCCAAAAAGTGCAGCTCAAAATCAACAGAAAATTCAAACTATGGAAATATATGCCAATGTAGATATAGGATTTATTTAGAAACAACCATAAATAACCTCCCACATAATATTACAATTAAACTACAAAATATATAGACCAAATAAAATATATTGAAAGCAGAAAGGGAAAAGCAACAAGTCACTTATAAATGCAGGCCCATCTGAATCACAACAGATTTCTCAACAGAAACAGAAAAGTCAAGAGATATTTCAAGTTCTGAAACACAAGAATGTCCAAACCAAACTACTCTGCCCATGAAAGCAATCTGTCATAGTTGAAAGAGAAAATAAGACATTTCCATAATAAAAATAGGCTAAAGGAATTCATGACCACTAAGCACCGCAGGTAAGAAAACACATACATGAGATCACTGGAAAGAATACACCAGGCTTGAATACTAGTTAATGTAACAGAGTAAAAGAAAAACAAAGCCCTACAAAGTCAGCAAGAATAGCAGTAATTAATATACATTTTTAATAACAAACTCTGAACCCAAATTATTTCAATTCCCAAATCTAAAGACACAGACCAGCAGAATGTGTTAAAAGGCAAGATACATTAATGAGTTGCCTCTAAGAAACATATCTTTCCAGAAAAGACAGATGTTACCTTATTGTGAAAGAAAGGAAAAGGGTATTTCAAGAAACTAGGGCTAAGAAATAAATAAGATTACTCTGAAGAGTTAAAACAGTTCACCTTATAATGAATAAGAGAACAATAAAACAAGAGGAAATTACAATTATAAGCATATATACTCCCAAATTCAGTGCCCCAAATTACTGAAACAAACATTACGAGAGTAGTCATAGACTAACCCCAGCACAATAGTAGCAGCATCAGTACAGCAATATCACCAACTGGAGGGTTATCCTTGCAAAGAAAATAAATACATAAAGAGAAAAATATCTAATTTCATGGTATATTACAGAGCCATAGCAAATACATCATGGTAATGTCACAAAAACACACACATAGATCAATTAAGACAAATAAAATTTCTACATATAAACCCAATCATCTACAACCATTTTATTTAGACAAAAATACTCACTGGGAAACAATAGCTTCTTCAACAAATGGAACTGCATAAAAATGTTTATCTATATATAGAAGAATGAAACTAGATCCTTATATCTATGTATCAGAATCAACTCCAAATGGATCAAGAATCTTACCATAAGACCTGAAAACATCAAAACTACTGGAGGAAAAAGTATGAAAAATATTTCACAATACTTGCATAGGTAAGGACTTTCTAACCAGAACCCTTTTACTCAAGAAATAATGAGAAAATGGGACATTATGAAATTAAAAAGTTTTGTTCAACAAAGAAAACTGTTAATTGAGCAAAGAGTTAGACTAGAAATGGTAGACAATCTTAGCAAGCTATACATATGATGGAGGGTGAAGACATTTAACAAGGTAGGAGGCAGCATGATAGGCCATATTAAGGGGGAAGGTTAACACAAACTAAGTTTATATAGTAATAAAGAATCCAAAACTATATCAGAGAAGAAATAAATGAATCAGAAGCACACACATTCACATGTACACATTCACACACATGCATAGGTTAACATTGCTAAATATCAATATACACAGTTGGTTTATTTATAGATGAATAAATTGAAAAAAAACAATTAGCTAGACTAAGTAAAAATGGAGTACTAAACATATATAATTAGATTGGAAAGTGACACAAAAATGATACCAAAGGCATCAAGTGTTCTAGACAAGTGTTCTACCCTCACTGTTCTTACTCTCTATAGTACTAGATTTTTCTGCTAGACAAATCAATAAGAAAAAGGGATAAAAAAGGATAAAGGGTCATTGGAGGACATTATTTATTTATTTTTACTGTAGAGAAAGTAAGACAGAGAGAGAGAGAGAGAGAGAGAATTGGCATGCTAGGGCTTCAGCCACTGCACTCAAACTACAGATTCTTGCACCACCTAGTGGGCTTGTGCGACCCTGTGCTTGCTTCACCTTTTGTGTCTGACTTACATGGGATCTTTAGAGTCCAACACAGTTCCTTATGCTTCACAGGCAAGCACCTTTATCCCTAAGCCATCTCTCCAGCCCATGGAGGCCATTTTTATTGAGGCCATTTTTATTTCTATGTGCCAACAAATTGAAAGTATAAGAAATAATCTATTTCTACACACATAATCTGCTGAAATTGATCCATGGAATAGTTAAAAGTCAAATGCCATTCATAATATTTGATGTTGAATCAATAATAAAAGTTCTCTCATGAAAGTAATATCCAGGATTGGATAGCTTCAATGTTGTGTTATATCTAATGTTTAAAGAGTACTAATAATATTATGTTATAGCTAATGTTTAAAGAAGTACTAATAATGTTGTGTTATATCTAATATTTAAAGAAGTACTAATACCAACTCTTCTCATATTATTCTAAAGAATGAAATGGGAGCAAACCACTCCAACTTCATGCTGTAAGATCAACCTTACCCTGATAGCAACTTGGGGCATGAACACAATAAAAGAAGACCACAGGGCTCTAAAGATGACTCACTGTTTTCCTAGCAAGCATGAGTATGTAAGATAAGATCTTCATAACCTAGGTAAAGATGGATGTGATAGTAAGCCTACAGCTTGTGGAGTTAAACAACAGAGACTCTGCCTCCAACAAGGTGAAAAGTGACAACCAGCACTTGGGGTTGTCCTCTCAATTCCACATGCATGCTGTAGCATGCACACAGACATGTTTACACAAACACACACAAGGCAGTAGCAGACAGATGTCCTTAGTCATCATAAATATAAAAAAAATCTTAAATGTTACTAGGAAATTGAATTCATGAGCACATTTAGCAAAAGCATTCACCATTATCAAATTGCATTTATCTCAGTGACTTAAAGGTGATTCTACTTATGTAAATCAATTACAAGAATATATGATATCAATAGAATTAAGGATAAAGGTCCCATAGCTATCTGAATAAATGCAGAAAAGATGTTTGGTAAAAATTCAATGTCCTTTGATAATTATAATACTTTGATCAAAGTAAGTATGGAGGATTTGTACTAATGTAATAAAGACTATTTAGACAAACTCTCAAGCACCATCATAATTAAATGGAAAATATAAAACCGCATGTCCTAAATCCTGACATGAGGCAAGTGTTCTACCCTCACTGTTCTTACTCACTATAGTACTAGATTTTTCTGCTAGACAAATCAATAAAAAAAAGTATAAAAAACATGTAAACAGAAGGAGAGGAAGTCAAATTTTTCCATTTGTTCTTGATATATTAAAAAAATGAAGATTAATTAACCTGAAAGAATATTAGAACTAAAAATGTATTAATGTTACAGGGCACAAAATCAGTATGTAAAATTAATAATATTCTACAAACCATATAAGATGTCGGAAGAAGAAATCACAAAAATAGCCCCAATCTCAACAGCTATACAACTACTTGTGTAAAGTAAAAGATATGTACAATGAAAATTATTTTAAAAAGATGAAAGTAAAAAGAAAATTTAGAAAATGAAAATTTTTCCAAACACATAAAAGTAGGGAATAAAAGAAAACCTTGACATTTAAAGCACACAGAAACATTTAGAGGCATCATAAGCAAGGCAATGTGGCACGAGAATGAAACAAACAGAGAACCTTGAAAAAGAACTACAGATTCTAGCAATAAAGCCCTGAATGGAGCCAATTGGTTCTCAACAACAGTACTGAAAACGTATGCTGGAGAAAAGGACAACCTCTTGAATAAATGGTTTTGAGAAAGGTGGATATCCATTTGCAGAAGACTGGTACATAACCAGTTTGCTTCACCCTGTGTGAAATTAATCCAAATTTATAGATGTATGTCCAGAAATTATGAAACTTCTAGGAAGAAACAGGAAAATGGTTCAAAACAGTTATATAAGCAATGATAATTTTGATATAATTCAAAAGCATAGAAAACACAGAAAAAATAGATAGATTGACATCAAATTCAAACTTTGTCAGTAAAGGAAAGAATCAGAATAATAAAGAGATATCTTAAACAATGGGAGAAAATATTTGTCTAATCTTCATCTGAATAGATTGTTCACAAAACAAGAAATATTAATGGTGAACAAATACATGAAAATATCATAACCATCAGAGTATGTCAATCAAAACTATATGAAATAGCTCCCCAGTTAAAAATCACTATTACAAGAAAAACTAACAATTCTGTCCAGAGTCAGGTTTGGAGGCTCACATCTAAAATCCCAGCTCTCAGGAGACTGAGGTAGGAAGGTCATGATTAATTTGACACCTGTGTTACATAGTGAGCTCCAGGTCAGACTGAGCTAAAATGATACCTTATTTCACAACAGAAAATGCTTGTCAGGATATGGAAATATACACAATAGAAATATACAACTATTATGGAATATAGTATGCATGTTCCTCAAAAATCTAAAAAGCATTTTATGTGATCTAGCTATATTACTTCTGTGTCTATATTCAAAATAAATAAAATCAGCAAACAAGGAATCAATGGGTTAGTGGATAAAAGTATGAGAAACAAAATATTATTGAGCCATAAGAAGGATAAAATCTTGTCATTTAAAAAAACTAATTTAAACTAGAATTCATCATTGCATGATGCTGAATATATGAAAACACATCACTGTGTATCATTATATGCTTATTAAATTTAAAGTATAAGAGCTGGAGGATGAAGATGATTTTGTCTAAAGAAGAGAGGAGTATGAGCCATATTTCTCTTAGCTCCTCTTATATACTATCAAGTCCATGAAGTTGTGTTTCCTCACTCAACAGATTAAGTGATTTCTTCTGTTGGCCAAATGTTTTTCTTAAGACTTTAATTGGGTTTAATGTTGCTTTGTAACACTGGACAAATACTGTTAAAATATTTTGTTAAAAGTTAATTGTAGGTGATTTTGTTGATTAGTTCAAGATGCAATTATGCTGGATGCAGGAGGCTTTTTCTCTGCATTCTGACATTGATCTGTCATAGACACTGACCTTATGTTCTTGAATTAGCCAACCTGTTAAACAAAGATGTTCATCTCATTATTTATTTAGGAGCTAATTTGAAAATCTTCAAGCTTGTAAAATAAGTTATTTTCAAATGTCAAATATTTGTGATTCAAATATTCTTATTTAAATTATCAATGAAAAGGTATAACAATATCTCATTATTTCACACATCTATAATAATTAGCATATAATGACCCTTCCACAAAAGAAAAATCAATTTATTCATGTACACTAAACTTCACTTGCTATTCAAAATACAGTTCAGTTTTATTTTCCTTATTACCCAAACAAATAAATTTTAGGTTGCACTCCATCTAATAAAATGATTTTAGAAATGCCTATAGAGTATAATTAAGCTCTTTCTCAGACTAAGCCTTTCAATCATCAAAGGGTTCAGACCCTGAGCCCTGAGCAAAAGTTATAAAAAAGACATTTCTCCATTATTAACTATAATATAATTAGAGAATGAGGAAAATGGAAGCAAGAGGTCAAGAGGGAAAATGGTGAAAAGAATATTGTTGTTATTATAAGAACGGTCTTTGAACCAAGGAAATGATTACGGGTCAATATAGTACTAAATTATAACATTTTATTAAAATTGTACAGAACCTTCATCTCAAAGGCTACACTTTGCCCCAAGATGTGTGTACCTTGCTTCTTCCTGGCAGGGTGTGTGTCTTTGGGCAAATGTGTGGAGAATCTAGGGCTGGTGGATGAGTACTCATCAGCTCAATTTTCAACACCATTTTCAACTTTTTGATCTTCTCCCACTTTTAAAAAGTGCCAGAAAATAATCAGAGCTAGCATCAGAAAGTCTCTGTGGACTTACTGTTTACTAATCAACGTCTGAGTAGACAAAAAATTAGTTGTTAGAACTTGAAGAATATTTCTAGGGGCTACTTTATTCATGTATACATTAAAGCTGAAACTCAGATAATAATTCTCACACACAGGGTCTGGTGTTTGGCTATCAGAAGATACACATACTTGTGTAGATGCACAATGATTAGTCTTCCAAAGTAGATGTGAAAATGTCCAAAATGTGGATACAGAAAGAATGATAACTTGTATCAATCATTGATCAACATTAAAAAAAACACAAGAAAGAAAAAATGTTTAGACTGAAAAGATATTTATTTCTGGGCTGAAGAGAAAGTTTAGCAGTTAAGGCACTTGCCTGCAAAGCCAAAGGACCCAGGCTGGATTGCCCAGTACCCACGGTGGCACATGTCTCTGGAGTTCTTTTGCAGTGGCCAATGGCCCTGGTATACTCATTCTCTATCTCTCTCCCTCTCCTTCTTTTCTCTGAAATAAATAAATAAAAATAATATTTAAAAAATCTTTAAAAAGATATTTGTTTCTATTTTGAAGTTGGATACATTTTTATTAGTAAACAAACTTAAATGCCAATTCCCTATTTCTTATATAGGTTCTGACATTTATGCACTTGTTTGTAAGTCAGAATTATGTGTTCTGGGATACATCAGCCATTTTTCTGAGTTATCCTTTTTTCTAGACTTCTCAATAAAAGCATACATATTTTCTATATCTCACTAGTACCCAACATATTTGGAGCTTTGTGCATTCACTCTGACAGAAGAAATGCCCAGCTGAGTTAAAACCCCCTTTAACCATCCCTCTAGATTCTCTTCATTTCGTGTTAGAAATGTACGTTTTCTGGTATTCCCTACGTTTTCAGTCTCTGATCTTTAAACAACTTCAGGATATGCAACTACTTGTACTTCAGAGAAATGAGCTGACATGGAATGGGATGTGCTGGGCAGCACTGCCACAAAATGCAGTATTGAAGTTTAAAAATAAAGCCCGTCAGCCAACTGCCAGTACCAACAGACAGTGATCACAACAAGGACAAGACAAACTCCTCAAGATGAGAAGGGACCGACCTGTGGCAACAGAGTGGGACTTATGCTTTCATCTTCATGAGATTCTTCTTTGGATTGGAGGAGGTTTAAGCTTTGGCTTCAGCAGCATGTCTTCCTATGGAATGTCTCCAGGGAATGCATCAGCAGGATCCAAATCCAAGCCCATTGCAATTCCTTGCTGTGTGGCATATGGCACCGCAGACTGGTGCAGGATGTGGTTGGTATTGCGGATGTGGGAAGGAGAGATGCTGTAGCATGGGCTCTCAAGACTAGTAGCTTCACTCCAGGATCTGAAATAAAGTACGAGAGACTCAGTTGGAGAAAAGGTGTGTGCCTGGAAAAAAAGAAAAAAAAAAAAAGCTGAATACTGAAGCAAAGATGAAATGGAACCAGAAACAAGGATGACGGAAATTAGACTTGATTTGTGACCACGGACAAGGTTTTGGAAATCGTGCTTCAGCAGGGTTAGAATTTTTTGGTTCATGTTTGTTTGGAGGAATGCTGGTAAGTTAGCAGAAGGGATACATGGAGAGGAAAAGATTAAGGTGGAAAGAAAAAGACAGACAAATTTAACAGACAACAACATCAGGTACAGGTGTTGCTACATCTATGAAACCAGATAAAACAGGATAAACCATGGAGTTGAATGAAAAGAGGCAAGGAACACATAAGTTCAGGAAAGGAATTTCTTCTGGAAGCATTGAAAAAAAGACAAAATTGAGCATATTCTGAAGAAACTCTGACTGGAACACAACAAATAAGTGAAGAATGTGTTCATGGATCAGGAAAAATAATCATGTATCTAGTTTAGAGTTTTGTGTTATAATGGAATGAATTTTCCTCTGAGCCTAGTACTGGCAAGATTTGCTGCATTTTCAAATCCTTATTGAACAGCTGACCATGGTTTGGTCAGCAAAGTTGAGAATGCCTTTGAGTAGGCTGGAAGCTGTGGAAATGAGACTTTCATCCAGACTTTGAACTCATGCTGACATGAAGAGAACACATAGGCACAATGGAATGAAAAGTATTAGAGTGACTACATCTTTTGGAGGATGCTCATCACTAAGATAAGGACTAGATCATCATTTGGGAAAACTGAGGACAGTGTTACTAATCAGGACACATGACGCATGAGTAGTTATCAGACTTTTAAAAGATGTTGAAATGCTGGAAGTATGGATATAGCAACTTTGGAAGACACATGTCTACTTGTCACTCTTTTTATATTAGTTATGTACACAGTGTATACAGTCATGTTGGTACAATTGTCAGACTCCTCCCTGTCCTGCACCCACTGCATGGGCCCTCCTTGTTGGGGAATATGGGTCGTGCAAGGTAGAGTTAGCCATCAGTTATGGGGAGGAGACAGTCTCTGTGCAAAATGACCCAAGGTGTGGTTCTAACATTCTTTCTGTCCCCTCTTCTGCAAATTTCCCTGAGACATGTTGAGTTCATTTTATGTCTGCTTCGGTAATGAGGTTTTGGGAGCCTCTGTGTCTCTGGATATCTGGTTTGGTAGGAGTTGAGTGTTCTCTGTGTCTATTTCTTTCACCATTGTGCTGGTACAAGGTTCACCAAGAAAGCAGCACTCTTGCTCATGTCCCCAATTACTCTTAGTTTCAGCTGGGGCACTTTTGAGGTGTGATGGGCTGGTTCTCTCCTCAGAATCTGCATCCATCTGAAAAAGAGAAGCAAATTCTCCAAGAGAGAGTGAAGTTAGCTCCAGATAAATGGCATAACCTTTGTGCTTTTTTAGAGAGAATTTAATAGGTGTAGGCCCACCTGTAGGCCACTATTGATGGGAGCTTGATAATGGAGAGCAGCCTCATTTTGGATATGGTTCTGACTTGATTCCCAGCTCCAGCTATGGGTTCCATTCCACTAAGCAGATCAGTTAGCCAAATCAAGAGCAGTTGGCTTCCCACCATGGCTGTGTGCCACTACTGCACTTGTATGAGAATAACATCAGGTTGTTTGCTGCTGAGTAGCTTAGACCATGAATTCCTTGGACAGATGTTGGTCATTTTCCCCCATTTGTTACTGTAGCAGGTTCTGACACTAGACTAGCTAACTCTCTGGGGACTGACTCTCTTCCAGATTCCAACCAGGTCACTCCATGTTATGTACCAAGAGCATATGGTGTTCTGCAGCAGTAGGGTCTTACCACTAACCTTTGATGAGTCATCAAAGTACTCTGACAGAAATCTTTATTCTTTTTGGAAACCTTGTAAGTGTCTCTGATCAACAGCTCATTGTGGATGCTAGCCACAAGCTGGTACTGGGAGTTAGAGCTCAGCACCCAAGAATAGATGGAAGAAAAAGATAAGTAATATAAAAGAGATAAAGAGAAGAGAGAGAATGGCGGGAGGAGAGAGAGAAACAGGTGAATATTAAGGTCAGTCTTTATCATACTTTCTCCAGGGCCTTGTGATTTAGGTGATCCCTCTAAGGGCCTGATGAAGGTTCAGCCATTTAGTCTGTCTTTTCAGACATAGAATTTTATGGTACCATTGCCATTTGGGTCCAGTTTTGTATCTTCCACCACCAACCTTACCCTCCCCTCCTTCCCCACTCACCTGATTGTCCAGTCTTCGAGATGTTTATTAGGTATGTCAGCATCTCAGGTAGATTCAGGCTAGGAGCCATAGATGAGTGAGAGTGTACAATGATTATTTTTCTGTGATTGGGTGAGTTCACCTTGAATGATCTGTTCCAGGTTTGAAATTTCATTGTTTCATTTTTCTGTACTGCTGTGTAGAATTCCATCTTGTCGCTATACCACATCTTGGTTATCCATTTGTCTAATAATGGACATCTGGGTTGATTCTAGCTCTTAGCTATTGTGAATTGAGCATGGTTGAACAAATCTCTCTGAACTGAGGCATGGAGGTTTTAGGATAAATGCCCAGTAAGGGAATATCTGGGTCTGTTAGTAACTCTATAGTCAACCATTTTATGAGTCTCCACATTGCTTTCCAAAGTGATTGTATCATCTTGCATTCCCACCAACAGTGGATAAGGGTTCCTTATTTCTCCACATCCTCACCAACATTTGTTTACATTTGACTTTTTAATGTTTGCTATCCTTACTGTGGTAAGGTGGAATCTCATAAATATTTTAATTTGCATTTCCCTGATGATTAGGGTTGATGTACATTTTCTTAACTGTGTGTTTGCCATTTGTACTTCTTCCTCTGTGAACTGCTTGTCTAGTTCTTTGCCCCATTTTTGTGAATAGATTGTTTGACGTTTTATTGCTTAGGTTTTCTATTTCTTTGTAGACTCTAGAAATTAGGCCTCTGTCAGTTGGATAGCCATTTTCTCCCATTCTGTGGGTAATATATTGGCTCTGCCTATTGTATTTTGTATGTGAAGAAACTTTACTGCTTCATGAGATTCTAATGTTTGAATGATTGCTTAAGATGCTATGCTACTGGGGTTTTGTCCAGGAAGTCTTCTCCCATTCCTATATCATGGAAAGTTCCTCCTATTTTTTCTTCCACTAGGTAACTGAGTTTCTGGTCTTATATTGAGGTCTTAGATCCATTTGGACTTGATTGTTGTGCATGGCAAGATGTGTTTATCAAGTTTCAATTTTCTGCATATGGATATCCAGTTTGTCTAGCACCATTTGTTGAAGATGCTGTTTTTATCTAGACTATATTGTTAGGGCCTTTGTCAAATATCAAGTAGCTATAGGTAATTGACCCAAAGTTTGAGTCTTTGGTTCTGTTCGACTGGTCTGTACTCTTGTTTTTATGTTAGTACCATGCTGTTTTTATTATTTTGGCTTTGTTATATAGCTTTAGATCAGATATGGTGATGCCTCCAGAGGTGTTTCTTTTGCTGAGGATATGATTGGATATCTGTGCCTTCTGCCTTTCCATATAAATTTTGAGATCATGTTCCTCTCGCTGTGAAGAACAATGTTGGGATTTTGATTGGTATTGCATTAAATCTATATATTGTCTTTGGCAAGATTGACATATTCACAATGTTATTTCTGCATATCCAGGTAATGGGAGGTCTTTCCATTTTCTGAAGTCTTCCTCAATTTCCTTTTGACTGCTTTTTTCTTTTATCATTCTATAGGTCTTTTACATACTTGGTTAATGTTATTCCAAGGTATTTTATTTTTTGTTGCTACTGAAAATGGGACAATGACACTTATTTCTTTCTCTGTATCTTTTCCTTTTGCATATAAAAAGGATACTGATTTTTATAAACTGATTTTGTATCCTGCTACTTTGCTAAAGGAGTTAGTCACCTTCAAAGGTTTTTGGATGGAGGCTCTCTGGTCTCTTATGTACAGAATCATGTCATTTATGAATAGAGCTAACTTAACTTCTTCCTATCCAATTTGTATCCATTTTCTTTCTTTCTCCTGTCTTATTGCTAGAGCTAGGACTTCCAGTGCTTATTGAAGAGCAGAGGTGAGTGTTGACACCCCTATATTGTTCCTGATCTCAATGGGAACTCCTTCAGACTCTCTCCATTAAATATCATTTGAGCTTTAGGAGCTTTATATATACACTTTATTATGTTGAGATAAAAACTGACCA
This sequence comes from Dipus sagitta, assembly GCA_036346955.1. NCBI lineage: Eukaryota > Metazoa > Chordata > Mammalia > Rodentia > Dipodidae > Dipus > Dipus sagitta. Next base: position 57,275,113 of record CM070775.1, on the reverse strand, counting down.
TGCCAATTCTCTTCATAGTTTTCATCATGAAGTGATGTATTTTGTCAAAGGCCTTTTCTGAATCTATTGAAATGATCATGTTGTTCTTGTCTTTAAGCTTATTTATGTGGTGTATTACATTGACAGAGTCCGTATGTTTTACCACACCTATGTTCCTGGGATGAAGCCTACTTGATCAAGGTGGATAATGCTTTTGATATGTTGTTGGGTTTGGTTTGCGAGGATTTTGTTCAGGGTCTTTGTGTCTAAGTTGATCAGGGAAATAGGCCTATGGTTTTCTTTTTTGTGGCATCTCTGCCTGGTTTTGGTATTAGGGTGATACTAGCCTCATAGAGGATTTGAGGAGCTTTCCCTGTTCTCCAATTTTGTGGCATTGTTTGAGAAAAATTGGTTTCAGTTCTTCCATGAAGGATTGATAGAATTCAACTGAGAAGCCATCTGGTCATGAACTCTTCTGTTTGGAGAGGTTTTTTTCATTACCTTTTCAATTTTGATGAGTGTGCTAAGTTTGTTTAGGAGATTAATCTGCTCTGAATTTAGCTTTGGTAGGTGGTATATGTCAAGAAATTCTGGCATTTTTATCAAATATCAGGTGGCTATAGCTACCTGGACTTATATCTTATATATTTTGGGTAGGATATGATTTCTTCATTAACCCATTCATCATTTAGTAGGGTGCTGTTTAATTTCCATGATTTTGTATATGCTCTATAGCCTTTCTTGCTATTGATTTGTAGTTTGATCCCATTGTGGTCAGACAGAATGCAAAGAATTATATCAATTTTCCTGCATTTGTTAAGATTTTCTTTGTGTCATAATATATGGTCTATTTTAGAGAATGTTTCATGTGATGCTGAAAAGAATGTATATTCTGCAGCATTTGGATGAAATGTCCTGTATATATCTGTTAGGTCCATTCCTTCTATAACCTCATTTATTCCAGATGCCTCTCTGTTTATTTTTTCTGGGGATGATCTGTCAATTAATGAGAGTGGGGTGTTGAAGTCACCCACTACCACTGTGTTTGATGTTATCTGTGACCTTAGTTCTAATAGCATTTGCTTGATGTATTTGGGCGCCCCCTGTTAGGTGCATATATGTTTAGGGTTGTAATGTCCTCCTCTTGGAGGTTACCTTTAATCAATATAAAGTGGCCTTCCTTATCTTTCTTAACTAATGTTGGACTGAAGTCTACCTTATCAGATATTAGGATAGCAACTCCTTCTTGTTTTCTAGGTCCATTTGTTTAAACACAGTTTTCCAACATTTCACCCTAAGAAAGTGTCCATCCTTTGTAGAAAGGTGTGTTTCTTGGAGGGAACAAATTGAAGGATCCTGCTTTTTAACCCAGTCTGCAAACCTACGTCTTTTGGTTGGGGCATTGAGGCCGTTGATATTAAGAGATATTAATGAAAAGTGTGTATTCATTTTTGACATTTTTTTTTTGCAGTTATCCCAGTTTTACCTTTGCTCTCTTGTGTTAACTAGTATTTGAGTATTGTTTGTTTTTTTCCTGGTTCCTTATATGTGTGATTTTCTTTTTCTTCAGCATGGAGGATTCTTTCAAGTATTTTCTGTAGAGCTGGTTTTGTCTTCAAATAGTTCTTTAGCCTCCTTTTGTCGTGGAATGTCCTTATTTCCCCGTCTGTTTGAATGGATAGCTTTGTAGGATAAAGTAACCTTGGTTGACAGTTGTTATCTTTCAGGACTTAGAATACATCACTCCACACCCTTCCAGCTTTTAAAGTTTGCGTTGAATAATTTGCTGTAATCCTGATAGGCTTGCCTTTGTAGGTAACTTGATTTTTCTCTCTGACTGCTTTCAATATTTTTTCTTTGGTTTCTATGTTTGGTAAATGGTTTTTCTGGCTGGTGTTCTAAAGGATTCCTGTATCTGCATTGGCACATCTTTCCCAATTTGGGGGAAATTTTCTTCTGTGATTTTGTTGAAGACGCCAGCTATGCCTTTGGAGTGAAATTCTTCTCCTTCTACTATGCCCTAAATTCTTATGTTTGATCTTTTCATAGTGTCCCAAATATCTTGAAATTCCCACTCATACTTTTCTATAAGTTTGTCTTTCTCTTTTTTGGACTGTATTAGATCTGCCCCCTGGTCTTCTAGCTTAGATATTCTGTCCTCTCCTTCATCCATTCCACTGGTGAGATTTTCTACAGAGTTTTTTATTTCATTAACTGTGTTCTTTATTGCTAGTAATTCCAACTGGTTTTTCTTTATTATTTCTATTTCCTTATTTATGTCTTGTATTGACCTCTTTATTTCATTAATTTGGCGTCCTGTGTCTTCTTTGCTTCCTTTGATTTCTTCTTTGAGTTATTTGAACATATTTTAATCATTCTTTTGAAATCTTTGTCATGCATTTCCTCTAACTCGTTCTCCCTGGAGGTCATTTCTGATGCATTAATACTTCTTGGTGGATTTATATTGTCTTGATTGTTGGTGTTTCTTGTGTTCTAATGTATATATTTTTGCATCTTGGATTATTTAATGATTGGATTTTCCAGTTATCTGGATATTATGAGATGTATCAATCAATCTGATGTTATGTATCTTCAGGGTAGGAGCTTAAGGCACTAGGTTTGGCTTTGAAGACTCCCAAAGTACCTACAAAAGTGACCCTAGGTGTTGGGTGTGCTTGCTATGAGAGTATTCAAGTAAGCTAAGTGGAACAAAATACATGCAGATTCTAAAATTTAACTATACAATGTACACTTTCAGTGAAAAACAGCACAGAGTATTTATCCAAAGTAGATATTATGACAACCAGGTCCTCTCTCTGTCCCTTAGGCTGTGTGGTGCCTCACCCACTTCCTTAATCCTGACAACAGGGCGGTTAGTATTTCTGGCCTTAGAGGGTTCCAAGTCAGCTTGTGACCAGGTGAGACTCTTCACTAATGTATAACAGAAGAGTAAACAAAGCCACTATAATTCAGTAAGCAAAAAATAACAAGCCCAAAAATGCAGCTTATTTAAGAATGACAAATTTGACCATCCATCCGATTTAACATATAATTTATCCTGATATGGAAGGTGCCATTAACACTTCTGGTTCAGGCCTATATACCAGGTTTATTAGGCGGGTACTGACCTGTTGTAATCCCAGTTACCTTTCGGGATAAGTTTGTTCTCAGATGCGCTCTTGATTGGGTCCCTCTTTGGTGCTCTGTCAGTTCAAGTAGGCATGGCTGGGTCCCTGGACTACTGTTCTGTTCCTGAGGGCTGGGCACTGGTCGTGGGGAAGGGGAAGGAGCCACTGCTGCTCTAGTTTGCCCACTGTTCCAGGCTTTCTTCTACCTTGTTATCTGCTCCTCCGTTGTTCCCTGCCATTCTCCCTTCAGGTTTCTTGAGTTTGCGGAGAGCTCTGGTGTGAGTGGAAAATCCTCTCGCCTGGCTTTTCCTGCAGCTCAGGCCACTGCCATGGTCTGCCATGTAGACCTGCCCCGCCGGAGCAGCTTCTGCCAGTCCATGCAGGGTCTGGATGCTCTGGATCTCTCCTGCTTCTCAGCTGCTATTTCAATTTCCTATACACCTCACTTTTTAGTAAAAGTGTGTATTTTGCTGTTTTTTTTTTTTTTTTTTTTTTTTTTGGCTTTTACCTCCCTAGGCTGCTTTGGAATGGTGCCTACACCACCATCTTAACCGGAAGTCTCCGATGATGACATATTAATGATGATGCAAAATGATGCATTGATGTTGACATGCTTATCATAACACATTTATGATGATGCATTGATGAATTCTCACTCATAACAAAGTCTTTCACAGTCATTTCCAATCCATTGCAAATGTAAAAAAAAAAAATAATTGGTGAAGCTGTGCTTTCAATGTCATGTCTTGGGTATCAAATCAGTAAGGATTGTTTAGCATGTAAAGTGTAGGATTCTGCTTGTTTATCTTAAAAAAAAAATTTCCCCTGACTGATAGCATGCCTATGCTATATTTTTTTTTTAATTTAGAAAAAAATATATTAGGGCAGAATGTTGACCATAATTAATTGACACTAAGATATATGTGTTAAAATCAATCTTTGCAGTATTGACAATTTATATTACCACATCCGGACATAGAATCTCTGTGTGTCAAGACACACACACACACACACACACACACACACACACACACGTCATGTCTCTCTCTCTCTCTCTCTCTCTCTCTCTCTCTCCTTCTGTCTGCCTCTAATAACTAAATAAAAATTTTTAAAAAAACCTTAAAAAATCACAGCTGCTTTCTCAGCTTCTCCTCTGGGAAACTTTAAATTTTCTCACATCTTTTCTTGACCATCTTCACATATTTATACCTCTATACTCTATGTGTTTCTCTCTTTCATAGTAGATCTGAATAAGAGCAGTGGCAAGTAACCATGCCACAGCTTGAATCCTATCCAGTCTTGAGATTGCCTCTGGCAAACAAATTAGTCCATTATTTTTTAATTCAGTCTCATCCAAGATATTCAAGTCTATTCAATGCAGCTTGTTATTTTGTCAGCATATAACCTTATCTGCCTCTAGCCTAGTTCTCATTATAGTCCCTTTTTCCCTATGAAATGTTACAAGCTGAGCTATTGTCTTCTTTCCCTCAGCAGTCTGGCCTTCAAAACAGCCTTAAAATGTCCACTAAACTATACTTCCTGCATTCCGGGGATTTTTAGCACAAAGTTTCAAACTATTTCATGTTCTTTCTGCAAACCACTTCCAAAGGATTATGAGCCACACAACTTTTTTCATCTTATCTTGACTCTTGGTGCAATATTCCATTAGTTGCCCATCTCATTCTTCCAGCTAAATTTCTGATGAAAGAAAATTAATGAGAAGAGTTTATTTTACCTTACAATTCCAGCAGACACAGTCTAGCATGGAATAGCAAGGAAGATATGGTGGTAAAAGCATTGAGGACCTGATTACATTCATCCACAGTAATAAGCAGAAAGATGAAGGTTGCTTTTCAGCCACCTTTCTCCTTTTAAGCTTTCCAAGACATTAGGACATGGAATGGTGCCATCCACATTCAGAGTAAATCTCCATCTCAATTAACCTAATCCAGCAAATCCCTTCTTAACATGCTCAGAAATTTGTAACTATAGTAATTCTAAATTCTGTCAAGTTGACAATATGGACTATATGTCTATCACACTCACTAAGTTAATTGTTAAATTAAGCAATAATCATATACTCTTTGGGTCCTGTTTCTTTAGTCAATTATGTGGGAATAAAATATTTAAGGACTTTTGAATTTAGGTCGCTGTAAAATTAAAATACTCTTTCAGAACGTGCTCATTTAAAAATTAAGTGAAATGTATTTTGAGTAATATTTTATATGACAGTACAATATCTCAAAATATTTCCCAAGGCAAATCCTAACAGAATGTTATTAAATCATGATGCAATTTTAGCCACATCCTTTTTGGAAAAATATCATTAAAAACTTTGGGGTACATTATTTAGAAATAAACTATTGCAGTGACTAATGCTCATGATTTTTTTTTACCCATTTTTTATCTGGAAGCGTCCCAATATATCTTATTTCATACCCATTTTGAAGAATTAGTTCATAGCAATGAAAAGATGCAAAAAGTTTTAGATAATGGTCTGTTAGTGGAGAAAGACGGGTGTGTCTGTTGCATTTTAACATTTTTCTTTATAAAACAAGACAAATACTAAATCCAAAATTCATAGAACTAAAGCCTGTTCACTCAACAAAAATAAATGTTTTATAGGCCACTAAGTACATGTAGTCTGTGCAAAAGAGACAAAATGGCTGAAGAGATTGCTTAGTGGTTAAGGTGTTTCCCTGCAAAACCTAAGGCCCCATGTTCCACTCTCCAAGTCCGATGCAAGCCAAATGCACAAGGTTACACAAGCATATAAGGTTGCACATGTGCACAAGGTGGAACATGCATCTGGAATTTGATTACAGTGGCTAGAGGCCCTTGTATACCATTTCTCTCTCCTTCTTTCTCTCATAAAAAGTACAAAAAAAGGAACATTATAGCATGGAACTTAATTTAAATAATAATAAAAATGTACTTATGTTAATATAATGACAGGACTCAGGTAGACTCTTGCCCATGTATTTTATTTTATTTATTTATTTTTAATTTTTTTTATTAATTAGATTTGTACTCAGCAAATACAGTCAGTTTGGTACCATTATCAGTCTCATCCATGACCTACCCCCTCCCCTTGGCCCCTACTTGTTGAGGTATATGGGTAATGCATTCTGGAATTAGCCCACAGTTATGGGTAGGATAAATGTCTCTGCATATCATGACCCAACATGTGGCTCTGACATTCTTTCCGCCCCCTATTCTGCAAAAGATATAAGATGGTAGCTTAATAATGGAGAACAGGCTTATTTTTGGATACAATTCTGACTTGTTTCCCAGCTCCAGCTATGGGTCCTGTACCACTGAGGGTATCAGTTAGCCAAATCAAGAGCAGTTGGTTCCCCACCATGGCTGAGTGCCACTACTGCACTTGTGTGGGCATCACAACAGGTTATTTACTGCTAAGTAGGTTAGAACATGAGTTGCTTGGAGAGATGTTGGTCATTTTCCCCCAGTCACCCATGTAGCACCTTCTGGCACTAGATGCACTGACTGTCTAGGGACTGACTCTCTTCCAGCTTCCAGCCATGCCATTCCATTTTGCATGTCAACCACATAAGGTGTCTTCAGGGTCTTACCCCCACCAACAGACCCAGTTATTCCCTTACTGGGTATCTACCCTAAAACCTTCAAACCACAGGGCAGAGCGATTTGCTCAACCATGTTTGTAGCAGCTCAATTTGTAACAGCTAAGAGCTGGAATCAACCCAGATGTCCATCACTAGAAGAATGGATAACAAAGATGTGGTATATCTACATAATGGAATTCTATACAGCAGTAAGAAAAAAATGTATCACATTGACAGAGTCCATATGTTTTACCACACCCATGTTCCTGGGATGAAGCCTACTTGATCAAGGTGGATAATGCTTTTGATATGTTGTTGGGTTTGGTTTGCGAGGATTTTGTTCAGGGTCTTTGTGTCTAAGTTGATCAGGGAAATAGGCCTATGGTTTTCTTTTTTGTGGCATCTCTGCCTGGTTTTGGTATTAGGGTGATACTAGCCTCATAGAGGATTTGAGGAGCTTTCCCTGTTCTCCAATTTTGTGGCATTGTTTGAGAAAAATTGGTTTCAGTTCTTCCATGAAGGATTGATAGAATTCAACTGAGAAGCCATCTGGTCATGAACTCTTCTGTTTGGAGAGGTTTTTTTCATTACCTTTTCAATTTTGATGAGTGTACTAAGTTTGTTTAGGAGATTAATCTGCTCTGAGTTTAGCTTTGGTAGGTGGTATATGTCAAGAAATTCATCCATTTCCTCTATATTAACCAATTTTGTAGAACAGTGCCTTTTGAAGTAAGTCCTGATTATTATCCCAATTTCACGTATATCTGTTGTGATCTCTCCTTTTTCATTCCTAATTTTGTTAATCTGAAGGATCGCTATTTTTGGTTGAACAAATTGTCCAGTGGTTTTCAATATTTTGAATTTTTTCAGACAACCAACTCCTTGTCTCATCAATTTTCTTATTTTCTTAGTTTCCAATTAATTTTTTTCTCTAATCTTAATTATTTCTTTCTATGTGGAACTTTTTGGTTGGATTCTTCTTGCTTTTCTAGTGTCTTTGGGTGGATGGTTAGGTTATGGATTTGAGATCTCCCTGTCCTTGTTATGAAGACATTTATTGCTATGAATTTTCCCCTGAGGACCACCTATATTGTGTCCCATAAATTTTGATACAAAGTGTCCTCATTGTCTGTCAGTTCTATAAATTTTGCAATTTCATATTTTATTTTGTCCACCACCCATTTATTGTTTAAAAGTGTGTTGTACAGTTTCCAGGAACCAATGGGATTCCTGGTGCTTCTTTTGCTGTTAATTTCTAGCAATATAGAATTGTGATTTGAAATAATGCAGGAAATTATGTCAATCTTCTTAAATATATGGAGACAAGCTTTGTGACCCAGTACATGATATATTTTAGAGAAGGTGCCATGGGATGCTGAGAAGGATGTGTAATCTGTGGATTCGTGGTAGAATGTTCTGTAGAAGTCTATTAGTACTAATTGTTTTATAGTTTTGTTGAACTCCCTCCCTTCCCTGTTGATTTTCTGTTTGGATGATTTATCCTTTGCTGATGATGTAATATTAAAGTTTCTGACTATGATGGTGCTGGTGATTATTTCTAGTTTATTATCAAGTAGGTTTTGTTTTATGAATTGTGGTGTCCCATGTTTGGTGCATAAATATTTATGATTGTGATATTTAATAACAATATGTCTTGAACTGTATCTCCTTTTTCCAGTCTCTTTGGTGTTCTGTTAGCTTCTTGTACCTTGATGGGCCTTTCTTTTGAAAGTTTGGGAAAGTTTTCTTTGATAATTTTATTGAATATGTTCTCCATGCCTTTGCTCAGAATTTCTTCCCTTCCTGATATTCCCATGATCCAAATGCCAGTACATTTATGGCATCCCACTGTTCCCTCATGTTCTATTCACAAAAATTGTTTTTGTTTATTTTTTATTTATTTATTGAGAGAAAGAGGCAGATAGAGAGAAAGAGAGAATGGGCATGCCAGGGCCTTCAGCCACTGCAAACAAACTCCAGATGTACGCACCTCTTTGTGCATCTACCTAACTTGGGTCCTGGGGAATTGAGCCTTCAACCGGGGTCCTTAGGCTTCACAGGTAAGTGCTTAACCATTAAGCAATCTCTCCAGCCCTTCACAGAAATTTTTGTACTTATTGAAACATTTGGACTCTCGAACTGTTTCTTCTGTTTTGTCTTCCAGCTCTGAGTTTCTATCCTCCACATGGCTGACTCTATTCTTGAAAGCTTCTATAGGGTTTTGGGCTTATTCAATTTGTTTTTCATTTTCTAATGCTTTTCTATGTATAGTTTCTATCTTTTTGTCAAGTTCCTTTTTCACATCATTTTCTGATTTTCTTGTTGCTTGTTCAAATTCATCCTTGCATTTATTTATGTCTTCATTGAGCTTAACCAGCTTGTTATTGAAGTCGTCTTTTTTCACTCTCCTTTAGATCACTTAACTGTGTTTGGACCTCTACCACGGTGTTACCTATTAGCTCTAGTTTAGTAATGACAGCATTCATACGAGTACCGGGCCTTTGTTGCATTTCTGCATGTTATGTCATTTTGTTGGTCAGGGTTGCATAGCTTATAACTTCATTTTGGGGTACTGATCCTAATGTCTCTTCTATGTTTTGATTAGAGACATCCATTGTAGGACTGGGTGATCCTATTGGATTTACTTGCATTTGATTTTTCATGTTATTCCTTTTACATTGTGGTCTGCCCATCACAGTGTGGGGGGCAGGGGGAGTGTAACAGCGGTCACAGGGGGTGGGGGCAGTGGGACAGTGGTTGTGCAGGGCAGGGAGAGTGGGGTGGCTGGCACAGGGGGATCAGGGGCATAGGGGCAGGGGTTATGGGTGGTGGGGGACTGGGAAGGCTCGTTGGTGTTAGGGAGAGTGGGACGGTTGTTGTGTGGGTCGGGGGGAGTGGGATAGTTGACCGCTCACTACAGTGCAGGTGGAACTATACTGGACTGGGTTCCCTGGCCTGCAGTTAGTGCAAGAGGAACCTGTTTCTGGAACTATGGATAGGACAGCTGTTTGAGGGTACGGGGCCTGGTAGGCTACCCAAGTGTGTAGGAATCTGCCGATTCTCCTTTTTGCCCCTCTGCGCCCTCCCACTTGAAGTCTATTAGAGACTGCACTCCCTAGAAGACCCAGTGAACCCTTAATGTCTTGCCTTTCCTTCCCCAGGAAGTGTGGCATGGTTAGGTGGACACCATCTTGACCGGAAATTCTCTGCTTGTCACTCTTAAGAGATATATCTAACAACTGTATTTGCAACCCTTCCTGGTTCTTTTCTATTAGGTCTAATCTAGCAAGGACAGCATTCATACAATTATTGGACCTTTGTTGATTTTCTACAAGTTCTGCTAATTGCTTGGCCATGGTTACATAAGCCCTGGAGAGGATATGATAAAGAAAAACCTTAATTTTCTCCTGTTTCTCTCTCTCTCTCTCTCTCTTTTATATTATCTATCCTTTTCTTTGCTCTTTTCCTTTGGTTCTGGCCTGTAACTCCCAGTACCAGAATGCAGTTAACATCTCCAATGAGCTGTTGATCGGAGATATCTAAAAGGTCTCCCAAAAGAAGACAGATTTCTATCAGAGCACTTGATTACCTACCAAAGGTTAATGGTAAGCCCTAACTGCTGAAGACACCATATGCTGTTGGTACAGAGCATGGATGGACCTGGCTGGAATCTGGTAAAGAGTCAGTCCCCAGACAGTTAGCTTGTCTAGTGCCAGAAAGTGGCTGGGGGAAAATGGGCAACATCTGTCAAAGCAACTTGTGCTCTTATCTACTCAGCAGCAAACAACCTGATGTGATGCTCACCCAAGTGCAATAGTAGCACACAGCCATGTTGAGTAACAGACTGCTCTTGAATTGGCAAATATATACAGTGGAACAAGAGAAACAAGTCACAACCATATCCAAAAAAATTAATCTGCTCTTCGATATCAAGCTCCCACCAATCTTCAGCTACAAGAGGGCCCACACCTATTAAATTCCATCTAAAATAGTAACGGTTATCCCATTTACCTGGTGCTGACTTCATTCTCTGTTGGAGAATCTGTTTCACTTTTTCAGACAGATGCAGAACCTGAAGAGACAATCAGCCCATTGCACCTCACGAGGGCCCCAGCTGAAACCATACGGTGACTGGGGAAATGAGCAAGAGTGTTGCTTTCTTGGTGAACCTGGTACCAACACAAGGGTAAAGGAGATAGATACAGAGAACACCTAACTCCTACCAAACCAGATGTCCAGAGACACAGAGGCTATCAAGACCTCATCACAGAAGTTGACCTGAAACAAACCCAACCTAGCTTAGGGAAATTTGTGGAAGAGGGGGCAGAAAGATTGTTAGAGCCATATGTTCGGACATTATGCACAGAGATATTGCCTCTTCTCCATAACTGATGGCTACCCCCACAATGCACAAACCACAATCCCCAATGAGGAGGGTCCCTTTGGAGGGGGCAGGACACAGAGGAGGCTAACAATGGTAGCAACAAGGCTGTTTACACACTGAGTATGTACATAACTAATAAAGAAAAAAAGAGATATAGCTAATAATGTGGACAAACCATACAACCTTAGCCTCACCTAGGATTTTTTCAATCTTACCCAGTGACATCACCAATACAAAAGGCAAGAAGTTGACCCAGCAAAGGCAATGCTGTCTGTAAAGATGATGAACAATGATGAATTAGATTAGTACCCCTGATGATGGACTTCAACCGGAGTCCTATTGTGAGGTGCCTATTAATTGTCCCTGCTTGCCAGTTCCTCGGGAGACAATTCTGAGATCCTGTCAAGATGTTCCTCTCATCACCGATAGCAGAAGCCTTTGCTCTCTAATATGTGTAGTTTGGTTATGCCATAGGGCTCAACTATTCTATTTTAAAATTTCTATATATTGTTATACAATAGTTGTTGACATACAATTAACTATGGTATCAGAAGATTTTATATGAATCATATTCTATAATGTGGTGAATCTTGTTGGATCAGGTGAGAATTCTAAAACAAAAAAAGAAAAAGAAGAAAAAGGCTGAGATCCCTGAATTAGGAGAAAAGTATACATTCAAAAGCCTTGGAATTTGGCTATAGTGTCAACTGCTCTGTGTGGTTCCAATATGCTAGCCTACCCTGCAGTTTCATCATGAAAAAGAGGAAATGTGTTTATACATATGCCTCTATTCTGTTTCCTTGGAGAACCTTGAGTACTATAGACTTTTGTACCAAGAATGGTAAACAGAGGACAGAAATCTTATGAATAAGTGTTTTGAATTGGTTCTTGAATTTCTGTAATTGATCCTGAAAACTAAGTACTCTATCATTTCTAATTAGTTTACTCTGTTTCTAAGACTTAAAAACACTGATAATATATGGCAATGCATAGCATTAGAGACATGTCAGATATCAGCAGTGGTCACTTCTGTCCAAATACACAGATCTCGGGCGTTACGTAGACATACCTTTATTTTTTTAATTAATTATTTATTTGAAAGAGAGAAGCAGATATGGATAGATATAGAAAGAGAGAGAGAATGGGCATGCCAGGGCCTCCAGCCATTGCAAATGAACTCCAGATGCATGCGCCCCCATGTGTGTCTGGTTTACGAGGGTCCTAGGGAATTGAACCTAAGTCCTTTGGCTTTGCAGCAAATGCCTTAACTGGTAAGCTATTTGTCCAGTCCCCATACCTTTATTTTTAAATTTTATTTACTTACTGTTATTTTATACATGTATATAATGTATTTCATCATGAATTTCTGTTGTGCCCTTCCTATCCTGCTAAACCCCTCTTCCTTCTTTACAACTAATCCCCTAATTATCTTCTACTTTCATGGCATCTTTTCCCACTGAGTTTTATTAGGATTACTTGCATACACCTGTGTTGGGGGTTATTTACTTGAGCATTTCTGATTTATCAGTGGATGTGTCTTTGAAATTTTCTGTCATATTAGATATAGAAGCTCAGCATCAGTTGAGAAATGGGATTGTGGTGTCTGCATAGAGCAGTTGTTATGAGGATTAAATCAAGAAGTATTACTGGAACATCTAACAGAATATATGCCTGCTAGATAGTATTTGGTAGTATGAGGCTGCCTTTGTACTTATTGTGGTTATTTTTGATTATAATGTTTAGTTTTTCATTATCAATTAAACATACATTAACAGTTTACTAGTTCCGAGCACTCCTATCTATGGGTGAGGAAGAGACGAGAAGCACATAAGTACTCACTTGCCGTAGAATTTACCTGTGTTCAATGGAAGAAAGCTTGAAAAAAAAGTTTAAAATTCTTGATAGTACTAGTATACATATATGTGTGTATACATTTTCATTCTCTTGTTTTTTTGGTGGTGTTGGTAGCTGAACCTCAGGTCTCAGACATGCTTAGCAAGTGCTACACAACTGAGCTATATACCCAGCCCCAGAATATACTTTCAGTGAAAAGTAATATCAAATGCATTTCTTATGAGAGAAAGTTATGGACTAGGCTGGTTAGGGTAGAGAAAATCTACTAACATGGAATACCCAGGAAACCTGGGGCAGCAGCTCTATAATGAGAGGAGGTGAATGTTAAGCTTATGAGGATGCTGAATGTCTTCTTGGAACATTGAATTTGGTGATTAACTTTTTCATTATAGGAATGTATGGAATGCAAAGGTAGTTTAAGAATTTCTTAGAATGTTGAAATTAGCAAAATTTTCACCTTTTTTCCCATGCTTCCTAATTATTTTTTCCACACAGCTATGACACTATTGCTCAGTATGGTATTGTCCAAAAATTCAAAATGCCAGATGCCCTCTAATATATGCACAGTTTATTAAAATAGTGATTTTAAATCTATTGTCACATATGACTTGTCTCCTAAATTAATAGGTATGCAACCATTATTCAAATTTATTTGTCATCTTTTTACTCATTTATTTAATCATCTCAAATGTCTATAGCATTTCATACTAGTTATTAATTATTAAAAAATTCCATTATTTCAGTTGTCTTACATTTTAATCATACAATCTGTAGAATTCATTGTTGCAATATATTATTATTTTATTAGTTCATTATATTGACATAGAAAAAAATCTGATAATATAATAATAGAAATGGACCTGTGATATTTTTATTGACTAAACTCATAATCCTGCTGATATTTTTAGTGGACTAAACTCATAATCCTGATTTTTTTTAATGCTCAAGCATGTGTGTGTGTGTGTGTGTGTGTGTGTGTGTGTGTGTGTGTGTGCATTCATGTGGAGGAGAGGACAGTCTAGCATGTCTTTTTTTCATAAGTGCTATCCACTTTGTTTGAGACACCAACTGTCACTGTCCTGGAGATTGCTAATGAGGTTAGAATGAGGGTCTAGTAAGCCCCAATGGAACTTCTTGTCCCATCTTCCCAGACTTGGAAAATACAAGCAGATGTTGCCACTCCTTTCATTTTCATGGAAGATTTTAGAATTGAATTTGGGTCTTCAAGATTGGAAGGCAAGGGCTGGAGAGATGGCTTAGCGGTTAATCGCTTGCCTGAGAAGCCTAAGGACCCCGGCTTGAGGCTCGATTCTCCAGGACCCACATTAGCCAGATGCACAAGGGGGTGTACGCGTCTGGAGTTCGTTTGCAGTGGCTGTAGGCCCTGGCACGTCCATTCTCTCTCCCTATATCTGCCTCTCTCTCTCTCTGTCTGTTGCTCTCAACTAAATTAAAAAAAAAAAAAAAAAGTTTGGAAGGCAAACACTTTTGGACTGAACTAACTTCCAAGACTTCACTCCCTTCCAATTTTGATCTATTACTTTCCTACCAAAGTAAATGTATGTATGCATGAATAAACGTCATATAATCATTTAAATATAGGAAAGATAAATCTAGAAGTAAGTTTATGTCTTATATTATAAAGTATATATTATAGAGTATAGGTATTCCATATAGTGTTGAGTAAAAATGAATATATGTTAGTCTCTATGAAGAGATTAAGAAAGAAGGAAAATGAAAATAGGGAGGAGTGTTGAGGACTAGGAAGTATATTTTGTTGAATTTGATGAAAAATAATATCTGATTACTATACCAAATAATTTTTGATCTTTGTCACAAACTGTAACATTAGAAATCAAAGCATTCTTATGTCAGCCTTCATATGCACTTGACTTTACAATTACAGCATTAGCATATTTTATATTTACTTGATAGGAACCTCTGCACTTCTTAAAAAAGGCAGAAATTATCAGGGAAATTGAATGCTACAACCCTCTTTTGAACGTGACATTTTATTAGTATAGGAAGAAACGTTTTGAATAGAAGGAAACAGTAGTATCCTTATTTCTACATTTCCATGTTGTGTCCTAGGACATGTGCCTGGCTCTGCTTCCATATTGTTTCCCAGGGCATGCATATGCCTACCATGTATTACATTCTCATGTCCACTTTGTACTATGGAAGCAGGAAATTAACTCTTAACATTTACTTTCCCTGAAGTCCAATGACATAGCATCACCTCAGGCTAGCAGAGAGAATGGAGCATCTGGAGCTCTTTAAATCTATTCTCCAGTCACTATGTATTAGCAGTCCCAGCTGCAGCCTTCCTCATATGTAGCAGTAAAATGGAGCAACTACTAGTGTTCTCGCTTATTCATCAGGTGATAAAGAACCATTTATGTTCATACAAAATTCTCAGGCCTCTGTAAACTGTTTTGCACTCACATGTACTGACTATATAGATTATAAAATGAAAGCAAAGAAATCAATAAAACATATACAATATAGTAAGACAATATCAAATAATGAAAATTATCTAGTAGTGAATATTGGCACCTCTGTCAAAGTTAAAGCAGCTGTAGTTGGTTGCCCTAAAGTTTGGGTTTTCATTTCTGTTCCATTGGTCTATCTTCAGCAGGGATGATAATACATTATGCAAAGGATATTCTTAAAAATAAATACTATTAAAATTTATTCAAAGCAATAATTATTGATTTACAAAACTCCTTCAAAGAGATTGTTTTAAGGAAATACTCTTTTGTTCATAATGCGACATAAAATCAAAGCACAGAAAAATATTCTTAATTTACTTTTATCAAGAGTTACAATAATAGGTGGACGTGGTGACACACACCCTTAATCCCAGCACTTGGGAAGCAGAGGTAGGAGGATCGCCATTAGTTCAAGGCCACGCTGAGACTACATAGTGAATTACAGGTCAGCCTGAGCTGGAGGGAGACCCTACCTCAAAAAAAAAAAAAGTGTTGCACTAATAAATAAATTTTGATGGTCATTTTTATAAATCATTATAGCATGACTAATCATTTATGGCATATGACTATAATATAATGACATAATTATGTATGTTAAATATTTCTTAATGTGATATGCTTAAGGAAATGTTTCATTTGCAACCATATCACACAATAATGACATAAAATATTTATAAATTTATATAATAATATTTTAAAATAAATATAATTTATAATTGAGGGATATCAATTAATGATAATTTTTTATTACATATGGACATACTTTATATGAAAACATCTCATGTTGGCACCATCCTGTCCCTCCTCCCTGCCCCTTTTCTGAAGAGGCCTTATTTGTTTGAGATGCAGGTCAACTCCATGGGGACTGTGGGTCATCCATTGTGTGTGTGTGTGGGCGGGGGGGGGGGGGGGAATGTCTCTGTGCAAAATGTCCCAACTTGTGGCTCTAACAATCTTTCTTCCTCTTCTTCCACAAAATTCCTTGAGCCATGCTGGGAGCATTTTAAGTCTACTTCAGTGATGGGCACTTAGGAGCATCTGGATGTCTGTTTTGGTAGGTGTTGAGTGTCCTCTGTATGTTTCCACATCATATTTGTGCTCATATCAGCTTAACTAAGAAAGCAGCACTCTTGCTTATTTCCCTAACTCCTCTGTGGTTTCAGCTGGCACTGGGGTGGAGTGTGCTGGGCTACTTATTTCCTCAGGCCCAGTTTCCATCTGAAAAAGAGAAGCAGATTCTTCAATGGAGAGTGAAGTCAGTGAAGGTTGAATGGGATAACCATTATTAATTTAGAGAGAATTACAAGGGTTTAGACACTCTTACAGTCTAAGGCTAGTGGGAGCTTGACAGTGGAAAGCAGAATCATTATCTGGATTTGATTCTGACTTGTTTTCCAGTTGCAGATATGGTTTCCTTTCCACTGAGTGGATTTGTTAGGCAGTCTAAGGGCAGTTGTTTACCCACCATGGCTATGTGCCACTATTGTGCTTGTGTGATCAACAGGTCAAGTTGTTTGCTTTTGAATTACTTAGATTTTGAATTGCTTGTACAGATGTTGGCCACTTTCCCTTGGTAGCTCACGTAGTGCCTTCTAGCACTAGATGGGCTAATTGTCTGGGGACTGGCTGTCCTCTGGATTCCAACCAGGTCTCTCCGTGGTCCATTCAAACAGCATTTGGTATCTTCAGCAGTATTGTCTTATCATTAAACTCTGGTGGGTAATCAAGTGCTCTGACAGAAGTCTGTCTTGTTTGTTTTGGGAGATCTAGTATGTCTCTCTGATCAACAGCTTATTGTGAATGTAGACCACATCCTGGTAAATGGTATTACAGGCCAACAACAAGAGAAAAGAAAACACCAGAGAAGAAAGAGAAACAGGAGAAGTTTGAGGATAGGTTTTATCTCACTCTCTCCAGGGCCCTTTGATTCAGGTGCTCCTTTTAAGGTCTTCTTGAGGTTTCCACCTTTTAGCCTGACTTACAGGATATAGGATTCTATAGTACAAGTTCAATTTGGGTTCAGTTTTGTGTTTCCCCCACCCTTTCCCTTTTCTCAAGCCCTACCTTCCCTATTGTTCAAGCCTCAATATGCTATTCAGTTATATCAGCAACTTGGGCTGATCCAGGTTAAGAACTGCAGGTGAGTGAAATCATGTGATGGTTCTCTTTCTGTGATTGTGTGAGTTCACTTAGAATGATCTGCTCCAAGTTCAACAATTTTATTATTTTTTTTAGATTTCATTGTGTCGCAATTACCTACTGCTGAGTAGAATTTCATCGTGTAGATATACCACATCTTGGCTATCCTTTCAACGAACGATGGGCACCTGGGTTGATTCCAGTTTTTAGTTATTATGAATTGAGCAGCTATGAACATGATTGAGCAAATATTTCTGAACTGTGAAGTGGAACTTTTAGTGAAAATTCCCAGTAAGGGAATAACAGGGTCTGTTGGTAACTCTATATTCATTCTTTTCAGGAGTCTCCAAATTGATTTCCACAGTGATTGTACAAGCTAATATTCCCTCCAATAATGAATGAAGGTTCCTATTTCTCCACAGCCTCGCCAATGTTTGTTTTCATTTGTTTTTTTAATGTTTGCCATCCTTACTGGGGTAAGGTGGAATCTCATACTTGTTTTAATTTGCATTTCATTAATGGTTAGGGATGTTGAACATTTTCTTAAGTGTATGTTAGCCATTTGTAATTCTTTCTCAGAGAACTCCCTGTTTAGTTCTCTGCCCCATTTTTTTATTGGTTATGTTTATAGTGTGAATACAGACAGGATGGGGTACCATTGTTAGCCTTCTCCCTGTCATCCTTCCATGAGGATTTTGGCTGTGGAATTATGGGAGTTCTGCCCCACTTTTGCAGTGGGTTGTTTCACTTTTGAAGATTTAAGCTTTCTGTCAGTGGTATAGCTGGTGAAGATTTTCTCCCATTCAGTGGGTAATCTATTGGCTCTGCTTATGGTATGATTATCTGTGCAAAAGCTTTTAAGCTTCATGAGGTCCCATTGGGAGTAAGTGCCTATTTAATTTCCTTGGTTACTGGGGTTTTGTTCAGGAAGTGTTTTCCCACTACTATATTGTGGAGAGTGCTTCTTATTTTTCCTTCCAGTGGTTGAACAATTTCAGGCCTTATATTGCCTTATATTGAGGTTTTTAATCCATTTGGGCTTGGAATTTGTTTCAGGTGAAATGAGTAGGTCTAATTCCATTTTCCTACATATGACAATTCAATTGTCCAGCACTATTTGTTGAAGATGCTGTCTTTTCTCGGCTCTATAATAATGGTGCCTCTGTCAAAGATTAAGCAGCTGTAGTTGGTTGCCCTAAAGTCTGGGTCTTCAATTCTGTTCCATTGGTCTATGTTTCTGTTTTCATTCCAGTACCATGCTGATATTGCTACTATGGTTTTTTAATATAGATTTATATCAGGTATAGTGATACCACCATAGGTGTTTCCTTTGCCGAGGATATGTTTGGATATCTGAGGCCTTCTACCATTCCATGTGAATTTTGATATCATTTTTTCATTCTTTGTGATGAAGGATGCCAGTGGTTTTTTTTATTATTAATTAGTTTTGTAGTCAGTGAATACACTCAATTTGGTACCATTATTAGGCTCATCCGTGACCTACCCCCTCCCCTTGGCCCCTCCTTGTTGAAGTATATGGGTCATGGATTCTGGAGTTAGCCCACAGTTATGGGTAGGATAAATGACTCTGCATATCATGACCCAATATGTGGCTCTGATGTTCTTTCTGCCACCTCTTCTGCAAAATTTCCCTGAGACATGATGAGTTCATTTTTGGTCTGCTTCACTAATAAGGTATTGGGGGCCTCTGAGTCTCTGGATTTCTGATTTGGTAGGAGTTGATTTTTCTCTGTGTTGATCTCCTTCACCCTTGTGCTGTTACCCACTTCACAGAGAAAATAGCACCCTTGCTTGTTTCACCAATTGTTCTTAGATTCAGCCGGGGCCCTTTGCAGGTATGATGGGGTGGCTTTCTCCTTGGATCAACATCTATCTGAAAAAGAGAAGCAGATTCTCCAACAGAGAGTGAGTTAGCACAAGACAAATGAGATAACCCTTACTTTTATATAGAGAATTTAATAGGCATAGGCCCTCTTGCAGCCCACGATTGGTGGTAGCTTGTTGATGGAGAGCGGGCTTATGATTGCATATGTTCCTGCCTTGTTTATCAGATCCAGCTATGGGTACTGTACCACTGAGGGGATCAGTTAGCTGAATCAAGAGCAGTTGGTTTCGCAACATGGCTGTGTGCCACTATTGCACTTGGGTGAGCATCACAACAGGTAATTTGCTGCTAAGTACGTTAGACCATGAGTTGCTTGGACAGATATTGGTCATTTTCCCCCAGTCGCCCATGTAGCACCTTCTGGCGCTAGACATGCTGACTGTCTGGGGACTGATTCTGTTCCAGCTTCCAGCCACGCATTCCATTTTACCTGTCAGTCCATAAGGTGTCTTCAGCAGTAGTGTCTTACCACTAACCTTTGGTAGGTTATCAAGTACTCTGACAGAAATCTGTCTTTCTTTTAGGAAACCTTGTAGGTCTCTCTGATCAAAAGCTCATTGTGGATGATAGCCACATGATGGTACTGGGAGTTACAGGTCAGTGCCCATTAAGAAAAGGAAGAAAAAGATAACTATTACAAAAGAGTTAGAGAGAAGAGAGAGAGAGAGAGAGAGAGAGAGAGAGAGAGAGAGAGGCTGTAGAAGATTAAAGACAGTCTTCATCATATTCATCATACCCTCTCCAGTGTCTTGTGGATCAGGAGTTCCCTCTAAGTGCCTGGTGAAGGTTCAAATATTTGGTCTGCCTTTTAGGATGTGGATTTTATGGTATCATTGCTGTTTGGGTCTAGATTTGTGTTTCCCACCCCTTCTGTTGCCCTCCCCACCCTCCCCACCCATCCTATTTTCTAGTCCATGAGATGCTTGCTGGGTATGCAAGGCATCTTGGGTAGATTCAGGTTAGGTGCTGTAGATGAGTGAGACTATGTGGCGATTTTCTTTCTGTGATTGGGTAAGTTCACTGAGAAGGATCTGTTCCAGGTTCAACCATTTTTCCTCAAATTTCATTGTGTCATTTTTTTCTTACTGTTGTATAGAATTCCATTGTGTACATATACCACATTGTAGTAATCCATTCTTCTGGTGATGGACATCTGGGTTGATTCCAGCTCTTAGGTATTAAGAACTGAGCTGCTACAAACATGGTTGAGCAAATCTCACTGGCCTGTGGTTTGAAGGTTTTAGGGTAGATGCCCAGTAAGGGAATAACTGGGTCTGTTGATGTATCAGACAGCTTCAGGTTCACTGAGATGAACTTCCAGACCAGGCACAGTTATGGAGAAAGGGATTTATTGAAGCTTACAAATCCAGGGGAAGTTCCATAATGGCAGAAGAAATTGGCCTGCCTTCACAGGACCAAGCAGAGAGAGAGAAGCACAAGCCTAAAGCCAGAAGCCACAGCACACTTCAGGAACTCCAGCTAGGCACACTTTGCAGATCTTTAGATTGAAATCTGAAACCCACCACCACACCTAAAGACCCACCCAGTGACATTGCCTCCAGCCAGGTGGCTAAAGATGCAAACTACAAACTAATAAACAACTGAGTATATTGGGGGCCATCTATTCTATTCAAACTACCACAGTTGATATCTCTATAGTCAGCTTTTACAGAAGTCTCCATATTGCTTTGCAAAGTGGTTGTACCATGTTACATTCCCACCAACAGTGGATGAGTGTTCCTACTTCTCCACATCCTCACCAGCATTTATTTTTATTTGATTTATTTGATGTTTGCTATCCTTATTGGGGTAAGACGGAATCTCATAGTTGTTTTAATTTGCCTTTCTCTGATGATTAGGGATGAAGAACATTTTCTTAAGTGTGTGTTTGCCATTTGTATTTCTTCCTCTGTGAACTGTCTGTTGAGCTCTTTGCCCCATTTTGTGAGTGGGGAGTTTGACTTTGTAATGCTTACACTTTTGAGTTCTTTGTAGATTCTAGAGATTAGGCCTCTATCAGTTGGATAACCAGCAAATATTTTCTCCCATTCTGGGGGTAATCTATTGGCTTTGCTTATTGTATGATCGTCTGTAAAGAAACTCTTCAGTGCCATGTGATACCCCTGGTTGGGTGACTGTTTAAGATCACGAGCTACTGGGGTTTTGTTCAGGAGGTCTTTTACCATTCTTACATCATTTTCTTCCAGTAGTAGTCGAGTTTCTCGTCTTATATTGAGGTCTTTGATCCATTTGGACTTGAGCGTAGTGCATGGCGAAATCTGTGGATCAAGTTTCAATTTCCTACATGTGGTTTTCCAGTTCGTCCAGCACCATTTGTTGAATATGCTGTCTTTCTTCCAGCCTATATTGATAAGGCCTTTGTCAAATAGCAAGTAGCTATAGTCACTTGACCTAAAGTCCAGGACCTCAAGTGTATTCCCTTGGTCTATACTCCTGTTTTTATGCCAGTACCATGCTGTTTTTATTACTATGGCTTTGTAATATTGCTTTAGATCAGGTATGGTGATGCGTCCAGAGGTATTTCTTTTGCTGAGGATATGTTTGGAAATGCGAGGCCTTCTGCCTTTCCATAAAATTTGAGATCGTTTTGTCTATCTCTGTGAAGAACACTGTAGAGATTTTAATTGGAATTGCATTAAATCTTTATATTGTCTTTGGTAGGATTGTCATCTCTACAATGTTAATTCTGCCTGTCCAGGAGCATGGGAGGTCTTTCCATTTTCTCAATTCCTCCTCAATTCATTTTTTGAGTGTTTTTATGTTTTCGTTGTATAGATCTTTCACTTCCTTGGTTAATGTTATTCCAAAGTATTTTATTTTTTATTTGTTTTTATTGAAAATGGGACCATGTCTCTCATTTCTTTCTCTGTATCTTTGTCATTTGCATATAGAAAGGCTACTGATTTTTGTGCATGGATTTTGTATCCTGCTACTTTGCTGTAGGAGTTAATCACATTCAGGAGTTTGGAGATGGAGTCTCTCGGGTCTCCTACATATAACAATCATTTCATCAGCGAATAGGACTAACTTAACTTCATCCTTTTCAAATTGTATCTCTTTCATTTCCTTCTCCTTTCTCATTGATTGAGCTAGGACTTCCAGTACTATATTGAAGAGTAGAGGTGAGAGTGGACAACTCTGTCTTGTTCCTGATCTTAATGGGAATTCCTCCAGTCTCTCTCCATTAAGTATTATTTGGGCCTTAGGAGCTTTGTATATTGCCTTTATTAGGTTAGGATATGAATGAACCATGCCAATTTTCTCCCATGTTTTGATCATGAAGTGATGTATCTTGTGAAAGGCCTTTTCTGCATCTATCGAAATGATCATGTGGTTTTTGTGTTTAACCTTGTTTATGTGGTGTATTACATTGACAGATTTCTGTATGTTGAACCACCCCTGTGTTCCTGGAATGAATCCCACTTGGTCAAGGTGGAGAATGATTTTGACGTGTTGTTGGATTTGCTTTGCAGGGATTTTGTTCAGGATCATTGTGTCTAGTTTCATCAGGGAAATAGGCCTGTAGTTTTCTTTTCTTGTGGCATCTCTGCCAGGTTTTGGAATTATGGTCATAGTAGCCTCATAAAAGCAGTTAGGTAGCTTTCCCTGTTCTCAAATTGTGTGGCACAGTTTGAGGAAGATTGGTATGAGTTCTTCCATGAAGATTTGATAGAATTCAGCTGAGATGACATCTGGTCCTGGACTCTTCTTTTGGGTAGGGTTTTTATTAGTTTTTCAGTCTTAATGAGTGTGATAGGTTCATTTAGGAGATTAATCTGCTCTGAGTTTAGCTTTGACAGATGGTATGAGTCCAGGAATTTATCCATCTCCTCCACATTATCCAGTTTTGTGGAGTAGAGGTTTTTGGAATAAGTCCTGATGATTCTCCCAATTTCACTTATATCTGTTGTGACCTCTCATTTTTCATTTTGAATTTTGTTAATTTGAAGCATCTCTCTCTCTCTCTTTTTTTTTTCCCCATTAGTCAAACTGGCCAGGGGTTTGTCAGTATTGTTTAGTTTTTCAAAGAACCAGCTCTTTGTTTTGTCAATTGTCTTAGTTGTTTTCTAGTTTCCAATTTATTAATTTCTGCTCTGACTTTAATTATTTCTTTTCTTCTGGAGCTCTTTGGGTTGGACTTTTCTTGCTTTTTCAGTGCCTTTAAGTGGAAGGTTAGGTTATTGATTTGGGATCTCTCTGTCTCTTTTATGAAGGCATTGAGTGCTATGGATTTTCTCCTATGGACTGTCTTCATTGTGTCCCATAAGTTTTGTTATGATGTGTTCTCATTGTCATTCAATTCTAGAAATTCTGCAACTTCATTTCATATTTCATCTACTACCCGTGTTTTGTTTAAAAGTGTGCTCTTCAGTTTCCAGGTGCCAATGGGATTATTGGTGGCTCTTTTGTTGTTAATTTCTAGCAATATAGCATTGTGATCTGATGTTATGCAGGGAATTATGTCAATCTTTCTCAATATGTTGAGGCAGGCTTTGTGACCAGTATATGGTCAGTTTTAGAGAATGCTCCATGGGCTGCTGAGAAGAATGTGTGGTCTGTGGATTTGGGATGGAAAGTTCTGTAGATGTCCGTTAGGTCTAAGTGCTCTATGGTTTTGTTTAGCTCTGTTACTTCCCTGTTGAGTTTATGTTTGGATGACCTGTCTATTACTGATAATGGTGCATTGAAGTCCCCAACTATGATGGTGTTGGTGCCTATTTCTGTTTTATTGTCAATTAGGTTTTGGTTTATTAACTGTGGTGCCCATGTGTTTGGTGCATACAGGTTTATGATTGTAATATCCTCTTGATGTATCATTCCCTTGATAAGTGGGAAGTGGCCTTCTTTGTCTCTTGTAAGTTTTTGGTTTCAAGTCCATTTTATCCGATATTAATATAACTACACCTGCTTGTTTCTTATTCCCGTTGGCTTGGAATATTGTTTTCCACCCTTTCACCTTGAGGAGGTGTCTGTCTTTAGTGGTGAGGTGGGTTTCTTGAAGACCACAGATTGAGGGGTCTAAGCTTTTGATCCACCCTGTTAGTTTGTGTCTCTTGATGGTTGAATTAAGGCATTAATATTTAGGGTAATGACTGTGAGATTTGATTTGATCCCTGCCATATTGTGATGGAATATGCGGTTTGGTGTTTTCATAGACTTTGAAGATTTTTGTGCCTACTCTGAGTTTGGTTATTGTGATAAGCTTCTTATGGGCATTTCAGGTTGATTATTTGTTTCTTCTCTGTGGAAAATTTCCTGAAATACTCTCTGTAAGTTTGGTTTTGTGTTCATATAATTTTAAAGCTGAGTTTTGTCATGGAAAGTTTTCTTTCACCATCGATTATGAGGGATACTTTTGCTGGGTAGAGTAGTTTGGGTTGGAAGCCATAGGTTCTTAGACTTTGCAGTGTTTCATTCCAGGCCCTTCCAGCTTTCAGGGTTTCCATTGAGAATTCTGGATTCATCCTGATGGGGTTACCTCTGAAAGTGGTGTGCTGTTTTTCCCTAGCTTCTTTTAGGACTTTCTCTTTGGTGTCAATGTTTAGAGTCTTAATGACAATATGTCTTGGAGAGTTTCTCATTTGGTCCAGTCTGTTTGGAGTTCTGTTGGCTTCTTGTCTCTTGATGGGCCTATCTTTTAAGAGACCGAGGAAGTTTTCTTCAATTATTTTGTTAAATAATTTCTCCATGCCTTTGGTCTGAATTTCTTCTCCTGGTGGTATTCCAATGATCCTGATATTAGGATATTTAAGTGTATCCCACAATTCCCTCATGTTCTGTTCATAGAGACTTTTGTACTCACTGAAATTTTTGAACTCTCGAACTGTTTCTTTCAGCTTGTCTTCCAGATCAGAGTTTCTATCCTCCACATGGCTGAGTCTATTCTTGAGAGCTTCTAGAGAGTTTTGGACTTGTTCAATTTGGTTTGCGTTTTCTACTATTCTATGTATAATTTCCATCCCTCTGTCAAGCTCCCTTTTCACATCATTTTCTGATTTCCTTGATGCTTCTTTGAATTCATCCTTGCTTTTCTTTATGTCTTCATTTAGCATCACCAGCTATTTGAGGTCCTCTTTTTTTTTTTTCACTCTTCTTCATATCTCTTAACTTTCTTTGAACTCCTTCCATTTTCTTATCTATTATGTCTAGTCTAGTGATGGCCACATCCACACAATTATTGGTGCTTTGTTGCTTTTCTGCAAGTTCTACCAGTAGCTTGGTCAGGGTTGCATTGCTCATAACTTCATTTTCGTGTTCTGATCCTAATGACTCCTCTTTCTTTTGGTTACAGATGTTCATTGTAGGACTGGGTGATCTAACTGGATTTTCTTGCATTTGATTTTTTCATGTTATTTCTTTTGTGCTGTGGTCTGTCCATTGCAGTGTATGGGCACATAGGTTGGTGGATCAGCCTGGGCTCAAGCACAATGGGAATCTGAAGCAGCCTGAGGCAGTTGCCAAGCAGCCTGTGCTTTGGCTCTCATTTGCCAAAGCTGCCTGATCTCCCGCTTGACTGGGGCGCCAAATTTGCTTGAGCTCTCACACGGTAATGCGCCAAATTTCTTGCGCTCGTGTTAGGAGGGACACTGAGGCACCAGGCACTGAAGCAGCACAAACTCTGGTGTGGTGGAACCCTGGGACCCTGAAACATTATGCGCTACCTGCAACAGGACAATTGTGGTTAGCTGGTTCGGCAGACAGGTAGGTGGTGGACCCTGAGCTGGTGCAATTGACAGACACAGTCTGAGCTCGCATGCGGTGGGTGGTGGTGTTGCCATGGGCCTGGGTTCACTCGTGAATGTGGAGTAGCAGGAGCAGTAAGTGAGCGATTTGGTGGCGCAGTCTAAGCTTCCACAAGCAAGGTTTGGTGGTGCTGCAGTGCCGTTTGGTGGGCAAATTGGTAAAAGGAACCTGAGCTCCAATGGGTCATCAGGTGTTTCCTGGATAAGGTCACTCGTGGGCAGGGGTAGCAGGCCGCCCTTGTGCAGTGAGGCAATTGGAACTATGTTTGCCTGGTACCCTTTCCCTTCAGTAAGTGTGGGAGTTTCCTGAAGCTGGGACTGTGGGTAAGGCAGCTCTTTGGGGGGAGGGGTGGGCTACCCACCCACGAGGGAATCAGCGATTCCCTGTTTTCTCCCCTCTGTGCCCTCCCACTGGCAATCTATTGGAGATTTCTCTATCCTAAAAGACCCAGTGAACCCTTAATGTCTTGCCTTTCTTTCCCGGGATGTGTGGCACAGTTAGGCGGTCGCCATCTTGGCTGGAAGATGCCAGCGTTTTTATTGGTATTGTGTTAAATGTGCATATTGCGTTTGGTAGAATTGCTATTTTCATAACATTACTTCTACCTATCCAGGTGCATGGGAGGTCTTTCCATCGTCTCAAGTATTCCTCTATTTCTTTCTTGAATGATTTTATGTTTGCATTATATAGGGCTTTCACATCCATTTTAGTGTTATTCAAAGGTATTTTTCATTGTTGTTTTTGCTATTGAAAAATGGGACAGCCTCACTTATTTCTTTCTCTGTATATTTGCCCTTTGCATATAGAAAAGATAATGATTTTTGTGCATTCATTTGGGGTCTTGCCACTTTGCTAAAGGAATTTACTACCTTTAGAAATTTTGGAATGGAGACTTTTGGGTCACTTATATATTGCATCATGTCATCTGCAAATAGGGCTAATATGATGTCTTACTTTGCAATTTGTGTCCCTTAGATTTCTTTCTCTTTTCTTATTTGGGCTAGTACTTCTAGTGCTCTGTTGAAGAGCACTGGTGAGAATAGGCAACTTGTCTTCTCCCCAATCTCAGTGGGAACTCCTTGAATTTTTCCCCATTAAGTATTATTTGGGCTTTAGGAGCTTTACATATTGCCTGTATTGTGTTGAGATATAAACCCTCCCTTCCTATTATTTCCAGCATTTTGTCATGAACTGGTGTTGTGTATTGTCAAAGGCCTTCTTTGCATCAACTGAGACGATCATGTGGTCCTTACGGTTCAGTTTATTTATATGGTGTATTATGTTGACCAATTTCCATATGTTAAACAATTCCTGCATCCCTGGAATGCAGCCTACTTGATCAAGTTGTATAATGACTTGATGTTTTGTTCAATGCGGCCTGCAATTATTTTGTTCAGGGTCTTTGCATCTGAGTTCATGAGGGATATAGGCCTATAATTTTCTTTCCTTTTTGCACCTCTGTCTGGTTTTGGTATTAGGGTAATGCTAGCTCCATAAAAAGAGTAAGGGAAGATTCCTTGGTCTCCCATTATGCAGACCAGTTTGAGAAAAATTTGTTTCAGTTCTTCTATGAAGGTTTAGTAGAATTCAAATGAGAATCCATCTGGTCCTGGACTTTTCTTCTGGGGGAGGTTTTTGATTACCTTTTCAATATCCATGGATGTGATAGGTTTCTTAAGGAGATTAATCTGATCTGAGTTTAGTTTGTATAGGTGGCATGTGCCTAGGAATTCATCCACTTCTTCCAGATTATTTAATTTTGAGGAGCAGAGGTTTTACAAGTATGCCCTGATGATTTTTCCAATTTCTTTGATGTCTGTAGTAGTCTCTCCCTTTTCATTTCTGATTTGGTAATTTGAAAATTCCCTTTTATTTTTCCTTGATCACTTTTCCCAGGGTTTGTCAATGTTGTTTATTTTTTCAAAGAAGCAGCTCTGGGTTTCATCAATTTTTCAAATTATTTTCTTATTTTCCAATTCATTAATTTCTGCTCTAATCTTGATAATTTCTTTCCATCTGGAGCTCTTTGATTTGGACTCTTCTTCTTCTCCTTCTTCTTCTTCTTCTTCTTCTTCTTCTTCTTCTTCTTCTTCTTCTTCTTCTTCTTCTTTTTTCAGTGCCTTTAGGTGGATAGTCAGGTTATGGAATTGGGATCTCTCTTTCTTTGTAATGAAGGCATTTAGGACTATGAATTTTCCCCTTAGGACTGTTTAGAGTTTTGAGTTTTTTGTAGATTCTAGAGATTAGGCCTCTATCAGTTGGATAACTCGCAAATATTTTCTCCCTATCTGTGGGTAATCTATTGGCTTTGCTTATTGTATGCTTGTCTGTAAAGAAACTCTTCAGCTTCATGTGATCCCATTGGTTGAGTGACTGTTTAAGATCATGAGCTACTGGGGTTATGTTCAGGAAGTCTTTTTCCATTCCTATATCATGCAAAGTACCTCCTAAATTTTCCTCCAGTAGTATTTGAGTTTCTGGTCTTATAATGAGGCCTTTGATCCATTTGGACTTGAGTGTAGTGCATGGCGAAATCTGTGGATCCAGTTTCAGTTTCCTGCATATGGTTATCCAGTTTGTCCAGCACCATCTGTTGAAGATGCTGTCTTTTTCCAGCCTATATTTTTCGGGCCTTTATCGAATATCAGGTAGCTATAGTTGCTTGACCCAAAGTCCAGGTCCTCAAGTCTATTCCATTGGTCTATACAGAAGTAAGAAAAAAATGACACAATGGAATTTGAGGAAAAATGGTTGAACCTGGAACAGATCATTCTCAGTGAACTTATCCAATCACAGAAAACTAGTCACCACATAGTCTCACTCATCTACAGCACCTAACCTGAATCTACCCAAGATACCTTACATACCCAGTAAGCATCCTGTGGACTAGACACTAGGATGGAAGGGGAGGGAGGGGAGGGCATTGAAGGGGTGGGAAACACAAATGTAGACCCAAACGGCAATGGTACCATAAAATTCTACTTCCAGAAAGGCAGACCAAATGGCTGAACCTTCACCAGGCCCTTATAGGGAACACCTGAACCACAAGACACTTGAAATGGTAGGATCAAGACCAACCTTAATCTTCTACATCTTCCCTCCCTCCCTGTCCCTCTCCCTCCTTCTCTCTCTCTCTCTCTCTCTCTCTCTCTCTCTCTCTCTGTGTCTTCTCTCTAACTCTTGTATATTAGTTATCTTTTTCCTCCTTTTCTTAGTGGGCATTGACCTGTAACTCCCAGTACCTGCATGGGGCTATCATCCACAATGAGCTTTTGATCAGAGAGACCTACATTGTTTCCTAAAAGACAGACAGATTTCTGTCAGAGTACTTGATGACCCATCAAAGGCTAGTGGTAAGACTCTACTCCTGAAGACACGTTATGTGATTGACATGCAAATTAGAATGGCATGGCTGGAAGTTGGAAGAGTCAGTCCCCAGACAGTCAGCGCGTCTAGTGCCAGAAGGTGCTACATGGGCGACTGGGGGAAAATGACCAATATATGTCCAAGCAACTCATGGTCTAACCTACTTAGCAGGAAATAAGCTGTTGTGATGCCCACACAAGTGCAATAGTGGCACACAGCCATGGGGGGGGAACCAACTGCTCTCAATTTGGCTAACTGATCCCCTCAGTGGTACGGGACCCATAGTTGGAGCTGGGAAACAAGTGAGAACCATATCCAAACATAAGCCCACTCTCCAATATCAAGCTACTATGAATCATGGGCTACAAGATGGTCTACACCTATTAAATTCTCTATAAAAAAGTAAGGCTTATCTCCTTTGTAATTGTGCTAACTTACTCTCCATTTGAGAATCTGCTTCTCTTTTTCAGATAGATGTAGATCCTAAGGAGAGAGCCACCACATCATACTTCGAAAGGGCATAAAACATAAATAACCTACTTTGCAAGCAGCTGTAATGGTAGGCACAGGCAGCTGGTCCAAGTTAACTGTATAGTGTATTGTACATATTGTTTGATGCACAAATTACTTTTAATTTATGGAAGTGAATTGTTTCAGTTTGATATTTTTAAGCAGCTCTCCAGAAACTTGAATAGTTGTCAACTTTGGGGAGGCCAATTCTGCAGACTTCACCATCACTGAGCATACTCCCCCATCACTGCTTATATCCCTATGTCTTATGTTTAAAAGTAAAGATAAATTTAGTGTTTCTGCAG
Organism: Dipus sagitta; assembly: GCA_036346955.1. Lineage (NCBI taxonomy): Eukaryota > Metazoa > Chordata > Mammalia > Rodentia > Dipodidae > Dipus > Dipus sagitta. The sequence goes on along the minus strand of CM070775.1, from coordinate 57,244,701 downwards.
ACTTCATGAAGGAACTGAGGAAATTTTTGATGAGTATTACTTATTTTTGAATTCAATCTTTTAATTGTATCTACTACACAAGTACATATGCACCTCTAAAGTCTGCTAATACCATAAGAAAAAACGTCAAATCTCCAAAGGCCATGTTCATATTGTGGTCTTTATACTTTTGAGGGAGCACTCATGCAAATATTTTTATTTTATTTTATTTAGTTATTTATTTGACAAAAGAGAGAGAGAGAGAAAATGGGTGCACCAGGGTCTCTAGCCACTGCAAACTAACTCCAGACACGTGCGCCCCCTGTACATCTGGCTAATGTGGGTCTGTGGAATCTTTGCAGACAAACACCTTAACTGCTACACCATCCCTCCAGCCCTGATGCAAATATTTTTTATAACATATCCTAGTTTATCTTTTTCTATATGTCAGTGGAAAATCAAGATGAGGTCCAGTACAATCCTTGTGTTCTCTAAAGTTCATTGCCATGGTAATGGTAGACTTCTGATAGTAGCTTGATGTTTTGTTTTAGGGCTTATATGGCTCTGTCCAACCTGCAAATTGTGGCCATAAAGTTCTACCCAAACACACATCCTATGTAAAGTGGTGGATTCACTCTGTAACCATTGTAGCTTATCTGCCTGAATTCCTTCTGTTCTTCAGCAATAAAATCATATTTTGTCAAAATTGCCACATTATTTTGTTTAAACTAATTTATTGACAACTTCCATAATTACGAACAAACCATGATAATTCCATCCCCTCCCCCACCTTCCTCTTCACAAATCCACTCTTTATCATAACTTTCCCCCTCTCAATTAGTTTCTCTTTTATTTGTATGTCATCATATTTTCCTCCTTCTAAAATTGCCACTTTAAACTGGACACTGTGGCACACAGCTGTAACCCTAGCCCTCAGCAGGGTGAGACAGGAGTATAGTGAGTTTGAGGTTAACCTAGGTGATTACCCGAATATCCTGTCTCAAGTAAATAACAATAACTAACTAACTAAATAAATAAATAAGAAAGGTAAATAAATGTTGAATTGCAGAAGCTTATTAAGGCAGCAATGGGCAGAATCCAAACCGTTACGGTTTATTCACTAAATGTGTCCTTCAGTTTTTAAGGCTGATTGCACTTGTATTTAAAATATCACAGTGTTCTCAACTGGGGATTAGTTCACTAAAACACACATAAGTTGTTCAATGACCTTGTCCCCATGTTCTCAGCATGTCAACTTGTCCTGGGGTTTTCTTCACTGGTGAAACAACCTCTTTATTTAAGCACTCCCATGAGTTTTATATCTACTCTTTTGAAGAAAGTTTCAAAATGAATTATTCATAATTATAACCATCTAGGAATACAAACTATGTTAATAGTACATAAATGTGTATAATTTCAACTTTTCATAAGTTTTCAACATTTTACAAGTTACTACATAATCAATAGATTCATGTCTGTAATAGTGACCTCTCTCTGAGCCTCACGTCAACAGTTTGGGTTGTCTCCCTGACTTCTCAATAAGGATGCTCAACGGAATCTCAGATTCAGGTCTGCAGAGATGGCTTAGTGGCTAAGGTACTTGCCTACAAAGCCAAATGACTCAGGTTCCATTCCCCAGGACCCATGTAAGCCAGATGCACGAGAGGGAGCATGCATGTGGAGTTTGTCTGCAGTAGCTAGAGGCCCTGGTATGCCCATTTTCTCTCAATCTCTCTCTTTCTCTCTTTCTGTCTCTCTCTCTCCCCCTGCCTATTTCTCTCTCTCTCTCAAATAAATAAAGAAAAAATATTAAAACAAAACCTTTAGAAATTTCAAATTCAGTCAAACATAAAATTTCTATTCCACATTCTTTTTGTTTGTTTTTTTTGTTTAGGTTTTCCATGGTAGGGTCTCAATCTAGACCAGTCTGACCTGGAATTCATTATGCGGTATCAGGTGGCCTCAAACTCTCATTGATCTTCCTATTTCTGCCTCCCAAGTGCTGAGATCAAAGACATGCACCACCACTCCCAGGTTGTTCCACATTCTTTAAATCCCTTTAATTCCCAACTTGCCTCTCTTACATGCCAAGGGAGTATAACCACCAAGCATGTACTTTCTTAGTCAAAAGATAAAGGGTGAAGCATTACCTTGTTTGTTAGTTGTTAGTATTTCATAATACAGTTCCGCAGACTGTGTAGATTAATCAACACAAGTTTAATTCTTCATAACTTTATAGGCTACAAATCCAAGGGCACGTGTTTGGGTCCTGAGTTCAATACTGTGTTGTCTGTCTTGGGAATGTAACAGATTTGCAGTCATTAACTTCCCCAGTTAAATTTGGAACAATTTTATGTATACAGTGGGTTATGCAGGTATAAGCTTGTAATCTCAGCACTTTGAAAGCAGAGACAAAAGCCGGGTGTGGTGGCGCACGCCTTTAATCCCAGCACTTGGGAGGCAGAGGTAGGAGGATCACTGAGAGTTCGAGGCCACCCTGAGACTACAGAGTGAATTCCAGGTCAGCCTGAGCTAGAGTGAGACCCTACCTCGAAAAACCAAAAAAAAAAAAAAAAAAAAGAAAGCAGAGACAAGAGGATCATTAGTTCAAGGCCACCATTGGTTACATAGTGAGACCCTATCTCTAAAAGTAAAAAAAAAAAAAGAAAAAAAAAAAGCACTTTTATTTCAGGTGTTTTTTGTGTCAATTTGATTTATAAAAATATATCTGTTGGAACATAGTAACTGATTAAAATATGGTAAAAATCACTGTTATACTAATTATCACAATTTTTATGATTTTCAAAGGGATACAGCTGACAAAAAAGTGGTAAAATCATTTTGATCACTTATAGTTTCAGTGAAGAAGTAAATATATTTTCCTATAGGCAACTTAGAATAATAACAAAAATAATAAATGGTGTTAAGGCAGTGCTAATTAGTCTTATTAAATACTACATAGTAAATCAATTTAAGTTAATTATACTACATGAAAAAGGAATAAGTATTAAATACTCAATAAGAATAAAGCTAATCTGGCATGTTTCCTGTCTCAAAAAAGAAATATATAACAGTGTCTTTCAAATTTCAGTGTACATTAGCATACTGGATACATACATGAACACATATGAACAATTTTACATCTAATCTCCGAGTTGAAATGAAGAAGCAATGGGTTGTGTTATGTTTATAAAAGCAAGGTCAGTATGATCTCTGCCTGTTATCTGCAAGGATTACTATCTACCATGAGTCTTAATCATTCATTTCTCATTTTATATGCAAACTTCTTTGAATGATTTGTTACTTTTCTATGAAACAGAAAATAAATAAAATCATAATTTAAGAAATTTTTATGGAGTAATTTAACAAAAGAACCTATTAAATGTTTATTAATATAGCCCTTCAGCATTTCTCCCAATTTAATGAAAATAGGATACATCAATTTTGAACATGAGCTTATATCTATTAATATGTAGCATGAGAAGCCTCAGATTGCTTCTAAATGATTATTAGTAGGTCCCTAGGACTGTGTAATGCAAAGTTTTTTGTAAAACCTTATAGCTCTGGATGTTACATGTGATAATGGCTGGGTTTTATAAAGCTAATGTTATGATTGAAAGTGTTCAAATGATACAACCCATCTAATCCTTAAGAAGGAAATGCTTTGTGTGTTTTGATCATGACAATTACAATATTTTTAAGTTGTAACTTGAAGCATATTTCTAAAAGCAAGTTTCAAAGAGCAAGTTGCATTTCATCACTGACAATCTCTGTGCTGTAATCAGTTTCATTAGGCATGTCTAAAGAAACTCTGCACAGCATGCCAGCCTCTTTTATTGTTTGTTTGCTGTACTTGTCATGAAACATCATCCTTCCTTCATTTCTTTTTATGCGAAAATTTGTGTACAAAGATTCTCAGGTTACACTGTTGCTATTTTCCCCAGTGATGTTTGTCTTTCTGCTTAACTGCAATGCTAAGTGGTCAAACAACATGGTTTGAACTCTAAGCATATAGTGACAGTGACAGACCAGAAGATAAAATATTGAATACAGAGATTCAATTTGTAATCATTCTATGCTCCATATGCCAAAATCATTTGGCTACTCATAGTCTATGAGATCCAAGGGAACACTTCAAAGGCACAGATACAAGGGAGGGTGAGTCTTTGAACAAGGACTTCCTTTAGATTGGAAATACAAATGTCCAAAAAGCCACAGAAGTTCGCCACTTGAGGAGCTGACAAAATAAGAACCTTTCAAATGTGTTTATCAAAGTATTTTTTGCCTTTCTGTAATTTCACTTTAAATGGGCCTTAATTTTCAGCTGTCCTCCAATTAAAAACATTAATAAGTGAAGACAGATTGTATGACTTCATTAACAATGGTGAACCAGAATTCTGAGGCATTTTCTGGGACTCTTTTCTCAGCATATGTAATTTTCTAATTGCTGTTCTCTACAGCAAGAATTGCAATTAGAAAGATGTTATCTGAGGATACAACATCACAGTTCATTGTTTGGTATTTCTATTTGTTTTCTAGCATTGGATTACTGGAATGAAAATCTGACTCTGAATTTTATTTTGCCATAATTACCTGCCACTGAGCTTATCTTTTAGCCACATGTATGGATTCACTCTATGTATCTTAATTAAATGTTAGCTTTACTCATTAGAACTCATGAAAAGTTCACTAGGGATGCCCTTGAGAAAAATGAGGGTAGGAAGGCAGAAAAGCAAGTCATTCTCAGATTCATTCATTCATTTATTTATTAGAAGTACTGTTGACTTATTAAGAGGCTGATTGATGATGACAAAAAATATATTTGCTACTACTCCAAAGCCATGAAGTATAATTCCTTTTCCACTGAATCTAGTTTATCTTTTCCTATATGGAAATGGGGAAATCAAGATGGGCTCAGGAATATGTCTGGCGAAACGAATATTATGGGAAGGTTTTTTGACTTCTCAGATGAAATCATGCGCTGTCTCCTTTCAGTCCTCTTAGAATGCTTGCTGATTGAAATGAGCTTCAGAGTGCTAACCCGGCTGACTCAGGAGCAAGAAATGGCCTTTATAGGATAAATTGCAGGTTTACCCCACACACAGTAACTGGGCACCTATTTGAGAAACATCACCTCGTCACTATGTGAGTGAACTTCCTTGAGTGGGAATCCCTCATTCTCATCTAATTCATCAACCTCCCTGATATGAAGCAGAGAAAAGTCAATAGTGTCTAACCATGCAAAGTACAGTTTTATGAGAAAAATCAATGCTTGCTGTCATCTTAAACTGCTATATTTTGGATTAATTTGCAATTCTGTCATAGATAACCAGAACAAGGGCCATCATGTAAAATTAAAATACATGATGTAAGGGAGAAGAAGGTAAGTGACCTTTCCTTTCCATTACTGACTTTTGATTCTTTCTGGAATTCCATTACTTGCTGCCTATATTTGGTAGCTTGTGAATGTGGTTAAACTTGAAACTTCTATATGGTAGTTGCCCTGGTTATCTGTGATCAAGAAAGTACTTGGCAGAAGCTTTGCTACAAAACCTCAAGAGTTTCCCATCTGAAAGTTTTTTTTTTTTTTTGCTTGCTTTTGTGTAGGGAAAGAGCAGCGTCTGTGTCAAGAATACCTGACCCCTGAAATATAGGAACAAAAGGTAATGTCCGCCAAACCAATTGCTCTATGGTCCAGAAAAAAAGACCGGTAAAGATTGCTATGATACCCAGGCTAGGACTGCACACCAGGAGCCCCAGTGTTCAGGAAAATAGGAGGACCTCAAACTACAAATGTGTTTGAACAAATGAGTTCAAAGATTGTGATGGTATATGTGTATAATATATATATAATCTATAACATATATAATCAGCCTGTAAGAAACACTGTTCAAAGCAAAACAACAAATCAAGACAAAAGGAAAACACACTTTGATAAATCAGTCATGCCAGAGTGAGAAGAGAGTGTCACTTCTGTGATCCTTCCTTTTGTTTCAGTGGCTCACAATGAAGCCCTGATTGTCCAGATCAAGAAGGAAGTCATACCCCAGATATTGAGGGCCACTGCAGCTTGCTCTTACCCAGTCCATACGCCCCATCCATTTAAACTGTCCCTATCTTAATTTCAACTTCTATGTATTAAGAATTTTCATTCTTACCTCTAGCATCTGGTAAAGGAATTACTATTTTATTTCAGTGCAATCTGTTCTCAAATTAGAAGCTATAGTGGTATTTTTCCACTGGAAAGCATACCTAGGGGGCAGTAAAGTCTACATTGCATGCTTTCCAGACCTGAGCAAGGCCTATTGGGCTACTGTCTGTCTAGGTGTCTGCTTTGCCCACCTCAATCTTGTCTGCCAGTGTGACACTTTAAATGTCTTCTTATCCTTTTCTACTGCAAAGGTTCTTTATGTTTGGTGTCTCTTTCAACCAAGCTCAACTTTATTTACTAAAGCAGCAACTCTTGCTTGCTTTAAGGCTAAATGACTGTGCTAGTCTAACTCACCAGCTGACCAAAAGGATCCTTTCTTTACCTTCCAAGTGCTGTTATCACAGGTGGGATGCCACACACACTGACATTTATATGCGTCCTGGTGATCTGAACTCTCCTGCTCACACTAGTGGGGCATACAGGCAGTTCACTGACCCTTCTTCTGGGCCCAAATCTTGTTTATTAAAAGCTAAACACAATATCCTTGCGTCTTCTTTTAGAATAAACTAGTGCAAGACTTATTTTGCAAATTTGTATTCACTAATATTAAGGATGAAACAAAATCAGTATGGGCAACACTTTCAGTACCTTGGCTACAATCTATTATATATTTTATTAATACCAGTGATAATTATTTTTTTCGGAATAACCTGACAAAACAAAACTACGTTTGCACCCAGAGATGTTAAATAGCTTTCCTTTTCCAAAAGCATTGAAACTATCATTCAGACCCAGTGTGTAGCATAAGCCCTGATCACAGCTCCCAGATGTTATGTGCTCTTGTATCACATATAAATTTCCTGTTCATGGCACATACATATTTATTTACTCACTGAAGAGATAAGAAAATCATGATCCTTGAAGTTAGATACAGTTCAAGCACCAGTTCTACTAACCTTACTAAAGTACATTTTTTTAAAAAAAAATTAATTTTTTTATTAATTAGTTTTGTATTCAGCAAATACAGTCAGTTTGGTACCATTAGTAGGCTCATCCTTGACCTACCACCTTCCCTTGGCCCCTCCTTGTTGAGATATATGGGTCATGAACTGTAGAGTATTTCAGGAAATTCTCCACAGAGAAGAAAAAAATAATTAAACACAATTGCCTACAAGAAGCAGATCACAACAACCAAACTCAGAGTAGGCACAAAAAACTTCAATGTCCATGCAAACACCAACCCACATTTACCATCACAATATGAAAACAGCACACCACCTTCAAAGGTAACCCCATCAGAATTACTTCAGACTGCTCAATGGAAACCCTGAAAGGTAGAAGGACCTGAAATGAAACACTGCAAAGTCTAAGAACCTAAGGCTTCCAACCCAAACTACTCTACCTAACAAAAGAATCACTCATAACAGATGGTGAAAGAAAAACTTTCCATGACAAAACTCAGCTTTACAATTATATGAAGACAAAACCAAACCTACAGAGAGTATTTCAGGAAATTCTCCACAGAGAAGAAACAAATAATCAAAGTCAAATGCCTACAAGAAGCAGATCACAGTAACCAAACTCAGAGTAGGCACAAAAAACTTCAAAGTCCGTGAAAATACCAACCCACATCTACCATCACAATATGGCAGGGGTCAAATCAAATCTCACAGTCATTACCCTAAATATTAATGGCCTTAATTCACCCATCAAGAGACACAAGCTAACAGGATGGATCAAAAAGTTAGACCCCTCAATCTGTTGCCTTCAAGAAACCCACCTCACCATTAAAGACAGACATCTCCTCAGGGTGAAAGGGTGGAAAACAGTATTCCAAGCAAATGGGAATAAGAAACAAGCAGGTGTAGCTATATTAATATCAGATAAAATAGACTTCAAACCAAAAATAATCAAAAAAGACAAAGAAGGCCACTTCCTACTTATCAACGGAATGATCCATCAAGAGGATATTACAATCATAAACCTGTATGCACCAAACACAGGGGCACCACAGTTCATAAAACAAAACCTACTTGACAATAAAACAGAAATAACCACAAACACAGTCATAGCTGGGGACTTCAATACACCATTATCAGTAATAGACAGATCATCCAAACAGAAACTCAACAGGGAAGTAAGAGAGCTCAACAAAACTCATAGATCACTTAGACCCAACGGACATCTACAGAACCTTCCATCCCAAATCCACAGACTACACATTCTTCTCAGCAGCCCATGGAACATTCTCTAAAATAGACCATATACTGGGTCACGAAGACTGCCTCCACATATTTAGGAAGATTGACATAATGCCCTGCATGATATCAGATCATAATTCTATATTGCTAGAAATCAACAACAAAAGACCCACCAGGAATCCCAACAGCACCTGGAAACTGAACAGCACACTTTTAAACAATAAATGGATAGTGGATGAAATAAAAAATGAAATTGCAAAATTTCTGGAATTGAACAACAATGAGAACACATCGTACCAAAACTTATGGGACACAATGAAGGCAGTACTCTGGGGATAATTCATAGCACTCAATGCCTTCATAAAAAAGACAGAAAGGTCCCAAATCAATGACCTAACCATCCACCTAAAGGCACTGGAAAAACAAGAAAAATCCAACCCAAAGAGCTCCAGAAGGAAAGAAATAATTAAAATCAGAGCAGAAATCAATGAACTGGAAATGAAGGAGACAATTAAGACAATTGACAAAACAAAGAGCTGGTTCTTTGAAAAAATAAACAAGATTGACAAACCCCTGGCCAATCTGATCAAGCAAAAAAAGGAGAAGCTTCAAATTAACAAAATTGAAAATGAAAAAGGGGATATCACAACAGACATAAGTGAAATTGGGAGAATCATCAGGACTTATTGCAAAATCCTCTACTCCACAAAACTGATAATGTGGAGGAGATGGGTAAATTCCTGGATGCATACCATCTACCAAAGCCAAACACAGAGCAGATTAATCATGTCCATCAACCCATCACACTCATGGAGATTGAAAAAGTAATAAAAAACCTCCAAAAAAGAAGAGTCCAGGACCAGATGGCTTCTCATCTGAATTCTATCAAACCTTCATGGAAGAACTCAAAGCAATCTTCCTCAACCTGTGCCACACAATTGGTGAACAGGGAAAGCTACCCAACTCCTTTTATGAAGCTAACATCACCGTAATTCTAAAACCAGGCAGAGATGCCACAAGAAAAGAAAACTACTGGCCTATTTCCCTGATGAATTTAGATGCAAAGATCTTAAACAAAATCCTTGAAAACCTAATCCAACAACACATCAAAAGCATTATCCACCTTGACCAAGTGGGATTCATTCCAGGAACACAGGGGTGGTTCAACATATGGAAATCTGTCAATGTAATACACCACATAAACAAGGTTAAACATAAAAACCACATGATCATTTCGATAGATGCAGAAAAAGCCTTTGACAAGATTCAACATCACTTCATGTTCAAAACATTGGAGAGAATTGGCATGGTTGGTTCATATCTTAACCTAATAAAGGCAATATACAAAGCTCCTAAGGCACAAATAATACTTAATGGAGAGAGACTGGAGGAATTCCCATTAAGATCAGGAACAAGACAGGGTTGTCCATTCTCACCTTTGCTTTTCATTATAGTACTGGAAGTCCTATCTCAAGCAATAAGACAGGAGAAGGAAATAAAAGGGATACAATTTGGAAAGGAAGAAGTTCAGTTAGCTTTATTCGCTGATGACATGATTATATATGTAGGAGATTTTCTTAAAATATGACTTATTTCAGTTATAAAAGGCACTGCATTGACTAATAAAAGGATATTTCATAGTAAATAATTGACTAGGAATTTCTGCAAATTGCATATATTTTTCTTAAAAGTTAAAGAAACATTAGCCAGGTGTGGTGGCACATGCCTTTAATCCCAGCACTTGGGAGGTAGGAGGATCGCTGACAGTCGAGGCCTCCCTGAGATTACTTAGTTAATTCCAGGTCAGTCTGGACCAGAGTGACACTACCTCGAAAAACCAAAAAAAAAAAAAAAAAAAAAAAAAAAGTGATAGGAACAATGTATCCTACTGATCCCTGAACAAGCCTCAGAATGGCATCATATCAGTATCTTTTGCTATTTCCTGAACTAGCACATTTAAGTTGATAACAAATAAATAGCATATTTATACAGTAATGACTGGCTTCCTGTGTATATAAAAATGGCACAAAATCTTGGAAGAATGTTAGACACAGGACAACCTTTTTAGAAAATAATACCTGGAAAACTTAATTTACATTAAGTTTTTTTTTTTTTTTTCCGGTTACTACTACATATGGTAACTAGGATTTGAAACCCATAAGATCATGTCTTAGCCTGAATGTTGGTGTGCCCTTAGATTCACATGTCTTCGTATGTCTTGATATGTCTTGGATGTGTCATCTGATCATCAATTTGCATAATGAAAATAAATGGCCAATGCCATGGTATGGAGAAATCTGACAAGATGGAGCCTGTTATGGGCCATTAAGTCATAAGGATAGCTTCCTTGTGAATGGGATTCATGCACTTATAAAAGAGGTTTGTAGGGTCTTCCTCTCTCATTTCCACTTTCCACTTTGAGAGGGCAATATCCCCCCATAGGAGGTAGGGTGGATGTGATGTCTTAGAACCAGAAAAATGTCCTCTTTAGACAACAGAATCTGAGTGATTTGATATTGGCATCCTAAAATGTGACAAAATTAATTTGTGTTCCTTATTATTTATCTAATCTATAATATTTGGTTACAATAATAGAAACAGACAAAATCAAATGAAATTCCAAGTGTAGAAATATTAGGAAGTAGAAGTTTTGGGAAGAATTTAGGTTATGAATGAAGAATGCCCATAAACTGGGTTAATGTACCAGTAAGTGACATACATGGGAGATTATCTCCTTCTTTTGCAATGTGTAGAAACCATGAGGATACAACATCTGTGAAGCAAAAGATGAGCCCTCACCAGACATCCCGATTTTTTGGACTTTGGACTTGGACTACCCAGCTTCTAGAATGGTGAACAATAAAATTGAGTTGTTTTTATGTTACCAAATATAAAGTATTTTGTTATAGCACAGAAAGGAACTAAGGCAAATAATTATACACCTATTAGAATGGCTGCCTACATCTGGAGAACAGATCACAGAAAATCCCAATAAGGCTATCAATGGACTAAAGCACATTGCTTGCGGGTATACAAACAGGTGCAGTCCCCCGGGAAGACAGAATGGTATTTTATTACAAAATTAAGTACTCTTACCATAGTATCTACCATTAAATGGAAACCTATCCCTGCACCAAGACAGGATGTTTCTGCCAGGCTATTCAGAATTGCCAAAATCTGGAAGCAATTGCAGTATCAATGGTGGGTGAATGGAAAGATCACACTGTTTCTAGACAATAGACTATTATGCAATGCTAAGAAAATAAACAGACAATCAGACCAGAAAATGAAACACAGGAAACTGTAATGTGCATTACAAATGAAAGAGTCCAATCTAAAATCATTGCACATAGCATAATTCCAACTATTCTGAATAGTAAAACTATGGAGGTATCGAAAACATCAGCATTTGGTACAGACAGTGTGCAGGTACTGCACAGCCAACTGGAGTGAATAGATACCCCAGTTTCCTGGCTCCTCCCACCTCCCTGGTCTGGGTCCCCTGCACCAGCCTGTGTGCAGACAAGCATGGTGGTCTGGAGTGAGTAGGCCAGATCCCTGTTTCCAGGATGCTCCGGCCTCCCTGGACTGGGTTCTTTGCACTTGTCTGTGTACTGGAGGGTGCTGCACTAAGTAGTCTAGATCTCTGTAGCCTTGCACCTCCCAGCCTGTGGTATCCTGAATGGCCACTGGGTACCAATATCCTCGTTCACCTTAGTCAGAGGGTACATGAGCCAAAGGACAAAAACTTGCTTCTTCCTTAAAAAAATAAAAAATAAAAAAAAAAATAGTTTCCTAAAATAGGTAGACAGAAACCAAAAAATCCAATGAAAGTCATAAAACTGAGAGATCGCCACCAAGGATGCCTACTCCTACAAAGGAAGCCTCCAATGAAATCATAGAGAAATCAACAGAAATTCATTCTCAAAATGAAAATTCAACAATTCATGAGTCACTGATCAAAAAAATGCTGAACTAGAAGCAAACTATCAAAGAACCAAAAATCATATGAAGGAAATTGAACATAATAGTCTCCTAGAGCATTCATCTTTTGACAGTGGGCTTAACAACTGAAAAAAAAAAATAGAACCCATGAAAAGATATGAATAAATTGAAGGTAACTCAAGAAATGGAATATCTTATCAATCAGTGATTAACCTTAATGAAGAGTTGATCAAATGCAAGAATGAACACCAGAAAGCAACAAGAAAATCAGAACTTGAGAACTCAAATTGAAACCATACCTCATGAAAAGAGATGGACATGTTATAAAATAACACAATAGTAAACAAAAAGCAAATATGAATTTTAAAATCCTCTCTAGAAACCCTCACTAATAGTTACTTATGTATAATACAGAACCTCTGACCTAGAAGATAAAAAAGAAGAAATTGATTGGGAAGCCAAACACTTTGGGAATTACAAAAAAGTTGAGTGAACAGAACAAAATATGAGGGAAGTGTGGGACATCATAAAATGACCAAACATCTGGACTATCAGTATACCAAAAAGGAGAGGAAATTGAGGCCAGAGTCATAGAGAACATATTCAACAAAATTATTGAAGAAAATTTTCTGAATAACACAAAAGAGAGGCCCATCCAGATGCAAGAAGGCCACAGAACAGCAAACAGGCAGAACTAAGGAAGAAACTCTCCAAGACACATCATAGTTAACACACTTAACAACAAAAAGAAAGAGAGAGCCTTAAAAGAACAAGACAGAAAAAATTCATAACATGCAAAGGCAATACAATCAGAAATATATGAGGTTTATCAATGGAATCACTAAAAATCAGAAGTACCTGGAATGGAACATTTCAAAATTTGAAAAACTATGGCTTCCAAACCAAGCTACTCTACCCAACAAAAGTATCCCTCATAATAGATGGTGAAAGAAAAAAACTTTCCATGGAAAGAGTCTACCCTATGATTACATGAACACAAAGACAAACCTAAAGAGAATACTTGAGGTAATACTCCACACAGAACAGTCAAACAAACAATCTCAAGAGCCATCAAGGAGAAAATCCATCTCTAGAAGAAGGGATAACTAAGATGTGGTATATCTACACAATGGAATTCTATACAGCAGTAAGAAAAATTGACACAATAAAATTTGAGGAAAAATTGTTAAACCTGGAACATATCATTCTCAGTGAACTTACCCAATCACAGAAAGAAAATCGCCACATAGTCTCACTCACTTACAGCACCTAACGTGAATCTACCCAAGATGCCTTACATACCCAGCAAGCATCTCGTGGACTAGAAAATAGGATGGGTGGGGAGGGAGGGGAGGGAAAGGAAGGAGGTGGGAGACACAAATCTAGATGCAAACGGCAATGGCACCATAAAATTCCACATCCTAAAAGGCAGACCAACTGACTGAACCTTCACCAGGCCCTTAGAGGTAACACCTGAGCCACAAGACACTGGAGAGGGTATGATGAAGACTGTCCTTAATCTTCTATAGCTTCTCTCTCTCTCTCTCTCTCTCTCTCTCTCTGTTCTCTCTAACTGTTTTATATTAGTTATTTTTTTCCTCCTTTTCTTTCTTTTTTTTTTTTTTTTTCAAGGTAGGGTCTCGTTCTAGTTCAGGCTGACCTGGAATTCACTATGTCGTCTCAGGGTGGCCTCGAACTCACGGTAATCCTCCTACCTCTGCCTCCCAAGTGCTGGGATTAAAGGCGTGCGCCACCACGCCCGGCCTTTTTCCTCCTTTTCTTAGTGGGCACTGACGTGTAATTCCTAGTACCAGCATGTGGCTATCATCCACAATGAGCTTTTGATCAGAGAGACCTACAAAGTTTCCTAAAAGAAAGACAGATTTCTGTCAGAGTACTTGATGACCCACCAAAGGTTAGTGGTAAGACCCTACTGCTGAAGACACCTCATGTGGTTGACACTTAAAATGGAATGGCATGGCTGGAAGCTGGAAGAGAGTCAGTCCCGAGATAGTCAGTGCATCTAGTGCCAGAAGGTGCTACATGGGTGACTGGGGGAAAATTACCTATATCTGTCCAAGCAACTCATGGTCTAATCTACGTAGCAGAAAATAACCTGTTGTGATGCCCACACAAGTGCAATAGTGGCACACAGCCATGGTGGGAAACCAACTGCTCTTGATTTGGCTAACTGATCCCCTCAGTGGTATGGGACCCATAGCTGGAACTGGGAAACAAGTCAGAACCATATCAAAACATAAGCCCACTCTCCATTGACAAGCGACCACCAATCGTGGGCTACAAGAGGGCCTATACATGTTAAATTCTCTGTAAAATAAGTAAGGGTTATCTCATTTGTCTGGTGCTAACTTACTCTCCGTTGGAGAATCTGCTTCTCTTTTTCAGATAGATGTAGATCCTAAGGAGAGAGCCACCTCATCATACCTCAATAGGGACCCAGCTGAAACTAAGAGCAATTGGCGAAACAAGTAAGGGTGTTGTTTTCTTGGTGAACCGGATACCAGCACAAGGGTGAAGGAGATCAACACAGAGAAAAATCAACTCCTACCAAATCAGAGAGCCAGAGACCCAGAGGCCCCCAACACCTCATCACAAAAGCAGACCAAAGATGAACCCAACATGGCTCAGGGAAATTTTGTGGAAGAGGGGGCAGAAAGAATGTCAGAGCTACATGTTGGGTCATGATATGCAGAGTCATTTATCCTACCCATGACTGTGGGCTAACTACAGAATGCATGATCCATATACCTCAACAAGGAGAGGCCAGGGGGAGGGGTAGGACATGGATGAGCCTAACAATGGTACTAATTTGACTGTGTTCGCTGAGTACAAAACTAATTAATAAAAAAAAAGAAAAGATGAAAATCACAAAAACCAAAATTGACCAGTCTCAAAATAGTACAAAACACAAGAAAGCACCAAACCCCATAGACCATCTCATCATGGGAGGGATTAAGTCAAACTCCCCAGTAATAACCTTAAATAGCAAAGGTCTTAAACACCCATCAAAAGATGTAAGTTGCCAGGCATGGTGGCACATGCCTTTAACCCCAGAACTTGGAAGGCAGAGGTAAGAGGATTGCCATGAGTTCGAGGCCACCCTGAGACTACATAGTTAATTCCAGGTCAGGTTGAGCTAGTGTGGGACCCCACCTCTAAAAACAAAGAAAAAATTTTTTTTCAAAAAGAACAACAATAAAAAAAGACACAAGTTATCAGGATGGACATATACTGGACCCTTCTATCTGTTATCTTTAATAAACCCACCTCAACACTAAAGGTAGACACCTCTGCAGGGTGAAAAGTTGAAAAATGATATTCCAAGCAAATGGAAATAAAAAACAAGCAGGTGTTGCTATATTAATATCTGATAAAATTGATTTAAAATCAAAAGAAATCAAAAGGGACAAAGAAGGCCACTTCTTACTCATCAAGGAAATGATCCAATATTAGATATCACAAATATATATATTTATATATAATAATTATACATATATATATATATATATATATATATATATATATATATATATATCTGCACCACACTTTATAAAACAAAACCTACTTGACAATTAAACAGAAATAAGCACCAACATCTTCATAGTTGGAGACTTCAATACTCAACTATCATAAATAGACATATAATCCAAGCAGAAAATCAACAGGGAAATAATAGATCTGAACAACATCATATATTGACTAGACCTAATTTTCCACCTTGACACTACAGAAAACACATTTTTCTCAGCAACTTACAGAACCTCCTCCAAAATTGACCATACATTATGCCATAAAGCATGCCTTCATAAAGTCAGAAAAATTGAAGTAACTTCCCACATCATATCAGATCACAATGCTTTAAAGCTAGAAATTAACAACAGGAGACACATCAAGAACTCCACCAAGTCCTGGAGACTAGACAACACACTTTTATACAATGAATGGGTCATGGAAGAAATCAAGAAAGAAATTGTAAAATTCCTAGAATTGAACAATGAGGAAAACACAACCTACCAAAACTTATGAGACTCAGTTAAGACAGTGATCAGGAGAAAATTCATAGCCCTAAATGCCCTCATCACAAAGGCAGAGAGATACAAAACCAATAACATGACTGCCCACCTAAAGGCACTGGAAAACAAGAAGAATACAACCCATAGAGCTCCAGACAGAAAGAAATGATCAATATTAGAGCAGAAATTAATGAATTTGGAACTAAGAAAACAATTTAAAAATCAATAAAATGAAGAGCTGGTTATTTGAGAAAGTAAAAAACATTGATAAACCTCTGACCAAATTGATCAAGCAAAAAAGAAAAAGAGAGAGAGAGAGAGAGAGAGAGAGAGAGAAAACAAGAGAAGTCTCAAATTAACAAAATCAGAAATGAAAAACAAGAGATCAAAACAGACATCAATGAAATTGTAAGAATCATCAGGACATAATTCCAGAGCCTCTACTTCACAAAATTAAAAAACCTGGAAGAAATGGATGAACTATTGGACACATACCACCTACCAAAACTGAACACTAAGCAGATTAGTCTCCAAAACAAACCTATCATATCCATGAAGATTGAAAAGCCAAAAAGAACAGTCCAGGACAGGATAGCTTCTCAACTGAGTTCTATCAACCTTTCAATGAAAACTAAAACCAATTTTTCTCAAACTGTTCGGCAGAATGGGAGACCAGGGATTCTTCCCTGACTCCTTTTATGAAGCCAGCATCACCCTAATACCAAAACCAAACAGAGATGCAACAAGGAAACAAAATTATAGGCTTATATCTCTAATGAAATTAGATGCAAAGATCCTGAACAAAATACTTGCAAACTGAATTCAACAACACATCAAAAGCATTATGGACCTTGACCAAGTAGGTGTCTTCACAGGGTTGCAGGCATGATTTACATATGGAAATCAGTCAACTTAATATATCACATAAATAAACTGAACCATAGGAACCACATGATCATCTCAGTTGATGAAGAAAAGGCCTATGACAAAATACAGCAAAACTTCATGCTCAAAACACTTGAAAGAATAGGCATGGAGATTTTATATCTCAACACAAGAAAGGGAATATAATGCTTGTTAGGAGCAATAATTAAAAGTAAAAACAGGATGTTAGAAGCAATAGTTAGAAGTAAAATGGGAACTGTTAGAAATAATCATTAGAAGTACAAATGGGGCACTCACTCAGAAGTGACACGGTTAGCACGGCAACCAGTGGCCAAGACCAGAGAATGACTACTGAGCAGCACTCACTCACTCAGCAATTGTGAGATCACGTGGAAGCCAGGAGTCAAGACCAGAGACTGATCAGGGGCCCTCTATGAGCTGATATACAGATGAGTTCACCCTGAGGTGGCCATCAGCAGCCAGAATGATGAAGGAAAAAAATGGGTATAAGAATCCCAGCAACAATATGGTGGCATAGGTACCACACCAAAGCAGCCTAGGGGGAAAAACAAACAAACAAACAAACAAACAAACAAACAAAAAACAAACAAAAAAAATGAGCAAAATACACACTTTTACTGAAAAGTGAGTTGTATAGGAAACTGAAACAGCAGCGGAGAAGTTGGAGAGATCAAAAGCATCCAGAGCCTGCTTGGGCTGGCAGAAGCTGCTCTGATGGGGTGGGTCCACACACAAAACCTCAGGCAGTGATGCACCAGCCAGCCACCAGGCTCAGCTTGAGCCACAGGACAAGCCAGGCAAGGGGATTTTCCACTCACACCAGAGCTCTCCGCAAACATAAGAAATGTGAAGGGAGAATGGCAGTGAACAACAGAGGAGCAGATCACAAGGTAGGAGAACACATGGAACAGCAGGCAAACTAGAGAAGCATCAACTCCCTCCCCCACCCCCAACACCAGTGCCCAGCCCTCTGGAACAGAGCAGCCGTCCACGGACCCTGCCACGCCAACTTGAACTGACAGAGCACCAAACAGGGACCGAATTATGAACGTAACTGAGACCAAAATCATCCCAAAAGGTAACTGGTATTACAATAGGTCAGTATCCACCTAATAAACCTGGTATATACACCTGAAGGATAAATTATATGTTAAATCACATGGATGGTCAAATTTGCCATTCATAAAAAAGCTGTATTTTGGGCTTGTTATTTGTTGCTTCTTGAATTATAGTGGCTTTCTTTACTCTTTTGTTATACATTAGGGAAGGGTCTCACCTGGTCACAAGCTGACTTGGAACCATCTACAGACCAGAAATCGTAACCACCTTGTTGTCAGGATTAAGGGAGTGGGTGAGGCACCACACAGCCTAAGGGGCAGACAGAGGATCTGGTTGTCATAATACCAACTCTTGGATAAATACTCTGTGCTGTTTTTCATTGAAAGTGTACATTGTTTAGTTAAAATTTAGAATCTGCATGTATTTTGTTCCACTTAGCCTACTTAAATACTCTCATAGCAGGCACACTCAACACCTACAGTCACTTTTGTAGATACTCTGTGAGTCTTCAGAGCCACACCTAGGGCCTTAAGCTCCTACCCCAAAGATATATAATATCAGATTGTTTGATACATCTCTTAATACCCAGCTAACTGGAAAATCCATTCATTAAATAATCCAAGATGCAAAAATATATACATTGTAACACAAGAAACACCAAAAACCAAGACAATATAAATACACCAAAAAGTATTAACATATCAGAAATGACCTCCAGTGAGGAGTTAGCGGAAATGTCTGAGAAAGATTTCAAAAGAATGATTATAAATATGTACAAAGAACTTAAAGAAGAAATCAAAGGAAGCAAAGAAGACACAGGACAGCAATTTAATGAAATAAAGAGGTCAATACTAGACATAAATAAGGAAATAAAAATAATAAAGAAAAACCAGTTAGAATTATTAGCAATAAAGAACACAATTAATGAAATAAAAAACTCTGTAGAAAATCTCACCAGTAGAATGGATGAAGGAGAGGACAGAATATTTAAGCTAGAAGACCAGGTGCTAGATCTAAAATAGTCCAACAAAGAGAAAGACAAACTAATAGAAATGTAAGAGTGGGAATTTCAAGATATTTGGGACACTATGTAAAGATCAAACACAAGAATTCAGGGCATAGCAGAAGGAGAAGAATTTCACTCCAAAGGCATAGTTGGCATCTTCAACAAAATCATAGAAGAAAACTTCCCCCAAATTGGGAAAGAGGTGCCAAAGCAGATACAGGAATCCTTTAGAACACCAGCCAGACAAACATGGAAAGAACCTCTCCTAATCATACTATAATCAAACTACCAAACATACAAACCAAAGAAAAAATATTGAAAGCAGTCAGAGAGAAAAATCAAGTTACCTACAAAGGCAAGCCTATCAGGATTATAACATGTTACTCAACACAAACTTTAAAAGCCAGGAGAGTGTGGAGTGATGTATTCCAAGTTCTGAAAGATAACAACTGTCAACCAAGGTTACTTTACCCAGCAAAGCTACCCATTCAAATAGACGGAAAAATAAGGAGAAATAAAGACATTCCACGACAAAAGCAAGCTAAAGAGTTATTTGTAGACAAAACCAGCTCTACAGAAAATACTTGAAAGAATCCTCCATGCTGAAGAAAAAGACAAGCACAGATATAAGGAACCTGTAAAAAACAAACAATACTTAAATACTAGTTAACACAAGAGAGCAAAGGTAAAACCGGAAGAAATAGAAAAAAATGGCCAAAATGAATACACACCTTCCAATAATATCTCTTAATATCAATGGCCTCAATGCCCCAACCAAAAGACATAGGTTTGCATACTGGGTTAAAAAGCAGGATCCTTCAATTTGTTTCCTCCAAGAAACACGCCTTTCTACCAAGGATGGACACTACCTTAGGGTAAAAGGTTGGAAAACAGTGTTTGAAGTAAATGGACCTAGAAAACAAGCAGGAGTTGCTATCCTAATATCTGACAAGGTAGACTTCAGTCCAACAGTACTTAAGAAAAATAAGGAAGGCCACTTTATATTGATCAAAGCACCCTCCAACAGGAGGGCATTACAATCCGAAACATATATGCACCTAACATGGGTGCTCCCAAATTCATCAAACTCTATTAGAACCAAGGTCACAGATTAACACCAAACACAGTGGTAGTGGGTGACTTCAACACCCCACTCTCATCTATTGACAGGTAATCACAGGAAAAAGTAAACAAAGGGGCATCCAAACTTAGTGAGGTAATAGAAGGAATGGACCTAACAGGTATATACAGGACATTTCATCCAAAAGCTGCAGAATATACATTCTTTTCAGCAGCACATGGAACATTCTCTAAAATATACCATATATTAGAACACAAAGAAAATCTTAACAAATACAGGAAAATTGATATAATTCTTTGCATTCTATCTGACCACAATGGGATCAAACTACAAATCAATAGCAAGAAAGTTTATAGAGCACACAGAAAATCATGGAAATTAAACAACATATTATTAAATGATGAATGGGTCAATGAAGAAATCAAGAGAGAAATCAAAAAATTCATACAGTCAAATGATAATGAGAACACAACATACCAAAATCTCAGGGACATAATGAAGGCAGTCCTAAGAGGTAAATTTATAGCTTTAAGTGCCTATATTAAGAAATTAGAAAGGTTGCAAGTAAATGACCTGATGCTTCACCTTAAAGCCTTGGGAAAACCAGAACAAGACAAACCTAAATTCAGCAGACAGAAAGAAATAATAAAGATTAGGGCATAAATTAACGAAATAGAAACTAAGAAAACAATCCAATGAATGAAACAAAGAGTTGATTCTTTGAAAAGATAAACAACATTGATAACCCCTTAGCAAATCTGACCAAAAGAAAGAGAGAAGAGACACAAATTAATAAAATTAGAGATGAAAGAGGTAATATCACAACAGATGCCAGAGAAATTCAAAAAATCATAGGGACATACTATAAAAGAATATAATCCAAAAAGTATGAAAATGTTAAAGAAATCAATGATTTCCTTGATTTATATGACCTACCTAAATTAAATCAAGATGAGATTAATCACTTAAATAGACCTATAACAAGCATGGAGATCCAAGCAGTTGTCAAAAATCTCTCAGCTTAAAAAAGTCCAGGCCCAGATGGATTCACTGCTGAATTTTACCAGACCTTCAGGGAAGAACTAACACCATTGCTTCTTAAGCTTTTCCATAAAATAGAAAAAAACAAAGTAATTCTACCAAACTCCTTCTATGAAGCCAGCATCACCCTGATACCAAAACCAGGCAAAGATAGAACAGAAAAAGAAAATTACAGACCAATCTCCCTCATGAACCTAGATGCAAAATTTCTCAACAAAATATTGGCAAACAGAATACAAGAATATATCAGAAAAATCACTCACCTTGACCTAGTAGGCTTTATCCTGGGGATACACGGATGGATCAATATACGCAAATTGATAAATGTAAAACATTATATAAATGGATTGAAGGACAAAAATCACATGATCATCTCATAAGACACAGAGAGAACATTTGACAAAATCCCACATCCCTTCATGATAAAAGTCCTACAGAGACTGGGAATAAAAGGAACATATCTCAATATAATAAAGGCTATTTATGACTAGCCTACAGCCAACATATTATTAAATGGGGAAAAACTGGAAGCTTTTCCACTAAAATCAGGAACAAGACAAGGGTGTCTACTGGCCCCGTTTTTATTTAATATAGTAATATAAGTTTTAGCCATAGCAATAAGGCAAGAGATGCACATAAAAGGGATATAAATTGGAAAGGAAGAGATCCAGTTATCATTATTTGCAGATGACATGATCCTATATATAAAGGACCCTAAAGACTCTACCAGCAAACTGTTAGAACTGATAAGAAACCTACAGCCATGTAGCAGGATACAAAATAAATATACAGAAATCAGGAGCCTTCCTATATGCTAACAACAAACACACAGAGGATGAAATCAGAGAATCACTCCCATTCAAAATTACATCAAAGAAAATAAAGTACCTTGGAATAAACCTAACCAAGGAAGTAAAGGATCTCTACAATGAAAACTTTAAAACAGTCAGGTGAGAAATTGCAGAAGATAATATGAAGTGGAAAGACATCCCTTGTTCCTGGATTGGAAGAGTCAATACTGTGAAAATGGCAATCTTACCAAAAGCAATCTACACATTTAATGCAATCCCCATCAAAATTCCAAAGGCATTCTTCATGGAAATAGAAAAAACAATCATAAAATTCATTTGGAATCACAAAAACCTCGAATACCTAAAATAATACTGAGCAACAAAAATACGGCTGGTGGTATCAACATACCTGATTTTAACATATACTACAGAGCCATAGTAACAAAAACAGCATGGTACTGGCACAAAAGCAGACAAATGGAACAGAATAGAGGACCCGGATGTAAGTCCAGGTTGCTATAGCCACCTGATATTCAATAAAAATGCCAAAAATGCTCATTGCCAAAAAGACAGTCTCTTCAGCAAATGGTGTTGGGAAAACTGGATATGTATCTGTAGAAGGATGAAAATAGATTCTTCGCTCTCTCCATGCACAAGTATTAATTCCAAATGGATTAAAGACCTTAACATCAGACCGGATCCTCTAAAACTGCTGGAGGAAAAGTTGGGGAAACCCTTCAACATATTGGTCTTGGCAAAGACTTTCTGAGTGCAACCCCAATTGCTCAGGCAATAAAACCACAGATTAACCACTGGGACCTCATGAAATTACAAAGATTTTGTACAGCAAAGGACACTGTGAATAAAGCAAAGAGGCAACCTGCAGAATGGGGAAAAAAAATTCTTCGCCAGCTATACATCTGATAGAGGATTAATATCTAGGATATACAAAGAACTCAAAATGTTAAATAATAATAAATCAAACAAGCCAATTTAAAAATGGGCTATGGAGCTAAATAGAGAGTTTTCTAAAGAAGAAATATGGATGGTGTATAAGCATCTACAAAAATGTTCTACATCCCAAGTCATCAGGGAAACGCAGATTAAAACTACATTCAGATTCCATCTCAATCCTGTCAGAATGGCTACCATCATGAAAACAAATGATCATAAATGCTGGTGAGGATGTGGAAAAAGAGGAACCCTTCTACACTGTTGGTGGGAATGCAATCTGGTCGATCCATTGTGGAAATCAGTGTGGAGGTTCCTAAAACAGCTAAAGTTTGATCTACCATATGAGCCAGCTATAGCACTCCTAGGCATATATCCTAAGGACTCATCTCATTTCCTTAGAAGTATGTGCTGAACCATGTTTATTGCTGCTCAATTCATAATAGCTGGAAAATGGAACCAGCCTAGATGTCCCTCAACTGATCAGTGGATAATGAAGATATGGCACATTTATACAATGGAGTTCTACTCAGCGGTAAAGAAAAATGAAGTGATGAAATTTGCAGAAAAATGGATGGATCTGGAAAGGATTATAGTAAGTGAGGTAACCCAGGCCCAGAAAGCCAAGTGCTGCATGTTCTCTCTCATATGTGGATCCTAGCTACAGATGAATGGGCTTCTGTGTGAGAAGGAAAAAACTCTGTAGCCGAGGCCAGTAAGCTAAAAAAGAGATACAAAGGGAAGAGAAGGGAAGGGAGTAGGGTACTTAATAGATTGGCATTGTATATACGTGTGTAGAAGAATAGATTAACGGGTGTGAAAAGGCCCAAAGTGAGGTCAGGGGAGGTGATTGAGTAAAGGAAAGGTGGAGGAAGGGCTAATCAAAATCTAACAGGATATAAATAAATCATCTGGAATCCTCTGGTTTTGGACAATGGAACACTCAGGAGCTGTAGATTGTTGCTAGAAAATTTTCAGTGAGATGGATGGGATACCTTCCAGTGATTTGTTGGCCAGGGAGTCCCTGATGCCTCTGGAACATTATAGGCCATTGCCGAGGCCCTTGATTTCCCACCAGGAATTGATGGTAAGACCCTATTGCTGAAGACTCCACATACTTGGGCTGCAAGGCCTCTGTGAAATCCTGCTGGAGCTGAGCTGATAACCTCCTCCATGTAGACCAGCCGACAGAAAGCTGGAAGAAGCCATTCTACATGCAGTTCAATGGGAGAAAGAGACACTACCAGTGAAGGTAGTCCACAGTGGACACTGCAAGCCTTATAATTGGCCAGCCAGGTCACATGAGCCAACGGGTGCAATAGTGGCACCTCTGTCATGGTGGAAACCAACTGCCCTCCAACTGGACTGGAGGCCTGCTACATGGGAGAGAATACATCCCTTATACTGAAAACTTAAAACAGGGGCAGTCATGAACCCTAGGGGTGTAACACCTGCTGATGTCTAGTTAAGTGTATATACTATGCTTATCAAACTGCCCAGTAAGCACTTCTCTTAATATTCATACCCTTATATTAATGCTACTCTCACTTTGGGTAGAGAATCTTGTCTTTTCAGATGGCAGTGACCTTGGGACAACTCAGAAGTTATCATGGTGCTGGAAAGAAGTGACTGGAGTACTGAGTAACATCTCGATCACACCTTCCAAGGCTCAGGGTCTAATGCGGAAGTGGTGGTGGACAGAATGTAAGAGCCAAAGAAAGGTTAGCACTCCTTACAACGTACTCCCTCCAGACACAAAATGGCCTCGATATCCATGACCTCATAGTGCCTGACACTACCTACACAAGACAATCATAAGAGGAGGGAAAGATCATGACATCAAAACAAAAGAGAGACTGATTGAAATGTGGAGGGTATATGATGGAGAATGGAATTTCAAAGGTGGAAAGGGGGGGAGGGAGGGTATTACCAGGGGATATTTTTTATAATCATGGAAAATGTTTTAAAAAATTGACAAAAAATAAAATGTAAAGCAAAAAAAAAAAAAAAAAAAAAAAGAATCCCAGTAGAAGTTCTGGAAATTGTCACTCAACTCAGAGAGGCAAACTCCACATCTCTCTCTCCCTGTGTTGACATCTGCTGCAAGGAGAAGCAGCAGCTGATGGGACCTCTTGGCACCCTGGTACATAGAGGAGTAAGGCCTTGACACAGCCATTGCCTCCTGCATACCAAGTGAGGTCACTTGTGAGTGCCCCAGGGGGTTAGATCCAGAAGGCTAGGGTAGTTGAGAGAATAAGGGAAAAGGGAATAGGCTTAATTAACATGTGTGAAGAGTGAATGAAGCCTGTAAACTGAATTAACATAATCTGCCTCTTGACTAATAAGTTTAGTGCTTTGACAAAGCTACAAAAGCCCAAAGAATACCTAATGGGGAAAAACTTAAGGAGTTCCAACTGAGGTCAACAACATGACAAGTGTACCTGCCCTCACCACTGCTCTTCAACATGGTACTAGAAGTCCTAGCCCAAGCAATAAGACAGGAGAAAGAAATAAAAGGAATTCAAATTGGAAAAGAAGAAGTCTAGTTGGCCCTATTAGCAGAAGACATGATCCTATATATAAGTGATCTGAAATTCTCCATCTCAAAACTTCTAAAGGTGATAAATTACTTCAGCAAAGTGGCAAGATACAAAATCAATGCACAAAAATCAGTAGCTTTTCTATGTGCAAAGGATAAATATACAGAAAAGGAAGTCAGTTAGTTTGTCCCATTTTCAATAGCAACAAAAAAATTAAATACCTTGGAATAACAGTAGCAAAGTTTGTGAAAGACCTATGTAATGAAAACGTTGAATAATTCAGGAAAAAAAAAAAACAAAGAAGAATGTGAGAAGATGGAAAGAACTCCCATGCTCCTGGATAGGTAGAATTAATATTGTGAAAATGGCAATTTTACCAAAAGCAATATACAGCTTTTACACAATACCAATAAAAGTACCAGCATCATTCTTCCAAGAGATTGAAAATATGATCTCAAAATTTATATGGAATGGCAGAAGGCCTCAGATATCCAAACATATCTCAGAAAAAAAAAAAAAAAAACACTTCTGGCAGTAGCAACATGCCCAATCTAAAGCTATATTATAAAGCCATAGTGACAAAACCTGCATGGTACTGAAATAAAAACAGAAACATAGACCAATGAAACAGAATTAAAGAACCAGGTGTTAGGTCAAGTAACTACAGCTGCTCAATCTTTGACAAAGGTGACAATAATGTAGACAGGAGGAAAGACCACATATTCAACAAATGATGTTGGACAAATTGGATGACTATATGTAGAAAAATTAAACCATAACCACCCATTTTACAATTACACATAACTCAAGTCCAAATGGATTAAAGACCTAAATATAAGACCTAAAACACTTCAACTACTGGAAGAAAAAAAGAGGAACTCTGTATAATATAGGACTTGTTAAAAACCACCTTATCCCAGTAAAGATAGCAAACATTAAAAAATCAAATGAAAACAAATGTTGGAGAGGCTGTGGAGAAATAAAAACACTCATTCATTGTTGATGGGACTGTAAGCTGGTACAACCACTACCAAAATCATTATGGAGACTCCTGAGAAAGATGAATATAGAGTTACCAACAGACCTTGTTATTCCCTTATTGTGCATTTACCCTAAAAGCTCCACATCTCAGTTCAAAGACATTTGCTCCACCACATTTATAGCTGCTCAATTCATAATAGCAAAACCTGGAATCAACCCAGGTGCCCATCATTGGTTTAATGGATAAGTAAGATGTGGTATATCTACATGATGGAATTCTATTTACCAGGAAGAAGAAAAAAAATGACACTTTGAAATTTGTAGAAAAATGTTGGAACTTAGAACAGATCATTGTAAGTGAGCTCACAAATCACAGAAAGACAACTATCACATGATCTCACTCATATGTAGTTCCTAATCTGGATAAGCCTGAGATGCTGGCATACCTGAATAGCATCTGGAGGCATGGACAATAGGGAGGGTAGGGCTTAGGGGAAGGGAAAGGATGGGAGGAGACAAAACTGTATCCAAATTGAACTGGTATCATAGAATCCTACATCCTGGAATTCATACTAAAAGGTGGAACCCTTAAGAGGGCCTTAGGGGGACAACCTAATCAAAGGGCCCTGGTGATGGTGAGATGAAACCTATCTTCAAATTTATCCTGTCTCTCTTTATTCCCTGTATTTTTCTTTTTTCTTTTCCCTTAGTGCTGGCCTGTAATTACCAGTACCAGGATATGGTCTACATCCACAATGAGCTGTTGATCAGAGAAACCAACTAGCACTCCCAAACAAACAAGGCAGACTTCTGTTAGAGCACTTGATTACCCACCTACTGCTGACAACACCATATGCTGTTGGCACCATCCATGGAGAGGTCCAGTTGTATCCAGAGGAGAGCTGGTCTCCAGACAATTAGCCCTTCTAGTGCTGGAAGGTGCTACATGAGCTAACAGTGGAAAATGGCCAATATCTGTCCAAGAAACTCAAAGTCTAAGAGACTCAGAAGCAAATAACCTGACATGATGTTCACACAAGTGCAATAGTGGAACACAGCCATGGTGGATAAATAACTGCTCTTGGATTGGCTAACAGAGTGCTCATTGGAAAGGAAGCCATATCTGGAACTGGGAAACAAGTCAGAATCATATCCAGATAATGATTTCACATTCCATTGCCAAGTTCCAACTAATCTTACACTATGAGATAGTCTACACCCTTTTAATTCTCTCTAAATTAATAATGGTTATCCCATTTAACTGGTGATGACTTCATTCTCTGTTGGAGAATCATTTTCTCTTTTTCAGACGGGAGCTGGACCTGAGGAGACAAGGGACCCAGTGCACTTGACCCAGGCCCCAGCTGAAACCACAGAAGAATTGGGGAAATGAGCAAGAGTGCTGCTTTCTTAGTGACTCTGATATCAGCACAAGGGTGATGGAGGTAAATACTCAGGACACTCAATACCTACCAAGCCAGAGATCCAGAGGCTCCTAAGAGATAATCACTGAAATAGACTTAAAATGCTTCCAGCATGGCTTAGGAAATTTTGCCAAAGAAGGGGCAGAAATATTGTTAGAACTACAAGTTGAGACATTTTACACAGTCATTCCCTACCCCTCCATAATGCATGACCAACAATTCCCATGGGGTTGACCTGCATCCCCAATGAGGAAGGCCTATTCAGAAAGGGGCTGGGAGGAGGAAAATGATGGTACCACCATTTGTTGTTTACATATTAAATATGTCCATATATAATAATAATAAAAAAGATCAGCATTTGCCAGGGGATTGGGATGGAGGGATGAATAAGCAAATCACAGGATGTTTAGGTAGATGAGACTATTCTGTGTAGTACTATAATTATGAATATATGTCATTATACATTTGTCCAGATCTTTAGAATATGTAACACCAAGTGAGAATCCCAATACAAAGTGTGGATTTCCACAGATTATGTACCTAGTTTTGGATTTGTCTGTGAACTTAACTTTTCCTCAAAAAGAGTAAAGCCTACACAGAAATATGCATTAATTTCTGAAACACATAAGTAATAAAAGAAATGTGTTGTAAGCCCCAACCTCTCTCTTACAGTATTCACTAGCAACATAGCAAGTTAGTATAAAATAAACATATTGTCATTTTATTTTCTTGTATTCTTGAGTTTCTCAATATACTTAATGTTGAGGTTGAAAATATCTGGCCTGTTTTGAAAAACAGTCATATAAAAATGTTAAAATATTTTAATAATTTTATTTGGACTATCAGGCTTAATTTAAATCCCACAAAAACCTACAGCTACTTGTTACCATCTCATGTCAGTATACATGCATTATAAAATTTTACTGATGATTTTAACTTTATAATGGAAAATCAAATTTTATTAAAGGTTAAGTTTTCAAATAAAATGCAGGTACATAGTAAACAACTCCACTTAAGTAACTATTATATATTTGGTGTGTAAACAAGTTTGTCTTTAATAAATCATATGTTATAGTTAATTATTACTCAAATGATAATTTATGATTTATGAATTGATTTGTATAGCAGCAAAATAATTAATTGTGCATGATATGAGTTTAGTATAATTTTACTGTGAGTAGGCATCTCCAGAACAACAACAACAACAACAAAACTACTATGTATAGTCATGTACCACAAATATAGACCACCCTAACTTACAGACTGCATACAGAATACTGGCCTGATAAAGCTCTCATGAAACTGAAATAGTCCTGACATGTACTGACCTCTTCCCTGCATTAACTTCATCATCAAATGATTGAAATTCATTACTCAAATGTTTGTGGGAATGTGATATAAACAAAGCAAAGGCATTGTCAATTATATTAATGCACATGTGTTTTCACATAGTACATAAGTGACTATTCCACTGGCTTATATGTTTTAATTGTTATCTTAAGAGTATATTCTTTTTTTCAACAACCATGTTCTGTGTTACACCATCAATAGTCTCAGACACCTGCTGTTTACTCTACACCTTGATTGTGTCATTTCCTGATATTTCTGGTTTATTTTCAGGTTGATTTGTCTATTGTGGCCCATAAGTAAACAATGTATTCAGGACACATTGCAAGTAATGAATCAAATTGCATGGTTTACCTAAAAATAAAATGAATTAAAGACTATAAAGGTGGCTGTTACAGTCAGGTTTGCATTGCTGGTAGAAATCACCCGACCAAGAGCAGCTTGTGGGAAAAAGAGGTTTATTTTGGCTTACAGGCTCAATGGGGAAGCTCCATGATGGTAGGGGAAATGATGGCATGAGCAGAGGGTAGACATCACCCCCTGGCCAACATCAGATGAACAGTAGCAAAAGGAGAGTATGGGGAAACTGGCTATAACACCCATAATCCTGCCCCCAACAATACACTGCCTCCAGGAGATGTTAATTTCCAAATCTCCATCAGCTGGGAACCTAGCATTCAGAACACCAAAGTTTATGGGGGACACCTGAATCAAACCACCATTATGGCATATCTGTGATGTTGCTACTCACAAGCTGGGCAAATCCCATATAGCCACAGCTGCATGCTTGAAGACCAGGAACAATGAGATAAAATTTATCATAAGCTATACATCACTGAAAGCAATAAATATCACAAAACTATTTCAGACATGGAGAAACTTGTCTAACATAGATTTGAGACCATCTCTACCATGCTGCTCACAGCAAAAATAAAATACTGTTTACATTTGTGTAAATGTCTGGAATTGCTATGATATTGAAATTTCTGCTCTCTTCAGGGCTTACATATTCACTACCTAATGTGTAGTGAGTAATAAGTCTGTGTGCATTGTGACGTAAGTAGTGTGTGTATGCACTGTGAGGTGAGTAGTAAGTGTTTACCCTGTGAGGAGAGTAGTTAGGCTACAGTTTGAAGTGAGGAAGCTGCACACTATGAAGTGATTATGCACTGTGAGGTGAGTAGTAGGCATGTGAGCACTGTGAAGGCATTGCAAAAAATGTTTGCAAATATTAGGTAAGTTGTTTCTGGAGGAAAATCATTTGCCAAAACAAATCTTCGATATGAATGATGCCTCTGTATTCCAGAAATGCACATCATAAAATAAGTTCATTTTGTTGCAGGGAACAAGTTAATGCCAGTTTTCAGGCTTTTAAGGTAAGAATAAGTTTTCCTGGTGCAAGTTTAAAACCTCTTTTGATCTAGCACAGTGAAAACCTGAGAGCCTTCAAACACATCAATTAGTATACACTTTCAGTATTCTACAGGAACAATGAGAACTCATCTTCTAAGATTTCCTCCTGAATTACTACTATGTCAACAAAATGTGGAGATGCAGCTTGGATAATATCATTCCTTAAAAGGTTGTATAGAGTCTTGATGATCCCATATATCTTCCTCCTACTGTTAATTTTTCCAAAATAAAAAATAGTAGCTCTCTCCAATACATAGTCTTTTGATGCAATCAATACAGTCATAGCCACTTTTGAAGCCTGCTGTTGGAGGAGGACTTTGTCTATTCATTGTCACAGCTGAGGGAAAAGGCACTAGCACCCTTATGGAAAGAATGACGTGACCCTCTGTTAAAACTGGCAAACCCTGTGGCCTGAGATCAGAGAACATGCGTAGCTTGGGGATCCTCAACTTGGTCTGCCATGGCTTTTGAGTGAGAGAAAGATAAAATAGGCAATTGTGAAGAACAGGAGGATCAGGCATGAGCTTCACAGGGTGCAAGTGGCAGAGTTATCTGGAAAATCTGGAAAATGCATAAGGAAAGAAAGCTCTGTGCCTTGGTAGAAAGAAACATATCTCATAAATTAAGACTTTCCCTGTACTTGGATACTTCTAAGTCTGAGGCCAGGGGATAGTTCACATTCTGGACCGATGTACCTACCTTCACTACTGTAGAGCCTGAGAACTTTGCATTCCAGGAGTGTATGTCATCTCCACAACAGTGTCTAGCAGAGTTATTAGTCTTTAGAAGACCTTGAAAGTATGAAGGCAGGTCCTTGCCTTTATTGATCTCAGGGCTGTTGGTACTTTCCACATTCCCAATGCACTTGGTAAATCCGCTACTATAGGAATATAGTCTGAAGTGATGAGGATGTGAGAGAATCTAAAAAGTTCACGGAATGCAAAGTGTGCCAAATAGAGGTCACTATTACTCAAAGAAAAATGGTCACCCTGAAGAAAACTCTGGAGGATACCAGACAGTTGTTCAATATAGATTCAGAAACAGTAAAAACCAAAGGCTATACAGAAGTCCACAAATTTGGACTTCTTTCCTTCCCATGCATATAACGAGCAGATTCTACATTTTGAGTGCCCAGAAAGAAGCTACTGATCCTTTGCATGGAACAAAAGAACATTTGTGGATAAGAAAGTGCTGCAGGTTTTGAGAGTAACAGAGCTTTTCTCAGATGTACTTGGGCTTAACTCAGGGGCTACAGTACCAGACCATTAGAACTCCACCAGCCAGTACCTCTCTCAGGTCCACTGTATTGCAATCCACAAAGAATTGACAAGTGTAGACAAAGTAGAAGGTCAAGTTAAGCAAAATTATATTCTTAGGAAGAAAAGCAGAAAGTTCCCAAGCTAGGAGTTACCTTGAGCAGGTAACCTACTTTGTGACTTGGATCAGAGGTACTTATAACCTCAGGGATGTAAATTATACAGTTCAAGGTGGATTAGATTGGTTATTTTGAGAATATATGAGGGTTCCACCTTCAGGGATGGAATTAAGCATCAAATTAAGGTGAAATAGATTAGATATTTTGAATGTATAAGGAGTTTTTGGTAACAGTGGAGTGAACTCACAAGGGCTGATGGTCAACAGACATCATGATGCATCAGGGACTTTTAGAATTCAGATCCTAGATTCTATTCTGTGGATTTGTTACAGTCCTTTGGGGCCTGTAACCTCAACTAACTTCTTACAAAAGTATTTGAGGTCTGTAATCTGATTAGCTAAGTAAAAAGTGGGGACTAAATTACTCCTAGCTCCTAACATAAGGTATATGTTGATGCTGGTTGGTTGATTCTAGTATTGCTGGGTAAAATAAGAAGGGAAAAGAGTAAGCTCAGCACAGAAATTTCCCAGCTGCAAAGGAAGTAAGGATCTGAAGGATTCTAGGTGTGTGCTGAGAGAGACTCTTCTCTACTAGAGCCACTAAAAGCCAAACCCAAGCCCTCATAATATGATAGGCTTATTTACATTGCAAGTTTGAATCCTAGCCTTGAAGGGTGTTGGCAGCTAAACTGAGGACCCTGAATAGAAAAAAGAAGGATCTTCTAACATGGTAAGTAGATTTGTGCAAGGAACTTGATGGGACTGAGAACATTTTCCTTCTGATTTTGAATTTAATTTGCCTTAGTAAGTAACACTCCCATCCTTAGCAATTGGTACAGTCCCAAGCCCACCACCTTCAGTATTGTCTTTTCCACACTTTCCTAAGGGATTTAAACCAGAATTGTCTATGGAGCAAGCAGTTCCCTTCCTAGAAGGAGATGCCAAGCAAGTCAAATCTCATACCTTTCAAAACTGACACTCAACACTCATCTTTACACCTGGACCTGTAACATGACACAAATGTGAGAACAACCCTATGCATAAGGCACCTGATGTTATCAAGGAGGAAGTATGCTGCATGTCTACAGAATTTGAGTTTTTTAATTCTTAGGAAGTATGGAGAAGTTAGTAAGGAATTTTAAATACATGAAATACAGGAAGAACGATTATAACCCAGGAAAAGCTGAATTTGTCATAGTGCCATTGAACAGAGAGTCTGGGTTTTATGGTGAAGCTCACAATAATATTGGTGTTTAATGAGGAGACAAAAAAAAATCATCGAGAGATGGGGAGGGGATATGATGGAAAATGGAATTTCAAAGAGGAAAGGGGGGAGGGTAATACCATGGGATATTTTTTATAATCATGGAAAATATTAATAAAAATTGAGAAAATTAAAAAAATCATCGAACTACTGAGAACAAGTGATGATTTAGTGATACATGAGTCATCTTTATAAGAGCCAAGCTTTAGAAACATTTCAGATGAGGGGTTGGAAAGACGGTAAGAGCCAGAGGATGGGGAGTACTGTTGGACACTATCTTATGAACATGCAGTGGCTGTAACTTCCTGACCTTACAGCAGCTATCATTACTCCAACAAAGCCTACACATGATTGAGCTCATGAACATTTTGACATGGATGATGGAGGAGGGAAAAAAAAGTCATCAATGTAGAGACAATAGAAGGGCTAGTTGGATAAAAAGGAGTTCAGTAGAAAGGGAAAGAGTAAGAGAAGTGATTTAGAGGGGATGATGATGAAATTAAATTACAGTTAAATATAACAATTTTCAATAAGATGTTTTAAGAATGTTGCTGACAGGTGATTTGATTGGTTAGCTCATGTATGGGTCAAAATATGGCTTATTGTGAATGAGCTGGAGATGCTGATATCCCTTGACTTTGTGCAGACAGCTTTAGGTTTGCTGAGATGAACTTCCAGACCAGACACAGTTATGGAGGAAGGGATTTATTGAAGCTGACAGATCCAGGGGAAGTTCCGTAATGGCAGGAGGAGCTGGCCTGCTTTCACACAACCAAACACAGTAAGAGAAACCCCAAGCCAAAAGCCACATAGCACACTTCAGGAACTCCAGGTGGAGCTATGCACACTTTGCCTATCTTTAGATTGAAATCTCAAACCCACCCACACACCTTAAGATTCTCCCAGTGATACCACCTCTAGCCAGGTGGCTGCAGATGCACACTACAAACTAATAAAACACTTAGTATATTGGGGGCCATCTATTCAAACTATCACAGTTTGCCATGTAATATCTAACCTTTGACAATGGAAAGCTACAAAAGGTGTGCTCTTTCCTAAGAAATAAATATGTGAGAGAAGTATCAGGATACTTGAACCTCTGTCATTGCTCTTCTCTGTATTCCTAACCTTACATTAGGAGTTATAACAGCTGGGACATCATAAGTAGCAAGAGCCAAGTGGCACTGACTCACTGAAGGAAAGATGAATATGCTTAACATAATGGACAGCACAGGCAAAATAAATAATCACAATGGCCTGACTTATACAGACTTCTGGCTCAGGCTAAAACGGTATGTTGTTCCCAGCACTGAGATAGATATAAAACTTCCTAAGTTATTGCTTGAAGTGTATAAGCAGAAACATTCCAGAGCAAATGAATGAAATCATAGCAATGCAGGCATGAGTTCAAGGCCAGCCTGGGCTACATAGTGAGTTCCATCTTGTCCTGGAATATTGTGAGACCTTATCTTAAAAGTAAACAAACAACATAATAAAAGTTCCATAGCAATATAGGATTATAGTCCCTCAAACAATTTCCACATTGAGCCAGTTTATAGACACAGAACTCCTTGCATGAAGGGAGGAAAAGAGGAGAAGTCCCATGAGGAAAAGACCTTACTAGAATACCAAAAATGTTACTATTCCTCTTTCTCTAATCCTTCTTCAAAGAGACTTACAGCCTTTTACCAGGGTAGCTATATATTGAGGAAAGAAAATAGGCAGAAGTTGATCAGTCTGCTAGACAGTGGCTCTTACTTGAATTGACTCCAGGGGATCCCAAACAGCATCACAACCTGGCCCTCTACTTAAATTAGGACACAATAGAAGTCAAGTGATCAATGGAGTTTTATGCAAAGTCAAACTCTGATCTGTTGGGTTGCTGAAATCAATCTGTCTTTACTTACAAGTGCCAGAATTCAAATTGGGATAGATTTATTTAGAAATTTGGAGATTCTCCACTTTTGTTTCCTGACCTGAGGAGTGATGGTTGGTAATGTGAAATAATGTAATATTGTAATAGTTGGTAAGGTGAAATATAAGCTACCAGAGGTAGCTGCCTCTCTGGAAAAGCAGTGAGCTGCGCACATCCCTGCAAAGGTTATGCATATTATTGTCACCACCAAGGACTTGAAAGATGCAGAGGTGATAGTTCCCACCATATCTTCCTTTAACTTTCCTAATTGGCCTGTGCAGAAGATTAATGGATCATGGAAAATGATGATTATTGCAAGTATAATCAAGTTGTAATTCCAATTTAAGATATTATACAGCATGTGATCTATTTGCTTGTGAATATTAACATATTTCCTGGTGTGTTCAATGCAAATATTGATTTTTCAAATAATTCTTTTACCATACATGTCCATGGAACCAGAGAAAGTAGGTTGCTTTGAGCTGGCAAAGCTGGCAGTCAACATTTACTGTTCTTACTCAAGGTTCTATTAACTAACTAGTCCTGTAACATAATTATATCTCGGGGATCTTGATCACCTGTTACTTTCACAGTATATTACACTGATCCATTATATTGAAGACAATATGTTGATTTGACAAAGTGAGCAAGAGATAGAAACCAAGAACTTGGCCATTGTTGGAAAGCATATAAGTATGAAAGCATACCAGTAGCAGATACCAAGTCATGGCACCATGCTCAGGGTGACAAGCCAGTAAACTGATAGTGGGATAATTACATTGGACAACTTTCATTGTAGAAAGGGCAACACATTGTCCTTATAGTAATAGACACTAATTATGGGTATGGATATGCCTTTCCTGTACGTAGTGCATCTACCAAAGCTACTATCCATGGTCTTACAGAATGCTCTACCCATCATCATTGTGCTCCTTATGGCATTGCTTCTGACCCGGAAACTTACTCCATAGACTAAGAAGTCCAGAGCTGAGTACATGACCATGGAATTAACTAGTCTTATGATCTTCTTCATGTTGTTGATCAGTTGGCTTGACAGGTAATAGGACTTTATAAAGATGCAGTTACAGTAACAAGTCTGATGAAATATTCTGAGGGACTGAAGCCAGTTCTTCAGAAATCATCATATGCTGGGAATTTTCACTAAATGTAGGATTCTATTTTTCCACAGCCAGGATTCAGGGAAACAAGAAACAGGGGATGAAAATGGAAATGTCATCACTCACCATCATCTCTCATGAGCTAATGGCAAATTTTTTCTAGCTGTTCCTCCTACTTTGTGCTTTTCTGGTCTTGAAATTTTGGTTACATATAAGTGAGCCCTTCTTCCATGAGTCACTCACACATTCCATTAAACTGAAAGTTAAGATTTCTTCATGGCCACAGTGGGCTTCTCATGTCCTTGATTCAATACAATATGAAAGATGACATGCCATATTATTACCAGGGGAGGTAAATCAAGGCTTCCAGTGGTAATTTGGATTACTCTGCAGTGGAGGTAAGGAAGAGAATGTGTGAAGTTTGGAAGATCCTCAAGAATCTCTTGGTTTTAGCATACTTTACGGTTAAGGTCAATGAGCCTTAATTCAGGCAAGCCTAATTCAGGCAACATGATAAATGGCCTACATCCTTGAGAAATGGAGGCATAGTTCACCCTTTCCAAGTACCTGCTAGGTGCTTGATGAGTTGGAGAAAACACAGAATGGATTGTAGAAGTCTGGTTATTAATAGATGCTATGGACATGTGACAAGTTACAACATCAAAGATAGTAATTATATGAGTATTTCTGTCATATTTTGTTAAGAATGTGTTAGATTTGTATGCATTATACAGATGTTTATATTTTCATTCCTCTCCTATTCCTTTGTAGAAATAATTGTCTTAATCACAAGAACACAGAAAAGATAAAATTTCATGAGGGATATGGATGAACAGTGGCTTGTTAGGAATGAATCAATCATATTGAACGTAGTAATGCAGTAAATCCCTCACACTAATATGAAAGAAAAAATACCAAACAACCAGAGAAGCAACTAACAAAGCTAAGTGAGGTCAGGGGAAAAGACTGTTTAAAATAAAGTTATATCATAGAGCTACTGTAACAAAAACAGCATGGTGCAGACACACACAAAAAAAAACACATTTCTGGAAGAATATAATAAAATAGAGGATCTAGAAATAAACCTACCCCATAACAGGTGCCTAGTTTTTAACAAAATTGTTACCAGTATACATTTGAAAAAAATATATCCTCTTCAGCAAATGGTGGAAGTGCATCTAGTTTTCCACATGTACAACAATGAAATTAGATCTGTATATCTTTTCCTGCCCTAAGTATATTTAAAGTGAATCAAATACATCCATTTAAGGTCTGAAACTGAAAAAGAAAACTTAGTCAAAACACTGAGATATATGCACAGGCAAGGATTTTCTGGATAGGGTTCTAGTAGTGTAAAATATAACCATAAAAAGTACACAAATGAAAGTAAATTTAATAAAAGAACATTTGAACAACAAACAATCATCAAAATGAAGATACAATCTATAGAATTTGATAAAGCATATACCCAACAAACAAAGGATTACTATCTGGGATATATAAAGAACTGCAAACCATAACTAATAAAAAATTTCTCCCTGCACCCCAATTACTGGAGCCCCTGCTCTAAAGGGTGCAGTCTCAGGAGTGAGTAGGCAAAATCTATCTTCCCTCAAGTTCCCTTGTCCCAGTAGGTTCCCCTACTGGGCAGCTGCATCAGGCCTTCCTGGACCCTGTGAGATTGCTGCGGAACCTGGCCCCTTGTTCTACCTTCCTGATTGAGGGGCCCCAATTCCTGGATTCCCTGCTCCAGAAGGTGCATGAAATAAGTGAGTAGGTCAGAGTTTCTGGTTGTTTCCCCACCTCCCAGTTCTTTGGTTCCAGTACCCCTGCTGCTTCCTTGGGGAATCCTGATTCCTGTGTGTGCTGCAGAAACAGACCTTTTGCTCTGGTTTTCTGATTAGCTCCTGGGTACACAAATCCCCATTCCCCTGAGTCAGAGAATTCATGGGCCATTGTAGGAGCTGGCCTCTTGCCCCTGGCTCATCCAGCTTGCTGGTGCCTGGTTCCCCAACCCCTGATCCTCATGTGCTGAAGAGTATGAGCAAGTGGAGTGAGTAGGCCAGAATTCTCAGTTCCCCAGGTACCTTTGATGTACCTGTAATCTCCACAATCTGTGCATCTGTGATTATAATCTTATCATACACCAGTGCACCAATCCAGTTCACATGTAAAACAGAACACCCTCAAAAGACTCTACAAGGACAAATACTTGCTTCTCACACAATAAAATAAAACATTTCCCCAAGATGGGTAGATCACATTGCAAAAAGCCAACTAAAGTCAGAAAACTGAGAGATCTCCACAAAGAATGCATAGTCCCACAATGGAAGTCTCCAATGAAACCATAGACAAATGAACAGAAATTCAATCCCAAAACAAAAACAAATGTGACCCTGATCAAAAAAAAATTCTGAACTGGAAGGAAAACATCAAGAAACCAACAACCATATCAATGAAATTGAGCCGAATCATTTCTTAGAGCATTCAGATTTTGACAATAGGCTTAACTTAATTGAAGAAAACATTAGAAACACCAAAAGAGATATAAATTAATTGAAGGTGGGTCAACTAATGGAAGATCTCAATAACTATTTGATTATTATTTATCTTAATGAAGACTGGATCAAATGTAAGAAGGAATTCCAGGAAATATCAAGAAAATAAGAACTTGAACTAATATCTTACCTCAAAAAAGAAATGGACATGAGGCAAAAATAACACAACAGAATACAGAAATGATATAGAGCTTACAAAAATCTCTCTAGAACCCCTCAAAAGTAGAGTAATGCATGTGGAAGACAGAACCTCTGACCTGGAAGACAAGACAAAAGAAATTTATCAGAACATCAACAACTTTACTAAGTTCAAAATATCAAGTGAATGGATATCCTAAAATGAACAAACATCCAGATCATGGGTATACCAGAAAAAAAAAAAAAAAAAAAAAAAGGCCGGGCATGGTGGCGCACGCCTTTAATCCCAGCACTCGGGAGGCAGAGGTAGGAGGATCGCCGTGAGTTCGAGGCCACCCTGAGACTCCATAGTGAATTCCAGGTCAGCCTGGGCTAGAGTGAAACCCTACCTTGAAAAAAACCAAAAAAAAAAAAAAAAAAAAAAAGAGGAAATCCAGGGCAGAGGTATAGAAAATATATTCAACAAAATTATTGAATAAAATGGGCCCATCCAAATATAAGAAGCCCACAGAATACCAAAAAGACAGGACAAAAGAATAAACTCTCCAAGGCACATTATAGTTAAAACTCTTAACAATGAAAATAAGGACAGAGTGCTAAAAGCAGAAAGACAGAAACAACTCACTGTATACATAGGCATCCCCATCAGAATTACCTCAGATTTCTCAATGGAAACCACGAAAGCATGAAAGGCCTAGAATGTAACACTTTAAAGTCTAGAGAACTATGGCTTCCAACCCAGGCTACTGTACCCACAAAAACTATCCTCCATAATTGATAGTTAAAGGAAAACTTTCCATGAATAAGTTAACTCTATGATTATATAAACAGAAAGCCAAACCTACAGAGAATACTTCAGGGAATACTTCACATAGAAGAATAAAACAACCAATTCCAAGAGCCAACAGAAGAAGATCACAGTCACCAAAACTAGACAAGGCTCAAAAAAGTGCAAAACATAACTAAGCACCAAACTGCATAAAACAAGTCATCATAGAAGGGATTAAATTGAGCCTTACAGTTATAACCTTAAATATCAACAATATTAACTCAACACCAAAAGACACAAGTTAACAGGGTGGATCAAAAATGATGGACCTTTCTATCTGCTGTCTTCAAGAAATCTACTGCATCACTAAAGACACACACCTCCTCAGGGTGAAAAAATAGAAAAAGATATAGCAAGAAAAGGGAAATAATTATATTAGTTATTATTGTATTATATTATATATTAATAATTATATTAATTATATTAATATCTGATAAATAGACTTCAAATCAAAAGAAATAAAAAAGGAAAAGTAGGCCATTTCTTACTCATCAAAGGAATGATACAACATGAGAAGATCACAACCATAAATCTATATGTGCCAAACACTGTTGCACCACAGTTTATAAAACACAACCTACTTGACAACAAATCAGAAATAAACACTGACACCATCATACTCAGAGACTTCAATATTCCACTATCATCAATAGATAGATCATCCATGCAGAAAATCCACAAGGAAATAATAGAGCTCAACCATACCATAGATCAATTAGACCTAACAGACATCTACAGGACTTTCCACATCAGCTCTACAGAATACACATTCTTCTCAACAGTTGATGGAATCTTCTCCAAAATAGACCATATATTAGGCCTTAAAGCGTGCCTCCATAAATTAAGGAAAATTGAAGTAACTTCCTGCATCATATCAGATCACAATGCTTTAAAGAGAGAAATTAAACACAAGAGATACATCAAGAACTCTACCAGCTTCTGAAGACTAAAAAACACATTTTCAAACAATGAATGGGTTGTGGAAGAAATCAAAAATGAAAATGTAAAATTCTTAGAATTAAATGATAATTAAAACACAACTTACCAGTACTTATGGGACACAATGAAGGCAGTCTTAGGTGTAAAATTCATAGCAATAAATGTCTTCATAACAAAGACCGAGAGATCCCAAATTAATAACTTAATAGTCAACCTAAAGGCACTGGAAGAACAAGAAGAATACAGACCTAAGAGCTACAGACAGAAAGAAATAACCAAAATCACAGCAGAAATTAAATGAATTGGAAAAGAAGAAAACAATTTAAAAAATTGATGTAACAATGAATTGGTTCTTTAAAAATAAATAAATAAATAAACTAGTTTGATAAACCCATGCCAATTTGATCAAGAAAAAAAAGAACTCTCAAATTAACAAAATCAGAAATGAGAAAAGAAGGTCACAACAGACATCAATGAAATTGGAAGAATCATAACTGCATACTTTCCAAACTTCTACTCCACAAAATTGGATAGTCTGGAATAAATGGTTGAATTCCTAGCCACATACCACCTATCAATACTGAACTCAGAGCAGATTAATCTCTTAAACATACCTATCCCATCCAATCCCAAGGAGATTGAAAAGGAAATAAATCTCCCCAAAATGAAAAGTTCAGGACTGGATGGCTTCTCAGCCAAATTCTATCAAACCTTACCTGAAGAACTGAATTCAATTTTTCTCAAAGTATTTGTACAATCAGAGACAAGGGAATCCTCCCCATCTCCTTTTATGAAGCTAGTATAACCCTAATACCAAAACCAGACAGTGATGCAACAAGAAAAAAAAAAAAAGTACTATATCCCTGATGAATTTAGATGTAAAAATCCTGGACAAAATCCTCACAAACCGAGTTCAACAACACATTAAAAACATTATCCAACTTGAGCAAGTAGGCTTAGTCCCAGGAATG
The DNA here is from genome assembly GCA_036346955.1 of Dipus sagitta. Classification (NCBI taxonomy): domain Eukaryota; kingdom Metazoa; phylum Chordata; class Mammalia; order Rodentia; family Dipodidae; genus Dipus; species Dipus sagitta. The sequence continues at coordinate 57,202,745 of CM070775.1, read as the reverse complement.
CAGAGATGGTTCAACATATGGAAATCAGTCAAGATTAACTGTAAGAACCACATGATCATCTCAATTGATAAAGAGAAGGATTTTGACAAAATGCAACACCACTTCATAAATAGAATCCTATAGATACAAAGATTATGTTCTCCAGGGTCAAGCTCTCAATAGTCTTTGGCTAAAAGATGGCTTACTTATATAAAATTCTCCCTAAATTAATAATACTTATCCCATTTAAAGTACGCTGTCTTCACTTTCCATTGGAAGATTTGTTCCTGTTCAGAAAATAGCAACACTGGAGGAGATAAACGACCCCCCCCCCCACTTCAGCCAATCCACAGCTGAAACCACAAAGGAATTGGGAAGAAAAGAATGAGTGCTGCTTCCATGCTGAAGGTGATAGACTCTGAGGACATCTACATCTACAAAAGCAGAGATCCAAAGGCTGCTAAGAGCTCATCACTGAAGTAGTCTTAAAACTCACCCACCATAGCTCAGGGAATTTTGCAGAGGAAAGGGTAGAAAGATTGTAAGACCCACAGGTTGCATGCCCAGGGGCATTCCCTCCCCCCAACAAAATAACTGACTGCTGCTCCAACAATGCATAAACCACAACACATAACCTATCAGAAATACCTGCAAACTCACTGAGAAGGGTCCTCCATGGAATAGGGGCAGGGACAAGGGAAAAGAGGGTACAACACATATGCATCCATACAAAACATGTTGTTAGTAATAATAATAAACATTAAAAAACTTAAAAATGTGTAGACACTATGAAAACCAGTGTAAATTTCACAAAAAAACTGAAAGACACGATAATCATATGAGCTAACTTTACTAACTTAGGTCTATAATCAAAGGACTGTAAGTCTACTCATATCCATATTAAGTAGCACTATTCACTGTAACCAGTAAACAGAATCAAGACAGATGCCCCAAAACATGTGTGTGTGTGTGTGTGTGTGTGTGTGTATGTATAATGTATATGTAATGTATATATGTATGTGATGTATATGTGCATATATATGTGTGTGTATGGGTGTATGACATATAATATGTATGATATATATATAGTCCCTCATATACATAGGAAGTGGAACCTTGCTGGTAGAATTGATTCACTGAGGTTGTGCCTTGTGGTTTTCTAGTACTTTACTTCCTTTTATTCCTATGTAAATACAATACCTCAATTATGAAAAATATTCAATCATTAAATAACATTTTGGAAATATAAACTCACTTAAAAGCTTATAACCATAAATATATTCTTATATATATAGCATATGATATATATTATAGTTCTCTGCATATATATATATATATATATATATGTGTGTGTGTGTGTGTGTGTGTGTGTGTGTGTATGTGTGTGTGTAACATATAAAAGAACATAAATATTTTTAACATATTTTAGTTTTTTGAGGTAGGGTCTCATTGTAGCCCAGACTGACCAGAACACATTTTGTATCCCAGGCTGGATTTGAAGTCTTGGCAATCCTCACACCACAGCAATCGAAGTGCTGGGATTTAAGGCATGAGCCACCAATGTTATATCTTTTTAGGTTCCTTTTAGGCTTGCCTTCACTCCCTTATCTTACCAGACCATTATGTTTAAATCTGTTTTCTCAACTACAGTGTAAGGGCAATATTAACTTTCCATCATGATTGATGGCAGTGGTGATGATAGCTCTAATGAACCTAGCACAGACCTGCTTATTATACTGTGCATGCTACTATTAAAATCCCTCTGATGATTTTTCACACTCTGTTGCTCTGAGAAAGGACAATTGAGTTTATAAGGAGTAAAGTACAGAATGATTTTCAATTATAAATATGTAAGTGAAGGATGCTATTGCAGTTGGCTTGAGTAAGGATAACCTGTGTTACAGAGCTGGAAGATCATGAATTAAGAATCAAAAGCCATGTTTCAAATCCTAGATGTGACATTCCAGTGATTAGGGATCTGTAGCTATATTTATTTACCTTTAGCTAGAGTCCCTCTACTTGAACTTCTCTGTCAAATGGAAATTAAATCTCTCACTAAGGATGGTTGAGGATACTGAATATCACATTGCATCAGACTACAAATTTTAATTACTATCATAATTGTTCAGGTGGGGGTTAAGAGGACTATTTTACTATTCCAGTCAATATTATTTCTCTTTAGCTACCCTACTTCAAGAAAGATTTCCATCCCTCTGGGTGTACCTGTCATAAATTATTTTGAAATATGTTTACCTATAAGTAGATATGAGCTGCCCTTTCCTTTGTTGTGTTTACATATGCAATAGTTTGTTTCTGTTGTAGTTATGATAGGGAATAGTAGCAAGCTAGCTTTTTCCTGATAGATAGCTGGCTAGGGTCTGGACCACAGAAACATGGATACCACCTTGCTTGCCCTGGAAAGACTAAAACTCACTTCTTATCCAGACTCCACCAAGATGGCTAAAGGCAACAAGTCCTCAGTAACAAAGACTTCTAGTTTCTTCCACCTTTTACAAACTTATCCCCCATGGATGAGCCCTTCCTAAGTCACTGTTGTCTGGGATCCAAGAGCCAATCAGGTTTCTCTCTATTCACCTGGACCTGGTGATGAGGCTCGTTCTAATTGGATGTTTGATTATTACAAATGTACTTGAAACATGTCTGTAATACTCTACTTCTCTTCTTTTCCCATAGCTTCCCTAAATGCTTCCTCCTCATAGAGAGACTTTTCTCTGTGTTAGGAAGATGTTCCTGTTCATCCAGACTAGCAGGGATTGGGGAGAACTGATTTTAAATTGGGAGTGTTCCTGCTTTGCTTTTGTTTTACCTTAACTCTCCCTAAAATAAATTTCATATTCTCCTAAGTGCTTTCATAGATAGTTTGTTGTGGGTGAGGAAAGGGACACAGACTCTAAAATTAGGATCAAATTCTGTATCTACTAGCACTCTTGACTTTCAGATATATATATGAAAAATATTATTTTAGAACTCGTAAGGATTCCACTAAAGGAGCACTTCTTGTCTTAGTTTACAACAGTGTGAACAATACACTACTCAATTAAAATTCTGACACTGATAGAATCAATAAATTGAACTTTTCAGTCATGAAAAGGGCTCTGTTTTTTTAAAGTTTTATTCACAATTTTCATTCATAAACACAATGTAATTTGGTGAAAATCTACATCCAACAACTTCTTTTGTCTCCCTTTCCCTTCAACTAAACTTTTTCCAACTGGAACTACTTCTATTTGATGACTTCTTGCTCTCCATTGTCCATGTCAAAATGTTGATGAGCTCAATTTTGTGGAGGTTTTTTTGAAGTAGCAACAATTTTTTAAATGATTTATTTATTTATTTATTTGAGAGTGACAGACAGAGAGAAGGAGGCAGAGAGCAAAAGAGAGAAAATGGGCATGCCAGAGCATCCAGGTACTGCAAACAAACTCCATATGCGTGTGCCCCCTTGTGCATTTGGCTAACGTGGGTCCTGGGGAATGGAGCCTTGAATCTGAGGCCTTAGGCTTCACAGGCAAGCGCTTAACCACTATACCATCTCTCCAGTCCATTAGCAACAATTTTAATGAAGTCATAACGTAAGTCATTTTGTGTCAAGACTAGTGTGCCCCACAGTACTCCTCCTCACCATATGACTGTTGGGCACTGCCGGACATGGCTGAAGCCTTCAGGAGAGGGGTCTGAGCTGCCCAGCATGGCTAAAGACCCTGGGCTACAGGAAGCCACTCCCTCTTCAAGCCTGGCACACCTGAACTTACACTTTGCCCACAGTCCTGTGACCCTCTGTAAATCACCTGACTCTCTCACTATGTACTGCTCCTAACTCCCTACTTCTGGAAATAATCTCCCTAGGCATAGGGTAGCAGCATTTAAACCGACCAATCCCCTTAGGACCCTTCCTCCACCCTCAGATGCTTATAAACCCATTCCCCAGACAGAGAGGGATGTTCAACTATCTCCTGGGAGTGATTCTTTCATCACTGCACTCACCCACCCAGGTTGCCTGGGCACCTTCCAGGGATCTTGGCCAGGCCCTAGAGGACCCAGGAACCCACAGCTGGTGCAGGGCCACCACCAAGAAGCAGCAAGAAAAAATGAAAGAAAAAAAAAGGTCACATTAACTAAAGCCTATGGTGAACTGAAGTTTTACATAAACAATGCCATACTTTGTTACATGATATCATAAATATAATTACTGAGTTTATGTCCTAGGTCAACTTCAACTTACATAAAGGATTATTGAAAACAACAGAATTTTCTCTGAAGTGGTAACTTATTATTGTCAGGTATTTAAAAATAATAATAATAATAAAGATTGTAATGTCCTCTTACTTAAAAGTAGGAGACAACTGACCTGACTTCTAGGCCAGCCTGCCTCAAGATAACAACAAAATTTGCTTTACTTGCTCCTAATAAAATCATTTCCAAGTGTGTTATTGGTATTAATGACATAAAGTTGTCTTTAGACTACTTGCTTGTCAATGAGTAATAGGATTAATAAATTTGGTGTAGTTTCTCTTAATAGTTTTATAAAACTGGCTAATTATTGGGGAAAATGAGTTTATTGAAGGAATTGGGAAGGAATTTTTCAATATTGGACATAGAATGCTCATTAAAAATGCTTTCAGATAAAAATGTTAAAGTATATGGATAAAGATGTGCATGTGTAGAAAAGAATTTTCAGGCTAAACCTAAACACCATGCCTAAAGTTAGAGATTTTTCAAATGTTTACAAACTCTTAAGGAACAAAAAACTAATTTTCAGGCTAAAATATTTTAGGATAGCTTGCTTAAGCTTTATCAAATTTAAGTTAAGGGTTATATTAGGATTTAGCTAGCTGGTTTGGCTCATCAAGGACCAGATTCTGATCTACTGTATGTTAAATGACTGTCTCAATTAAGTCCAGTGCTTATAGAAAAATTAACTCTTATGACATATTCCCTACTTTAGGGTACAGCCTCATGCTCAAACAATAGTCCTCATCTGAGAAAAAGAATATTCAAACTCCATGGTTCTGTTTCCAATGTTCTCTGTGTAATTGGTACCCATACAGGTATCTGAACTAATAAAATGTTTTAAAACACAGGTGCTAAGGCTTTATACTGTCTTACTTGTCCTTTTCTGACAATTTCTACATTAAATTAATTAGTTTATAAATTAATTGGTATTGTCAAGACTAGTAACAGGTTCTGCCTGTACTTATAATGTTATATAAATGTTAGATATTTAAAGTGTGAGATGTGCCTACTTCCTATGCCTCAGATATATGGCTTATGCTGCCACAGTACAACAAAAATTTAAAAGATTTGACAAAATGACTTTAGGAGCTCTTGTGCCATTATTTAACTAACTCTACTTCAGTAATCAAATGTGCTCTGTATGTACATACATGCAGGCTGGTGTAACTTCCTTTCTAAGTGTGTTAATTACCTATGTAGAAGCCAAAGCCAATTGGAGACATTAGAGCAAAAAGCACCAATATTTTGGCCTGTGTTCCCAGGTCATGAGGCCACTGGAGATGATGGGACACTTCTACACTGCCCCCTAGTAAGTAACCTGTCTTTCTGTGCTGGGAGGATACGGAGAACCAACCAAAACTGGTGTACAGTATAAAATAGGAGAGTCACAACTGAGGAGCAGTCAGTTCTCCTGACTTCCCAAGGAAGGGAAAATTACTTGACCAGCATGTCTCTGACTTACCCTAACAGACAGAAAACGCCAGTAAGCTATAGGGATATTGCTGGGTCTCTAAAGTCTCTTTGGAGAGCCATTAGTGACCTCTAAAATTAATTCTTAATTAAATTTTGGCTATTTACATGGTCTTAAACACTCAGAGAGAAATATATAACCAAAGATAAAAAAATACCTTAAATATATAAATGGCCTATTGAGTAATAGAACAAGAGCTTTCCAAGAAGGGAGACAAGAAAACATTAAGACAACTTGTTCCCATAGTTCTAATTCTATAATTTAAAAAACTACACATGTCAAAAAGGTTATTTTCAAATCTAAAATATATAAATAAGGTCTGAGACCAAAAATATATTTTTACAGCTTTTAATGATAACCAATGGCTTTCTATTATCAAGGTTAAATGTTTTGTATGTTTTTGATAACTCTGCTAATATCTCATCTGTTTTACAAGCCATGCCAAATACTACTGTGCTATTTGATGGTCAATTTTGGAAGAAAATCACAGCCAGCTCATGCTCATATGGTCCTGAGGCAATGTCTACCTGGCTTCCCTCGCCTTCAAAGAGGACCAGTTTGCTGTGTGCTCACTTCTCATTAACTCCTTACTTTCATTCTTTCTCCCCATTGTTCTCTTCCAACACTATCTTCCTACATTCTGGAGTCCATTAGAATAGTTCCCCTCTCTGGGAGAGACTCTCCAACTGCAACAAATCACAACATCATGTCCCATTCAGCAGGAAGCAGTAAGGATCTGAAGTCTTCATCCTTTGCCATATAATAGCAGTTAGAGTGTCTTCTCATGAGAGCGAAAAATAAAGGGGGGGATAGAATTAGGGTGACTGGACCCCTGAAGGAGAAAAGGACAGATTTTTTTTTTCTCTTGCCCAGTTCAAAAGAACTGTTTTTCCATGTGTGCACCACATCTCTGGCTCTGCAAAGGACAGGCCTCACAGTCTTTGATGCTGGTCAAGTTATGTATCTCTGCCTGTCCAGCTCTAAGCTGACCAGAGCTGAATGCCTGCCCAAGATTTCCATAATCAGGACCAGTTGTGTCAAGACACCTGCTCTCCTTTGGTACAAAAGGAGTAACTACCCCATACATAAATATTTTCTCTCCCACTTATTGTTCCCCAGTCTTGATTGATTCACAGGTGAATCTCTACCAAAAAAAGAAAAAGAAAAATCTACAAACTCTGCCTGTGCCAACTGCCAGTACCAACTGAAAGAGATCTTCATCCCTCTGCTGGTAGGCCTTGGCATGACGCTATATCTGGGTGACTTCAGTGACCAACAGCCTCAAATCTCTCAAGAGACAATTGACCTTGCTCACAGGTGTGATACTTCAAAACCATCTAGCTTCAGACTTCATCACTGCTGAACTTGGGAGGCATGTATGGTCTTGGGACAAGAATATTATTTTCTTTGTTAAGAAATCAAATGGTGTTAACCTGCTTGACTGCTACAAGCCTGAGGACCCCACTACCAGGTTCTCTGACACTTTAGTCACTTGGCTTCTCCTTAGCCTCTTCTTTACCATAGGAATCATATTGCTTGTAGTTCCCTGTCTCACCAAATTTCTCAGATAACAAATAACTAATATTGCTAAGGTTTCTATTAATCAGGTCGTCATACAAAACCTAACTGTATCTAGACCTATCCTAAATTATAAAGAACTCATTTGGGATGAAACTGCCCCATTATAAAAACTAAGGGTGAGTTGTTGGGCACAGCCAGGCACAGGCTGAAGCCTTCAGAAGTGGGGCCTGAGCTGCCAGGCACAGCTAAGGACCTTCAGGCTAAACGAGGCCACTCCCTCTCCAAGCCTGGCATACCTGCACTTAGGCTTTGTCCACAGCCTTGTGACCTTTGGCCAGTTGCCTAGGAAACTCCTTATCAGCTGGAAGCCTTCACAAAGTCCTGCAACCCTCTGTAGATCACCTGACTCTCTCCCTACATGTTGCACCTGACTCCCTACATGCTAAAAAGAACATCACCAGGCATAGGCCAGCAGCACTTAAACCCACCAATCCCCTTAGGACCCTTCCCCCTACCCTCAGATGCTTATAAACCCATTTCCCTGACAATAAGCTGATCAACTATCTCCAGGTGGCTTCAGATGCAAACTACAAACAATAAAGAACTGAATATATTGGGGGACATCTATTCAAACCACCACAGTCCCCTTGCCTGCAGATAGTGCAGGAGGAGCCTGAGGCTGGGACTATTGCTAGGATGGCTGCTTGAGGGTATGACGACTGGTGGGCTACCCAAGTGTGTGGGAATCAGTCAATTCCCTTTTATGTCCCTTCATGCCCTCCCACTGGAGGTCTATCAGAAACTGCTCCCCCTAGAAGACCCGATGAACCCTTAACATCTTGCCTTTCCATCCCTGGAAGGTGTGCAGTTAGGTGTTCACCATTTTGACTGGAAGTCCATATGATATTTTTGATGTGTACTTGAACTCTTTTTGCAAGATTTTGAGTCTAATTCCATCACTGATATAAGTCTGTAATTTTTTTCTTATTTTTTCTATGTCTGGTTTTGGTATTGGTGTAATATTAGCTTCATGCAAGGAGTCAAGAAGCAGTCCCTCAGTTTTAGTTGAGAAAAATAATTTAATAAATATTGTCTTCAGTCTTCAATGAACGTTTTGTAGAATTTGGCAGTGAATCTGCATGGGTACTGACACTTGTTTGTGTGGGAGGCTTTTAAAATACATTTTCAATCTCATTTGGTATTATAGCAATATTCAGGTCATGTATCTCACATGGATTTAATTATGTTAGGCCGAATCAAGGAATTATTTGTTTTCCAATTTTGTGAAGTATAGGTTTTTGTTTATTTTTATTTATTTATTTGAGAGCAACAGACAAAGAGAAAGAGAGAGAGAGAGAGAGGGAGAGAGAGAGAGAGAGAGAGAGAGAGGAAGGAAGAGAATGGTCATGCCAGTGTCTCCAGCCACTGTAGATGAACTCCAGACTCATGTTCCCCCTTGTGCATCTGGCTAACGTGGGTCCTGGGGAACTGAGCCTCAAACAGTGGTCCTTAGGCTTCACAGGCAAGTGCTTAACTGCTAAGCCATCTCTCCAGCCCAAGTATAGGTTTTTGAAATATGTTCTGTTGATTTTTACAGTTTCATTTGTATTTGTTGTAACAACTTATTTTTCAGTTCTAATCTTTGATTTGAGCCTTCTCATTTTCTTTTGATCATATTGGTCAGGGGTTTGTAAATCTTGCTTATGTTTTGAAAGAATCAGTTGTTGACTTCTTCAATTATTAAAAGTGTCTTCTTAATTTTCAAATTATTCTTTTCTGCTCTAATAATGATTATTTCTTTCCATCTGGTACTATTGTGTTTGTATTATTTTTATTTTTCACAATACCTTAAGTTAGATGGTTACTTTATTAAACTGAGATCTCCCTATTTTTGTAATGTAGGCATTTATTGCTATAAACTCATGATTACCTTCATTGTGTCCCATAATTTTGGTATTTTTTGCTTTCATTGTCATTATTTTTTAAATTTAATGATTTACTTTTGATTTCTTCAACTACCCATTCATTGTTTAATTATAAGTTGTTCAGTCTCCAGGTTATGGTGAAGTTTCTGTTCTTTCTCTTGTTGTTAATACTTATGTTTGTTGCATTGTGGTCTGATATAACTCAGATAGTTATGCCTATTTTACTTAATTAGTGGAGACATGCTTTATGCAGCAATATATGATATATTTTAAAGAAAATTCCATGAATTGCTGAGTAGAATGTGTATTCTGTGAAATTAAGGTGGACTGTTCTGAACATATCTGTGTGTTAAGTCCATTTGATCTATTATATTATTTAGCTCCCTTATTTCTCTGTTATTTTCTGCTTTCGTGATCTGCTTATTGATAACAGTTGGGCTATTAAATTCTCCTCTTATTATTGTATTGGAGGTTATTTTCGTTTTATTGTGTAATAGATTTTGCTTTACAAAATTTGGTGCACCTATTTTTAGTGCATATAGGCTTATGATTGTAATATCTTCTTGTTGTATGTTTTTCTTAATGAGTACAAGGTAGCCATCTTTAGATCATTAATTACTCTTGGTTTAAAGTCTATTTTGTCTGATAGTAATATAGGTACACTTGCTTATTTCTTGTTTCCATTTGCTGGGAAATCTTTTCTCATCCTTTCACCCTAAGGTGATATCTATCTTTATTATTTGCATATAGGTAACAAAGAAATGGGTCCATTTTTCTGATCCAGCTTTTTATCCTGTGTCTTCTGATTGAGGAGCTGAGTCCACTAATGTTTAGAGTTGTAACTGTGATGTGTGAGTTAATCCCTATTGAGTTTATGGCTTTGTGTAGTTTGGTGTTTTCTTTATATGTCTTCATGTCCATTCTATGTTTGTTTGTTAATATTTTCCTCCTTTAGCCTCTTGAGTATGTCTTTTTGTCACTTCAGTGTGCAGTATTCTATCCAGCATTTTCTGTAGAATGGGCATTTATCATAGAATGCTTTTCTTCCACCTTCTATTTTGATGGATAATTTTTGTGCATAGTTGTGTGGGTTGTCAACCATGGTCATTCAGAATTTTTACTGCACAATTCCTAGTCCTTTTGGCTTTTAGAGTTTCCATTGAAAAATCAGATGTAATTGAGATGTGTTTACTTTTGTATGTGATTTTTTTCTTGAAACTTTTATTACTCTCTTTGTTTTCAGTATTGAGAATTTTAACCATAATGTGATGCTGAGTATTTCTTCTATGGTCATGTTTTGTATTATTTAGCAATTTTGTTGAAGATGTTCTGTATGCTTTGACCTGCATTTCTTCAAATTTTGAAGATCCAAATATTTGATCTTTCCAGGGTGTCCCACATTTCACTTATATTTTTCCACTAATTTTTTTGTACTTGTCATTGTTTTTGGATGGCTGGTCTATTTCCTCTGTTTTGTACTTGAGATCTGATTGTTCTCCACATAGTTTATTCTATTGGTGAGATTATCTTGGGGGTCTTTGTAATTTATGTTAACATATCATATCTTTCTATAAAACAATGGTGAACTACAGCCATGCCTTTTTTTCTCTTCCCATTGTGTATTTAATTGCAAACCTCGTATTGCATTCTACACATACGTATTTTCTCCTAACTATATATAAAGTTAGACTTTTCAAAGTTAAAGCGGTACTTTTTAATCCAACACTGTTCCATTTAAAAGTAAAATAATAAAAAGAATAAAGAATTATCTTTTAAAATATATATGAACCCTATGTATATATTTATAATAAGGTCAAAAAATGATGGGCTATACCTAAATTAATATTTCATATTAAAAATTATTGTGGGTTACAAATTATTATGTTAACTTCTATCAATAATATTCAACTGTTTGATCTTTTTTCAACTGTTTTTATTCTTGCCATTTCATACATTATGTTAATCTTTTCTGATAAAACATATCTAAGAGCTATTTTCAGTTTTTAGACAATATGGAATTTGGTATAACATTTGTTGTTGAATCAAACTTACTATTTTTCTTGACTTTTATTGTTATTTAGCCATTACTTTAATATTAAACCATATTATTTTAACTTATTTTTTAATTTGTTTTGTTCATTGTTTATTTACTTGAGAGTGACAAAGAGAGGAAGGCAGATAGAGAGAAAGAGAGAGAGAGAGAGAGAGAGAGAGAGAATGGACATGCCAGGGCCTCCAGTCACTGAAAACAAACTCCAGATGCATGTTCCCCCTTGTGCATCTGGCCAATGTGGGTCCTGGGGAATTGAGCCTTGAACCAGGGTCCTAAGGCTTCACAGGCAAGTGCTTAACCACTCAGCCATCTCTCCAGCCCCATATTTTAACTTATTTTATTATGTTTTCTTTTATCTCTAATGTATATTCCTGGAAATGCAAAGTATACACCAACGTGTAAGTGCTTGATTTTTATATGATTTGAATGATATTTATACCCTGGGAGAATAGTAAATGGTGAGCAGAAACACAGAGCTATATTTTAAAAACCTCTAAAAACGTCCTTTTTTTTCATATTCTTGTCTACAGCATCTAGTTCAAACAACTACGTGAAGTATTTTTATTGTAATTAGTGATAATATACTCAGGAATATGATGATAACCTTCATAAAAATATGCTATGTCATTCTTCTTATCACTGCTGCTGCTATTAAATTGTTTACTCTTCTTTATATATATCCACTAAATAAAGTCACTAAAATCATTTTCTTTCATTCCAATAATTAAAATTATATTGGAAATTTTTTTGATAAAAATTGTTAAACTTATATATCATGTTTTTATATGTACCATGTTTTTCAGATATGTGTTTTTATATACCTAACATTTACAATGATTATAAAAGTAATGTCTGTTAACCACTTAGCATATACATGTAGTAAATAAACACACAATAGATGTTCCTTGCACTTAATGGTCTATCACTACAGATGAATTTTTCCTTCACATGTTATTATGCACAAATCTCTCTCCAGATTATTAGTGCTATTGCTCTACAAAAACATGGTTCCAGTACCTGAACCATCTGAAGACAGTTCTTGGAAACCTTTGTTTTAAAGTGTCTTCCCCTAAAATTACATGAACTAAATTATTGTAATTTAAAATAGTTGTATATGTAAAATGGCACCTAATATTAGTTAATGTAAATGTTATCATTATACTTTTCTACTGTTGTATTTCATTTTCTTTTACAACAGCATTCTGCCGACAAGTTTAACAAATTCTTATAATATAGGAGATTATCTCAGTCATAATAAGAACATTTTTATACACTAATTCCCATTTACAATATTGTTGCAATACTGTGTTTTAAGTAGGAGAGTCTGATTCTCTTTGATCAAACTTCAGGAAACGTTCTGAGCTTCAGTGGCATGCATCTTTCTGGCTTGGCATACCTCATGGGCATGATTTTAGTTCTAGTGTAGGCCTGAGGCAAAAGCTTGGAAAGAGTCTGTCAAGAAAAATCATCTTTGTGCCTGGGCATCATTCTGCTTCTTCTTTTTTTTTTTTTTTAATTTGTTTGTTTGAGAGTGACAGACAGAGAGAAAGAGACAGATCAAGAGAGAGAGAGAGAGAGAGAATGGGCACACCAGGGCCTCCAGCCACTGCAAAGGAACTCCAGACATGTGCGCCCCCTGTGCGTCTGGCTAACGTGGGTCCTGGGGAATTGAGCCTCGAACTGGGGTTCTTAAGCCTCACAGGCAAGTGCTTAACTGCTAAGCCATCTCTCCAGCCCCATTCTGCTTCTTTTTGGACTAATCCTAAAGAAATTGACAATCATATTTCTGAAGATTTTGTGGAATGTACATCATTGCTGTTCAAGTTAATCTTATTTTTTTCCATCCCTGTGGGTTGTTATGAGTTTCAAATAATTTTAGAAAATTGAAATAGTGAAATAATACCAATTGAAAAAGTGATTACACTTACAGAGTATTAATGTGTTGAATTCAAACTCATTAATCTACATCACCCCCCTCTAAGCAAGCAGGAATCACAGGACAGTGCTTCAGAGAGAACGGTCAGATGGAAACATAAAATGAAGTGATATTAAAAAAAGATAATTCCACTATGTAGTCTCAGGGTGGCCTTGAACTCACAGGCAATCCTCCTACCTCTGCCTCCTGAGTGCTGGGATTAAAGGTGTGCGCCACCACGCTCGGCTTACATACCCAGCAAGCAACTCCTAGACAAGACACTAGGATGGAAGGGGAGGGAGGGGAGGGCATCAAAAGGGTGGGAAACACAAACCTAGACCCAAACAGCAATGGTACCATAATCTTCTACTTACTAAAAGACAGACCAAATGACTGATCCTTCACCAGGCCCTTACAGGGAACACCTGAACCACAAGACACTGGAGAGGGTAAGATTAAGACTAACCTTAATCTCCTACATCTTCCCTCCCTCACTTCCCCTCTCCCTGTCTCTCTCTCTCTCTCTTATCTCTAACTCTTGTATATTAGTTATCTTTTTCCTCATTTTCTTAGTGGGCACTGACCTGTAACTCCCAGAACCAGCATGGGGCTATCATCCACAATAAGCTTTTGATCAGAGAGACCTACAAGGTTTCCTAAAAGACACACAGATTTCTGTCAGAGTACTTGATGACCCACCAAAGGCTAGTGGTAAGACCCTACAGCTGAAGACACCCTATGTGATTGACATGCAAATTAGAATGGCATGGCTGGAAGTTGGAAGAGAGTCAGTCCCCAGACAGTCAGCGCATCTAGTGCCAGAAGGTGCTACATGGGCGACTGGGGGAAATTGACCAATATCTGTCGAAGCAACGCATGGTCTAACCTACTTAGCAGCAAATAACTTGTTGTGATGCCCACACAAGTGCAGTGGTGGCACACAGCCATGGTGGGGAACCAACTGCTCTCAATTCGGCTAACTGATCCCCTCACTGGTATGGGACCCATAGCTGGAGCTGGGAAACAAGTCAGAACCAGATCCAAACGTAAACCCACTCTCCAATATCAAGCTACCATTAATTGTGGACTACAAGAGGGCCTACACGTATTAAATTCTCTATTAAAAAAAAAAAAAGTAAGGGTTATCTCATTTGTCCTGGTGCTAACTTACTCTCCATTGGAGAATCTGCTTCTCTTTTTCAGATAGATGTAGATCCTAAGGAGAGAGCCACCCCACCATACATCAAAAGGGCCCCGGCTGAAACTTAGAAAAAATGGAGAAACAAGCAAGGGGGCTGTTTTCCTGATGAATCGGATACCAGCACAAGGGGGAAGGAGATCAGCACAGAGAAAAATCAACTCCTACCAAATCAGAGAGCCAGAGCCTCAGAGGCCCCCAACACCTCATCACTGGAGCAGACCAAAAATGAACCCAACATGGCTCAGGGAAATTTTGCAGAAGGGGGGGGGGAAGAATGTCAGAGTCACATGTTGGGTCATGATATGCAGAGACATTTAGCTTGCCCATAAGTGTAGGCTAACTCCACAATGCATGACCCGTATACCTCAACAAGGAGGGGCCAAGTGGAGGGGGTAGGTCACGGATGAGCCTAATAATGATACCAAACTGACTGTATTTGCTGAATACAGAACTGACTAATAAAGAAAAAAAAAAAAAGGATAATTCCAAGGTCTTTATAACTAAGCAAAGGGGAGTTGAAAAATTTCTGTTAAATATTATTTTGCTTAACAGGAAGTAATGGCATATATTATTTTAAGAGCAAGGACAAGACCAAAATATTTACTTTGGCTTGGAATGTCTGCTAATTGAGTGATTAAAATGCCAGAAATTAAACACAATATTATACATAAAGAAAAAAGGCAACATTAATTATGTTGAATTTATAATTTAACTGTAAATCTCTTTAGTTAGGACTAATAAGAGTCACCTTGATAATAAAATAAGTTCTGATGTGACATCTCTTTTAAACTTTGTTCAGATATTTTCTTTGGAGATCTACCAGTAGCTACTGTGGATAGATGGCATTTATCACTGTAACAACTGTGACCGTTTGGATGACAGAAAGACATTCTTCAAGCTTGCATAGTTCTGCTTGTTAGATGAGTTCTCAGTGACAGTGATAGAGCCTTGCACCATATTGGGACTATAACAACAATATAATGGCCTGTAATGCCTCCTAAAAAAATTCAAACCATTGCAGGAATAAATATGTGGAGATGTCAGTGGAATTAAAGTAACATGTTCATTGTCAAATTCTATAACCACAACACTGAAAACATAAATGACGTTCTTAGAAAATAAGCAATCTGAGTAAGAAATGTAATTTTTATCAGAAAAATAGAACATATAATTAATTTCCAGGGCCCAAGCTTTTAAAGAAGGACAAATTCTTCTGAGCATTGGGAAATGAGGAACTATAAGTACTTTAGAGGTTCAGATAGAATCAGATAATACAGAACAATAATTCCTTACAACTTCAAGACAAGATCTTAAAACTAATGTCTTATGTAATATTTTGAGAGGGAGTTATTTGCTTTGTTGAAGCATTTAAATGAGTTTCATTTTCTTATATATATATTAAAAAAAACGCTTTAA
Organism: Dipus sagitta; assembly: GCA_036346955.1. NCBI lineage: Eukaryota > Metazoa > Chordata > Mammalia > Rodentia > Dipodidae > Dipus > Dipus sagitta. The sequence continues at coordinate 57,187,010 of CM070775.1, read as the reverse complement.
ATTTCTTTGTCCAGTAGTGTATATGGTAACATAAGACCTAACCAATAGAGAAAAGATACTACATAGTATATTAGCAGTTTAAAAAAATATAAGAAGTTTAAAGGTGATTTTAGACATATGGAATTGATAACATTTGTTGTTGAATCAAACTTACTATTTTTCTTGACTTTTATTGTTATTTAGCCATTACTTTAATATTAAACCATATTATTTTAACTTATTTTTTAAATTTGTTTTGTTCATTGTTTATTTACTTGAGAGTGACAAAGAGAGGAAGGCAGATAGAGAGAAAGAGAGAGAGAGAGAGAGAGAGAGAGAGAATGGACATGCCAGGGCCTCCAGTCACTGAAAACAAACTCCAGATGCATGTTCCCCCTTGTGCATCTGGCCAATGTGGGTCCTGGGGAATTGAGCCTTGAACCAGGGTCCTAAGGCTTCACAGGCAAGTGCTTAACCACTCAGCCATCTCTCCAGCCCCATATTTTAACTTATTTTATTATGTTTTCTTTTATCTCTAATGTATATTCCTGGAAATGCAAAGTATACACCAACGTGTAAGTGCTTGATTTTTATATGATTTGAATGATATTTATACCCTGGGAGAATAGTAAATGGTGAGCAGAAACACAGAGCTATATTTTAAAAACCTCTAAAAACGTCCTTTTTTTTCATATTCTTGTCTACAGCATCTAGTTCAAACAACTACGTGAAGTATTTTTATTGTAATTAGTGATAATATACTCAGGAATATGATGATAACCTTCATAAAAATATGCTATGTCATTCTTCTTATCACTGCTGCTGCTATTAAATTGTTTACTCTTCTTTATATATATCCACTAAATAAAGTCACTAAAATCATTTTCTTTCATTCCAATAATTAAAATTATATTGGAAATTTTTTTGATAAAAATTGTTAAACTTATATATCATGTTTTTATATGTACCATGTTTTTCAGATATGTGTTTTTATATACCTAACATTTACAATGATTATAAAAGTAATGTCTGTTAACCACTTAGCATATACATGTAGTAAATAAACACACAATAGATGTTCCTTGCACTTAATGGTCTATCACTACAGATGAATTTTTCCTTCACATGTTATTATGCACAAATCTCTCTCCAGATTATTAGTGCTATTGCTCTACAAAAACATGGTTCCAGTACCTGAACCATCTGAAGACAGTTCTTGGAAACCTTTGTTTTAAAGTGTCTTCCCCTAAAATTACATGAACTAAATTATTGTAATTTAAAATAGTTGTATATGTAAAATGGCACCTAATATTAGTTAATGTAAATGTTATCATTATACTTTTCTACTGTTGTATTTCATTTTCTTTTACAACAGCATTCTGCCGACAAGTTTAACAAATTCTTATAATATAGGAGATTATCTCAGTCATAATAAGAACATTTTTATACACTAATTCCCATTTACAATATTGTTGCAATACTGTGTTTTAAGTAGGAGAGTCTGATTCTCTTTGATCAAACTTCAGGAAACGTTCTGAGCTTCAGTGGCATGCATCTTTCTGGCTTGGCATACCTCATGGGCATGATTTTAGTTCTAGTGTAGGCCTGAGGCAAAAGCTTGGAAAGAGTCTGTCAAGAAAAATCATCTTTGTGCCTGGGCATCATTCTGCTTCTTTTTTTTTTTTTTTAATTTGTTTGTTTGAGAGTGACAGACAGAGAGAAAGAGACAGATCAAGAGAGAGAGAGAGAGAGAGAATGGGCACACCAGGGCCTCCAGCCACTGCAAAGGAACTCCAGACATGTGCGCCCCCTGTGCGTCTGGCTAACGTGGGTCCTGGGGAATTGAGCCTCGAACTGGGGTTCTTAAGCCTCACAGGCAAGTGCTTAACTGCTAAGCCATCTCTCCAGCCCCATTCTGCTTCTTTTTGGACTAATCCTAAAGAAATTGACAATCATATTTCTGAAGATTTTGTGGAATGTACATCATTGCTGTTCAAGTTAATCTTATTTTTTTCCATCCCTGTGGGTTGTTATGAGTTTCAAATAATTTTAGAAAATTGAAATAGTGAAATAATACCAATTGAAAAAGTGATTACACTTACAGAGTATTAATGTGTTGAATTCAAACTCATTAATCTACATCACCCCCCTCTAAGCAAGCAGGAATCACAGGACAGTGCTTCAGAGAGAACGGTCAGATGGAAACATAAAATGAAGTGATATTAAAAAAAGATAATTCCACTATGTAGTCTCAGGGTGGCCTTGAACTCACGGCAATCCTCCTACCTCTGCCTCCTGAGTGCTGGGATTAAAGGCGTGCGCCACCACGCTCGGCTTACATACCCAGCAAGCAACTCCTAGACAAGACACTAGGATGGAAGGGGAGGGAGGGGAGGGCATCAAAAGGGTGGGAAACACAAACCTAGACCCAAACAGCAATGGTACCATAATCTTCTACTTACTAAAAGACAGACCAAATGACTGATCCTTCACCAGGCCCTTACAGGGAACACCTGAACCACAAGACACTGGAGAGGGTAAGATTAAGACTAACCTTAATCTCCTACATCTTCCCTCCCTCACTTCCCCTCTCCCTGTCTCTCTCTCTCTCTCTTATCTCTAACTCTTGTATATTAGTTATCTTTTTCCTCATTTTCTTAGTGGGCACTGACCTGTAACTCCCAGAACCAGCATGGGGCTATCATCCACAATAAGCTTTTGATCAGAGAGACCTACAAGGTTTCCTAAAAGACACACAGATTTCTGTCAGAGTACTTGATGACCCACCAAAGGCTAGTGGTAAGACCCTACAGCTGAAGACACCCTATGTGATTGACATGCAAATTAGAATGGCATGGCTGGAAGTTGGAAGAGAGTCAGTCCCCAGACAGTCAGCGCATCTAGTGCCAGAAGGTGCTACATGGGCGACTGGGGGAAATTGACCAATATCTGTCGAAGCAACGCATGGTCTAACCTACTTAGCAGCAAATAACTTGTTGTGATGCCCACACAAGTGCAGTGGTGGCACACAGCCATGGTGGGGAACCAACTGCTCTCAATTCGGCTAACTGATCCCCTCACTGGTATGGGACCCATAGCTGGAGCTGGGAAACAAGTCAGAACCAGATCCAAACGTAAACCCACTCTCCAATATCAAGCTACCATTAATTGTGGACTACAAGAGGGCCTACACGTATTAAATTCTCTATTAAAAAAAAAAAAAGTAAGGGTTATCTCATTTGTCCTGGTGCTAACTTACTCTCCATTGGAGAATCTGCTTCTCTTTTTCAGATAGATGTAGATCCTAAGGAGAGAGCCACCCCACCATACATCAAAAGGGCCCCGGCTGAAACTTAGAAAAAATGGAGAAACAAGCAAGGGGGCTGTTTTCCTGATGAATCGGATACCAGCACAAGGGGGAAGGAGATCAGCACAGAGAAAAATCAACTCCTACCAAATCAGAGAGCCAGAGCCTCAGAGGCCCCCAACACCTCATCACTGGAGCAGACCAAACATGAACCCAACATGGCTCAGGGAAATTTTGCAGAAGGGGGGGGGAAGAATGTCAGAGTCACATGTTGGGTCATGATATGCAGAGACATTTAGCTTGCCCATAAGTGTAGGCTAACTCCACAATGCATGACCCGTATACCTCAACAAGGAGGGGCCAAGTGGAGGGGGTAGGTCACGGATGAGCCTAATAATGATACCAAACTGACTGTATTTGCTGAATACAGAACTGACTAATAAAGAAAAAAAAAAAAGGATAATTCCAAGGTCTTTATAACTAAGCAAAGGGGAGTTGAAAAATTTCTGTTAAATATTATTTTGCTTAACAGGAAGTAATGGCATATATTATTTTAAGAGCAAGGACAAGACCAAAATATTTACTTTGGCTTGGAATGTCTGCTAATTGAGTGATTAAAATGCCAGAAATTAAACACAATATTATACATAAAGAAAAAAGGCAACATTAATTATGTTGAATTTATAATTTAACTGTAAATCTCTTTAGTTAGGACTAATAAGAGTCACCTTGATAATAAAATAAGTTCTGATGTGACATCTCTTTTAAACTTTGTTCAGATATTTTCTTTGGAGATCTACCAGTAGCTACTGTGGATAGATGGCATTTATCACTGTAACAACTGTGACCGTTTGGATGACAGAAAGACATTCTTCAAGCTTGCATAGTTCTGCTTGTTAGATGAGTTCTCAGTGACAGTGATAGAGCCTTGCACCATATTGGGACTATAACAACAATATAATGGCCTGTAATGCCTCCTAAAAAAATCCAAACCATTGCAGGAATAAATATGTGGAGATGTCAGTGGAATTAAAGTAACATGTTCATTGTCAAATTCTATAACCACAACACTGAAAACATAAATGACGTTCTTAGAAAATAAGCAATCTGAGTAAGAAATGTAATTTTTATCAGAAAAATAGAACATATAATTAATTTCCAGGGCCCAAGCTTTTAAAGAAGGACAAATTCTTCTGAGCATTGGGAAATGAGGAACTATAAGTACTTTAGAGGTTCAGATAGAATCAGATAATACAGAACAATAATTCCTTACAACTTCAAGACAAGATCTTAAAACTAATGTCTTATGTAATATTTTGAGAGGGAGTTATTTGCTTTGTTGAAGCATTTAAATGAGTTTCATTTTCTTATATATATATTAAAAAAAACGCTTTAAATTTCTTTGTCCAGTAGTGTATATGGTAACATAAGACCTAACCAATAGAGAAAAGATACTACATAGTATATTAGCAGTTTAAAAAAATATAAGAAGTTTAAAGGTGATTTTATGCCATATTTTCACCAGTATGAATGTTTTCTAATTTAATTTTTAACATAGAATTATAACATTTGAAATATAACCAGTTTTGTCTTAAGAATATAACAGAACAAGTCAAAATGTCTTGTCAATGGGCATGTGGAGCACACCTTAATTCCTAGCACTTTGGAGGCAAAAGTAAGAGGATTGCCGTGAATTTGAGGCTACCCTGATATTACATAGTGAATTACAGGCCAGCGTGGGCTAATGTAAGACCTTACCTCAAAAAAATATCTTGCTCCAATTCCGTTTAAATGTTAATATTTATAATAGCAGAGTTTAAAATTATCTAAAAATCAAATGTTTTTTAAATTTTTTTTTGTTTATTTTTATTTATTTATTTGAGAGCAACAGACAGAGAAAGAAGGAGGAACAGAGAGAGAGAGAGAGAGAGAATGGGCGTGCCAGGGCTTCCAGCCAGTGCAAACGAACTCCAGACGTGTGCGCCCCCTTGTGCATCTGTCTAACGTGTGACCTGGGGAATTGAGCCTTGAACTGGGGTCCTTAGGCTTCACAGGCAAGTGCTTAACCGCTAAGCCATCTCTCTATCCCAAAATCAAATGTTTTAATATGTTTTAAATATGTGAACACACTGTAACAATTATGGGTTTTAGGAAAGGATTTAACATGCCTGGCTGAAAAACTTACATATCATGATAAAATAATTGATAACAATAGGAAATTAAGAAATGAATGAATGTTGGTGTGGGAGGTAAGGGTATGTATAATATCATGTACTGATATGTATATATATTTTCTTGTTTATTCATTTAAATATCCTCTCTTTTATTATTTAGTTATTTTGAAAGTAAAATGAATGGTAATTACTGATTTTGTAGGTTACTTCAAACTAAAAAAAAGTCTTGTTTCAAGTGCTGATTTTCTTTTAAAGCAATATTTTGTGTTGATCTCTAAAGCTAAGTATTATATTAAGGAAAATATAAATGTTGGATTTTTATAATCTTTGAAACACATAATTATGAGGAAGTAATTATTAGTAAAAATTTTGTGTGTGTGTGTGTGTGTGTGTGTGTGTGTGTGTGTGTGTGTATGAAGAGACCATATAATCCTTTCCTCCATCTTCAACCTATTTCATGCCTTCCTGAATCCAGAACTGTCTGCCCAATCTAGCCCTGAGAAAGGCATGTTATCTCTGAGGACCCCTGTGCTCAACAAGCCACAGACTCACACCCACACCCTGCTCAGACAAGTGGATATATTATCTACCTACCTCCTCCTTGCACAAGGAAGACCAGGCATTCAACACAGATGTCAGTGGAACTGATGTTGCTCCATTCTCAGCAAGATAAAGGAACTATCTGAAGATGGACATACACCAAACCAATGGACATACTCCAAACCAAAACAAGTAACACAAGAAGTCATGGCATAACATCAGCACCAAGAATGCCCACCCTTAGTTGAAGTCTCTAATAAAAAGTACTTAGAAAAACTCTAGCAAAAATGTACAGATTGAAAATAAGATAATCATATTCAACCAAATTATTGAGGCCATGACCAAATGGTTGAATAAAATGGAAAAAATCAGCAAGAGCTCAACAGTCAGCTTAATGAAATGGAACAGAATACATCAAATGAGCTCAACAGACAATAGTATAAACTCAAAGCGCACATTACCAAATGCAGGAATGAATTTCACAAGAGAAAATGTGAAAGTCACAATAAGAAATAAAAATAAAATTCAATAAAGAGATACTTTGAAAAGAAGCATAATGGAAATAAAATTAAATAACCCAAATAAAATGCTCCTTAGAAAGCCTGGCCAACAGGATAGTGTATGTGAAGGGCACAGTATCAGAGATTGAAGAAAAGACAGAGAAAATTTATCCTAAGGTAAAAATCAATGACAATTTCAAAAAAAAATGCATGAACAGGACATGAGGAAATATGGCACATCTTAAAATACCCAAATATTTACATCATGTGCATGCAAGGTGAAGAACTAAAGTCCGAGGTCATGGAGGATATCTTCAATAAAACTTTAGAAGTAATATTTGTATAACTTATGAAAGAAAGGATCATTTAGGTATAAGAGGCATATAGAACATCAATGAAATAGGACCAGAGAAGAAATTCTGCATGCTGCATTATGGTTAAAACACAAAACATAGAAAATAAAGAAAGAACACTAAAAGCTACAAGAGAAAAACAGCTCATATCTTATAAGAGTAAGCAAATCAGAATCATACCCAATTTTTTGATGGAAACTGAAATCTTGAAGAGCTACTAATGGAGTATTTCTGTTCTTGAAATAGCATGGCTGCCAAACCAGACTACTATACCCAGCAAAGTTATCCATCATTACATTAGGTGAAAGAAAACTTTCCATGTTAAAGCCAACTGTGTGAAAATATTAGATTAAAAAAAAACACTCAACAGGCTACAAGAGGGAAAATAAAAACAAAAAAAAAATCTAGAACAGATGTGAAATCAAATGATGATCAAGAAAATATAAAATTTCACAGTGTCTTCAACTTGACAGAGATTAACTTACATCTCTAAAATATGATGTAGAATATCAATTGACTTAACTCCCAGAATCAAAAACACAGGTTATAGGCTGTATCAAAACACTAAATCCATCCTTTTTGCTATCTTCAAGAAACTCACTTTACCATTACAGACAAATACTACCTTAGTTGGAATGCTGGTATAAAATCAACAAACAAAATTCAGTAGCCCTTTGCCAAACTGATAAAGAAATTAAGGAACAGTTCCCATTTACAATAGCCACAAAAAACAAATGCCATGGGACTGGAGAGATTGCTTAGTAGTTAGGGTGCCTGTCTGGAAAGCCAAAGGACCCAGGTTCAATTCCCCAGGACCCATGTAAGCCACATGCACAAAGTGGCACATGCATCGGGAGTTCATTTGCTGTGGCTGGAGGCCCTAAAATGCCCATTTTCTCCCTCTCTCTCTCTTTCTTTCTCTCCTCTTTCTTCCTCCACCTGTCTCTCTCTCTCTCTCTCTCACTCAAATAAACAAGTAAAAATAAAATATTTAATAAACTAAATATCATGGCATATACCAAACTAAGGAAGTGGAAGGTTTTTATAAGGAAAACATTAAAATTCCATAGAAATAAATTGAGGGTTGCACATGAAGATCTACCAGGCTCATGGATTAGAAGAGTTAATATCCTGAGAAATGCCATATCTCTAAGAGAAATATGCAGATTCAATACAATTACAAGTTCCATTCTTCATGGAAACAGAAAAAAAAACCTCAAAATTCATATAGAAGAACAAAACATCTCAGATAACCAAAAATATGATGAGCAAAAGGAAAGCTACTGGTGGTAACATTATACCTGATTTCAAGATATACTACAAAGTCATAGTGATAAAACCAGAATAATATTGTCAAAAACCAAACAGATTGATGGAATAGAATAGAAGATAAGGATATAAGTTCTAATCAATCAAGCTACCTTACTTTTGACAAAGATTCCAAAAATGCACCGTGGACAAAAGGTGACATTTTCAAAAATTTTACTGGAGAATCTGGATAACCACCCTGCACAAAAATCTACTTAGGATGGATCAGAGATCTCAATATGTGTCCTGAAACTGAAACCACTAGAGGGATGAGTAGGAAGAACAACCCAATATATGTATGCCCAGGGAAAAACTGAATGAGAAGCCAAAATACACGGAATAAGACAACTGACAACTTTCGAAAAAAGGAAAAAATCTTCAATAGCTATACAATGGACGGATATCTAGAATATCTAAAGATCTCAAAAAACTAAGCAGCGAAAAAGTCAATCAACTCAGTCTTAAATGGAGTCGAAAACTGAAAAGAGGGATCTTAATGGAAGAAATACACATGACCAATAAATATCTAATAAATTTACAATACCTCTAGCCTTTAGAGAAAAGCATATTAAATCTATTTTGAGAATTCATCTCACTCTAGTTAGAATATTTATTATAAACAAATCAAATGAAAACAAGTGCAGGCAAGGGCGACTAAAGTGAATCCCCTTACTGTTGGTAGAAGTGCAAACTTGTACCATTACTAAGACAATTGATATTGAGGTTCCTCAAAATTCTAAAAGTAGTTATACTATGTGATCCACCTATACCACTACTATGCATGTACTCTAAAAATTCTGCTCTTCACTATAGGGACACTTGTTCAGTTATGTTTGTTGCTGCAATATTTGCAATAGTTAGGAAATGGAATCAGCCTAAATGCCAGCATCTGATGAATGGATAAAGAAGATAAGAAGATGTGGTACATACATACAATAAATTTCAGTGGTAAGGAAAAATGAAATCTTCAGGAAATAGAATGGACCTGAGAAAATTATGCTTACTTAGGGTTTCTAGGATCAGAAAGACAAATGTGCATACTCTTACTCATATGCAGATCCTAACAGGAAGTATAGTCTCATTAGTTTAAAGGTAATAGTAAGTATTGCTAATATATTATAGGTCAGAAAGCTAGACTCAGGATTGAAGAGGGGAGAATCATAGAGTGATCAGAGGAGGAGATAATTGACAGGCAAGTGGAGTAAGGGTATATAGGGGATGGGAGGGTCTGGCTGCAAATGTGTAAGGTAATGAGGGAAGGTGGATATCCACAAAAAAAAAAAAAAGGAAAAAGGAAAAAGGAAAAAGAAAAACTAACTATGGCATGAATAAGTAACCAAAAGTTTTCCTATATTGTAGTTAGTTAATAAAAGGTATAACTCTGAGTGAGAGAGATGGCGAGAGAGAGAGAGAACTTCAACGGAATAACCCTGTACAAGTGGAGAAATATTTACCCTAAAACTATGGGCTGTTGCTGGTAAATCCCAGTGCCAGAACTTTATTACCCCACATAGTGAGATATTGGTCAGGGAGGACCATGAGGTCCCCTAAATAATTTATACCATTGCCAAATCACTTGACTACCCACAAAAACTAAATAGGAAAACCCTATTGCTGAAACCAGCACAGGCTACAGTCCCAGGATATTGAAATATGATGCTGGAACTGAGGAAGCTCCATGTCTCCTAGCTCTATAGTACTTGAAAGCTCTTTGTGAGATATTTGGTGTGGGGGAGGGGGGAAGTCATCAGTATGAACAAGCAATGGGTCTTGAAAGCTAAAAAATCAACCAGCCAGGAAGATGCACATATCAGTGCAATAGTGGCACATAGGTTATACATAAATAATTTAATGTATTTATAAATTTTAGGATCCCTAAATAATAAAATATATTAAATAATATGACTTTCTGAATGGGAATATTTTGTTTTCTACCATGGACTCTGGTAGCCTCCAATTTCCTATAAATGACATAAGTATAGTGTGAGTTAAATTTTTTGTTATTTTAATCAAAAATTGTCATTTGTTTTTAAACATAGGCATGGACTTTCTGAGGACTCCACTAGCTCAGGAATTAAAACCCAAAGTTGACAAATAGTATTGCATGAAAGTTAAAATTTTTCATACCATAGGAGACAATCAAGTGATAAAACTATTCACTGAATGGGAGAAAATATTTGCTAGCAATGCATCTGACAAAGGATTAATATCTACCATGTAGGCAGAATCAAAAAAAATTAAATAGCAAATACTAAACAATCACTAAAGTGCGCAATGAAATGAACTGACATTTTTCAAAATTTGAAAGATAAATGGTCAATTAAAAAATAACCTTCACTAACCATCAGAGAAATAAAAATTAAACAACATTGAAATTCCATCTTACCAAAGTCATGGCAGTTGTCATTTACCCCATAAAGTGTTGAAAGCCACTACAAGAGCTGCTGGGGGAAAATGGCAATCAATGTTGTAAGCAAGCAGGGGGCACTGCTATGTGAAAACAACCTATCGGACCAAGATATAGACACCTATGTAAATAGTGGCACATATTTGATTAACTACTTGATCCGTTCACTGGAAAGGAGCCCATAATTGGAAGGACGAACCAAGTCAGAATCCTATGGAGACCAAGATAATGTACTCCAGTGAGAAGTCCCCGCTAGCCTTTGTCCATAAATAAAGATGTACCCACAAAAATCTCTCTAAATTAACAACTCGTATCCATTTTAACCTACCCTGATATCACTCTCCTTTTGAGAAACTGTTATTCTTTTTCAGAAATCAGTGAGAACTAAGGACAACCAAATCTACCAACAAGAGAAGAATAGACAGTTGATTCCTTAACAGGAGATGAACCATCTCTCACACAGCAGCCAGGGCCCAGGTGAAACCACACAGGACCTGGCAGCATGAGCAAGTGTGCTGCTTACATGGCAAGCGGGATAACCTGGGCTGGGTGATTCAGACAGACACAGAAGATACTCAAAACAGAAATCCAGAAGCTGCTGAGAACTCAACACTATAGTAGACTTAAAAAGTACCCACCAAGGAAGGCTCAAGGAAGTTTGTAGAGGAGGGAATGGAAAGAACGTTACAGCCAGAGGGTGGAAAAAAATGTCCAGGTACATAGCCCACAATGACAGACAACTGCTCTTGCAACTCATAACCTACAACTGCATGGTGAATACCAGTAATGCCATTAAAGGCAGCTGTCAATGGAGTCAGGGAAGGAGGAGGGAAATTATGCTACCAACATGTGATGCATCCATACAAATATTTTATTTAATGAAAATAATAATAATGAGAAGAAGGAGGAGGAGGAGGAAGGAAACAACAAGTCCTGGTGACAATGGATAAGAGGGAATCCTTCTAAACTTATAGAAGATTAAATTGGCACACTAATTATGGAACGATAATAATTAATTTGAACAAGCAAACTGACAACAAAACCTATACAAACTTTTAGTAGTCATAGTCGTGTTTTAGAGTTTTTAATTAGTTGGCACTGATATTTGTTAGGTGAACAGTTCTTTTCTCAGTAACTTAACAATAATTTAACATTTTTTTTATTAAGAACATATTTTCTATAAATACATCATGTGTTGGTACCATCTTTTCTCTCCTCACTGCCCACATTCCATCAGGGTCCCCCCTCAGTGGGGTTGCTGGTACTCCCCAAGGGGTTGTGGGTTATTTGTTGTGGGAGCAGCAGTCAGTTATTGGGGGGAGGCAGTGCCTCTCAGTATGGCCAATCTGTGGCTCTTACAATCTTTCCACCATTTCTTCCACAACATTTCCTGAACTGTGAAGGGTGAGTTTTAAGTCTACTTCAGTGATGAACTCTTAGGATGTGGTAGGCATTGAGTGTCCTCAGCATTTGTTTCTTTTATGCTGGTGTTGATTTTATGAGACTCACCATGGAAGCAACATGCTTGGTTGTCTGCCCACTTTCTCTGTGGTTTCACCTGGGCCTTGACTGAGGTGCAAGGGTGATTTATCCTATCTGGTCTCACTATTATCTGAAAGAGAAAACCAGATTCTTTAATGGAGCGTGACATCAGCATAGATTAAATTTGATAAGCGTTATTAATTGAGGGAGAGTTTGATGGATGTAGCCCCTCTTTTATATGATTAATTTTTAGATATTTATTTGCAAGGAGAGAGAAAGAGAGGGAAGGAGGGAAAGAGAGAAGAGAGACAGAGAGAGAGAGAATGGGCATGTCATGACCTCTAGCCACTGCAAATAAACTGCAGATGCATGTGCCACATTGTGCATCTGGCTTACATTGGTCCTGGGAAATTGAACCTGAGTCCTTTGGCTTTGCAAGAAAATGCCTTAACCACTAAGCCATTTCCCCAGCCTTATAGCTCCTCTTTCAGCCAACTACTAGAGGAAGCGTGGTATTGGAAAGTTTTATCTTTGTCTCCATAGGATTTAGACCTGGTTCCCAGTTCCAGATATGGTTCCTTTCCAGTGAGTAGGTCTATTAGCCGATCAGAAAGCCAATAGTTACCCACAAATAAAAAGATAGGGAAGGTAGCTGGGCATGGTGGCTCATGCCTTTAATCCCAGCACTTGGGAGGAAGAGGTAAGAGGATCGCGGTGAGTTCGAGGCCATCCTGAGACTCCATAGTGAATTCCAGGTCAGCCTGGGCTAGAGTGAGATCCTACCTCGAAAAACCAAAAAAAAAAAAAAAGATAGGGAAGGCAATATTTCAATTTTCCAGAAGCCAGTCCCTGCATAGCTAAAATAGTTCAGCACAACTAAGAGTATTACTAAATATTACTAAAATTCACCCACTAAAGTATGGGGTGCAAATTTAAGCCATGAAAAAAGTATTTTAAAAGTTATTTATTTATGTATTTATTTATTTATTTATTTATGAGATATATAGACAGAGACAGTCATATATAGAGAAAAAATGGGTAATCTAGGGCCTCAAGCCACTGCTAATGAACAACAGATGCATGCACCTTCTTGTGCATCTGGCTTATGTGGGTTGGGGAATTGAACCTGGATCCTTTGGCTTTGCAAGCAAATATCTTAATGGCTAAACCATCTCTCTAGCCCCTTAAAAAGTATTTTTAAATGCAATACATATTTCATCAAAATTTAGTGGTGTGATGCTTTAAATCATATGCCCCCTCCCATAAATTCATGTGTTTTGAGTGCTTTGACACCAGCTGATGGCGATTTTGGAAATGGTGCCTTACTAAGAGGTCTGTAGCAGGAGGTGGGCTTAAGGGTGTTAAAGCTACTCCACCCCCCTTTGCTAGAACTCAGCTCACTCTTTTGCTGTTTTCCACCTGCTGTGGCAGAGGTGATGCCTGGCCTCCATCCATGCCATGCTTTGCCCTGCCATCATTTACATTCCTAAGGAAAACAATAAGCCTTAATTTTTCTCTTCTAGAAATGAAAGAGATAGGGGGGGAAAAAAAAAACTTTCCCTGAATGTTCTGGCCTCTATCAATGTGGTGGCTACAAGAAAGGACTCTTTTATGGAAAAAAGAGAAAAACAATAACCACAGGTTCCCTTTCAGGTTCATGGTCATCCCTCACTTTTCTTTTAGAGACCCTGTTACCTCTGAACTACCTCATTCAATGTCATTTTGGTTAATAGATATTTGTCACCAACAAGTAAAATATGGAAACAATCATAAAGTATTTATTCCTAGAAGGGGAATTTTGTCAAATAATAGTATGAAATTAAGGAATAATTTCCTTTGGAGGGTAGAAATTTTAAGTCTAATTTATGAGGGAGAGGTATAATGACAGGCTTCTTTCTAAGTGACAAAACACAAATCTTCAAATTACATTGGCAGACAAAAATATCGATATTACCTAATCATTGTCAAAGTTAATTGGTTTAGAAAAATATAGAATGATAGGTGAAAGAAATAAATCGACACCATGATAGGCTTCAGCAAAACACCTCCCAGGCTAGTCCTAAAATTAGAACAAAGGGCCACTAATCAGTGACGATCCTGGCTGGAGAAAAGCTGAGTTATGTCCTAGAAATTCAAGGCCTCTCGGCCCCAACCAATCAAGGATGTATAGAAGTAATTGTAGACCAATCATAATATGAGTTACCTCACCTACTCGGAATTCCCCTTAAAACCCAGGCTCAAAGATCTTAGAACCAATCAAAGGCAATCCTTGTTCAAATTAGCCCATCAAACTGTAGAACTAATTGCCTGCCAAAACCTTCCTTAGTTATGCTTAAAGGAGTCTTTGAGCTCCTCTCAGCATCACCATTTTGTATGAATGGTTGACCCCCCTATGCTGGCAGGTTCTGCAGAATAAACACTGTGGTGGTTTGAATAGAATAGATGGCCCCCAATATATTCAGTTGTTTGCTTGTAGTTTGCATCTGCAGCCACCTGGCTGGAGTCAATGCCATTGTGTGGATCTTAAGGTGTGGTGGTGGGTTTCAGATTTCAATCTAAAGATATGCAAAGTGTGCCTAGCAGGAGTTCCGGAAATGTGCTGTGGCTTTTGGCTTTTGGGGGCTTGTACTTCTCTCTCTCTCTCTCTCTGCTTGGGCCTGTGAAGGCAGGCCAGCTTCTTCTGCCACTATGGAACTTCCCCTGGATCTATAAGCTTCAATAAATCCCTTCCTCCATAACTGTGCCTGGTCTGGAAGCTCATCTCAATGAATCTGAAGCTGACTGCTACAAACACTCTTGCTTTTACATACTATTTGAGTCTGGGGTCTTTCTTCTGCGATTTTTGGACCCTTACATAGGTAAGATAGCACATCAAGAATGATTTGGAACTTATTGCTTTCCATTGAGCATTTAAAGTAGCAACATGAAATGTGTATGTTTTGTCTTTCTGTTATGCACCATACATTCATTTCCTGAAACTTATTTGTGTTACTTACTGAATAATTAAACCTAATTCTTAATATATATAAACCTAATAGAATTGTTTGTTGGCAGAGTAATAAACTGTGTGGGCACTATTCTCACTCCTACATTTTGTGATTGATTCTAAGGCCTATAGAAACTACTACAGTTCTAAAAATAAGAATTTTCTAGAAAATCTAAGAAACTAAGAACAATAACAAAACTTCCCATAAAGTGGAATGCTGCCACATAATAGTATGGGATTAAGGAATAATTTCCTTTGGAGGGTAGAAATTTTAAGTTTAAGTTAAGAGAAGATACAATGGTAGGCTTCTTTCTAAGTGACAAAATGCAAATCTTCAAACTACAAGTTTCCAGTTTGAGAGTAAAAATCTTTGTAATTGTCCCAATGCTACTTGGAGAAATTTGTTTGTTTAAAGGCCAAGAAAAGTTTTGGAAGTACAATTTGTCTTAGTAGAAAGTACTCAAAAGGAAACAGTAGAGGAATTACTTAATATGGTATTGGTGCCAATTTTTATCTAGTAAGAAAGTAGGAAAAGTCTGTATGATTTGGGAGGACTGATGACACATGGATAATGCATTGATAGTTCATTGATGAACATTGATGACACATAGATGATGACATATTGATGATGCACTGATGACACATTTATGGCTCATTGATGATGCATTGATAATGATGTATTAATGACAAATTGATGATGACTTTTTAAATCTTACTTTATTTTATTTTTTCTCAATTTTTTAAAATATTTTCCATGATTATAAAAAATATCCCATGGTAATACCCTCCCTCCCCCCCATTCCCCTTTGAAATTCCATTCTCCATCATATCCCCTCCCCATCTCAATAAGTGTCTCTTTTATTTTGATGTCATGATCTTTCACTCCTCTTATTATGGTCTTGTGTAGGTAGTGTCAGGCACTATGAGGTCATGGATAGTAAGGCCATCTTATGTCTGGAGGAATCACGTTGTAAAGAGTCCTACCTTTCTTTGGCTCTTACATTCTGTCAACCACCACTTCCACATTAGACCCTGAGCCTTGGAAGTTGTGATCAAGATGTTACTCAGTACACCAGTCACTTCTTTCCAGCACCATAATACCTTCTGAGTCATTCCAAGGTCACTGCCATCTGAAAAGAGAAAATTCTCTACCCAAAGTGAGAGTAGCATTAATATAAGGGTATGAATATTAAGAGAAGTGTTTACTGGGCAGTTTGCTAAGCATATTATACACACTTATCCAGACAGCACCAGATGTTACACCCTTAGGGCTCATGACTACCCCTGTTTTAAGGTTTCAGTATCAGGGATGTATTCCCTCCCTTGGAGCAGGCCTCCAGTCCAATTGTAGGGCAGTTGGTTTCCACCATGACAGATCTGCCACTATTGCACCCGTTGGCTCATTTGGCCTGGCTGGCCAATTATAAGGCTTGCAGTGTCCACTGTTGAGTAACTTCGCTGGTGGTATCACTTTCTCCCATTGAACTTCATGTAGAATGGCTTCTTCCAGCATTCTGTCAGCTGGTCTACATGGAGGAGATTATCAACTCAGTACCAGCATGATTTCTCAGTGGCCTTTCAGCCCAAGTATGTGGAGTCTTCAGCAATAGGGTCATACCATCAATTCCCTTTGCATCTCTTTTTTAGCTTACTGGCCTCTGCTACTGAGTTTTTTCCTTCTCACACAGAAGCCCATTCATCTGTATCTAGGATCCACATATGAGAGAGAACATGCAGCACTTGGCTTTCTGGGTCTGGGTTACCTCACTTAGTATAATCCTTTCCAGGTCCATCCATTTTTCTGCAAATTTCATAACTTCATTTTTCTTTACCACTGAGTAGAACTCCATTGTATAAATGTGCCATATCTTCATTATCCACTCATCAGTTGAGGGAATCTAGGCTGGTTCCATTTCCAAGCTATTATGAATTGAGCAGCAATAAACATGGTTGAGCACATACTTCTAAGGAAATGAGATGAGTCCTTAGGATATATGCCGAGGAGTGCTATAGCACACATTTCACCATGCACTACACTCAAGTCCAAATGGATCAAAGAGCTCAATATAAGACCAGAAACTCGACTACTACTGGAAGAAAATATAGGAAGTACTTTCCATGATATAGGAATGGAAAGCAACTTCTTGAACAAAACCCCAGTAACACATGATCTTAAACAGTCACTCAACCAATGGGATCACATGGAGCTGAAGAGTTTCTTTACGGCCATTGGGTCAGACACGAGGGGATTTGCCCATGTATTTTAAGAAAGTGTTGTTATGATTTTAGTGAGATAGGCTGTGGATTGTAATGCTTTACTGGAACTGCCTTCTAAAGCTTGGGAGAATGTTCTGAGTACCCCAGAGTTGGCATGGAACTGTGATCTTGACAACTTTACCACATATCAAGAGAGTTCGGAGGTGTAGGCACATTCAAACAAATGTACTCACCATTAAGTTAGCATCACTCAAGTTAAGTGGTTTTATATTGTGTAGTGAAAATGAGAGCACTGCTCTCACAATTGCTGGCATGGAAACCATTTATATAAGTTACTGACTCAAAATGTCTATTCAGATAGGAAGGGCTGTATCTCCGTGTTTCAACTATTTGACACAGTGATGGATTATTTATTTACTGTACAGCACTGGTGGCCAGAAAATCTGATTTTTATGCATGAAATCCATGAAACCTCAGCCACTGAACAGTTTCTTTTACATGTGGCAAAGGTCATCTATCATGGGATTTTCTCACATTTTGTGTGATTGGTCATGCCTCATTTTCTTCAAGAAAATATGATTTCCCTAAAGTCTGTGCATTTAAAAAGACTCACAAATGACCCAGAAAGTTAGTTCCTCACTGTTTGTGATAAGCACAGAATGTAGGAGCTAACCTATAGGAAATGACAAGCAACTATTTGTAGTTGGAAACCATATTTAATCCTATCATTATGAAAGCCTTAGCACACACCAGGTAGAAAAGAACTACAAAATTAGACACTTAACCTTGTCATTTAACCTTGCAAGTCTAATCTCTTTTAAGCTAGTAAATGCATCCCATAGACTTACCTTTATATATTGGAAAACATTTGTTATAGATAAAGGATTTCAAACAAAATCATTTGGTGATTAATTGTGCTAAGATTTTACTATCTCCAAATTATAAAATATTCAATTTTTGAATTGAAAAATTAATGAGAAGAAAAAATAATGGATCAGATTTTTAGCATATTTCTAATATAATAAATATCAGACATAGTAAAATTAAGAGTAGTTTGAACAGTGCTTCTTTCCTGAGGGAGAGGGCTATAACATAGCTGGAGATTAAAAAGGAAAATTATGGAGCTGAAGAGAAAGCTTAGTGGGCTTCCTTGCAAAGCATAAGGAACCAGATTTGATTCTCCAGTACCCAGGTAAGCCTGATGCACATGGTGGCACCTGTATCCTGAGTTCATTTGCAGTAGCCTGGTACATTACATTCTCTCTCTCTCTCTCATTTCTTGCAAATAAATAAATAAACATATTCTTTAAAACAGGAAATAAGAGAATGAGGCAGATGGCGCAGTGGGTAAAATGCTCAGATGCAAGCATGAGCTCATAAGCTCAGCACCATGGTAAAAAGTATCAGGCATAGTGTATGCCCTTGTAGTCCAGTGCTGGTGAAGTGGAGAGAGCAAAATCCTCAGGTCACTATTCCCTATTGAAGAGCTCTAGGTTGAGCAAGAGACCCTGACTCAAAAAATAAAGTAGGAAGAAACTGAGGAAGCAACCCACTGCCAATCTCTGGCCTACACACACAATAATTTGTGCCCATATACAGTCACTCACATATGCATATATGCATACATCAGAGACACACACACACACACACACACACACACACACACACACACATGCACACGCGTGCGTGTGCACATGCGCACCAGATGAAATCCAGGTATTTTAATTTAATGAGATTTACAAAGTATTCTTTGACAGTTTGAAGTATCTTTGAGCAGTAAAAATACCCCAACTATCTTGAAGTATACAGTTTCACACCAAAACTTCCAAATATCTAAGAACTAATCAGTGTAGCTAACTGCATGATGGTCATATGCATGATCTGTCACTGGGCAGACATGGGAGCACAGCTCAGTTCAAGCCATGGTGCAGGAATGTTAGAAGAATCTCCACATATTACTGCTATTGTAACACCTTATAAGGTAATACCTCTAGTGTTTGCAAAGAGATAAAACAGATGATAAATGTGCTGTCAATCACAAAAGAGCATTAGATGAGATCACCAGTCATCTGTGGTGAACTTGCTGAGGATTTATATCAGAAGAGCTGATTGTATGGTTTTTCAAGATCCAGTAAAGAATATTTTTTCTTCTTTTTTTGTTTTGTTTTGAGGTTGTGTTTCACTCCAGCCCAGGCTGAGTTAGAACTCACACTGTAGCTCCAGACTAGCCTCAAACTCACAGTGATCCTCCACCTAGCCTCCCAAGTGCTGGCTTAAAGGTGTGCACCACCACACCCAACAAATTTTATACTAATTTTGGCTTATTAATTCATAATGATTCTATTTTAAAAAATCATCTCTTGATGATATATGATTAATTCCCTCAAAAGTTATTCATGTAAATTACCATTTTCCACCAAACCTGGATATGACAATTTAGTTTCTGTTTTTATTTCCTTAAGTAGTAAAATGTTCATCTTTTTGTAGGATAATTCAAAGTTAGTTTCTGAGAATAAGAAATAGCAACATAGAAAACTATAGCTTGTTTCATGTTTCTCTCAAGGCAAATACTTGTGTGTGTGTACAATGTTGACATTAGACACATTCATGCTTAGTCATGTTAGTAAAAATAATAAGAGTATTGGACTGGAGAGATGGCTTAGCAGTTAACAACTTTGCTGGTTAAGCCTGAGGACCTAGGTTCAAACCATGTTAGCCAGATGCACTAGGTACACATGAATCTTGAATTCATTTGCAGTGGCTGGAAGCCCTGGTGCAACCATTCCCTTTCTTTCTTGCTATCTGCTGTCAATCTCTCTGTGTCTAATAAATAAAACCAAATAAAAAATATTTTAAAAAATAATAAAAGTATTAATGGACAATTTTCTAGTAATTTTTAATAATGTTTTATGCAGTATTTCCAATATATTTACTTAAAAATAGTCATTTATATTCTTGCTTTTACACCATGATTAATTTCAATATTGAACATCATTCTGATGTTTTATTTCTAATATAAGTGAGTATTGGAGATCTGTCTATAAATAATTGAAAATTTGTTAAATGATCTTAATTTTTGAGTATTTATACTACATATTTTCAATAACTAGTTTTATTTATTTATTTATTTATTTGTAAGCAGAGAGAGAGATAGAGAGAGAGAGGGAGAAAGAGATGGACATGTTACAAAATAACAGAAAGCAAGAATCAAATAGAAATTATAAAACCCTCTCTAGAACCACTCATTAACAGTTACTCATGTGGAAGAAAGAACTTCTGACCTCGAAGATAAGACAGAGGAAATTAATTGAGAGGACCAATTCTTTGCTAAGTTCAGAAAATCTATTGAATAGAAATTAAGGGAAATGTGGGACACCCTAAAATGACCAAATATCCAGATCATGGGTATGCCAGAAGGAGAACAAATTCAGACCAGAGACATAGAGAATATACTCAAAAAAGTTATTGAGGAAAATTTTCCAAATCTTGCAAAAGAAAGACTCATCCAGTTACAAGAAGCCCACAGAACAACAGACAGACAGGGAAAATAAGAAATTCTCCAAGACATCTTAGTTAAACAATGAAAACAAAGAGAAGTGTTAAAAGCAGGAAGATAGAAGCAATTCACAATATGCAAAGGCAATCCCATCAGAATTATGTCATGTTTCTCAAAGGAAACCCTGAAAGCCAGAAGGACCTGGAATGGAACACTTCAACATCTGAAAAACTATGGTTACAAACACAAGCTACTTTACCCAGCAAAAGTGTCCCTCATAATAGATGGTGAAAGAAAAATATTCCATTAAAAAGTCAACTGTGTGATTATATGAATACAAAGCCAAACCTAAAGAAAATACTTGAGGGAATACTCCACACAGAACAGTCAAAAAACCAATATCAAGAGTCAACAAGAAGAAGATCACAATAACCAAAATAAACCAGGCTCAAAACAGTACATAACAGAAGAAAACACCAAACCCCATAAATACCCCATCATGGCAGGGAGTAATTCAAACATCCCAGTAATAACCCTAAATATTAATGGTCGTAACTAACCCACCAAAGACACAGGCTACCAGGATGGATCAAAAACCTGAACCCTTCTATCTGCTGTCTTCAAGAAGCCTACCTCAACACTAAAGATAAACAACTCCTTAGGGTGAAAGGTAGGAATATGATATTCCAAGCAAATGGAAATAAGAAACAACGAGGTGTTGCTATATAACTATCAGACAAAATAGACTTCAAACCAAAAGTAACCAAAAATGACAAAGAAGGCCACTTCTTATTCACCAGGGCAGTGATCCAAAAGAGGATATCACAGTCATAAATATATATGCACCAAACACAGGGGCACCACAATTTGTAAAATAAAATCTACTAGATGATAAAACAGAAATAAACACCAACACAATCATACTTGGAGAGTTCAAAACACCACTATCATCAATAGACAGATTATCCAATTAGAAAATCAGTAGGGAAATAATAGAGCTCAATAACATCATACATCAACTAGACCTAACAGATATATACAGAACTTTCCACTTCAATGGAATACACATTCTTCTCAGCAGTCCATGGGAGCTTCTCCAAAATTGACCATAAAGGCCATAAAGCATGCCTTATACAGTCAGGAAAATTGAAGTTATTTCCTGCATCATGCCAGATCACAATGCTTTAAAGCTAGAAATTAACAAGAAGACACACAACAAGAACTCCACCAACTCTTGGAGACTAAACAACACACGTCTAAACAATGAAGGGGTCATGGAAGAAATCAAAAAACAAATTGTAAAATTCCTAGAATTGAGCTATAATGAAAACACAACCTACCAAAAAATTATGGGACTGAATAAAGGCAGTCCTAAGGGGAAAATTCATAGTCCTAAATGCCTTCATTACAAAGAAAGAGAGATCCCAATTCCATAACCTGACTATCCACCTAAAGGCACTGAAAAAGAAGAAGAAGAAGAAGAAGAAGAAGAAGAAGAAGAAGAAGAAGAAGAAGGAGGAGGAGGAGGAGGAGGAGGAGGAGGAGAGGAAGAAGAATCCAAATCAAAGAGCTCCAGATGGAAAGAAATTATCAAGATTAGAGCAGAAATTAATGAATTGGAAAATAAGAAAATAATTTGAAAAATTGATGAAACCCAGAGCTTCTTCTTTGAAAAAATAAACAACATTGACAAACCCTGGGAAAAGTGATCAAGGAAAAATAAAAGGGAATTTTCAAATTACCAAATCAGAAATGAAAAAGGAGAGATTACTACAGACATCAAAGAAATTGGAAAAATCATCAGGGCATACTTGTAAAACCTCTGCTCCTCAAAATTAAATAATCTGGAAGAAGTGGATGAATTCCTAGGCACATGCCACCTATACAAACTAAACTCAGATCAGATTAATCTCCTTAAGAAACCTATCACATCCATGGATATTGAAAAGGTAATCAAAAACCTCCCCCAGAAGAAAAGTCCAGGACCAGATGGATTCTCATTTGAATTCTACTAAACCTTCATAGAAGAACTGAAACAAACTTTTCTCAAACTGGTCTGCATAATGGGAGACCAAGGAATCTTCCCTTACTCTTTTTATGGAGCTAGCATTACCCTAATACCAAAACCAGACAGAGGTGCAAAAAGGAAAGAAAATTATAGGCCTATATCCCTCATGAACTCAGATGCAAAGACCCTGAACAAAATAATTGCAGGCCGCATTGAACAAAACATCAAGTCATTATACAACTTGATCAAGTAGGCTGCATTCCAGGGATGCAGGAATTGTTTAACATATGGAAATTGGTCAACATAATACACCATATAAATAAACTGAACCGTAAGGACCACATGATCGTCTCAGTTGATGCAAAGAAGGCCTTTGACAATACACAACACCAGTTCATGACAAAATGCTGGAAATAATAGGAAGGGAGGGTTTATATCTCAACACAATACAGGCAATATGTAAAGCTCCTAAAGCCCAAATAATACTTAATGGGGAAAAATTCAAGGAGTTCCCACTGAGATTGGGGAGAAGACAAGTTGCCTATTCTCACCAGTGCTCTTCAACAGAGCACTAGAAGTACTAGCCCAAATAAGAAAAGAGAAAGAAATCTAAGGGATATAAATTGCAAAGTAAGACATCATATTTGCCCTATTTGCAGATGACATGATGCAATATATAAGTGACCCAAAAGTCTCCATTCCAAAACTTCTAAAGGTAGTAAATTCCTTTAGCAAAGTGGCAAGACCCCAAATGAATGCACAAAAATCATTATCTTTTCTATATGCAAAGGGCAAATATACAGAGAAAGAAATAAGTGAGGCTGTCCCATTTTTCAATAGCAAAAACAACAATGAAAAATACCTTTGAATAACACTAAAATGGATGTGAAAGCCCTATATAATGCAAACATAAAATCATTCAAGAAAGAAATAGAGTAATACTTGAGACGATGGAAAGACCTCCCATGCTCCTGGATAGGTAGAAGTAATGTTATGAAAATAGCAATTCTACCAAACGCAATATGCACATTTAACACAATACCAATAAAAACGCTGGCATCTTCCAGCCAAGATGGCGACCGCCTAACTGTGCCACACATCCCGGGAAAGAAAGGCAAGACATTAAGGGTTCACTGGGTCTTTTAGGATAGAGAAATCTCCAATAGATTGCCAGTGGGAGGGCACAGAGGGGAGAAAACAGGGAATCGCTGATTCCCTCATGGGTGGGTAGCCCACCCCTCCCCCAAAGAGCTGCCTTACCCACAGTCCCAGCTTCAGGAAACTCCCACACTTACTGAAGGGAAAGGGTACCAGGCAAACATAGTTCCAATTGCCTCACTGCACAAGGGCGGCCTGCTACCCCTGCCCACGAGTGACCTTATCCAGGAAACACCTGATGACCCATTGGAGCTCAGGTTCCTTTTACCAATTTGCCCACCAAACGGCACTGCAGCACCACCAAACCTTGCTTGTGGAAGCTTAGACTGCGCCACCAAATCGCTCACTTACTGCTCCTGCTACTCCACATTCACGAGTGAACCCAGGCCCATGGCAACACCACCACCCACCGCATGTGAGCTCAGACTGTGTCTGTCAATTGCACCAGCTCAGGTGCCATCACCTACCTGTCTGCCGAACCAGCTAACCACAATTGTCCTGTTGCAGGGAGCGCATAATGTTTCAGGGTCCCAGGGTTCCACCACACCAGAGTTTGTGCTGCTTCAGTGCCTGGTGCCTCAGTGTCCCTCCTAACACGAGCGCAAGAAATTTGGCGCATTACCGTGTGAGAGGTCAAGCAAATTTGGCGCCCCAGTCAAGCAGGAGATCAGGCAGCTTTGGCAAATGAGAGCCAAAGCACAGGCTGCTTGGCAACTGCCTCAGGCTGCTTCAGATTCCCATTGTGCTTGAGCCCAGGCTGATCCACCAACCTATGTGCCCATACACTGCAATGGACAGACCACAATACAAAAGAAATAACATGAAAAAATCAAATGCAAGAAAATCCAGTTAGATCACCCAGTCCTACAATGAACATCTGTAACCAAAAGAAAGAGGAGTCATTAGGATCAGAACACGAAAATGAAGCTATGAGCAATGCAACCCTGACCAAGCTACTGGTAGAACTTGCAGAAAAGCAACAAAGCACCAATAATTGTGTGGATGTGGCCATCACTAGACTAGACATAATAGATAAGAAAATGGAAGGAGTTCAAAGACAGTTAAGAGATATGAAGAAGAGTGAAAAAAAAAAAAAAAAAAGAAGAGGACCTCAAATAGCTGGTGATGCTAAATGAAGACATAAAGAAAAGCAAGGATGAATTCAAAGAAGCATCAAGGAAATCAGAAAATGATGTGAAAAGGGAGCTTGACAGAGGGATGGAAATTATACATAGAATAGTAGAAAACGCAAACCAAATTGAACAAGTCCAAAACTCTCTAGAAGCTCTCAAGAATAGACTCAGCCATGTGGAGGATAGAAACTCTGATCTGGAAGACAAGCTGGAAGAAACAGTTCGAGAGTTCAAAAATTTCAGTGAGTACAAAAGTCTCTGTGAACAGAACATGAGGGAATTGTGGGATACACTTAAATATCCTAATATCAGGATCATTGGAATACCACCAGGAGAAGAAATTCAGACCAAAGGCATGGAGAAATTATTTAACAAAATAATTGAAGAAAACTTCCTCGGTCTCTTAAAAGATAGGCCCATCAAGAGACAAGAAGCCAACAGAACTCCAAACAGACTGGACCAAATGAGAAACTCTCCAAGACATATTGTCATTAAGACTCTAAACATTGACACCAAAGAGAAAGTCCTAAAAGAAGCTAGGGAAAAACAGCACACCACTTTCAGAGGTAACCCCATCAGGATGAATCCAGAATTCTCAATGGAAACCCTGAAAGCTGGAAGGGCCTGGAATGAAACACTGCAAAGTCTAAGAACCTATGGCTTCCAACCCAAACTACTCTACCCAGCAAAAGTATCCCTCATAATCGATGGTGAAAGAAAACTTTCCATGACAAAACTCAGCTTTAAAATTATATGAACACAAAACCAAACTTACAGAGAGTATTTCAGGAAATTTTCCACAGAGAAGAAACAAATAATCAACCTCAAATGCCTATAAGAAGCTTATCACAATAACCAAACTCAGAGTAGGCACAAAAATCTTCAAAGTCTATGAAAACACCAAACCGCATATTCCATCACAATATGGCAGGGATCAAATCAAATCTCACAGTCATTACCCTAAATATTAATGGCCTTAATTCAACCATCAAGAGACACAAACTAACAGGGTGGATCAAAAGCTTAGACCCCTCAATCTGTGGTCTTCAAGAAACCCACCTCACCACTAAAGACAGACACCTCCTCAAGGTGAAAGGGTGGAAAACAATATTCCAAGCCAACGGGAATAAGAAACAAGCAGGTGTAGTTATATTAATATCGGATAAAATGGACTTGAAACCAAAAACTTACAAGAGACAAAGAAGGCCACTTCCCACTTATCAAGGGAATGATACATCAGGGGATATTACAATCATAAACCTGTATGCACCAAACACAGGGGCACCACAGTTAATAAACCAAAACCTAATTGACAATAAAACAGAAATAGGCACCAACACCATCATAGTTGGGGACTTCAATGCACCATTATCAGTAATAGACAGGTCATCCAAACATAAACTCAACAGGGAAGTAACAGAGCTAAACAAAACCATAGATCACTTAGACCTAACGGACATCTACAGAACTTTCCATCCCAAATCCACAGACCACACATTCTTCTCAGCAGCCCATGGAGCATTCTCTAAAACTGACCATATACTGGTCACAAAGCCTGCCTCAACATATTGAGAAAGATTGACATAATTCCCTGCATAACATCAGATCACAATGCTATATTGCTAGAAATTAACAACAAAAGAGCCACCAATAATCCCATTGGCACCTGGAAACTGAAGAGCACACTTTTAAACAAAACACGGGTAGTAGATGAAATACGAAATGAAGTTGCAGAATTTCTAGAATTGAATGACAATGAGAACACATCATAACAAAACTTATGGGACACAATGAAGACAGTCCATAGGAGAAAATCCATAGCACTCAATGCCTTCATAAAAGAGACAGAGAGATCCCAAATCAATAACCTAACCTTCCACTTAAAGGCACTGAAAAAGCAAGAAAAATCCAACCCAAAGAGCTCCAGAAGGAAAGAAATAATTAAAGTCAGAGCAGAAATTAATAAATTGGAAACTAAAAAACAACTAAGACAATTGACAAAACAAAGAGCTGGTTCTTTGAAAAACTAAACAATACTGACAAACCCCTGGCCAGTTTGACCAAGGGGAAAAAAAAGAGAGAGAGAGAGATGCTTCAAATTAACAAAATTCAAAATGAAAAATGAGAGGTCACAACAGACATAAGTGAAATTGGGAGAATCATCAGGACTTATTCCAAAAACCTCTACTCCACAAAACTGGATAATGTGGAGGAGATGGATAAATTCCTGGACTCATACCATCTATCAAACCTAAACTCAGAGCAGATTAATCTCCTAAATGAACCTATCACACTCATTAAGACTGAAAAACTAATAAAAACCCTACCCAAAAGAAGAGTCCAGGACCAGATGTCATCTCAGCTGAATTCTATCAAATCTTCATGGAAGAACTCATACCAATCTTCCTCAAACTGTGCCACACAATTTGAGAACAGGGAAAGCTACCTAACTCCTTTTATGAGGCTACTATGATCCTAATTCCAAAACCAGGCAGAGATGCCACAAGAAAAGAAAACTACAGGCCTATTTCCCTGATGAAACTAGACACAATGATCCTGAACAAAATCCCTGCAAAGCAAATCCAACAACACGTCAAAATCATTCTCCACCTTGACCAAGTGGGATTCATTCTAGGAACACAGAGGTGGTTCAACATACAGAAATCTGTCAATGTAATACACCACATAAACAAGGTTAAACACAAAAACCACATGATCATTTCGATAGATGCAGAAAAGGCCTTTCACAAGATACATCACTTCATGATCAAAACATGGGAGAAAATTGGCATGGTTCATTCATATCCTAACCTAATAAAGGCAATATACAAAGCTCCTAAGGCCCAAATAATACTTAATGGAGAGAGACTGGAGGAATTCCCATTAAGATCAGGAACAAGACAGAGTTGTCCACTCTCACCTCTACTCTTCAATATAGTACTGGAAGTCCTAGCTCAATCAATGAGAAAGGAGAAGGAAATGAAAGAGATACAATTTGAAAAGGATGAAGTTAAGTTAGTCCTATTCGCTGATGAAATGATTGTTATATGTAGGAGACCAGAGAGACTCCATCTCCAAACTCCTGAATGTGATTAACTCCTACAGCAAAGTAGCAGGATACAAAATCCATGCACAAAAATCAGTAGCCTTTCTATACGCAAATGACAAAGATACAGAGAAAGAAATGAGAGACATGGTCCCATTTTCAATAAAAACAAATAAAAAATAAAATACCTTGGAATAACATTAACCAAGGAAGTGAAAGATCTATACAACGAAAACATAAAAACACTCAAAAAATGAATTGAGGAGGACTTGAGAAAATGGAAAGACCTCCCATGCTCCTGGACAGGCAGAATTAACATTGTAGAGATGACAATCCTACCAAAGACAATATAAAGATTTAATGCAATTCCAATTAAAATCTCTACAGTGTTCTTCACAGAGATAGACAAAACGATCTCAAATTTTATGGAAAGGCAGAAGGCCTCGCATTTCCAAACATATCCTCAGCAAAAGAAATACCTCTGGACGCATCACCATACCTGATCTAAAGCAATATTACAAAGCCATAGTAATAAAAACAGCATGGTACTGGCATAAAAACAGGAGTATAGACCAAGGGAATACACTTGAGGTCCTGGACTTTAGGTCAAGTGACTATAGCTACTTGCTATTTGACAAAGGCCTTATCAATATAGGCTGGAAAAAAGACAGCATATTCAACAAATGGTGCTGGACGAACTGGAAAACCACATGTAGGAAATTGAAACTTGATCCACAGATTTCGCCATGCACTACGCTCAAGTCCAAATGGATCAAAGACCTCAATATAAGGCGAGAAACTCGACTACTACTGGAAGAAAATGATGTAAGAATGGTAAAAGACCTCCTGAACAAAACCCCAGTAGCTTGTGATCTTAAACAGTCACCCAACCAGGGGTATCACATGGCGCTGAAGAGTTTCTTTACAGACGATCATACAGTAAGCAAAGCCAATAGATTACCCCCAGAATGTGAGAAAATATTTGCTGGTTATCCAACTGATAGAGGCCTAATCTCTAGAATCTACAAAGAACTCAAAAGTGTAAACATTACAAAGTCAAACACCCCACTCACAAAATGGGGCAAAGAGCTCAACAGACAGTTCACAGAGGAAGAAATACAAATGGCAAACACACACTTAAGAAAATGTTCTTCATCCCTAATCATCAGAGAAAGGCAATTTAAAACAACTATGAGATTCTGTCTTACCCCAATAAGGATAGCAAACATCAAATAAATCAAATAAAAATAAATGCTGGTGAGGATGTGGAGAAGTAGGAACACTCATCCACTGTTGGTGGGAATGTAACATGGTACAACCACTTTGCAAAGCAATATGGAGACTTCTGTAAAAGCTGACTATAGAGATACCAACAGACCCAGTTATTCCCTTACTGGGCATCTACCCCAACGCCCAAACCACAGGCTAGAGAGATTTGCTGAACCATGTTTGTAGCAGCTCAATTTGTAATAGCTAAGAGCTGGAATCAACCCAGATGTCCATCCCTAGAAAAATGGATAACTAAGATGTGATATATCTACACAATGGAATTCTATAAAATACATTTTTTAATCTACACTAAAAATGGTCTTTCTACAACTTTCTTAATGATAACATATTTCTTGTAACATGAAGTTTCCATAATGATGCTTGACAGAAGTCTGATGATTAATAAATGCTAATTTCCATCCTATTTCTTTAAATATTTTATTTGATTTATTTGAGAGGAGAGATAGAGAATATGAATGGGTGTGTCTCTAGCCTCGGCAAACAAACTCCAGACACATGTGCCACATTGTGCATCTTTCTTCACATTGTTGTTGGGAACCAAACCCGGGTCTTTAGGCTTTGCTGGCAAGTGCCTTAACTGCTGAACCATCCCTCCAGCCTCCATCCTAGTTTTTTTATGAACTCTGTGTAGGATTATTCTCAACACAGCCATTGATGTGACTTACCAGGCCTAGAATGGTCATTGAGTTCACTCACTGACGAAGATGTGGCAACCTAAGTAATTGGAATGCACCTCTGACTAAGACAAAGAAACTCAACATCTAAAGAAATAGATATAACTTGGCTTAGAGGATTGATTCTGAGTTATCATTCACATAGCATTGAAAAATGCTTATTCTATATTTGAAAATCCAAGATTGTAATAAATTATGATTGACATCAGTTCTGGGGTAGTGACAAAGGTGGTTTTCTGGAAAATAATAATCCCAACAGAAAATCATACAGTGACTTGCCTAGATACACAGCAATTTTCAAACTTTTATAAAAAGCCATGTAATTTTGCCAGGAAGAATACCAGGCCATGGTATGTGTGGAGCTATAGCCTAACCTCGGTTCCTTTTGCCATGTCCTTCCATTGTATACTGAGAATATACAACTACAAAACAGTGCAAAGCCTTATTGGTAGATGCTAAAAGACATCCTGACATCTCCTGCACAAAAAAAGTCACAGTTTAATTAGGGACTTGGTTTTTCCAAAATTTATGTTTCTATACACATATGCAGAAATTTATGATTTAGGTAAGATAACTATGGAAAATTACTCAAAGATACTTATCATTTTGTCATATGATTAACTTAAGTTTTTGCCTTTGTTTAGTTTAAATAAATTGCTACATTTTTAGGTATGATCTTGCTCAGCTGCAAAGGAAGGCCCTGAACTTATCTTTTAGCACAGGGTTTCATCTTGGGCTTGTAATCCTCCTGTCTCAGTTTTACAATGAGCTGGAATCATATACCTGTGTCATCTGACCCAATTAATTAGTTCTTTACAAAAATCTCAATAATATTAACACATAGTACTAATATCTCCTGCTGTAAGATTTTCACATCCATTGATTTCATTCTTGGTGAATAGGTGGTACTTGATGCTCTGCATAGCATTGTGGAGAATATGCTATACAGTTCTAGATTCTGTCACCTTGCCCTGATTAGTGTTGATTCTTATACTAGCAGGAAACAAGTTGATATCCAAACTCAAGTTTCAGTCTTTATTTCCTGAGCAGGATGTGGTTCCTGCTCACCTTTTAGAAACTTCCAGCTGTCACTTTGCACTGTGAACTTCAATGTTTCCTCTTGTGTTTAAGAATTCAGGAGTCAGAGAATGTATGTTCAGAGTGCATTTACAGATTTTGTATTTAGCCTTCTGGGTCCTTCTCCTTTTTTGGAATTCCCTTCTCATTTTACAACTACTTTTATACATGCAGATTCAGGTTTTAATCTCTCAGGCAAAGATATCAAGTTTCTGCTTGAATTCAAGCCATCATCTTCCCTGCACACTTGGAAGTGCCTTATGTGAAAGCATTAGAAACATACATGGTATAGAAGGCAGGTTTTCTTCTGTATTTTTATTTTTCAATTTAATTGGTGGATTTGGTTTCAGTTTCTAGCTGATTTTTATTCAGTCACTCCTCCATGCTCTCCTCTTCACATACACATCATGCTCTCAGCTTGAGGGTGGGCACTCTAATTCCTTCAGCATCACTCAGGGAAGGACTTTGGCAGATTGCCCTTTTAAATATGTATCTATTTATTTATTTGCAAGTATATAAAGTGAAAGAGAGAAAATTGGTACATCAGGGCTTAGTGCCACTGCAAATGAACTCCAGACTCATGTGCCACTTTGTGCTTTACATGGGTACCGGGGTATCAAACCTAAGCCTTCAGGTTTTGCATGCAAGTGCCTTTAACCACTGAGAAAGCTCTCCATCCCCAGAATTGCTTTTTAAATGCAGTGGTAAGGTACATGCAAGGGAACTAGTATCTAGTCATAGTGTATATGCCAATGCCAAGGTAGTGGTTTCAATGTAAAAGGTCCCCTATTGCCTCATGTGAATGGGATTAAGTCTTATATTTAGCCTGCTGGAGGCCTTGACATTCGGGTTCTCTTTCTTTCTCTCCCTCTATCTCTCTGTCTTGTAGGTGTAGCCTTGCTGGAGGATGTGTGTCACTTGCGACAATTTTGGAGAATTATAGCCCAAGAACCCTTTGTCAGATCAAACACCCTCTTGCTGGTACTTTCCAGGTGCTATGGCAAGATGTGACACCAGGCTCTGCTATGCCATACCATGATGAAACTCCCCATGAGAGTATAAACTGAAATGAACTCTTTCCTTCTATATCCTGTTTTTGGTCCAGTGTTGTGTCCCAGCAATGAGAAGGTAACTGCAACTGCAAATAGGTATTATTATATAACTATCATCTTTAGCTCTCTCCAGATACTTTTTCATTAGCTAATAAAGAGATTCCACTGATTTAAAAAAAAAAATACAAGGAAACCTTTCAAGTCCTAGCTTTACCATCAGTAATTATCATTACATTTTTTTTGTTTTATGATTGTATGTTATGTACATTATATAAGTGGAATAATACAATGTGTGTTCTTTTATTTTACTCACCAGAATTTTTTAGAGGTCCATCTACGTTTGTAGGAGGTACCAGAATTCCACATCTTTTGGAGGCTAACATTTGATTGCATGCATATTTCACAAAATAGATTATTCCTAATTTAAAAATGTTATTAAACTATAATTCAAAATAATGTTTCCATTTACAGCCCTCCAGCAGGCCTAAAGTTAATGGTTTCTCTATTCAAAATATTTAAGTAGAGTTTCAACCTCTGTACTTTATTTTTACTGACTTATATAGAGAGAGGGATCGAGAAGGATAGAGAGGGAGAGAATGAGCATTCCAGGGCCTCCTCCTTGGTAACAAACTACAGATTCATGCAACACCTTGTGCATCTGGCTAACATGAGTCCTGGTTAGTTGAACGTGGGGCCTTAGGCTTCGCAGATGAGTACCTTAACCACTAAGCTATATCTCCAGCCCAATTTCTGTGTTTCAACTTGGTGTATGAAAAAGTTGCAATTGGTTGTTTTAACTTCAATTGCTCTGAATATAACTGAGCTTGGTTATGTCATTTTTGGTATGTGTTTAGTGTATGCATATGTGCTGTACTCACTCATATGAAAACCAGGCATCTGGTGCCTCTTCACACTCATCTGTCTGCTTCCTTGAGATGTAGTCTTTCACTCAAGCCAGAGTTGCCACTGTTATATTGTTCTTGGTTAGTGAGCTCCAGGGATTCTCCAGTCTCTGCACACACACACACACGAATATATATATATATATGTATATATATACATGTTTGTGTCTTGAAATGTTCCTTTCTAAATGATCTTGTATTAAAAGTTGTGATGTCTGTATTGTTTTGAACATATTTTCTTATTTTAATGTTAATTACAATTTTTAGGAATATATACATTTAAGATAGAATGCCTATGTTGGGATTCTGGATTTTGTGTATCAATTAAGAACCTAGAATCTAAAAATGTGTCTACATAACAGAGAATGTCACAGTGGACTATTTGAGGGGAGGAAGAGGACTCACAAATTCACGGAGGAAAAAGAGTAATGGAAGCTGAATATGAGCAAAGTGCCTGATATGAATGTGTGATAATGAAGTCTATTATCTTATATGATAGTGAAAACTTTTTTAAAAGTTGTAAAAAGTAATTTAGAAAAAGTTTTCACACATTTTTCAGAATTCATATGAAGACTTTTAAAATATATAACATTCTTTATATATGAAATATTTATTTACAAATTACTTTAATTATAAAGTAAATCATCCATGTTACTTAATTGAATTTTTCTATGGTTAATATGTTAGTGAGAAAGTGTTCTGGAATCAGGAGTAATGTCAAAATGACAGTTCAGTGTGAACACTGTGAGTGATCCAGATCCAGACAATCCCTTCCCTACAGACTCATGTCATCAGTATGAGTTTGTCTCAAGAGACTGAATTTGAGTCCAGATTCTTCCTATTAGCTTAACTTTCATTTTATGCTTTTGCTTCTATATTTGCAAGATAAGATATTAGTGACATTGTTATTGTAAGCTTGTGTGTACAATTTTGGAAGGGCTTTGTAAAGTTTTATTGAAAAACTGGTAGTATTATTTGAATTAACTTTTGGAAAAATAGTAGCATGAAAAAACCTAATATTCAATATTAAGACAAAATCTGGGCTAGAAGCATGGCTTAGCAGTTAAGGCACTTACCTATAAAGCCAAAGAACCCAGGTTTGATTCCCCAGGACCCACGTTAAGCCAGATGCACAAGGTGGTGCATGTGTCGGGAGTTCATTTGCAGTGGTTAAAGGCCCTGGCATGCCCATTTTTTCTTTTCATCTGCCTCTCTCTCTCTCTTTCTCTCTCTCTCTCTCTCAAATAAATAAATAAAAATTCAAAACAAGAAAATCTAAGCGTACAATCTCTTAGCTAATAATATAGCAAAAGTTATTACGGCATATAATTCAAGTGGGTGTGTTCCTGTATACTGCCCAACTACTCTTAACTTGCATTCTAGTGACATCATCTCCTCCTACGTGTATGCGTTTTTAGTTCATCTGCTAAAATGCTCAGCAAATTAATTCTTGGTTCTTAGTCAATTTAACCAATCTGTGCTAAAGGTGAGAAATTTTCAGCAATAATTAATCTCACTCTTTTGTAGTTATATGAAGGGCACCATTTCATTATCATTTAAACTTTAATTTTAAATTTATTATAAATCCTTTTCTACAAATGACAAAAGAAAATCTGGGTGATTATTGAACAACCAATCAGCACCAGCTGGTGCTCCAGGCTGGTGTATGTCACCATGTGTCACACTTCACCCTGCCATAAATCCTTAAAACAACATGAGAATGAGAATGAGACAGGCAAATTAAGTTCATAAATACCTCTGGATATGAACCATGGAGAAGCATCATCATTTTAATGCTCTAACTCACCATCAAGAAGATGAGGTGGGAAATGAAGGATAACAAGAAAAATTGGTATACATTAATTAGTTTAGCTAAGTTATGTGACTTCCATTGTAAGTGTCCAGTGAAAGTGCCAAGATGACATATAATTTAAATGCAAGCAATGCCTGACTACTAATGTGACAAAAGTTTAGTGTAATTATGAATATCCAGAAGTATTAGAAATATTATGAGAGAAAGAGATGAAAGAGATAGAATATTTATACAATAAGTACTTACTTTAGGTCATTTATATTCTATTTTATGCTAATGTCATTGTTTTATTACTTATCTTTGGGTAATTGTGCTTATATGGATGAGTAAGTATTTTCTTGTGGCTTTTTTGCTGATAGACTGACTCCTTTTGGGGCTAGCTTGCTTCTCCTATGGTTCGCAATGTAGAGTTTGCTTAATTCTATATTACTAGACTTTTCTCTTATTGAATTAGAAAATCTAGAGTGTAACAAAATATGATATGTTTCATATAAGAGTTAATTTTGGAAAATAATCAAAGCAGACCTTTTTGCATGGCTCAGTATATTTCATTGAATCAGGGGAAGAATATTGCTTTGTGTTATGGAGAAAATCAAGCCTCCACTTTGCTAGAAGATTAAAGGATGTAAGGTCTGAGTTAACTGAGAAGGGCTAATAAAACAGAGCTTAACCTCCTTACCTTTTCATTTTTCTGTTTCTCTCTAGTCCATTAAACTAGAAGTGTAATCTTACTTCTGACTCTCGAACTGACCCCTTACATGTTTCTCTCCTGTGGACTCATGGGCCCTTTGTGCAGCTCTGAGCAGCAAGAAGTGAGAGCCACTATAGCCAGGTGCAGCTCTGATCACTTTCATATTTTCCTCTCCTGCTCTGCCCCATCAAAGAGTTGTAAATTTGGGCAGAAGAATCACAAACATAAGTATATACTCACTTCATCCTCCCTGCCCTTTGTTGGGAGGTCATCCTCCCTTTGAAAGCTCTGTGACAAGGCTGTAGGCCAACACACTCCAGCTTAACATTCAACTGGCTCTTCCCACATAAATTTATATTATAGAATTTTTTTCCTGATGGTCCTAATTAGAAAGAAATAGGAGATACTATTTTCTGGAGTGATGGCCTCTAACTGAGAGAAAGTAAAAGAACAAAGGTTGACCCAGAGTGTGTCATAAAGGACTTTAGAACTGAAGGATTCTTTGGCCACTTTGACCTCATGTACATATTATGAATGGTGTGAAACACTGACTGTCCTAAATGAATAATTTATATTTTCAGAGTTCTTTAGCAATTTTAACAATCGCCTGAGTTTTTCAAGCCTGTAAGAACTTACTGTGGCTAAAAGATAAAAGCAAATGATAGATAATTTAGGTAAATACAACAACAAAAAGACAACTACAAAACAGAGCTCTTTTTTTTAACTATTATCTAACATATTAATGTTTGGAATTCAGAGCATCATTTTTCCCATGTTACTAAGCTTGTTATGTCTGGTTGGATGTCCAAGTCATCTGTTGAGGCTATTCTATGGTCCCGCTCTCTTTCTGTTCTTTCTTCTCAGCTATGTTGGATGGTGATGCTCCCATCACTGTGCTCCTTCCTGCCATCAAGATCTGTCCCAGACTGAGGTAATGTATCACTTGAGCTTTTTAAAAGAAATATTTTTATTTATTTGCAATCTCAAAGGGTGGAGGGAGAGAAAGAGAGACAGAATGGATGTGCCAGTGCCTCTTTAGGCACTGTAAATGAACTCCATATGTATGTGCCACATTGTGCATCTGGATTTAAGTGGATACTGGGGAATACAACCTGGGTCATTAGGCTTAGCAGGCAAGTTCCTTGTGCTTCCCCATCACTCTAGACTTGGAAACCTGGATTTTGTGAATGAATGCCAACCTTGCTTTTGCCTTAGGCCAAGGTGTGATGAGCATTATCCAGTTTTCTGAAGAATTTTGACATTAGATTTCTAAAGGTGCTTTGCTACTGAAGATGTGAGACAGAACACTGCTCTAATTTAGATGTCCATCTAATTTAATTGCAACAAACACACCCAGAATGAGGCTGTTTAAGAAACCTAAGCACAGTGCCATACAGTAAGAAGAACAGACATTTCAGTTGAGGTCTCCTATGTCTCTAGTTGGTTGGAGAGCACCCTGTTAATTTCCCATGTCTCATTGATGTAAAACTTTCTCTCCAATTGTTACTTTTCTTTTTATCTATTTGTTTCAAGCCACTGGGTACCTGCTCAACTCTTGCTTAGAAGTTGATAAAATGCTCGTGCATATCATTGTGTGTTCCTCTCCACACAACAGGCACAAATCAATTCGTTTTTTGTTTATTTTTTTTTATTTGGCTCAGCAATAGTACTATAAATATAAAAGAATGAAAAATTTCCTTGGCCCTTCTTAGTGATAGAACTGTTGGAAAAGCAAAAAATGGCCATGTGTTATTAATCTGATATTAAAGGTCTAGAAACAGTGCTTCTTTGCTGAATAAGAACAAGACCACAGCTTTGTTCTCATGCTTGGGTAAGTGGTAGCCCACAGGACAATGTAGCTCATTTTTCTTTGGATTTCATAAAATCAAATTTCAAAACTTGCGATTTAAATATTCCCTTTGTAGCCATTAGAGGGTGCTGACTTTTCTAAGAAGATTAAGTAAATCCAAAGTCAGTTTCAATGTCTGTGCTCCCTGCCCTCATCATCTATGGACAGCCCCATGTAGCATCACAGGAAATAGGGGAAATAAAGGAAATACCACTTGTTATCATTTCCAGACACATACCAGGTTCAGACAGAATATTTCCAAATTTGAGCATACTGTCTGTTCCTTTGGCTCCTCACCAGATTGAAGAGGCAGTTATTATTATTATTATTACCATTATTTTGCAGATAAGAAACTGCAAACCAAAGACTATATTTCAATCACCCTCAAAAATAACAAGTGAGAGAATGAGATCTCAAATACAACCTTGTTTGATTTGAAAGCCCAAAAGCATCAACCTAACTGCCTCTCTGCCTCTAGAAATCCTACCTAATTCCCAGGCTGATAATGTAGATTCACCTCTCAATCATTTCCATCATAGCTTTCAAACTTTGAGGAGTTTAATTCCAGAACTCTGTGGCCTTTGTAAGAAGTTTAGCTTTTCCTTGTACCCATTTATTTTCCAAGAGGTCACAATGCTCTTCTTACTTCCTATCAGCCTTTGTCATTTTCCTGAACAGCCCATAGTGTTTCCCTGTCCATGTCTTTACTTATGCTACATACAGAGTTCTCTACATCCAACAAGCTGCTTATTCATGTCATCTCACTCAAGACTCTTGTGCTTAACTGAATGATTATTTAAGTCTCCCTGTGCAGCTCAAGATGCTTCATACACTTCCATGAACACACCTGTGTCATCACTTTTGTGTTTTCACATGTACATGTACTAGGGAGATCTCAAGCATCTTTGTTCTACTTGTTTCTGTTAACAACTATTACATACTGTCAGTCATTGTGTTGGCATTTTGTGTGGAGTCAAATAGAAAAATGTTCCATTAATGGATGAATGGGGACATTTCACTCATCTTTCTTGTTCTATCTCACATTATTTGGAATTTGATGTTAGAGACAGCCAGTAAACACATGAAACCTCCAGTGGTCATATTGCTGTGGTGAATTGGACAGTGCTCTGGACAGAGCACAGTGAAAGAATGAATGGGTTTCTGTTTCTGACTTTTTATCTGTAAATCATTCCAAGTCATTTTACATGTAGCAAATGACTACATCAGCACTTTCCTTTAGATGACTTTCTAATGGAAGAGACTATAACTCTGAATGAAAGTATGAATGTATGGATAAATAAAAGGCAATATAAATAGAAGACACAGTAGGGCAGACTCTTTTCCTTTAAAAAAATAATTATGGGATCATTGATTGCAATAGCAAATGACAAGTTCAAAACTTGGGTAAGCCTTTTCCTAGTTCTGACATATTCTCACAAACATTAAGTTTCAGAGGATCTGCCAGAATAAAATATAAGATACTGCTT
The DNA here is from genome assembly GCA_036346955.1 of Dipus sagitta. Classification (NCBI taxonomy): domain Eukaryota; kingdom Metazoa; phylum Chordata; class Mammalia; order Rodentia; family Dipodidae; genus Dipus; species Dipus sagitta. The sequence continues at coordinate 57,148,081 of CM070775.1, read as the reverse complement.
AATGAATGATCAAATATTTAGGTCAATAAAAAAGTGCTGAACAGAACTACTGTTTAAAATGTTTTTCAAATGCACATGTTTCTTTCTTTAGGCAAGAAGTATTATATTAAATATATATCCACAATGTTTTGAAGTATTCAATAATTGAGAGAAACAAATACTATATAATATAAATTATGGCGAGCAATGACTGCAGATAAATTAAAGCATTCACTCCTATTGCCATTAAAGAGGGAAATAGGATTTAAAGAAATTGAGAAAAGGTCGGTTTTAAATAGCAGCACAAAGAATGTGATATGAGTTACAAAATATTAACTACACTTAAAATATTTTACTTATCCCATCAAAGGATGTTCATAGATAAGAAATATTTTTGACAACTTATTGCTTTAGGTAAGAAGAGAAAAAGATATTCTTTGTGCAAGTACATGAAGATAGGTGGGAAAGAGACTATACAGGATGAATACAATACCACTCATATTTTACAGGATAAATACAACACTACTGACATTGCTCTGTGTGAATACAATACCACTGACATTGTACAGGAAAAATACAACACTAGTGACATTGTTCAGGGTGAATACAATACCACTGACATTGTACAAGGTGAATGCAATTATAAAAGATGAATACAATACAAATAATATTGCCCGAAACTGTACATGTTTTAAAACAAATATATTTTTTGTAATATAAGATGATCAGCCTACATTCATGCTACTTGTTGCATTACCCTTTAAGTCTCATCCAGGTATATATAACAGGTTCAAAAAGATTGTTCATAGTAAGCTAGTTGACATGTCAAAGCCAAAATAAAGAAAAAAAAGACAACCAAATTATCTTTGAAGGATATAGAGAGGGAAATGTAGAGTTAAATATTGGCATAAGAACAGTGGATTTAGGTACTAAGAACTAGAATTAGGCAATAGTGAGATAGAGATTGTCTATAATCACTACTGTTGCCATGGGATGAATGCTTTTGTGCCCCTGTTCCTCCAATTTAATACAGTGAATCTATAATCCCGCTATGTGACAATTGTAGGAAGTAGGAATGGAAAGTGGTAATTAATCTTACATAAGGTCATGAAGGTGGAACCCTCCATACTCATATCAGGGCTCTCAGAAAAAGAGGAAGATACAACAGAGCGTTATTCCTCTATATCTCTGCCCTCCCCTCTTCCCTCATTATTCCTTTCCTTCTCTCTCTTCCATACATGGATTCAGCAGAAATCAGCTAAGTGTTTGGCAAGAAGTAGGTTCTCACTAGAACTTGACCATGTGGTACCCTGACCAGCTGTGCCAAGCTCCAGAACTGTGAACAATCAGTGTGTGCTGCTGAAGCTACCTGGTCTCTGGCATGCTGTTTTAATAGCCTGACATATATATCAGTATAAATTGTTTTCTTGGGGAAAAAATGGGGATACAAATGATGATTTACCCTCCATAGGAATCATAATAGACCATTGTTTTGTGACAGCTGACATGACCTGATTTTAAGGATGTTGACTAAGTACAATTTCCATAGCAATTTCCAGGTTTATATGAATCTGCTAGGTATAGATGATTGTACCTTAATCAACAAAATGAGCTCCTCAAAAAAGATGACAAAGAATGAAACTTAGTATTATTCTAGAGAAACTATTAAATTTTGGCAAATGAGAAAAGGGTTATAAGAAAAATATTCTGGTATATATTATTATATTACCTTTATATTCTTTTGAAAAATATTGTTTCAAAACTACAAAATTTCAAATGATTTCAAGAACTCAACTACAGACGTAATGCTTACCCTAGGGAAACTAGAATATTTCCACAAAGGCTAGAAACAAATGTATTTTCTTTTAGATTTGAGCAGTGTTAAACACTTCCCCTAAGGAATTTTAGCAACAGTAGAACATTATTTTTTAAATTAACTTTTTCATTAAATGCTTGTTTCCCTTGAAAAGGGAGCAGCTGTTAGTGCTGGCAAACTCCCCGCCCCACCCGCCCATCTATGAGTGCAAATCAAAAACAATTTGTTTTATGAATAATCTACAGTGTGACAATTTGTCTACAAATATGTCCCTGCCTGCTTACTGCAGCATGTGTCAGTTGGATTTAGCCCTTATTTACAGAGGAAAAAGTGAGGCAATCTTGACAGCCTCTGCGCCTGCTGGCCTGGCAAGGCAGCCTCTTCCCTAACTTCCTGTTGCCACTGAGAGCTGCAGGCAGTGAGAAGCCACACGCTGTGCAGAGTGTGGGCTTAGCGGGAGTAGGCTAGCTGTAAAATTAGAGGTCTGGGCTCTCACCAAGAGTAGAGAGAGAGCTGTTCACACAGGGGCAGATCTTTTTTGTGCAGTGCTTTGATTAAGTCTAGGAAGAACCTTAATAGACTGCCATTTACTAGAAAGGGACTTTTAGAGACAAGTTTTGGGGGATGGAGATGGATGTCCCTCCCTTGTCAGTTCCCTACTGAACAGCTGATGCTTTCACTAAAAGAAGATGAAATAAAAGGCTTATTCAGCAGTTATCAGATTTCCAGAAAGAGAAGAAAATGTCAGCTTTACCTTACTCTACCCTCTTCTGCCTCAGCTTCTATCATCCAATGTGATGTACTATTTGCCCTGTGTGTAGCGACTTAATGAGCAAGGCTCCTTTCCACAGCCAGTCACAGTGTTCTTCCACACAGACACTTACTTGCCAGGCTTGAATATATTTATAAGACTCATCTGGGCTCCTAAACGCAATAACTTCATTAGATTTTTCCTGTGGGCTTTGGAATACTCAGAAAGATTGTTATTTTGTGACAAATGCTAAATTTACTCTTTGATAACACCCAAAAGCAGCATTGGAGTTTTGGTAACTGAGTTACTAACCACTATTCCTTTTCAAATATTTTTTTTAAGTTTTATTTATTTATTTATGTACTTGTGATAGAGGGAGAGAGAGAATGGGCGCACCAGGGCCTCTAGCCTCTGCAAACAAACTCCAGGCGCATGAGCCACCATGTGTATCTGGCTTACATGGGACCTGGAGAATCTAGCCAGGGTCCTTAGGCTTTTCAGGCATGCATCATAACAGCTAAGCCATCTCTCCATCCCTGGAAACATATATATAATGTATACATGTATATATATATATATATATATATATATATATATATATATATATATATATGGATGGATGCATTTTTCCTTCAAAACAAAAATGTAAGAAGACAATGTCACACCCAACAGAGACATGATCTAATGGGAAGGTGCAGATATGTACTTACCTACAAATTATTAATAAGTAGAATTAGGTGAGTATGGCAAATAACTTTGAAAGCCACAGGCAATATAAATATATCTCAAGTTTCAATTACACATGAAGGCAAAATTCTGAAGAAAAACATGCACATAATTTATATTACACTTTTAATATATATCATTACTCTGCATAAAGACATGGGATATATGCAGACAATATTATACCAAATATTTTTAAGAAAAAAATACTGTAAAAATATACACATACTAACTCTATTTCAGTGTATCCTTCTGGGATTCTAGCAAGAATGGACAGCAGGACTTGCAAGATTTACAAAAAACAAGACAGAGGCACACATTTTTTTTTACAAGATGGCCTACTAAGACTACTCTGGAGTGAGAGAAGATAAATGTAAATACGTATTAAGTATCCTTCTGGGACCTCCTCATGGTGAAGCCCAAAGGCAATGTTCTTTAGGACAACAGCAAGCTTGTACTGAGCTCTTTTTAAACAGGGGAAGAAAAGAATGAACTATACACAGGGAACCAATTCAATAGGAAGGTAAATCACCAAAGCAGATAAATAAAGGAACAAAAAGCAACCTGGAAGGACTGAAGACTTGCTAGGAGGAACCTGTCAGTGACTTCAAGATGGTAAGGCATGTAGTTATATCCAGGAAAGAAAAACAAACTGATACTAAAGAAAGCGAAGTTCCTATAAATTAAAAATAAGTTAATCTAAGCATCAGATATTTAAGTAGGCAGAATTTGGGGCAACTTTTATGAAAAGATATTTTAAAAGGAAGATCTATGAAAAATAGCATAGAATTTGTAAGAAATGTGAAGAATTATTCCAGAAGTTGCAACATAGAAATTTATATACATTTTACCTGAGAAAAGAGAAGAAATCATCTATATTCAAGAAAAATCTCCAGTTTTAAAAACGGCAGGGTGACCAAGTAGCTCAAAAACATATTGTAATGTATCCAAATAATATGAGTCCTTTTCTAAGTAATGGAATTAAATTTCTCATCTCCCAGGCAAGAAATAGAGGAGATTATAGAAAGTGTTTAACTTCTCACAGCAACCTTAAATCCTGACAATAATGGAACCATGGAACACATGAATGTCAGTAAGATGCACCATCAGAATTCTGCTGGATAAGTTACTAGTTTCCATGAAAAGATCAGAAAATAATTAAAGCAGGATTCTGAAGTAACAAAAGGAATGTAAATACCTCAGTAGTGCCTAGCAGAGGAGAATGCTAGGTGTCCTTTTATCACTCACCCACATATTTCCTTGAGTCTGGGTCTCTCTGCCGAACGCTGCAATACTGTCAGTTAGTGATGCCCAATGATTCTCCCATCTCTACCCTCCCAAGACTGGGTTTACAGATTTGCATAATTATGCCTAGCTTTTACATTTAATTTTTGAAAGAATATTTATTTTCTTATTTGAGAACAGAGAGAAAGAGAGACAAGGAGGGAGTAAGAGAGAGAATTGATGTGCCAGTCCCTTTTCTGCAGCTACAGACTCCAGGCACATGCAAACCTTTGTGTGTCTGACAAGCAGTTTTGGGCAAATTGAGGCCCAGCCATCAGACTTTGCAAGCAAGCACCTTTAACAACTGAGCCATTTCTCCAGCCCTCAATCCCTACTTCTTAAAGGTTCTACTATGTCAACATTCCTATACTGGAGGTCAAATTTCTAGCACAAGAAACCTTGTGGAAACATTCAAACCATGTTCAAATCATATCCAAACTATACCATTATTTCAAGAATTTTCTCTTCATATTTCCATTCTATGAGAGTTACTGCAGCACATGGTATTCAACATATAAGAGAACCACTGTCAGAACACACACACACACACATGTTTATTCATTACTTTTTCTGTCCTCTGATTTAAGATTTTATGAGATTAGTTTGGCCTTTGGTAACTACAGTAAGTTATTGAGATAAAATTAGCAACACTAGTTAGTGGTCAAGGAAAAATCACTTCTTTTGCACATCACAGAGCTATTATGAGTTCCAGAGAAGGTCCTTCCTGGCAGAAACTTCAATGACTTCCCAATGTGAAGAATAAGGATTATGATCTTTCTGTGAATTGCTGAGGGAGGGCCTTCCCCTGGTTCTTGGCTTCCCTAAGAGGGGTGGTCTGGTCCAGCGTGATTTCCTTAATGCTGTTATAATGAGGAGCAGACATGGGTATTAGATATCAGTGCCAACAGCACTCATTTTTAATGATTCATTTGTGCTAAATATTTCTAAAATATTCTTGTTCTAACCATTTCAGTTTCATTTAATTAATGCCTTATACTACATTTTTAGATATGTTCACCCTCTATGTTTTTGAAGCTTTACTTGACAATGTCAAACATTTTTCCTTCTTTAAAGTGTATTACACTTGTCAATTTTATTTGGCCAGAAATCAGTATCCTGATTTACATAGAATGTAAATTTATAGAAAGATGAGTAGAGAGGTTACTGATATTTTTTTCTCCAGAGAGGATTACCAGATTCAGGACAGTAGACCGGCACATGAAACGGCCATCTGTGCATAAATAACGTCTAAATCCAGCAAAGATTCAGGAGAGCGAAGCCACTGCTTGCAGCCCTTGGTGCTGGCATTTGCATGCTCCATCCAGCATGCTGCCATGGCTACAGCGTGTGTACAGTAAGATCGTTGTCTTGAGGGCCTATGTGTCCTAACGTTCTCTGTGAGCCAAGGATCCTGTACAGGACCTGCTGTTTGTCTCACCAGCTCCCAGTGAAAAGGAGAGTGGCAGATGGTTCACACATGCACCCACTCCCACATTATAGCTGCACAGGAATTTGAGGGTGCTTCCTACAAAGATTAAGAATAAAAGTCATGTCATAGATGCAGGGAGAAGTTTGCAGTGTTAGACAACCAGAACTTAAGCTATACCATAATTGTTTTTCAGCCATTATGAACATGAATATGTATCATTAATCCTGAGAATCAGTGTTAGGAATGTATCTATTAATAACAAGTTTCTCAAAATAGAAAGGGTTAGGGCTGGAGAGATGGCTCAGCTGTTAAGGCACTTGCTTGCAAAGACTAACAACCTGAGTTCAGTTTCTCAGTACCCACATAAAGCCAGATGCCCAAAGTGGTGCATACATTTGGGGTTCATTTGCAGTGGCTGGAGGTCCTGTTGTGCTCATTCTCTCTGTCTGTTTCCCTTCTCTCTATCTCTCCCTGCTTGCAAATAAATAAATAAAAATATTTTTTAAAAAGGGAGGGTATTCTGAAGGGAATATTTATTCATCTTTTATAAGTCCTGTATATTATGCGTAATAAAATATATTAAACATTATTTTTAGCATGAAAAATAAAACCGAGTAACTGAAATAAAAAATTACTTTAAGAATTCCTTCACTAATAGGCAAAGTACATTGAAGTTGATAAAAGGCACTTGAGTTCCTTTGGCATGTTGTACGTTATACTAGACCTGTACTGGCTTCTGCTGACCTAACCATTAGTAAGTTTAGTTCACCTTTCATTTTCTGATTTCTATTAGTTTGTAAAAAGGATTTTACATTTGCATTTAAATAGGAAGGTAATGTGATAAAAATTTCAATTAAAAGGCTATCTGTTTAGGTTAATTCATTTTTAATAGGAACAGTAAATATTTTTCAGTGGGTGCAGCTCCTGTGTCAGGACCTGTTCATCGCTCCTCTTTCATCTGGCTATGTCAGTAGGCTCAGTTCATCTCACTCTGATGCCAGCCCCTGCTCCACAAGGGAATTTCCTTGCTTTTTCATTGACTCATTTTTATTTTTGTTTTGTTTGTTTGTTTTGTTTTTGAGAAACTAAAGTAAACCTCTGAATGCCATTTGAGAAAGTGGATGATGGCAAGGCACTGCACAAGGACAAAAGATTTATACTTATAAAACATGTATAACTTAGCAATATCTGTGGTCAAACAAGTATAAACATAATCATATATACATGTGGAATCAATTTGCTAAAGTCATTGACAGTAAATTTGATATAATGAGAAGAGAGACTATCTCATCTTGGAAGTTAAGCAAAAGCTTCAGAATCACACATACTTTTTTTTTTTTTTTTTTTTTTTTTTTTTTTGGTTTTTCGAGGTAGGGTTTCACTCTAGCCCAGGCTGACCTGGAATTCACTATGGAGTCTCAGGGTGGCCTCGAACTCACACTGATCCGCCTACCTCTGCCTCCCAGTGCTGGGATTAAAGGCGTGCGCCACCACGCCTGGCTCAGAATCACATATACTTTATACAGGTAAGTTCTGTTCCCTTTAAAGCTTTGCCACACTATAATAACTCCTCCTGTGTACAGCATACTTTCAAAGCAGAGGGAGTAACTCAAATAACAATGCAGATTGGTATGGTGTCCAAGAAGTTTTCTTGGTTTCTGAAGCTAGCCCCTCCCACTGTGTGTGTGTGTGTGTGTGTGTGTGTGTGTGTGTGTGTACAAATATATAATTCATTTTATGTTTCTATACTTAGTTTCTAAGAAAATCACCTTCTTACTTTTAAGAAACCTACAACATTTTGCACTGGACATCCATTTTTGGAGCTGAAGGAGACTAAGAATTTAAATAAAAACATTGATGCGCTTAATTAATATGTTCAGGATTCCTAGCAGCAGAGCATCACTCTGGTGAATAAATGGATTCAGTTTCCTATGATGTCAGCTAAGAGGGAGTTTGGCAGTTGGTTTTCCAGTCTCCAGTGTGTAGTTAATGATAAGTCAGGGTCTAAATCAACCTTTACAAATGTTATCTTTTGACAAGAATGATGACTGCTTGAGATGCAATGGGATTTTCCACAGCAAACATAGCAAAGGAATATTTATTTCATGACTGTGAATTCAGAATGGAGTGGTAGCTGGTATAGAGGTCATTTCTGCAGAAATTCTCTGTATAGATTATCTATCTTGCTCTTAATGAAAATTCATAAAAAAAAATAGGTGACTATTGAATCACAGAAAGGTACATCTTATTTTGAGAAATACTTCTTAAAAATTCACCTCCATACACATGCAATGTGTGTGTATGTGTGTGTGTGTGTGTGTGTGTGTGTGTGCATATACAGAGAGAGAGAGAGAGAAACTTTCATCAAATATTCATTGTACAGTTTAAATCTATTGAATCTCACAGCATTTTCATCTATTGCATTCCATTCAATGTTTATCACTGACATCTATTTTCCTCATAATATAAGCAGAGTATAAATTGACTGCTTCATGATTGATTTTTTTCAGTTATACTGATAATAGCTGAATTGATGGGAAAACTGTGGAACAATTCAAATCAGATAAGATGGTTGAGCTCACCCTCAAACTATGCTATGCTCTGATAATTTGGTTAATATAACCATAGCCTAACATGGCAGAAAGTCACAAATGTAAGCCTCAGGAGCTATGTGTACCACATTTGAAAAATTTTACTTCATTACCATATTTTCTTAGATCTTTTTATCTCTAGTTTATCAGTGCAAATATTGGCTATTTTGTACTTTCAAAACTTAATAACCTTTAAAGAATTAATAACCAACATAAAAATTGTGCAAATGTACAGGGTGATGGCTGTTACTTTGGTAGATTTTTACATTGTGGAATCTCCTCAGACACTTGCACCACCTTATGCATCTGGCTTACATGGGTCCTGGGAAATTGACCCTAGGTCGTTTGTCTTTGTAGGCAAGTGTTTTAAACGATGAAGCCATCTCTCCAGCTCCCGAATATATTATTTTTTAAAAAAATAATCATGGCCTGGAAAGAAAGCTTAGCAGTTAAGCCACTTGCCTGCGAAGGCAAAGGATCTATGTTTGATTTCCCCAGAACCTACGTAAGCCAGATGCACAAGGTGGTGCATGTATCTGGAGTTTGTTTGCAGTGGCTGGATGCCCTGGAAAGCCCATTCCCTCTCTCTCCCTCCCTCTCTCTCTCTCTTTCTCTCTCCCTCTATCTTCCTTTCATTGCCTCTTACTCTCTGTCAAATAAATAAGTAAAAATAAAACATTCAAATAACAATAATAACCATGACATTATCATTATCTCCCAGCAATCAAGAGGCTAAGACAGGGGGATCATGACTTTGAGACCAATGTGGGTTCCACAATGAGACTACCTCTAAACATGAGAAACATAAACTAAAACAACAACAACAACTACAGCAACAACAAAAAAACATGTTGGAGCCGGATGTGGTGGTGCACACCTTTAATCCCAGCACTCGGGAGGCAGAGGTAGGAGGATTGCCATGAGTTTGAGGCCTCCCTGAGCTACATAGTGAATTCCAGGTCAGCATGAGCTACAGTGAGACTCTACCTTGAAAAAAACAAAACAAAACAAACAAACAACAACAACAAAAAAAAACATTTTGGGCTATGGAGATAAATTGGGATCCTCAGAATCCACCCACAGAAAGCCAAACATGCAAAGGCACATTTCTCTGTGATCTTAACCATACCATAGAGGGCCAGAGCATCTTTCTCCTGCATGACACTTACTGCTCAATGATTTGTCATTTCTTGTCTTTAACATACTTTTTGACTAACATTTTTGATAATATAATAATTTGTATGAGATCAACTATTTATTTACATTTTTTGAAATTATTTATATTTTATATAATTTTATACACATTAAATTTTGGTCATATTCACCACTACTGATTTTATTTTGGGCTCCTCATTTTATAAAACTAATACAATTTTCATATATGTATATGGTGTTTTATGATCATAACTTTTACATTCTCTTGTCCAACTTCCTTCTTTCCCCTTCCACTAAATCAATTCTTCTTTCAAAATAGGTTGTCTTCTACTTTGACATTTTGTTTTGCCATTCCACCCTTCATGATGGAAAGTCCAATATCATGCAGGTCTTTTTCAGGTGACAACAGTCACTAAGGAATGTTATGGCCAGCCATTCATGTCTGGAAGATAGCATTCCAGAATACTCTGTCTCCTGTAATGGCTCCTATATTCTTTCCAACCTCTCTTCTTCAGTGTTCTCTCAGCCTTGGAAGACATAATACAAATATCTCCTTAGCATTGACCACTGAATAATAACTTTTTCTCAGTACTTTGACAAGTTTGGAATCTCCTTAATAGTCATTGTCAAATAAAAAAAATAAAAGATGTTTCTCTAACCTAATATGAGAGTAGCACAAATCTATGGACTAGACATAAATACTGAGAGGCAAATTTTCTGATTCTATGAAATTTTATGACCTTCCCAATCATAGGCTTTTAGTCAGAATTTTAGGACAAGTAATGAATGCCCTCTTATGGAGCCAGCCTTGAATCTAAAAGGGTAGTATACTATGCCCACAACATATATGTCACTGTCATCGCAGTGAACACTTCCTGCTTCACTGGTCAAGTACAGTAGCTCACAGGGTGCACTGCTGGTTCAGACTGTTGATGACTTTTCTCCCCCAGCAGCCTGCACAAGATTTTCCAATACTATAGCAGCTAGCCAGCAGAGAGGATGTTTACAAGTCAGTTCTAGCTTGATCTCACAGGGTCTGGAAATCAATGCATGTGGTATCTTCAGCAATAGAGTCTTATCATCTAGTTCTTCTGGGCAACCAAGAGCATCAGCAATGAACTGTATTGTTTCAGCTCAAAGGAACTTCCATGACCCACTATTTGTATGGAAGTATCCCACCCCTGCCACAGGCTTTTCCTATCATAACCTATGGCTTCTGGGATCAGCATTATTCACCCATGCTGAGTACTTTAATGAAAACTCTTCTAAAATATTTTAATTGATTAACAAATACTTAGGTTACCACATTGTTTTTTCATATGTCTTTTCTCAAATTGTTCCATATAATCAGAGACCAGGGACTGTTCCCCAACACCTTTTATGAAGCTAGCATCACCCTAATACCAAAACCAGATAGAGCTACAAAAAGGCAAAACAACTATAAGAATATATCCCTAATGAAGTTAGATCCAAAGATCCTGAGCACAGTCCTTGAAAACAGAATTGAATAACAAATCAAATCATTATCCACCTTGGTCAAGTAGGCTTCATCCCATGGATGCAGAAATGGTTTACTATATGGACATCTTTTAATGTAATACACCACATAAATAAACTTAGCCATAACAACCAAATGATCATCTCAACTGATGCATAGAAGGCCTTTGACAAAATCCAACACCTGTTCATGATCAAAACACTGAAATGAATAGGCAAGGAGGGTTTATGTCACAACACATTAAAGGCTATATATAAAGCTCCTAAAACCCTTATAATACATAATGGTGAAAAAATCTAGGAGTTCCCACTGAGATCACAAATAAGACAGGGGTGCCCACTCTTACCAGTGCTTTTTAACGTAGTACTAGAAGTATTAGCCCAAGCAATAAGGCAGGAGAAAAAAATAAAAGGGATTCAAACTGTAAAGGAAGAAGTCAAGTTAGCCCTATTTGCAGATGACATGATCCTATATATAAGTGACCCAAAAGTCTCCATCTCAAAACTGCTAAAGGTGATAAATTCCTTTAGCAAAGTGGCAGGTTACAAAATCAATGCACAAAAATCACTAGCATTTCTCTATGCAAAGGACAAATATACAGAGAAAGAAATCAGTGAGTCTGTCCCATTTTCAATAGCCACAAAAAATAAATGCCTTGGAATAACACTAACCAACTACATGGAAGACATAATGAAACATTTAAAAAAAAAACAAGAAGGAAATTGAGGAAGACTTTAGTACATGGAAAGACTTCCCTTGTTCCTGGATAGGTAGAATTAAGATTGAGAAAATGGCAATTCTACCAAAAGTAATATACAGATTTAACACAATACCAATAAAAATACCAGCATTGTTCTTGACAGAAATTATAAAAATGATCTCAAAATTCATATAGAAAGGCAGAATTCCTCAGATATCCAAATATATCCTAGAGGGAAAAAAAAAAAAACTTGGGCTGGAGAGATGGCTTAGCGGTTAAGTACATGCCTGTGAAGCTTAAGGACCCCAGTTCGAGGCTTGATTCCCCAGGACCCACGTTAGCCAGATGCACAAGGGGGTGCACGTATCTGGAGTTCATTTGCAGTGGCTGGAAGCCCTGGTGAGCCCATTCTCTCTCTCTCTCTCTCTCTTCTCTCCCTCCCTCTTTCTCTGTCACTTTCAAATAAAAAAAAAAAAAAACTTGTGGCAGTATCACCTTACCAGATATAAAACTACATTACAAAGCCATAATGACAAAAACAGCATGTTACTGGAATAAAAACAGAAACATACACCAATGGAACAAAATTGAAGAACCAGACCTTACGTCAAGTAACTACAGCTGCTTGGTTTTTGACAAAGGTGCCAATAACGCAGACTGGAAAAAAAGACAGCATCTACAACAATTTTATTGTGTAAATTGGTGAAGATATGTAGAAATATGAAATTAGACCCACTCATTTCACCATACACAAAAATGAAGTCCAAATGGATTAAAGACCTCAATATAACCTAAAACACTTTGTGGTAGTTTGATTCAGGTGTCCCCCATAAACTTAGATGTTCTGAATGCTAGGTTTCCAGCTGATGGAGATTTTGGAATTAATGCCTCCTGGAGGGAGTGTATTGTTGGGGTCAGGCTTTTGGGTGTTATAGCCATTTTCCCCTTGCCAGTGTTTGGCACACTCTCCTGTTGGTATGGTCCGCCTATGTTCTCCAGGGGGTGATGTCCACCCTCTATTCATGTCATCATTTTCCCCTGCCATTGTGGAGCTTCCCTTGGAGACTGTAAGCCAAAATAAACCTTTTTTTCCCAGATGCTGCTCTTGGGTGGTTGATTTCTACCAGCAATGCGAACCTGACTGCAACATACTTCAACTACTGGAAGAAAATATGGGAGGTACTCTCCATGATATAGGACTGGGAAAAGACTTCCTGAACAAAATCCCAGTATCCCAGGAAGTTAAACAAGCACTCAACCAAATGGATGTCAAGCAGCTAAAATCTTTAGCAAAGACAAGGATGTCATAAGCAGAGCCAATAGATTACCCAATGAATGGAAGAAAATCTTTGCCAGCTACACCACTGACAGAAGCCTAATATCTAGAATCTACTAAGAACTCAAAAACTAAACAACAACAACAAAAACAATCCAACAACCAACTCCAAAAGTGGGGCAGAGAACTGAATAGGGAGTTCTCAGAAGAAGAATGACAAATGGCTAACACACATTTAAGAAAATGTTCAACATCCCTAATATTAGGGAAATGCATATTAAAACAATTATGAGATTCCACCTTACCCCTACAAGGATAGCAAATATTTAAAAAAAATCAAATGAAAAAGAAAATGTTTGCAAGGCTGTGTAGAAATAGGAACACCCATTCACTGGTGGTGGGAATGTAAGCTGTTACAACCACTATGGAAATCAGTATGGAGACTCCTGAAAAGAATGAATATAGAGTTACCAACAGACCCTGTTATTCCCTTACTGGGCATTTACACAAAAAGCTCCACATCTCAGTTCAAAATATTTGCTCAACCATGCTTATAGCTGTTCAGTTAATAATAGCCAAGGACTGGAATCAACCCAGATGTCCATCATTGGATGAATGGCTAACCAAAGTGTGGTATATCTACACAATGTAATTCTACTCAGCAGTAAGAAAAAATGGAACAATGAAATTTGGAGAAAAATGGTCAGACTTGGAACAGATCATTCTAAGTGAACTCACACAATCTCAGAAAGACAATCCTTGCATGGTCTCATTCATCTGTGGTTCCTAAACTGGGTCAGTTTAGGCATCTCTAGGCTTACACAATAGGAAGGGTACGGCTCGGGGGAAGGGAACTTGTGGGTGTGGAACACAAAACTTAACCCAAATTAAACTGGTTCCATAGAAACCTATATCCTGGAAGTTGGACTAATAGGTATAATCCTGAAGAAGACCTTAGAGGGAGCACCTGAATTGAAGGGCCCTGTAGAGCGTGAGATGAAGCCTAACCTTAAATTTCTCCTGCTTCTCTTTCTTCTCTGTCTTTTTCTTTTTATCTTTTCCCTTGGTGCTGGCCTGTGCCAGAATGTGGTTTACATCCACAATGAGTTGTTGATCTGAGAGACCTACAATATTTCCCAAAACAAACAAGGCAAACTTCTGTCAGAGCATGTGATTACCCCCTAGAAGTTAATGGTAAGACCCTGCTACTGCAGACACCATATGCTGTCAGCACAGACCTTGGAGAGATCTGGTTGGAATCCAGAAGAGATCCAGTCCCCAATTAACCTATCTAGTGCTGGAAAGCATTACATGAGCTACCAGGGGAAAGTGGCCAACATCTATCTGAACAACTGAAAGTCTAAGTAACTCTGAAACATACAATCTGATGTGATGTTCACATAAGTGCAATAGTGGCATACAGCCATGGTGGGTAAGCAACTACTCTTTGATTAGCTAACAGGTCCACTCAGTCTAAAGGAAACCATATCTGTAACTGGGAAACAAGTCAGAATCTTATATAGATCATGATTCTGCTTCCCATTGTCAAGCTTCCACCAATCTTGGACTATAAAAGGGACTATACGCTTTAAATTATCCAAATTAATAATGGTGGTTATCCCATTAATTGGTGTTGACTTCACTCTCAACTGGAGAATTTGCTTCTCTTTTTCAGATGGGAACTGGACTCAGTGCACTCCATTCGGTCCCAGTTGAAACCACAGAGGTATTGGAGAAATAAGCAAGAGTGCTTTTTTCACAGTGAATCTGATATCAGCACAAGGACATTTCCTCTCACCCTTATCTGACTGCTTCTCCCATAATGCAAGACCCACAACCCCCATGGTGTTGACCTGCATCCCCAATGAGGAAGGACTCTTCAGAAAAGGGGCAGGGGTGAAGGAAAGGATGGTACTAACATGTGTTGTTTACATAGCAAATATGTTCATCTGTAATAAAAACAAATTACAAAAATACAAATGGCTAATACACACTTAAGGAAATGTTCACCATCCTTATACATCAGGAAAACGCAACTTTAAACAATTTTTTCCAGCCAGGATGGCAAGCATTAAAAAAGCAAATGACATTAAATGGTGTCAAGGATGTGGGGAAATAGGAACCCTCATTCACTTTTGTTGGGAATGAAAACTTGTACAACCTCTATGGAAATCAATATGAAGACTTCTGGAAAAGGAAAAAATAGAGCTACCAACAGACCCAGTTATTCCCCTACTGGGCATTTACCCTAAAGGCTCCACACTTCACTTCATATCTATTATCTCAACCATGTTTATAGCTCCTCAATTCATAATAGCTAAGAATTGGAATCAATCCAGGTGCCCATCATTGGATGAATGAATAATGAATATGTGGTACACAATGAAATTCTACCCAGCAATAAGAAAAAATGACATAATGGAATTTGTAGGAAAGTGGATAGACTTGGAACACATTATGTTCAGTGAACTCACAAAAACACAGAAAGACAAATGCCACATGTTCTCACTTATCTGTTGTTCCTAACCTTGAACAGTTTGGGTTACTGGTATACCTGACAGGGAACTTGAGGGCCAGACAATAGCTATGAAAGGGTCAGGAGGGAGGGGAGTTGGAGTTTGAACATGCTGATTCTTCTACCGCTTAATCTCCCAAATATGGGTATTAAAAAACCGAGTCACTATGCCCAGCTTTTTATTTATTTTTATTTATTTAGAATAGAATCTCCCTATGTAGGCCAGCCTGGCTTTGCACTAGCATTCCTCCTGCCTTGGCCTCTGTATCACTGAGATTTCAGGCATACACAGATAGTGGATCCCAAGAATCAAGCAAACATCAAAATGTCACTTCATTGTAATTGTACCAGTGTTTGATCCAGGAACTCTGTTTAACTCTTATAACTCTTTGTTCTCCATTTGTTCTCATTAACTATATGTCACAGGGCTTGAAAAATAAGCCCTCTTACCTTCTGGGTCAGTGGTAGTTAAGGGCAGAGGTGGAGATACCATCCATGGAAATATTCCAAGCTTACTTGACACCTTTAGAAAGATAAAAACATGTAATCTTGGACTGGAGAGATGGCTTAGTGGTTAAGTGCTTGCCTGTGAAGCCTGAGGACCCTGGTTCAAGGTTCAATTCCCCAGCACCCACATTAGTCTGATGAACAGGGGGACGCATGCATCTGGAGTTCTTTTGCAGTGGCTGGAAGCCCTGGTGTGTCTATTCTTTCTCTTTTTTCTCTCCGCTTCTTTCTTTGTCTGTCTGTCACTCTCAAATAAATAAGAATAAACAAAAAAATTAATCTAAATATTGCTATTGTTGTTGTTATTCTTTATTTGTAACCAAACTTAAAATATTTTATAAAGGAAAAAAATGGGTTTATGAAAATTTTGGTATTTAATTTATAAAATTTTAAGGAAATTATTTCTTTTAGAACTTGTACTTCTCTCTGCTTATCATTGTGCTTCAGTTAAAATTATTTTAATATGTGCTTTTGAATGAATCTTTATTCCAGAAACAATCATTTAATTGTTATAAAACCATCACTTTATGGATTTTTACTGTTAAGCACTAAGTAATAGAACACGTACAGAATAAATGAAAAATATTGTAGAAGAATTTTGAAGTTTGATTTCTTTTTTATTGAACAATACATTTTTTTTTTACTTCAGAAAGACATTTAATTATATATTGCTAATTTGGTAGAGTTAGAAATTGAAAAAGCAGTTAGAAGAGGAAATGTTGCTAGAACAAATTTGAAAATTAATAATGAATTTTACACATAATTCATGCATAAGTACATATATATGCAAAATTATATGAAGTTGATGAGCTCAATGGACAAACATAGAAAGGTGTCTTTTTCAATATTTCTATGTATTATGAAATTATTAGTAATGAGATACTTGGTATTAGAGTTTAATAGATATATAATTACATATTTTTAATTCAAGGTATTACTGAAAATCATAACATTAACTTTCTCTTTATGCATGTGAATGGAGTTTTACAAAATTTATTCACATACAAAGTTATACCATCAATCAGTGGTGAATTCAAATTCAGGCTTCTAAATGCAAGATTATTTGAAATTTGATTAAGTATGGGTTATTTTACATAAGCAACTAACATCAAAAATTATTTTGTAGAACTATATTTATAAATAAATTCATACATACACATATGTTTCTAAACATGGATCACAGATGTCAGCTTGATTGGTAGTTTGCAATTAGGGTAGTTAAGATGATTAGGAATTTTTTTTTCATTTTCCATTGTCCTAAGCTTTTATTTGTCATTCTTTTTCTATTTCTTTATTAGTTAGTTTTGTATTCAGCAAATACAGTCAGTTTGGTACCATTATTAGGCTCATCCGTGACCTACCCCCTCCCCTTGGCCCCTCCTTGTTGAGGTATATGGGTCATGCATTGTGGAGTTAGTCCACAGTTATGGGTAAGATAAATGTCTCTGCATATCATGACCCAACACGTGGCTCTGACATTCTTTCCACCCCCTCTTCCACAAAATTTCCCTGAGCCATGTTGGGTTCATTTTTGGTCTGCTTCAGTGATGAGGTTTTGGGGGCCTCTGAGGCTCTGGCTCTCTGATTTGGTAGGAGTTGATTTTTCTCTGTGTTGATCTCCTTCCCCCTTTTCATTGTCTCATGTGTACAGTGAAAGTTTCTAGGAGTTATATAATGGCTTATAGCAAAGTAGATTAAATGAATAAATAAGAAATGCTGCATTCTTTTACAACTACATATTTGTGTGAGTCATGATATATATACATCAAAATGTCATATTACAACAGATTGAATGTAGAGGATAGGAAGATCTAGATCTAGCTGTCTTCAATTAAAGTGACAAAAAGTTAAAATTGTCATGCCTCTCATTTTTTTGAAAATGCAATTACTTTTCACATAAGAAAGATTTGTGTCAATAAAGAAGTTTATTACTTCCAGTGGATTAATTAACAAATATTAAAATGTCCCTGATTTTAGTATTTTATATATATATAAGTTATGCATATAATGTGTATATAGTCATGATAGGGCCATCATCAGCCTTCTCCCTGTTCCCCCACACACACATGAGTAGTGTAGGTCTAGCATTGTGGGGGTTGTCATCAATTAGCGGGGAGAGGCAATGTCTCTGTGCATAATAACCCAACTTATGACTCAACAATATTTCCACCCCTCTTCCATGAATTTCCCCAAGCCATGTTGGGTTCATTTTAGGTCTATTAGAGTGACAAGGTTTTGGGAGTCTCTGTATCTCCTGATATTTGGTTTGGTAGGAGTTGAGTGTCTCTGTGTCTGTCTACTTCATGCTTGTGCTGACACCAGGTTCACCCATACAGCAGCCCTTGCTCATTTCCCCGCTAACTCTGTGGCTTCAACTGGTGCCATGGTGAGGTGTGGTGGGCTGATTTTCTCCCCAGGTTCTGCGTCCATCTGAAAAAGAGAAGCAAATTTTCCAATGGAGAATGATGTCAGTGTAAGATTCATATATGTGTAGGCCTGCTTATAACCCACTAATAGTGGGAGCTTGATATTGGAGAGCAGGCTCATTTTGGGGTATGGTTCTGACTTCTTTTCCCAATCCCTGCATGGGTTCTGTGCAGATCAAGTTTCATTTTTCTGCATAAGGTTATCCAGTTTGTTCAGCACCATTTGTTGAAGATACTGTCTTTTTCCCAGTCTATATTGTTAGTGCCTTTGTCAAATGTCAAGTAGCTGTAGTTACTTGGCCCAAAGTCTGGGTCCTCAATTCTGTTCCATTGGTCTATAGTCCAGTTTCTATGCCAGTACTATGCTGTTTTTATTACTATAACTTTGTGGTATAGCATTAGAAAGTTATGGTGATGCTTCCAGAGGTGTATCTTTTGCTGAGGATATGCTTGGATATCCAAGGCCTTCTGCCTTTCCATATGAATTTTGAGATCATTTTTTCTATCTCTGTGAAGAAAGATGTTGACATTTTTATTGGTATTGCATTAAATCTATATATTGTTTTTGGTAAGATTGCCATTTTCACAATGTTAATTCTGCCTATCTAGGAGCATAGGAGGTCTTTCCATTTTTCTCAGGTCCTCCTATAATTCTTTCTTGAGTGTTTTAATGTTTTCACTGTAAAGGATATTCACCTCCTTGGTAAATGTTATTTTGAGCATTTTTTTTTTTGATGCTATTGAAAATGGGACAATGTCACTTATCTCTTTTCTGTATCTTTGTCTTTTGCATACAGAAAGGCTACTGAGTTTTGTGCATTCATTTTGTATCCTGCTACTTTACTGAAGGAGTTAATCACTTTTAAGGGATTTGGGATGGAGGGTCTCAGGTCACTTATGTATAGAATCATGTTATCTGTGAATAGGGCTAACTTAACTTCTTCCTTTCCAATTTGTATCCCTTTTATTTCTTTCTCCTGTCTTTTTGCTTGAGCTAGTACTTCCAGTACTATGTTGAGGAGCAGAGGTGAGAAAGGACACCCCTGTCGTGTTCCTGATATCAACAGGAATTCCTTCAGTCTCTCCTCATTAAGTATTATATGGGCTTTAGGAGCTTTATATATAGTATTTGTTATGTTGAGATATAGACCATCTTTGCTTATTCTCTCCAATGTTTTGATCATGAAGTGATGTTGTATTTTTTCAAAGGCCTTTTCTGCATCTATCAAAATGATCATGTCGTTTTTGTGTTTAAGCTTATTTATATGGTGTATTACATTGACAGATTTCTGTATGTTTAACCAACCCTGCATCCCTGGGACGAAACCTACTTGATCCAGCTGGATAATGCTTTTGATGACCTGCTTAATTCATTTTGCAAGGATTTTGTTCAGGGTTTTAGCATCTAAGTTTATCAGGGAAATAGGCCTGTAGTTTTCTTTACTTGTGGCATCTCTGCCTGGTTTTGGTATTAGGATGATACTAGCATCATAGAATGAGTTGAGGAGCTTTCCTTGTTCTCTGATTGTGTGGCACAATTTGGGGAAAATTGGTTTCAGTTCTTCCATGAAGTTTGATTGAATTCAGCTGAGAAGCCATCTCATCCTGGACTCTTCTTTTGGGGGAGGTTTTTGATTAACTTTTCAATCTCGATGGGTGTGATAGGTATGTTTAGGAGATTAATATGCTCTGAGTTGATAGGTGGTATGTGTACAGGAATTCATCCATATCCTCCATATTATCCAGTTTTGTGGAGCAGAGGTTTTTGAAGTAAATCCTGATGATTCTCAACTTATGTCTGTTGTGATCTGTCCTTTTTCATTTCTAATTTAGTTAATTGGAGTTGTCTATTTTTTTTTTTTTGCTTGATCAAATTGGCTAGGATTTTATTAATCTTGCTAATTTTTTCAAAGAATCAGCTCTTTGTTTCATCCATTTTCTTAATTCTTTTCTTGGTTGCCAATTCATTCATTTCCATTTTGATCTTGATTATTTCTTTCTGTCTGGAGCTTTATGGGTTGGATACCTCTAGTTTTTTTTTCCTATCCCATCAGGTAGATGGTTAGGTTACTGATTTGGGATCTCTCTATGTTTGTTATAAAGACATTTAACACAAGAAATTTTTCCCAAAGGACTGTCTTTATTGTGTCCCATAAGATTTGGTGCATTGTGTTCTCATTGCCTTTTATTTCTAGAAGTTTTGCAATTTCATTTTTTATTTCATCCACTACCCATTTATTATTTAAGAGTGTGTTGTTCAATTTCCAGGAGATGGTTGGATTCCTGTTGCTTCTTTTGTTTTTAATTTCTTACAATACAGCATTGTGTTCTGATATCATGCAGGGAATTATGTCAATCATCCTACATATATGGAGGCAGGCCTTATGATCCAGTATATGATCTATTTTAGAGAAGGTTCCATGGGCTGCAGAGAAGAACGTGTAACCTGAGAATTTGGGGTAGAATGTTCTGTAGATGTCTGTTAGGTCTAATTGATCTATGGTGTTGTTGAGCTCTCTTACTTCTCTGTTAATTTTCTGTTTGGATGATCTATCTATTGCCAATAGTGGAGTCTTAAAGTTCCCAACTATAATGCTGTTGGTGGCTATTTCTGTTTTATTGTCAAGTAGGTTTTGTTTTATGAATTGTGGTACACATGTGTTTGGTGCATAAATAATAATTATTGTAATATCCTCTTGTTGTTCCCTTGATAAGTAATAAGTGGACTTCTTTGTCTTTTTTTAATATTTTATTTATTTACTTATTTATTAGAGAGAAAGATACAGAAATAGGCAGGGTAAGAGAGAGAGAGAGAAAAGAAAAGAGAGAGAGAGAGAGAACACACCAGGTCCTTCAGCCACTGCAAACGAACTCCAGATGCAAGCAACCCCTTGTGCCTCTGGCTTATGTGGGTTCTAAGGAGTTGAACTGGAGTCCTTTAGCCTTACAGGCAAGTGCCTTAACCACTAAGCCATCTACCCAGCCCCTTCTTTGTCTTTTTTGATTACTTTTAGTTTGTAGTCTATTTTATCTGGTATAAGTATAGCTACACCTGCTTGCTTCTTATTTCTGTTTGCTTGGAATACAATTTTCTACCCTTTAACCCTGAAGAACTGTCTGTCTTTCATGGTGAGGTAGTTTTCTTGAATACAGCAGATTGAAGGGTCAAATTTTCTGATGTACCCTGTTAGCTTATGTCTCTTGATGGGTGAATTAAGGCCATTAATATTTAGGATAATAACTGTGAGGTTTGATTTAATACCTGCCACATTGTGATAGTTTATATGCTTTGGTGTTTTCTTGGCCTTTGTAGCTTTTGTGCCTCTCAAGATTTGGTAATTGTGATCTGCTTCTCATCAGTACTTCAGTTTGGTTATTTGACTCTTCTGTGTGGAGCATTCCCTGAAGTACTCTGTGTGTTTTTGGCTTTGTGTTTATATAGTTGTAAAGCTGAGTTTTATCTTGGAAAGTTTTCCTTTAACCATCTATTATGAGGGATACTTTTGCTGGGTAGAATAGTTTGTGTAGGAAGCCATAAGTTCTTAGAGTTTGTAGTGTTCCACTCCTGGCCCTTCTGGCTTTTAGGGTTTCCATTGAGAAGTCTGAAGTAATTCTGATGGAGTTTCCTTTATAAGTAACATGTTATTTCTCCCTAGCTGCATTTAGAACTATCTTTTTGTGATCTATGTTTAGAGTCTTATTGATAATATATCTTTGAGAATTTCTCTTTTAGTCAAGTCTGTTTGGAGTTTGGCTAGCTTCTTATAACTTGATGGGAGTTTCTTTTGAGAGAGTGGAAAAGTTTTCTTCGATAACATTGTTGAATAAGTTTTCCATGCCTTTGGTCTGTATTTCTTCCCCTTCTGGTATTCTTATGATCTGAATGTTGGGATGGATAAGGGTATCCAACAGGTCCATGTTCTGTTCACAGAAATTTGTGAACTTATTGAACCTTTTGTAATCACAAACTCTTTCTTACTTTCTGTCTTCTAGTTCTGAGTTTCTATCCTTCACATGGCTGACTCTATTCTTGAGAGCTTCTATAAAGTTTTGGGCTTGTTCAATTTGGTTTGTATTTTCTACTGCTTTTTTTATGTATAGTTTCCAACCCTCTGTCAAGTTCCCTTTTCATGTTATTTTCTGATTTTCTTAATGTTTCTTGGAGTTCATCCTTGCATATTTTTTATGACTTCATTGACCTGAGCCAGCTGGTTATTGAGGTCCTCTTTTTCTTTCCTTTTTCTTTTTTTTTCTCTTCTTCACATTATTTAGCCATGTTTGGAATCCTTCCTGGTACTTTTCTATTTGATCTAATCTGTCAAGTACACTTATCAGTCCTTTGTTGAGTTTCTGCAAGTTCTGCTATTTCCTTGGCCTGGGTTACATAGTTTGTATCTTCATTTTGGGGTTCTGATCGTGTCTCTTCTATGTTTTGATTAGAGACTTCCATTGTGGGACTGGACAACCTAGCTGGACTTACTTCTATCTGATTTTTCATTCTATTGTTTTCTTCACTGTGGTCTGCCCATAACAATGTTTCTGAAAGCCTAGGGTGTGGGATACTAGCCTGATGGCCTAGGATGGGGGGAGGGAGTGGTGATTGGGATGGTGATCATGCACATGGGGTTCAGAAAGGCTATGATGGGGACAATGGTCTGCTGGCCTGGGTCCCTGTTCAGGGTTGGTAAGGGGTGGTGGTAGGTGGGCTGGTGATCACATGTGAGGGGGACAGAAAAGCTATGGCAGGGATACTGACCTGCTGGCCTGGATAAGTGTTTGGGGGTGGGATGGGATAGTGGTGAGTGGGCCAACAATTGCTCATATAGGGCTCAGACAGGCTAGGGCAGGATCAGCAATTGGGCCAGCAATTGCATGTGTGGGGCTCAGCAAGGCTAGAGCAGGATCAAGAATTGGGATGGTGTTCATGTTTATGGAGCTCTGGTGATGGCAGGAAAGGCTAGGGCAGAGGACATAGCCTGCTAACTTGGTTCCACTTGGCCTGCAGTTAGTGTAGGAGGACCTTCTGCTTGGAATTCAGCTAGGGTGGCTATTTAAGGGGACTGGGGGACTGGCAGGCTACCCTAGAACATAAGAATCAGTGGATCCCCTGTTTTGCTCCTCCACACTCTCCCACTGGAACCCTACCAAAATCAACAAACCCCTTCCCTTTCCTTCCTAGTAAGGTGAGTCAAGATTAGGCAGATGCCATTTTGACTGAAACTCCTCCAATTTTGATTAGGATTTATATATATATATGTGTGTGTGTGTGTGTGTGTGTGTGCAAAGAGAGAGAAAAAGAGAATTGCATGCCAGGACCTCTTGATGGTAAAAACTCCAGACAAATGCCTCACTTTATGCATGTGGCTTTATACGGGAACTGAGGAATTGAATCCAGGCTATCACAATTTGCATGCAAGTATCTTTAACCATCAAGCCATGTCTCCATCCACAAGGATGAATTTTTATACTATGTAATTTATATCTGACATTGACAGCTGGAATTAGATTAGCAAAGAAAAAAAAAGTGAAGAGTACTATATTGAGTAATTATATAATAAAATATGCATGACCATCTAGTAAGGATAGTGGCAGATAAAGTGAGCAAAAATATGTCTTCTATGAGTGTTACAATGACCACAGTTTACTCATTGAAATATTTAAAATGTCAATTTGGCTAATCCAATTTAATTTGCTTATAGAAATAATGACCACATTAGTATTGTTTTAAGGATTTTTTTTTGTTGTTGTTGTTTTGAGGTAGGGTCTCACTCTGGCCCAGGCAGACCTGGAATTCACTATGTAGTCTCAGGGTGGCCTCGAACTCATGGTGATCCTCCTCCCTAGTGCTGTGATTAAAGGCATGCCCCACCACACCTGGCTAAGGATTTATTTTTATTTATTTATGGGAGACAGAAAGAGAGAGCGAATAGGTGTGCCATGGCCTCTAACCACAACAAATGAACTCCAGATGCAAGAGGATTGAACTGGGGTCCTTAGGTTTAGCAGACAAGCACCCTAACTGCTAAGCCATCTTTCCAGGCCCACTTTAGTGTTTTAATATAAAAAATATATAAATTAATTTTCTTTTACTACATGAGAGCTGTGGCTGTAAATATATGTATATATATATATATATATAATTTTATTATGTAAAAATATTTATTACATAGTATATGTTACATAATTTACAATTTAAAATATTTTATAATGTATATATTATAATTTAAAGGTTATATATATATATGTATGTATATATATACATAGATTATATAATATAAAAATAATGTTCTGAAGTGTTCATTTTTTTGGCAGAGTTTTGTTGAAAGTAGGGTCTCACTCTAGCTCAGGACGACATGGAATTTTGTAGTCCCAGAGTGGTTTTAAACTCACAGCTGTCGTCTTACCTCAGCTTTCCCAGTGGAAAAATTAAAGAAGTCACAACCTTGCCTATCTTAAAATCTCAATTTCTTAATAACATAACAAAATATCAAAATATTAATCATTTTTAAATAAGTTATTTCTGTTTTCTTTGATTTTTGATAATTTCATGCATGTATGCAATTAATTTTGTTCCCCAACTTACCTTCTTTCTTCCTCTCCCACTATAATCCTTCTTTGCCTTATATCTCCATTTTTCTTCCAAGCTGTGTTTATTTTATTTGAAGTCATGGGCCATTAATTTAAATCAGGATTGCTGATTTAAATTACCACAGGGAAGTGACTTGCAGGAGTATGGGCAACTCTTCAGTTGCTACAGCAATAAATTTCATGACTGCCCCTCTCCCAGCAATCAGCACTATCCACAATTTACTCTGGGAGACATGGGATCCCAGGGTTCTCTCCTTTATGATATGATACTGATGAGTTGATACAGGTACAACAAACTTCATTAGCTGTGAGTCCACAGGTGTCCTGGACTTTTTGGTTCTGAAGACAGCATTCTGCAATTCTACTTCTCATCCTCCTGCTCATATATTCTTCCCAACCCTCCCTCCTTGAGTTTCCCTGAGTTTTGGAGAGTATGATTTAAATATCATATTCAGATCTGAGCACAAAATATTCATTTTTTTTTTTTTTTGGTAGCTTGTCATCTCTGTATCTTGGTAATCACCTCAACCGTTTTCATAATGAGACAGCTGTGTTCAATGATAAATACCAATCCATGGGAAGAAACAGATATTCAGAAGATAGCTTGAAATACTATCTAGTTAGCATAATCAAAGGATTGTGTTCCATCCTAGAACCCAGGTCACTTGCTAGACTTTTGGATAGATTTACAACATCAGGAATGATTTTCCTCTTGTAGAGTGAGCCTTAAATCTAATAGGAGAGCATTGAGTCACTTATAACTTTCTTGTCACTATTGAACTAGTAGACATATTTAGCTTGTCTTGAAGGTCAGTTGTTAAGCTCATTGAGTCCAGAGTTGTTTAGAAATTGTTGGATTTTTGTTGTTTTTGTTCTCTGCTAGCAGCTCGTATACCACCTTATGGCATGATGCAAACTAGCTACCAGGGAGGAAGCTACCAGCTCAGATTCTTTACTTCCTCTAATGAAAGCATAAGGTATTTTTAGCATTAGATTTCTGTCACTGAGTCTATTTTTATGATATATTACATTTATTGATTTGCATATGCTGAAATATCCCTGCAATGTTGAATGAAACCTACTTAATTGAGGTTCATTATCAACTTTATGTGGTCTCAGATTCAGTTTGCATATGTTTTGTTGAGAACTTTTGCATCTACATTCAACAGGAAGACTAACCTAAGTTTGGTTTTGGTTGTGCATCTTTTTTGACTTTGGTCTCAGAGTAATACTGGCTTCATAGAGTTTTGAAGAGTCTTTACCCTTTCTATGTAAGGAGCAGTTGGAGTATTGGTTTTAGTTTCTTAAAATTCTGGTAGAGTTCTGCTGTGAAACTATTTGGGCCTGGGATCTTTTCTTAGTTGGGAGATTTTCTTTAGTTTGTCTTTTAAGTAGTGCATCAATCTTGTTACTAGCTATAGTTTTGATTAGAGCATTGATTATACCTTGGCATAATTAAGTCTTCTGCAACAGAGAATTTATCAATTTCTTTTAGGCTATAAAATTTGCTGGAGTAAGCCTTTTTCAAGTTTGTCTTTATGGTTGTTGTATTTTACTGGCATCTGTTTCAATGCCTCCCTAATTTAGATATTGTCTTCCTCATTACTTTGAGTTAAACTAGGAGTTTGTCTATCCTGATCACCATTTAAAAGAACTTCATAAAACAAATATTAATAGAAATGAAGTCACAGATTATTTCCTGTCACTGATTCCTTGTATTGTCTCTTTCATTTTAATTTCTTCCCTGATATAAATTATTTCTTTCTGTAAGTTGACTTTTTTCTCCAAATTCTGCAGGTGCATCATTATGTTATTATTTAGGACCTCTCTGCTTTCTTTTTTTCAATATGTTTTCTGATTTATTTATTTATTAAAGACAGAGAAAGGGACACAGAGAAAGAGAGAGAGTTAAAATGGATGCAACAGGGCCTCTAGCCACTGCAAATAAACTCCAGATGCATGTGCCACCATGTGCACCTGGCTTATGTGGGACCTGGAGAATTGAACTTGGGACCTTAGGCTTTGGAGGCAAGTGCCTTAACCACTATCTCTTCAAGCCCCAAATCTGCTTTCTTACTATAAGAATTTCGTGCTATAAATCTTTCCTCTTAGACTTTCCTTCATTGTATACCATAGGTTTGTATTTGTTGTGTTCTCATTTTTTATTGCATTCAAAGTTTTTTCAAATTTCCTTCTTGATTTTTTTCAATGACCTATTTGTTATTCAGTACTGTGTTGTACCGAAGATCTATGGCCACTCCAAAGGCATCCAATCCCAATAATGTGTTGTTTAATCTCTAGGAGTTTGTGCATTGTATATATGTTTTCCTATTATCAATCTCTAGCTTTATTGTATTGTGATCAGATAAATTATGAGACATTTACATTTTCCTAAATTTGCTGCAACTTCTTTTGTGCCCTAATATATATTCTATTTTAGAATAAGTTGCATGGACTCCTGTGAATAATATATATACTATATTTTTTAAATTTTTTTTGTTATTTTTATTTATTTATTTGATTTTTCTTTTTTTTTCTTTTTTTTTTTCTTTCTTTCTTTTTTTTTTTTTTTTTTTTTTGGTTTTTCGAGGTAGGGTCTCACTCTAGCCCAGGCTGACCTGGAATTCACTATGGAGTCTCAGGGTGTCCTCGAACTCACGGCTATCCTCCTACCTCTGCCTCCCGAGTGCTGGGATTAAAGGCATGCGCCACCACTGTTCTGTAGACATTTGTTAGTTCTGTTTGTTTTATGACATGAGTCACACCAGTATTTCCCTATTACATGTCAATTTGACCTCTTCATCACAGAGTAGTGTGTTTAAGTTACCTATCAAAACTGTCTTAAGGGTAATCTCTGACTTTATGTCCAAATGTATTAATTTCATGTAGTTGGAATGCCCTGTGTTTTATGCATGTATATTTATGACTGCAATATCTTCTTCGTGGGCTTTCTTCTTGTCAATATGAAGTGCCCTTCCTATCTTTCCTGGATAATTTTGATTTGCAATATATGTACTATTTGTCTTTGAGGCTGAAGTGAATTTTTTGACAACAAAAAGATGGATACTGTTTTCTGATAGGTCTATGACTTTTTTTCCCCCTCAGGTTCTTTTTTTTTTTTTTTTTTTTGTATTTATTAGTTAGTTTTGTATTCAGCAAATACAGTCAGTTTGGTACCATTATTAGGCTCATCCGTGACCTACCCCTCCCCTTGGCCCCTCCTTGTTGAGGTACATGTGTCATGCATTGTGGAGTTAGCCCACAGTTATGGGTAAGATAAATGTCTGTGCATATCATGACCCAACATGTGGCTCTGACATTCTTTCCACCCCCTCTTCCACAAAATTTCCCTGAGCCATGTTGGGTTCATTTTTGGTCTGCTTCAGTGATGAGGTATTGGGGGCCTCTGAAACTCTGGCTCTTTGATTTGGTAGGAGTTGATTTTCCTCTATGCTGATCTCCTTCCCCCTTGTGCTGGTATCCGGTTCATCAGGAAAACAGCATCTTTGCTTGTTTTGCCAATTTTTCTTAGTTTCAGCTGGGGCCCTTTAGAGGTATGATGGGGTGGCTCTCTCCTTAGGATCTACATCTATCTGAAAAAGAGAAGCAGATTCTCCAACAGAGAGTAAGTTAGCACCAGGACAAAAGAGATAACCCTTACTTTTTTTATAGAGAATTTAATAGGTGTAGGCCCTCTTATAACCCATGATTGATAGTAGCTTAATATTGGTGAGTGGGCTTATGTTTGGATATGGTTCTGACTTGTTTCCCAGCTATGGGTCCCATACCACTGAGGAGATCAGTTAGCCAAATTAAGAGCAGTTGGTTCCCCACCATGGCTGTGTGCCACTATTGCACTTGTGCAGGCATCACACCAAGTTATTTGCTGCTAAATAGGTTAGACCATGAGTTGCTTGGGCAGATATTGATCATTTTCCCCCAGTCGCCCATGTAGTGCCTTCTAGCAGTAGACACACTTAACTGTCTGGGGACTGACTCTCTTCCAACTTCCAGCCATGCCATTCCATTCAAACTACCACATGCTTCCTCTGGTCCCAAATATATTCATAACCACCTCATGTTGTATATTGTGTTAAGTCCAAATTCAAATGTCCCTACAGTCTTTACTAACTGAAAATAGTCTTAAAGTCCCAAATATCATCTGTGATTTAAAATACTCTCTTAGGGGCTGGAGAGATGGCTTAGTGGTTAAACACTTGCCTATGAAGCCTAAGGACCCTGGTTTGAGGCTTGATTCCCCAGGACCCACGTTTGCCAGATGCACAAGGGGGCACGCTCATCTGGAGTTTGTTGGCAGTGGCTGGAGGCCCTGGCATGCCCATTCCTCTTTCTCTCTCTATCTGCCTTTCTCTCTGTGTTTATAGCTCTCAAATAAATAAATAAATGAACAACAACAACAAAAAAATTAGTCTATTAGATATGAGTCCTGTAAAATCAAACAACTTTTCACATATAAGGGCACAGAGTAAACATTTCCAACTGCTACAAAGTACAGCAAGGAAAGTGTAAAACAATGTAAACTCAATAACCATCAAGCAAACATCAAACATCTGCAGTTCAAGTCCAATGTAATAACCAGTGACTGACAGTCTCCAAATTTTCCAATTTTGCCCCTCCAGCTGAACTAAAAATAGCCAGGGAAAACTTCCATCCCTAGTCAACAGTACTCCATGGTAGCCCTTGTGCAGTCCTGGTATATCTAAACATCTTCAGGTCTCTATGTTAACTATGGTCCATCTTCCAATGCCTTCACCAGCCTCTTCCTCAGGGTCATCATGACTTGAGTATATGCCACTTCTCAGTAGTGGCTCCTGGATCCATGTGCACTTCATGACCCACTCCATGCATTTTTCATGCTTCATAAATCAATACCAGGCATGCAGGACACAGCCATATTCTTAATTCAGGGACAAATAGATCAGGGGCCTTGAAGAGCAAATTTCTTCTTTTCACTTATCTCTCATTTTTATCAGTCTTTCCTGGGTGGAATCACCCCAGGCATCATTTCAATTTAAAGTAGTTGGCCATCTTTCTTTGAAATGCTAATCTACTTTACAATAGCAGCTTCAGCAGCCAGTCTCAGTGCCAGTAACCATAAACTGCCTTAAATTTTTTCCAACTTTAAATCTTATATTTCTCAGTTTTATACCATTACACAAGCACATCAGTCCATTAAAAATTTAACCTTGTTCAAACTCTCTAGGCATTGGTAGCAAAATGCAGCCAGCCCTTATGCCAATATCCCAGTTCCAACAAAGTTTTCTGCAGTCTTTCCGTTTCCTTAGAAAGTTCATATGCAAAGCCTCTAGATACAAATCTCTCTTCACTTAGCATTTTCAAAGTTCATCAGAATAGTCCATGAAACTTTGCTTAACACTCTCAAATGTGTCTTCAGCTGCAAGTACCAAGCCCATAACCATTCCTCCAGAATAAAATTTCCAAAAGACCCAAATCCACATGGTCAGATTAATCTCAACAACACCCTACTTCTGGTGCCCATTCTGTATTAAACAGCTTCAGGTACTGGGATGAACTTTCAAAACAAGCACAGTTATGGATGAAAAGGTTTGTTGAAGCTTACAGATAGAGGGGAAGTTCCATAATAACAGAAGAAGCTGGACACCTTTCACAGAACCAAGCAGAGAGAAAAGCCACCACCAACCCATAAGCAAGCACACTTCAGGAAATCTAGATAGAACTGAGAAACTGCCTGTCATAGGTTGTAATTTGGATCCACCCTCAGTGACACTTCCTCCAGCCAAGTTACAAGCTTGAATAAAAGTGCTAAGTATATTGGGGACATCCATTCAAACTACCACTGAATTTAACTTAGTCATTTTGAAATTAGAATCTAATGGTTCTTCCTTATGCCTTAAATCTTCTTATGTGCAAAAATGTAAGTTCAAGAGGACTTCTGCATAAGATAGCAGCTTAGGAGCCACGCCAAACCAGCCTAGGGAGGGATTTAAGCAAAAACCCAGCAAAATACACTCTTCTTCTAGAAAGTGAAGGAGTATAGGTTATTCTTAGACACAGCAGAGAAGCCGGAGAGGCCAAGACCCACCAGAAGGGAGAAAAATGGCGAATCCGAGTGAGGCAATCACAGCCAGAAATCCATGCACATCTGCCTGGTGCAGTCCCGCCAGGCATGCCTGGCAGCAGCAGCAGCAGCAGCAAAAGACCAAGTAACAGGTATTTCAACTCCATCAGACTTCTTGCAAAGTTAAGAAATCTGAAGTAAAGACAGCTGAGATCAATTAAATAGCTGCTGAAAGTGCGAGCAACTCCAGAAGTCTGAACTCTCCCATCCCCCACCATCAGAATCACAAGCCTCCAGCATTCAACCCCCAGTGGCAGTGCAGCCAACAGAGGGGATCAGAGTTGTACAGCTGCACATCACAACATGGAGGGATCATGGTGGGAATTCAACATTGGTGAGATTGGAAGCCACCCAAAAAATTAACGAGGCTGACTGACAAAAAACAAAACAAAACAAAACAAAACAAAACAAAACAAAACAAAACAAACAAAAGAAACCCCCAAAGAAACAGGTACACACTCCTGCAAGAGCAAATCTCTTTCCTTGTCAGGGCAGGTTATGGAACATATATGCTTGGTTGGCTTTACCATTTTCAAATAACCTGTATTTGGGGGTTGAATTTTATTGCCTATGATATTCACATATATAGAGCCTATGTTTTTTGCTTCTGTCATTGCTGGAGGCAGGGTTTGATCCAGATCCAGGTTGACCTAGAACCCAATTCAGAACAGAAATCTCTACCTCCCAGCTGATAAGGTTAAGGGTGTAGAACAACACACACCCTTAGGGATTTTGGTCTTATACGACTATCTGTTTGGTTTAATCCCCATAATTGCATACATTGTGCTGGGTTTTGTTGATTGTTTATGTTGCTCAGTTAAAGTTTAGAATTTGCCAGTAAATTATTCCACCCAGTCCACTAGAATACTTGCTCACCAAGCAAACTCAACACCTAGGATTACTACTGTGGCTTGATTGGGGTACAAGAGCTACACCTGGCACCTTGAACTCATATCCTGAGGGTATAAGTGGTGGATTGCCACATGAGGGAACACTGCAGATAAGTAAAAAACCCAAGCATCAATCAATTCAGGATGCAAAAGTTTCTACAATATAATACAAGAAACTCAAAGAATCAAGACAATGCAGTCCTACCATAAACTATAAATCCATAATAAATGATCACCAATGATACTGTTTTAGATGAAATACCTGACAAAGAGTTCAAGAAAATGATGGTATCTATGCTCAAAGAAATCAGAGAGGAAATGAAGGGAATCAAAGAAGAAAACAAAGAAATTAAAGAAGAAAAGAAACTTCTAAAAGGGAACACAGGAAACCAGCTCAATGAAATAAAAAGGTTATTACAAGACATGACTAAGAAACTAGAAATTCTGAAGAAGTACCAGGCTGAAATCCTGGCTCTGAAGAATACAGTCAATGAAATTAAAAAAAAAAAAAAACAAAAAAACACTCTGTGGAAAGTCTCACCAGTAGAATGAATGAAGGAGAGAACAGAATATCCAAACTAGAAGACAAGGTGGTAGATCTAATACAGTCCAACAAAGAGAAAGAAAAGCTAATAGCAAGGTAGGAATTGGAATTTCAAGATATCTGGGACACTATGAAAAGATCAAACATAAGAATTCAGGGTATAACAGAAGAAGAAAAATTTCAATCCAGAGGCTTAGTAGGTGTTTTCAACAAAATCATAGAAGAAAATTTTCCTCAAATTGGGAAAGAAATGCGAATGCAGATACAAGAAGCTTTTAGAACACCAGACAAAATCTGGAAAGAACTTCTCCTCGCAATGTTATAATTAAACTAGTTAACACAAATTGAAAGAAAATACATTGAAAGCAGTTAAAGAGAAGAAGCAAGTCACCTATAAAGGCAAGCCCATCAGAATAACTGCTGACTACTCAACACAAACTTTAAAAGCCAGAAGGGCTTGGAATGGTGTATTCCAAGTTCTAAAAGATAACAACTGTTAATGAGATTATTTTATCCTAGAAAGCTATCTATCCAAATTGATGGAGAAATAAGCACATTCCACAACAAAAACAGGCTAGAGGAATTTTTGACAACTAAACCAGCTCTACAGAAAATACATGAAGAAATTCTTAATGCTGAAGAGAAAGCAAATCACACACAGGAGGAAAAAATTAAAAATAAATCACACTCAAGTAACAGTCAAAACAAATGAGTAAGGGGGGAAAAAAGGAAACACCACAAAATAAGAAGAATGGTGAGAATAAATGCATAATAACTCTTAATATTATTGGCCTCAATGCATCATCCAAAAGACACAGGCTTGCATACTGAATTAACAGGCAAGATCCTGCCATTTGTTGCCTCCAGGAAACTCATCTCTTAATAAAAGATAGACACTGCCTTAGGGTGAAGGGATGGAAAATGGTATTTCAAGCAAATGGGTCTAAGAATTAAGCAGGAATTGCTATCCTAATATCTGACAAGATAGACTTCAAACCAACATTAGTAAGGAAAGATAAAGAAGGTCATTTTATACTGATTAAAGGAACTTTCCAGCAGGAAGACCTTATAATCCTAAACATATATGCACCTAACATGGGGCTCCCAGTTTCATCACACAAACACTATTAGACTTAAGGTCACAGATAACATCAAACACACTTGTAGTGGGAGACTTCAATACCCCACTCTCATCAATTGACAGGTCATATCAGCAAAAATAAACAGAGAGACATCTGAATTAAATGATGTCATGGAATAAATGGACATAACAGATATCTACAGAACATTTCAAATGCTGGAGAATACACATGTTTCTCAGCAGCACATGGAACATTCTCTAAAATAGACCATATATTAGGACACAAAACAAATCTCCACAAATATAGGAAAATTGAAATAATCTCTTGTACTCTATCTGACCACAATGGGATTAAACTGCAAATCAGCTACAAGAAAAGCTACAGAGCATACAGAAATTCATGGAGAATTCATAGAATCAAATGATGATGATAATACAGTATACCAAAACCATTGGGACACAATGAAGGCAGTCCTAAGAGGAAAATTTATGGCTCTAAGTGCCTATATTAAGAAATTAGAGAGTTCACAAATAAGCAATTTAATGCTCCACCTTAAGGCCTTGGAAAAGAAGAACAAGGCAAACCAAAAATCAGTAGATGGAAGAAATCATAAAGATTATGGCAGAAATTAATGAAATACAAGCCAAAAAAAAAAAAAAAAAAAAAAAAAACCCAAAGAATCAACAAAACAAAGAGTTGGTTCTTTGAAATGATATACAAGATTGATAAACACTAAGCAAATTTGACCAGAAGAAAGAAAGAAGAGACAAAAATTAATAAAATTAGAGATGAAAAAAGGCTCCATTCCAATAGATACCAAAGAAATTCAGACAATTATAAGGAAATACTTTAAGAATATACATGCATCTAAGTTTGAAAACCTGAAAGAAATGGATGATTTTCTTGATTTATATGACCTACCAAAATTAAATTAAAGCATTTAAATAGACCTATAGCAAGTACAGAGATCCAAGGAGTAATAAAAAGTCTCCCAACTAAAAAACAGCCCAGGACCAGATGAGTTCACTGGTGAATTTTACCAGACCTTCATGGAAGAACTAACACCAATGCTTCACAAACTTTTTCATAAACTAGAAAAGGAACAAATTCTACCGAACTCCTTCTATAAAGGCAGCATCACCCTCATACCAAAATCATGCAAAGACAGAACAAAAAAAAAGAGAAAATTATAGAACAATCTCACTCATGAACATAGATAAAAATTCTAAACAAAATGTTGGAAAACAGAATACAAGAATATATCAAAAAGATTATTCATCCTGACCAAGTTAACTTTATCCCAGGGATACATGGCTGCTTCAACATACGCAAATCAATAAATGTAATAATTCATATAAGTGGTATGATGGACAAAAATCACATGATCATCTCAATAGATGCAGGAAAAGGCTACTGACAAAATCCAGCATCCTTTCATGCTAAAACTATTACAGACATTGGGACTAGGAGGAACATATCTCAACATAATAGCAGCTATGTATGACAAACTTACAGCCAAGATAATACTAAATGGGGAAAAACTCGAAGCTTTTCCACTAAATTCAGGAACAAAGCAAGGGTGTCCACTGTCCCCACTTTTCTTAATATAGTACTGGAAGTCTTAGCTATAGCAATAAGGCAAGAGACACTCATAAAAGGAATACAAGTTG
Organism: Dipus sagitta; assembly: GCA_036346955.1. Lineage (NCBI taxonomy): Eukaryota > Metazoa > Chordata > Mammalia > Rodentia > Dipodidae > Dipus > Dipus sagitta. The sequence goes on along the minus strand of CM070775.1, from coordinate 57,112,536 downwards.
GAAAGAAAGAGATCAAATTATCACTATTTGCAGATGATATGATTCTATACAAAACAGACCTTAAAAACTGTACCAGCAAACTGTTAGATCTGATAAACACTTTTAGCAAAATAGCAGAATACAAAATAAATACACAGAAATCAGTAGCTTTCCTATATACTAACAACAAATGTATGGAGAGTGAAATCAGGAAATCTCTCCCATTCACAATTGCTTCAAAAAAAAAGTACCTTGGAATAAACTTAATTAAGGAAGTGATGGAGCTCTACAATGAGAACATTAAAACACTCAAGCAAAAATATTGCAGAAGACACAAGGAAATTGAAAGATAACCCATGTCCTAGGATTGCAAAAATCAATATTGTGAAAATGTCAATCTTATAAAAAGCAATCTACATTTTTAATGCAATCACCATTAAAACTCCAATGGCATTCTTCACAGGAATAGAAAAAAAAAAAAAAAAACAACCACTAAACATCAATTGGAAACAGAAAAAAACTCAAATACCAAAATGATTTTGAATAACAAATCAGGTATTACCATACCTGATTTTAAGCTATATTACAAAGCCATAGTAACAAAAATACCATGGTATTGGCACAAAGACAGACATGTATATCAATGGAACAGAATAGAAAACCCAGATACTAATCCATGCAGCTATAGCCATCTGATTTTTGACAAAAAAAAAAAAAAAAAAAAAAAAAGCCAAAAATATTCACTAGAGAAAAGACAGCCTCTTCAACAGGTGGTTCTGGGAAAACTGGATATCTATATGTAGAAGGATGAAAATAGATCTTTGTCTTTCTCTATGCACAAGAATCAAATCCAAGTGGATCAGAGACCTTAATATCAGATCTGAAACTCTGAAATTGCTGGAGGAAAAGTTAGGGGAAACCCTTCAACATATTGGCATAGGTAACAGCTTTCTGAATATAACACCAATTGCTCAGCAAATAAAACCACTAATCAACCACTGGATCTCATAAAATTACAAAGCTTTATACAACACAGAGCACTGTGAATAGAGTAAAGAGACAACCTAAAAAATGTGAGAAAATCTTTGCCAGTTACACATCTGACAGAAGACTAACATCAAGAATATACAAAGAACTCAGAAAACAGAACAATAATAAATCAAACAACCCAATCAAAAAATGGGCTATGTAACTAAATAGAGAGTTCTCATTGGAAGAAATACAGATGGCATGTAAACATCTAAAAAAATGTTGTACAACCTTAGCCATCAGGGAAAGGGAAATTAAAACTACCTTGAGATTCTGTCTCTATCCCATCAGAATGGCTACCATCAAGAAAACGAATAACAATAAGGATAAATACAGATTACAGGGAGGGGAAATGCCTAAGTGAGGTCAGGGGAAGAGACTGCATAAAAGAAGGGCGGGGGGTGGAGGGTCAATCCAAATTCAAGATAATCTGAATAAGACATATGAAAATCTACTTTCTTAAATAATGGCACATCCAGAAGCCATAGATTGTTACTAGAAAATTTTCAGTGCCTGGGATGGGATACCTTCCAGTAAGTCATTGGCGAGGGACATCCCTGTTGCCTCCAAAACAATAAAAGGTATTTCCAAGGCCCATGGTTCCCCATGAGAAAGAGATGGTAAGACCTTATTTCTGAAGACTTCACATGCCTGAGAGACAATGCCACTGAGAAATCAAGGTGCTGGTGAGCAGAAAACCTTCTCCCTATAGCCCAGCCAACTGTAATCTGGGAAAAGCTGCACTGTATGCAATCTTATGGGAGACAGAAGTAATCAGCAGTGAAAACAGTGGACACTGGAACCCTCAAGTTTGGCTAGACAGGCCAAATGACTGAATGAGTGCAATAGTGGCATGTCTGCTCTGGGGGAAACCAACTGCTCTCTGATGGGACTGAAGGCCCACTCTATTGGAGGGAATAAGTGCCTGGTACTGAAAACCTAATCAAAAGCCTATGTCAGGGGAGGTAATGAGCCTTAGGGGTATAAAGCCTGTTCTTGTCTGGATAAATGCATATATTACTCTCACCAAATTGCCCTGAAAGCACTATGCTTAACGTCCATACTCATATATTAATGCTCACTTCTGGTTAGAGACACTTCTCTTTTCAGATGGCCATGACCACTAGGATGATCCAAAAGGCAACACAGTGCTGAGAAGAAGGGACAGAGGAGTGTCAAGAACTTAAACATTTCACACCCACCAAGGCTCAGGGTCCATTGCAGAAGAGGTGGCAGAAAGAATGTAAGAGCCAAAGGGAGGGTACCACTCCTTACATACAACTGGACAGAATTTGGCCTCGACATCCAAGACCTTGCAGTGCCTAGCAATACCCACACAAGACCCTCGTAATAGGAGAAAAAGATGATGACATCAAATTAAGAGAGAGACTCATGTAGAGAAGGAGGGTATATGACAGAAATCAGAGTTATAAAGTGAGAGACCAAGGAGAAGTAATGTGCTGCATCTGGCTTCTGTGATGTCACTTAGTGGCTGGACAGTGGTGTTGCCATTTTAAATCAGAAATCCATTTTGAGTAAATAAAGAGCCCAGGCCTGGCACAGATGAGGAACTAGCTGACTAATGCGCTATTTTTGCTTCTATATCCGTGCTTGCTTAGCTATAGCCACCCCCCCCCCCTTGATTCCTGGGAAGCCTCTACCCAAGAACATTCCAGAGATACCTAGCCATGGAGGCTCTGGTCTCTTGCAAATGATAAGTTCTGCAAACAGCTCTTGCAAAAGAGGTTCTGCAAACAAGTTAGTGACCTAAGATAAGTAGGCTGGAATTCCCATGCACGTCCTGTCTGAAATTCCCTCACGTGCCCTCTTACAACCAATCATTTTAAAAGTCGCAACATGATGTAACCTCGGTGATCTTTTTTTCTTTATAAACCCCTTCTCTCTGAGGGTCTGGGTTCTCTCCGTCACTACTGCTGTGCTGGACTGTGTGGATGGAGCCCAGGCTTAGGCTTGCAATAAAGAAACCTGCTGCTTTTATATCCGAGTGTCTTGGCTTCTGTGGTGGTTCACTGGGTGACTCCTGGGTGACTGGGGGTCTTGGCTCCTGGTCAGGGGTCTTGACACAGCATCTTGGGGGTTTGTCCCAGGTCCCCAGAGACCCCAACAAACCCGAGACCCTGAAGATTTCTTTTCCGACTGGTCGGGTAAATTTTCCACTTCAGCACTCTCTTTTTACTTTCACTCTGTTGGTTAGCCACATCTGTTTTCTGATCAGGTCATATGTCCTGGTGGATGAGCCATAAGGACAGACCTGGGGGAGGCATGAGACATCCTGCCCCCTCATCTGAGTAGGGGGTCTGTCCTTGAGGACAGAGCAAACCTGCCGGGGAGACCTGCTCCCATCCGTACCGTGTTTGGCATTATTGAGCCATCTTCTAAGGACTCAGACTCTTCTGGCCACCACGGATCTAAATCTGACTCTGTAGTGCACACATCTGTTTTTTTGGGCCCTGTGTGTCTGTGTAATACTTGTGTGTCTTGTCATTGCCCTAATCCTATGGACGTTCCTCCCCTGACTCAATAACATGGGACAGATTCCTTCCTTCCCTTTACGACTCTGCATTGCTCACTGGAAGGACCCCAAAGCTGTTGCCCATAACAATGGGGTAAACGTTGTAAAAGACAGATGGATTACATTTTGTTCCTCTGAATGGCCTACCTTCAATGTAGGATGGCCACCAGAGGGGACCTTTCATGTAAGTACTATACTTGAGGTTGAAAAAAAAAAAATGTTTTTTGCCCTAGGAGTGGACACCCTGATCAAATCCCTTATATTGTCACCTGGAGGAACCTGATAGAAGAGCCTCTCCCCTGGGTGAAGTCTTTCCTGTCTTCCTCACCCCCTCCTTTGCAGGTGCTGGCAGTTTACACTCAAAAGGGTCACCAAGCCCACTGCTGAAGCCTTGGCCCCAATTCTTGTGGGGGGGGGGCACTGAAGAAGCAGACATCCCCCCACCCCATGCTCCTCCGCCTTCTCCCCAACCTCCAGCAGGAGCACAGGCCCCTGCTGCTCCTCCTCCCCACCCAGAGGGTCCAGCACAAGCCACGTGGAGCCAGAGGGCAGCCACCCCACAAACCCCAGGTGTCTCTGTGCCTCTGCCACTCCATCCAGCCGGACCCATTAATGGGTCAGCAATTGCTACAGATTCTCTTTACTACAGAGGAAAGAGAGAGAATCCAGATTGAAGGCCAGAAATTGGTTCCAGGCACTGATGGGAATCCCACCAATAATCAGGCTATCATTGATACCTTCTTCCCTTTGACTAGACCAGACTGGGATTTCAACATGGCAGCAGGTAAGGGTATAGCTGTTCAACTTTCTCCTGGGAGTGTTTTTCTCTCTTCACACACTCACCCAACCCCATTTGCAGATAGACAATGGCACCTCTACCCATGCAGGTGCCATGTCTGTGCCTCCTCTCCCAGTGGCCCCTGAGAGGGCCCACTCCTTCTTCAGAGGCCTCCCAGTAGGCAGCCTTCTCCAGGGGCCTTCTGGAAGTCCTGGAGGCCCCTTTTCCCCTTCAGGTCTCCCGGCAGTCATCTTGGCCATTACCTCCACATGTACTAGACTGGACCCCTGGTGAGTTCCAGGAGTAAGGCAAGGCTGATCTAAGGTGTATACAGCTGGTGCCTGAACAGGGACCTTATGAGATTGACAGGGAGACATTGGCCCATGCAGCCTTGCCTCCATGTTTTTGAGGGCTGGCAGGTTTCTCTTTCTCCTCCTTTATTTTTGGTTCACACCATCGCACGGGACCAGATATGACTAACTGGCAACTGAAGTCTCTTGGACGAGGCCACTCTTCGACTGAAGGCCAGCCTTCCTCTTCCTGGACCCCTACAGCCCATTGGGTGTTGGCAAAAACCCTCTATCTGTTTCTCTCTGACACACACACACACACACACACACACACAAACAAACAGACAAGTAACACATCAACCTCTTAAAAGCCGGTAGAGCCGGTCGCTGGCCTCTTAAACTTGTGGACAGGCTCATGCTCAGCTCTTTGGGGAATCCCCCTTGTACTAATCAGCCCTCGAGAACATTGCCCTCTGATCTTGATGTTTCTAATCTTTCTCTGTCAAGGGTAACATTGCCTCCCACCAATATATATGTCTCAGATTCACGGAATAAGAGCTCTTCTGAAAGTTAAGGGAATTAGCTCTCCCAGAGGGAGGCAGACTCCTTTTGGGAAGAAGTCCTTCAGGTCATTTCTAGATTTCTGGGAATCCATGAGGACCCGCATACCTCATGTGGCTAGGAAATGAAAAGTTCAGGAAGGAAATTTCCCCTCACTCCCTTTAAGCAACAAAACTACAAGCCAGCTTTGCAAGTGCTCCAAAGTGGCTTAGGTCAGAGTCAGGTGGCAGACAGACAATGACCCCTCTGCCCATGCAGGTGCCATGTCTCTGCCTCCTCTCCCAGTGGCCCCTGAGTGGGCCCACTCCTTCTTCAGCAGCCTCCCAGTGGGCAGCCTTCTTCAGGGGCCTCCTGGTGGCCCTGGAGGCTCCCCTTTCCCCTTAAGGTAGTCAGAATCCTTGGCCTCCCAGCAGTCTTCTTGGCCATTACCGCCATGTGTACTAGACTGGACCCCTGGTGAGTGCCAGGAGTAAGGCAAGGCTGATTTAAGGTGTATACAAGCCCTGCCCAGCAGCAACAGTACACCAAAACAGTGGCAAGAAATAAAAAAAGAAAAGTCACATTTAACTACAGCCTATAAAGAACTGAAGTTTTATGTACAAAAAAAGAAAAAAAATGTGTCAACATAGTTACATGATATCATTAATATAATTACTGAATTTATGTTCTAGGTCAACTTCAACTTTCATAGAGGATTATTAAAAACAACAAAATTCTCTCTAAAGTGGTAACTTATAATTTGTGAGGTATTAAAAAAAAATGTAATGTGCTTAAAAGGAGGAGGCAACTGACCTGAATTCTAGGCCAGCCTGCCTCAAGATAGCAACAACATTTGCCTTAGTTTAGTGTCTTATTGGTATTAATGACATAAAATTATCTTTAGACTACTCACTTGTTAGTGAGTAATAGGATTAATTAATTTGGTGTAGTTTTTCATAATAGCCTTATAAGAAAGGTGGTTAATAATGGGATGAGATGAGTTGACTGAAGGAACTGGGAAGGAATTTTTCAATGTTGGGACATAGAATGCTCATTAAAAATGTTTTTTGAGTGGTACTTAGATGAGAATGTTAAAGTATGTGGATAAAGATGTGCGTATATAAGAAAGAATTTTCAGGCTAAACCTAAATGCCATGCCTAAAGTTAGAGATTTTCAACTGTTGACACACTCCTAAGGATACTCTAAAAGTTTTAAATAGGGACATAGTCTTAATCTAAATTCATTTTACATTAGACACAGGTGATGCCTATGCTAGGTGGGTCAAAAAGTCATAAGTACAGATGTAATTGGAGGTTTAACCAGGTTAAACATAGACAAGAGTCTATCACCTTGTGCTTTGCAAATGGGTAAATTTGCTATGTAAAAACAAACAACTTCAGAATAGGATAAGGATTGTCAGGATGCTTATCTCTCTGCTCTGTGATTTCATTTTTCTCTTGCTTTCCAACATATGCTACTTAAATCCACAGAAAGCTGGACTCTGAAAAAATGGATGGAACCCCCTTTATCTCAGACCCCATGCAAGTTTAAGTCATATGTCCCCCAGACTCTGACTAAAGACAAAATGGCCAATTGTCTCTGACAAGGAAAAAGGAGTACAGTGTATAACTGTGGTTCTCTTTAGTTCTTCTCTTTTCAACACCGAAAGTCAACTGTTACATAAAATTTCTCACTAGACAAAATTTCAAATAGGTAAATTGAGTCAAGGTATTTGATCAGGTTACAAACTCCTTACATAAGATAAGCATCAGGCTTACCTAATGTGTATATCAGGGTGAGGGCCCCTTCATTGAAACATTTAATGGGATTAAATCTAATGTTTACCTGATGCCAAGGTTTTAATCAGTGGAGAAACTGAGTCTTATGATAAGGCCTCACTCATTAACAGGTCACTGATGCTAATTTGTTATGATTTAAAGGTTATAAAACTGGCTTTAAGACTCTCTCAGTAAAGTAAATTAGGCTCCTCTTTTCATCAAGGTTTTAACTATTCTTAAGATAAAGGCTCACATAGAAGTGGTTAATTTCCAAAGGTGATATACTCATACCTAAAGACATTGTGACTTTAAAGATAGCTTCTGTCTTATTTATGCTAATTCTATTGAATGGTCATAACTAGGTTTAACCACTTAAGTTTAAGTGACTTAATGTCAGTAATGATAACTTTCATCTTCATGGGATATGTTGGAATAGCTTGCTTAAGCTTTATCAAATTTAAGTCATGGGTAAAACATAAAATTGTTTTATGTTAATAAAAATTTCTGTGGTACATAAAATCAATAGCTATCAAGTTTAAGCCAAAATCATGGGTTTTCAAATAATGTTTTTTTTGTTTGTTTGTTTTGTTTTTTCCTTTCAAGATTTATCAAGGGTTATATTAGAATTTAGCTAGCTATTTTGGCTTAATTTTTTTTTTTCAAGCTCTGTGGTTCTGTTTCCAATGTTCTCTGGGTAATTTGTATCAACACAGGCATCTGAACTAATCAAAGATGTTTTCAAACACAGGTGCTAAGACTTTATACTGTCTTACTTGTCCTTTTCCAACAATTTCTAGGTTAAATGATTTAGTCTGTAAATCAATTGGTACTGTTTTCAAGACTAGTAGCAGTTTCTGCCTATACTTATAAATGTTAGATATTTAAAATGTGATATGTGCCTACTTTCTATGCCTCATATATAAGGCTTATACTTCCATAGTACAACTAAAATTTTAAATATAGGACAAAATGATTTTAGACACCCTTGTGCCATTCTTTAACTAAGTCTATTTCAGTAATCAAATGTGCTCTATATGTACATACATCCTGGCTGGTGTAACTTCCTTTTTAAGTGTGTTAATTACCTATGTAGAAGCCAAAGCCAATTGGAATCATCAGAGCAAGAGGTGCCAATATTTTGGCCTGTGCTCCCAGGTCATGAGGCCACTGGAGATGATGGGACACTTCTACACTGGCCCCCTGGTAAGTCACCTATCTTCCTGAGCAAGGGAGATATGGAGACCCTAACAAAATCGGTGTACAATCTGAAACAGGAGATTCACATTTGAGGAGCAATCAGTCCTCCTGACTTCCCAAAGAAGGGAAAGTTTGGCCAGCACGGCCCTGACTCATCCTAACAGACAGAAGATACCAGTAAACTATGGAGCTACTCCTGTGTCCCTAAAGTCTTTTTGCAGAGCCATTAGTGACCTCTAAAACTAATCCTTAATTAAATTTGGCTATCTGCATGGCCTTAAACACTCAAAGAGAAATGTATAATGAAAGATTAAAAAAAAATATCTTGCATATATGAATGGCCTATTAAGTAACACAAGAGCTTTCCAAGAGGGAAAACAAACATTAAGACATCTTTTCCCCATAGTTTTAATTCTATTAAAAAAAAAAATAGATGTTCAAAGGGTTATTTTCAAACCTAAAATATGTAAATAATCTGGGAGACTGGGTGTCGCCATCGCCACGAGACACTGGAACCCCACTGGAAGTGACCCTACGCTGGAAGGGACTCTAAGTCTTCATCCTGACCACACCTACCACTGTGAAGATGGACGGAATTGCCACTTGGATTCATCACACCCACATCTGACCAGCAGATCCACTGGCTGAACCTGAGGACTATCAGCTACAATGGAAATGCAGCACTACACTCAAGCTTCAACTCAAACGCTCCTGATCCTGACTGTGCTCCTAACTGTATGTACTCCAAATCACACCTTGCCCCATGTGGAACCTGGTTTCCTGATTTGATCTTCAACCTCCATCAACTAGTGAGTAACTCATGGGACTCTGGAAAATCAGGAAATTTCTTATTTGTACGTATGCTCCTGGCCCTTAGGGAAAGCAAGAACCAAAGGGGGTGTGGGGGACCTGAAGCCTTCTACTATGCTGGCTGGCAATGTGTGTCTACTGGAAGGGTATATTGAAACCTACGTACTAAGGGGGACCTTATCACCATGACACTAAACCAGACCAGGGATCAAAATGGACCATGTTACCTCCTTCCCTTCAAAAAGAAATGAGACCTGTAATTTCGTTTCTCTCAAGTTTACAGAAAAAGGGTGACAGGTGTCCTGGGATAATGGAAAGACCTGGGGAATAAGACTGTATGTTACTGGGTATGACCCCGGTGCCTTATTTACTGTCTGGTTGGTGACAACATTTCCCAATGCAGGCCTGGTAGGGGCAAGAACAGGCATTGAAGCCCTCACCCTTCAAGGAAAACATCAAGTATAGAATTAGACATTCAGAGGCTGAAAGCATCTATTACTCACTTAGGGAAAAATGTAGTTTCCTTAGCTGATTATGGAATAGACAGGGGTTGAACTTATTATTCCTCCAGCAAAGGGGACTATATGTGGCCTTAGGAAAGTATGTTGCCTTTATATCAACCATTCAGGTATGATTAGAGACTCAATGGCGAAGGTATGAGAGAATTTGGAAAAACGGAAGATAGAAAAGCTGATAGAGGATGGTTTGAGTCATGGTTCAGTCATTCCCCATGGTTAACAACTCTGCTATCTGCTTTAGCAGGGCCATTACTTTTGTTTATTTTTGTTTTGTTTTTGATAATCACAATAGGGCCTTGCATTATTAATAGATTAGTTGCTTCTGTTGGGGAACACATTAATACAGTACAGCTTATGGTATTAAGATCACAGTATATACCATTAGACTCCACTCACTAACTCAATTGGGATCCAAGATTGGCTCCTCATGGAACATAGAGAGGGGGAAATGAGAGACCAAGGAGAAGTAACGTGCTGCATCTGGCTTCTGTGACCTTGCCTAGTGGCTGGACAGTGGTGCTGCCATTTTAAATCAGACAGCCATTTTGAGTAAATAAAGAGCCCAGGCCCCGGGCTCAGATGAGGAACTAGCTGACTAATGTGCTATTTTTGCTTCTGTATCAGTGCTTGCTTAGCTATACCCTCCACCCTCCATGCCTGGGAAGGCTCCACCCAAGAACATTCCAGAGATACCTAGCCACGGAGGCTCCAGCCTCTTGCAAAAGATAAGTTCTGCAAACAAGTTACTGAGCTAAGTAGGCTGGAGTTAAGTCGCAATATGATGTAACCTCCATGATTTTTTTTTCTTTATAAACCCCTTCCCTCTGAGGGTCTGGGCTCTCTTCCTCACTACCACTGTGCTGGACTGTGTGGGCGCAGCCCAGGCCTAGGCTTGCAATAAACCTGCTGCTGTTACATTGGAGTATCTTCGCTTCTGTGGCGGTTCTCTGGGTGACCAGGGGGTCTTGGCTCCTGGTCAGGGGTCTTGGCCCAACAAAAGGATAAAGTGGGAGGGGAGGAGAAGGGAGGTACAAACCATGGTTTGTTGTCTGTAAGTATAGAAATTGTCAATATATATATATATATATATATATATATATATAGAAAAAATAAATAAATAAAAATAAAATATTTTTAAAAAATGAAAAAAAATGTAAGTTCAACCTAGAAATTATTTGCAAAAGTATATAAAATAACTTTCTACAATGTTTTAAAATAAATGTACCTTCATCAGCCGTGCTTCCCTGCGCCCAGCCAGCCTTCGAGCCAGAGCGGGCAGCTCGGGGGCCGGCAAGGCGGGGCGTCTCCCTAGGCGCCCACTATGGCACAGGTGGAGCGTGGCTGAGCCCGCCTCCGCCCACCCCTCCAGCCCCTGCCATGGCGAAGCAGTACGATGTGCTGTTCGGCTGCTGCTGATCGGGGACTCAGGGGTGAGCAAGACCTGCCTGCTGTGCCGCTTCACCAACAACGAGTTTCAGTTCTCACACATCTGCACCATCGGTGTTGACTTTAAGATGAAGACCGTAGAGGTAGATGGCATGAAAGTGTGGATACAGATTTGGGACACAACCCGACAGGAGAGATACCAGACCATCACAAAGCACTACTATCGCCGGGCCCAGGGAATATTTTTCATCTACGATATTAGCAGTGAGCGCTCTTGCCAGCACATCATGAAGTAGGTAGGTGATGTGGATGAGTACGCACCAGAAGGTGTCCAGAAGATCCTCATTGGGAACAAGGCTGAGGAAGAGCAGAAACGGCAGGTGGGAAGAGAGCAGGGGCAGCAGCTAGCTAAGGAGTACGGCATGGACTTCTATGAAACAAGTGCCTGCACCAACCTCAACATCAAAGAGTCTTTCACGCATCTGACGGAGCTGGTACTGCAGGCCCACGGGAAAGAGTTGGATGGTCTCTGGACACGTGCCAGCAATGAGTTAGCACTGGCAGAGCTGGAGGAGGAGGAGGAGGACAAACCAGAGGGCCCAACAAGCTCCTCGAAGACCTGCTGGTTCTGAGGGTCCTATGTGGAGAAGCCCCACACATCCCCCTTCCCTCAGGAGGCCTGTGGCAACAGGGGAGCCTAGGCTTTGCCCACTACAGTCCTCCTGTTTGGTGACCCTGTTGAAAATCAGTAGCTGCTCCTCTCCGATCCTGGCCCTGAGAACAGCCTCGCTGTGGTCTCCGAGCGGCCTCTGCCCCAACCCTCTACCCCGGAGTGGCAACCCTCAGCCTGTTTCCTCAGCCGCGGGCCTGCTGTGACCACAGTCTCACCACCCCTAAGCATCTGGGACAGTGGCTGGGTCTGAGAGTCAAAGCCATTTAGACTCCTCCTTTCTCAGTGCACCTTGTCTCCTCTCTGCTGCTTCTCTTCTTCCCAGTCTTTCTCCATCCCCTTCCCTCCAGTGTGTTTTATATGACAACCCCTCCTCCTCTTCCTCTTCCACCTTCTCTGCCTGTGTGTCCTGCTGTGTGACTGCCTTCCTTCCTAACTGTCGAAGGGAATGGACCCAAACTCATGGGATGTTCCATCCTCTGCTCCAGGGAGGATGCCCTGCCCTGCTGTATGGGTGGGCTCAAAGGTTAAGGGTGCTTCTTTCTCCCCACCATGCCATGGGCTTGCCTCCCCAGTGACCTGAGGTAGAAAGAAATACCGCCAGGTGATGTGCAAGCGTGAGCTGGCCTACCTCTGCTCGCTGTCTCCACCTGAGCTTTGGCCTTGCTTGGCTGTCCCACATGCCTCTGTAAGGAATTCAGCTCAGAGGCAGGCACTTCGGAGAAGAAGAAGAAGAAAAAAAAAGATGGGTGGCAAAGATAAAAAGTCACCTCTATTCTCTACCTCCCAGGAAGGGGGTACACACCTGGGCTCCTAAACTTAAAGACGGGGATTAAAGCCTTTGGGCAGCACAGGGCAAGGGGAGCCCCGGGAGCCCTAGGGCTAGGGACACTGTTCAGGCAACCGTTCACTCTAGAGGGGGTGCACACAGAAGTGAAGGAGTAGCTCCTGGATGTCAGGGACAGCAAGAGTGGTCATGCAGGCCAGGGACAGCACTGCACACAACAGGGTATGTGGTAGCCGTGGGGCCCCCTTCCCTTGCTTGTGTACGAAGAGCAGTGGGGACCACGCCACTCTGACTGAGTCCAGCCTGTCGCAGTCAAGAAGTTCCTGGGCCCCAGAGTTTGTGGAGCAAAGGACAAAGACATTATGGGAAGAGAGAAAGGCAGCCATGGCTAAAAGTGCTTGGTGCCATTCTCTCCCGCCTTCAAGGTGACACAGGGCTTGCCAACTGCAGTATAGCTACTGAGGTAGAGGAAAGGACATCTTCCTCCAGGGTTCTGTTCTCAGGAAGTTTCTTTAGCCTCAGTGACCCAAGAGGAGCTTGAAGGAGGGCCCTTCATTAAGGAACAAGTCAACTACCGGCCCACTGGATTCCTCCTCACCTTCCCAAGGTGGGAGAAGCCTGGGTAAGAGGACATTCCCAAGTTGCACCGCATGGGTGGGGCCGGGGCTGGAGCCAAAGCAAAGAACTGGGCACCAACTGAGCAGGCCCCAAACCCAGGACACATGCATGTGAAGACCAGGAGCCCCACATTCCTAGTCCTCAACAAAACAAAAACAAAAGCGGTAGGGATAAATCCCTGGACATTTCTTCCTGACTCATCAACTCAGGAGATGGTGGCTCAGAATTTCAGAATGGAAGACGGCACAGTGGAGGGAGAGGACAGCAGGACTCGTGGCCTATCACTGGCTGATGAGGAAGGCAGGGAGCTGGCTCTACGATGGCGACACTGCCGAGGCTGCTTCCTTGCGGACTGCCTCCTGGGTACCAAGACCTACGCAGCAGCGTCACATGGGACGTGAGCAGGCCGGTCACGACTGCCCTCCTCTGGGGATCTGTGAGAGAAAGTGTACCGGGTACTGGCCCAAACCTGTGGGCTGGTGTTGTTGCTGCCTCTGAAGGTCAGCAGAGTGCCACAGTCTTGCTGTCCTGGCTTCTCAGGAAAGGACTTTTTTTTTTTTTTTTTTTTTTTACTGTGCCCTCAGGGTTCTAGAAGGGAGAACATGGAATTGATATTCTATGGACTCTTCACAAGGGCCAGAGCTTGGAAGGGAACTGGGATTCTGGGGTATACCTGGGTTCACTAGGTTCCAGTGCCAGACTCTCACCCCAAACACCAGTCCAGGAGGCTGCCTGGGCTGTGTCACTAGGCCTAGACTGTTCAGCAGGCTCCTTCCTGGCCTGTCTTCTCACTACTGCCCCTTGCCCATTCCTTGAAATTCAGCCCACCCCTGGCACACCACCTGCTCTTGAGCCCCATCATCTCCCTGTGACAGGTGAACTTTGTGTACTATGTCTTGGGTCAATTATATGAATTGTGAGCAGGGTCCATCTATTTTAGACACAAATGTTTACAAAATAAAGAATATTTCAAACCATAAAAAAATGTACCTTCAACTTATAGTATTAAAGCTCTAATGAACTAGGGTTATAATAATTAAGCTAAGTTGACAATGTCTAAATTTTCATAGGATATACCTTTTATATAAACCCTCTGTTTTTTCCATTTCTATTGGAGATGCCAAGAGCAACCATTCAAGGAGAAATGCAACTAAACACCTCTTTGAGATTACTGCTGCTTTTTGCATTAGTGGTATCTCAAATACACAAGAGAGGAACATGCACACACACATTTATGAGATACACAGCATGTAGAATAATAAATCTAATTTCCTTTGGAAAATTCCATATGCACTTTTATCCAGTGGAGTGTTTTGATATTAACTTTATTTGCTTTTTGATTCAGCATGTAAATTATTTTATTTCATAGAAAAATTTAGATAACTAATTTCTATGAAAATATTTGCTAAGGCCAGATCTGCATTTTCATGACAAGTTTAAAGACATGCATAGCAGCTGCTTTTAGAAACAAGAAATCAACATGGCTCCCGCTGTTGCTGTTTATCTTTCTGACATTACAGCAAAGTATCATTTGGTGTTATAATTGTCATGGTTCTATGTTGGGCTCTGAAAGGCCCAGGCGTGAGGCCTAGTGGAACTTCCTGAGCCTAGCTAAAGTTTGGTGATCTGCCTCTGGCCAGACGTGACTCAGCAAGACGCCTAATGGCTTCTTAACCTGCTACCTCCACATGGGAGTTAGAATTATCATTTCAATAGTCACAGTTTACTATTGGCCCTTACCTTTCCCCACCATCCTAGTATCCCCGCCTTCATCCCCAACATTATATAGGCAACTGTTCATAGCAATAAATCGAGTTCCTGCTTCGACAAGACTCCCGACTCAGTGTGGTTTTTCTCCGGTGGCCAGGAGAGGTCTGAGTTGTCGGACGCTCATCTCCTCAACCCCTCGGGAGGAACCAGTGGGCCTGGTCCTTCCCTCGGCACTACCTGCCCCCGCTGGCGGAGCCCGGCAGTTCTACTGCCCTTCTTATAACAAAGAACTATCTACAGAATGTATCCATGACAAGAGTAAAAGACAAAACTATAAACTTAAAGTTTCAAGGAAGATGGGAATAGACATATTTATTTGTGGCCTGTCTTATTCCATTACATTACATGTAAGTGTCATAATTATTTGGATTTGTGACTTCCTCTATTGCAAAATGTACCCATTTTGTACATCCCTTGTTTAGACATTTCTCATTATTTCTTAACTCTGGGATTAGATGATGACACATTGATAGTGTGTATGTGTTCCAAAGGTGTGGGGTGACCATAGCCAAGTATTTTGAAGACTCTATGTGTAGGCATTGATGCTTCTGGCAAGTAGTTGAAACAAGCCTTTATCACATAATTTAGAATTAAACATTTTCATGTTTCAATGATACAGAAACTATAGCTCTGAAAGAAAAACAAGCAAAAACAGAAAGAAATGAGCTCAGGGTCACATAGGCATTCCCTGTGGAGCTGAGTTGAGCTGGGCTTTCACATTCCATCTCAAACTTAGCACCAAGCCATCTCCAAAGCATAAAAAAAAAAGAAAGAAAGAAAAGAAAAGAAAAGAAAGAAAGAAATAAAAGGAAAGAATAAAGGAAACTTATTTCATTGAGTTAAAATACCTGTAGCTATTTCCAAGCTTGGTATCTATCAATTACCAAAATAATAAAATAATCACTTTTAGTGTTTAATTTCAACTTAAGTACATATATATATCCATTGTTTTCAGAACATTTTTCTGGTCGCTTTAGAAAACTGTAATCATTGTTGAGGATATGGAGTTATACCAGAACACCATTGAACCTCAATTATACTTGTTTCTGTATGGTTCAGGAGTGACCAAGACCACAAAGACCACTCTGAAGCAAAGATGGAAGTTTTTATTTGGTGAAAAACATGAGCTGCCAGGACTGACTCTCAAGTGCAGAGCAGTCAACTTTGAGATTACAGATAGTGATCTATATAGAGCTCTTCAGTTGGGGGAAGGTGAGGAACTCCTTTTTTCTTTACATTAGCCTAAGGGTGTGAGACCAGAAGTAACAAGGTGGGAGATAAGGGGGCAGGAAACCTAGACCTGAGGCATTGTTAGGCCAGGAAGGAATAATGGCTAGGCAGCTTCATGAGGAATGTGGATGACCACTTCCTTGTGTCTGTTGCCATCCTGCTGTAACACCATTTTGTCCTGCCCTTACAGTTTCCTCTTCTAAAATATTTAAAACATATTTTCACAGTAGCATCATAGTTATTGCTTTGAAATGATTTTTCTTTATTATTATTCTCATTTTTCAGTGTACATATGCATGTTTGTCTGTGTGTGGAGTGGGGATGCATGTGCCATGGTATGGCTGTAGAGGATACAGAACAACTTTCAGGTCAGTCCTTTGTCTCTTCACCTCATTACAGGCAGAGTTTCTCACTCTGGATTTTCAGTGTGCTTTGCTTTGCCACACTTGACATGAGCTTTCAAGAAATTTTCCTGTCCTAAACCCTCCTAACTAACAGCATCAGCATGCTGCAATTATAGAATCCCACCAAGGATCTAGCATTTTATGTGGAGTCCAAAGCTGGAACTTGGGTACTCCAGCTTAAGTTGTCAGTCGTCACTGAGACATCTCCCCAGCCTGAAGTTTATTTCTTTGGAGCCTTTCAAAGCATATTTAGTTGTATTGGATATAATTGAATACTTGACCTGTTTAAGATTCAAGGTTAATGTAAAAGAGTATTTGAACATTGGAGACTGTTAACAAGATGGAAGAATTACAAACCTTTTATATGAGCTGGTAGTGAATACTCATGCTTATAAATTTGCAGAATGCCAGGAAGCAACATTACTTTGCCAAGTTTTGACTGAAATACATTTTTCTAATTGCAAATTTTGTGCTTGGACTATGTCAGGTACTCTGACCTGTATTGCATTAATTTTGAGAAGTGTTGAGGTGATAAGATTGTAACTCAAGTCTTAGTTCCAGAGAGGATTGAGAAGAAAGGTCTAGTTGTTAACATTAATTGCTTTTAAAAAATATTTTATTTATTGAATATTTGCAAAGAGAAGGAAAGGGAGGGAGGGAGGGAGAGAAAGAGAGAGAGAGAGAGAGAGAGAGAGAGAGAGAGATTGGGAATGGGCACAACAGAGTCTCTTGTCCCTGTACACCAGTGACATCTGGCTTTACATGGGCATTGGGGAATCAAAGCTGGACCATCAGGCCTTGCAAGACCTTTTTATCTTTTACCACTGAGCTATCTCTCCTGTTGGCATTATTTTCAGTGTAGTCACCTTATTGTTTATGTTAGGCAGAGAACAAATGTGAATTTTGAAATTCAATTATATATCCTCCTTTAGTATGTTGGTGTAGATTGTTCAACTTGCTAAATTATGTTTTTTGTTTTTTTTTTTTTAACACTGAGTAGACAGCTTCTATCTTTGAACAGCAAGAAAATAAATGAAAATTTCTAATTCAAGTATTAAACCCTGGATATATATAGCATATCTGGGGTCTCTATCTCCCTGTGAGGGATTAACTTTACCCTACAGTTATAGAAGTAGCCAAATATCTGACTGCTGCTAAAAGATCCTTACCAAGAGTAAAACAAAACAATTATTTGATGGAGGTCTGGCTGGGAGACGGCAGCATTCAAATTATGCTGTCATCTCTAGGTCATTCCCAGGCTTTTGATTTTGGCTACTGAGGTGTACACAGCATGGCTTAGTCCTGTGATTTCCAGGGTGTGAACACTTGTAATCTTCCTTGGAGGATCTTCTTCAGAGGCTCAGCATTAAGAACATGCCATAAAGGAAAATCGTTGCCGGGTGTGTCACTGTTACTTGACTCACTCCTAAACAGCTGGTTTTGTAGCAGATAGGAGTCCACCTTCTAGAGAGCATGCATTTGCACTTGCTTTTGTAAACTAAGTTTAGATCCTTCAGGCACTCAGCATGTTGGCAATCTCCTGTAAGACATTATCAGCAGGGGACAAAGTGAAGCAAAGCCGATTGTATCTGACAGAGCTCCTTAAGTAAGTTGTTCAATTGACTGGAGACTTAGGAAGACATCCCAGGGTGATTAATTCCAATGACCTAAAGTAGTAGATGTGTACTTTTAAATCATTCTTGTCTTTTACTATTTTTCTTCTGAAAACTCAAAAGTTCATTCTAGAAATGTGTGTGTGTGTGTATGGAATAGTACTGCTTTCAGATTAGTGGAAAACTTCATAAAAATGTCTTTACCATTAAGCATTATGCACTAGAATTACTAGGGAAACTCCTGCCAGCAATCAGGCCTATGAATAATATTATTTGTATTTTTTATTAGATATGGATATATTTAGTATGTAGACAACACATGTTGGTATCATAATTTTCCCTCCCCCTTGCCCCTTTTTTGAAGAGGCTTTCCTCCATAGGGGATGCAGATCAACCCATGAGGATTGGAGGTCATGTGTTACAGGGGCAGCAGTCAGTTATGGGGGAGAGGCAATGTCTCTGTGCAAAAGTCCCAACTTATGGCTTTAGCAATCTTTCTGCAGCCTCTTCTACAAAATTCCCTGATCCATGCTACTAGCATTTTAAGTCTACCTCAGTGATGGGCACTTAGGAACCTGTGAATCTCTGGTTTGGTAGGTGTGTAGTGTCCTCAGTGTCTATTTCCTTCACCCTTGTGCTGATAAAGATTCACTAAGAAAGCAACACTCTTGCTCATTTCACCAATTCCTCTGTGGTTTTAGCTGGGGCTGAGGCTGGGGCTGGGGATGAGCTTGACAATGCAAAGCAGAGTCATTATCTGGATGTGATTCCGACTTGTTTCCCACTTCCAGATATAGTTTCCTTTCCACTGAGTGGATTTATTAGCCAATGTAAGAGCATTTGTTCACCCACCATGGCTGTGTACCACTGTTGCACTTGTGTGAGCATCACATCAGGTTTTTTGCTACTGAGTGGCTTAGACTTTGAGTTGCTTGGAGAGATGTTGGCCACTTTCTGCTGGTAGCTCGTGTAATGCCTTCCAACACTACATGGGCTAATTGTCCAGGGACGGGCTCTCTTTCTAATTCCAACCAGATCTCTCCATGGTCTCTGCTGAGAGCGTATGGTGTCTTCAGCAGTAGGTACCTCTGGTGGGTAATCAAGTGCCCTGACAGAAGTATGTCTTATTTGTTTTGGGAGATCAAGTAAGTCTCTCTGTTTAACAGCTCATTGTGAATATAAAGCACATCCTGCTACAGATCATTACAGGCTAGCACCAAGGGAAAAGGAAAAAAAGGAAAATGCAGAGAAGAAAGAGAAACAGGAGAAATTTAAGGTTAGGATTCATCTGATGTTCTCCAGGACCCTTCGACTCAGGTGCTCCCCATAAGGTCCTCTTGAGGGTTCCACCTTTTAGTCTAACTGCCATGATACAGGAATCTATGCTACCTGTTAAATTTGGGTTCAGTTTTGTGTCCTTCCACCTTCCCCTTCCCCCAAGCCCTACCTTCTCTATTGTCCAGGCCTTGAGGTACTATTTGGGTATATCAGCAGCTTGAGCTGATCCACCTTAGGAACCACAGATGAATGAGACCATGCGGCAATTGATTTTCTGTGATTGTGTGAGTTCACTTAGAATAATCTGTTCCAAGTTCAACCACTTTTATAGAAATTTCACTGTGTCATTTTTTTTTCTTACAGCTGAGTTCAATTCTATTGTGTAGATATACCACATATTGGTTATTCATGTATGCAATGATGGAAACTGGGGTTGATTCCAGTTTTTAGCTATTATGAATTGAACAGCTATAAACATGGTCAAGCAAATATCTTTGAACTGAGATCTGGAGCTTTTAGGCTAAATGCCTAGTAAGGGAGTAACAGGGTCTCTTGGTAACTCTATATTCATCTCTTTTAGGAGTCTCCATACTGATTTCCATCATGGTTTTATCAGCTTACATTTCCACCAACAGTGAATAAGTGTTCCTATTTCTCCACAGCTTTGCCAACATTTATTTTCATTTGAGTTTTTTAAAATTTTCTATCCTTACTGGGGTAAGGTGGAATCTCATCATTGTTTTGATTTGTATTTCTCTAATGGTTAGGGATGTGGAACATTTTCTTAAGTGTGAGTTAGCCATTTGTAATTATTCTTTTGAGAACTCCTTATGTAGTTCTCTGCTCCACTTTTGGAGTGGGTTGTTTGATTTCTTATTGTTCAGTTTTTTGAGTTCTTCATAGATTCTAGATAGTAGGTTTCTGCCAGTGGTGTACTGTCAAAGGTTTTCTCCCATTCATTGGGTAATCTATTGGCTCTGCTTATGGTATGTTTGTCTGTGCAAAAGTTTTTCAGCTTTATAAGATCCCATTGGTTGAGTACTTATTTAATGTTCTGGGAAACTGGGGTTTTGTTCAGTAAGTCTTTTCCTAGTCCTATATTGTGGAGAGTGCTTCCTTTATTTCTTCTACTAGTTGAAGTATTTCAGGTCTTATATTGAGGCCTTTAATCCATTTGGAATTGAGTTTTATGTAATCGAGAAATGAGTGGGCCTAATTTTATTTTTCTGCATAAGGTTATTCAATTTGTCCAATACCATTTGTTGAAGATGCTGTCTTTATGGAGTATAAGTTTTGGAAGTATGCCCTGATGATTCTTCCAATTTCATTGATGTCCATTATAATCTCTCCTTTTTATTTCTGATTTTTTTTTTAAAATTTGAGAATTCTCTTTAGTTTTTCTTGATCAATTTAGCTATGGGTTTGTCAATCTTGTTTATTTTTTTCAAATAACCAGCTCTTTGTTTCATTGATTTTTAAAAAATTCTTTTCTTAGATTCTAGTTCATTAGTTTCTGCTTAAATCTTGATAATTTCTTTCTGCTTATAGCTATTTTGATTGGATTCTTCTTGTTTTTCCTGTGCCTTTAGGTGGACAGTCAGTCAGGTTATTAATTTGTGATTTCTCTGTCTTTGTAATCAAGGCATTTAATGTTATGAATTTTTCCCTTAGGACTACCTTCATTGTGTCTCAAAATTTTGGTAGGTTGTGTTTTCAGTATTATTCAATTCTAAGAATTTTACAATTTCTTTTTTGATTTCTTCCACAACCAATTCATTGTTTAAAAGTGTGTTGTTTAATCTCCAGGAGCTGGTGTAGTTCTTGATGTGTCTCTTGTTAATTTCTAGTTTAAAGCATTGTGATCTAACATGATGAAGGATGTTACTTCAATTTTCCTGAATTTATGAAGGCATGTTTTATGGCCTAATAGGTTCCATAGGCTGTTGAGGAGAATGTGAATTCTGTAGATTTGGGGTGGAAAGTTCTGTAGATATCCATTAGGTCTAGTCTAGTTGATCTATCTGTTGTTGATCTCTATTATTTTGGATGATCTGTCTATTGATAGTGGAGTATTGAAGTCTCTGACTATGTTGGTGTTGGTATTTATTTCTGCTTCATTGTTAAGTAAATTTTGTTTTATAAACTATGGTTTACCTGTGTTTGCCACATATATATTTATGATTGTGATGTGCTTATGTTGGATCATTCCCTTGATGAGTAAAAAGTGGCTTTATTTATGCTTTTTGATTACATTTGGTTTGAAGTCTGTTTAATCAGATAGTAATATAGCAACTCCTGCTTTTTTTTTTTTTAATTTCCATTTTCTTGGAATAGAATTTTCCAACCTTTCACCCTGAGAAGGTATCTATCTTTAGTGGTGAGGTGGGTTTCTTGAAGACAGCATATATAGGGGTCCAGTTTTCTGATCCACCCTCATAACCTGTGTCTTTTTATGAGTGAGGTTATTACTGTGAGGCTTGAATTATCTCTGCCATGATGAGGTGTTTTGGGGGGTTTGGTGCTTTCTTGTGTTTAGTACTATTTTAACCCTGGTCTATGTGGGTTGTTGTGATCTTCTTCTTGTTGGCCCTTCAGATTGGTTGTTTGACCCTTCTGTGTAGAGTATTCCCTCAAGTGTTCTCTGTTGGTTTGGTTTCATGTTCATATAATCACAAAGTTGAGTTTTTTTTTTTTTTTTTCCTTCTTTCACCATCTATTAGAGGGATACTTTAGCTGGGTAGAGTAGCTT
This sequence comes from Dipus sagitta, assembly GCA_036346955.1. Lineage (NCBI taxonomy): Eukaryota > Metazoa > Chordata > Mammalia > Rodentia > Dipodidae > Dipus > Dipus sagitta. The sequence continues at coordinate 57,090,578 of CM070775.1, read as the reverse complement.
GGGTTGGAAGCCATAGTTTTTCAGACTTGCAGTGTTCCTTTCCAAGTCCTTTTGGCTTTCATGATTTCCATTGAGAAATCTGATGTAATTCTGATGGGGCTGAATTTTTATGTCATGTGTTATTTCTCTCTTTCGGCTTTTAACACTCTCTTATTGTTTTCATTGTTAAGAGTTTTAACTATGATGTGTCTTGGAGAGTTTCTTCTTTGGCCCTGTCCATTTGGCGTTTTATGGATTTTTTTTATATCTGGATGGACCTCTCTTTTGAGAGATTCAGAAAATTTTACTCAATAATTTTGTTGAATTTGGTCTCTATTCCTCTGGTCTGGATTGCCTGTCCTCCTGCAATACCCATAATCCAGATATTTGGTCATTTTAGGATAACCCACAGTTCCCTTGTATTCTGTTCACTTGATTTTTTGAATTTAGCAACGTTTTTTGTTCTCCTGATCAATTTCTTCTGTTTTGTCTTCCAGGTCAGAGGCTCTGTCTTCCACATGAGTAACTCTGTTGGTGAGTGGTTATAGAAAGGTTTTTACAATATATTTTTGATTTTTTCTATTGTGTTATTTTGCATTGTGTCCATCTCTTTTTTGAGGTATGATTTCAATTAGAGTTCTGGTTTTCTTGATGCTTCCTGGAATTCATTCTTGCATTTGATCAAGTCTTCATTAAGCTGTATCAACTGGTTGTATCTGGAGACACATCGACATGGGTCCTTAGGCTTTGCAGGCAAGATCCTCAGCCATTAAGCCATCTCTCCAGCCTAAATGAAGTAATTTTTTAAACAGTTATTATTTTTTAATATTATTTATTTATTTATTTGACAGAGAAAGGGAGGGGGAAAGAGAGAGAGAATGGACATGGGAGGGCCTCTAGCCACTGCAAACCAACTCCAGATGTGTGTGCCCCCTTGTACATCTTGCTAACATGGGTCCTGGGGAATTGAACCTGTGTCCTTTGGCTTTGCAGGCAAATGCCCTAACTGCTAAGCCATCCCTCCAGCCCCTAAGGGAAGTAACTTTTAATAATGGTTAACTTAAACTAATTTTTCAGGAAACAGCATTGCACCAATAATTATATTGTCTATATTTCCTTATAAAAACTGAAGTTAGGAACTCTCCAACAACTAAGAAATATCTTTATAAAATCTAGCATTTTTTTCTTATGTGTTACTATTTTGTGTCTTTATACAGTAGTAACATTGGAACACAAATATAAACATTAGAAATAGGAAAGAGTTTGTCTTCAAAATATGGCATTCTATTTTAGGCTGGTCTTTTTTTCATTTGTTTTTGCATTTTGTTCTTTCAATGTAGGATCTTGCTCTAGCTCAGGCTGACCTGAAATTCACTATATAGTCTCAGGGTGTCCTTGAACTCATGGCTCTCTTCAACCTCTGCCTTTTAAGTGCTGGGCTTCAAGGTGTGTGCCACCATGTCTGGATTTATGCTGGGATTTAAGATTTCTACATTGCCAAGCAATATTTAAAATAGTCTTATAATCACTTAACACTGATGCACATCAAGATGCACATACTCCAAGAGACTTTATATGTAATGATTTTCAGCTGTAATGTAGTATTCTAAATATTATTATTACCATAAGAATAATTGTGAATGAAAGCATTAGTGTAATACCAGCTCAACAAAAGTACCTTATGTTGCTAGTTGCAGCCAAGGGGGGGGGGGATATTATTTACTAGCTGAGCAAGGTAACACTTAATGCTAACTAACACTTTAAGCTGCATTTGTATAATGTCTTCACAAGTCTCAAGGAGTTCCTACTGAGATTGGGAACAAGACAGGGGTGCCCACTCTCACCACTGCTCTTAAACATAGTACTAGAAGTCCTAGCCCAAGAAATAAGACAATAACATAGTATAAAATGGGTACAAATTAGAAAGGAAGAAGTCAAACTACCCTTATTTGCAGATGACATGATCCTATTCATAAGTGACCCAAAAGACTCTGCCATAAAATGTCTAAAGGTGATAAATTCCTTTGGTAAAGTCGCAGGATACAAAAGCAACAAACAAAAATCAGTAGCCTTCCTACATGCAAATGACAAATATACAAGAAAAAAGAAGTCAGTGAGTCTGTTCTATTTTCAGTAGCCACAAAAAAACTTGTAATAACACTAAAAAAGGAAGTGAAACATCTATGCAATTAAAACATAAACAACTCAATAAAGAAATTGAGGAGGACATGAGAAGATGGAAGCAGCTCCCTGATAGGTATAATTAATATTGTGAAAATGGAAATTCTACCAAAAGCAATATACAAATTCAATGCAACACCAATAAAAATCCCAGCATCATTCTTCACAGAGATAGAAAAAATAATCTGAAAATTCATATGGAATGGCAGAAGGCTTCAGATATCCAAAAATATCCTTAGCAAAATAAATGCTTCTGAAGGTCCTACCATACCTGATCTCAAGCAATACTACAAGTCCTAGTAACAAAAAACAGCATAGAAACAGATATATAGAGGAATGGAACAGGATTGAAGACCCAGCCCTTGTTTTAATATCTTATTATTTATTTATTTTACAGAGAGAGAGAGAGAGAGAGAGAGAGAGAGAGAGAGAGAGAGAGAAAACAAAAAAAAAAAACAATGGGTATGCCAGGGCCTCCAGCCACTGCAAACAAATCCCAGATGCATGTGTCCCTTTGTCCATCTGGTTTACGTGGGTCCTGGAGAATCGAACCAGGGTCCTTTGGCTCTCCAGGCAAACACTTTGACTGCTAAGCCATGCCTCCAGCCCCTAGCCCTTATTTTAAATAACTACAGCTAGTTGGCTTTTGACAAAAGAACCAATAACATACAGTGGAGCAAAGACAGCATCTTCAACAAATGGTACTGGACAAATTGCATGACCATATGGAGAAAAATGAAACTAGACCCACTCCTCTCACCATGCACAAAAATTAATTCCCAGTGGATTAAAGACCTTAATATAAGACCAAAAACTCTCAAATTTCTGGAAAAAAAATTGCTAGAATTGTCCACGATATAGGAGTGGACAAAAACTTCCTGAACAATACCCCGCAGCCCAGAAAATGAAACAATCACTCAACCAGTGAAATCTTATGAAGCTACAAAGCTTTTGTGCAGACAAACATACCATAACCAGGGCCAACAGACTACACACAGAATGGGAGAAAATATTTTCCAGCTGTAGAACAGAGTCCTAATATATGGTATCTACAAAGAACTCAAAATACTATGCAATAAAAAAAGAAATCAAACAATCCACTCAAAAATATCACAGAGAGCTCAATAGGAAATTCTCAAAGGAAGAAAAGCAAATAGTTAATATTTACCTAAGAAAATGTTCAATATCTTTTTCCATCAGAGACCTGCAAATTAAAATAATTATGAGATTCCTCCTTACTCCAAAAAGGATGGCAATTATTTTAAAAAATCAAATGATAGTAAGTGTTGGAAAGGATGCAGAGAAAGAGGAATCCTCATTCACTCTTGTTGGGAATACAAACATGTAAAACCACAGTGGACATCAACAGAAGACTCCTGAAAAAGATGAAGAATAAGTTAACAACTGTCTCAGCCATTCCTCTATTGGGCATCTACACTAAAGGCTCCACTCTTCACTGTACGGATATTTGCTCAACCATGTTTATAGCTTCTCAATTCATAATTGCTAAGACCTGTAATCAACCAAGTTGCCCATCATTTGATGATTGGATAATGAAGATGTGTTACATGTACACAATGGAATTCTACTCAGCAATAAGGAAAAGTGATACAATAAAATTTGTAGGAAAATGGAAAGACTTGAAACAGATTATACAAAGTGAACTCACACACAGAAAGGCAAACATGGCATGATCTCCCTCATCTGTGGTTCCTAAACTGGAACAGCTTGCATTGCTTCCATACCTGAAAAGCAACTTGAGGGCCAGACAAGAGTTATGGAAGTGCTTTTGCAAAGGGGAATGGGAGTTGAGGGTGATAAACACAAAACTAAATCAAAAATGAATTGGCTCTATAGAACCCTTACTTCTGGATAGCACACTAAAAAATATAACTGTCAAAAGGAGCATGGAGGATTGTCTGGCAAGATGAGCTCTGGAGAGGGTGAGATGAAGCCTAACCCTAAAGTATTTGGCCCTGAGTGGGAAATTCCTGGAACAGAAATGTGTTACAACCCACTTTGACCTGTTGATTGGAGAGACCTACAAAGTCCCAAAAGAAGACAGACTTCTGTCAAAGCACTTGATTACCCATCTGAGGAGAAAGGTAAGACTCTGTAGCTGAAGACATCACGTGGTACTGACACTGAACATTTAGAGACCTGGCTGTATCTGGAAGAAAGTCAGCTCCCAGATGTTTAGCCAGTATACTGCTAAAAACTGAGACATGAGATGCTGGGTGAAAATGGCCAACAATGCTGTGAGCAAACAGGAGACACTGCTATGTGCAAGCAGCAATGCTCACAAGATGTGCACAGCCATGCAATAGTGTACCCACCCTAGATAAGTAACCAATGGATTTCTGATTGGGAAAGAGATCTGCTCAGTAGAAAAGAAATCGCAGCTAGAACTGAGAACCAAAGAATAATGGCATGGATACCAATGAGAAGCTTCCACTAGTCTTTGCCCAAAAGTGAGGCTCCAACCATCAAAGTGTCTAAATAAACAATGATTTAACCTATCTTTATCTCACTCTCCATTAGAGAATCTGTTTTTCTTTTTCAGAAAGCAGAAAGAACCAAAGGCAACCAAAAATCTATCAACAGCAGGTGAACCACCCCAAACACAACAGATAGGGCCTAGGTGAAGCACAATGTAATTGGTGTGATAAATAAGAATGCTGCTTCCATGGCATACCTGACAACCTGAGCCAGGGTGCTGGAGACAGACACTGAGTATACTCCAAATGCACCACAGAAGAAATTTAGAAGCTGCTGAGAGCACAACACTAAAGCTCACCCACCAAGGGTCAGGGAACTTTTTGGAAGAGGGGGTGAAAAGAATGTAAGAGCCACATTGTAGGAGGGAAGAGCCAGGGGCATTGCCCCCACCACAATGACTGACTGTTGCTCTCACAACTCAGATCCCACAATTCCATGATGTATACCAGCAATCCCACTAAGGTAAGCCCTCAGTGGAATGAGGGAAGTGTTCAGGGGAATGATGGTACCCAACCCTTCATGTATCCATACAAAATTTCAACTTAAAAAATAAATTTAATTAAAAATAGGACAAATGTTTATGGGGTTATTTGTATAAAGAAATTATTTTAAAATCATATATATATATATGGTTTGTGAAAGATTGATTGGAGGGGCAAAAAATATTACTAGAGCAGAAATGAAAAAGGAATTCTCACAAACTAGAAGAATCTATTGACGTGGTACCTGAATGCAGCTTGGGAATATAAGTTTTATTTGGGAACACAAATATTTTATTAGCAGCAAAATTATTAAGTTCAGTTTATAGTGTAGTTAGTAAATGTGCAGAGATATTAATGCCATGTTTTTAATGAAAAAGGTATGGTTATACTGGGTGTTTGTTTTAAAGAAATCTGAGTGAAAGTATGTGATACTTTACATTCTTTGTAACTGTTATATTAAAAGTTATACGTAAACTTGACTGGGCAATGAATTACCCATATACCTGGAGGACTTTCCAGAGAAGTTTATGATTTAAGTAGATGGACTGAGTGAAAATGCTGGCTCTTCCCTATGTGTGTGGTCATCATGAATTTCCTTTAGGGCTGGACAAAAACAGAAAGGCAGAGGAAGGCTAGGCTGACTGCCTCCTGCTTGACTACTTGTTTGTGCTTTTCCTTTTGGGTCCTTAAGCCTTCACAGTCATTAACTAATTGTCTTTGGCCTTTGACTGCTCCTGCTTTTCTGACTTGCACACAGGAGAATTATGGACTATGTCATGATCTATAAATTTGGAAGTGAATACCTTATAATAAGCTATTGTACATTTATATTGTCTTACAATAGCAATCTCTCTCTCTTTCTCTCTCACTCTCTCTCTCTCCGTGTGTGTGTGTGTGTGTGTGTGTGTGTTATATCTTTAGCTGATCACATGCTTTGGAAACCCTGAATAGTAGTAAATCTATAAAGAAATGAGTTATAAAAAAAAAGAAAATAATCAACTATGTAGCTAAGTTGGAATCAACACAGTTGCATTAAACTGAAGATGGAGAAGACAAATGTACAAATAATAGTTAAGCTCTTTGTGTTGATTAATCTAGTCAACTTGATATGATTTAGCATCATATGGAAATACACATCTGGATTTGTCCATGAGGATATTTTCATTAAAGCTTAACTGACCCCGGAATGTGGGTTGCATGATCCTATGGGCAGGGAGCCAGACTGAATACAAATGAGAAGCTTGTTGAGCACAAGAATCTTCTATGCAGACCAAGAATGGGCAGCTCCTTCCAAATCCTGCTGCCATGCATTCCTTGCCATGAAAGACTGATGGCAACACTGGGGGAAAAAAACACACCGTTCCTTCCTAAGATGTCTTCTCATTGGTTATTTGCCCATGTTACTGAGTAAAACAACTAACATACTTTTCATGTATTTTGCCTACTTATTAATCTTGATCCTGTTATTCATATCACTGATCATAATTTTTACTCATTTCCAAAATCATCTATTGTGCAATACACTGTTCTGAGATAAACTATGACTGTCATCTTTATTAGAAATAGCTTACTCCACACTGATACTCCATCAGTATCCACCACCCACTGAAAGAATTTTGCCTCACAACTAAGACAAACAGCAGAAATAACTCCAGGAATCTATGAGAGAATAATGTCTAGCAGGCAGCTTGACAGGCACATAGCATTCATTTAGCAAAGAAAAAACATTGTTTCAGCACCGGGTTCTATGAAGTTCCAACCCATGGATTTTCATCCTGCCTTGCAGTACCAAATGTGTGTTCTCCCCTGTGGAGTGGGCCTTAAATCCAATCAGAAATTTGTTGGTACCTGTCAGCATGGAACAAGCTTGTACATCTTGTCTGCCATGTGGACATATTAACACATATAGTGTAAAGAGAGCAAAATGTTATATTTCTCTACCTTTCTTTATATCAAGCTTAGAGAAAAATAGAAGTCACTTTCTTGTAGGTGCTCAGTAATGGTAAACAGTAAACAGTAATGCTAATTGCTGATTGGTACTGTCCTATGGTAACTGGGGAATATAAAATGATCACACAACACACAATATAGATTTTGAAAGGGACTCAGGAGGCTCTACTACAGTGAAGCCCTGTTCTAACCTTACTCACAGCTTTTCTTGAAAGTTGGAGGCAGTAAAGCCTATAGGGAGTCTAGGAAAATCTTGAAAATAATTCCTTCTTGGCATAAGACAGATTACAAGTTATTGACTCATGCTTATCATATCACAAATTCTTTGGAGAAGCTGTTGAGTTCCTTGTGTTCTAGAAGCTCCACACCCAAGGCACATTGCTTTCCATACCTCCAGGCTTTACCTGTGCAAAGATTAATCTGTAGTGGATGAGCATAATATTCACAATTCTCTTTACAGTTTTGGGGGCTTCTGGGGTCTTTGGGGCCTCTTTGCCAAATCACACAGGGAGTCAGTATACCCGGATCACTGGTATCTTCAGTCAAATACCTTATAGCTTCTTGGGTTGCCTTTTTCCAACCAATACAGGATACCTTGTTTTAAATTCTTTAACTATTGTTTTTATAATTCCTCAATATGCTTTTCAGCATGTTAAAACACTTAAGTTTGCATTGTTCTTGTAATGAAATCTTTTTAGAGAGGGTAGGCAGGATCTCTGAAGGCCTACCATCATCAACTCAAAGTTAGTGCCAGTTGTTCTCAGAAGACAGCAGCTAAAGTGATGTGAAAGAAAAATATTACCAAGGTCCAATACAGCATTAAAAATATTTCATCAATTTTATCAATAATTTCTTCAAAAGAGCAATGCTGGGGAAAGCAACATAAATGAGAGATATCATTACTTTTTTCTAGTTCTTTATAATCCAAAATCATTTTCCTTTTTTTATTATTTATTTATTTATTTATTTGAGAGCGACAGAGAGAAGGAGGCAGAGAGAGAGAGAGAGAGAGAGAGAGAGAGAATGGGAGCGCCAGAGCTTCCAGCCACTGTGAACGAACTCCAGATGCATGCGACCCCTTGTGCATCTGGCTAACGTGGGTCCTGGGGAATTGAGCCTCGAACCGGGGTCCTTAGGCTTCACAGGCAAGCGCTTAACTGCTAAGCCATCTCTCCAGCCCTCCGAAATCATTTTCCATGAGCTATCCCTGAGTGCTTCTAGATAGCATCCATGCATCTCTCACTCACTAACAGACTCCGATGCTAGCTGAATCTGTTCCCCCTGCCCAGGACCAAGGGAGAACAAGGGCAGACTAGTTTGGGCTCTCCCCAGGGCTGATGGGCTTGATGCCACTTTGTGGCTGTAATTTTGCCCTTGCCTCTCCCTCAGGAACACCTGAGGGACCCTTGTCAGGTGGGTAATTTAGGCACATAGCATATCTTCATCAGGAGATAAAAGTACACAACTTCCTTTGGGAGCATAATTACTAGCCCTGGAAAGATTGGCCTTTTTCACTTGTACTGTTTTATCATTTTAGTTTCCATTTTAGTCTTTGGGCTTTAATGACTTCAGAAGCACACTACCACAGTATTTAGTTTTGGCCTTTTTTTTTCTCTTAGAAATTCTGGTTTGACACAACCCTTGCCACATTTGACTTTGAGTGACCCAACAGAACCATTTTTCTGCTTACTCTTCATTCCTTCCTTTTATCTGCTCTAGCCTGCTTTACCACTTCATGATACCCAATATCATGTTGGCCTTAGTTGCTCAGAAGTGATGATCCTTTTCTTTACTTGTAAAAGTTATACCCCCCCCCCCCATAGCATTCAGCAATGCTCCACAAGCCATAACAAAGCCAAGAAGCTCTGGCTATAATAAGAAGGTGGATGCCAAATGGAAAAAGGTAGCCATATTGGGATTGCCTCCTCTGATTCTCTAGTATTAGACAGTTCCACATCAGTTGTATGCATTGCTACCAATAGGAACAACTACACAATTGCTCCCCTAAACTCCTCTTTGGTTCTGTTGTGTCCCACACTGAGTGCCAATTTGTTACATTAACTTTTCCTTGGGAGACATGAACAAACATCTATTAACCCCAATATAGATTATCAATGATAGAACAAGGTAACAATTCCACTAAAATCCAGCTTGGCAAATTAATGAAACTATGGGGCTCAGTTACAGAGCATAATTGAGATGTTAGTTACATAAGCAGGATAATACAAATGCATTTGAATCACTGAAGAGTCTCACCCTATATTGGATAAAAACATAAAAGCATGGCATTTTCAATTAACCTTCCACTTCCTATATACAAACACATTTGCCAAGATCTTAGCAGCTGGGGATAGGGAGGCATAATGGACTATTGGCTGGAATCCCAATTGAGGGTCTAGTGACCCAGCCCTCCATACTTCTTCCAGGGAGTATCATCAGGGCAACTACCATTACTGCAGATGAGGTACCATTGCAAGTTTATGCTGCACCTACTTCCACCTACTTCCAACAAGTTTGAACTGATAAATCTCCTGTGATCACAAAGATATGGAATGTTAGAAGTTAGAGCCAAGTTACTTTGGGCTACCTTTAGCCCCTCAGTAGTCAGTATTGCCCACCTCTGTGTCTGATCTACCATCCACATGACTATCACTTGATCAGGTGTGTCCCTTTTGGAATATAAGAGCACACCCCCAGATTCTACAATACAAGTACTAACAATGTCATCAGGCAGCATATAAACCCTGTGGTGGCCATTTGTCTGCTTTGCTATAACCATCTACTTGATGCCCAGCAAGTACACTTGAAAAGTAGCTTGATATGTGACTTTCTTCTCTTCTGTGCCTTAAAACCTTCATAAAATGGTTTACATGATAGAACATGGAGTTGGTATAAACTAAATCTATGCTCCTGGGTCACTCATAATTGGTTCCAGAATAAACTATATATTATCCCCTTTGAGATGAGCAAGCTCTGTTATGTGTCAACATTTTAATGCAACTTATCTGATTAATGATGAGAGTTTTTCAATTAGAATAAATTAATCATTTTAAAATAAGTTCCAAGGAATACTAGTTGCTTGGATTTTTATCAACATTTAAGTTAACAAACTGCTTTTAAAGTCTAATAAGAGTAAGAAACCCTAGGTTCAACAAACCTTAATAGGTTGTTTCCTAAATAATTACCCTATGTCTCTAAAATATGACAAATCAAATACTATTCCTGAAGAATTATTTTATTCAGAATCTGACAACTTTTAGTTGGGCTAATGCTACAGGAGATAAAAATGTTTAAACTATTGTAGGAAATTATATAATTAGATAAATGATGGACATATTTAGAATTTTATGTAGATTGAAAAATTATTTCTAATTACAAAAACATAAATACTACAAAGAGAGCTTGCCATTGAAGGAAGATGTAACAGGTTAATCCTCCAGATTTTTAATTTACTTTTTGGTTCTTTAATACTTATTTTCATCAGTGTTCTCACTATACCTTTGTCTTGACTTCTTTGTTGTATGAGTTGAATATATAAATGTGGATCACATGAACACTGTTTTCTTTCAGCTTAGAAATATTGTTCTGCTTTCTCCACCAGCTAGATTTTTGTCTCTCTATGCAGTCTCATCCATCTTTAATTTTTGGCAAAGTAATCAAAGAATAAAAATATCAACAGCCTTCTTACCCTTATTCTTTATGGTAAGGAAGTAGCTTACATGTTAAATTCAGTTAGTTCTCAACAAACTCTAAGCATTGTTAATAGAGAGCTTATACTGAGGGGATTTTTTTTTTAAAAGTGCCCAATTTTTGCAATTGGAAGGAGGTATTTTCAATTTCATAGGAAGAAACTTGCATCCTGTCCTCTTACTGAGTATAATGCATAAAAATATTAGAACCAGAGTAAACTTAGCCATTGACAGATTGATAGAATATACTAGAATTTGAAGTAATATCAGATTGTTAGTAAGCTGCTTTTTATTATCACCTTTGTTGTCACTTAGCCTAAAATCAAAGGCATCCTGACAAGCACAGGTATGTGTTGGGCAAGGAAGAAAAGTTCCCACTGATTACTTTTCTCCTCGAAATAGTGGGAAAAAAATTCTCTGTGGGTCAGATAAGGAGGGAGATTTTTTTGTGAGTAATTCACTTTGTGGCAGAGCTGTGGCCTTAACATCAGGTAGATTGCTCTATTTTTGTATCTGACTTTCCAATGCTTAGTTGTATATTTATACACCAAACAACTTGTATAGCAGAGAAGTTAAAAAGCCAAAATTTGAAACAGAGGAATAAGGAAATTAAGCTTTTTGACATTTGAAAATATGAGGATTGTAGAGTGCTGAGACCTCAAGAAAACAATCTCTTAAAGTTGTTTTCTGGCTCTTTCTTCACCTAAGCACCTCCCATACATGGATCAGCTTTTAAAGAGTGTAATATATGCTTTGAGAACTAGCGACTAATAGAATAAAAGATAAGAAGGAATTGGTTGCTAAGTAGTTATAAACAATATACATATAGTGGAACAAATTTGACAACTAAAGTGAAGATCAATGTACAAAAATGAGCTTAAGTGTAGACTGAAGCTAATTGGTATAAGATCTTGTAATTACAGAAACACACTAACAAGAAAACAGTAGGTTTTGGATTTAAGCAGGGTTCTAAACTTTCAAAGCCAAATACCCAAATGTCTGGTACACATCCAAAACATGCAGCTATAAAAACAGGAATAATCTCAAGCCACACACACACAAACAAAGGTGCCACCAATCATAGCATCACAAAGTAAAATGAAGAAGAAAAGTAAAGGAGAAAAGCCTGACAAGTATGAAAAGAAGAAGGAGATAAACACAGAGAAAAATCAACTCCTACCAAATCAGAGAGCCAGAGCCTCAGAGGCCCCCAACACCTCATCACTGAAGCAGACCAAAAATGAACCCAACATGGCTCAGGGAAATTTTGTGGAAGAGGGGGCAGAAAGAATGTCAGAGCCACATGTTGAGTCATGATATGCAGAGACATTTATCTTACCCATAACTGTGGGCTAACTCCACAATGCATGACCCGTATACCTCAACAAGGAGGCGCCAAAGGGAGGGGGTAGGTCACGGATGAGCCTAATAATGGTACCAAACTGACTGTATTTGCTGAATACAAAACTAACTAATAAAGAAAAAAGAAAAGAAAAAAATGTGAAAAAAGTATGAAATATCACAAAATAGGAAGATAAACACTCTCAGTAGAGAAATGTATGGTAAAGACTGTAGAATGGGATTTTGGATATGAAATTTTTATTTAGTAGAACAGTATTTACTGGATTATCATAGCAGCAGAATGACTTTACTATAAATGAACAATGAAACAATACAAATACTTCACGTAATACAAAGTGAATAACAGAGGAAAATTCAAAATATCTTTGCAAATTTCCAGATATTTTCAACCAGGATTCTAGAATTGGAAGAAAGAGTGGGTGCTTCTGAGAAAAGACATATATATATATATATATATATATATATATATATATATATATATATTACATGTCATATATATGTGTATAAACATAGTAAAAATGTCCCAAACCTTTTTATTTTTATTTTTATTTTATTTATTTATTTATTTATTTTAGTTTTTCAAGGTAGGGTCTCACTCTGGTCCAGGCTGACCTGGAATAATTCACTGTGAAGTTTCAGGGTAGCCTCGAACTCAAGACAATCCTCCTACCTCTGCATCCCAAGTGTTGGGATTAAAGGCATACACCACCACTCCCAGCTAAATCTTTGAAAAGTATAAACCTGCATGTTTAACAAAATTCCCACAATGCCACAGAGGAGGCCCCAGAGTAAGGGATGAGGGGATATATATATGTGTGTGTGTGTGTGCGTGTGTGTGTGTGTGTGTGTGTGTATAATTTCTATATATTAAACTTGAACAAAATAATTTTAAATAAATTTCTTCTCAGATATATAATAATGGAACTGCTAAAAAGTCAAAAAGAAAGAAAAAACTCTCCAGTGCAATGCACACATGCATATACACACACACGCACACACACACACATCCCAAATATGTATAATTTAAAAAACTATGAATTTTCCATCATAAACTGTGAAGACAAAATGAAGATGAAATGACATTTTTAAACTTCTAAATGAAGTTGACACTGAATTATGTTTAGGGAAGCGAGTATCAAAATAAGATATATAAAAAGAACTATAAAGGGAATTTGGATAATTAAATATTCTACAATATAAGTATTAATAAATAAAATGTTCATGTAATACTAAACGTCACAAAAGGTTAAAAGGAGGAAAAAGAATAACACAATATATGGAATAAACAGAAATAAAATAGTAATGTAAAAGATTGAAACACAGTTGTATATACAATTACACTAAAATGGTCTAAATTTTCATATAAAAATAGAAAATAACAAGCTTTGTCCTCAGCAGGCATATTCTGAAAGTAATGGTAAATGATTTCCAATGAAATGAAATGTGCTAGAGAGAAATTTGGACCATTTAAAATAAAAGAAAAAAAAAAAACAATATGAGGAGAGAGAGATGAGAATAAAGAATATAAAAATAGGAAAACATTTTACATTTATTAAAGATGTATTGCCATTGAAACATATAATATATATTTTGGTATTTATGTTTAGTTACCATCACAATAGTATAAAGAGGGAGTTTAGTGTATTATATGTGGATGAAGATTCTACATTATGCAAAGGTTTGTTTCTGGTTTCATGAAAATTTCCTTCTCAACATGAAATTTTTATTGCTCTCAAGGTATGTATAAAAGAAATATAATTAAAAGATGTCTACTTTCACTCAAGATAAGCAAGAATAGCTTACAACAACGGAATATATATGAAGAATAACTTCTGTTAAAAAATATATATATATAATATATATTTTTTTGTTGTTTTTTCGAGGTAGGGTCTCACTGTAGCCCAGGCTAACCTGGAATTCACTATGTAGTCTCAGGGTGGCCTCAGTCTCATGGTGATCCTCCTACCTCTGCCTTCTGAGTGCTGGGATTAAAGGCGTGTGCCAACACGCCCAGCCTGCGAAATGTTTTATATGTTTATCCTCCAATAATCTCTAAAGCATAATAGAGGAACTACAATAGAAATTTTAAAAAGACATGTCAATACAAAATTTAAGAAAAGGAAAGAGAAGGATGCAGGATATGGACAACAGATGATTGACAAAACTAAAATTGTGTAAAATTCAAATGGGAGAGAGACTGGCAGGAAGTGGAAAATGAAGGATGCAAACTTATACTCTCAAGAGGGGACATATGTTAAATCTCATGTACATTTACTTTCCAGGGGAAAAGATAAAAAGAAAAGATAAAAGAGCTGCTTTAATTCTATCAATATGAAAGAATGTACATTATAAACACAATATAATAATACTACAGCAGAAGGATGCTTTATAGTAACTGAAAAATTTGTATTTCCAGAACAGAATGTGAAAAAATTATATTTGATTAAGTGATAACTGGAAAACATGAATATCACCTTCTCCATGAGTATAGAACACCTTGAAAAAAAAACTCATGAGGATACAGTTGTACCATGTACCATATAAACCATGACGACAAGATAAACATCAAATATTACAGTAGTTATATTCAATATATTTTGCTTTTGGTTAAGAGTATTCTCAAAGAGCAACGATATGACAGGATGCACCAAAAAGTCTAAATATGGGCTGGAGATATTATATCTCAGCAGATGAATGCACTACCTCCATAAGTATTAGAACCTGAGAAGCTTGAGACCACACAGTTTGCTTCTCCAAAACCCACATATGCAGCTGGTCCTGGCCATGCATGTCTGTAACCCTATTCTTGTGGAAGCCAAAAAAGTCATCATGACTTGCAAATGGACAGATCTGGAAAGAGTAAGGTGCTCCATGGAAATTAAAAGCACATGGGTGAGGAATGGAGAAGCTCACTCAGTTTTCCTCTTCAGCCACCACAGGTGAGCTCAGGGGTCCTTCATCAGCATATACATGTATAAATACCACACATACATCACATTTACTATAGACACACACACACACACACACACACACACACACACTCACACACACACACAATTAAATAAATGATTGAAAAAGTCTTAAGAAAATCAGTAGAAAATATCTTAAACCAACACTTAGTTTTCTGGACAAAAAAAATAAATTCATAAATACTTATCTACTTTGTGTAAGGGAAACAAAAAATTCAAATATATTCATGAAAGAAAAGATGAAAAAGTATCACAACATTTTCTATAGAGATTAAGGATTATTAAAGAGCACTGTGATCAACTTTCTAGAAAAGTTAGGTGAAATAGGCAATTTTGAAGAATAGTAATTATCACTGTGATTGATCCAAGAAGGAGTAGAAAATATCAGCAGACTTATAAAAAGCAAAGAAATTCAATCAATGAACAAAACCTTTCTAAAAGAAACATCTTAAGGCTTGATTTTTTAATAGTTATTGCAACATGATATTCAGTGGAACAGAAATAATTATTTCATAAACTATTTCAGAAACAATAGAGCTGGGGCACTTAAAAGCTCTTTCTATGTGGAAAAATTATATTAAGCAAAGCTAAATAAATAAAGTAAGTTGGCAAATCTAATGAACACATACTCAAAATTCCTTAATGCAATATTAGCAAACTGAATCTATGAATAAATGCATACCATTTCATACTGTATTGGTACTTTTGTGTCACTGTGACCAAATACCTTACAAAAGCATCTTAGGTATTACAAAGATTTATTTTGTTTAAAGGTGTTCAGAGGAGTTGATCCATCATGGTGGGAGAGGGAATGGTGAAGATGATAATGGAAGCCAGCAACTACAGTCAGGCAACATACAGGAAACATACATGGCAAGATATAACGCACAAGAACCTAAACCTTTTAGTGACCTATTTCTTCTAACCAGGTAACCTTCTATTTTTACTAGTTCCCAGTAATATTATTAGTATATTATGAGATCAATTCATTCATTAAGTCAGAGCCTAGATGAAATAATGGTCTCTTTATATGCCCTCACAGACACATGGAGAACTATACTCCTCCAATACCCTAGGTATTTCCCAATTTAATCAAGTTGTCCTTTAAGATTAAGCACCACACTTAACAACATCAAATGGCTTCATAAAATGTACAAGCATTAGAAATTTCATCCAGTAATCTGTAAAGACTTCTAAAATGTATATGAATTAATGCTTAACATCCTTAGTCATTACAATCAAAATGCGATAATATTTCTTACTGGTGTAGAATAATTAGAAGTCTATAACCTGATAATATACAGTGGTTTCAGTAAGGCAGAGAATGTGACACCTTTTAACATCACTGAGAGGAGTGTGAAAGGAAGTCTCTTAGGATAGCAGTTTGACTACTTTGTTTTTATAGTTGTTAAGGTTAAATAAAACACTGCTATAACACATATATTTACTCAAGATAACTGGATTTATATATTTATACAAAGAATTGTCATAGCTTCTTTATGCAAAACTATAATAAATCTATATCACACAAAGTTTCTATCCAAAGGAGCAAAAAAGAACATAGACTTGAAACAGAACATGGGACTAGATGTCAAAACTCATGAGACCAAGGCTGGGAGGAAGAAAGGTCATATTTTGGTGTGAGTAGATTTGGGAATGAGATATAGTACACTAGAATAGTCTTTGAATAATCACTGCAGAACTCCATTTCACTGAGCATTACAGTTAATTAAGTCAACTTCTGAACAGTATATTATTTCACATATAGGGAACAAAAAGAAAATATATTTAGGCAAGTATTTCACTAAGAAATATACATATGGAAAATAACTAGTATTAAAATGTATTCACTGATTAGGAAAAAAAAAAAACAGTTGAAACCACAATCAGCATTTTTTAATTGTAAAAACTAAGAAGCCACCAAGATATTTTTCAAATGCTAGGTAGATAAATAAATCTTGGTATAGTCAATTTTAAAATGGCATCTGATATCAATTAAAATATGGGGAATTTTTTTAAACATGGGAAATTTTTAAATGAACATTATAAAGTTAAAATTGTTAGCCTTAAAAGGCTAGAAATGTATAATTCCAACAATGCGATATTTTGGAAAAGACAAAAATATGAAAACTTTAAAAGATAAATATTTGTTAAAGGTTCAGAGCAGAAAAGATAGTAAAGAAGAGGGGATTTTTTTTTTACATTAACAGAATGAATTTATTTTTTTTATGGTATGTGCCTTAGTGGATTTTTTTATTAATTAGTTTTGTATTCAGCAAATATAGTAGTTAGGTACCATTATTAGGCTCATTGGTGATCTACCCCCTGCACTTGGCCCCTCCTTGTTGAGGTATATGGGTCATGCATTGTGGAGTTAGCCCACAGTTATGGGTAGGATAAAGTTCTCTGCATATCATGACCCAACATGTAGCTCTGACATTCTTTCCGGCCCCTCTTCTACAAAATTTCGCTGAGCCATGTTGGGTTCATTTTTGGTCTGCTTCAGTGATGAGGTGTTGGGGGACTCTGGGTCTCTGGCTCTCTGGTTTGGTAAGAGTTGATTTTTCTCTGTGTTGATCTCCTTCCCCCTTGTGCTGGTATCCGGTTCACCAAGAAAATAGCACCCTTGCTTGTTTCACCAATTTTTTATTCTCAGTGAACTTACTCAATCACAGAAAAATACATTGCCACATAGTCTCACTCATCTACAGCACCTAACCTGAATCTACCCAAGATGCCTTACATACCCAGCAAGCATCTTGTGGACGAGACAATAGGATGTGTAGGGAGGGAGGGGAGGGAAAGGGGGAGGGGACACAAATCTAGACCCAAATGGCAATGGTAACATAAAATTCTACTTCCTAAAAGGCAGACCAAATGGCTGAACCTTCACCAGGCCCTTAGAAGGAACACCTGAACCACAAGACACTGGAGAGGGTATGATGAAGACTGACCTTAATCTTCTACAGCTTCTCTCTCTCTCTCTCTCTCTCTCTCTCTCTCTCTCTCTCCCTCTCTCTCTCTCTCCTCTCTCTCTCTGTCTGTCTTCTCTCTAACTCTTGTATATTAGTTATCTTTTTCTTCCTTTTCTTAATGGGCACTGACCTGTACCTCCCAGTACCAGCATATGGCTATCATCCACAATGAGCTTTTGATCAGAGAGACCTACAAGGCTTCCTTAAAGACAGACAGATTTTTGTCAGACTACTTGATGACCCACCAAAGGTTAGTGGTAAGACCCTGCTGCTGAAGACACCTTATGTGGTTGACAAGTAAACTGGAATGGCATGGCGAGAAGCTGGAAGAGAGTCAGTCCCCATACAGTCAGCGTGTCTAGTGCCAGAAGGTGCTACATGGGTGACTGGGGGAAAATGACCAATATCTGTCCAAGCAACTCATGGTCTAACCTACTTAGCAGCAAATAACCTATTGTGATGCCCACACAAGTGCAATAGTGGCACACAGCCATGGTGGGGAACCAACTGCTCTTGATTGGGCTAACTGAGCCCCTCAGTAGTACAGGACGGATAGCCTGAGCTGGGAAACAAGTCAGAACCATATCCAAACATAAGCCCACTCGCCATTATCAAGCTACCATCAGTCATAGGCTACAAGAGGGTCTACACCTATTAAATTCTCTATAAAAAATGTAATGGTTACCTCATTTGTCCTGTTGCTAACTTACTCTCCATTGGAGAATCTGCTTCTCTTTTTCAGATGGATGTACATACTAAGGAGAGAGCCACCCCATCATACCTCAAAAGGGCCCCTGCAGAACACAGGATTTTTAAAATTATTTTTATTCATTTATTTGAGAATGACAGACAGAAAGAGGGAGAGAGAGAGAGAGGGAGAGAGACAGAGAGAGAGAGGGAGAGAAGATGGGCATGCCAGGGCTTCCAGCCACTGCAAACGAACTCCAGATGTATGCTCCCTCTTGTACATCTGGCTAACATGGGTCCTGGGTAACCAAGCCTCAAACTGGGGTCCTTAGGCTTCACAGGAAAGCGCTTAACCGCTAAGCCATCTCTCCAGCTCCAGAGGATTTTTAAGACAGTGAAAATAATGGGTCTTCTAACAGAAAGGTAAAGTTTCAGAATTTACAATAGCAAAATGAGTCTTAATGTAAGCTCTGGACTTGGCATGATGAGGATAATTAAGTGGAGGTGAAATAATTGGGCTAATGACACTGTTCTGATATGGCATGCTCATGCTAGAGGAGGTTGGTGGACCATTTAGAACTTAATGTTTTTTTTTTTTTCATCAATTTTTCTGGGAAAGAGATGTGAAGATAACCTAAATATCAAACCTAAATATCAATTACCTAGTTATAAAAAGTAATTATAATTTTCTCCATGGACATTAAATAATCTAAAATAAATCCTACATAAAACATATGATGCACATGCTAGGATGTATCAAACTAAAAGGTGAACAATAATGAAATGTTGATACAGAAATGGAGTAAATAGAATCTTGGTATATTGTTTGTGAGGATATCCAATTTTATGAGAGCATTCGGAAGTTTCTTAATATACCTATGATTATGGAAATAAAGTCTCACCTATACAAATATTTATAAAAAGGTAGTCACAAAATCTTTAACTATAATGGCTCCAAAGTGGAAGTAACCCAAATATCCATCATGGGTACATTTTTATTCATATGCTCTATACATACAGTGCAATGCTAATGCTACTCACCATTGGAAAAACCAAAATATTGACATAGTAAAATATATAGATTGCAAAGAATAAAAATTACATGCTACATGATTCTGCTCTTATAAAATTCTATAAAATGCAAACTAATCTACAGTGATCAGTAGTTACCTTAGGAGGGGATGAGTATTGGAAGGGTGAGAAAATTATGAAAAATATTCAGATTTAATACTTTAAATAATTATATTTTATTTTAAATTACCTTCACCATATTAATTTTGTCTAGTCAGGAATTATTTAATTTATTTAAAAAATAAGTCTTTAGTTGTCTTTAGCATAAGTATAACTATGGAATGCTGACCTGTCAATGATTTTCAGAATAGATTTATAAAATTAATTTAGGTGGACAAGCATTTGAGCTGGTAACCATGTTAGTCCAGGTAAAGTAGTGCTGATACAGGGAAAGGACAGAATTTTCCATTTATACAGAAATTCTGCTCAGGATTCACTCTAGTAAAATAATAATATTAAAATAACAGTACAAGATTGGCAATATTAGGATAATCCCTTCAATATATTTAATTTACTGTTTTTGTTCTCAAAATTGTATTTCAATAAAATATTTTGAAATGTTTAACAATCTGTGTAATACTTACAAAAGGGGCTTTCTGTAGGGCTTATAAAAGGCAGAAGTCAACACATACAGAGAGAAATGGTATGATAATAATTCCATTCCAAAAGAGAGTTCTTTTAACCACAAGCTTAAGCTTTATAGGCTCATCTGATTCTGGTAATAATAACGACTAACATTTGTTAAACACTTAATCTGCACAACATATTCTTAGTAAATATCTCCTACAACCTCTTGAGATCTATGCTATAAATACTCCACTTTAAAGAAAAGGATGCATAAGTTTAAATAGTTTAAGTCACTTACTCGAAGGATTAAGTAAAGAACAAATTTCCCAGTGCAGGTGCATCTTGGTGCAGGCCTGACCTCTCTCTATGTATGTCTTGTGTCTCCTTCCTAAACACAGGGAAAGAAATGTTGAAAAGACTGAATTTTACATTGTTTTAAACTTGTGGATGTTCTGTTTCAACCTTTCTGGAAATATAATTTACTTCATGAATCATTTATTATTGTGAAGTTACAATAACTTAAGTGTGATTTCATAGGCTTATGCCATCTTACTGATTTCAAGTAAACTAAGACATGATATAGTTCTAGTTAAGATAATTTCACCCTATAGAATGATTTATCTCTTTCTTCCCTGTATTCTCAGTGGTAGGACAATGCAAAACCTTTATAATCTGAGGATAAGAGCATAGCCATAAACAAAACCAACTACCATTTTTTATTTAATTTTAATAGCTTACATATGAATACTTAAAACTATATATGTTAAAGAAGGCTTGATTCATGTATACATTGATTATATAATATTTAAATCAGATTAAATATTTACTTACTTACTCACCCATGTATCATTCCTTTATTGTGAAAGCTTTAAACTCCTTTCTTCTAATCATTTGAAATGTTTTAAAAGTAATACCAAGTAAGAACCTTCAGAAACCACTGAGTCAATTTCAAAAGACAGGGATCTCTGTGCAAACCTTGAACCCCATGTTCTATCTCATTTTTCTCTGTAACTTTCCCACTTTCATGTCCCTATATTTCACCATATGTGGCTCTTTTTCTTTCCATTCATGTCTCTGTTCCTATGGATCTGATGTAAGACAACAAATCTGCAAAATCTCTCTAGTGACAGCAGTGCTCATACAGAAAGAAATTCAAGGTGAACCTCCTTGTCTCTCTGGTTCCTTTCCACTGGCTATGAGATATTACAGTGCCGGTGGGCTTCATTCCAATATGGCTGGGGCATCATATGGGAGGTCTCATACCACCTAGCCATTTCCATGCTTTGATGCTCTTATAATTATAAATTCACCTAGGCCTAACCACTTATCTCACAGATACACTGATCTCTTGTTCTTACTTCATTTTTCTCCAATAGAAAGAGTTGTAGCATGATTTTTATACTTGCACTATCTTTTGTTGATTTTTTTTCTAGTTGCACTCCATTTCTCTTCATTTTTATGCTCTCATTTCCTTCTACAGTCCTTTCTTTTGATTTTAATGCAATATCAAAACATTAAAAAGCAATACAAAGTGCAGATGACCCACCATTAGTGCTGGATACCCAAGTTTAAGTTCAAGCATAGCTACAACTGAATTGAGATCACCTTAACTACTACATCCATAAAACAGTATCTCCAACACTGAAGTTCAGGTACCACAAAGTAGAAAAGAAAAGTGAACACAAAGAAACACACATGATTACAAGCACTCAATTAACAAAGGTGTAACAGAAAGACCTGCACTATGGACTACCTCTAGATAGGCAAGTGTTAATACACAGTGAGTCACAAAAAAGCCAACAAATATCAATCCCACAGCCACAGAATAGGATACATGTGAGGAAACTCCAGATGAAGAGCTCAGAAGAATAATTATAAACATGAACAAGTAGTCGCCTAATTGGGACAGTAGTTAGCACATCAATCTCGTAAATACAAATGAAGAACTGAATACATAGATAAATACTTTAAAGAAATTCTAAATAAATTCAAACAGAATAAAAATTAATTCATAAATCAATTCCAAAAGAACACAGAGAGCTAGTTGAAACAAGGATGTCTACCAATAAATATGAAAATGGAAATAGAAAA
Organism: Dipus sagitta; assembly: GCA_036346955.1. Lineage (NCBI taxonomy): Eukaryota > Metazoa > Chordata > Mammalia > Rodentia > Dipodidae > Dipus > Dipus sagitta. The sequence goes on along the minus strand of CM070775.1, from coordinate 57,068,076 downwards.
TATAAACATTGACAATTAAAACTGAATTAAAGCTGAAAAACAAACTAAAAGTCAATCAAATAAGTCAACCAAAATTCCACTGAAAGCTACATCCAATGAATAAATTAAGTATTACAGAGAACATCAGGCCTTGAAGAAAGGAAGAACTGATTAGTCTACAGCAAAGATAAATTCACAGAAACGTAGGAACAAAACACAAGAGCTATGTGGAACATTCTGAGGAGACCAAATGGTTAAATAAAAAGAATAGAAAAAGAAACATAGCATCAGGTCACTGTCTTTATTACAAACTGCATGGATGTCTAATCACATAAATCATTAAAAATAAATAATAGCCGGGCGTGGTGGCGCACGCCTTTAATCCCAGCACTCGGGAGGCAGAGGTAGGAGGATCGCCGAGAGTTCGAGGCCACCCTGAGACTACATAGTGAATTCCAGGTCAGCCTGAGCCAGAGTAAGACCCTACCTCGAAAAACCAAAAAAAAAAAAAAAAAAAAAAAAAAAAAAAAAAAAAAAAAAAAATAAATAATAGAAATAATGGCAGAAATAACATGGTAATCTCAATATGTGTAGAAAAAGAAACATTGACAAAATACTACATCCATTTACAATAACATAAAAAATAACCTGTAATTGAAATAAATGGAACACATGTCAACATAGTAAAGGCTACATATAGCATACATCATACAAAATGTTGAAAAACTCAAAGCATTCTCACTAATACCTAGCACAAGACAAGGATATCCATATTTTACACTGTTATTTCATATAGTACTTGAAGTCTTAGTGAATGCATAATACAAGAGAAAGAAACAGAGGAAATACAAACTGAAAAAGAAGGACTCAAAATGGCCTTACTTGCTGAGGATATGATTTTATATATCAGGGATCCTAAGCACTTGAATTATAAGCACTTAGGGTTGACCAACCAGTTCATCAGAATGGCAGTATATAAAATTTACACACAAAAATCTGTAGTTATTTCTATATACCAACACATACACTGTGTTATTGAGGGTTCTGCAGAGGAATAGAAGTGATAGACTGAATTATATTAAAAGGAAATTTATTGCATTAGCTTATAGCATCCAATAGAAGTTGTGGGACCAAGAATCAAGGAACCCTGTAGCTGCTGAGCCCACTTGGCTAGATGCTGCAACAGTCTCAATCCAGCACTGAAGGCCTGTAGGCTTCCTCAGGAGCTGCTGGTCTTCAATCCATGATAGTCTGCAGTTCACAGTGGTTTTCAGTCCTAGCTGGTCTTCATCCCTTCCTTGCTTGAAGGCAGCAAGCAGCTCTGGCAGCCAATGGAGATCAGACCACTCAATGGTCACAGTGCTGAAGCACTAATAATAGTATTCTAAGGAATACAATTCTCAAGATTTGTAGCAGGGAAGATTCCTTCCTGACTTTGACTACAAAACATTCTGGAAAATGATGTTTGGCATAAATGAAGTAAAATATTCTATTGTTAATGAAAATTAGCAATTATTGCCTTGCTATCTCTATTTTTTTAAAATAAAAGTCAAGCAAAAATTCCAGAAAAAGTGCAATTTTCTGTATGTTAAACATTTACTGTTATCTTCTAAAGAAAGTTATGTGAGTATCAATGGACATATTTTATAAGGCTGACACCAAAGCACAACCTGACTGATTCTTTACCTCAAAATCTTTAGTCATGATAAAACATCAGTGGGGAGTAGACTTCAAGTTAAGATGGTGGCATAGGTACCACACCAAAGCAGCCTAGGGGGGAAAGAGCCAAAAAAAAAAAAAAAAAAAAAAAAAAAAAGAACTCAGCAAAACACACACTTTCACTAAAAAGTCAGGTGTATAGGAAATTGAAACAGCAGCAGAGAAGTAGGAGAAATCCAGAGCATCCAGAGCTGACACAGGCTGGCAGAAGCAGCTCCGGGAGGTCCGCGGACCATGGCGGTGGCATGCCCGAAAGCTGCCAGGCTCTGCTTGAGCCACAAGAAAAGCCAGGTGAGGAGAGTTTCCACTCATACTGGAGCTCTCCACAACTCAAGAAACGTGAAGGGAGAACAGCAGTGAACAACGGAGGAGCAGACCACAAGGTAGGAGAATAAGTGGAACAGCAAGAGAACTAGAGCAGCATCGGCAGCCTCCCCTCCCCCACCGCTGGTGCCCAGCTCCACAGAACACAGCAGTGGGCCAGGGACCCGGCCACACCTACTTGAACCAATAGCAGGACACAAGCAGGAGCACAGGTAACTGGGATTACACGAAGGAAGGGTCTCACCTAGTCACAAGCTGACTTGGAACCCTCAACAGATCAGAAATATTAACCTCCTTGTTGTCAGGATTAAGGGGATGGGTGGGTCACCACACACCCTAAGGGACAGTTAGAAGATCTGGTTGTCATAATACCTACTTTTGGATAAATACTCTGAGCTGTTATTCACTGAAACTGTACATTGTTTAGTTAAATTTTAGAATCTATCTGTATTTGATCCACTCAGCCTACCTGAATACTCTCATAGCAGGCAAACCCAACACCTAGGGTCACTTTTATAGATATTCTGAGAGTCTTGAGAGCCACACCTAGTGCCTTAAGCTCCTACCCTGAAGTTATATAACATCAGATTGCCTGATACATCTAATAATACTGAGCTAAATAGAAAATCAAATCATTAAATAATCCAGGATGCAAAAATATATACATTAAAAGACAAGAAACACCAAAAATCAAGGCAATATAAATCCAACAAAAAGTATTAATGCATCAGAAATGACCTCCAATGAGAAAAAGTTAGAGGAAATGCCTGAGAAAGATTTCAAAAGAATGATTATAAATATGTACAAAGAAGTCAAAGAAGAAATCAAAGGAAGGAAAGAGGAAAACAAGTGAATCAAAGAAAACACAGGACACCAATTTAATGAAATAAAGAGGTCAATACTAGACATGAATAAGGAAATAGAAATCATAAAGAAAAACCAGTTGGAATTACTAGCAATAAAGAACACAGTTAATGAAATAAAAAAAACTCTGTAGAAAATCTCACCAGTAGAATGGATGAAGGAGAGGACAGAATATCCAAGCTAGAAGACCAGGTGGCAGATCTAATACAGTCCAACCAAGAGAAAGACAAACTAATAGAAATGTATGAGAGGGAATTTCAAGATATTCTGAACACTATGAAAAGATCAAACACAGAAATTCAGGGCACAGTAGAAGGAGAAGAATTTCACTCCAAAGGCATAGTATGCATCTTCAACAAAATAATAGAAGAAAACTTACCCCAAGTTGGGAAAGAGGTACCAATGCAGATACAGTAATCCTTTAGAACCCCAGCCAAACAAAACCTGGAAAGAACCTCTCCTCGCCATATTATAATCAAACTACCAAACACACAAACCAAAGAAAAAAATATTGAAAGCAGAGAGAAAAATCAAATTACCTACAAAGGCAAGTCCATCAGGATTACAGCAGATTACTCAACACAAACTTTAAAAGCCAACAGGCCATGGAGTGATGTATTCCAAGTCCTGAAAGATAACAACTGTCAACCAAGGTTACTTTATCCTGCAAAACTATCCATTCAAATAGATGGAGAAATAAGCACATTCCATAACAAAAGCAAGTAAAGGAGTATTTGAAGACAAAACCAGCTCTACAGAAAATACTTGAAAGTATCCTCCATGCTGAAGAAAAAGAAAAGCACACATATAAGGAACAAGGAAAAAACAAACAATACTCAAATACTAGTTAACACAAGATAGCAAAGGTAAAACTGGAAGAACTATAAAAAAATGGCAAAAATGAATACACACCTTTCCATATTATATCTTAATATCAACGGCCTCAATGCCTCAAACCAAGGGCATAGGTTCACAGACTGGGTTAAAAGCAGGATCCTTTGATTTGTTGCCTCCAAGAAACCCACCTTTCCACATAGGATGGACACTATCTGAGGGTGAAAGGTTGGAAAACGTTGTTTCAAGCAAACCGACCTAGAAACCAAGGGGTTGCTATCCTAATATCTGACAAAGTAGACTTCAGTCCAACATTAGTTAAGAAAGATAAGGAATGTCACTTTATATTGATTAAAGGTAGACTCCAACAGGAGGACATTAAAATCCTAAAGATATATGCACCTAACATGGGGGCCCCCAAATTCATCAAACAAACGCTATTAGAACTAAGGTCACAGATAACACAAAACACAGTGGTAGTGGGGGACGTCAACACCCCACTCTCATCAATTGACAGGTCATCCTGGGAAAAAATAAACAGAGAGGCATATTTAATGAAATAAAGAGGTCAATACTAGACACGAATAAGGAAATAGAAATAATAAAGAAAAACCAGTTGGAATTACTAGCAACAAAGAACACAGTTAATGGAATAAAAAACTCTGGACTAAATGAGGTCAAGGAAGGAATGGACCTAACAGATATCTACAGGACATTTCATCCAAATGCTGCAGAATATACATTCTTTCCAGCAGCACATGGAACATTCTCTAAAATAGACCATATATTAGGACACAAAGCAAATCGTAACAAATACAGGAAAATTGAAATAATTCCTTGCATTCTATCTGACCACAATGGGTTCAAACTACAAATCAATAGCAAGAAAGGATATAGAGCATATACAAAATCATGGAAATTAAACAACACACTACTAAATGAATGGGTCAATGAAGAAATCAAGAAGAAAAAACAACAACAACAACAACAAAAACAAAACTACAGAGTCAAACAGTAATGAGAACACAACATACCAAAATCTCTGGGACACAATGAAGGCAGTCCTAAGAGGTAAATTTATAGCTTTAAGTGCCTATATTAAGAAATTAGAAAGTTCACAAGCAAACGACCTAAAGCTTCACCTTAAAGCCTTGGAAAAAGAAGAACAAGGCAAACCAAAAATCAGTAGGTGGGAAGAAATAAAAAGATTAGGGCATAAATTAATGAAATAGAAACAAAAGAAAAGCAATCCAAAGAATCAATGAAACAAAGAGTTAGTTCTTTGAAGGGATAAACAAGATTGATAAAGCCTTAGCAAATCTGACCAAAAGAAAGACAGAAGAGACACAAATTAATAATATTAGAGATGAAAAAGGTAATATCACAACAGATGCCAGAGAAATTAAAAAAAAAATGTAGGGACATGCTATGAATGCATATACTCCACAAAGTATGAAAATCTGAATGAAATGGACGATTTCCTTGATTTATATGACCTACCTAAATTAAATCAAGATGAGATTAACCACATAACTGACCTTTAACAAGTACGGAGATCCAAGCAGTTATCAAAAATCTCTGAACTAAAAAAAGTCCAGGCCCAGATGGATTCACTGCTGAATTTTACCAGACCTTCAGGGAAGAACTAACACCATGGCTTCTTAAGCTTTCCCATAAAGTAGAAAAGGAAGGAATCCTACCAAGTTCCTTCTATGAAGCCAGCATCACCCTGATACCAAAACCAGGCAAAGAAAGAACAAAAGAAGAAAATTACAGACCAATCTCCCTCATGAACATAGATGCAAAAATTCTCAACAAAATATTGGTAAACAGAATACAAGAATATATCAGAAAGATCATTCACCCTGACTAAGTAGGTTTTATCCCAGGGATGCAGGGATGGTTGAATATACGCAAATCAATAAATGTAATACATTACGTAAATAGACTGAAGGACATAAATCATATTATCATCTCATTAGATGCAGAGAAAACATTTGACAAAACCCAACATCCCTTCACAATAAAAGTCCTACAGAAACTGGGAATAGAAGGAACATATCTCAATATAATAAAGGCTGTTTTTGACAAGCCTACAGCCAACATATTACTAAATGGGGAAAAACTAGTAGCTTTTCCAATAACATCAGGAACAAGACAAGGGTGTCCACTGTCCCCATTTTATTTAATATAGTACTGGAAGTATGTGCCATAGCAATAAGGCAAGAGACACACATAAAAGGGATACATATTGGAAAGGAAGAAATCAAGTTATCGTTAATTGCAGATGACAAGATTCTATACATAAAGGACCATAAAGACTCTACCAGCAAACTGTTAGAGATGATAAACACCTACACCTACACCTGATTTAAACCTATACTACACACCCATAGTAACAAAAACAGCATGGTACTAGCACAAAAGCAGACATGTAGATGAATGGAACAGAACAGAGGGCCCAGATGCAAGTCCAAGTAGCTACATCCACCTGATGGTCGATAAAAATGCCAAAAATACTCATTGGAGAAAAGACAGCCTCTTCAGCAAATGGTGTTGGGAAAACTGGATATGTATGTGTAGAAGGATGAAAATAGATTCTTCTCTCTCTCCATGCACAAGAATTAAGTCCAAATGGACTAAAGACCTTAACATCAGACCTGAATCTCTGAAATTGCTAGAGGAAAAAGTAGGGGAAACCCTTCAACATATTGGTCTTGGCAAAGACTTTCTGAATATAACCCCAATTGCTCTGGCAATAAAACCATGGATTAACCACTGGCATGCCATGAAATTACAAAGATTTAGTACTGCAAAGGACACTGTGAATAAAGCAAAGGGGCAACCTGAAGAATGGGAAAATAATCTTTATCACCTATATATCTGATAGAGGATTAATATCTATGATATACAAAGAACTCAAAAAGTTAAATAATAAGAAATCAAACAAACCAATTAAAAAATGGGATGTGGAGCTAAATAGAGAGTTCTCAAAAGAAGAAATATGGATGGTGTAAAAGCATCTAAAAAATGTTCTACATCCCTAGTCATCAGGGAAATGCAGATTAAAACTATGTTGATATTCTGTCTCATTCCTGTCAGATTGTCTACCATCATGAAAACAAATGATCATAAATGCTGACAGGGATGTGGAAAAAGAGGAACCCTCTACACTGTTGGTGGGCATACAATCTAGTCCAGCCTATGTGGAAATCAGTGTGGAGGTTCCTAAAACAGCTAAAAATTGATCTACCATATGACCCAACTACAGCACTATAGACATATATCCTAAGGACTCATCTCATTTCCTCAGAAGTACATGCTCAACCATGTTTATTGCTGCTCAATTCATAGTAGCTGGGAAATGGAGCCAGCCGAGATGTCCCTCAACTGATGAGTGGATAATGAAGATATGGCACATTTACACAATCGAGTTCTACTCAGCGGTAAAGAAAAATGAAGTTATGAAATTTGCAGGAAAATGGATGGATCTGGAAAGGATTCTACTAATTGAGGTAACCCAGGCCCAGAAAGCCAAGCACCGCATGTGAAAAGGAAAAAACTCAGTAGCAGTGGCTAGTAAGTTAAAAAGGAGATATAAAGGGAAGAGAAAGGAAGGGAGGACGGTTCTTAATAGGTTGGTGTTTTATATATGTGCATAGAAGAATAGATTAATGGGGGACAAAAGGCCCAAAGTGAGGTCAAGGGAAGAGATTGCATAAAGAAAAGGTGGAGGGAAGGCTAATCAAAATCTATGAAGATGCAAATAAATCATATGGAATCCTCAGGTTTGGGACAATGGAACACTCAGGAGCCATAGATCATTAGAAAATTTTCAGTGCCAGGGATGGGATCCCTCCAGTGAGTTGTTGGTCAGGGAGGTCCCTGATGCTCCCAAAACATTATAGGCCATTGCCGAGACCCTTGGTTTCCCACCAGGAATTGATGGTAAGACCCTCTTGCTGAAGACTTCACATACTTGGGCTGCAAGGCCACTGAGAAATCCTGCTGGAACTGAGCTGATAACCTCCTTCTTGTAGACCAGCTGGAAGAAGCCATTCTACATGTAGTTCAATGGGAGAAAGAGGTACCACCAGCGAAGATACTGAACAGTGGACACTGCAGTCCTTATAGTTGGCCAGCCAGGCCAAATGAGCCAACGGGTGCAATAGTGGCACATCTGTCATGGTGGAAACCAACAAGTTTTACTATTAATACCAGAAAAAGCATAGTTTTATAAATATTGGCCTAAAATAGTTATTATTTTTTGATACATCAGCACATGTTTTTTGATTTTGTTGAGAATATTTTTTTCTAAAACTATATTTACCTCCTAAAAGTTATCCTGTCTTTCATCAGTTCAACTCATTTAAAAAACACTTCCGTATTACTTGCATGTGGTCCATCTAGCAGTAGGTACTGTGTCATTATAAAAATTTAATTTTTAAGGTTTATGTACTGCTTTGGCCAATTTAATACATTTTGAAATTTTTCAGGATATATTTCTAAATACTGTGAGAATCCTTATGCAACTTTTTTGACTAAGTTTTCAGGAAACTTTATTATATATGTTGGTCTCAATTATAATCTAAAAAAAAGTTAAAAGCTACACCAATCAAGGTATCACATTGTAGTTCAGGCTTGGCCAGAACTCCCTATATTATCACATGATGCCATCAAAGGTGTATCAATCCTCCTGCCTCAGTGTTCCAAGTACTGAGATTACAGGTTTGAGCCACATGCTAGGATGAGATCTTTACATTTGCATGCTTCTACAGAGCCTGACATAGAAGAGTTCATGATTTTTTTTTTTTACTATATTAGTAGATGTGAAGTAATTCATTAAAAACTCTTTACCCTATATTAACATTCATGGCTTTAATTACTAATGAAGAATTTTATTTATCTGAGTATCTACATTTTCTTATCAATTTAAATTATTATTTACCTTGCACTAATTTATCAATAATAAGTTATCTTTAGTAGTGTCTAAATTGATAACAATTGTTGCAGATTTGCAAAGAAAGCTATAATTATGTTATAATTATATATATATATATTATATTATATTATATTATAATATTATATATAATATTATAATATTATATATAATATTATAATATAATATAATATAATATAATATTATATTATATTATATTATTTATATTATATATATATTATTATATTATTATAATATATTATTATATATTTATATATATATTATGTTATAATATAATTAATGTTATATTTTATCACATTTAATTAACCCAATGTCATATTTATTTCTGTAATTGTTAATTGTACCTTAGTTCATTTTTCTGTTTCTTTAATGTCCCTGAATTTTCTTTCTGTGCTTATCATTGCACTGCTTCTGATTTGTTATTAGAGTAACATTGATATATTCCAAATACTATAAAACTTTCCTCATTAAAACTTTGAAATAAAAGTATATTTTAGTTAGTGCCTATTCTATGTAATTCTATCCTTAAAATGGAAAGACGTCTTTGTTTCCTTGGAAATCCCATAGCAAACATTGAAGATTTTTTTATTTATTTATTTTTTCTTTATTAGTTAGTTTTGTATTCAGCAAATACAGTTAGTTTGGTACTATTATTAGGCTCATCTGTGACCTACCCCCTCCCCTTGGCCCCTACTTGTTGATGTATATGGGTCCTGCATTGTGGAGTTAGCCCACAGTTATATGTAAGATAAATGTCTCTGCATATCATGACCCAACATGCGGCTCTGACATTCTTTTCGCCCCCTCTTCCGCAAAATTTCCCTGAGACATGTTGGGTTCATTTTTGGTCTGCCTTCAAGATCCTCTTGATTAGTTGTTTGATTATGTCTGTACAAATTACATAGCCTTCAACTTGTTATAATAAATCTTTTGCAAGTATCCACCATGTGGCAAGAAATTTTATTTATTCATTAGCTCTTTGTAAGGGATGAAAATGTTATTCAGAATATATATTCCATCTCTGTGAAAGTCTTTTCAAATGTTTCATCAAAGAGTGATAAGTCTAATTTTCCATGTAATGGGCTAGTAGAAGTTTTCCTTCCCTTTTCTTTTTTCTAAAACAAGCATTTAGAAGAATTTCTCCCACACGGGGAGCTGTGAGGGCAGCTCTTTTACTATACAACTGTCATAAGTTTCATTCAAAATATGAAAATGTTAATCCCAACTTTATACCATGACTAAAGCTATGTAATGTGGGAACATGGAACCAAGATTGCAGGTCTGATATCCCTTTGCACAGAGTTACTCTTTTTTATTTATGAAACACTATATTTTTATGGGGAATATACATGAAAGAGAGAGGGTCTGCAAAGTGAGGAAGAGAAAATGGGTACACTCACGTGGTTATGAGCCCATGTAAAAGACCAAACAAGAGCCTTGGGACATGAAAAAGGGTTTAAAGAAGAAAGAAAAGAAAGCACAGTGAGCTCCTGTCACATGACAGGAAGGAGAGGAGGTGTTAGAGACCATAGGGGTGTATGCAACTCCCCTAGTCTCAGGCCAACTAGGATAAAAGAGGGGAGGCTTGCCAAACAAACACTTGGAAGTTCAGGAAATAACATCCAGCAAAGACACACCTCTGCATACAGATATTCTGTATAACCTATGAGAACCATTTATAACCCTGAATGGAAAATTCACTAACTTACCAACTTTTTATTTATTTAAACTAGAATTAAATAGCATATACTATTTGAAATAATAATTAGAGAATAAAACTTAAATTGATATTTGGATGATGTTGAATATAAAATGGCAACTGTAATTGTAATCTGTAATTTATTTATGAGCCATACATCTTCGAAGTTATAAAAATATCCTTATGCAATCTGATACAAAAAGCTATGTGCTATATTTTATCATTTCTATAGTATCAAATATGCTCTTGGAGATCTTTGGTAATAAATTAGGATGATTGCATACATGCTCATATACATAGTTATAAGCAGCATGAAATATTCTGCCACACTTAGCTGGAAAATCATGACTTTGATGTATTACTTAAAATAGTTTTTCACAAATTGATGTGTTTATTAATGAAATATACTTTTGTAACAATAGAAATTATACTACATATAGGAAAAGCATGGTTGCAGAATATTAGAGAAAGGATTATGAGGTTTAACAAAACAATGCTAAGAAAATGGGGAAATTTTGATTTAATAAATATCAAGTATAAGATAGAAAACTATGTAATTCATGGTCTATTTCCAAAAAGAAATTCTATATTCATATACATCACACTCTGGAATAGGACAATTTTTACTATTGTGAGGTAAGATAATGTGAATTTGCCAATAAAGTAGTGGACAAAAAAAAAAATCAGATTCAGAAAAATGTTGAAGAACAATTGAGTATCACAATTCTTTTAACAATTTTTTTATTGAGAATCTGAATAATGAATGAGAATGCTGTAATTTGATCATAATCCCTTCCTATTACTTTCCTTTGTGCCCTTCTCCAACCTGAATTATACTGCGCATCTTATTCTTTCTTACTTTTCTCTCTTCTATTTTGATTTTATTTCTCTCTCTCTCTCTCTCTCTCTCTCTCTCTCTCTCTCTCTTTTGTTTTGTCCTCCTCCATCATTCATGTCAGACATTGCAAGGGAAGACATACTGGACTAAAGTCTACCTTGTCAGATATTAGGATAGCAACCCCTGCTTGTTTTCTAGGCCCATTTGCTTGAAACATGGTTTCCACACCTTTCACCCTAAGATAGGGTCCATCCTTTGTAGAAAGGTGAGTGTCTTAGAGGCAACAAATTGAAGGATCCTGGTTTTTAACCCAGTCTGCAAACCTGTGTCTTTTGGTTGGGGTATTGAGGATGTTGATATTAAGAGTTAATATTGAAAGGTGCATATTTACTTTTGCAATTTCTCTTGTTTTATATTTCTTCGGGTTTCACCCTTGCTTTTTTGTATTAACTAGTATTTGAGTATGGTTAGATTTTTCCAGGTTTGTTATATGTGTGCTTTTCTTTCTCTTAAGCATGGAGGATCCTTTCAAGTATTTTCTGTAGCACTGGTTTTGTCTTCAAATAGTCCTTTAGTGGGTCTGTCTTTTAGGAAACCTTGTAGGTCTCTCTGATCAAAAGCTCATTGTGGATGATAGCCCCATGCTGGATCTGGGAGTTACAGGTCAGTGCCCACTAAGAAAATGAGGAAAAAGATAATTAATATACAAGAGTTAGAGATAAGAAAGAGAGAGACAGGGAGAGGGGAAGTGAGGGAGGGAAGATGTAGGTGATTAAGGTTAGTCTTAATCTTACCCTCTCCAGTGTCTTATGGTTCAGGTGTTCCCTGTAAGGGCCTGGTGAAGGATCAGCCAAAAGGCTAGTGGTAAGACCCTACTGCTGAAGATACTTTATGTGATTGACATGCAAATTAGAATGGCATGGCTGGAAGTGGGAAGAGAGTCAGTCCCCAGACAGTCAGCACGTCTAGTGCCAGAAGGTGCTGCATGGGCGACTGGGGGAAATTGACCAATATCTATCGAAGCAATGCATGGTCTAACCTACCTAGCAGAAAATAACTTGTTGTGATGTCCACACAAGTGCAGTGGTGGCACACAGCCCTGGTGGGGAACCAACTGCTCTCAATTTGGCTAACTGATCCCCTCACTGGTATGGGACCCATAGCTGGAGCTGGGAAACAAGTCAGAACCAGATCCAAATGTAAACCCACTCTCCAATATCAAGCTGCCATTAATTGTGGGCTACAAGAGGTCCTACACGTATTAAATTCTCTATTAAAAAAAAAAAAAAAGTAAGGGTTATCTCATTTGTCCTGGTGCTAACTTACTCTCCATTGGAGAATCTGCTTCTCTTTTTCAGATGGGTGTAGATCCCAAGGAAAGAGCCACCCTATCATACCTCCAAAGAGCCCCGGCTGAAACTAAGAAAAATTGGAGAAACAAGCAAGGGGGCTGTTTTCCTGATGAACCGGATACCAGCACAAGGGGGAAGGAGATCAGCACAGAGAAAAACCAACTCCTACCAAATCAGAGAGCCAGAGCACCTCATCACTGGAGCAGACCAAAAATGAACCCAACATGGCTCAGGGAAATTTTGCGGAAGAGGGGGCGGAAAGAATGTCAGAGTCACATGTTGGGTCATGATATGCAGAGACATTTATCTTACCCATAACTGTGGGCTAACTCCACAATGCATGACCCGTATACCTCAACAAGGAGGGGCTAAGGGGAGGGGGTAGGTCATGGATGAGCCTAATAATGGTACCAAACTGACTGTATTTGCTGAATACAGAACTGACTAATAAAGAAAAATAAAAATTAAAAAAAAGAAATAAAAATTAAAGAAAATAGTCCTTTAGCCTGCTTCTATTGTAGAATGGCTTGTTTCTCCATCTATTTGAATGGATAGCTTTTCAGAATAAACTAACCTTGGTTGACAGTTGTAATCTTTCACAAGTTGGAATACATCATATCAAGCCCTTTTGGCTTTTAAAGTTTGTGTTGAGTAATATGCTGTGATCCTGATGGGCTTGCCTTTGTATGTGACTTGATTTTTCTCTCTAACTGCTTTCAATACATTTTCTTAGTTTAATTATATGGAAAGGAGAGGTTCTTTACAGGTTTTGCCTGTTTGGTGTTCTAAAAGCCTCCAGTTTCTGCATTGGCATTTATTTCCCAATTTGGGGGAAGTTTTCTTCTATGATTTTGTTGAAAACACCCAGTATGTCTTTGGAATGAAATTCTTCTCCTTCTACTGTACCCTAAATTCCTGTGTTTGACCTATTCATAGTGTCCTGAATATCTTGAAATTCCCATTCATACTTTCCTATTAGTTTGTCTTTCTCTTTGTTGGACTGTATTGGATCTGACACCTGGTCTTCTAGCTTAGATATTCTGTCCTCTCCTTCATCCTTTCTACTGGTGAGATTTTCTGCAGAGTTGTCCCCCCACCCATTGGCTGTGTTCTTCATTGCTAGTATTTCTGACTGGTTTCTCTTTATTTTTTATATTTCCTTATTTATGTCTTGTATTGACCTCCTTATTTCATTAAATTGGTTTCCTGTGTCTTCTTTGATTCCTTTGATTTCCTCTTTCATTCCTTTGATTTCTTCTTTGATTTCTTTGAACATATTTATAATAATTCTTTTAAAATCTTTTCATGCATTTCCTCTAAATCAGTCTCATTGGAGGTCATTTCTGATGCATTAATACTTTTTGGTAGATTTATATTGTCTTGAGTTTTGTGTTTCTTGTATTATAATGTACATATTTTTGCATCTTGGATTAATTTAATGCTTGGAATTTCTAATTATCTGCAGTATTATTAGATGTATCAATCTATCTGATGTTATATATCTTCAGTGTAGGAGTTTAAGGTGCTAGTTGTGGCTCGTAAGACCTTCAGAGTAACTACAAAAGTGACCACCGATGTTGGGTTTGTCTGCTATGAGAATATTCATGTAGACTGAGTGGAACAAAGTACAGGCAGATTCTAAAATTTAATTAAACAATGTACACATTCAATGAAACACAGCACAGAGTATTTATTCAAGAGTAGGTATTATGTCAGCCAGATCCTCTAAAAATGTCACAGTCCCATAGAATGGGTGTTGCCCGACACCCTTAATCCTGTCAACTAGGAGGCTAAGATTACTGTTCTGTTGAGGATTCCAAGGCAGCTTGTGACCAAGTGAAACCCTTCCTTAATGAATGACAGAAGAGAAACAAAGGTACTATAAATCAGGAAGCAACAAATGACAAGCCCAAAATATAACTTCTTTAAGAATGGCAAATCTGACCATCTGTCAGATTTAACATATAATTTATCCTGACCTGGAAGGTTGAATTAACACATCTGATTCAAGCCTATTTACCTGGCTTATTTGGTGGATCCTGACCTGGTGTAATCCCAGTTATATTTTGGGATGGTTTTGGTCCCAATTATGCTGCACTCCCACTTTGGTCCCTCTTTTTTGAGCTGTGGGCTTACGTAGGCTGGCTGAATTGCTGAATCACTTCTCTGATTGCCTGGGCTGGGTGTCATGTAAGTGAGCTCCTTTCCCCAGGTCTCTGGGGCTTGCTGGTGCTTGCAAATGTGGTGGGAGAGGGGAGGCTATGGATGATGACTGAAGTTCTCCCACTGGTCTTCATGATCCTCTTCCTCAGTGAATGCTCCTCCATTGGTCCTTGCCATCCTGCCTTCACATTTCTTGAGTTTGCAAGGAGCTCTGGTGTGAGTGGAGAATCCCCTCAACTGGATTTTCCTATGGCTCAGGCTGAGTCTTGAGGCTGTGGCCACTTGGACCATGTTCTGCCACTGCTGGACTGGAGCCACTTCTGCCTGCTTCTGTGGACTCTAGATGCTGAGGATCTCTCCTGCATCTCTGCTGCAGTTGATAAATTCTTATACTCCTCACTTTTTAGTAGAAGATTACACTTTGCTGAGTTTTTTGGCTTTTTCTCCCTTAGGCTGCTTTGGCGTGGCTCCTATGCTGCCACATTTACCAGAAGTCTTTTTACTGTTTATTAGTGTTTTGTATAGTATAGATATTAATTCTGTCAGATATATGGCTGCAAATATTTACTCACATTTTTTAAGTTGTCTCATGACTTAGTTAATTATATTCTTCTTTTTAAATTTTTTTAATTTAATTTTTATTTTTTTATTAACAACTTCCATGATTATAAAAAAAAAAAATACCCCATGGAGATACCCTTCCTCCTGCCACTTACCCCTTTGAAACTCCGCTCTCCATCATAGCCCCCTCCACATCTCAATCAGTCTCTCTTTTACTTTTGATGTCTTGATCGTTTCCCCCTCTTATGATGGTCTTATGCAGGTAGTATCAGGCACTGTGAGGCCATGGATATCCAGGCCGTTTTGTGTCTGGGGGGAGCATGTTGTATGGAGTCCTGCCTTTCCTTTGGCTCTTACATTCTTTCTGCCACCTCTTCTGCATTAAATCTGAGCCTTGGAAGGTGTGATATAGATATTGCAGTACTGAGCACTGCAGTCATTTCTTTCCATCACCATGATACCTTCTGAGTCATCCCAAGGTCACTGCCATCTGAAAAGAGGAGATTCTCAACCAAAAGTGAGAGTAGCATTAATACAAAGGTGTGAACATTAACAGAAGTGCTTACTGGGCTGTTTGATAAGCATAGTATACACATTTGGCCAGACAACAGCAGACATTACACCCCTAAGGCTTAAGACTACCCCTGTTTTAAGTTTTCAGTATCAGGGATGTATTCCCTTCCCATGGAGCAGGCCTCCAGTCCAATTAGAGGACAGTTGGTTCCCCCCTTAACAGACGTGCCACTATTGCACCTGTTGGCCAATTTGGCCTGGCTGGCCAATTATAAGGTTTGTCGTGTCCACTGTTGACTATCTTCACTGGTAATTTCTCTTTCTCCCATTGAACTGTATGCAGAATGGCTTCTTCCAGCTTTCTACCAGCTGGTCTACATGGAGGAGATTATCAGCTCAGTTCCAGCAAGATTTCTCAGTGGCTTTGCAGCCCAAGTATATGAAGTCTTCAGCAATAGGGTCTTACCATCTATTCCTGATGGGAAACCAAGGGTCTCAGCAATGTTTTGGGGTCATCACGGATCTCCCTGGCCAACACCTCACTGGAAGATATCCCATCCCTGGCAATGAAAATTTTCTAGCAACAACCTACAGCTCCTGCATGTTCCATTGTCCAAAAAAATAGGATTACATATGTTTTATTTATATCCTCTTAGATTTTCATTAGCTGTCCCTCCACCTTTCCATTACTCAATCTCTTCCCCAGACCTCATTTTGGGCCTTTGCACCCCCATTAATCTATTTTTCTACTTTCATATATACAATACCATCCTATTAAGTACCCCCTCCCTTCCTTTCTTTTCCCTTTATATCTCTTTTCTAGCTTACTGACCTCTGCTACTGAGGTTTTTTCCTTCTCACACAGAAGCCAATCATCTGTAGCTAGGATCCACATATGAGAGAGAACATGTGGCACTTGGCTTTCTGGGAATGGGTTACCTCACCTACTATAATCCTTTCCAGATCCATACATTTGCCTTTAAATTTAATAACTGCATTTTTCTTTACCGCTGAGTAGAACTCCATTGTATAAATGTGCCATATCTTCATTATCCATTCATCAGTTGAGGGACATCTAGGCTGGTTCCATTTCCCAGCTATTGTGAATTGAGCAGCAATAAAAATGGTAGAGCATGTGCTTCTAAGGAAATGAGATGAGTCCTTAGGATATATGCCTAGGAATGCTATAGCTGGGTCATATGGTAGATCAATTTTTAACTGTCTTAGGACCCTCCACACTGATTTCCACAATGGCTGGACCAGATTGCATTCCCATCAACAGTGTAGAAGGGTTCCTCTTTTTCCACATCCTCACCAGCATTTATGGTCATTTGTTTTCATGATGGTAGCCAATTGGATAGGAGTGAGATGGAATATCAATGTAGTTTTAATCTGCATTTCCCTGATGACTAGGGATGTAGAGTATTTTTTTAGATGCTTATACACCATTCGTATTCCTTCTTTTGAGAACTCTCCATTTATTCTGTAGGTTGTGTCTTTGCTTTATTCACAGTGCCCTTTACTGTACAAAATCTTTGTAATTTCATGAGGTCCCAGCAGTCAATCGGTGGCTTTATTGCCTGAGCAATTGGGGTTGTATTCAGAAAGTCTGTGCCAAGACCAATAAGTTGAAGGGTTTCCCCTACTTTTTCCTCTAGTAGTTTCAGAGTTTCATGTCTGATGTTAAGGTCTTTAGTCCATTTGGACTTAATTCTTTTGCATGGAGAGAGAGAAGAATCTATTTTCATCTTTCTAGAGATAAATATCCAGTCTTCCCAGCACCATTTGCTGAAGAGGCTGTCTTTTCTTCAATGAGTACTTTTGGCATTTTTATCGAACATCAGGTGGCTGTAGCTACTTGGACTTGCTTCTGTGTCCTCTATTCTGTTCCATTCATCTACGTATCTGCTTTTGTGCCAGTACCATGCAGTTTTTGTTACTATGGCTTTGTAGTATAGGTTAAAATCAGGTATAGTGATACCACCAGCCTTATTTTTGTTGCTCAGTATTATTTTAGATATTCGAGGTTTTTTGTGATTCCAAGTGAATTTTTGGATTGTTTCTTACTATTTCCTTCAAGAATGCCATTGGAATTTTGATGGGGATTGCATTAAATGTATAGATTGCTTTTGGTAAGATTGCCATTTTCACAATATTGATTTTTCCAATCCAGGAACAGGGGATGTATTTCCACTTCCTAGTGTCTTCTGCAATTTCTCACTTGAGTGTTTTAAACTTTTCGTTGTAGAGATCCTTTACTTCGTTGGTTAGGGTTATTCCAAGGTACTTTATTTTCTTTGATGCAATTGTGAATGGGAGTGGTTCTCTGATTTCATCCTCTGTGTGTTTGTTGTTAGCATATAGGAATGCTAGTGATTTCTGTGTATTTATTTTTTATCCTGCTACGTGGTTGTAGGTGTTTATCAGCTCTAACAGTTTGCTGGTAGAGTCTTTAGGGTCCTTTGTATATATAATCATGTCATCTACAAATAATGATAACTTGATCTCTTCCTTTCCAATTTGTACCCCTTTCATGTGCTTCTCTTGACTTATTGCTATGGCAAAGACTTCCAGTACTATATTAAATAAAAGTGGGGACAGTGGACACCCTTGTCTTGTTCCTGATTTTATTGGAAAAGCTTCCAGTTTTTCTCCATTTAGTAATATGTTGGCTGTAGGCTTGTCATAAATAGCCTTTATTATATTGAGATATGATCCTTCTATTCCTAGTCTCTGTAGGATTTTTATCATGAAGGGATGTTGTATATTGTGAAATGTTTTTTTCTGTGTCTAATGAGATGATCATGTGATTTTTGTCCTTCAGTCCATTTATATAATGTATTACATTTATTGATTTGTGCATGTTGAACCATCCCTGCATCTCTGGTATAAAGCCCACTTGGTCTTGGTGAATGATCTTTCTGATATGTTCTTCATGGGGCTATCATCCACAATGAGCTTTTGATCAGAGAGACCTACAAGGTTTCCTAAAAGACAGGTAGATTTCTGTCACAGTACTTGATGACCCACCAAAGGTTAGTGGTAAGACCCTACTGCTGAAGACACCTTATGTGGTTGACAGGCAAAATAGAATGGCATGGCTGGAAGTTGGAAGACAGTCAGTCCCCAGACAGTCAGCGCGTCTAGTGCCAGAAGGTGCTACATGGGCGAATGGGGGAAAATGACCAATATCTGTCCAAGCAACTCATGGTCTAACAAACTTAGCAGCAAATAACTTGTTGTGATGCCCACACAAGTGCCACAGTGGCACACAGCCATGGTGAGGAACCAACTGCTCTTAATTTGGCTAACTGATGTCCTCAGTGGTACGGGACCCATAGCTGGAGCTGGGAAACAAGTCACAACCATATCCAAACATAAGCCCAGTCTCCATTATCAAGCGACCATCAATTGTGGGCTACAAGAGGGCCTACACCTATTAAATTCTCTATAAAAAAGTAAGGGTTATATCATTTGTCCTGGTGCTAACTTGCTCTCCATTGGAGAATCTGCTTCTCTTTTTCAGATAGATGTAGATCCTAAGGAGAGAGCTACTGCATCATACGTCCAAAGGGCCCTGGCTGAAACTAAGAACAATTGGCGAAACAAGCAAGGGTGCTGTTTTCATGATGAACTGGATACCAGCACAAGGGGGAAGGAGATCAACACAGAGAAAACTCAACTCCTACCAAATCAGACAGCCAGAGACCCAGAGGCCCCCAACACCTCATGACTGAAGCAGATCAAAAATGAACCCAACATGGCTCAGGGAAATTTTGCGGAAGATGGGGCGGAAAGAATGTCACAGCCACATGTTGGTTCATGATATGCAGAGATATTTATCTAACCCATAACTGTGGGCTAACTCCACAATGCATGACTCATATACCTCAACAAGGAGGGCCCAAGGGGAGGGGGTAGGTCACGGATGAGCCTAGTAATAGTACCACACTGACTGTATTTGCTGAATACAAATCTAACTAATGAAGAAAAAATAAATAAATAAATAAAAGTAAGAGATATTGAGTATTCTAGAAAAAAAATATTCTTGTATTCTGTTTGCCAATATTTTGTTGAGAATTTTTGCATCTATTTTCATGAGGGAGATTGGTCTGTAATTTTCTTCTTTTGTTCTTTCTTTGCCTGGTTTTTGTATCAGGGTGATGCTGGCTTTGTTGAAGCAGTTTGGTAGGATTCCTTCTTTTTCTATTTTATGGCAAAGCTTAAGAAGCAATGGCATTAGTTCTTCCCTGAAGGTCTGGTAACATTCAGCAGTTAATCTATCTGGACCTAGACTTTGTTTATTTGGGATATTTTAGATAAATTCTCAGATCTCCATACTTGTTATAGGTCTATTTAAGTTACTAATCTCATCTTGATTTAATTTAGGTAGGTCATATAAATCAAGGAAATCGTCCATTTCTTTCAGATTTTCATACTTAGTGGAGTATGTGTTTTTATAGTATGTCCCTATGATTTTTTGAATTTCTCTGGTGTCTGCAGAGATGTTACCTTTTTCATCTCTAATGTTATTAATTTGTGTCTCTTCTCTCTTTCTTTTGGTCAGATTTGCTAAGGCTTATCAATCTTGTTTAACCTTTCAAAGAACCAAATCTTTGTTTCATTGATTCTTTGGATTTTTTTTTTTTTTTTAGTTTCTATTTCATTAATTTCTGCCCTAATCTTTATTATTTTTTCCCATCTACTGATTTTTGGCTTGCCTTGTTCTTCTTTTTCCAAGGCTTTAAGGTGAATCATTAGGTCGTTTACTTGCGACCTTTCTAATTTCTTAGTATAGGCACTTAAAGCTATAAATTTACCGCTTAGAACTGCCTTCATTGTGTCCCAGAAATTTTCATATGTTGTGTTCTCATTATTGTTTGATTCTATGAATTTTTTGAACCCTTATTGATTTCTTTATTGACCCATTCTTCATTTAGTAATGTATTGTCTAGTTTCCATGATTTTGTGCATGAGCTATAGCTTTCCTTGCTATTGACTGGTAGTTTGATTCCATTGTGGTCAGATAGAATGCAAGGAATTATTTCAGTTTTACTGTATTTGTTAAGATTTGCTTTGTGTCCTAATATATGGTCTATTTTAGAGAATGTTCCATGTGCTGCTGAACAGAATGTATATTCTGCAGCATTTGGATGAAATGTCCCTTATGTATCTGTTAGGTCCATTCCTTCTATGATCTCATTTAGTCCAGATGCCTCTTTGTTTAATTTTTCATGGGATGACCTGTAAATTGATGAAAGTGGGGTGTTGAAGTCCCCCACTACCACTGTGTTTGGTGTTATGTGTGTCCTTAGTTCCAGTAGTGCTTGTTTCATGAATTTGGGAGCTCCCATGCTAGGTGCATATATGTTTAGGATTGTAATGTTTTCCTGTTGGAGTGTGCCCTTAATCAATATAAAGTGACCTTCCTTATCTTTCTTGACTAACATTGGACTGAAGTCTGCCTTGTCAGATATTAGGATAGCAACTCCTGCTTGTTTTCTGGGCCCATTTGCTTGAAACACCGTTTTCCAACCTTTCACCCTAAGATAATGTCCATCCTTTGTAGAAAGGTGAGTTTCTTGGAGACAACACATTATAGGATCCTGCTTTTTAACCCAGTCTGCAAACCTATTTCTTTTCTTTGGGGCATTGAGGCTATTGATATTAAGAGATATTATTCACAGATGTGTATTCATTTTTGCCATTTTTTGTAGTTCTTCTAGTTTTACCTTTGCTCTCTTGTGTTAACTAGAATTTAAATATTTTTTGTTTTTTCCAGGTTCCTTATATGTGTGCTTTTCTTTGTCTTCAGCATGGAGGATTCTTTCAAGTATTTTCTGTAGAGCTGGCTTTGGCTTCAAATACTCCTTTAGCCTGCTTTTGTCATGAAATGTCCTTATTTCTCAGTTGTTTGAATGGATCGGTTTGCAGGATAAAGTAACCTTGGTTAACAGTTGTTATCTTTCAGAACTTGGAATACATCACTCCAAGCCCTTCTGGCTTTGAAAGTTTGTGTTGAGTAATCTGCTGTAATCCTGATGGGCTTGCCTTTGTAGGTAACTTGATTTTTCTCTCTTAACTGGCTTTCAATATTTTGTCTTTGGATTGTGTGTTGATAGTTTGATTATAATATGATGAGGAGAGGTTCTTTCCAGGTTTTCTCTGCCTGGGGTTCTAAAGGCTTCCTGGTTCTGTATTGGCACCTCTTTCCCAAATTGGGGTAAATTTTCTTCTAGGAATTTGTTGAAGACTCCTACTGTGCCTTTGGAGCGAAATTCTTCTTCTTCTACTATGCGCTGAATTCTTTTTTATTTTTTTTTATATTTTTTGTTTATTTTTATTCATTTGAGAGTGACAGAGAGAGAGAGTGAAAGAGGCAGAGCGCGCGAGAGAGAATGGGCTAAGCCATCTCTCCAGCCCTCTGAATTCTTATGTTTGATCTTTTCATCGTGTCCAGAATATCTTGAAATTCCCACTCATACTTTTCTATAAGTTTGTCTTTCTCTTTGTTGGACTGTATTAGATCTGCCACCTGGTCTTCTTGCTTAGATATTCTGTGCTCTCCTTCATCCATTCTACTGGTGAGATTTTCTACAGAGATTTTTATTTTATTAACTGTGTTCTTCATTTCAGTAATTCTGACTGGTTTTTCTTTATTATTTATATTTCCTTACTGATGTCTTGTATTGTCTTCTTTATTTCATTAAATTAGTGTCCTGTGTCTTCTTTCATTCCTTTGATTTCTTCTTTGACTTCTTTGAACATATTTACAATCATAATTTTGAAATCTTTCTCAGGCATTTCTTGTAACTCGTTCTCACTGCAGGTCATTTCTGATGCATTAATACTTTTTGGTGGATTTATATTGTCTTGGTTTTTGTGTTTCTTGTGTTATAATGTATATATTTTTGCCTCTTGGATGAAGTTAATGCTTGGATTTTCAAGCTAGCTGGATATTCTTAGCTGTTTCAATTGATCTGATGTTATATATCTTCAGGGTAGGAGCTTAAGGTGTGAGGTGTGGCTCTTAAGACTCTCAGAGTATCTACAAGGGTCTCCCTAGGGCTTGGGTTTGCCTGCTATGGGAATATTCAAGTAGGTTGAGTGGAACAAAATACAGATAGATTCTAAAATATAACTAAACAATGTACACATTCAATGAAAAAAGCACCAAGTATTTATGCAAGAGTGGGTATTATAACATCCAGATCCTCTATTAACAAAGAGGTTAAGATTTCTGGTCTGTTGAGGGTTCCAAGTCAGATTGTGACCAAGTGAGACCCTTCCCTGGTTCAATCCCAGTTACCCTTTTGGATGATTTTGGTCTCAGTTATGCATCCCTCTTTGGTTCCCTGTGTATTCAAGTAGGCTGGCTGGATCACTGGACCACTATTCTGTTTTCTTGAGCTGGGCACTGGCTTTTCCTGTTGGCAAGCTGAGCCTGGCAGCTCTGGCTCCACATACCTGGCACCGCTGCTACTGGAGGTGCCTCTGCTGGAGCCCCCACTGCCGCTGCCACTGCAGAAGCTGCTGCTGCTGCATCTGCCACTGCTGCAGCAGCCGCTGCTGCTGCTGCTGGAGCTGGAGCTGGAGTTGGAGCTGCTGCTGCCGCTGCTGGATCCACTGCTGTCAGAGCTGCTGCTGCTGCTGCTGCTGGAGTTGGTGCTGCCAGTGCTGGAGCTGAAGCTGCCGCTGCCGGGGCCGCTTAAGCCTGCCTGTGTGGGCTCTGGATGCCCTCGATCTCGCCTACTTCTCTGCTGCCAGTTTAGTTTCTTATACACCTCACTTTTTAGTAAAAGTTTGAATTTTGCTGGGTATTCTTTGGCTTTTACTCCCCTAGGCTGCTTTGGTGTGATTCCTAAGCTGTCATCTTAAGCTGAAGTCAATTATATTCTTAATTGTTCAATAGCTCTGCAGTTTCTTGAGGTCCCATTTTTTGATGGTTTCCTGGAAAAATAGGTTCTATTGTGGAAGCCTTTCCCTATGCCCATATGTTGTTATCTCTACTTTTTTTTCAAGTCATTTTAAAGTTTCAGTTGTACATTGAGGTCTTAGCTCCATTTCAAATTGATTTTAATGCCTGATGAGAAAGGATGTTTTATAATTTCGTTCTTCCCCGTTTGTTGATTCTTGGCATCATTTCCTAAGCTATTGGAGTCCTTTTCAAAAATCTTGGCTGATTCCTATATTTTGGAGTGAGTTTTTACAGTTTTTCCTCTAACAGTTTTAGAGTTTCAGGGCTTATATTAAGATATTAAATCCATTTTAGTTCATATCTATAAAGGGTAAGACACAGGGAACTAGCTTTTTCTTGTACATGTAGATATTCATTTTGCTCAAACTATTTGTGGAAAAGGATATCTTTTTAAAATCATATTATTTGGCATATTTCCATAAAAACAGGTGGTTATAACTTCATGTGTTTATATCTGACAACTCTATTCTGTCCCGTTGATCGGCATGTGTCTTTTTGTGTCAGTAACATCCTGGTTTTATTATAGTGGCTATGTAACAATTTGGAATTAAGTATGGTGATACCTATGGCAATATTTGTTTTGCTCAAGATTGCTTTAGCTATCCATGTTCTTTTCTAATTCCAGATGAATTCCAGAATTGTTTTTCCTTATCCTGTTAAACTTGTCAATAGAATTTTGATGACATTGCATGTTAGCTTTCATAACCCTTTTCCATGTGTACATTTGTTTTCACAATCAAGCAAATTAGGTTTTAATTTAAAACCAAATATATATGTTCTAAATTTTTGTCATATATATAAATTTGGATTTTAAAAGATCTGGTAATTTCATGTAAAAAAGTAATTTCTCAAAAATATGATGAATAAAGCAGAAATGAAAAAAAGAGTAAATGATATCTCTGGATGAAGTATTTGTTAACTTTCATTCATAAAAACCTTTTCACCTGAGGAAACATAGTACCACAGGTATAAAGGCATATCAAATAGGCATGAAAATAAACATTTTGTGATAATAAATCATCAAATAGATTTATTAAAATTTTATGGCACTCATACATTTAGTATTTGTTAAATACAGAAAAAATGTATATTAATTTGATGGACATTGTAGTAGTTTGAATGAATGTACCATGGTACATTCCGGAATTTATTACAGCTTGTAATTTTGATCTCCAGCTGCTTTGCTGGAGGAGGTGTCACTGTGGATGGATTCTACTCTCCAGCCCTAAAGTGTGGGAGTGGATTGGAATTATAGTCTAAATATATGCAAAGTGCTGGAACTTTGTATGGAGTTCCTGCAGTGTGCTTGCTTATGTTGTTGGTGGTGCCTTTTCTCTTTCTTCCTGCACCTGTGAAGGGGGCCAGCTTCTTCTGCCATTATGGAACTTCCCCTCAAACTGTAAACTTCAATAAATCCCTTCCTCCCATAAACTGTGTCTGGTCTGGAGATTCATTCCAGCATGTGAGGCTGACTTTTACAAACATACTTATTTATTCTCACTAAAATAATAAAGACTTGGCTGAATAATTGATACTGCAGAATGTATTTCATCTTTAGTATTTTTCAAAGTGACTGATATTTTTATGTTATAATCATTAACATCCATTTTCTTAAATATGAATTATAAAATGGCCAAAGTTCATGAGTGTCAGTTCAGAAATCCTTAGAAATTTTGTCCCAATCATAGGACAACAGTAATTTAATGGTTTTTTTAATGAAAGTCAAGTCAACAACAAAATAGACATTTTTTAATTCAAATATTCTATTATAATCCAATCCAAAGATATTATTTCATACTTGCATAATGAGAAAATTTTCAGGAAAATATACAATTTTCTGTTTTTTCAGTAAACTGTTATTTCTATGTGAGCACTAAGCATAGTACAGTAGTAATAGGGCAAGTCAAGACATACAACAGTCTTGGTTCTGAGCTGATATGATTAAGGTAGCATGCATTGGCATTTTGTTGTGTGATGGCATGCACAGTGCTCAAAGTGTACCTGTTGTGCATTCAGAACAAGGCTACATTGAAATCATGTAATGCTTCATGGGCAACTGCTGTGAGAAGCACCTCAGAATTCTTAAGTGCTTAATTTTGAGCTGAGTTCTAGCTGTGTTTAGTAACCTTTTACTGCTGCAAAATTTTTTCAATTCAAACATTCAGTCAGGCAAATGACCATTATGGTGAAGAAGGTAGGTTCTAGCTATCATGGGCCTTTCAAAATTTATTTTTGTTAAATGCTTTATTTTTTTCTCAGTTTAACTTATTCTACCAACACCAGTTCCCTTGATGTATCTGACCTGTCTCTCTGGAGTGCTCCTGCATTACATGTGACATTTTACCTATTATGGGCTAGCCAGAAGAAAACTCTTATCCTAAAGAACTTTCGCAAGTGAAAGGCATATGAATAAGGGCACAGAGAAGAAGTGCTCTGTGTATGAGTGAGGGTATGTATTATAGTCTCTATGAAAAGCCTATATTGTCTGGCAGGGTTGCAGGCTCAGCATGATCTTCCTTCCCTAAAGCAAAGATCTTTGAGCAGATGCCTAAAGAGTCAATAGCTTCAAACATGAGGGATAAAAATGTTTCCAACAAACATAGAAAAAATAAAAGAGTAGAAAAGAGAGAGCAATAAGGGCTTGTGATTGTTAACTGTGGTGTTCGCATAAGATCAAAAGAACTGACAATAGTGCAAGAAAGAAAATTCGAGAGGGAGTAAAAGACTGGGTTATAAGACCTGAAGAGGTTATAAGAAATGTTGACTGCATTCTAAACTAATGAGAGACCACTAGGAATCACTGGAATTAATTGTGCCCTGAAAAAGTCATATATGTTGGAGCTTTCATTCCCAATGTGATAATATTTGGAGACAGAGAATCTCAGAAAGGAAAGTTAAAAGGAACATAAGAATGATGCCTTTGTCTGATTGAATTATATTTAGAAGAAAAGGAAGTGATACCACATCCTTTTTTGCTATTTGCACACTCAGAAAAAAAGCTCTCAAGATTGCACAGTAAGAAGGTAGTTCTATGTGATGCAATAATATAGACTTCGCCATAAGGCAACCTTGTTCATACCTTGTTTAAATTCCAATTTCCATAAAAGTGAGAAAATAACTTCTGTTGTTGAAGCTGCCAAGTCTATGACATTGTACCATGGTATTCTAACCTTTCATAGATTTAGGGAAGAATCTTTTCTACAAAACTGACTCTGGAACCAAGAAAATTTGATTATTGCATTACTAGAAATTGGAGATCAACTGCAATTGCCTGATATGAAATTACAAAATGTAGTGACTACCACAGATAGGGCTCAGTCACTGATTAGATTGTGGCATGAAGAAATGAGAGCAAGTCATGTGCCAGAATACATGTATATAAGATAGACAAGAAAGGAGGGATGAATTAGAGGATGGATGGATTTAGAAAGGCATGGGAGAAGACAGAGAGAGAAAATAGGAAGGAGAGTTGATGTGTGTCCCAAGAATTTGAGTTAAAGTAAATGCTGGGTTTTGCTGTATTAAAACTTGGATGGCTTAAATAGCTAAGTGTTTCTTAGACTCTGGAGACTAGAAGACTGGGACCAGATGCAGATGAGTTGATTCCTCCTAAGGAGTCAGTGGAAGAATTTACCACATGCTTTCAGGCTCTGGCGGTTCTTTTACAACAGTTGTTTGGCTTGTTCCTTGGTCACCCCGAGCTCTGCCTCATTTTTGACAAGAAGTCATACTGGACTAAGGAGCTATCCTTTCCTAATATAACTTCAAGTTATGCAAGTCCATCTCTACAAAGATCTTGTTCTCATGTAAAGGTACACAGTGGGGAAGAAAATTAATCTACATTATAGAAGCCAGGGCATTCAGTCTCCCCTGAAACATTCTTTCATTTGAGAAGTCTGCATCCAAGCAAGCCTTTTGCACCTTACGTTCTGCAACACCAGTAATACACCCTTCAAATTTCTCTGTTATAGACGCATTGTCACACTATGGTTTATTTTCCTTTCTGAATGTCATTTTCTCTCTGAAAAAGTACACAGGAATTTTGAATTATGGAATTACTTACTCACTTTCATAGAAACTTAAATCGAGATTGTGGTAAGTTATTGTGATGAAAGTGCAGATTTTCCTCACTCAGTGTTTCTCATTGCCCTTTGAACTAGACTCATGGATCAAGTATGTGCTCCATCACCTTCTTCTTGCACAGACTTTGACATAAAACATCAGTTGGTGAGCCTGTTACAAGACCTCTCCAGGAACTACAAATTCACTGTCCTCACTTTCTCTATATGGTCAAATATAAATATCTAGTAAAAATAGCAATTTTCTTTACATGAAGCTACTTATTGAAGAAAATACAGATTATATAAAAAGAATTCAGTTACTTATAGTTGCTCTCTGATAAGCCATAATAGGGGCACACAACATGTTAACTTCCAGCCTGCTGGTTTTCCACATCCTATCTTTCACCTTGTTCTCTCTCATCAATTATTGTAACACACCATTCTCACAATTGACATGACATGAGAGCTTTTGCTTTACTTGTAACATGAGAATTTCCTGACAATTCAAAGTGCTGGAATTTGAATTTGTCTGAGTGTAGCAAGGCAACAAGAACCCATCATATAAGTTAAAAACTTTTTCTAAAGGGAGGGGTCCTACAAACCTTATCACATGGTTTCTAGTGTCTGATACCAGTATCACTCTATTCTGCAGAGGAAGTTTGTTTCCAGGATCAACTATTTCTCCTTGTAGTGGTTTGAATCAAATGTTGCCACAAACTCATGTGTTCTGAATGCTTTCATCTCAGCTGATGACAACTTAGTAGTTGGATCCTTGCTGGAATCAGTGTGTGTTGGAATCAGAGCTTGGACCTTAAGGTATATTAACCCCTAGCTTGCAAAGCCTTGGCTCACTTTCCAGCTGCTGTTTTCCACCTGCTGCAGAAGAGGGATGTTTCCCCCTGTCATAATGAAACTTCTCCTTAAGATTAGAAGACAAAAAGGAAATGAAAACAAAAAATTTTCTACCCATCTGCTGCTTTAACTAGCCTTTGTCTGCCAATATGAATAGCACTTACTTTGGATATGTAAAATTTACTTAAAAGACAGATGCTGCAGCACAAGTCTGTGATCTCAGCGTGCCTAGAAAGGAGGTGGAGACAGGAGAATTTCCAGAAAGCCCGCAGACTGCTAGTATGAAGAAACCACAATGAATACCAATAACCATACCAAACTGAAGAGGCAATCAGTGGAATGGGGGTGGGGGAGAAAGAGTATCAGAGACTAACATGAGGAGAATGGGTCCAACATATGATTTATTCACACAGTAAAGTTCATAATTAATAAAAAATTAATTGACTAGTAATAGTGCTAAAATTTTAATTCACTCTCTTCTGTTTAGAAGTAGACTACCTGTACTCACTTACACAAATATGTACATGGAATTGGCATAAGATATGTCACTATGTTGTTGCAGTATGGTATAGACATAAACTAGAAATCAACAGTAGAGCTTAAGGAAAATTCTTCTGTTTATAAATCAATGCTAGTAATTACAAAAGAAATATTCAAAAAGCTTGTATATTTAGGTAACATCCTCTGTTTTTGTTTTGTTTTGTTTTTAAGACAGTATCTTGGATGACCTGGAAGCCTGTCTCTGCAGGCACAATTCCTGACTCTTGCAGGCAGTGTTTGTTCCTGCTTCTCCTCATGTACTTACCAGTGCTGGAACTATGCTTGCCATTGTCTGAGCACGAAAATACGCTTATTCAACAAATATGCTTTTAAAATATTTTCAAATCTTTAAAGACTTTTTCTTGTTTATTTTATTTATTTATTATATTTATTTGAGATTGACAATGAGAGAGAGAGAGAGAGAGAGAGAGAGACAGAGAGAGAGAGAGAGAGAGAGAGAGAGAGAAACAGAGAATGGACACACCAGGGCTTCCAGCTACTGCAAACGAACTCCAGACGCTTGTGCCTACTTGTGCATCTAGCTAACTTGGGTCCTGGGGAATCAAGCCTCAAACTGAGGTCCTGTAGGCTTCACAGGTAAGCGTTTAATAGCTAAGCCATCTCTCCAGCCCTAAAGACTTTTTTTTTAAATGTAGCCCATGCTAGTCTTGCCCACATGCTCCTCCTGCTTCATTCAGTAGCTCCAGGCCAGGCTCACCTTAAAGACCTACCTTCAAACATAGGTTATAAGCATTACTTTATGCCTGCTTTTTCCTTCAATGTATTTTGATTGTATGAAAAATATGTTCTTCTCGTGATAAAAATAATGGGTTCTTCCCTCTAATCCACACCAACCTACAACTCACAGATCACAGATGAAAGTCTTGTAAAAATAGAAATAGTGAGAACAGGGCTATCCATGGTTGCATGGTGCTCATATGTCATCATTGATCATGTTTGATGCTTAATACTTATGTTGACTGAAAATGAAGTTTTTAAAGCTATAAATGTTGATTTAAAATAATTATATTGCAAAATGATAAGGAGGTCATGTGCATAACAAGCACAAGTTACTATTTACTTAAGCAATGATACCCGTGGCTTCAATAACTGCCTGTCTAAGCTAAACTATTTACCTTGTACTATCTTTTATCTAATATAATGCATAGGGCTTTCACTTACCTTTTTAAGATCTTTTAAGATCTTGTGGAATATGACTGATGATAACCCAAAGCCCATCATTTCTGATACAAATCTCACAAAATTATGGTATTATAGCAAATATATATAAGATACTCATTAGTGAAGGAATTGAAGGGATGGACTAGCTACACATGTAAATATAACTATTTTCATAGCACAAAATATATACTGTAATCACTATGATACTGTCTTTAAGGCAAAAGTGAATCTTATCCCTAAGAATATTTTGGCCTGTGGACCATAGATTTATATTTTAGTGGAGAACTATAAATAAAATAAAAATAATCTTTTTTGTGCTACACTTCTGTACCTTCCCACCTACTTTACTTGCCTGTCTTCCAGATATAACTGCCACATCATCTTGTGTGGTTTAGTGTGACCGAATGTAATTTAGTAAGGAGAAAGGTGAAGTGACATGAAGCATGAAATTTAAAATGAATGTCACACCAGTTTTCATGTTGAACACTTAGCATTAATTTACATTTCAAGCAACTTGATGCAAATATTTTGTTGCAAAATAGAAGAAAGTAAGAGACTTGTATTCATCACAATTTGGCAGAAGTTGGAAATATTGGTATGAAAACAAGACGCAGGCACTTGGCTATTTGCTGATACTCAATTACTGGCAATTCTAATATGTATCACACATCCTATTATCTCAAAATGATCAACTTAGGGCACTGAAAAATATCTGGCCCCAAACAGACACATGTATGGGATTCAGGCCTATTTCTAATGTGTTTTAATAAAGCTCCTTAATTCTTCCCATTTCTTGTGCACTTCATTCCACAGTATAATATATTTGCTTTTGTCCATGTTTACCATTATTATTTATATATTTTTGGATAGAAAGACTTGATATAAGCTAATAGAAGGCAGACAGACATTTTTGGTTCTTTTTTTTTCCTATTTTCTTTTCTTTTTTTCTTTTTTCTTTTCTTTTTTTTTTTTTTTTTTTTTTGAGGTATGTTTTCACTCTAGCTCAGTCTGACATGAAACTCACTATGTAGTCTCAAGGTGACCTTAAATGCATGGCAATCCTCCTACCTCTGCCTTCTGAGTGCTAGAATTAAAGATGTGTACCACCATGTCCAGCTCAGGCAGATGTTAAAAAGTAGGAAATATATTTCAGTGGGTATTATAATATAGTTCTTTCATCTTTGTAAATTAGTGAGAGATTTCTGGAGATATTTGCAAAAGTTATCCTTAGAAAACAATTTTCTAGCAATTAATACTGATTAGTACAGCCAGTTGTTGTGTCAATTCCTGCATTGGCCTGCTATTACAATCTGTTCTAAGCTCTTTGGTTTATACAATAAAATCCTGTCTTCAATCATAAATTTGAAATAATTTGCCTTCTTGGAAGAGTGACAGTTTGTGCACCTGCTCATTTTTTGCAGCTCACATATAAACATTTCAGATACCTCCTTACAGCTTGACAATTAAATTAATTATAATTATAGTCCATACTTTAGATAGCTTAATATCTAGTATGTGAATGTTAAAACACAGAACACTTTGCTAAAACCACTTTGTGGAAAGCCCTAGACTGAGAATAATTCATCTCCCTGGGTCACATAATCTAGATATAACCGTTCAGTCAAAAAGTTCAACAAGAGAACTTGGTGAAAGTAAATCTTTGAAGAAACATATGCAACTGTGTGATTGAATTTTCTTTACTTGATAACCTCCAGTCTTACTTCCTCAAAACCATATATCAGGTCCTCAAATGTCCTTCAAAATGTTGGATGAAAGGAATAAAAGCTCCACTTTATTTCCTACTGCCATTCACAGTTAGATGGTGCAATGTAGAATTTGTGTCTGGCAAACTTTTGATTTTATGGATTTCAGATCAAACCCAGTGCTTTCTGCTTTATGGTTTCTCACCATTCAAACCAAAGCTTTGAGGCTTTTAGCTCTTGTAAAGCACCAGGTAGTGAGTCAAAGGATAAAGAATTCAGTGCAAATCAGACTGATACATTTATTTCAAAAGCACATACACCTGCTTACCATTGGATATGAAAGTGAAGTCACTCATTTCTTTTGTTTCTATAAAGGAAATTAGAAGTTTTCTTTAAAAAATGTAGCTAATATTTATTTGTGAGGATCTATACCTCACACAAAAAATGTATAATGAAAAGATACTCAAATTTATTAAATTCTGTAAAGACAGTTATTATAATCGACATTAAAACTCATTTTGAATTCCATAAATCAGATTAACTATTTTTAGATTTAAATAATTATAACATCAAAATATTAGGTTTACATTTTCCCTCTTTGTTATTTATTACTACAGCCAATTTACTAAAATATTATCTTTGAAAAAATTTGCATGGCAATACTGTACACTGGATTTTTTGAAATTATATTTTTATAGTACTCCATTAGGTAATCAAATTGAACTTACTTTGAAGTATTTCACCACCTTTTCTATATACATACAAATCAATTTTCATTCATTTTTCTAGCAGAGTATAACCTAACCTTCCCAGATTATTCATTAGCATTTCTCATAAAGCATCAATATTCAGTGCTAAGGAACCCCAGTTTTAGGAAATAATTGATAAAATGTTACAGAATCATTTTAAACAAAAACACTCTTTTTTTTATTCATTTTTATTTTATTTTTTTTTACAGTCAGTTTGGTACCATTATTAGGCTCATCCATGACCTACCCCCTCCCCTTGGCCCCTCCTTGTTGAGGTATATGGGTCATGCATTGTGGAGTTAGCCCACAGTTATGGGTAAGCTAAATGTCTCTGCATATCATGACCCAACATGTGGCTCTGACATGATTTCCTCCCCCTCTTCCGCAAAATTTCCCTGAGCCATGTTGGGTCTGCTTCAGTGATGAGGTGTTGGGGGGCTCTGAGGCTCTGGCTCTCTGATTTGGTAGGAGTTGATTTTTCTCTATGCTGATCTCCTTCCCCCTTGTGCTGGTATCCGGTTCATCAGGAAAACAGCACCCTTGCTTGTTTCTCCAATTTTTCTTAGTGTCAGCCGGGGCCCTTTTGAGGTATGATGGGGTGGCTCTCTCCTTAGGATCTACATCTATCTGAAAAAGAGAAGCAGATTCTCCAGCGGAGAGTAAGTTAGCATCAGGACAAATGAGATAACCCTTCTATTTTTAATAGAGAATTTAATAGGTGTAGGCCCTCTTGTAGCACACAATTGACGGTAACTTGATGTTGGAGAGTAGGTTTATGTTTGGATATGGTTCTGACTTGTTTCCCAGCTCCAGCTATGGGTCTCATACCAGTGAGGGGATCAGTTAGCCGAATTGAGAGCAGTTGGTTCCCCATCATGGCTGTGTGCCGCCACTGCACTTGTGTGGGCATCACAACAAGTTATTTGCTGCTAAGTAGGTTAGACCATGCGTTGCTTCGACAGATATTGGTCATTTTCCCCCAGTCGCCCAAGTAGCACCTTCTTGCACTAGACATGCTGACTGTCTGGGGACTGACTCTCTTCAAACTTCCAGCCATGCCATTCTAATTTTCATGTCAATCACATAAGGTATCTTCAGCAGTAGGTTCTTATCACTAGCCTTTGGTGGGTCATCAAGTACTCTGACAGAAATCTGTCTGTCTTTTAGGAAACCTTGTAGGTCTGTCTGATCAAAAGCTCATTGTGGATGATAGCCCCATGCTGGTTCTGGGAGTTACATGTCAGTGCCCACTAAGAAAATGAGGAAAAAGATAACTAATATACAAGAGTTAGAGATAAGAGAGAGAGAGAGAGGGGGGGGGAGGGGAAGTGAGGGAGGGAAGATGTAGAAGATTAAGGTTAGTCTTGATCTTACCCTCTCCAGTGTCTTGTGGTTCAGGTGTTCTCTGTAAGGGCCTGGTGAAGGATCAGCCATTTGGTCTGTCTTTTAGTAAGTAGAAAATCATGGTACCATTGCCATTTGGGTCTGGATTTGTGTTTCCCACCCCTTTGATGCCCTCCCCTCCCTCCCCTTCCATCCTAGTGGCTAGTCTAGGAGGTGCTTGCTGGGTATGTAAGGTATCTTGGGTAGATTCAGTTTAGGTGCTGTAGATGAGTGAGACTATGTGGCGATTTTTTTCTGTGATTCGGTAAGTTCATTGAGAATGATCTGTTCCAGGTTCAACCATTTTTCCTCAAATTTCATTGTGTCATTTTTTCTTACAGCTGTATAGAATTCCATTGTGTAGATATACCACATCTTAGTTATCCATTCTTCTACTGATGGACATCTGGGTTGATTTCAGCACTTAGCTCTTACAAATTGAGCCGCTATAAACATGGTTCACCAAATCTCTCTAGCCTGTGGTTTGAAGGTTTTAGGGTAGATGCCCAGTAAGGGAATAACTGGGTCTGTTGGTATCTCTATACTCAGCTTTTTCAGAAGTCTGAATATTGCTTTCCAAAGTGGTTGTACATTCCTACATTCCCAACAACAGTGGATGAGTGTTCCTACTTCTCCACATCCTTGCCAGCATTTATTTTTATTTGATTTTTTGATGTTTGCTATCCTTATGGGGGTAAGGTGGAATCTTATAGTTGTTTTAATTTGCATTTCTCTGATGATTAGAGTTGATGAACATTTTCTTAAGTGTATGTTTGCCATTTCTATTTCTTCCTCTGTAAACTGTCTGTTCAGCTCTTTGCCCCATTTTCTGAGTGGGGTGTTTGACTTCTTACTGTTTAGATTTTTGAGTAAATAATACTTAATGGAGAGAGTCGGGAGTAATTCCCATTAAGATCAGGAACAAGACAGGGTTGTCCACTCTCACCTCTGCTTTTCAATATAGTACTGGAAGTCCTAGCTCAAGCAATAAGACAGGAGAAGGAAATAAAAGGGATACAATTTGGAAAGGAAGAAGTTAAGTTAGCTTTATTCTCTGAGGACATGATTATATCTGTAAGAGACCCGTGAGACTCCATCCCAAAACTCCTGAAGGTGATTAACTCCTATAGCAAAGTAGCAGGATACAAAATCAATGCACAAAAATCAGTAGCCTTCCTTTATGCAAATGACAAAGATACAGAGAAAGAAATAAGGGACATGGTCCCATTTTCAATTGCAACAACAAAAAAATACCTTGGAATAACGTTAACCAAGGAAGTGAAAGATCTATACAACGAAAACATAAAAACACTCAAAAAAGAAATTGAGGCAGAGTTGAGAAAATGGAAAGACCTCCCATGTTCCTGGATAGGCAGAATTGACATTGTGAAGATGACAATCCTACCAAAGGCAATATACAGATTTAATGCAATTCCAATTAAAATCCCTACCTTGTTCTTCACAGAGATAGAAAAAATGATCTCAAATTTCATATGGAAAGGCAGAAGGCCTCGCATTTCCAAACATATCCTCAAGAAAAGAAATACCTCTAGAGGCATCACCATACCTGATCTAAAGCTATATTACAAAGCCATAGTAATAAAAAGAGCATGGTACCTGCATAAAAACAGGAGTATAGATCAATGGAATAGACTTGAGGACCCGGACTTTGGGTCAAGCAACTATAGCTACTTGATATTCAATAAAGGCCCAAACAATATAAGCTGGAAAAAAGGACAGCATCTTCAACAAATGGTGCTGGATAAACTGGATAACTATTTGCAGGAAACTGAAACTTGATCCACACATTTCCCCATGCACTACACCCAAGTCCAAATGGATCAAAGATCTCAATATAAGACAAGAAACTCGTATACTACTGGAAGGAAATTTAGGAAGTACTTTCCATGATATAGGAATGGAAAAAGACTTCTTGAACAAAACCCCAGTAGCTCATGAACTTAAACCGTCACTCAACCAATGGGATCACATGAAGCTGAAGAGTTTCTTTACAGACAAGCAAACAATAAGCAAAGCCAATAGATCACCCACAGAATGGGAGGAAAACACTCTTTTAGCTTCACAACTATGTTGGATATTTATCTCAAAGACACACTCCTCAAAGCTATAGCTCAGTGGAAATATGTTATAAATTTACCACATGATTTGTACTGTGATAATTAAGGATTATGTTGTATTCATTATTTGTCTTTATACTATATAAAGGTATTATGTATACATAGATGCTATCAAGGCATACTCAATCTATACAAATTTGACTTAAATATCATGTTTCACACAGTTTAAGAAAATATCAGATGCTTGTTGGAGGCAAAGGGATTCATTTTTTTATAGTAACAGCAGTAGTTGGAACAGCAGGGTAATATTCATGCTTCTTATTCATATCCCCAAAGTTCCATGAGGGTGATGAAATGCCAATAATAGATACCTCCACATGAAAGTCTCTATGGTAAGCAGATGAGAATCTCAGTTCATAGGTGAACTTAGAGTGAGACTATGGCTGTGTTTTGCTCACATCGTCACCAAGAGATTATATAGTAAAGGACATTCACATACATGCATTTGGGGCTAGAGTGATGGTTCAGTGGATAAATCATTTCCTGTGCACATGTGAATACCTGAGTTTGGATCTCCAGAGTGAGTATGAAACTAGATACCATAGCACTAGCATCTGTAATCCCAGAGAAGTTCACTGAATTTTTACCAGTCAACTATCATGGTGATGGTCACAATGAACAATGAAGTGAGTATCTACCTCAAGCAAGGTGGATGGCAAGAACAGATGCCTGAAGTTGTCCTTTGACCTGAGCACATGCACTACGACATGTGCTTGCCCTCACTCACATATACCTGAACATACATACACATACACAAAAAAATTGTGTTTTTAAATTGATCTACCTATACGCTATCTTATTACAAATGGTTGCCTGATAAGTTCCAGCAATCTTTCACACTGTTCCTAGAGCAATGACTGCAACATTCCAAATATAAATATACATATAGAATATTCACTCCATGAGATATATTATTTCTAAATAGCTAACAAACAACTATAAAAACTCTATAAATTGTATAAAATGTAACTCAAGGATTAAAAACTCAGATAACTGAAGTGTAGTCAGCTCCTCATTGCTGGAACAAACATCCAACCAGACACAGTTTGTGAGAGTAAGGGGCTTATTTAAGCTTATAAATCCAGGAGAAGGACCATCAGTGATGGAAGAAGCTGACTCCCATTCATAAATTCATAGATCAAAACAGCGATAAACAAACACCAACACCAGCAAACACAAAACACCAGAATGCAAACTGTTCTCTCCACACCTTAGGGCTAGACCCAAGGATCCACCCCCTGTGATATTTCCTTCTATAGGCTGCTGGAGACTTAAGCAGTAAGATTAACTTTAATCAAAAATACCTGAGGCTATGGGGGAAATACATTCACATTTAAACAACTATATCTTCTCACTGTAGTTTCGGTACAAAATGGGTACAAATGCCTGACTTTCTCTTGATTTATTTTACCATTTTATGTATTTTCTGTTTCTCTTAATAAACAAAGAATTTTCAATGCCATTTATCCATGTTTGTATATTTATTGAATGATAGTAATTGCCATATAGTATGTTAAAACTATGTCCAGATTATTATATTTAATCACCACATACCACCCTTAAGTAGATAATGTTCATAAGGGTATTTTACATATGAGAAAACTAAGGGTCATAGAGGTTAATGAACTTGTGGAAGGTCTCCTAGGTAGGTGGTATTGAAGACAATATTCAAACTTAGACATGTTCATTAAAGACACAGTTTTCTTAACAACTATACTTTAGAGTTCAAAAATCATTAATTCTATATCTTCAGTGTGTACTACTAAACTAGAACAGTAATAGGCATTTAAAACATTTATAGGAGGATTTCATGAGTTTAGGAAAGACAAATGAGTGAACAAAATTCTGTTTCACAGAGTACCTTTCACTTCAACATAGTTGTTTAACATTTAAAAAATTGATGGCATGAATAAGAACCATAAAAATCTTCCTTCTGGATAAGAAGCTAAAAGACAAAACACTTGAAAAGAAGTGGGGGGGGGGATCACCCAGCAAGAAAGGCCTCCAAAGAGGTGGAGAAAGACTAATCATAAAACTATGGGCTCCAGCTGGTAATTCCCTGTGCTAGAACACCCCACAGTAAGCTGTAG
This sequence comes from Dipus sagitta, assembly GCA_036346955.1. Classification (NCBI taxonomy): domain Eukaryota; kingdom Metazoa; phylum Chordata; class Mammalia; order Rodentia; family Dipodidae; genus Dipus; species Dipus sagitta. The sequence goes on along the minus strand of CM070775.1, from coordinate 57,029,594 downwards.
GTAGTGACCCAAGAGTACTTCACAATATTTCAGGCTACTGTCAAAACAGTCAATTACCACACAGAGCTAAATGTAAGACCCTATCACTGAATACACCACATGTTTTTGACACAGAATATGGAGAAATCAAGCCAGAATTTTTCAGGATGCCAAATCCCTGCTGGCTAGCCCTCAAAGTGCTGGAAAGTGCTATATGAGTTGCTGGGAAATAATGGTCACCAACAGTGGAATAAGAAGAGGAAGCTACATGCTACAAAACCATCCTGTCAGACAAGATGTACACACCTGTGCAATAGTGACACACAATCTATGCGGGTAATAAATGGCTCCTCTGCTTGGTCAAGAGGTCTACTCTATGGGAGAGAACTCATAACTGGTACTGAGAACTAAGTTGTAACCATTCATCATAGACTCCAGAGTGAAGTAGTCTTTGGCCAAAAAGAGTGGCTACACACATCAAAATGTCTCTCGGTTAACTATGTTTTTCCCCTTTTAATCCATGTTACTCTCACTCTTGGTTGGAGAATCTGGTTTTATTTATTTATTTATTTTTAACAGCAGAGAAAATCAGGGAGAACCAAAATCCACCAATACTATAAGAAAAGATAAGGACTGCCTAGCATGAAATAAGCCACCTCAAGCACATCATCTAAGGACCAGGAGACATCACAGAGGTAGTGGGAATTTAAACACGAGTGCTGCTCTTACTGCTATCCTGACAACCTGCTTCAGGGGGATGGTGATAAACATTTCTGAGGACACTCAAAAGTCATAAAAGCAGAAATCCAGAGGTTGCAGTGAGCTTAACACTAAAGTAACACACTTTCCAAGATGCAGAGGCTGACTAAGACAATACTGTGCTGAATGAAAGGTGGGAAATTACAGAATTAAAGGCTAAAGCTTAAAAAATGTGTATAGAATTAAGTGTTCTCCTTAGATGCTTCTCAAGTATATCTATATAATCCCCTCAAACTCCAAAGAGAATACTTATGACTACTTCCATTTTGTAGATGAAGAAACTGTGGGATTGGACAATTGTTTTGGTGCTTCTCATCTGCCACTATGGTGCATGCCTCAATTCACAACTTCCTAGTACAAATTCCACATATTTTTTTGTCCATTGCACACCATCTTAACCTTCCCCAGGAGAGAGTATGTACTCAAACTAAACTTTCTAAAATAAATTGTAAAGAAATAGATAAAAAATTACTGCATGGTTATTCATTTAATGAGTATGTGGCTTGTACTTTAAGAACATAATCATTCCTACAGAACGTTTAGCTCAACCGTCACTGGAGAAAATATGTGCTGATAATAGACAGTGATCCAGCATTATATAATTCACATAAAACAATATAAAAACATCCTTTGTACATTTTAAATGCTACATTAGTGCAATTAAAACTGAGGATCATGTACAGTAAAAGTCAGCCTACTTTTTTGATAATTTGCCTTTGGACTGGGTCAAAAGCGAATGTTGACTAAGCCTATGGAACCAACCAGTGAGATTGCACATTAGTATTGTCTTTTTTAAAATATTGTTGTGGAGCAGACTTTACACATAATACTGCTTTGTTTGTATAACCTCAAATTATTTATATCAATCCATATATGCAACATATCCTTTGTGTTTATACAATATTGTACATATAATATAGTAATTAATTAATTATGGTAATATTTTAGGTGAATACCGAACTTTAATAGAATCACTAGTTTTATCACTTAAAATTATTCACTACTAACTAAAATCTCATCAAAAATGACTTAATATAGAAGGCAATATGTTTTCTCAGAGAATGTTAAATTCTACAGTAGATGTTGCAGTATAATTATGATTAGATTGAAGAAGGTATTAATAACTGAGGTTTTTCATTCTCTTCTTTCATTCATCTGTGACTTTTACCTCCATTGAAGGCTGGATTATCTATTTACAGCATGGACTAACAAGGTGTACATGCTTGCTTTGCCTATGACAAGCAGAGTTCTTAAATTTAAGCCAACAAACAATTCACCACAGTTCTTAGGAGTATTATGCCTTCTCTAGCAATGTACTGGACATTTTTGTTCATTACTCTTGGCACCATGTAGTTGTTTAAGAGGGCAATGTGCTTCCCACAAATCAAACGTACAATGTCATGGTTGTAACTTACACTGTTTGATGGCTACTTCCCACATGCAGATACTTCATTTCTTGGGTGTGAAGAATAGCTAAGATATTTACAGATTATCCATTAGGAGGAAATGTTTACAGAGTGGCTGTTCTCAATGACAATGAGTTGATTTTTTCCTCAGTATTTTTCTTTTTTATATTTTTTTTGTTCAAATTGGCATGGCAATTGCTTTTTAATGTTGTTTTCATAAATTTTCATTTTATTTTTCTCCTTTACTGACTTATTTCCCTGCTCCTATCTTGCTGGTCCACTTGTGATACTGTTTTTGTTTATTTGTCATATGCATTCTATTTCCTTCTTTTCTGTACCTCTGACCCTCCCTTATAACCTCTTTTTCTCTACCACAGTCTCCTTTCCAGCATATTGATTTATATTCTCCCCGCATACTATGTATAAAAGTTCAAATCTATGATTCACATTTAAGATAAAATGTGCAGTATTTGCTTTTCTGTGTCTGGAATACTTTGTGTAGCCTAATAATTTCTTGTTTAATCCATTTCTCTGAAAATGCTTTCTCTGTAGATGGAAACATTTGTGAAAATTTAAGGGACTCATATTTTAAATATTTATTAATGCCATTGATACATTAAGAATAAATAAAATATAGTTGCAAGGTTTGTTGACCAAAATTAGAAATTTTAAAATAAAAGCTTTTAGCATGAATTTTGTATTAAAATTTCTAAGTTATTAAAATATTCAATGAAATTGTGGATATATAAAAATATTCATGTAAATTTTTAAGAATTACAAATGATGCATGTATAGTAATATATATTATTTCTTTTTTATTAAGAATATACTTTGTATGGACTCATGATGTATTGGTACCATCTTTTCCCTCCTCTCTACCCCCATTATGTTGAGCTCCCTCCTCACTGGGGTTACTGTTATTCTCTATGGGGTTGTTGCTTATGTGTTATGAGAACAGCAGTCATTTATTGGGGGGGGGGCAAAGCTTCTGGGTATGAAATCCCAACCTGTGGCTTTTACAATATTTCCACCTCCTCTTCCTCAAACTTCCCTGAGCTATGGTGGGTGGCTTTTAAGTTTAGTTCAGTGATAAGCTCTCAGTAGCCTCTGGATTTCTACTTTGGTATGTACTGAATATCCTCAGAGTCTGTCTCTTTCACTCTGGTGCTGAATATCAGGTTCACCATGGAAGCAGTACTCTTGTTCCTTTGTGTTTTCACCTGGGCTTGGCTGTAGTATGAGGGGTGGTTTATCTCCTTTGGTCTCCCTACCTTCTGAAAAAGCAAAACATATTTGCCAATGGAGAGTGAAGTCAGCATAGGTTAAATGGGGTAAACATTGTTAATTTAGGGAAATTTTGATGTATGTAGTCCTTCTTTTAGCCAAAGACTAGTGGGAGCTTGTCTTTGGAGACCATATTCTTGATCTCCATAGGATTCTGGATGTGGTTCCCAGTTCCAGGCAAGGGTTCCTTTCCACTGAGAGAATCTCTTAGCCAGTCAGAAAGCCATTGGTTACCCACCAAGGCTGTGTGTCAACATTGCACTGGTGTGAGCATCTTGTCAGGATTATTGCTTCTGAGTAGCTTAGACTCCTGCTTGCTCACATCATTGTTGGCCACTTTCCCCCAGTTGCTCATGTAGTGCTTTCCAGAGCAAAACCGACTAACCATCTGGGGACTGGTTTTCTTCTGGATCCTAGCTGGGTCTTTTGGTGTTCTGTGTCCATAGCATATGGTGTCTTCAGCAATAATGTCTTACCTTTTACTCCAGGCAGGTAATAAAGTGCTTTAACAGAAGGCTGTCTTGTATTGGAGAACCTTGCAGGTCTCTCTGACCAATAGCTCAATGCAGGAAGCACAAATTTCTTGTACTGGGAGTTACAGGCCGGAGCCAATTTTTTTAAAGTTAAGCTTCATCCTATCCTCTTCAGGGCCCTTCTTTCCAGATGCTCCACCCATACTCCTGTTGAGGGTTAAATATTTTAGTCTACCTTCAAGAAGAAAGGTTTTTATGGTATGAGTTTGTTTTCAGTATATTTTTGTATCTATCTCACTTCAGACTGGGGGGTGGGGTGGAAATACATGTTATTCTTATATTGCTTTGTAGATAAGTATATTAGTCACATAGAAATGACAGGTATAAGTTCCCAAACTAACCAAGTTAGAATGATCAATATCTCCATTATCTTGAGAAAGAGGCTACATATAGAAGAGTTAAAGAAAGTATAAGTTCCTATGTGCAAACTTGAGGAGTGAGTAAAGAATTCCATACAGAGAGAACATAAACCATCTGCATACCATGGTGATTGGGATTAAACAAGTAATTTATATGTCTTGTGGAATTAGAAGACATCAAACTAATGGAGGAATGTTATATTGTGGAACAGTGATGTTGATGCATGCCATATGATATTAATTTTAGTCAAACATATTGATGGCAAATTATTAAGAAAAAAGAGGTAATTTAAACAACTCCAGTGAGAATATAACATGATCATATTTGTGTTTTATAAAGTTACTAATGTTAGGCATGGTAGTGCACACTTGAATTAGTAGCATTTGGGAGATAGAGACAAGAAAGTTAGAGATTCAAGATGAACCTAAGTTACAGAGGAAGTTGGAGGCCAGATTATGCTACATAACACCCCGTCTCAGAAAAAAAGAAAAAAAAATAAAGATGCACTGGTTGAAATGAGGGAGAAAGGACATGAGAATCCAGAGAAATCAGAAAAAAACAAAACAGAAAAAGAAAGGATAAAGATTTAATTCAGAGATTATACTCAGGATCCCACATAAGGTGCTGCCATGGAGTGAGATAGAAATGTTAAATTAACAAATTAGAAATTAGCTATTAAGTAATTAGACTAAAGTTCAAAGATCATTCTAGAGTTTGCATGCTTTGTACTTGATAATTTTTGTTAACAAGACAATCATCAACTTCCACTAGTGTTAGCACACTACAAAGAAAGAAAAGAAGGAAAGAAAGAATAAAATACTATTGGACAGAAAGAATAAAGACAAAAAGATAAAAGCAAAGAGGAAGGCGAGAAGAAAAAGTAAAATGAAAAGAGGATAAATATTTAGATATACAAGCAGATAAGTACCACTTCAATTCTGCTTAATGTCTTAAAGGAAGACAATGAATAGAAAGGCTTAGTATACTATGAAATGTAGCAGTATTGCATACAATTTAAGTGAAATGTTTTTACCACATGATAAAGAAAATAAAAAGTACTGAAGAGTAACTCACTAGTAAGAACCAGATTATTCTTAAATGTGTTCTTTATTTAGACATCTGATTTACATACAATCCAACATAAACATCTGAATTCCATGGCTCATGAGAAGGATATTGAATATATAGATATTGAATATTTTATTTATTTGCTAACAGAGAGAGAGAGAAAGAAAGAGAGAAAAGGGGCATGCCAGGGCCCCCAGACACTGCAAACAAAACTCCAGTTGCATGTACCACTTTTTAGCATCTGGCTTTATGTTGGTATTGGGGAATCAAACCCAGGTTGGTAGGTTTTGCAGGCAAATGCCTTAATTGCTGAGTAATCTCTGCAGCCTGAGATTGGATATATTGTCTTATCTTGATAATCTTTCCTTCTTATATATAATTTGTAGTTGGAAAGAGAGAGAGAGAGAGAGAAATATAATGAGAATGAATGAGTATGTGTGCATCAGGTGTTTTTGCTGCTGCAAATGAACATCAGATGCATGTTTCACATAGTGCATTTGGCTTTCCATGGGTACTGGGGAACCAAAACCAGACCAACATGCTTTGTAAGCAAGCACCTTTCAACATATAGCCATCTACCAGCCACTTTCTCTGGGTCATCTTTCAACACATTAGTGTTTTTAGAAATTAATAAATCAAGAGTACAGGAATATAATAATGGTAATGAAAGACACAGAAATCTTTCAAGCAAGATTCTTTTTATTTTATTAATATATCTTTATTAACTATGCATTTTATGGCTTGATTTCTGAACAATCATTTATTAAGTTTTCAAAATTAATAACAACTTCTAAATATTATATATTACTCTATACATTATATATTATTGACAACTTCTATACTTACAGACAAAAAATCATGGTATTTCCTTTCCCTCCCCAACTTTCCCCTTCCTAACTCTGTTCTCTATCATATCCCCTCCCTCACTCTATTAGTCTCTTCTCCCTCATGTCTCTTGATGTCATCATCTTTTTCTTCTATTATGATGGTCTTAGAAATTGGTCTTGATATCCATGACCTTGCAGTGCTCAGCAATATCTATTTTCTTTTTTAGTACAAAAGTGCACTTTTATTAGCCATCATTATTTTAATCATACACATTTTAATTGGCAAAATATATTTTGACCCATGTGTACAATTAATAATAAACAGATCTGGGCAATTAATATTTCTGTCTCCTCATTACTCTATGTTTGGCACCATCAAGCTCCTCATAACCAGTCATAAAATACATGATTTTGGAATGGAGAGGTGGCTTAGCAGTTAAAGGTTAAAGCCTGGAAAATCTCACAACCTAAGCTCAATTCCCCAGCACCCATCTGCAAGGATATAAATTTATAATGTACTAATTAATTTTGAGTTTAGTTTTATGTTTTCCTCCTACTCTCCCTGAACCCTCCCCCCAAACCCTTCCATCGCTATTGCCTGGGCCTCAAGTTACCAGGTATGCTAGCAACTCAAGCTAATCCAGTTTAGGAACTACAGATGAGTGAGACCATGTGGCAATTGTCTTCTTTGATTGTGTGATTTCACTGAGTATGATCTATTGCAAGTCCATATATTTTGCTACCAATTCATTGTGACATTTTTGTTCTTACTGAAGAGTAAATTTCCATTGTGTAAATGCACCACAATTTTGTTATCCATTCTTCCAATGATGTACATATAGGTTGATTCCAGTTCTTAGTTGTTATGATTTGAGCAGCTATAAACATGGTTGAGCAAATATCTCTTTCATGAAGCATGGAGCATTTAGGGTAAATGCCCAGTAAGGGAACAACTGGGTCTGTTGGCAGCTCTATATTGATCTTTTCCAGGAATCTGAAATCAGGACATATTGATGTCCATGGTGGTTGTACAAGTTTGCATTCCCACCAATCTTTGGGTTGTTTGTCTTTTTTTATTGTTAATTCTTTGTAGATTCTAGATATTAGGCTTCTGTCAGCGATAAAGCTGGCAATTTTTTTCTCCCATTCTTTGGTAATCTATTCATTTTGATCATGATATGTTTGCTATGCAGAAGCTTTTTAGCTTCATGAGACCCCTTTAGTTGAGTGTTAAATTTCCTGAGCTACTGTTTCTTTAAAACATGTTTTATTTATTTATTTATTTATTTATTTATTTATTTACAACATAATTTGTATGGATGCAGCATGTGTTAGTACCCATTTTTACTTCATCCCTGCCGCCATTCCACTGGGAACCCTTCTCAGTGGGGCTGCAGATATTCCCTATGGAGTTGTGGGTTATGCATTGTGGAAGCAGCAGTCAGTTATTTTGGGGAAATGATTCTGAGCATGATGTATCAACTTGTGGCTCTTACAATTTTTCTGTCCCCTCTTCTATAAAATTTCCCTAGCTGTGGTGGGTGAGTTTTAAGTCTACTTCAGTGATGAGCTCTTAGCATCCTCTGGATCTCTTTTTCAGTATTTATTATCCTCAGAGTCTCTGTCCTTCACCCAGGTACTGATCAGGTTCAGTATACAAGCAGTAATCTTGCTTGTCTCCCCCAGCCCTCTGTGGTTTCAGGCGTGGCTTGGTTAAAGTGCAAGGGGTGGTTTATCTTCCCAGGTCTCATTACCTTCTGATAAAGAAGAACAGATTCTCCAATTTGGAGTGGACTCTCCATATTTTAAATGGGATAAGCATTATTAATTTAGGGAGAATTTGATGTATGTAACCCCTCTTTTGGCCAAAGTCTAGTGAGTGTTTGACAGTAGAGAGCTTAATCTTTGTCTCCATAGGATTATGAAATGGTTTCTAATTCCAGATATAGGTTCCTTTACACTGAGTGGATCTCTTAGCCAATCAGAAAGCTATTGGTTACCCACTGATGCTGTGTGCATGCCTTCAGGGTGTTTGCTTCTGAGTAGCTTAGACCTCTGGTGATTCACACCATTGTTGGCCGCTTTCCTGCAGTAGGTTATGTAGCATTTTGCAGCACTAGATGGCCTAATTGTCTGGGGACTGGCTCTCTTCCAGATTCCAACCAGGTTTCTCCATGCTTTGTATCACAAGCATATGGTGTCTTTAGCAATAGAGTCTTACATTTTATCTCAGGTGGGTAATCAAGTGCTTTGACAAAAATCTGTTTTGTTATGGGGATCAACAGATCACTGTGGGTAGCAACTGATTTCTGGTACTGGGAGTTACAAGAAAGAAGCTAAAAGAAAAAAAAATTAAGTTTAACCTCCATCCCACCCTCTCTAAAGCCATTCTTTTCAGGTGCTCCCCTTTTCTCCTTTTGAGGGTTGTATGTTTTATTCTATCTCCAAAGATAATGGTTTCTATGGTACCAGTGCATTTGGGATTTAGTTTTGTGTTTTTCCCCACCCTCCCCTTTCTGTATCCCCAAATTTCCCCCACCCTATTGTCTGGGTCTTGAGTTGCCTATTGTGTATATTAGCAACTCAAGATGGTCCAGGTTAGAAACCACAGATAAGTGAGACCATGTGGCATTTGTCTTTCTGTTAGTGTGTGAGTTTGCTGAGTATGATCTGTTCTAAGTCTGTCCATTTTTCTACAAATTTTATTTTCTACAATTTTGTTGTATCATTTTTTCTTACTGTTAAGTAGAATTCCACTATGTAAATGTTCCACAACTTCATTATCCATTCATTCAATAATGGGCCCCTGGGTTGATTTCAGTTCTTACCTCTGCTTATGGTATGTTTGTCTGTGCAAATTCTTTTTATATTCATGAGATCCCTTTGGTTGAGTGATTGTCTAATTTCCTGGGATACCGGGGTTTTGTTGAGAAAGTGTTTCCTCAATCCTATCTCATGGAGAGTTCCTCCTATTTTTTCTCCCTGTAGGAGAAGAGTTTGCGATCTTATATTGAGGACTTAATCCATTTGGATTTGATTTTTGTGTATTTTGAGACAAATATGTCCATTTTCATTTTTCTACTCATGGATATCCAATTTGTTCAGCACCATTTGTTGAAGATGTTGTCTTATCTCCAATCTACTTTATTAAGACCTTAGTAAAAAAATCAAGTAGCTATAGTTACTTTACTTAAGGTTCTGTTCTTCAGTTCTGTTCCATTGGTCTATGTTTCTGTTTTTATTCCAGTGCTATGCTGTTTGTGTTACTATGCTTTTGTAATAAAGCTTTAGAGTGAGTGTGGTGATGCCTCCAGAGATGTTTCTATTGCTGTGGGTGTGTTTGGATATTCTAGAACTGCTGTCAGTCATATTAATTTCGAGATCATTCTTTCAAGCTCTGTGAAGAATTATGCTGGAATTTTTGTTGGTGTTGCATTAAATCTGTATATTGCATTTGGTAGAATTGCCATGTTCACAATATTAATTCTACCTATTCAAGATCATGGGAGGTCTTTCCATCTGTTCAAGTCCTCCTCAATTTTTTTTTCTCTTGAGGTTTTTTTTGTAAATATTTTTATTATATAGGTCTTTAATATCCTTGGTTAGTGTTCTTCCAATGTATTGTATATTTGTCATTTGCATATAGAAAGGCTAGTTTTTAGTGTGTTAACTTTGTATCCTGCCACTTGACTGAAGGACCTATTCACATTTAGAAATTTTAAGATGGAAACTTATGGGTCACTTAGGTATAGGATCATATCATCTGCAAATAGGAGTAATTGACTTCTTTCCAATTTGTATCTTTTTTATTTCTTTCTCCTATCTTATTGTTTGGGCTAGTAATTCTAGTACTATGCTGAAGCACAGTGATGAGAGTGGGCATCCATGTCATGTTCTCAATCTCAATGGTAACTCCTTGAGTCCTTTTCCATTAAGTAATACTTGGGATTTAAGTGCTTTATATATAGCCTTAATTGTGTTGAGATATAAATCTTCCATGCCTAGTCTCTCCAGCGTTTTGATCATAAACTGATGTTATTTTTTGTCAAAGACATTCTCCGCATCAATTGATGATCATAAGGTTCTTATGATTAATTTTACATATGTGGTATATTACATTTACTGATTTCTTTATGTTGAACCATCTGTGCATCCCTGGGATGAAAGCTACTTAATCAAGATGGATAAAGCTTTTGATATGTTTTTCACTACATTTTGTGAGAATTTTGTTCAAGATCTTTGCATCTAAATTCATCAAGTATATAGGTCTTTAGTTTCTTTTCCTGTTGCATCTCTGTCTGGTTTTGGTATTAGGGTGATGATAACTTCATAAAAGGAGTTGTGGAGGATTCCCAACTCTCCTATTATGCAAAGCAGTTTGAGAAAAATTTGTTTCAGTTCTTCAATGAAGGTTTGATGGAATTTGGCTGAGAAGCCATCCGGTCCTGGGCTTTTCTTTTTGGGGAAGTCTTTGATTACTTTTCCAATTTCCATGGATGTGATAGGTTTGTTTAGGATACTAATCTCCTTGGAGTTTAGTTTTGGTATGTGGTATATATCTAGGAATTCATTCATTCCTTGCAGATTATTCAATTTTGTGGAGTAGAGGTTTTGGAAGTATTACTTGATGATTCTTCCAATTTCATTAATGTGTATTGTGACCTCCCCTTTTTCATTTTTGATTTTGTTAATTTGAGACTTCTCTTTTCTTTGCTTCAACATTACAGTTTTACAAATCATGTTTATTTTTCAAAGAACCATTTCTTTGCTTAATTGCTTTTTTAATTGGTTTCTTAATTTCAAATTCATTAATTTCTGCTCTGATCTTGACTATTTCTTTCTGTCTAGAGCTCTTAGGGTTGGATTCTTATTTTTTTTTCCAATGCCTTCAGGTATAAAGTTAGGTTATTACTTTGGGATCTCTCTGTCTTTATGATGAAGGCATTTAGTACTATTAATTTTCCCCTTAGGACTGCCTTCATTGTGTCCATAAATTTTGGTAAATTGTGTTTTCATTTTTATTCAATTCAAGGAATTTTACAATTTCTTTTTTTTTGTTGTTTATTCCAAAACCCATTCTTTGTTCAAAAGTCTGCTGTTCCTTGTCCAGGAGCTGGTGGAGTTTTTGCAGTATCTCTTGTTGTTAATTTTTAGTTTTAAGCATTGCAATATAATATGATGCAGGAAGTTACTTCAATTTTCCTGAATCTATGGAGGGATGCTTTATGGTCTCATATATGGTCTATTTTGGAGAATGTTCCATGGGATGCTGAGAAGAATGTGTATTCTATAGAAAAGTGGTGGAAAGTTCTGTAAATATGTGTTATGTCTATTTGATCTATGGTGTTGTTGAGCTTTATTATTTCCCTGCTGATTTTCTGCTTGGATGATATTTCTATTGGTCAAAATGGAGTATGAAGTGTGCAACTAGATGGCTATGGTGTTTATTTTGGTTTTGTTGTCATGTAGGTTTTGTTTTATAAACTGTGGTACAACCTGTGTTAGGCACATATAGATTTATGTTTGTGTTGTCCTCATGTTGGATCATCCCCTTGACTAATAAGAAGTGGCCTTCTTTGTCTTTTTTGAATACTTCTATTTTGAAGACCATTTTATCAGATATTAATATAGTAACACCTGCTTGTTTCTTATTTCCATTTGCTTGGAATATCATTTTCAATCCTTTCACCCTGAGGAATGGTGAAGTAGGTTTCTTGAAAACAGCACATAGAAGGGACCTTTTTTTCCCCCCCTCAGGGTGGCCTCAAACTCATGGCAATCCTCCTACCTCTGCCTCCCAAGTGCTGTGATTAAAGGCATGCACCACCACGTCCAGCGGGACCATTTTTTTTTTTTTAATCTATCCTACTAACTTGTGTCTTTTGATGGGTGACTTAAGACTATTCATATTTAAGGTTATAACTGAAATTCAATTTAATTCCTGCCATGATTGGGTATTTTATGGGGTTTGATGCTTTCCTTTGCTTGTACTTTTTGGAAGCTGGTCTAGTTTTGGTTACTGTGATCCTCTTCTTGTAGGCTCTTGAGATTGGTTGTTTGACTCTTCTGTGTGGAATATTTCCTGAAATATTCTCTGTATGTTTGGCTTTGTGTTCATATAATCATCAAGTTGATATCTTTCATAGAAAGGTTTCCTTTCACTATACATTATGATGGATTATTTTGCTGGGTAAAGTAGCTTGGGTTGGAAGCCATAGTTTTTTTTAGACTTTGATTTGTACCATTCCAGGCCCTTCTGCTTTTCAGGGGTTCCATTGAGAATTATGAGGTAATTCTGATGGAAATGCCTTTGCATATAGTGAGTTTTTTTTCTCTCTTTCTTCTTTTAGCACTGTTTTTTTTTTTGTGTGTTCATTGTTAAGAGTTTTAACTATGAGGTATCTTGGAGAATTTTTTATTTGGTCCTCTCTGTTTGGTGTTCTGTGGGCTTTTTTGTATCTGGATTGGCCTGTTTTTAGAGATTGGGAAAATTTTGCTCAATAACTTTGTTGAATATGTTCTCTATTCCTCTGGCCTGGATTTACTCTCTTGTTGGTATACCCATAATCTGCATGTTTGGTCATTTGATGGTATCACACAGTTCCTTTGTATTCTGTTCACATTACATTTTGAACTTAGGCAAGTTTTGGCCTCCCTATCCATTTCTTCTGTCTTGTCTTCCAGGTCAGAGATTCTGTCTTCTACATGAGTAACTCTGTCAGTGAGGGTTTCTAGAGAGCACTTTAAAAGCTTTATTTGATTTTTGTTTTCTGTTGTGTTACTTTGCATTGTGTTCATCAATTTTTTGAGAAACAATTTCAGTTCAAGGTCTGATTTTCTTAATGCTTCCTGGAATTCATTTTTGCATATGATCAAGTCTTCATTAAGCTTATGCAACTGGTTATTGAGCTCTTCCATTTGATGATTCACCTTCAATTAGTTTTTAACTCTTTTGAGACTTCTAAGGTTTTCTTCAATTAAGTTAAGCCTACTATCAAAAACTGAGTGCTCAAGCCAAGCAGGGTGCACATGCCTTTAATCCCAGCACGTGTGAGGCAGAGGTAGGAAGATCATCATGAGTTCGGGGCCAACCTGAGACTACATAGTGCATTCCAGGTCAGCCTGAGCTAGAGTGAAATTCTACCTCAAAAAACAAAAAACAAACAAACAAACAAACAACAACAACAAAAACCTGAGTGTTCTAAGAGACAATTCTGTTCAATTTCCATTTATGCAATTGTTGGTTTTCTGATGGCTTGCTTCCAGTTCAGCAATTCTTTTGATCAGGGTCATATTGGCTAGTGGGTTTTCATTTTGGTATTTAATTTCTGTTGATTTCTCTATTATTTCACTGGAAGCTTCCATTCTGAGACTAAGAATCCTTGATGGAGATCTCTGTTTTCTGACTTTCATTGTTTTGGGGGTGCATTGTAGTCTACCCATTTTGGGGAAATGTTTTGGTATATTGAGGAGGAAGAAATTATTTGTCCTTGTATGATCTTCAGTTGGGTTCTGTTTTAAATGTGAACCAGATTGTGTATGATGAAGTTGTAAGTACAGATTTTCAGACTTTGGATATTGCAAGTGCATTAAAGGTGCCTGGGGAAGTGGGAGCTCTGGCCTACTCACTGCACTTGCACCTACTCTTCAGCACATGGAGATCAAGGGTTGGGGAACCAGGAGCTAGGAAGCTGGAGATCCACAGGCAAGAGGCCAGTTCCTACAGTGGCTCATGTGTCTTCTGGCTCATGGGACTAGGAATTTGTATATCCAGGAGCCAGTCAATCAGGAAACCAGAGAAAGAGGCATATTTCTATAGCCCACATTCAGGGACCAGGCCACCTTAAGGCAGCATCAGGGATACCAGGATCAGAGAGCTGGGAGGGGAGGAACCAGCAGGAGCTGTTGCCTACACACTCCATGCATTCGCACACTCCAGAGCAGGAGATTAGTGAATTGGAACACAGCAGTAGGAGCTCATCCTTCAGATCATCACCCTCTTGAAAATAGTGCTTCACAGAAGAAATCATGTTCTGGAAATTCATTGCCATCACATGTCAACCCATTCACATATTCAAATTCTGATTCTGAATTTCCAAGAAGTTTGTCATTTCAAAAAACTCTCCAGTTACATGAAGCCTCAAATTACAAACTCAAAGTGTGAAACATGTCTCTTTTCTATTCACTTAGCCTAGCACCCTGTCTTTAAAATGTTCTCACATCAAAGCTAATTCCAATTTTTTTACCTTATATTTTCCTGAGAATGGGAAGCCTGACCTTTCTCTTTTCTCAGTTAATAATCCTAGCATAATGTAATCCACATAATATATACAATTTCAACCCCATATTTTCTCATGATTGGTCTCCCTTTGAATGGATGTCCATAAATTCCAATTGAGCATCAGACTAATTCATAATCCCAGCACATGTTTCTGTTAGATATGTTTTCTTTCTTCAGATTTCAGAATTCATTCTATATAATTAATTTGTTTTTCTCTCTTTGGAGATTGTGGATCTAGATTTTGTAAATTTCAGCTTCTTTTGATACAGTGGATATGAGTCAAAGGGTCATTATTTTTTTTACTATGTTCATATTAGCCAAAGTTATCCATGGTTTATGTTACTTACCTTCTTCCCTAAAAAAAATTTAACATGCATGCACCTGTGCCTTTCAGGGACCCATGTTAGCATCTAAGTACTCTGCATTATTTAACTCCCTCTTTCCAAGGATCAGGAAGTTGTCACTGGGTCCACAGGGAGGAGAAGTGGCATTTACACTTCTCATATATGTTGGCAGAGTTATTACTGACATCTGAGGTCTTTATGAACCACATTCAAAGCTATACTCTAAAATTCTGTCAAGATATATTCATTGTTTGCATTCAGCTTTTCCATTCTGAATGGAAAGTGTTGGGAATACATCAAGTATTAAAGTATGGCAAGGAATAGAGCAAAATACACACACACACACACACACACACACACACACACACAATTTAATTTTCCAAATAATCTGAACAGCACAATAGCTGCAAATTGAAGAGGCATCCTTAATGTGTAATTACTTTTCATTATTAGATAAATTAAGGTGAATTAGGGCAATTATCTTTTTTATATATTGTCCAGTAATATAGTACATGCTAAAGAGACTGGAGAAAGTGGCATTCTAGGAAAGATTAATTTCATGGTTCACTCAACTTCTGAGGCCTTATAATCTCAGTGATAAAATTCAGGAGGCAGAAAAACTCTTATGTCCTAACTGTTTCCCTAAGGAAAATATTTCCCTGATGGGCTACAATTACTGAGAATCCAACTGTTCTTTGGATTATTGTAGGTCGATATAACAGATAAAATATTAATCCTAGTAAGCATTATTGCAAACCTCAGCAAACCTTTCTATTGTTCTCAGATCTCACATGATTTTAAAACTTTGGAAGAAAGATTGGAGAAATAAGCAAGGGGGCTGTTTGCCTGATGAACCGGATACCAGCACAAGGGGGAAGGATATCAGCACAGAGAAAAATCAACTCCTACCAAATCAGAGAGCCAGAGCCTCAGAGGCCCCCAACACCTCATCACTGAAGCAGACCAAAAATGAACCCAACATGGCTCAGGGAAATTTTGCGGAAGGGGGGTGGAAAGATTGTCAGAGCCACATGTTGGGTCATGATATGCAGAGACATTTATCTTACCCATAACTGTGGGCTAACTCCACAATGCATGACCCATATACCTCAACAGGGAGGGGCCAAGGGGAGGGGGTAGGTCACGGATGAGCCTAATAATGGTACCAAACTGACTGGATTTGCTGAATACAAAACTAATAAAGAAAAGAAAAAGAAAAAAAATAAAACTTTGGAAGATAATAGCACAAAAGAATCCAATACCTGTAACATGTTCTGAGTAAAGTGACCTCCCTCTTATATAGGTTTTAAAGACACATGTTTGCTCCTATTTTGGCATTTGCTCATTTTTTCCCCAAAGGAACAATAGATTAGACAAGAAGATGTATAGAAAATACTTCTCAAAAAGTTGTCTCTTTTTAAATATACTAAAATACAATATGTAATATGCACATATATGCATAATAAAGTAAATGCAAATTACAATACCAGATAGAAAAATTATATGTTTTGGTTGCTTAGAGATGTACATTTCCACCTCAATAAGTGAAGACTAAAGTTGAAAAGTGTAATATTAGGTATAATTTTTAAGGATTAAGTAGAATAAAAATCTATGGGAAAATATTTAGACAAAAATAGAGGTGGGTTTATGAAGAGCAATTGTTGATCTTAAGAGAATTGAATTTCCTCTGTGATAATCATACGATATAGATTTAAGAAGACAAGGTCAAAATAATTCCATTGCTGAGGTGAAATACAGTGATTCAATAGCCTCCTTTCTAAGTGATGGAGGTTCAAGTCTGTGTTCCAGATTAATTATAAATTTATTTTGTTATTAATAGCATTAATAATGAATAATAAATTACATGGATATCCAAAAGTTAGTGCAAACGTACTGGGTTTTTATGCCATTATGTGCAAGTTATTTGTCTCTCACTGTGACAACACTTGACTAAACAACTTAAGAAAGGGAAGAATTAGTTCCCAATGACTTCCTTCTTTTAATAATTTTATTTATTTATTTGCAAGAGAAGAGAAAGGGAGAGAGAGAGAAAGAGAGAATTGGTGAGTCATGGCCTTCTGCCACTGCAAAAAAAAAATTATCCAGTTGTATACTTCACTTTGTACATATGGCTTTATGTGGGTACCAAGGAATAGAACTCAGGCCATCAGGATTTACAAGCAAGCACCTTAATCACTGAACAACCTCTCCAGCCTGCCCTACTTCATTCTAGCCAGGCCCTAAATTCTATTAGGATGTTCACTTATGAATTATCAGTGGATTAACCCAGGTTGCATTCACAACCCAAAAGCCACCATCAGCTGCCACCATAGTATAAAATGTAATTATTTATAAAATAAATTAGCTCTTGGCTCTGAATCAGTTAAAAATAAAGACTGTAAACTCTAGAATAGATGACACAAAGACACATAAAATACTAAAAGTAGACCATTATTCATTGGCTTTTGGGTTAGTCACAGTGTTACAGATGAGACTGAACCATAAAATTGAGAAGATATACAATATAACAACCAAAGTAAAAAAAAAAAAAGAAATGGAATTATTAAGTAACAAATAACTCTTAAATATTTAACTTGAAATGACTTCATTAATTTTGGATTGAAGTGATATTCTTTGTATGTATGCCCTCAAGTTTTTGGACGTTTGTTATGGAACTTAAGAAACACAATCAAATGCAAACAAATGCTGGTAAGGATGTGGAGAAATAGGAACCCTCATCCACTCTTGGTAGGAATGTAAGATGGTACAACCACTTTGGAAAGCAATATGGAGACTCCTAAAAATACTGACTATAGAATTACCAACAGATCCAATTATTCCCTTACTGGGAATGTACCCTAAAAGCTCCACACCTCAGCTCAGAGAGATTTGCTCAACCATGTTTATAGCTGCTCAATTCATAATAGCCAAGAGCTGGAATCAACCCAGATGTCCATCATTAGACGAATGGATAACTAAGATGTGGTATATCTACATGACAGAATTCTACACAGCAGTAAGGGAAAACCATACAATGAAATTTGAAGAAAAGTGGTCAAACCTGGAATAGCCTATTCTCAGTGAACTCATCCAATCACAGAAAGATAATTGCTGTATAGTCTCACTCATCTATGGCTTCTAACCTGAATCTACCCAAGTTGCTGAAATATCTAGCAAGCATCTTGAGGACCTGACAATAGGGAGGGTGGGGAGGTACGGGAAGGTAAGGGGAGCACAAAATTGGACCCAATAGGCAATGGTACCATAAAACTCTACATCCTAAAAGACAGACCAAATGGTTGAACCTTTACCAGGCCATTAGAGGGAACATCAGATTCACAAGGCCCTAGAGAATGTATGACAAAAACTGTCCATTATCTAATCCTATTTCGACTTCTCTCTCTCTCCATCCCTCTCTTCTCTCATCTCTCTCTCTCTCTCTCTCTCTCTCTCTCTCTCTCTTATATAACTTATTGTGTTCTTCCTTCTCTTCTTGGGTGCTGACCCTTAACTCCTGGTATCAGCAGGTGATTATCATCCACAATGTGCTTTTGATGACAGAGGCCTACAAGGTCTCCCAAAAGAAGACAGATTTATGTCAGAGTGCTTGAGGACCCACTATAGGTTATTGGTAAGACCCTACTGCCAAAGACACCATGTACTGTTGGTATGTATCACGGAATGACATGGCTGGAAGCTGGAAGAGAGTCAGTCCCAGATAGTGCATCTAGTGCTGGAAGGTGTTACATGGGCAACTGGGGGATAATGACCAATATCTGCCCAAGCAATACATGGTCTAACCTACTGAGCAGCAAACAACCTTACGTGATGCTCATACAAGTGCAATGTTGGTGCATAGCCATGGTGGGAAACCAACTGCTCTGGATTTGGCTAACTGGTCTGCTCAGTCAGTGGAATGGAACCCATAGCTGGAGCTGGGAAACAAGTCAGAATCATATCCAAAAATGAATCTGCTCTCCCTTAAACTCTCTCTAAAAAAAACAATGGTTATCACATTTACTTGGTGCTAACTTTACTCTCTGTTGGAGAATATGCTTCTCTTTTTCTGATAGACACAGATCCTAAGGAGAGAATCACCCCATCATACCTCAAAAAGGGCCCCAGATGAAACTAAGAGTAATTGGGGGAACATGCAAGAATACTGTATTCTTGGCAAATCAGGAACCAGCACAACAGTGAAGGAGATAGACACAGAGAATAATCAACCCCTATCAAACCAGATATCCAGAGACACAGAGGTGCTCAAGATCTCAACACGGAAGCAGACCTAATATGAACCCAACATGGCTCAGGGAAATTTGTGGAAGAGGGTGTGAAAAGAATGCCAGAGCCACACATTGGGTCATGACACGCAGAGACATTTCCTCCTACCCGAAACTAAAGGCTAACCCCACAATGCACAACCCATATACCCCAACGAGGAGGGGCCATGTGGAGGGGGAAGGACAGGGAAGAGGCTAACAATGGTACCAAGTTGACTGTATTCACTGACTACAAAAATTTAAAAAGTGAAAAAAAAAACCATAAGAATCATGACAGAAAAAAAGATATCACAACAAGTGTAGGTAATAATCTATTTGTATTTTGTTATTTCCACCTTGAATATGTATTGCAAAATTGCATTTTGAATATATCATCTGTTGATAAAATCTACAAAAAAAAAGAGAAACTCTTCTGTCAGGATCAAATATACATAGAAAGATTTTAGACATGCCGACACACCATGATTTACCTTTAAAACAGGGTAAGGATCAGTATTGTGTAGAATGAAATATACATATAAAAGTAATTTTATAGTTGGCAAATTCAAAGATTGTGTAAAATAACATTTTATAGGTACAATGTATGTTACATTTTGCAGGTATTCAAAACTTTCCAAATTAAGAAAACTTGAAGAATCCCTCAATGCTAATCAAAATTAATATGAAAATATTAAATATAGCATAGTTTTAAGACACTAGTGTTTGGTTTTATGTGGAGGTGTTAGCATCCACATCATGTTGTGGTGGAATAACAGAGTTACAAATGTATAGACGTAAAGTAATAAAATTATAAATGTTACATCTCTTGTAGGTGCATCATCGAAAAATATCAGGTATTACCCAAAGAAAATGATGACTTTAAAATTGTTCAATAATTTATTTTTGGGGTTTAGGGTTTTAGTTTTAGATATGTGTGTTAATAGCTAGTTAATTTTATTCTTTGACATTAATTTTGCACCCCTGTGGTGAAAATGGTTCCCAAAGACTTCTTGGACAGATAAAAATGTTGAATGCTGATAGGTAGATAATAGGATTTACATCTATATTAAGTCAAAATGAGCTCTTTAAACTATTATCTAGTGCAGGTAGAGGGAATTCATTACTAACATCACAACAGTTTTCCATGAAAATAGGTCTTCTGTAACTGTTAAATTGTGGTAGAAATTAGGAAATGTTGAAATGATCTCATCAAGAAACTGTGCATAATGTCATTTAGTGCATTAACAGAGTCCCTCAAATCTTATTCAGAAGTGCCTTTTTGTATCTTCATTCCAGCCTTGCGCAGCTCATTTGAAGCAGCTTGCAAGTCTGAGGCGTTTAACTCTGGCTGAGGAATCGATTCCGCACACCTCGTTAACTAGCAATTTCACCCGGGTCCATCTTGAGCATTTGAGTCTGGTGGTTTATTCTTTTAAATAGAAAAAAAGAAAAATAGGACAAGTTACAACCATGCTTGATTAGGGCTGGTTTCTTGATGAATCAACTAATATTAATTCAGTTTGCTGGCTAATTATTGTTACTTGTGGCTATCTTGGAATCAATTGCCAGGGTTGCAGCAAAATTTCCTAAACAAACAGTTTGGATACTTAATGTTCTATTTGGCGTTAATGTCCTTCTTTCCCTTGAATTTTATAAGGTGAAGATGGTCAAGTAATTTGTGCTCTAGTCCCTGATGTGTAATTGGCTCTATCAGGGAGTAAACAGCAAGACAATAATGCAATGCTGATACCTACTAACAGAAGTTCTCATTACAGATGACCAGATGAGAGCTGACTGCTCTTGCCTCTTTCCCCTCCCATCCTCCTTCTCCCTCTCTCTTTCTCTCCCTTTCTCTCTCCATCTTCTCCCTCACACACCCACATATACATTCTTTCCCCTCATCTACTAGTTATTATCTCTAAAACTGAATTATGTGCTTATTGGGCAGTTTGATTAAGCAACTTGAGACAGTGTCTGGTGATTGTGTTATGAAGAATAAGATATCAGCCAGGTGTGGTGGCACATGTCTTTAAACCCAGCACTCGGGAGGCAGAGGTAGAAGGATCACCATGAGTTTGAGGCCACTATGAGACTCCATAGTGAATTCCAGGTCAGCCTGGGCTAGAGTGAAACCCTACCTTGAAAAAAATAAGCTCATGCCTACTGTCTTCATTTTATTTTTCTGCGTGTGTACCCTCTGGAACAAGGGATCTTATTTACCTTTTTAATGCTACATATCTCATTCAGTGATTTTAAAATTATATATATATATATATATATATGTATATAAATTTTTAATAAATTTGTGTTTACTCCTAAAATATAAATTTGCAGACATTGTTTAAGAAATAAAACCAATTGTGCTGAATAAATTACTTTTTAATCCTCTGCCTTTAATGAAAAACTGTAGAATGTAGATATGTTACTATCTCTATGGATAAGATGACAAGTTCATGAACTTTTGCTATGGTGTGCAGTGGCACCTCTAGCCTGGGGCCACCACAAGAGGCATCTGGAACTCTGCAGCACTCAGTGAAAGTTGTTGCTATGCGGTGATCTCTGTCCTTAAAAATTATGTTAGGGCTCGAGAGATGGAATAGCGGTTAAGGCTTTTGCCTGCAAAGCCAAAGGATCCTGGTTAGATTCTCCAGGACCCAGGTAAGTCACATGCACAAATGGGCACATGCATCTGGAGTTCATTTGCAGTGGCTGGAGACCCTGACACTCGCTCTCTCTCTCTCCCCCTCTTTCTCTTTCTCAAATAAATAAATAAAATTTTTAAAAATTAAAAAAAATATTATGTTAGCAAATAGAGGTTTGAAGCCAAAGCATGCTATGCCATGGAAGAAAACTCCCATTCCCACCAGTACCTTCTTCCAATGTCCTGTACATCAAAGAAATTTTGTAAGTGAACTGAAGAGTTTCCTATATTGGAATTTTTAGCCCATAGCTCATTTCTTAATATAAATCCTTTGTTATTCAACCTATACTTTCTAATCATGGCATGCATGTAACTTACCCAGCCATCTATTTCAATCCTTTCTAATGTTTTCCACAGAAAGAAAATTGTACCCATAGATCATAAGAAAACATGCATGTCTATTAAAATGTCTAATTAAACCTGATGAGGTTTATCATAGTGTTGGCTTTGATTCCTTCTCTTTGTAGTCTTTATTTTGTGTATTTTACAATAATAATAAATTTATACCTGCCTTTATCTATATTTTGAATGACTAATTTGTAACCTATTAGCATATGTTATCTTAATAGTGAAGTAATAGCTAGCATGTGAGTGTCTCTGGGTAAATTATATAGCACTAATTACATCCAAAGAAAAAAAATTTACTACATCACAAAAATTCATTTACTCATCAAATGACTTTGTGAAGTTAGTACAATTACTGTTTGTATGAAAAATGAAGAAACTTTATCTCCATCTCTCTTAAATAAATAAATAATATATTTAAAGGGAGCCAGACAGATGAGTTAGCAGTTAAGGTGTATGCCTGTGAAGCCTAAATACACAGGTTTGATTCCTGAGTACCCACATAAGCCATAGGTAAAAGGTGGCATATGCATCTGGAATTCTTTTTTTCAGTGGCTAGGGACCATGACATGCTTGCTCTTGCTCTTTCTCTCTCTCTCTCTCTCTCTCTCTCTCTCTCTCTCTCTCTCTCTGTGTGTGTGTGTGTGTGTGTGTGTCTACCTCTCTCTGTAGCTCTCAAATAAATAAATGACATATAAAAATATTCTAAAAGTAGCCAGGACTGGTGGCACACACCTGTAATCCCAGTGCTCGGGAGGCAGAGGTAAGAGGATCACTGTGAGTTCGAGACCACCCTGAGACTCATACTTAATTCCAGGTCAGTCTGCACTAGAGTGAGACCCTACCTCGAATGCCAGCCCTCCAAAAATATTTTTCTAAAAAGAAAAATAAAGACATTGAGGCATTCAGAGCAAAGTTTAAATAACAACAGCACTTATTAGTGATAAATTTTTAGTAATAATAAATTCAGCTTCTCAATAAATTCTAATCTTTCTCACAATTCAAATTATCATATCTGTCATAAGAAATTGGCTTTGAAATATAAAAGTCTTCTTTTTTAACATTTTATTTACTTATTTCAGAGAGAAAAAGACAGTGAGTGAGAGTAAATATGGGCATGCCAGGACATCTTGCCTCTGCAAATTAACTCCAGATATATGAGAGTTTATGTGGACACTAGGAAGTATTAGCAAGGAAGTGCTTTTAACTAATGAGCCTTCTCCCCAGCTCCAGTGCTTTCTTTATTACTCTGCTTTACTTGGCTTATTTTATTTTTCAAAAGACAGAAATAAATGAATAGAATTTCAATTGCAGAAAATTCAGTCATTAAAATAATTTAATTTTTATTAGATAATTTTCTACTTTATATATGCATGGAGAATCTGTTTTGCTGGCAATAGTAAAGTTTCTGCTCCATGTTTTTGAACTTTCTACAACGTTCATTAAATTTTATTTAGAATCATAGTTTTGTTTAAGGACAATTCTTTCCTAATATCACATTATTTTTTATTATGAACATCACTTATTAAATTCATTATAAATTAATACATAGAATGTTTTAGCTCCTTTGGAATGTTATCTTCCTTCAAGATTATCCTATATGCTATTAATTTTCTCAAGTACCTGAAAATTCTGGTGCATGTCGTGAATTTAGGGTTTAAAATAGTACAGGTGGTTAGCATGTGCACAACATTGCCTTTCCACCATAGTCCTTCATTCAGTACCAAAGGCTTAATGGATGAACTGTCATTGTGAGAGTGCTTGCTTCTGGAAGAATTCACTTTCAGGTTCATGGGAAGCACATGGATATGCTTTATGTTTTGCTATAGCACAGACAGGATGATTAATAGAGATAATGATCCTGTATGTTACAGCTCAGAAGGCTTGTCAGTCCAATAGCCATCTGCCATCATTCAGAGAAGGCCTTTGTATTGGTTTGTGTTCACTATTTTTCTCATTTCTGTGACCAAATGCATGGCAAGAAACAACTTAAGGGAGGAAAGGTTTATTTTGCTTTACAGTTTAAGAAGGGGTGTACTACATCATGGGGAGTCTATGGATAGGAGCATGTGGTGTTTAGTCACATTTAATTCATAATCAAGAAGCAGAGAGAAGATAGTAAGTGGGTTAGCCCTTTCCCCAGTGACTGGATTTCTCTACTGAGGCTCCACCTTGTAAACATTCCACAACCTTTTAAACATAGTCACTAGCTAGAGAACAAATGTTCAAATCCACAAACCTGTTTCCTATATAAATGACAACATTCTGTCCCTAACACACATAGACTTGTGGCTACCCCATAATGTAAACTGTATTCATCTCTATGTCAATGGTTCCCATAGACATTGGTGGCTCCCACATTGTTTAAAAGTGTAAGTACAAAGTCTCTTCTAAGATTGGGACAATTTCTTAACTGTCACAGAAATGACCCTGTAAAATGAAAAACAAGTTGTATAATTTTAACACAAAATAGCACAAATAAAATATTCCCAACCCAAAAAGTAGGAAAGGGATCACATCCAAGACAAATCAGACTAAACCAAGATGAAACTCCATCAGGGTAAATGCCAATTGCTTCAGATCCTTGTGCAGCACCTAAGGCTTATCATAGAAGCATCTGAGCCCCAAAGGCCTTGGACCACTGCATACTTTCAGCTTTGCTACCTATGGCTCACATAGTCTTTCTCTTGGGCCAGCTCCACTCCATTACTGCAGCTGTCAGCAGAGGATGCCCCATTATCTTGATATCTCCACCTTTTTATGGTCTCCGTTTCTACTTGGGCTTCCTCTTCTCAGGGCCAAGCAATGGACTTTCAGGGCCTCCTTTCAGGGAATCCAGAACTTCCACACATTTACTGGCCACAGCAACTGTCTGGGATCTTGGTGCAAACCGCCACAACCCCCACATTATTACACTTTGCATGCCTTCAAGTTTACCACCATTTTTATGATGCTGCTAAGTTCTGTTGCCAACTTGTGGATCCCTTAAAACATAGTCATAACAACACCTATTTCCCTAAGGGATATTTTTAAATAGATAAGCTCTTCAGCACTATTCTCACTTCAGGCTGTCTCATTTTAAGTACATTTACATTTTCACAACTTGGAGCCTTCAATGGGTAGACTCTCACCCTCAGGGGCCTTTCGTATTATTCCAGTACAATGCACTAGGATTCTCTTTAATAGGGTTAATCTCTTCAACAATTACAGCTTCTTTCTTACCTATTTTGTCTGTATATTTAAAATCCCTCACTCTATTTGCCTTGTCAAGCTATGCATTTTCGATTTCATACTGCTCCACTTGCTGTTGTCACTTCCTGTACTTCTAAATAAAAGACA
This sequence comes from Dipus sagitta, assembly GCA_036346955.1. Classification (NCBI taxonomy): domain Eukaryota; kingdom Metazoa; phylum Chordata; class Mammalia; order Rodentia; family Dipodidae; genus Dipus; species Dipus sagitta. The sequence continues at coordinate 57,004,106 of CM070775.1, read as the reverse complement.
GGATTGGAAGTCTTTCCATATCATGAATGCTATCCTGTAGCCTCACTCAGGCTCTCAGGACAAGGCCAGATTGCAGCCAGATTCATAGCCAGAATGTAGCACAACTGGTCTCTAGTCGCCACTAGAGTCCTTATTACCCTCTTAAGACTTCAGGAGCCACACTTTGTTGTTTGCATTTTTTCAGGCATTCTGGTCTTCCAAGTTCCCACCACAGTGATTATTCAGCAAAGTTTTAAGAGATTTTAGGGCACTTCTAAACAAAAATTCCAGACTTTTCTACATCTTTTCCACACAAAACATCTACAAAGGCCTAAAGTTTATCACAGAAAAGATCCTACTTGTTGGTACCAATTTTCTGCATTAATTAAAATTTTCATTATTATCACTAAATATCTGATGTAAAAAAACAAGAAGTTAAGGGGCTGTAGAGTTGCCTCATTGTGTAGAAAATTTCTTGCTCTGTAAGCATGAGGACCAGTGTTTGATCCCCCACATTCATGTAAAAAGCTGTGTATGGTCATACATGGCTACATAAACCCAGTGCCACGAAGAGTGGACCAAGAGAATAGTTGGAGTTACTGGTCAGCCAGTCTGACTGAAAAAATGGCAACTGCAGGTCAGTGAGCAGAAGCATTAAAGGAGAAAACAACTCCATGGGTCTTTGTAAACATATGTACTCATAGGGTGCATGCATCTGCACAAACATGTGCGTACAACCCCCACACCACATACTACACACAAGTACACACCAAAAAATAAACCTAATGGAGGAGGGTTTAGTTTGGTTTACAGTTTAAGAAGGAATGCAGTCCATCATGGTGGGAAGTCTTGGTGGCAGGAGCATGATCCTATCACATCATGTCCATAGTCAGGAGCTGAAAGCAGACAGAAGTGGAACCAGGTTATCAAATCTCAAGGTTTGCCCCTAGTGACTCACTCACACCAGTAATATTCTACCTCCTAAAATTTCCACAAATTTCTAAAACAGTGCTATTGTCTGAGGACTAAGTGTTCAAGAACAGCAAGATTTGGAGGACATTTCACTTTAAAGCCACAAATACTTCATGTGCTACATCCCGTGATGGATCGATGACAGTCAGTAAAGCATTACAAGTACAGAAGACCAGGCAAAATTCATCCTTACTTCTGCAGCCACTCCTATCATCACTGATCCTTTCCCATGATACTGACAATAATTCCGTCTAAAAGAAGAATTCTCATGATCTAATTAACTCATGTAGGTCTTAATTCCCAATATTGTCACATTGAGAATAATGTTTCTCATGCCTGGATTCTAAGATGTCATCAAAGCATTTTGCAATTATGAACAGGTCAGATCTTCTCTTTTAGATCCAACTGCTTTGTGTGTTGTCATGCTCCTTTCCAGACTTATTTCACTTTAAAACTGGAGAGTACATACAGCCTTACTTTCAATCTGTTTCTGAATAAGGGACATGGAAATAGAATATCATCTTACCATTTTGTGACATGAAAAATCAAATATGTAAAGGTAGGAGATTTTACAACATTTTTACCACTTTCACAAGAATATCTTTTATTACATTTCCCTTATTATTGTCTCACAGGTTGCTAGCTATTCACTGGAGTAGATGTTTTCCGTTATCTTCAAAACATATCCTTAACAGAATATAGTATGCTAATGAAATGCATTAGTCATATTATTGTGAGAATTGTAATGGATTTATGTAATTTTATGATATTTGGGGATGTGGCATAGCTAAAAATGTGGGTTTTAATATTTTATAATATTAAATTAGATGCTCCAAATAAGTGTTTCTAATTATTGTGGCTACTAGTGTAAGGTGATGTAAGGAGCATGTTCAGTGACCAAAGTGAAACTGTTAGGCAGCAAATTCACTTAAATCCATTAACTTTATTACCTTCATCTAGTCACTGTATTTTCTTCCAGTATTTTCATTTTTCCCATTGCTCCCCACAATAAAATTTGGGTAAAGAAATGTCTATATTCATACCTGCAAATTCTTCCCACTTGCGTTTTTTTTAAGACTATTAAGTCTTTCTCTAGCACATTACTGTAGTTATCTTTTTTAAGGCCTTCACAACACTAAAGTGATATTTATTAATGACCTTTAAAAACATATTTGACTAGTTAAAACTCTGAAATCACTTCCACTATCCTCTTTTTTCACCTTGGTGTTTGAGATAACTGCTAAGAAAAGCTGGAGTTCTCCTCTTTGGCATTGGGAGAAGATTCAGACACAGAAGCCAATAGGTGACCTGTGACCCTCGCCCTCCCAGCACTATCACATCAAGATGGGGTCCTTCTTTTTATCAGAAGTCATTGCAAACCAAATTGGTAAATGTCCCTACAACCCCATAGAGATTTTTGACATGTTTAAATATTTCAAGTAAGTAAGTCTCATTGGTATGTCTATGGCATCATCCGATTTCCACATCAAACAAACCTCAACACTTGGTCTACTGCAGAGGGCTCAGTGAAAGGGTCTCTTCTCTGTACTAATCCATCCTCACTGCTACAGTGATTTAATTATCCCATAAATTTTATTTTATTTTATTTTACTTTATTTGTGTGTTTACTTATTTGTTTATTATTGTGGTATTTAGGATAAACACAGGGCTGTTTCATACTGGGCATGTATTCCTTCATGTTAAATCTTATCTGTATGTTAACAAATGTGTCATCTATGTCAGTCCCTCCTTTAAATTTCCAGCATTAAGCAAATTACCTTCTTAGTGCTCTACTCAGATATCTAATAGATGTCTCAGATCAAATGGCCTCTAGCCAACAACTAAAACATAATGTGGAGAAGCTGTAAATTTTCTCTGAATCTGCTCTATCTGATGTTTTAATTACTTAGTGGAAAGCCTTGGAGTCATTGTTGACTCGCATGTTTCAGTGATAGCTCACATTAAATGCAAGAAAATCTATACCTCAGACTAAACATACACACAGAATTATCTATGGTAATATTTTTTTAAAATAAAGAATAATGCAAGAACCTTAAAACTGATATTTTTGTCTAATATTTTCTAAATATAAACAAATGGAACTTTAAAAATGTAATTAGCCCAAGTTCAATCAAACACAATGATTTTTATCTCACTAGAAGATAATCATTTAAATTTTGCTTATTTATTTATGTGTTTGCTGGGGAAGGTGATGAAGGTATCCAGGCTTCTTGAAATTGCAAATGGATGGCTGGACACTCATATTACTTTTTAAGTGGCTTATATGAGTGGCTGAGGAATTGAACATGGTCCAGCAGGCTTTGAAAACAAGCATCTTTAACCTCTGAGCCATATTCCAAAACCCCAAATAAATTATTTAAAATTATATACAAGTTCCAGTGATAAAGTGGCCCAACAATCGTTTGTTCTTGCTTCATCTTACCTTCTACCAACATTCTCCATGTTAGTCACAGTGACCACCTTTCCACTCTTTCAACACTCCAGGTGTCCTTCAATCACCATATTTTTCATTTGCTATTTCCTTAGTCAGGAATGAAATTTGGAGTGTTGTAGCTATCTTCCAATTGCTGGGCCAAAACACCTAGCCAAAAGCAGATTATTTGAGCAGAGTGTATTTCAGCTTAGTCTCAAGATAAAACTTCATGATGACAGGGAAAGGATGGTAGAGCAGAAGCTGGAGATCACTTCTGCCACAGCAGGTAGAAAAGAGCAAAAAGGGTGTGAGCTGAGATCTATCAGTGGGGAGTTTGCTATAACACCTCTAAGCCCATCCTCAACAACATACCGCCTCCATCAAGCCTCCACAACCAAAATTGTCACCAGTTACAGAATAAGTATTCAAAACACTTGAGTTTATGGATGGGGGAGAGATATTACTTAAGCTACCACAGTGCATCCATATTACTCACTTTCTTATATAATTGAGGTTATTATTCATCATTTGGTCTCTCAGTGAAGGATTTTTTCAATAATATCACCTGCCTTCTTTAAACTGAATATTGCTTTATGTTTTACTGGAATTTTAATTAGCAATTTACTAAATCACTAAAATATCACCTTCATAATAACATGGGCTTATCTGTCTATTCTTCATTGCTATTAAGGTGTTGTTCAACAATCAGTGGTAATATTAAATATTAATTATAAAGTTCATACAATAAAGCACTGATAAGATACCATATTCTTTGAAGAATTTTATACTCAATTCATATAATATATATTGGTAACTAACTGATTTGTCCTTTTTATTTGTATACTGTGGATATTAATAGGCATAATAATATTAATAGTTTTGAGAATAACAATATTCTGGAGAGGGACTCCCGGCCAAGATGGTGACTGCCTAACTGCACTGCAGACCCTGCAGAAAGAAAGGCAAGATATTAAGGGTTCACTGGGTCTTTTAGGGAAGAGAAATCTCCAATAGATTGCCAGTGGGAGGGCACAGAGGGGGGAAAACAGGGAATCATTGATTCCCTCACAGGCGGGTGGCCCACCCCTCCCTCCAAGTAGCTGCAGTATCCATGGTACCCCGTGCACCGATCAATCCCTCCTTGTGGAAGCTTAAACTGCTCCGCCCATTCGCTCACTTACTGCTCCTGCCGCCGCATGTTCAGCGAATCTAGGCCCACAGCAACTGCCACACAAGCTCAGACTGTGTCTGTCACTTGTGCCAGCACAGGTACCATCCCCTACCTGTCTGCCCCACCAGAAGTCCACCATTGTCCTGTGGCAGGGGAGAGCACACTGCTTCCGGGTCCCAGTGTTCCCAAGCCAGAGTTTGGCCTGCTTTAGTGATTGGTGCCTCAGTGTCTCTCCTAGTTCAAACACAGGCAGCTTTGTCATATTACCATTTGAGAGCCCAGGCAACTTTGGCTCCCCAGATAGGCAGGCACTCAGGAGGCTTTAGAAAGTGAAAGCCAAAGCCCAGGCTGCTTGGCAACTTCCACAGGCTGCCTCAGATTCTCATTGTGCTTGAACCCAGGCTGATCCACCCACCTACATGTCCATACACTGTTGTGGGCAGACCACTGCACAAAAGAAATAACATGAAAAATCAGGTGCAAGAAAATTCAGTTAGAACTCTGACTGCCAAGTACTGGGATTAAAGGTGTATGCCACCACACCTGGCTTGTACTAAGATTTTTTTGGTATTAAAAAGTGAATAGGTTTTAATAAAATAGATACAGCAAGAAAAAAAAAAGAAAGAAAATCCAGTTAGATCACCCAGTCCCACAATGAACATCTCTAATCAAAACATAGAAGAGTCATTAGAATCAGAACACCAAAATGAAGCTATGAGCAATGCAACCCTGACCAGCCTACTGGTAGAACTTGCAGAAAAGCAACACAGGACTGATAATCATGTGCATGCTGCCATGACTAAACTACACCTAATAGATAGGAAAATGGAAGGACTTCAAAGACAGTTAAGAGGTTTGAGGGAGAGTAAAGAAAAAAGAAGACCTCAAAAATCAGATGGCCATGCTAAATGAAGACATAAAGAAATGCAAGGATGAATTCCAAGAATCATCAAGAAAATCAGAAAATGATGTGAAAAGGGAGCTGGACAAAGGGATGGAAATTATACATAGAAAAGTAATAGAAAATGCAAACCTAATTGAACAAGTCCAAAACTCTCTAGATGCTCTCAAGAATAGAGTCAGCCATGTGGAGGATAGAAACTCTGATTTGGAAGACAAGATGGAAGAAACAGTTAGAGAGTTCAAAAATTTCAGTAAGTTCAAAAGTTCCTGTGAACAGAACATGCGGGAATTGTGGGATACACGTAAAAGTCCTAATATCAGGATCATTGGAATACCAGAAGGAGAAGAAATAAAGACCAAAGGTATGGAGACCTTATCTAACAAAATAATTGAAGAAAGCTTCCCCAGTCTCTTAAAAGAAAGGCCCATCAAGATACAAGAGGTCAACAGAATTCCAAACAGACTGGACCAAAGGAGAAACTCTCCAAGACATATTATCATTAAGACTCTGAACATTGACACCAAAGAGAAAATCCTAAAAGCAGCTAGGGAAAAACAGCAAACCACTTTTAAAGGTAACACCATCAAAATTACTACAGGCTTCTCAATGGAAACCCTGAAAGCAAAAGAGCCTGGAATGAAACACTGCAAAGTCTAAGAACCTATGGCTTCCAACCCAAACTAATCTACCCAGCAAAAGTATCCCTCATAATAAATGGTGAAATAAAATCTTTCCATGACAAAATTCAGCTTTACAATTATATGAAGACAAAACCAAACCTACAGAGAGTATTTCAGGAAATTCTCCAAAGAGAAAAAACAAATAATCAAACTCAAATGCAACAAGAAGCAAATCACAATAACCAAACTCAGAGTAGGCACAAAAATCTTCAAAGTGCATGAAAACACCAACCCACATTTACCATCACAATATGGCAGGTATCAAATAAAATCTCACAGTCATTATCCTAAATACTAATGGCCTTAATTCACCCATCATGAGACACAAGCTAACAGGATGGATCAAAAATTAGACCCCTCAATGTGTTGTCTTAAAGAAAGCCACCTCACCACTAAAGACAGACACCTCCTCAGGGTGAAAGGGTGAAAACAATATTCCAAGCAAACGGGAGAAAGAAATAAGCAGGAGTAGCTATATTAATATCAGATAAAACAGACTTCAAACCAAAAATAATCAAAAAAGACAAAGAAGGTCACTTCCTACTTATCAAGGGAACGATCCATCAAGAGGATATTACAATCATAAATCTGTATGCACCAAACACAGGGGCACCACAGTTCATAAAACAAAGCCTATTTGAAAATAAAAGAGAAATAACCACCAACACCATCACAGCTGGGGACTTCAATATACCATTACCAGTAATAGACAAATCATCCAAACAGAAACTCAACAGGGAAGTAAGAGAGCTCAACAAAACCATAGTACACTTAGACTTAACGGACATCTACAGAAGTTTCCATCCCAAATCCACAGACTACACATTCTTCTCAGCAGCCCATGGAAAATTCTCTAAAATAGACCATATACTGAGTCACAAAGACTGCCTCCACATATTTAGGAAGATTGACATAATTCCCTGCATGATATCAGACCACATAGGTATATTGCTAAAAATCAACAATAAAAAACCCACCAGAATCCCAACAGCACCCAGAAACTGAACAGTACACTTTTGAACAATAAATGGATAGTGAATAAAATAAAAAATGAAATTACAAAATTTCTAGAATTGAATGACAATGAGAACACATCTCACCAAAACTTATGGGACACAATGAAGGCTGTCCTCAGTGGAAAATTCATAGCTCAAATCAATAACCTAACAATCCACCTAAAAGCACTTGAAAAGCAAGAAATATCCAACCCAAAGAGCTCCAGAAGGAAAGAAATAATTAAAATCAGAGCAGAAATTAATGAGTGAGAAATGAAGGAAACAATGAAGACAATTGACAAAACAAAGAGCTGGTTCTTTGAAAAAATAACAAAGATTGACAAACACCTGGCCAATTTGATCAAGTAAAAAAGAAGAAGCTTCAAATTAAGAAAATTCAAAATGAAAAAGGAGAGATCACAACAGATATAACTGAAATTGGGAGAATCTTCAGGACTTATTTCAAAAACGTCTAACTTCCACTTCACAAAACTGGATAAATGTGGAGGAGATGGATAAATTCCTGGATGCATACAATCTATCAAAGCCAAACTCAGAGCACATTAATCTCCTCAATGAACCCATCATACTCACAAAGACTGAAAAAGCAATTAAAAACCTCCCCGCAAAAAAAGAGTTAAATACAAGATGGCTTCTCAGCTGAATTCTATCAAACCTTCATGGAAGAACTCAAACTAATATTCCTCAAACTGTACCACATAATTGGAGAACAGGGAAAACTACCCAACTCCTTTTTCAAAGCTAGTATCACCCTGATTCCAAAACCAGGCAGAGATGCCACAAGAAAAGAAAACTGCCTGCCTGTTTCCGTGATGAACTTTGATGCAAAGATCATGAACAAAATCCTTGCAAACCGAATCCAACAACACATCAAAAGCATTATCCACCTTGACCAAGTGGGATTCATCCCAGGAATACAGGGGTGGCTCAACATTCAGAAACCTGTCAATGTAACACACCATATAAACAAGGTTAAACATAAAAACCACATGATCATTTCGATAGATGCAGAAAAGGCCTTTGACAAGATACAGCATCACTTTGTGATCAAAACATTGGAGAGAATTGGCATGGTTGGTTCATATCTTAATATAATAAAGGCAATATACAAAGCTCCTAAGGCCCAAATAATGCTTAATGCAGAGAGACTGGAGGAATTCACATTAAGATCAGGAACAAGACAGGGTTGTCCACTCTCACCTCTGTTTTCAATATAGTACTGGAATTACTAGCTCAAGCAATAAGACAGGAGAAGGAACTAAAAGGGATACAATTTGGAAAGGAAGACGTTAAGTTAGCTCTATTCACTGATGAACTGATTGTATATGTAAGAGACCCGAGAGACTCCATCCCAAAACTCCTGAAGGTTATTAACTCCTATAGCAAAGTAGCAGGATACAAAATCAATGCACAAAAATCTGTACCTTTCCATATGAAAATGACAGAGATACATAGAAAGAAATAAGGGACATAGTCCCATTTTCAATAGCAACAACAACAAAAAAAAGAAAATAAATTGGAATAATGTTAACCAATGAAGTGAAAGATCTACACAACAAAAACATAAAAACACTCAAAAAAGTAATTAAGGAGGACTTAAGAAAATGGAAATATCTCCAATGCTCCTGGAAAGGAAGAATTGACATTGTGAAGATGGCAATCTTACCATAGGCAATATATAGATTTAATGTAATTCCAATTAAAATCCCTACAGTGTTCTTCACAGAGACAGAAAAATTTATCTCAAACTTATATGGAAAGGCAGAAGATCTTGCATATCCAAACATATCCTCAGCAAAAGAAATACATCTGGAGGCATCACCATACCTGATCTAAAGCTATATTACAAAGCCATAGTAATAAAAACAACATGGTACTGGCAAAAAACAAAAACAAACAAACAAAAAAAAAAAACAGGAATATACACTAATGGAATAGACTTGAGGACCTGGAATTTGGGTCAACAACTATAGCTACTTGATAATCGACAAAGGCCCTAACAATATAGGCTGAAAAAAAGACAGCATCTTCAACAAATGGTGCTGGCCAAACTGGATAACCATATACAGGAAACTGAAACTTGATCCACAGATTTTGCCATGCACTACACTCAAGTCCAAATGGATCAAAGACCTCAATATAAGACCAGAAACTCGAATACTACTGGAAGAAAATATAGGAAGTACCTTTCAAGATATAGCAATGGAAAAAGACTTCCTGAACAAAACCCCAGTAGATCATGATCTTAAACAGTCACTCAACCAATGGGATCTCATGAAGCTAAAGAGTTTCTTTACAGACAAGCATACAATAAGCAAAGCAAATAGATTATCCACAGAATGGGAGAAAATATGTGCGGGTTATCCAACTGACAGTGGCCTAATCTCTAGAATCTACAAAGAACTGAAAAATCTAAGCAGTAAAAATCAAACACCCCACTCACAAAATGGGGCAAAGAGCTCAACAGGAACTTCACAGAGGAAAAATACAAATGGCAAGCACACACTTAAGAAAATGTTCATCATCTCTAAACATCAGGAAAATGCAAATTAAAACAACTATGTGATTCCACCTTACCCCAATAAGGATAGCAAACATCAAAAAATCAAATGGCAACAAATGCTGGTGAGGATGTGGAGAAATAGGAACACTCATCCACTGTTGGTGGGAATGTAAGATGGTACAACCACAATGGAAAACAATATGGAGACTCCTGAAAAAGCTGACTATAGTGATACAAACAGACCCAGTTATTCTCATACTGGGCATCTACCCCAAAACCATCAAACCACAGGCTAGAGAGATTTGCTCAAACATGTTTGTAGCAGCTCAATTTGTAATAGCTAAGAGCTTGAATCAACCCACATGCCCATCATTAGAAGAATAGAAAATTAAGATGTGGTATATCTACACAATGGAATTCTATACAGGAGTAAGATAAAATTACACAGTGAAATTTGAGGAAAAATGGTTGAACCTGGAACAGATCATTCTCAGTGAAGTTACCCAATCACAGAAAAAAAATCGCTGCATAGTCTCACTCATCTACAGCACCTAACCTGAATCAACCCAAGATGTCTTACATGCTCAGCAAGCATCTCATGGACTAGACAACAGGATGGGTGTGGAGGGAGGGGAGGGCAGGGGGAGTGGGAAACACAAAGCTAGACCCCAAAAGCAATGGTAATATAAACTTCTACTTCCTAAAATGCAGGCCAAAAGGCTGAACCTTCACCAGGCCCTTAGAGGTAACACCTGAACCACAAGACACAGGAGAGGGTATGATGAAGACCAACCTTAAACTTCTACAGCTTCCCTCCTTCCCTCTCTCCCCTACCTCTCTCTCTCTCTTCTCTCTAACTCTTCTATATTAGTTATCTTTTTCTTCCTTTTCTTACTGGGCACTGACATGTAACTCCCAGAACCAGCATGGGACTATTATCCACAGTGAGCTTTAGATTAGAGAGACCTACAAGTTTTCTTAAAAGACAGACAGATTTCTGTCAGAGTACTTGATGACCCACCAAAAGTTAGTGGTAAGACCCTGCTGCTGAAGACACCTTATGTGGTCAACACGTAAAATGGAATGGCATGGCTGGAAACTGGAAGAGAGTCAGTCCCCAGACAGTCAGCGCGTCTAGTGCCAGAAGGTGCTACATGGGTGGTTGGGGGACAATGACCAATATCTGTCCAAGCAACTCATGGTCTAACCTATGTAGCAGCAAACAACCTGTTGTGATGCCCACACAAGTGCAGTCGTGGCACACAGCCATGGTGGGGAACCAGCTGCTCTTGATTTGGCTAACTGATCCCCACAGTGGTATGGGACCCATAGCTGGAGCTGAGAAACAAGTCAGAACCATATCCAAACATAAGCCCACTCTTCGTTATCAAGCTACCATCAATCGTGGGCTACAAGAGGGCCTACACCTATTAAGTTCTCTGTAAAAAAAAAAAAAAAAAAAAAAAACGTAAGGGTTATCTCATTTATCCTGGTGCTAACTTTACTCTCTGTTGGAGAATCTGCTTCTCTTTTTCAGATAGGTGCAGATCCAAAGGAGAGAGCCACACCATCATACCTCAAAAGGGCCCTGGCTGAAGCTAAGAAAAAATGGTGAAACAAGCAAGGGTGCTGTTTTCCTGGTGAACCGCGTACCAGCACAAGGGTGAAGGAGGTCAACATACAGAAAAATGAACTCCTACCAAATCAGAGAGCCAGAAACCCGGAGGCTCCCAACACCTTGTCACTGAAGCAGACCAAAAATGAACCGAACATGCCTTAGGCAAATTTTGTGGAAGAGGGTCGGAAAGAATGTCAGAGCCACATGTTGGGTCATGATATGCAGAGACATTTATCCTCCCCATAACTGAGGGCTAACTTCACAATGCAAGACCCATATACCTCAACAAGAAGGGGCAAAGGGGAAGGGGTAAGTCATGGATAAGCCTAATAATGGTACCAAACTGACTGTATTTGCTAAATACAAACTAATTGATAAAAAAAATAAAAATACAAATAAATTAAAACAATATTCTGTATCACCTATCTTATCAGTGGTATGAAACATGGTAGTGTGTTTCTAGAATCAATTTAAGGTAACTTCTATTTGTACATCTTTGTCTTCATATTCTCTCCATTAGAGAAAAAAAATTATTGAACAATAGTTATTAGAGTAACAAATCTGGATAACTATGACATTCCCTTATGGAGGCTGAGCAATGGACACAGTGGGCAGATTTAAGAGCTCAAGAAACAAATTCTCTTTTTTCCAACCTATATTGTTTGGGCCTTTATCGAATATCAAGTAGCTATAGTTGCTTGACCCAAAGCCTTGGTCCCCAAGTCTATTCCATTGTTCTATACTCCTGTTTGTATGCTAGTACCATGCTGTTTTTATTATTAATGCTTTGTAATATAGCTTTAGATCAGGTATGGTGATGCCTCCAGAGGTATTTATTTTGCTGAGGATATGTTTGGATATGAGAGGCCTTCTGCCTTCCCATATGAAATTTGAGTTCATTTTTTCTCTCTCTGTGAAGAACACTGTAGGGATTTTCATTGGAATTGCATTAAATCTGTATATTGCCTTTGGTGGGATTGATATCTTCACAATGTTAATTCTGCCTATCCAGGAGCATGGGAGGTCTTTCCATTTTCTCTCAAGTCCTCCTCAATTTCTTTTCTGAGTGTTTTTGTTGTTGTTGTTGTTGTTGTTGTTGTTTTCGTTGTATAGATCTTTCATTTCATTGGTTAACGTTATTCCTATTTATTTTATTTTATTTTTGTTGCTATTGAAAATGGGACTATGTCCCTTATTTCTTTCTCTGTATCTCTGTCATTTGCATATAGAAAGGCTACAGATTTTTGTGCATTGATTTTGAATCCTGCTGCCTTGCTTTAGGAGTTAATCACCTTCAGGAGTTTTGGGATGGAGTCTCTCGGGTCTCGTACAAATACAATCATGTCATCAGCGAATAGAGCTAACTTTACTTCTTCCTTTCCAAATTGTACCCCTTATATTTCCTTCTCCTGCCTTATTGCTTGAGCTAGGATTTCCAGTACTATATTGAAAGCAGAGGTGAGAGTAGACAACCCTGTCTTGTTCCTGATCTTAATAGGAATACCTCCAGTCTCTCTCCATTAAGTATTATTTGGGCCTTCGGAGCTTTGTATATTGCTTTTATTAGGTTAAGATATGAACTATCCATGCCAATTCTCTCCCATGTTTTGATCATGAAGTGATGTTGTGTCTTGTCAAAGGCCTTATCTGCATCTATCGAAATGATCATGTGGTTTTTATGTTTAACCTTGCTTATGTGGTGTATTACATTGACAGATTTCCATATGTTGAACCACCCCTGTGTTCCTGGGATGAATCCCACTTGGTCAAGGTGGATAATGCTTTTGATGTGTTGTTGGATTCAGTTTGTGAGGATTTTGTTCATGTTCTTTTCATCAAAGTTCATCAGGGAAATAGGCCGGCAGTTTTCTTTTCTTCTGGCATCTCTGCCTTGTTTTGGAATTAGGGTGATACTAACTTTGAAAAAGGAGTGGGGTAGTTTTCCCTGTTCTCCAATTGTGTGGCACAGTTTGAGGAAGATTAGTTTGAGTTCTTCCATGAAGGTTTGATAAAATTCAGGTGAGAAGCTATCTGGTCTTGGAGTCTTCTCTTTGGGGAGGTTTTTTTTATTACTTTTTCAATCTCCATGAGTGTGATGGGCTGATTGAGGTGATTGATATGCTCTGTGTTTAGCTTTGGTAGATGGTATGCATCCAAGAATTTATCCATCTCCTCCACATTATCCAGTTTTGTGGAGTAGAGGTTTTTGAAATAAGTCCTGATGATTCTCCCAATTTCACTTATGTCTGTTGTGATCTATGTTTTTTTGTTTTTAATTTTGTTAATTTGAAGCTTCTCCTTTTTTTGCTTGATCAAATTGGCCAGTGGTTTGTCAGTCTTCTTTATTTTTTCATAGAACCAGCTCTTTGTTTTGTCAATTGTCTCAATTGCTTCCTTGGTTTCCAATTCATTAATTTCTGCTCTGATTATAATTATTTCTTTCCTTCTGGAGCTCTTTGGGTTGGATTTTTCTTGTTTTCCCAATGCCTTTAGGTGGATGGTCAGGTTATTGATTTGGGATTTCCCTGTCTTTTTTATGAAGGCATTGAGTGCTATGAATTTTCCCCTGAGGACCGCCTTCATTGTGTCCCATAAGTTTTGGTGCAATGTGTTCTCATTGTCATTCAATTGCAGACATTTACAATTTCATTTTTTATTTCATCTACTATCCATTTATTGTTTAAAAGTATGCTGTTCAGTTTCCAGGTGCTGTTGGGATTCTTGGTCGGTCTTTTTTTTGTTGATTTCTAGCAATATAGCATTGTGATCTGATATCATGCAGGGAATTATGTCAATCTTCCTAAATATGTGAAGGCAGTCTTTGTGACCCAGTAAATGACCATTTTAGAAAATGTTCTATGGGCTGCTGAGAAGAATGTGTAGTCTGTGGATTTGGGAGGGAAAGTTCTGTAGATATCTGTTAGGTGTAAGTGATCTATGGTTTTGCTGAGCTCTCTTACTTCCCTGTTGAGTTTCTGTTTCGATGATCTGTCTATTACTAATAATGGTATATTGAAGTCCCCAGCTATAATGTTGTTGGTGGTTATTTCTGTTTTATTTTCAAGTAGGCTTGGTTTTATGAACTGTGGTGCCCCTGTGTTTGATGCATACAGATTTATGATTGTAATATCCCCTTGATGGATTGTTTCCTTGATAAATAGGAAGTGGCCTTCTTTGTCTTTTTTGATTATTTTTGGCTTGAAGTCTATTTTATCTGATATTAATATAGCGATGCCTGCTTCTTCTTTATTCCCATTTGTTTGGAATATTGTTTTCCACCCTTTCACCCTGAGGAGGTGTCTGTCTTTAGTGTTGAGGTGGGTTTCTTGAAGGCAACATATTGAGGGGTCTAATTTTTTGATCTGTCCTATTACCTTGTGTCTCTTGATGGGTGAATTAAGGCCATTAATATTTAGGGTAATGACTGTGAGATTTTATTTGATCCCTGCCATATTGTGATGGTATATGTGTTTTCATGGACTTTGAAGTTTTTTGTGCCTACTCTGAGTTTCGCTATTGTGATCTGCTTTTTGTAGACATTTGAGTTTGATTATTTGTTTCTTCTCTGTGGAGAATTTCCAGAAATTACCTCTGTAGGTTTAGGCATCTACTGTAACACCTTCAAACCACAGGCTAGAGATTTGCTCAACCATGTTTGTATCAGCTCAATTTGTAATAGGTAAGAGCTGGAATCAACCCACGTGTCCATCATTAGGTGAATGGATAACTAAGATGTGGTATATCTACACAATGGAATTCTATACAGCAGTAAGAAAAAATGACACAATGAAATTTGAGGAAAAATGGTTGAACCTGGAACAGATCATTCTCATTGAACTTACCCAATCACAGAAAGAAAACCCTATATAGTCTCACTCATCTAAAGCACCTAACTTGAATCTACCCAAGATACCTTATATACCTGCAAGCATCTTGTGGACTAGACACTGGGACAGATGGGGAGGGAGGGCAGGGCATCGAAGGTGTGGGAAACACAAATCTAGACCCAAACAGCAATGGTACAATAAAATTCTACTTCCTAAAAGGCAGACCAAATGGCTGAACCTTCACCAGGCCCTTACAGGGAACACCTGAACCACAAGCCACTGGAGAGGGTAGGATCAAGACTAACTTTAATCTTCTATTTCTTCCCTCCCTCCCTCTCCCTCTCCCTTTCTCTCTCTCTCTCTTCTCTCTAACTTTTGTGTATTAGTTATCTTTTTCCTCATTTTCTTAGTGGGCACTGACCTGTAACTCCCAGAACCAGCATGGGGCTATCATCCACAGTGAGCTTTAGATCAGAGAGACCTACAAGGTTTCCTAGAAGACAGACAGATTTCTGTCAGAGTACTTGGTGACTCATCAAAAGTTAGTGGTAAGACCCTGATGGTGAAGACACCTTATGTGGTCGACATGTAAAATGGAATGGCATGGCTGGAAGCTGGAAGAGAGTCAGTCCCCAGACAGTCAGCGTGTCTAGTGCCAGAACGTGCTACATGGGCGGCTGGGGGAAAATGATCAATATCTGTCCAAGCAACTCATGGTCTAACCTACTTAGCAGCAAATAACTTATTGTGATGCCCACACAGATGCAATAGTGGTGCACAGGCATGATAGGCAACCAGCTGCTCTTGATTTGGCTAATTGATCCCCACAGTGGTATGGGACCCATAGCTGGAGCTGGGAAACAAGTCAGAACCATATCCAAACATAAGCCCACTCTCGAATACCAAGCCACCATCATTCATGGACTACAAGAGGGCCTACACCTGTTAAATTCTCTATTAAAAAAAGTAAGGGTTATCTCATTTGTCCTGGTGCTAACTTACTCTCTGTTGGAGAATCTGCTCCTCTTTTTCAGATAGATGTACATCCTAAGGAGAGAGCCACTCCATCATACCTCAAAAGGGACCCGGCTTGAAACTAAGAACAATTGGTGAAACAAACAAGGGTGCTGTTTTCTTGGTGAACTGGGTACCAGCACAAGGAGTGAGGAGCTCAACACAGAGAAAAGTCAACTCCTACCAAATCAGAGAGCCAGAGCCTCAGAGGCCCTCAACACCTCATCACTGAAGCAGACCAAAAGTGAACCCAACATGGCTCATGGAAATTTTTCGGAAGAGGGGGCAGAAAGAATGTCAGAGCCACATATTGGGTCATGACATGCAGAGACATTTAACTTACCCATAACTGTGGGCTAACTCCACAATGCATGACCCGTATACCTCAACAAGGAGGGGCCAAAGGGGGGGGCTAGGTCATGGATGAACCTAATAATGGTACCAAAGTGACTGTATTTGCTGAATACAAAACTAATTAATAAAGAAAAAAAATAAAGAAATTCTCTTAATATAGAGGGTAAAAGGTGACAGGCAAATCGAGTACTTAAGAGAACAAAAACGAAGTATGCAGTGATGTTAAGTCATCAAAATAGAGAAGGTGTTACATCAACCATACCAGAAAATATAGAAAAAGTCCAATATAGGTAGGAGGCATCGTTAAGCCCAGATGAACAAAAACACAGGTACATAATTGGTTTGTGGAAAAACAACATACTACAATGTTTTCTGATAAATTGCTTATCTGTGCTTGACTGTTTATGGAGTGGAACAAATAGATCTTCTGACCTCAGGAGATCACAGTCTAATACAATTTAATGAAGAAACAAAAGTAAAATAATAACACAGTAGCCACTAATAAACACTTCTATACATAGTTAGTATTTTCAGTAGTGGCAGTTGCAATAATGTCAAACACTTAGGCTTCATTTTTAAAAGATCTAAGTGCAAAAAAATGTCCATATCTTTTATCATATTTTAATTATATAGAATATTTAGACCACATTCATTATTGTCTTTTTTGGTATTTACAGAAAATTCTGAAAATTATATCTTTAACTCCCTCTTTATATTGTAAGCATGTCTGTTAAAAGGCAAAAAAATTGGGCTGAAGAGACAGCTTACCAGTTAAGGCACTTCCCTGCAAAGCCAACGGACTGAGGTTTGATTTCCCAATACCCATGTAAAGCCAGATGCACAGGTTGGTACATGCAACTGTAGTTCATTTGCTGTGGCTGGAGTCCCTGGCACACCCATTCTGTCTCTCTTTATCTGCCTCTCTTTCTCTCTTTCTAAAATAAATAAATATAATATGAAAAAGGGAATGTCTAAAACTTGACTAGTAATAATTGTGCTGCTTACCAAGTGATAGTATCATAAGGGATTATTTAAGACTGGATGGTCTTCCCAGATTTTATAATATTAATATTTTGTTTTTAAAATTTGTCATAGTTAACGAAATTATTTGTCTTAATTTAGAATAAATCAAGTTTGATACTAAATAGATTATGCAGTTTAAAAGTCTTGAAAAGAGACATTTAGTTTGCATTTTAACAGGTTGTTTCTCTCCTAGATAACCAAATCTCTTGTGAAAAAACAGGATAAGTGTATTAATATTTGGACTGTTAAACACATTTCTTAATATTATTCACTGACATTTATTGATTCTTGAAAGAGACTTGCTAGTAAGACCTCATTTCTGTGTTTCTAAGATTAAGTTTATCCTGCATTAATGCTTTAGATTGATCATTTTAATGTCTTTCAAGTTCAGGTTTTACATTTTAATTTATTCTTGGGCTGTGACAATTCAAGTAAATCTTTAAGTCTTTGCTCACTGCAATAATTTAGCCTTGATTTTAATAAGCTTGTGAAATTGGAAGCTTTAAATATCCCAAGCAAACCAGTATTTTTCAAGATTTTTGTACATAACAATACATGATTATAAGTGTTATGAACAAAGAGATGTGATTGTTCATAGAGGAAAAAAGTTTCCTTTTATAAAGTATAATACATCTATTCTTTCTAACTGAGAAACTTCACAATAGATTGGAATTGTGTTTTAAAATAACCACTGGGAAGAATTTAAAAAGAGCCAATTAAATTAAGATAGAACTTCTTTTTTTAAATATTGTTCCTGGGTTTTTTCATAAGAAGGAAAGATACTAACAGGCTATTATCATTAAGTAAAATGTGTCCTGTATGGTTAGTTATCCAAAAGTAAATATCTTCTTCTACATGATTTCTATGTCTTTCTTTCTTTAAAAAAAAGTCTTTGTTTATTTTATTTATTTGAGACAGAGCAAAAGAGAAGGAGAGGGAGAAAATGGGTAAGCCAGGATCTTCATCCACTGCAAATGAATTCCAGACACATGCAACTGGTTTACATGGGTCCTAGGAAATCAAATCTGGGTCCTTTGGCTTTACAGGCAAATAACTTAGACACTAAGCCATGTTTCCATCCCCTCTTTGTCTTTCTTACAACTTCATTTTTATAAAATGCTTATTTTAAAGGTTCATAATGTTTTATTTTAGTAGAGCATAGCAAATAAAATTATTGATAGAATCTCACTTTCCCAGTGTTTGTTGGATTGTTTGGGGATAGACATATGACTTTGGCTAATTAGATAGCCTGCAGTTATTGCTGATTCCATTCCCTCTGGATTTTCCTCACATTTTTTGTCAGGAAACTTTTATATTTCTTAGGATACATTTCACTTACCAGAATCCTATAAATATACGATCTACATGCAGACCATTTCTAAATAGCGTTTTAAAAACATCAAGATGAAATATTATTTGAATCCTCAAATAGTGTTTGTGAGGTGAGTTACTGGAATGGGCATTCAGTTGCTACCTTCTTCATGGGAAGCATCCAGATTTTAAAATGTATACACATATATAAGTGATGCCATTACAGATACAAAAGTGTTGTAAGTTAAATAAAATACAAGGCAATTAAAATTAATATTGTCTCTCATTATTTTCCTCCAATTAATTATAATTTTTCACTGATTAACTTTTATATCTAACTATTATCAATCTGGTAATGATGTATCATGATTTGATTTAAAATTTTTCTCTTTATTTCAGTAATTATAATTCAGAAAACAAATACAAACATGAAAAAGTAAATTAACATAGTGAATTAAAGAATAAGCAAATAATGAAAGTAGGACAAGTAGATAAAATGTGATTATATGGTCAATTGTGGGATAGATGTTTTTACTTTGATAAGCACATGTCAGGTTGTGTAATGCTTTCATGAGGTGGAATCCAAGGCAACTGAAAAACAACTCACAAAGACATGGGCATAGAAAAAGCAGAAAACTTTCAATGGAACAGGCAAACATAAGTAAAAATTCAGTTCAATAGGTAGCAATTGAGACAAATGACATACGACTGTACAGATCACTGCCTATGTTGAGTAATTACTACAAACTAACAGGATATACCTAGGTTGGTAGTTAATTATCACAAAGTTGTTTTTTTTTTTTAATTTATTGTTGTTGTTTTCAGTAGTTCCCTTCTTCTTCTCTAATTCATGCATCAATGCCTGTTCAGCACTGTGGTGATTTTCTTCACTTGTCCCCCATAAACTCATGTTCTTGGAATGCTAGGTCCCCAGATGATGGCCATTTGGGAATTGGAGCCTCCTGCAGAGATTGTATAGTTGGAAGAAAGCTTATGGATGTTATAGCCAGCTTCCCCTTGCCAGTGCTTGGCACATTCTCCTGCTGCTGTTGTCCACCTGACGTTGGCCAGGAGGTAATGTCTAGCTTCTGCTCATGCCACATATTCCCCTGTCATCATGGAGCTTCCACTGGAGTCTGTAAGCCAAATTAAACCATTCCCTCCCATAAACTGCTTTTGATTTGGAACTTTTTGCCACCAAGGAGAAGCTAACTGTAACAGGCACTATTCCTCCATCTTTTCTGTTGTGTGTCTTCACTTTTTCATCATTACTACTATGTGCATTCAAGGAAATTATACTTTGCAGCAGATTTTGTCTCTTGCACTTCTGTTCTGAGTACAGAAATCCTGTACTTGATTACAGAGCTGCACCAGGACCAAAAATGTCAAACATTGCTTCTTTATGAAATTCTACAGTGCAGCTTTTTGTCCAGCTTTGCAGGTATTTTATTTATACCGAAATTAACAAGCTTCAAAACAAACACAGGGCCCAATATGCACCCACTTACCCTGGACATTTCCCTTGGACATTTTTATTTACCTATTAAATGCAATTTCATCCTCATTTGATTAAATAAATAAATATAATCAAAGGCAATTTGCATATTCAATAGTACAAACACATCAGTTGCACATTCCTGACTCCACCAGGCTCATAACCGCTTGGTATTTACTCAAGATACTCAGACATCTACTTCCAGAGTGACTTATGGAAACATTTATATCAATTACACTGGGTAATAATACCTTTATACACTAAAGAGAATGAGAATCAATAAAATCATCATATGCATTAAAGTAATTTGATTTTTTTCTATATTTCCTTTTTTTTTCTTCTTTTTTACACTGGAATTTATTTTATTTTATTTTATTTTTTTTTACAGTCAGTTTGGTACCATTATTAGGCTCATCCATGACCTACCCCCTCCTCTTGGCCCCTCCTTGTTGAGGTATACGGGTCATGCATTGTGGAGTTAGCCCACAGTTATGGGTAAGCTAAATGTCTCTGCATATCATGACCCAACATGTGGCTCTGACATTCTTTCCGCCCCCTCTTCCGCAAAATTTCCCTGAGCCATGTTGGGTCTGCTTCAGTGATGAGGTGTTGGGGGATTCTGAGGCTCTGGCTCTCTGATTTGGTAGAAGTTGATTTTTCTCTATGCTGATCTCCTTCCCCCTTGTGCTGGTATCCGGTTCATCAGGAAAACAGCGCCCTTGCTTGTTTCTCCAATTTTTCTTAGTTTCAACTGGGGCCCTTTTGAGGTATGATGGGGTGGCTCTCTCCTTAGGATCTACATCTATCTGAAAAAGAGAAGCAGATTCTCCAACAGAGAGTAAGTTAGCATCAGGACAAATGAGATAACCCTTCTTTTTTTAATAGAGAATTTAATAGGTGTAGGCCCTCTTGTAGCCCATGATTGACGGTAACTTGATGTTGGAGAGTAGGTTTATGTTTGGATATGGTTCTGACTTGTTTCCCAGCTCCAGCTATGGGTCTCATACCAGTGAGGGGATCAGTTAGCCGAATTGAGAGCAGTTTGTTCCCCACCATGGCTGTGTGCCACCACTGCACTTGCTATATTTCCTTAATATTTGTTTTCATTAAAATACATCCTGATTTTTCAATGACTACGTATTTTTTAATGTGTAATGTTCAAAAGTAACTGAACTGGAATGGAACTGGTACAATAGAATCCTATGTACTCAAAGACAGACTAAAAGGTCCTTCGTTAGAAGACCTGAATCAAAGGGCCTGAGAGGGTATGATGAAGAATAACCTTAAACTTCTCCTGTTTTTCTCTCTCTCTCTTCTCTCTTTCTTTTTTATGCTATATATCTTTTTCTTCTTTTCCCTTAGTGCTGGCCTATAACTCCCAGTACCAAGATGTGGTTAACATCCACAATGAGCTGTTGATCAGAGAGACCTACAAGGTTTTCCATAAGAAGACAGACTTCTGTCAGAATACTAGATTACCCACCAAAGGTTAATGGTAAGACACTATTGTGGAAAACACCATATGCTATCAGTATCAGACATGGCTGGAACCTGGAAGAGAGTTAGTTTCCAGACAGTGAGCTTGTCTGGTGCCAAAAAGTGCTTCCTGAGCTACTGGGGGAAATTGGCCAACATCTGTCCAAGCAACTCATGGTCTAAGCTACTCAGCAGCAAACACATGGATGTGACACTCGCCCAAGTGCAGCAGTGACACAAAGCCATGGTGAGTAACCAACTGCTGTTGAATTGGCTAATGGATCTGCTCAGTGGAATGGAACTCATAGCTGGAACTAGGAAACAAGTCAGAACCATATCCGAAAAATGAGTTTTCTCTCCAATATCAAGCTCCCATCAATCCTGGGCTACAATAGGGCCTACACTTATTAAATTTTCTCTAAAATAATAATGGTTATCCCATTTATCTAGTGCTGACTTCACTCTCCTTTGGGTAATTTCCCTCTCTTTGTCAGATGAACACAAGACCTGAGGAGAGAATCAGCCCATTGCACCTCACCAGGGCCCCAGCTGAAACCGTAGTGAAATTGGGGAAGTGAGCAAGAGTGTTGTTTCATGGTGAACCTTGTATCAGCACAAGGGTGAAGGAGATAGACACAGAGGACACTCAACTCCTACCAAATCAAATATCCAGAGACACAGAAGCTCCCAAGACATCATCACTGAAGTAGACCTAAAACAAACCCAACATGGCTCAGGGAAATTCATGGAAGAGGGGCGGAAATAGGTTAGAGTAGAGCCACAAGTTGGGATGTTATGCACGGAGACACTGCCTTTTCCCCATAATTGATCACTACTCCTAGAATGCAAGACCCACAATCCCCATGGGGATAACTGGCAACACCAACAATGAGGGTCCCTTCAGAGGGGGGAGGACAGGGAAGAGGCTAAGGATGGTAGCAACATGTGCTGTTTACAAACTGAGTATGTATATATCTAATAAAGAAAGCAAAAACAAAAAAATGAAAGCAAAAAAAAAAAAAAAAAAAGAAAGAAAGAAAGAAAGCTTTAACCCTCTACTGGACCTTAGAGGGAGTACCTGAATCAAAGGAGAGAGTGGGATGAAGCCTAAACTTAAATTTCTTGTTTTGTTTTTTTCTGTTTCTTTCTTTTCTTTCCTTTTTCTTCTTCTTCTTTTTTTTTTTTTTTTTCCTCTCAGTGCTGGCCTTTAACTCCCAGTACAAGCATGCAGTTAACACACACACTTAGCTATTGGTCAGAGAGACTTCTGTCAGAGCACTTGATTACCCACAAGAGGCTAATGGTATATATTGTGATCTACTGGGGTTTTTTCCACAATGCATGACCCATATACCTCAACAAGGAAGGGCCAAGGGGAGGGGTTAGGTCACTGAGGAGCCTAATAATGGTACCAAACTGACTGTATTTGCTGAATACAAAACTAACTAATAAAGAAAAAAAAACAAAAAACAAAAAAGAAGAAAAAAAGAAAAAGAAAAATAAATAAAAGAGGCTAATGGTAAGACCTTACTGCTGAAGTTACCATATGCTATTGGTATGGAAAGTGGAGAGAAGTGGTTGGAATATGGAAGAGAGCTAGTCCCCAGACAGTTAACTTGTCTAGTTCTAGAAGGTGCTACATGAGCTACTGGGGGAAAGTAGTCAACATCTTGAGGTCTAAGTTGCTCAGAAGCAAGCAAGCTGACATGATGCTCACACAAGTGCAATAGTGATGCACAGCCATGGTGAGTAACCAATTGCTCCTGGATTGGCTAACAGGTCCACTCAGTGGAAAGGATCCTATATCTTGGAACTTGGAACTTGGAAAAAGGCCAGAGTCACATCCATGTAATGAGTTTGCTTTCCAATATCAAGTTCCCACTAATAATGGGCTATAAGAGGGTTTACACCCATTAAATTCTCTCTAAACTAAAAATGATTATCCCATTTAACCTGTGCTGACATGCTGACTTCACTCTCTGTTGGAGGATCTGTTTCTCTTTTTCAGACAGACGTGGGACCTGAAGAGAGAAATGACCCATTGCACTTCACCAGGGCCCCAGCCAAAACCATAGAACTTGGGAAATGAGCAAGAGTGCGGCTTTCTCTGTAACTGACAGCTGCCCACAATACACTACCCACAATCCCCATGGAGATGGCTGGCATCCCCAATGAGGAGGTTCCCTTTGGAGTTATACAATTTTCTGGTATCTTCTTTGGCTATTTTGTTACTATTTTGAGGTCATTTTGTGGAGTTCTTTTACCATACTGGTTTATTCCTGATTTTTTTTTTTTTTTGTATTTTGCTTAAGTTTATGTATGTGGGTTTATTTTTTCTAATTTCTTTTTGAACAAGTTTGTTACTGTCATATAGAAAAGCTCCTAGTGTCTGCATATTCATTTTATTTCATTCTACTTTACTGAAATTATTTAGTAGTCTTGAAAATTTTCTCTTAGAGTATAAGGAATTTATAGTCATGTGGTATGCAAATAAGAATATTTCTTCTTCCTTTCCTATTTGTATTTCTTTTTATTATCTTGTTGCTTGAGTTAAATCTTTGAGAACACTATTGTATAGGAATAGTATAGCTAACTCTGACTTGTTCCAGAGTTAAGAGCAAATTCATTCAGATTTTCCTTACTTAGCATGAAGTTATGTATAGGTTTACCATGTATAGCCTTTACTATGTTGAGATATGTTCCTTCTATACCTAGTCATTTCAGGACATTTACAATAAAGAGGAGCTAATCATTGTCAAAATCTTTTGTTTATTGAGGGAATCATGTGACTTCTATACTGAAGCCTATTAATATGCTGTATGGATGCTGATTGTGTATTTGAACCAACTTTACATGTCTGAGATGAAACCAAGTTCGTTATGTTGTCTTAGCTTCACCATGTACACCTGGAAATCTGTTTGAAAATATTTTATTAAGCATTTTTTCATCTATGTTCTTTGGGGAAACAGATATGCAGTACTATTTCTTTGTTTCTTTCTTTGTTTCTTTCTTCCCTTTTTATTTGGGTCCACTATTTTAGTATAAGGGTAACATTCCTTTGATATTGGTTGCTTCATTTCTATTTTGTAGAAAAATATAAGAATTAGTGAAATTAGGTTTTCCTTAAAGCCTTGGCAGAATTTGGCAGTGATTATTTCCTCTCTAATTTATTAATATATTGGCTTACTTTATTCCTCTGTTCATTTGTGCTCTATATGTAGTAACTGGTACTTTTTAGAAATAGAGTAAAATCTCTTCCAGAACTTTCAGTATTCACCTTATCAGCAGTTTTAGCATGAGGACTTGTCAACTTGTGTATCCTATTCCGTTATTTTCTCTTTCATCTCTCTCTCTCTCTCTCTCTCTCTCTCTCTCTGTGTGTGTGTGTGTGTGTGTGTGTGTGCACTTCTTTCATATTTTGTGAATCTGTTAAAATGAATGTAACCTTCCTTTTTATTCTATTTTTCAGTATATAAACATTTTATTTTTATTTTTAAATTATTTTTATTATTTATTTATTTATTTATTTTCTTTTTTCTTTATTAGTTAGCTTTGTATTCAGCAAGTACAGTCAGTTTGGTACCATTATTAGGCTCATCCATGACCTACCCCCTCCCCTTGGCCCCTCCCTATTGAGGTATATGGGTCATGCATTGTGGAGTTAGCCCATAGTTATGGGTAAGATAAATGTCTCTGCATATCATGACCCAACATGTGGCTCAGACATTCTTTCTGCTCCCTCTTCCGCAAAATTTCCCTCAGCCATGTTGGGTTCATTTTTGGTCTGCTTCAGTGATGAGGTGTTGGGGGCCTCTGAGGCCCTGGCTCTCTGATTTGGTAGCTAAACATTTTATTTTGATATTGAAGATATTTGGAAAAATATGAAAGGGCACTCAATGGTATATGCTGAGTATAAACTTGCTGAAAAAAAGGTTTGACATTTTATTTTTGTTTTTCACAGAGAAATATCATCTCTGAGTAAAAATCTGTTAAAAATTTGGCCCTATTATTTTTCAATTTAACTTTTTTAAATAGCCACAATCCTTTCACCTGAATTAAATTTTCCATCACAGTCTTTTTTTTTCTATGTTTTTAAATTTTTTATTAGTTATGTACACAGTGTGTAGATAGCCATGTTGGTACCATTGTTAGCCTCCTCCCTGTCCTCCCCCTCCTGTAGGGACCCTCCTCATTGGGGAATGTGGGTCATGCATTGTGCAGTTAGCCATCAGTTATGGGTAAGAGGCAATGTCTCTGTGCATAATATCCCAACATTTGGCTCTAACAATCTCTCCACCCACTCTTCTATGAAATTCCCTGAACCATGTTGGGTTCAACTTAGTTCTACTTCAGTGATCAAGTCTTGGGAGTCTGTGTCTCTGGATATCAGGTTTGGTAGGAGTTCAGTGTTCTTTGTCTATAGCTCCTTGACCCATGTGCTGGTACCAGGCTCACCAAGAAAGCAGAACTCTTACTAATTTCCCTGTTTACTCTTGGCTTCAGCTGGGGCCCTGGGGAGGTGCAGTGGGCTGATTCTGTCCTCAGAATCTGCATCCAGCTGAAAAATTGAAGCAAATTCTCCAACAGAGAGTGAAATCAGCACCAGATAAATGGGATAACTATTATTATTTTAGAGAGAATTTAATTGGTGCAGGCACTCTTGTCTCCCACAATTGGTGAGAGCTTGATAATGGAGAGTGGGTTCATTTTTGGATTAGGTACAGACTTGTTTCCAAGCTCCAGCTGTGGGTTCTCTTTCACTGAGCAGATCAATTACCCAAATCAAGAGCAGTTGGTTACCCCCCATGGCTGAGTGCCATTATTGTACTTGTGTGAGCATCAAATCAGGTTGTTTGCTGTTGAGTAGCTTAGACCACGAGTTGCTTGGACAGGTGCTGGTTATTTATCCTGTCACTCATGTAGTGCCTTCTGGCACTAGATGAGCTAATTGTTTGAGGATTGAATGTCTTTCAGATTCCAGCCAGATCATTTCATGTTCTGTCCTAACAGCATATGGTGTCTTTGGCAGTAGGGTCTTACCCGTAACCATTGGTGGGTCATCAAGTACTCTGACAGAAATCTGTCTTCTTTTGGGAAACCTTGTAGATGTCTCTTATCAACAGTTCATTGTGGATGTTAACCACATGCTGGTACTGGGAGTTAGAGACCAGTGCCAAGGAAAAGAAGGAAGAAAAAGATAGATAATATAAAACAGAAAGAGATAAGAGGGAGAGAGAGAGAGAAAGAAACAGGAGAAGATTGAAGTTAGTCTTCATCATACCCTTTCCAGGGCCCTGTGATTCAGTTGTTCCCTCTAATAACCTTATGAATGTTCAACCATATAGTCTGTGTTTAAGGATATAGTAGATTTTATACTACCATTGCCATTTGGGTCCAATTTTGTGTCCCCCACCTAAACTTACCTTCCCTTCCTGCCATACCCTCCCTACTCTATGGTCCCTGAGGTGCTTAGTAGGTATTTCTGCATCTCAGGAAGATTCAGGTTAGGAACCACAGATGAGTGAGACCATGCGGTGATTATCTTTCTGTGATTGAGTGAGTTCATTGAGAATGATCTGTTCCAAGTTCAAACATTTTTGTGTCAGTTTTCCTACATCTGAATTGATTCTAGCTCTTAGCTATTATTAATTGAGCTGATATAAACATGGTTGAGCAAATCTATCTGAACTTAGGCATGGAGCTTTTAGGGTAAATGCCACTAAGGGAATAACAGGGTCTGTTAAGTCTATAGTCAACTATTTCAAGAGTCACCATATTGTTTTCCATAGTGGTTGTACCAGCTTACATTGAATGAACATTCAGTGAACAACAGTGAATGAAGATTCCTATTTCTCTACATCCTTGACAACATTTTTTATTGGATTTTTATGTTTGCTATCTTTACTGGGGTAAGGTGGAATCTCATAGTTGTTTTAATTTGCATTTCCCTGATGAATAGGGATGAGGAACATTTTCTTTTCTTTTTTCTTTTTACAATTTGTGAAATATCATTATTTACTTATTTATTTATTTGAGAGAGAGAGAGAAAGAGGCTGAGAGAGAGAAAAAAAAGAGGGAGAGAATGTGTGCTGGGGCATCCAGCTACTGCAAATGAACTCCAGATGAATGCAACCCCCTTGTACATGTGGCTTACATGGGTCCTGGGGAATCAAACCAGAATCCTTCAGCTTTGCAGGCAAATGCTTTAACAGCTAAGCCTTCTCCCCAGCCCCACTTTGTGAAATTTTTAATGAGCGCATTACCAGAGTAAGGATTGGATACAAAATATTTGTGACGTTTTATGAATTTTCTCTGATTTAATTTTATTTGGTAGATAAGAACTAAGAGGGAGTACAGTTAAGGTGACTGGACCCCTAGAAGTAAAAACATAAAAAATCAGCAAGAAAGTCTACAGTTCATAGAAATGAATTCTCATCTCTTGCCTAGTTCCCTAGACCTGTTTTTCCACAAACAACAAGGAGAGAGACCTTTCATAGGATTAAACATTGTAGTTGGTCAAGTTCAGCCCCTAGAATGTGGTGTCAGGGCTAGCTTATTCCTGAGACAGCCCCTAGCCCTAATAAAGCCGCTGTCACTCTAGTTCACCTGAGTCAGAAGAAATCCTACCATTATAAGGATATTAAAACCTTTGCAAAAGAAGGACAAGCTCTCTGACCACTTGGGAACTTCCAGCTGTGGGTGAGTTTTCCCACTGCCCCATAGCCCTTACTATCCAAATCTTTTTCTTTCTTTCTTTCTTTCTTTCTTTCTTTCTTTCTTTCTTTCTTTCCTTTTTATTAATTAGTTTTGTACTCAGCGAATACAGTCAATTTGGTACCATTGTTAGGTACCATCCATGTCCTACCCCCTCCCCCAGCCCCTCCTTGTTGAGGTATATGGGTCATGCAGTCTGGAGTTAGCCCATAGTTATGGGTAGGATAAATGTCTCTGCATGTCATGACCCAAAATGCGGCTCTGACATTCTTTCTGCCCCCTCTTCCACAAAATTTTCCTGAGCCATGTTGGGTTCATTTTGGTCTGCTTCAGTGATGAGGTGTTGGGAGCCTCTGTGTCTCTGGATGTCTGACTTGGTAGGAGTTGATTGTTCTCTGTGTTGATCTCCTTCACCCTTGTGCTGGTACCCAGTTCACCAAGAAAACAGCACCCTTGTTTGTTTCACCAATTGTTCTTAGTTTCAAGCCGGGTCCCTTTTGAGGTATAATGGAGTGGCTCTCTCCTTAGGATATACATCTATCTGAAAAAGAGAAGCAGATACTCCAGCAGAGACTAAAGTTAGTACCCAACCAATGAGATATCCCTTACTTTTTAATAGAGAATTTAATAGCTGGACGCCCTCTTGTAGCCCATGATTGGTGGTAGCTTGATAATGGAGAACGGGCTTATGTTTTGATATGGTTCTTATTTGTTTCCCAGTTCCAGCTATGGGTTCTATACCACTGAGGGGATCAGTTAGCCTGAATCAATATCAGTTGGTTTCCCACTGTGGCTGTGCACCACTGTTGCTCTTGTGTGAGCATCATGACCGGTTATTTGCTGCTAAGTAGATTAGACCATGAGTTGCTTGGACAGATATTGGTCATTTTCCCCCAG
Source organism: Dipus sagitta (assembly GCA_036346955.1). Taxonomy (NCBI): domain Eukaryota; kingdom Metazoa; phylum Chordata; class Mammalia; order Rodentia; family Dipodidae; genus Dipus; species Dipus sagitta. The sequence goes on along the minus strand of CM070775.1, from coordinate 56,974,718 downwards.
TTGCCCTTGTAGCACCTTCTGGTACTAGACACGCTGACTGTCTGGGGACTGACTCTCTTCCTGCTTCCAGCCATGCCATTCCATTTTACGTGTCAACCGCATATGGTGTCTTCAGCAGTAGGGTTTTACCACTAACCTTTGGTGGGTCATCAAGTACTCTGACAGAAATCTTTCTTTTAGAAAACCTTGTAGGTCTCTGTGATCAAAAGCTCATTGTGGATGATGAACATTTTCTTAAGTATGTGTTTGCCATTTGTATTTCTTCCTCTGAGAACTCCCTGTACAATTCTGTGCCCCATTTTGTGAGTGGGTTGTTTGACTTAGTTTTTTTTTGAGTCCTTTGTAGATTCTAGTAATTAGGCTTCTGTCAGTTGTATAGCCGGCAAAATTTTTCTCCCATTCTGTGGTTAATCTATTGGCTCTGCTTACTGTATGCTTGTCTGTGAAGAAACATTTCAGCTTCTTGAGATCCCAATGGTCAAGTGATTGTTTAAGTTCCTGAGCTACTGGGGTGTGGGTTGCTGGGTCCTCTGGGGCCAACTGTGGTTCCCCCAAAGCACCCAAACAACCATTGTGAGTGTGCAAAGAGAGAAATAATCAATCTTGGAAGACAGTCTCCATGAACAGCTAGGTTTAGTCAGTAGGGAAATGGGTGTATAAGTAGCTGAGGGTCCTAAGGGGATTCAATAAGCAAGGTTGCTTGATATGCCTAATTAGCATATGGGGATATATATTGCAGCACATAGGCAATGATAAAGGAAAGGTATGTGCTACAGGGGGATGGACTATGTAAAGGTGCTGGCTGATACCATATAAAGGGCATCCTAGGCAACTGGCCAAAGATCACAGGGTTATGGGCAAAGCCTACGTCTTATATAAATGTCCAGGTATCCCATGCTTGGAGAGGGAGTGGCCTTACTTCCTGCCAATCTTGGTGTCTGAGATTTTGTCTGGGAATCCAGGCTCACTGCAACCCCCAAGAATGGGGGGAGAAGCACCCCTGCCAGTCTGGTCCATGAGATATTATCAGCGGTTCAGGCTGCTGAAACCTTCCCATAGCCTGGAGCCTTTGTGTCAGACTGCTTAGGTGTGCTTTGAGCCAGGGCCCTGCCTATGTTTGACACTGGGGTTTTGTTCAGGAAATTTTTTCCCATTCCTATATCATGGAAAGTTCCTCTGATGTTTTTCTTCCAGTAGCAGCAGAGTTTCTGGTCTTGTACTGAGGTCTTTGATCAATTTGGACTTGAATTTTGTGCATGGCAAGATGTGTGGATTGAGTTTCATTTTCTTGCATACGGTTATCCAGCAGGTCCTGCACCATTTGTTGAAGATTGTGTCTTTTTTCCAGCCTACATTGTTAGGGCCTTTGTCAAATATCAAGTACCTGTAGTTACTTGACCCAAAGTCCAGGCCTTCAATTCTGTTTCATTAGTCTATATTCCTGTTTTTATGCTATTACCATGTTGTTTTAATTATTATGGCTTTGTAATATACCTTTAGATCAGTTATTGTGATGCCTCCAGATGTGTTTCTTTTCCTGAGGATATCTGAGGCCTTCTGCCTTTCCAAATGAATTTTTAGATCCGTTTATGTATATCTGTGAAAAAAATAAATGTTTGGGAATTTTTATTTTTATTGCACTAAATCTGTATATTGCCTTTGGTAAGATTGCCACTTTCACAATGTTAATTCTGCCTATCCAAGGGCATGAAAGATCTTTCAATTTTCTCAAGTCCTCCTCAATTTCCTTCTTGTGTGTTTCCATTATATAGATCTTTCATATCCTTGGTTAATGTATTTTAAGGTACATTTTTGTTGTTGTTGCTATTGAAAATGGGACAATGCTACTTATTTTTTTCTCTGTATATTTGAGAGGTTTTTTTTTTTTCTTTTTTACATATAGAAAGGCTACTGATTTTTGTGCATTGATTTTGGATCCTGCTACTTTGCTGAAGGAGTTAATCACCTTTAAGAGATTTGAGCTGGAGGTTCTCAGGTCTCTTATGTACAGAATTATGTCATCTGCCAATAGGGCTAACTTAACTTCTTCCTTTCCAATTTGTGTCCCTTATATTTCTTTCTCCTATCTTATTGCTTGTGCTATTCCAGTACAATGTTAAAGAGCAGAGGTGAGAGTGGATACCCCTGGCTTATTGCTGATCTCAATGGGAATTCCTCCAGTCTCTCCCCATTAAGTATTATTTGGGTTTTAGGAGCTTTATACATAGCCAGTATTATGTTGATATAGAAACTGTCCATGCCCATTCTCTCTCATGTCTTGATCATGAAGTGTTGTTGGTTTTTGTCAAAGGCCTTTTCTGCATCTATTGAAATGATCATGTGATTTTTGTGTTTAAGCTTATTTATGTGATATATTACATTGACAGGTTTCCATAAGTTGAACTGGCCCTGTGTACTGACTTCATAAAGGTGAATAATGCTTCTGATGTGTTGTTGAATTTGGTTTGCTAGGATTTGGTTCAGGATCTTTGCATCAAGGGAAATAGGCCTAGTTTTCTTTTCTTTTGATATCTCTGCCTGGTTTTTGGTATGAGAGTCATACTAGCTTCAAAGGAGGAGGTGAGGAGCTTTTCTTGTTCTCCAGTTGTGTGGCACAGTTTGAGAATAATTGGTTTCAGTTCTTCCATCAAGGTTTGATAGAATTCAGTTGAGAAGCCATCTGATCTTGGACTCTTCTCACTGGGGAGGTTTTTATAACCCCTCCCCCTCTCAATAGTCTCTCTTTTGTTTTGATGTCATGATCTTTTCCTCCTATTATGATGGTCTTGTATAGGTAGTGTCAGACAATGTGAAGTCATGGATAGCCAGGCCATTTTGTGTCTGGGGGAACCAGATTGTAAGGAGTCCTACCCTCCCTTTGGCTTTACATTCTTTCCGTCACCTCTTCCACAATGGACCCTGAGCCTTGGAGAGTATGATAGAGATATTGCAGTGCTGAGCACTCCTGTCACTTCTTTCTAGCACCATGATGCCTTCTGAGTCATCCCAAGGTCACTGCCATCTGCAAAAAATGGTGATGGTTATCTACCAAAAATGAGAATAGCCTTAATATATGGATATGAACATTAAGAGAAGGGTTTACTGGGCAGTTTGATAAACATAGTATATACACTTAGCCAGACAGCAGCAGACCTTACAACTCTAGGGCTCATGACTACCCCTGTTTTAAGTTTTCAGTATCAGGGATGTATTCCCTCCCATGGAGAGGGCCTCCAGTCCAATTAGAGGGCATTTGATTTCCACCATGAAAGACATGCCACTATTGCACCCATTGGCTCATTTGGCCTGGCTGGCTAAATTTAAGACTTGTAGTGTCCACTGTTGAGTATCTTCACTGGTGATTTCTCTCTCTCCCATTGAACTGCATGCAGAATGGCTTCTTCCAGCTTTCTGTCAGCAGATCTACATGGAAGAGGTTATCAGCTCAGTTCCAGCAGGATTTCTCAGTGGCCTTACAGCCCAAGTTTGTGGAGTCTTCAGCAATAGGGTCTTACAATCTATTCCTGGTAGGAAACCAAGGGTCGTGGCAATGGCCTATAATGTTTTGGGGGCATCAGGGGTCTCTTTGGCCAACGAGTCACTGGAAGGTATCCCATCCCTGGCTATCTTTTCAATATCTATGGGTGTGATAGGCTTGTTTAGGAGATTAATCTGCTCAGGGTTTAGCTTTGGTACATGGTATATGGCCAGGAATTCATCCATCTCCTCCACATTAATGAGATTTATGGAATAGAGGTTTTTGAAATAAGTCCTGATGATTCCCCAATTTCACGTATGTTTGTTGTGGTCTCCCCTTTTTCCTTTCTATTTTTATTAAGTTGAAGTCTCTTTTATTTTTGATTGATCAAATTGTCTATGAGTTTATCCATCTTGTTTATTTTTTCAAAGAACCTGCTTTTTGTTTGATCAACTTTCTTAGTTGTTTCCTTAGTTTCCAATTCATTCTTTTCTGCTCTGATCTTAGTTATTTATTTTCATCTGGAGCTTTTGGGGTTGGATTTTTCTTGTTCTTCCAATACCTTAATGTGGATGGTTAGCTTGTTGATTTGGGAGTTCTCTGCCTTTGTTATGAAGACATTTAGTGCAATGAATTTCCTCTGAGGACCATCTTGATTGCTACCCATAAGTTTTGGTAAATTGTGTTCTCACTGTTATTCATTTCTAGAAATTTTGAAATTTCATTTTTATTTCATCCACTACCCATTTATTGCTTAAATGTGTGTTGTTCAGTTTCCGGGAGCTGGTTGGTTTCCTAGTGCATCTTTTGTTGTTAATTTCTAGCAATACAGAAATGAGGTCTGATATTGTACAGGAAATTATGTTGATCATCCTAAACATATGGACACAGACTTTATGGCCCAATATATTATGTATTTTAGAGAAGGTTCCTTGGGCTACTGAGAAGAATGTGTAATCTACAGATTTCGGGTAGAATGTTCAATAAATGTCCATTAGGTCTAATTGATCTAGGGATTTGTTGAGCTCTCTTATTTCCCTTTAAATTTCCTGTTTTGATGATCTATCTATTGTTGACAGTGGGGTATCGTAGTCCCCAACTATGGTGATGTTGATGGTTATTTCTGTTTTATTGCCAAGTAGGTTTTGTTTTGTGAGTTGTGGTGCATCTTGTTTGGTGCACAACCATTGATGCTATCGATTTCCTCTTGTTGGATCATTCCCTTGATAAGTAAGAAGTGGCCTTCTTCATCTTTTTTGATTACTTTTGGTATGAAGTCTATTTTATCCAATATTAATATAGCTATACCTACTGGTTTCTTATTTCAATTTGCTTGTAATATCATTTTCCATCCTTTCATCCTGAGAAGGTGTCTGTCTTTAGTGGTGAGGTGGGTTTCTGGAAGACAGCAGATTGAGGGGTCTGATTTTCTGATCCACCCTGTATTCTTATATCTCTTGATGGGTGAATTAAGGCCATTAATGCTTAAGGTAATAACTGTGAGTTTTTATTTAATTCCTGCCATATTGTGGTGGTTTATGTGGTTTGGTGTTTTCTTGGACTTTGTAATTTTTTGTGCCTTCTCTGAGTTTGGTTATTGTGATGTGCTTCTTGTAGCCATTTGAAGTTCATTGTTTGATTTTTCTGTGGGGATAATTCTGTTGGGAGTACACTCTGTAGTTTTGGCTTTTTGATCATATAGTTGTAAAACTGAGTTTTATTATGGAAGGTTTTTCTTTCACCATCTATTATGAGGGATACTTTTACTGGGTAGAGTAGTTTCGGTGGGAGCTATAAGTTCTTAGACTTTGCAGTGACCCATTCCAGGCCCCTCTTCTGGCTTCCAGTGTTTCTTTCTTTTTTTGTTTATTTTTTTTTTTTAGTCAGTTCTGTATTCAGCAAATACAGTCAGTTTGGTACCATTATTAGGCTCATCCGTGACCTACCCCCTCCCCTTGGCCCCTCTTGTTGAGGTATACGGGTCATGCATTGTGGAGTTAGCCCACAGTTATGGGTAAGCTAAATGTCTCTGCCAGTGTTTCCATTGAGAAGTCTGAAGTAATTCTGATGGGGTATCCTTTATATGTGCTGTGTTGTTTCTCCCTAGCTGCTTTTAGGAATTTGTCTTTGTGATCTATATTTACAGTCTTAATGATAATATGTCTTGGAGAATTTCTCCTTTGGTCCAGTCTGTTTCAGTTCTGTTAGCTTCTTGTAACTTGATGGGACATTCTTTTGAGAGAGGGGAGAAGTTTTCTTCCATAATTTTGTTGAGTAAGCTCTCCATGCCTTTGGTCTGAATTTCTTCTCCTTCTGGTATTCCCATGATCTGAATATTGGGACACTTATGGGTATCCCACAGTTCACTCATGTTGTATTCACAAAAAATTTTTCAACTTTTTGAAACTTTTGGACTCATGAACTGTTTCTTCTGTTCTGTCTTCCAGTTCTGAGTTTCTATCCTCTACTTGTCTGACTCTACTCTTGAGAACTTCTATAGAGTTTTGGACTTGTTAAATTTGGTTTGTATTTTCTACTGCTTTTTTATGTATAGTTTCCATCCCTCTGTCAAGTTCCCTTTTCATGTCATTTTCTGATTTTATTAATGATTCTTGGAATTCATCCTTGTATTTGTGTGTGTTTGTTTGTGTGTGTTTGTGTGTGTTTGTGTGTGTGTGTGTGTGTCTTCATTGAGCTTAGCCAGCTGGTTATTGAGGTCCTCAGTTTATTTGCTCTACTTCATGTCATTTAACTGTCTTTGGACCTCTTCATGTTTCTTTTCTATTTAGGTCTAATCTAGAGAGGACAGTATTCCTACAATTATTCGCTCTTTGGTGATTTTCTGCAAGTTCTGCTATTTGCTTGGCCAGGGTTGCATATCTTGTATCTTCATTTAGTGGCTTTGATCTTATTGTCTCTTCTATGTTTTGATTAGAGATATCCATTGTAGAACTGGGAAATCTTGTTAGATTTACTTGCATTTGATTTTTCATGTTATTCCTTTTGTGCTATGGTCTGCCTATCACAGTGGCTCAGAAAGTCAAGGGTGGGGATGGTAACCTGCTGGCCTGGGTTTGCACATGGGTGTGGGGGCAGTGGTGAGTGAGATGGTGTTTGTGTATGTGTGGATTTCAGAAAGCCTAGGACACGGACACTAGCCTGCTGGCCTGGGACAGTGCACATGGTTGGGGGGCAGCGGAGAGTGGGACAGCATTTGTGAGCATGGAACTCAGAAAGCTTAGGGCTGGGGTTGCTAGCCTGCTGGCTTGGGTCCACTTAGCCTGTGGTTAGTGCATGAGGAAACTGTGCCTAGGAGTATGGCTAGAATGGCTGCTTGAGGGGATTTGGGGAGTGTTAGGCTACCTGAGAATGTGGGAATCAGTGGATTCCCTACTTTGTTCCTCTGTGTCCTTCCACTGGAAGTCTATTAGAATCATCAAACCCCTAAATACCCCCAGTGAACTTTAAGGGTTTTGGCTTTCCTTCCCTGTGAGGTGAGGCAAGATTAGGTGGATGCCATGTTGACCAAAACTCCTTTATTCTCTTTTTATAGTAATTTTTTAAATTGCTCATGAGCCCTTTAATATATAGACAATAATATTTCCTTAACATATTTACTGATATTATTCAAATGCTATAAATATGATTTTCTAGTACCTGAAACTAGATGTTTAGGCAAAGGCAGTTTAGGAAAGTAAGTTATCTACTTTCCCATATTTATATAATTTATAATCATATCAAACACATTTTTCATTTTATAACTTATTTACAATCTTCATGACTATATACAATATACCCTGACCATATTCCCCTTCCACTACCCTTCCTTTTCCCACCCTTCTGTATACCTTCCACTGAGTTCCTTCTTTCCAACTAGTTTCTCTTCTATTTTTATGTCTTAATTTCCCCCTCTATTTTGCAGGCTCCTGTGTAGGTAGCATTAGCTACCATGAAATCATGAACACCAGGGCCATTTTGGGTTTGGAAGGCAATATTGCAAACCACTTCTCTCCTTCCCTTGGCTCTTACATTCTTTCCATCACCTCTTCTGCCATGGTCCCTGAGCCTTGGAGGGTACAATAAAGATGTGTCACTTAGTAGGAAACACTCCACTGTAACTTCTTATCAGCATTTTGATGAGTTCTGAGTCTCCCATTATCTACAACTTCTACAAAGAGAAGCTTCTATAATAAAAGTGAGAGTAGCATTACTATATTAGCATAAAGGTAAGTATTTAGAGTGAAGTTTGGTGGGCATCATACATTTATTTAGCCAAATCAGCCATTTTGTCATTTCCTCCCATAAGGTTTATGACCTCCTTACCCATAAGCTTTTGACCAGGTTTTCAATACCAGACATAACTTTCCACCTATGGAATAGGCCTCAGATATAGAGACTAATTGCTTTCTTCCATAACTAACATGCCACTATTTCACCATTTGTCACATTTGGCCTGTCTGACTAGCCATAAAGCTTATAGGCAGGGTCCACTACTGGCTAAGACAGATGATGTCTCCCCACCATCCAAAAGGCTGCATAGCTCTTTCTAGCATCCTGACACATAGTCAATAGGAAAGAGGCTTCCAGCTTAGCTTTAACTTGATTTCTCTTGGATCCTGCAGCCCAAACATATGGAGTATTCAGCAATCAAGTCTTAGTTTGGGTGGGAAACCAAGAGCCTTGTCAATAACCTGTAATGTTTTGGGGGTATTAGGGGTTTCCCTTACCAAAAAACTCACTGGAAATTATACCACCCCCACTTTACTCCAGTTTTTATCTTTCACTTTTCCAATTATTTTTGTTTTATTTTATGTGAGTCTTCTCTGGGAGTACTCCTCACTTGGGTTAGGATCCACGTTCTTATTTAAAGGAAAGCTGACTCTAGTAACAGATACATGGAATTGACAGTATGCTTTCTATTAACTAGTAGCAGAAGAATAAGGATAAAAAAGTGTAGACTCCATTCCCTGATAAAACTGGCTAAGAAAGAAAAATAAATAAAGAAATCAATGCGAGATTTCTAAAATCCTTCGTAAAGAAGCATCCAGGGGTGGCAATGATTGACTCACAACTGTACTGTGCTACTTGCATTAGGCCAAGAAAACATGAAGATGTTGTCCACTCCTGGACTCTGGAGCCATAAGAACTGAGAGTGACTAACTGTGCTTCAGGAACATTATCAAGGGTGAACATGTTATAAGTGAAGGGAGAGCTGGGTATGCCCTGAAATAGTTCATAGACAGAAGCACAAATGAACTGGCTGGTAAAAATGTACTTTATGAGTTAAGGATATTAATATTGAAAAGCAAAAGTATGTGATTTAAAGAAACAGAGGAGAAGACATATTTAATTCTGGATGAAAGGACAAGTATGAGAAATACAGAAAAGGTTGTATGATGGGTGAAAAACAGTGATAAGTACTAACAGCCTGTCCAGGTCATATGAAACTTAAAACAAAGCAATTGAACAGTTGAAGTAAGAAAAGAAAGGAAGTTGGGAGAGATGGCTTAGTGGTTAAGACATTTGCCTGTGAAGCCTAAACTCACATTTGCATATTCCGGTCCCACATAACCAGATGAACAGTGACACAAGCACTCAATGTCACACATGTGCTGTACAGGGGCACACTTGTCTGGAGTTTGTTTGCAGTGGCTGAAGGCCCGGGTGTGCCCATTGTCTGTTTCTCAAAATAAATAATAATAATTTTAAAAGCTGGGTGTGCTGTTTCACACCTTTACTCAGCACTTGGGAGACTAAGTTAGAAGGATCTCTTTAAGTTTGAGGCCAGCCTGAGACTACAGCACGGATTCTATGTCAGCCTGAGCTAGAGAGAGATTATATCTCATAACATCCTCCTCCCCCTAAAAAAGGTAAGAAATAAGATTTAATAGCAGATTTTATAGCCCCCATCAGTATTTCTTTCTAGATGGGATGAGTGTTGTTTCTGTCACTCCCATGATTGTCTGTTGTAGTAGTCTATGCAAGTGGGGTCAGGGAGGGTGGTTGCTTGTCTTAGCAACTCAAACCAGTTTAGTCAGGGTGGGGACTCTGCTTACTCCAGTAGTTCCCCAGCTGGAGACCCACAGCCAGTTACAAGCTCATCTGTCATGGTTTAGTGATTTGCTTTCCAAGCCCAGCTTTCTGTCACTGAGTTTCTGACAAAGTGGGAGGTCTGTCTGCATGTGTTTCCCTTGCTGGTGGGAGCTCTTTTTCTGATCATGAGATTTGACTATTTGTTGTTATTCTTATTTTATTATTTACTACTTTTCTCTCTGTCTCCCCCCATCTAAGAGAGCTTCTGCTACTCAAGAAACTGTGGGAGAATTGCACCAAGAGAGCTTAGCAGCATAACCTGTAGTGTTCCTTTTTGTTACCCTTCCTTCAACAGTTCCTTCTCAGGCTGGTTCATTCAGAGTACTTCTTCCACCTCCACACCATGACTCTGTGTCCACAGTTTCTCTTTCTCTTTACTACCACTGTATACAATCACTGTTTCCTACAGTCTCAGCCATTCTATCTTCAATTCACACACCATGTGGTCTAAGTTCAGGAGGGACAGCACTTTCCTAGAAGCTGGCCCATGCTTCGTGTGTGTGTGTGTGTGTGTGTGTGTGTGTGTGTGTGTGTGTGTTGTGGGGGGGGTTCAGATGGGCATCAGTCTTAGCTCTCCTGCTTCTTCAATGATTATTTAAATCTAACCTTTTGGTTACTGACTTAATTTTAGTCAGCTATTTCTCTCAGAAATGGTCTATTCAGTTGTTTTCTTCACTATATCACACAGATGACATCTAACCTATTATCTTTCTCAAAGAGGTTTATTATCTTGTTTCTTTACAGCATTTGATTCTTAAGCAAAGATCACAGCTTGATAGCATTGATATTAATATTATAATTGTTAATAAGGATTCAACAATAATGTGTTAAATTCATGTGAAATTTTATCAGTTTAAGCAGTACATATTGATATATAGTTTCAAAGTGTTATTTAGTACATGGAATATCATGGAACCTAGTATATTCTAAAATATATGCTTTAATGGATTGTTCAGAAATTTGGAATTTTTACTTGCGTTTTTACTAGAAAATTATCTGGATGGAAGTTTTGCTAGTTATTGCTTATCTGACAAAAAATTAAAAATTTTTAATATTTTTACAATGCTCATGAAAGAAACACATAATGTTCACTCATCTTTTAGTGTTCTTATTGTCACAGAGATTGTCACTGGCCAAGTACTTTCCCCTTTGTAGTTATTAACATGTTTTCTTTTCATTTTATTTTATTTGTAAGCAGAGAGAGAAAGAAAGACAGGCAGAAAGAGGGAAATGGAGAGAATGGGCATGCCAGGGCCTCTAGCTACTGCATAGAAACTCCAGACACATGTTCCACTTTGTGTGCCTGGCTTTACACGGATACTAGGGAATCAAAATCAGGTTACTAGGATTTGGTGGCAAGTACCTCAATCAGTGATCAATTTCTCCAGCTCCATTATTAACTTTTTAAAAAACTCTTTTATTGACAACTTCCATAATTACTGAAAATAAAACATGATAATTCCCTCCCCTCCCCTACTTTTCCCTCCACAGGTCCACTTTCTATCATATCCCCTCCCTCTCTCCATTAGTATCTCTTTTATTTTTATGTTATCATTTTTTCTTCCTATTATGATGGTTTTCTGAAGGTAGTACTAAGCACTATGAGGTCATGGATATTGAGGCCAATTCCTGTATGAACAATTGCTTTGGAAGAAGACAAACCTTTTCTTTGGCTTTTACATTCTTTCTGTCACTACTTCCACAATGGACCCTTGGAAGATATGAAAAAGATATTTCAGTGTTGAATACTCCTCTGTGACTTCTTCTCAGTCCCTATGGAGTCTTCTGGGTCATCCCTGTGGTCACCTGCATCTGTAAAGAGAACCTGTTCTAACCAAAAGTGAGAGTAGCATTAATATAGGTGTATGAACATTAAGTAAAATGCTTACAGGACAGTTTGGTGAGCATGATATAGGCACTTGGCCAGAGAAGAGCAAGCATTACACTGCTAGGGTTCATGACCTCCTCCACCATAGGCTTTTGATTAGGTTTTCAGTACCAGGCATGTATTCCCTCCCATGGAGCAGACCTCCAGTACAATTAGAGAGCAGCTGGTTTCCCTGATAACAAACATGCCACTATTACACACTTTGATCATTTGGCCTGGCTGGTCAAACTAAAGGCTTGTAGTGTCAATTGTATTAAATCCTGATGACTTCTGTCTCCCTTAGGGTTGCATACAATGCAGCTTTTACCAGCTTTCCATCAGCTGGTCTACAAGGAGAAGATTTTTAGCTCAGCTCTAGCTTGATTTCTCAGTGACCTTGAAGCCCAGGCAGGTGGAATCTTCAAGAAGGAATTACCATCTATTTCTTGTGGGAAACCAAGAGCCTTGGCAATAGCTTGTAATGATTTGGGGACATAAGGGACCTCCCTGGCCAACAATTTACTGGAAGGTAACTATCCTTGGCACTGACAATTTTCTAGCAAGTCTATGGCTTCTGGACATGCCATTATCTAAGAAAATAGGTGTCTATCTGGCTTATTCACAATATCTTGAATTTTGATTAACAATCCCCCTATGATTTTACATTCAGTTATTAGTAACCTATCACTGAATATGCTTTCTTGAATTTATTTCTTTAAAATAGGATGTGTCACATTTATAAATATGCCACTTTCTCCCTCTGACTTCTGAAACATGAAGTATATTATTTCATTTTCTGACTTTTCTCCTCAGATTCTGCATCCATCTGAAAAAGAGAAGCAAATTCTCCAATGGAGAGTGAAGGTAGCACCAAATAAATGGGATAGCCATTATTATTTTAGAGAGAATTTAATAGGTGTAGGCCCTTTTGTAGCCCATGATTGGTGGGAACTTGATATTGGAGAGTGGGCTCGTTTTTTTGGATATGGTTCTGACTTGTTTTCCAGATCCAGCTATTGGTTCTGTTCCACTGAGTGGATCTGCTAAGCCAAATCAAGAGCAGTTGGTTACCCACCATGGCTGTGTGCCACTATTACACTGTGTGAGCAAGTTGTTTGCTCCTTGATTTCATTGTACTTAAGGGATAATCTGATGGTTTCAATCCCATTATTGCTCTTATTTCACCATTTTACTATTTACTTTACTATTTCCTAAATCAAAAATCATTAGTTTTGCACTGAACTATAAGAACATAAATTAGACATTTTCTAAAAGCTGTTACGTTGCTTAATATTAACCTACAAAGCAGTATATATATTTTCAAACAGTATTTTTCTTATTACTTAATTTTAATTTCATAGTACTAGATTTCATATTTGAGATTGATTGTTTTTGTAATTTTCAGAACCTTATAAATGAAAAAGCAAAACATTAGTTGGTCCAAACATTTATACCAAGATGGGGAAGAAAATTCAGGAACACAAGCTTCATGGAATCCAAACAAGAAGTGTCTCTGACCACAGGGACTGGAGTGGCTTACTGTTCTGTCAGGTGACCCTCCCACTGTTTATCAAAGTGGGTCCCCTAGAAGACATATTTGCCTTTGCTTTTCACTTGTTCTCCAGGCATGCACTTTGGACTTTAGGAACAACTGTAAACACATCCTCTTCAAAGTGACCTTTTGCTCTGGGTTCTCCTGCTATGGTTGCTAGTGAATCTCATTTTTCTGGTTTGTGCCTCTCTACTCCTGTCCACAGAGGTACTCCACAAGGTTCCTTCTTTCATTGCTCAAGTTCTCACTTTTCAAAGAGAGGGCACTACTAGTATGTTTCTGTACCCTATTTGTCACAAATGATAATGTCTTTCTTCACTGTAGCAGAAAGGAATGGGTTGATGATAGAAATTACTGTGTCTGTAATTTCTTGCCCCCTAAAATCCAAAGGACACATAAGACATATGCATTTAGCAATACTTCAGGGATTGAGAGAATGTTTTCATTATTACTTCTCTTGAAAATAAACAAAGAAAAAACTTTTCTAAAAACCAACTTACCACTTTTGATCACTAATTTATATCATGTGTTTGCTAAACATAAATTTTATCTTCTGGAATATTATTTTCTCTTAGGAATATTATGAAATGTCTATTCCTTACATGTCTTTCCAATTAAAAAAGCATGTATTTCTGTGAGGGTGTGAGCACTGATATGTTCAGCATTGGATCTTACTTCCAGAATGATGTACTCTTACCTATAAGAATAAGACATGCAAAATAAAAGTACAAGGCAGGAAACATAAGCCATCACAAGTTAAAAGAGAATGGATACCAAAGATGCTTTACAATCTAGAGTATTTATTAAACTGGCCTATTCAGAGAAGGCAGTGGGATTTTAATGTGGACTTCAGAAAAGAGTCTGGTTTCATCTGCTCTGGTTAGCAATTAATTAGGAGAAATAACTGAAATCCAAAAAATAGTGCTGTGCTGAATTTAGCATATAACCACATAGTCTACTTATTAGGATTATTCATCATGGTTTCTGCTAGAATTTTGCATACCTGAGGTGAAACTTTTGTTTATTATTATATTTTAGTGTTTTGTATCTTTGAATAAATGACTCTCTCTTGAAGAATTCTTCATTAGTGTGTTTATGTGTTTATGATGAAGCCAAAGTTTCAGTAGCTGAAACTGAAGATTTTGTGACTATTGTCTTATGTTATTTATGTTAAAATCATTTTTATTTTGCAGCTCTTTTTGGAAAGAGCTTTCTGAAATAAGAAAGAGTAGGTTGATCTAAGTGAACTTTGTTTGCAAAGTTTCACCTGTGCAGTCATAAATCAAGAATGGATAACAACATAATCTAAGAATATGAATAACTTTAAATGAACAAAAAATGTTTTTCTCTTTCTTTTATTGATTGCTTGTTTCCACTGCAATACAATGATGTATTGAAAAAGAAAATCTCACATGAAAATTCAGTGATGTTTAAATGCTCTGCATAGTATCAATAAATGACCATAGTTTCTTAATATTTAATTTGTCTTACCTGCCAACAAGGTTGCTCATTTTCCTTATTGTTAATCTAAAATAAGTAAAGATATTTTATTAAAAAGCTTATGTTATTTTATTTTTATCTTTATAATGAAGTTCTGCTACCTTTGAAAGATCCAGGGAAACACTGGAATTACCTAGTGCCACTGAATGCTAAGATGTTTTCAGAATTTGATTGGATGATGTTCTAGCTTATCAAGCATAGCTAAGAATGCTATGATCAGAACACAGTATTTGCTCTTGACAGTGTATTTCTAAGAGTGCTTATTTTCACTGTGACACATAATATATTTTGTAAATGTTTATGGTCATTTTATCCTAAAATGAAGTCACTTGCTCAAATAAAAACCTTGCAATTTCATTTATTCATGCATAAATATTGCTAAATCCGAAGAGTATAACATCAAAAACTTTATTTTTAAACATCAGCTAAACCTGTAACCAAATCCAAGGCCATATGTTATAAAACTGTATAATCTTCAGTAAGTTATTTCAATTCACTTGGCTAGTTGCTTTATTAAGTAAATGAAAATATAATAACTGATAATTTAGCTGGTCATGGTGGCACATGCTTTAAATCCCAGCACTCAGGATGCAGGGGTGAGAGGATAACTGTGAGTTCAAGGGCACCCTGAGACTACATAATGAATTACAGGTCAACCTGGGGTAGAGCAAGTCCCATTTTGAAAAACAAACAAAGATATAGATAGATAGATAGATAGATAGATAGATAGATAGATAGATAGATAATCTGCTAATTTAAAGAATTGTAGATTTAGCAATGTACTTTGAAGAAAGATAAGCAGGGTTACCAATGTTATTCTTTTCCTATTTCACTGCTGAAAAGAATTTGATCTTCAACAGATTCTCTCTCTCTCTCTCTCTCTCTGTGTATGTGTGTGTCTGAGTGTGTGTGTGTGTGTGTGCACGTGCGCACACGTGTGTTTGATTTAGAGGCCTAGAAGGGCTCTAGTTCCAGTTCTTGAGTAACACTGTACAGCTGTCTAGCAAGCTGTCTGTATCCTGTTATCCACTGCAATGAGAGGTAAAGAGCAAGGCAAAAGTTATGATCTGCTGGCAAGCAAACTTTAGTCAAGCCAGGAATGGGCTGGAAAAGCTGAGCACTATGTGGCAGCAACAAAGTGGTAGGGTTGATATGACACAGGAATTAAGGAAAACTTTGTGTAACTGCTATTTAGAAATGGTAATGTTTATGGAAAATCCATATATATAGCAGGATGAAAATATGATGTATAAAATTTAATAGAACTATATGATTTTTATTGTACCCTTAAAAAATTATAGCAGGAAGATGAATGTTTATTCAGTAATTTTGCACAATTGAAATAATATGAAATAAACTTCAAAGTGTAGTTTAAAGATATATACACATATTTGTGTATAAGTTCTATATTTACATAAGTATCTGTGTCATTTTTTTCTGTTGTGTATGTGTGTGTGTGGTATATGTATGTGACTATGCATGTGGATCCATATATGTGCATGAGTATCTCTACCTATCATCTTTATATCAATCTATATATTTATATATTACTATAAATGTGTGTACATTATTAATTCCTATAGCATAGGATTTGTGTCTATCACTAAATATCCTTTCCTTTTCTAATTTCTGAAACACTGCAAAATGTTGTGAATCATATTGTTTTTTTTTTCTTATATTTCTTTCAACATACATGATACCCTACAGGAAAACCAAAGAAATGATAATGACAGAGAGATACAGATAGTTTCTCCAGAGCTGAGAAATATTTCCCACAGAGTCCTGGAAAACACTAAATGTAAGGAAAATGAGTATATGAATTGAGCAACCTCTGGGCCAGTAATCAGGCTAATAAATTTTGTGGCTACCCAAGCATGATGGGTGCTGATGATGCTAAACCTCTATCAACAAAGGAAGGAATTTTTGGCCACTGGGGTTCCACAGAATCATATATTTTTAAAATAATGAATGTTCTGAGGAGGCAGTGTTGATGATGACCTTGAATGTAAGAACCAGAGAAAACATGCAGGTAAACCTAGAAAATTATTAAAGAAAAGATACTACTTATTATAAAAATAAAATACCAATCTTTCCCCTCCCCAGAAAAACTGCTGCCATGCAATAAATAGGCTAATCACATGAACAGACAGTCCTCAAAAGAAGAGATAAAAATGGCACACAAACATTAAAAAGAAAATATTTACCAACTGTATCATCAATGAAACTAAAATTAAAGTCCCTTTTATATTTCATCTCATCCCAATCAGAATAGCTAACATCGAGAAAATTAGTTATAATAAATGATGGCAAGGATATAGGAAAGGGTAACCCTTATTCATTTTGGTGGGAGTGTAAACTGGTAGAGTCAGTATGGAAATCACTATGGAGACTCTTCATAGAGGCAAAAGTTGAAATATAGTATAATCCAGCTACATCACTACTGGGCATGGAATCCAAAGAGTTCATTGTGGCTCTGTTCATAGTAGCTAGGAAATGGAATCAACCTATGTGCCCATCAATGGATGGCTATTAATAAAAATATGGTACGTATGCACAATGGAGATTTATTTTTTAGCTGTAAAGAAAACTGAAGTTATAAAGTTTGCAGGGAAATAGATAGAACTAGAAAAGATTGTTTTCTATGTAAGTTCCCCCAAACTCAGAAAGACAAAAATCACATGTTTTCTCTCATACATTGTCCCTGCCATTAAATGTTTGCATGCATGTAAGTGGATGTGAGACTGGGCACAGTCAAGGATTTGAGATGGGAGACCCCTGGAGGGGAACAAGAGGTGTTGAGAATTACAAGAGTAGATCAAGGAAGCATACTATAAAAACAAAGAGGGGGCTACATTTGGGAGGAGGACATAAAGGGAAAGGGGAATAGGGGAAAAGGGGAAAAGGGGAAACAAAAAACAAACTTTGTTTGAATATACCAAAATTAAACCTAATTATTTGTATGCTGATGAAAATGAAAAATTCATATCTTTAACACTGTCTAAATTTCAGAATGAACAAGATATAGAGTTTTGAAATTACCCACTTTTCAAGATTATTCACAATTTTGATCTTCATTTGAAGTCTACATTTGAAAATGTTCCATTTACTTCAAAAGACTTCAGTCAAGCAATGCTTTAGAGAGCTGACATGAAGAACCTACACTTAACATATGGGCATAGTTGATTTTTATAGGTTCAAAAGTTTGATAGCCCAGTTGCCACTTCATTGAGGATGGATGTGTCAGAAGTACCAATTTGTAATTGAAGACCTGGAAGACTTCTGGAGCACTCACATCTGCAGTCCATGTTGGAAGACCAAAGAATCTGGGTTTTTATATAAGCAAAGTCAACAAAATCACAATGAGATAGACACTAACCAATAAGTAGTGAAGATAGGCAAAAAGTCAGTATTTTGCTATAGGTTCTCCTTCTCTCTTCTTGCTGGCAGAAGGTGCTGTCCACTCCAGGGGAGAGGTTTCTACCTTCAGATAATCCTTTTTCAAAAGGACCTCATGCATCTGCCAGGAGGAATTTATTTTCTTTTATTCTAAATCCATTCAAGTTTGTAATCAACATTAACTGTAATTCTACCCTTGTCAACTTAACTCTCAACTTTAGCTGATACTTAATTTCAAAACTAAAACATTCCAGCCATGCCATTCTAATTTGCAGGTCAATCACATAAGCAAGGGGGCTGTTTTCCTGATGAACCGGACACCAGCACAAGGGGGAAGGAGATCAGCATAGAGAAATATCAACTCCTACCAAATCAGAGAGCCAGAGCCTCAGAGGCCCTCAACACCTCATCACTGAAGCAGACCAAAAATGAACCCAACATGGCTCAGGGAAATTTTGCGGAAGAGGGGGCGGAAAGAATGTCAGAGTCACATGTTGGGTCATGATATGCAGAGACATTTAGCTTACCCATAACTGTGGGCTAACTCCACAATGCATGACCCGTATACCTCAACAAGGAGGGGCCAAGGGGAGGGGGTAGGTCACGGATGAGCCTAATAATGGTATCAAACTGATTGTATTTGCTGAATACAGAACCGACTAATAAAAAAAAAAAAAACTAAAACATTAATAAGGTCATAATCATGACTAATGTAATCATCCAAAATTCAACCAAAATGTGCTATTTCTTCCCCCAGAATATATGACAGTATCCCTCCATGAATGTATAGGATTATAATAGCCCATAACTTAAATATAATAATATATATTTAATAACACTTAACTGCTGATATTATCACAATAGATGTTTTATTACATGATAAATAGAGAAAAGACAACATCTGCTTAATATATGTGTATATAAAAGCATATATTCTTAGAAAAGTAATAAAAACACTCATGCGATTAAAATCCTCATATCTGTACCTGGTCACATGGCCTTAGTTGATACTTATAATTACCTTCTTGTACCACTTATCTCAGATGTCCTCTACCCTCAGCAAGCAGCTCATCAGGTCTTGGTTCTTTACTTGGAGAGATATCCATGCTTTCATTCCTGAAGGTTCTTTACCATTAGGTTATATTTGCCTGAATTTGGTTGTTCTACATCCCTTATGACCTTAATCATAGGATATGGTTACAACCAAGAGAATCTCTTGAATCTATACATATTTTCCCAACCTTTCATTGTGTAAAAAATGTCCAATTGTTTTCACAAGTATTCTCTGGCAGTCTGTATCAATCACCTTTGCTAAAACTAACTCATTTCCTAGCCTTTGACATGAGGGCAGCAGAAACCACTGAGAATGGCCACTTTGTTAATGGGCCCATGGGGCAGTGACACAGGTAGTCATGGAAAGAGGTGCTATCTATAGAATGTGTAGCCCTATTTTCCTGATTTTGAAATCCTACTCTGCTTACATCATCTTTTGGTGAGCTATTATATGGAACACAGAAATTTTCATATCTTTTTCTGGTTTGAGAGATCTGTTCACATACCCATCCCTAAATGTCTTTCTCACAAATTTTCTCATCTGCTGTTTCCAAGTCCATGACCATCCAGCCAAGTCATTGGATACAGCTTATTAATCAGTATATAAATGTGAATCTGGCCATATTTTCTTCCAAGCAAAATGCACAACCATGTGCACTGTCCAAATTTCAGCCAATTATGAGGATATCCCTTCACCACTGTCCTTAAATGTTGTCCTGGAAAAAATTGACAATTTTTAAGCTCTCCAGTCCTACATGCCAAACAATCTAGAGTTCTACTCCTCACTCAATCATAAGGAACATCCTTAAAGCCATGCATGCATTAGGGACAGAAGCCATTGTAGCAGCAGGGGCAAAGGAAATTGGGCCATGTCTCATAAAACTACTTCCATTTGATTATGTACTGCTTCATATATATATATATATATATATATATATATATATATATATATATATATACACATATATATATGTATATATATATAAAACTTCTAAATTACAGACAACAAACCATGGTATTTACCATTTACATCCCCCCCCTTTCCCACTTTCCCCTTTATAACTCTGCTGTCTGTCATATCCCCTCCCTCTCTCCATTAGTCTCTCTTTTAATTTCATGTCATTATCTTTTACTCCTATTATGAGGGTCTTTGTGAGTATTGCTAGGCACTGTGATGACTTGGATATCAAGGCCAAATTCTGTCTGGACAGTTGTATGTAAGGAGTGGTTCCCTTCCTTTGGCTCTTACATTGTTTCCGCCACCTCTTCTGCAATAGACCCTGAGCCTTGGAGGTTGTGAGATGTTTAAGTTCTTGACACTCCCCTGTCCCTTCTTCTCAGAACTATGTTGCATTTTTGGTCACTGCACTGGTCATGGCCATTTCAAAAGAGAAGCTTCTCTAACCAGAAGTGAGAGTAGCACTAACATATGAGTATGAACATTAAGTGTAGTGCTTTCAGGGCAATTTGGTGAAAGTAATATGTTCATTTATCCAGACAAGAGCAGGCTATATACCCCTAAGGCTCATGACCTCCCCTGCCATAGGCTTTTGATTAGGTTTTCAGTACCAGGCACATATTCCCTCCCATATAGAGGGCCTTCAGTCCCATTAGAGAGCAGTTGGTTTCCCCCAGAGCAGACATGCCACTATTGTACTCATTCAGTCATTTGGCCTGTGTGGACAAACTTGAGGTTTCCAGTGTCCATTGTTTTCAACGCTGATGACTTCTGTCTTCCATAAGACTGCATACAGTGCAGCTTTTTCCAGCTTTCAGTTGGCTGGGCTACAGGGAGACAGTTTTCTGCTCAGCACCAGCTTGATTTCTCAGTCACTTTGCCTCTCAGGCATGTGAAGTCTTCATAAATAGGGTCTTACCATCTTTTTCTCACAGGAAACCAAGGGTCTTGGCAATAGCATGTAATGTTTTGGAGGCAACAGGGCCTTCCCTGGCCAGCAACTCACTGGAAGGTCCATCCCTGGCACTGAAAATTTTCTAGTAACAATCTATGGCTTCTGGATGTGCCATTATTTAAGAAAGTAGATTTTCATAGGTCTTATTCAGAATATCTTGAATTTTGGTTTATCCTCCCCCCACCTTTCTTTTATACAATCTCTTCACCTGACCTCGCTTAGGCCTTTCCCCGCCCTGTAATCTGTTTTTCTACTAACATGTATACAATACCATCCCCCTAAGACCTTCCGTCTCTTCCTTCCCTTATAGCTTTTTAATAGCTTACAGACATCTGCTACTGATTTTTGGTTCCAGATCACACACAAGTCTATACATTTGTAGTCAGGATCCACATATAAGAGAGAACATGTGATGTTTGGCTTTCTAGGCCTGGGTTACCCCACTATGTATAATCATTTCCAAATCCATACATTTCCCTGCAAATTTCATAATTTCATATTTCGTTACTGCTGAATAGAACTCCATTGTATAGATGTATCACATCTTTATTATCCATTCCTCTCTGGATAGACATCTATGCTGGTTCCATTCCCTAGCCATTGTGAATACAGCAGCAATAAACATGTTTGTGCATATATCACTAAGGTAGTGAGAAGAGTCATTAGGATATATGCCTAGGAGTGCTATAGCTGGATCATATGATAAGTCTAATTTTAGCTGTCTCAAGAACCTCCACACTGATTTCTGCAATGGCTGTACCAGGTAACATCCCCACCAACAGTGCAGAAGGGTTCCCCTTTTACCACATCCTCCTCAACATTTATTGTCATTTGGTTTTTTGATGGTAGTCATTCTGAAGGGAGAGAGATAGAATCTCAAGGTAGTTATATTATTGTATTATTATATATAGGGGTTATATTAAGGAAGGCCTTACCTATGCCAATATGTTGATGGATTTCCCCTACCTTTTCCTTTAGCAATTTCAGAGTTTCAGGTCTGATATTAAGGTCCCTGATCCACTTGAATTTGATTATTCTGCAAGGAGAAAGACAAGGATCTATTTTCAACTTTCTACATATAGATACCCAGTTTTTCCAGCACTACTTGTTGAAGAGCCTGTCTTTTCTCTAATGAATATTTTTGGCATTTTTGTCAAAAATCAGATTGCTGTAGCTGCCTGGATTAACATCTGGGTCCTCTATTCTGCTCCATTGATCTACACGTGTGTCTTCGTGCCAATACCATGCTGTTTTTTGTTACTATGGCTTTGTAATATAGCTTAAAATCAGGTTTGGTGATACTACCAGCCTTATTTTTGTTGCTCAAAATTGTTTTGTCTATTTGAGGTTTTTTGTGCTTCCAAATGAATTTTAGAATTGTTTTTTATATTCCTCTGAAGAATGCCATTGGAACTTCAATGGGGATTGCAATAAATGTGTAGATTGTTTTTGGTAAGAATGACATTTTCACAATATTGATTCTTCCAATCCAAGAACATGGCATATCTTTCCATTTTCTTGTGTCTTCTGCAATTTCTCACCTGAGTGTTTTAAAGTTCTCATTCTAGAGATTCTTCACTTCCTTAGTTAAGTTTATTCCAAGATACTTTTTTTTGAGGCAATTGTGAATGGGAGAGATCCCCTGATTTCATTCTCAGCATGTTTGTTGTTAGTATATAGGAAAGCTACTGATTTCTATGTATTTATTTTGTATCCTGCTATTTTGCTAAAAGTGTTTATCAGCTCTAACAGTTTGCTGGTACAGTTTTTTTTAGGGTCTGTTTTGTATAGAATCATATCATCTGCAAATAGTGATAATTTGATCTCTTCCTTTCCAATTTGTATCCCTTTTATGAGTGTCTCTTGCCTTATTGCTATAACTAAGATTTCCAGTACTATATTAAATAAAAGTGGGGACAGTTGACGCCCTTGTTTTGTTCCTGAATTTAGTGGAAAAGCTTCAAGTTTTTCACAATTTAGGATTATCTTGGCTCTGGGTTTGTCATAAATAGTTTTTATTATGTTGAGATATGCTCCTTCGATTCCCAGTCTGTAATACTTTCACCATGAAAGGATGTTGGATTTTGTTGAATGCCTTTTTCTGCATCTATTGAGATGATCATGTAATTTTTGTCCTTCAGACCATTTATATAATGTATTACATTTATTGATTTGCATATGTTGAACCATCTGTGCATCCCTGGGATAAAGCCAACTTGGTCAGGGTGAATAAACTTTTTGATATATATTGTTGTATTCTGTTTGCCAATATTTTGTTCACAATTTTTGCATCTATGTTCATGAGGGAGATTGTTCTGTAATTTTCATTTTTTGTTCTGTCTTTGCCTGGTTTTGGTATGAGAGTGATGCTGGCTTCATAGAAGGAGTTCAGTAGTAATCCTTTATTTTCTATTTTGTGGCAAAGTTTGAGAAGCATTGGTGCTAGTTCTTCCATGATAGTCTGGTAAAATTCACAAATAAATCCATCCGGGCCTGGTCTTTTTTTTTAGTTGGGAGATATTTTATAACTGCTTGGATGGCTGTACTAGTTTTTGGCCTATTTAAATGGTTTATCTCATCTTGATTTATTTTTGGTAGGTCATATGAATCAAGGAAATCATCCATTTCTTTCAGATTTTCAAATGTAGAGGCATATATATTCATGAAGTATGACCTTATAATTGTCTTAATTTCTTTGATATCTGTTGTAATGGTACCTTATTCATCTCTAATTTAATGAATTTTTGTCTCTTCTCTCTTTCTTCTGGTCAAATTTGCTAAGGGTTTATCAATCTTGTTTATCCTTTCAAAAACCAATTCTTTGTTTCATTGATACTTTGGATTTATTTTGGGGAGGTGCTATTTCATTAATTTCTGCCCTAATCTTTATGATTGCTTCTTGTCTACTGATTTTTGATTTGCCTTGCTCTTCTTTTTCCAAGGCCTTAAGGTGAAGCATTAAATTGCTTATTTCTGAACTATCTAATTTCTTTATATAGGCACCCAGAGCTCTAAATTTCCCTCTTAGGACTTCCTTCATTGTATCCCAAAGGTTTTGGTATGTTGCATTATCATCATCATTCAATTCTAAAAATTTATTGATTTCCTTAATGACCCATTGATGATTCAATAGTGTATTGTTTAGTCTTCATGAATTTCTGTATGCTCTGTAGCTTTTCTTGTTGCCGATTTGCAGTTTAATCCCATTGTGGTCAGATAGAGCACAGGGATTATTTCAGTTTTCCTGTATTTGTGGAGATTTGCTTTGTGTCCTAATATATGGTCTGTTTTAGAGAATGATCCATGTGCTGCTGCTGAGAAAAATATATATTCTGCAGCATTTGGATGGAATGTTCCGTAGGTATCTGTTTTGTCCATTTGTTCCATGACATCATTTAATTCAGATGCCTCTCTATTCATTTTTGCAAGGATGTTCTGTCCATTAATGAGAGTGGGGTATTGAAGTCTCCCACTACAATTGTGTTTGGTGTTATCTGTGACCTTAAGTCTAATAGTGTTTGTTTGATGAAACTGTGAGCCCCCATGTAAGGGGCATATATATTTAGGGTTGTCATGCCTTCCTGCTTCAGTGTTCCTTTAATCAGTATAAAATGACCTTCTTTATCTTTCCTCACTAATGTTAGTTTGAAGTCTATCCTGTCAGATATTAGGATAGCAACTCCTGCTTGTTTCCTAGGCCCATTTGTTTGAAATACTGTTTTCCATCCTTTCACCCTAAGACAGTGTCTATCTTTTATTGAGAGATGAGTTTCCTGGAGGCAAAAATGGCAGGATCTTGCCTGTTAATCCAGTCCGCAAGCCTGTGTATTTTGGATGGTGCATTGAGGCCATTGACATTAAGAGTTATTATTGAAGAGTATGCATTTATTCTAGCCATTATTCTTATTTTGTAGTTTTTCCTTTTTTCCCTTTACTCATTTGTTCAAACTGTTATTTGAGTGTGGTTTATTTTTTCTTTATTTCTCCTGTGAGTGGTTTGCTTTCTCTTCAGCATGAAGAATTTCTTAAAGTATTTTCTGTAGAGCTGGTTTAGTTGTCATAAATTCCTTTAGCCTGTTTTTGTTGTGGAATGTGCTTATTTCTCCATCAATTTGGATAAATAACTTTCCAGGATAAATTAATCTTCATTAACAGTTGTTCTTTTAGAACTTGGAATACATCATTAAAAGCCCTTCTGGCTTTTAAAGTGTTTGTTGAGTAGTCTGCAGTTATTCAGATGGGCTTGGCTTTGTAGGTGACTTGCTTTTTCTCTCTAACTGCTTTCAATATATTTTCTTTGGTTTGTGTGTTTAGTAGCTTAATTATAACATGGTGAGGAAAGGTTCTTTCCTGGTTTTGTCATTTGGTGTTCTAAAAGCTTCTTGTATTTGCATTGTCATTTCTTTCCCAATTTGGGGAAAATTTTCTTAAATGATTTTGTTGAAAACACCTACTATGCCTCTGGATTTAAATTCTTCTCCTTCTGTTATACCCTGAATTCTTATGTTTGATCTTTTCATAGTGTCCCCCATATCTTGAAATTCCCATTCATACCTTCCTATTAGCTTGTCTTTCTCTTTGTTGGACTGTGTTAGGTCTGCCCTCTTGACTTCTAGATTAGATATACTGTTCTCTCCTTCATTCATTCTACTGGTGAGATTTTCCACAGAGGTTTTTTTTTTGTTGTTGTTTGTTTGTTCGTTTGTTTGTTTTTCCATTGACTGTATTCTTCAGAGCTAGGATTTCAGCCTGGTCTTTCTTCAGTATTTCTATTTCCTTACCCATGTCTTGTAATGACCTCTTTATTTCATTAAGCTGGTTTCCTGTGTTCTCTTTCAGAAGTTTCTTTTCTTCTTTAATTCCGTTGCATTCTTTTTGATTCCCTTCATTTCTTCTCTGATTCCTTTGAGCATAGATACCATCATATTTTTTTTTGAAATCTTTGTCAGGCATTTTATCTAAAACAGTCTCATTGGTGATCATTTCTGAGGGATTTATAGTTTGGTGGGACTGTATTATCATTATTCTTTGAGTTTATTGTATTATATTGCAGCAACTTTTGCATCCTGAATTGACTTGATGCTTGGGTTTTCTTCTTATCTGCAGTATTCCCAGACATGGCAATCCACTTGTATATACTCTCAGGATATGAGTTCAAGGACTTCTGGAGTTGGTCACACTTTCAGTAGCTCTTTAGTTGATCTTAGCTGTCTTTTCTTCAGATTTCTTAACTTTGAAAGAAGGTTGATGAAGTTGAAATATCTGTTTCTTGGTCTCTGCTGCTGCTGCTGCTGCTGCCTGGTGGATAGTAAATGGCAGAAGGCTCCAGCTGTGCACAGATCGTGGGCTGCAAGTGCCTGGGTGGGACTCTAGCCATTTTCCTCCTTTCTGGTGGATCTCGTTTTCTCTGGCTTCTCTGCTGTGTCCCAGAATAACCTATATTCCTTCACTTTTCAGAAGAAGAGTGCATTTTGCTGGGGTTTTGATTAAATCCCTCCCTAGGCTGGTTTGGCACGGCTCCTATGCTGCCATCTTACCTGGAAGAATTATGTACTGCTTCTTTATGCCTAACTTTATAGATTGGTGGGTCAGCTTACACCCAGCTAATGATGGGAAGCTCAGGTCATCTGGCAATGTGGTGGCCAATTTTGAAGCATTTTATTTCCACTATGACACAATAGCAGGCCCAAACTACCTTTCAAAGGTATAAAAGTTGTCTCATATGACAATATAGCCTTGATCCAAAATCCTAAGAGCCCTTACAATGGTTTCCTTATGTGGTGGCAGGGGGATGCCAAAAATCTCCGAACAGCATTCTTATCAGCAACACACCATAAGTACCTTTGGCTCTGCTGAATTATAATGACCCATGTGTCGGATGGGCCTGAACTGCATGCTGGACAATTTGCAGAGTAATCTACTCTGGGCCCTGGGAGTAACACACTCAGATGAGAAATATACTGCCTCTCGAATCCAAATTGTCCCACTAGGCATTGTGCATCTTACTTGGTGGTTTAAGATACCAGGTGCAACAACATTTCTTATATCATAGAAGGAATATCTCCACATGTCACATACCACTAGAGTCCTAGAAATTTCACTGAGGTAGAAGTAAATTGAAATTTTGTTGGATTTATTTCCCGTACTCAAATACACATTTCCTTTATCTATAAGATCAGTGCTTGCTACCTCCTGCTCACATGGTCCAATCAGCATAACATAAACAATACCAATGTGATACCTTGTGGAAAAGACAGGTGATCAAGATCCCTGTGAACTCAGTTATGTTACAGTGCTAGAAAATTAATACACCCTCAATGCTGAAAAGTAAAGGTGTGTTTCCAGGCTTATTAGCTGAGAGAAAATTGCTTCTAGTAGTCCCATGGGGGGAAAAATTTAGAAAACCTAATTTCTAAGAGCAATAGCTGCGTACCAGCCACCAAGAGATGTATCAACCTGATCAAAGTAGAGCAACTTCTTTTGGAATTTGCTGCTTATGTTTATAGTAATCAAAAGACTTTATCCAAGATCCAAGTAGGAAAGTTAGAAAGGAGGTTACATGGACACCACTACCCCTGCATTATACAAGTGCTTTGTAGTGGTATTAGTCTATGTAATTCCTGTGGAAATTAAATATAATTTTGGTTATTGATTATCCACAGAAGATGTAGATATAACAGTTCCATTTGCTTTTTCTAAACATACTACCTTCTCAAGGAACCAGTGTGTATATTCTTCTAAATCATAAGTATATCTATGTCATTTCTACATTCAGAGACTGGAGAAATTAACACAGAATGAGATCTGGAACACACTGGACCCAATATAAGTCAGAACTTGGCAAAAATTTGTAGCTGGAGAGATAGATCAGTGGTTAATGGTGCTTGCTTGCAATAATTGATGTCCTGATTTGATTTCCCAGAACTCAGATAAAGCCAAATGCACATCAAGAGGCTCTGGCATACCCATTTTTTCTCTTTATCTCTCTCTCCTTTCAAATAAATAAGTGAAAGAAATAACAAAGAGAAAGAAATAATAGAACATGGCTAAAACGTCATTGATCACCTGACCCCAAAAGGTCATACTTTATTTGGTGGGCCATAATGTTGCTGGGTTCTCACAGAATATCTATTCAGAAACCACATATTGTACACCCAAAATGTCTGATTATGTTCTTTTCTCCAATTTATAGTTACCTTAATGAAATGTCATAGGTTCCTTTCCAGAAAGATGGAATAAAGATAAATAGCAAACTTTTTTTGTAATGTAAGGGAGATATTTCCTCAACAGGACCTTGCCTCCACTTTATTAAAAGGGGTCTGTGTCTATAAAGTGGGTCAAATGTACATATTGATTGAGGGGTAATGATTATCTTTGCATTGATTTTTGATAGCCTTTCACTCATTGGCTCTGAAATTTTCCAAAGACAGAGATCAAGAATAGCATATGAGGCTTCCTATCTATTTCATGTTTGGGATGCCATGATTATTTATCTAGTGCTAAATATCAAAACAAGTAAGACCATTATAAACATTGCTTTGCCTCTGTTGACTGTTATGACAGGACATTCACCTTGCCATTCATGGTTTACTCTTACAATTTGGCCATTGTTACTCTAAGTTCCAATTATAACCATTATTAAGTTATATAATTGGGGAGCCATGTGTCCCACTGTATGGTCTTAATTGGAGCTATAAGTAAGGCAGCCACATTTTGTAGGCAGCTAGTTATGCTGATAGGGCCAGGAAAACAAAAAAAAAAAAAATACAAATATAACCAAATGCCCTGTCAAAACTGATATTCAACTCTGAGAAACCAGACAAATAGCACAAGTAACATCATCCTTGAACATGCTTCAGGGACATTCTTCAGTCATGGAAAAGGCCCAGGGAACCCAAGTACACGCTCCAGATAAGGAATCCCTGGAGGAACCAACTGTTAGCCTTGGATAAGAAAATTGCATAAGTACAAACTATGACAGGAAACAGGGCTGGCTCATTACCTCCTATTCAGTGTGATGCCTAAAAGTGGTATAGGGAATGAGAAAGACTCCAGTCATAATGAATAGCCCTATCTAGACGGACAGGTTGTCCTTTGACCCAATTAAAGTACTTACTTTGTTCTCCAACATATAAAAACCTTCTGTCCAGAGGGCTACTCCAAACCTTCTCGGACCCCTCTGCTCCTTTAATCATTTCTGACTTTGTTTTACTTAATTTGATTCTTTTTTTAAATTTTTTTTGTTCATTTTTATTTATTTATTTGAGAGTGACAGAGAGAGAGAGAGGCAGATAGAGAGAGAGAGAGAGAATGGGCATGCCAGGGCTCCTAGCCACTGCAAACGAACTCCAGATGTGTGTGCCCCCTTGTGCATCTGGCTAACGTGGGTCCTGGGGAATCGAGCCTTGAACCGGGGTCCTTAGGCTTCACAGGCAAGCGCTTAACCGTTAAGCCATCTCTCCAGCCCCTTAATTTGATTCTTAATAAAGCTTTTATGGTCATCCCTTCTTTTGTTGTCCTCATTGATCTTTGTGATAATGAGAACAGAACAAGGAATTCAACTCCAACCCACAGAATTAGCACTGTATATTGCAAGTTGCACTGTGATATGAAGAAGTATACATTAACTTGCTCCTTGTATTGGTCATCTTATTGCAGAGAGGAAGTACCTGACCAAAAGCAACTTAGTAGTTATATATCATAAAGAGGGCTGGAGGGATGGCTTAGCAATTAAGACGTTTGCCTGCAAAGCCAAAGGACCCAGGTCCAATTCCCCAGGACCCACGTTAGCCAGATGCACAAGGGGGTGCATGCGTCTGGAGTTCATTTCCAGTGGCTGGAGGCCCTGGCACGCCCATTCTCTCTTTCTCTCTCTCCCTGTTTCTCTGTCAACTAAATCAGTCAATAAATAAAAATATTTTTAAAAAATATCACAAAGACAGGACATTTTCCTCTATTTTTAACCTCTAGATTTGTAGTCATTCATAGTAAAGGACATCAACAAAAAGACCATGAAATAGTCCTGCGATCACTCTCTTAAATCATACAAGTTCCCTTAAAGAAATTAGATCTCAGTATCCTCCATAGGAAAAGAAGGGCCCCTCTCAGAAGTATGTATTCTGTTTTTTACAGGATGGCTGTAATCAGACTATAGTACTTGCTGCAGTCAGATCAATGGAATGTTCTTAAGGTTCTCAAACCTTTCATTTAGGAAGAAAAATGCCTACTAACTAGCTCCCAGGCCATTTACTAGAAGATTTCTTTCCAGAACAGTTAAGAGGTAGATGTTTATAGTGTTTGTCTTAAAATATCCCACCTACATGGGATAGAAAAAAATCCTAAGATATACCTGTATCATGTCCATTGGAAACAGATGAAAAGTTTTTCAAAATGAATCTAAATATAATTTTATTTCACTTTTTATTGTCTGCAGTCAAGTAGGGTATGAATATGCTGAAAACAATAATGGAACCTTGATGTTTCTCTGGTGTGGTCCTCAGTCTCTACTACTACAACATGTCATGTCTGGGAAGGTATCCAAAATGAAACTATAATGTTGTTTGATTTTTCCTGCAAAAAATTATCTCTATACTTCCCCTCCACAGGAGATTAGTGTAATACTGCAGAGAAAGAACAAATCTACTTAAAAACTACAAATAAACCATATTATAACTTAGATGTTGAGGAAATATATTTTTGAAAAGTAGAATTAAATACTCCCCACCCCATGAACTTAAAATTATGGAAGTAAGTTGGCTTAAAGAATTATTAAACTTGAGGAACAAAATACTAATTCATATATTCAACAAGAAAAACAAAGCAAGTTACAAAGTACAGATTATCATAGAAAAGCTTAAAAAAACCACATCATTAGCCTGTACAAGGAGTACAAATGTAGCATATAGGAGTTATTTTGGCTGGATAGGATTCAAAATTATTTCATCCTTTGCCTTCACTTCTCTGGGGATTACAGAGTTCCACACTGTCTTAACAATAATTGTAATATTCTTACTATTTGTCTCTTTCAAATATTATCTCAATTGAAGAGAAACAAACCAAAGGTAAATGCTTATGTGCAGATGACAAGGGGGCATCAGATCATTCTGCAGGGAAAAGTATAGATAATATTATTATGGGACTTCAGAAATGTCTTTCCAAGGCACACCTTAACCACTCTTTCCCACATGATGCCACATCTAGGAGCCAAACAAATCTTTTCCCTTTCCCCTAATGACAGTTATGGTCAACTCACTGGAGGGGAGAATGGTGTGAATCACAAGCAAGGCAGCTCCATTTGGAGGCAGCTGGTAAGAGTCAGAGGCCCAAATGAACAAACTATTAATTAACTTAGAAAATACCAACCAGTAACACTAAGAGTATTTTGTTGAAGGAACCTATAGGGGAATTCTACTGGGACATCTGGTGTTTTCTTCAGCTCCAGGCTGCTGGGATGAACTTCCTAAACAGTTTATGGGAGGAAGGGATTTATCTGAAGCTTACAGATCCAGGGGAAGTTTCATTGATGGCAGACGAAGTTGTACCCATTAACAGATCCAATCAGAGAGACATAACGACCCAGCCAGCATCATAAACAAGAGAAAAACTATAGCCAAACAGCAGAGAACACAGGCAAAGCACAAGTAATCTGCCTACCTTTAGGCTGGAAACCAGATCCACTCCCAGTGACATCTCCTCCAGCCAGGCAGCTGGAGACAAGCTTTTAAAAAAACTACTGAGTATATTGGGGAAAATACATTCAAACTACCACAATTGGACTCCCCAACTTCCTGATACAGAAATCCTGGGGACACTAATTGCCAGGCCTGGATAATAAAATTCAGTAATAGAAATTATTTTAGGCAAAAAGGTTGACCAACTTATTCCTATTCAATATGATGCCTACAAGGGGAATTGGGGAAGAAAAAGATCCCTGCTCTAATTGAGAGTCTATTCAGGCTGACAGGTTCCCCTTTGGCCCCATCACACTCCTTTCTTTATTCTACAACATGCTAAAAGCCAAAGTGATGCGGCAACCCTTTAAGGAGGTTTCCTCACTCCAGGAGCTGTCCTTACTTTTGATTTTCAATTAAGCTTTGCTTTCCCTTCTTCTGCTGTTCTTTCCATTTTTCTTGTTCATGAGACAACAAGCTCACTTCCAAGCCAAGAAACCAGTAACAGTCCAGCATGCCGGCAAGAACCTCACAGAGCCCTTCAAGTGCTAGTCATTCTTTCATGAATCTGTTTGTAGTGTTCTTTGTGAACTGCAAGATTTTGGACCTTTCCATTTATGTTTTATATGGAAAGCTCCTTATGGCATCTCAATTTCTCTGAGCCCTTGAATCATCAACATTAAACCAATTGATGTGGAGTATTTTTTTTAATTTTATTATTTTATTGACAACTTCCATAATTGTAAACAATATCCTATGGTAATTCCTTCACTCCCCCACTTTCAACTTTGAAACTCTACTCTCCACCATATGCCCTGCCCCTCTCAATCAGTTTCTCTCTCTCTCTCTCTCTCTCTCTCTCTCTCTCTATCTCTATCTCTATCTCTCTCCCTCTCTCTTTCTATTTCTATTTTTTTTTTGATGTCATGATCTTTTCCTACTATTATAATGGTCTTGTGTAGGTAGCATCAGGAACTATGAGGTAATGGATATCCAGGCCAATTTGTGTCTGGAGGAGCACATTGTAAGGAGTCCTACCCTTCCTCTGGCTCTTTTATTCTTTATGTCACCTCTTCGGCAATGGACCCTGAGCCATGGATGGTGTGATTGAGATATTTAAGTGCTGAGCACTTCTCTGTCACTCTGTCACTTCTTCTTAGCACCATGGTGCCTTCTGAGTTATCCCAAGGCCACTGACATCTTAAAAGAGAAGTTTCTCTAACCAAAAGTGAGTGTAGCATTAATATATGGGCATGAACATTAAGAGAAGTTCTTACTGGGCAGTTTGGTGAGCATAGTACATACATTTAACCAGACACCAGCAGACGTTACACCCCTAGGGCTCATGACTACCCCTGTTGTAGGTTGTGGAGAGATCCTCTAGTCCAATTAGAGGGCGATTGGTTTTCCCCATAACAGATATGCCACTATTGCACCTCTTGGCTCATTTGGCCTGGGTGGCCAAATATAAGGCTTGCAGTGTCCACAGTTGAGTATCTTCAGTGGTGGTTTCTCTCTCCCCCATTGAACTGCATGCAGCATGGCTTTTTCCAGCTTTCTGTCAGCTGGTTTGCAGTGATGAGGTTTTCAGCTCAGCTCCAGCAGGGTTTCTCAGTGACCTTGCAGTTCAAGTATGTGGAGTCTTCAGTAATAGTGACTTTCTGTCTACTCCTGGTGGAAAACCAAGGGTCTTGGCAATGGCCTATAAATTATGTTTTGGGGACATTGGGGACCTCCTTGGCTAATAACTCACTGGAAGGTATCCCATTACTGCCACTGAAAATTTTCTGGTAACAATCTATGGCTCCTGTGTATTCCATTGTCAAAAAAGTAGGTTTCCATATGGCTTATTTATATCCTCTTAGATATTGATTAGCTTTCCCACCTCCTTTCCTTTACTCAGTCTCTTTCCCTGACCTCACTTAGGCCTTTTTCATCCCCATTAATCTGTTCTTCTACTTACATATATACAATACCATCTTATTAAGCCCCCCTCCGTGTCTTTCTATTCCAATTACATCTCATTTCTAGCTTACTGACCTATGCTACTGAGTTTTCTTCCTATTCACACAGAAGTTCAGTCATTTGTAGCTATGATCCACATATGAGAGACAACATGTGACATTTGGCTTTCTGGACCTGTGTTACCTCACTAAGTATAATTCTATCCAGATCCATCCATTTTCCTGCAAATTTCATAACTCCATTTTTCTTTACTGCTGAGTAGAACTCCATTGTTTTAATGTGCCACATCTTCATTATCCACTCATCAGTTAAGGGACATCTAGGCTGGTTCCATTTCCTAGCTATTATGAATAGAGTGGCAATAAACAATTGTTGACCAAGTATCTCTAAGGTAATGAGATGAGTCCTTAAGATATATACATAGGAGTGGTATATCTGGGTCAGATGGTAGATCTATTTTTAGCTGTCTATTTTTAGCTGTCTCAGCAACATCCACTGTGATTTCCGCAATGGCTGTACTAGATTGCATTCCCACCTACAGTGTAGAAGGGTTCATCTTTTTCCACATTCTCACCAGCATTTATGGTTGTTTGTTTTCGTGATGTTAACCAATCTGACAGGAATGAGATGGAATCTCAAAGTAGTTTTAATCTGCATTTTCCTGATGACTAGGGATGTAGAACATTTTTTTAGATGTTTTCATGCCAACTTTTGAGAACTCTCTATTTAGTTCCATAGCCCATTTTTTAATTGGGTTGTTTGATTTCTTATTACTTATTTTTTTTTTTGAGTTTTTTGTATATCCTAGATATTCATCCTCTATCAGTTTCATAGCTAGCAAAGATTATTTTCCATTCTGTAGGTTGCCTCTTTGCTCCATTCAGTGTCTTTTACCATACAAAAGCTTTGTAATTTCATGAGGTCTTGCAGTTAATCTGTGGTTTTATTGCCGAGCAATTGGGGTTATATTCAGAAAATCTTTGCCAAGACCAATATGTTGAAGGGATTCCCCTACTTTTTCTTCTATCAGCTTCAGAGTTTCAGGTCTGATATTTAGGTCTTTGATCCATTTGGACTTAATTCTTGTGCATTGAAAGAGATGAGGATCTATTTTATCCTTCAACAGATACATATTCAGTTTTCCCAGCACCATTTGCTCTAGAGGCTCTCTTTGCTCCAAAGAGTATTCTTGGCATTTTTGTCAAATATCAGGTAGTTATAGAAACTCAGGCTTACATCTAGGTCCTTTATTCTTTTCCATTGATCTACATATCTGCTTTTGTTCCAGTACCATGCTGTTTTTATTACTAGGGCTCTGTAGTATAGACTACAATCAGGTATGGTGATACCACCAGCTTTATTTTTGTAGCAATCCATACATTTAATGCAAATCCCATCAAAATTCCAATGACATTCTTTATGGACATTAAAAAAAAAGAATAATCCAAATATTCAGTTGGAAGCACAAAAACCTCATATATCTAAAACAATGTGGAGTATCTTTAGCTTATTTCTACCTAGATCATCATTTGACCCATGCTTTAGTTTAGTAATCAAGTAAATTGTCAGCACATTTTTAACTGTGTACATTGCAACATTAATCTCAAAATTTCTATTGAATTGACCCATATTCATCAATTTATCTTGATGTTGTGTATTAATCTTCTACTATTAATTAATCCTTGTACTATTAATCTACGGCCTTCCAGTCCCTTGCTGTATCTACAGTTCCAACTTAAGCTTGTGTGAATTGGAAAATTCAAGAAGTTCTTTAGGATTATAACACATGTCCTCATGAAACACACTTTGTATCTTCCCTCTAGAGGCCTGCTGTGACTAAGTCTGGGGCTTTATTAAAAAAAAAAAAAAGCATGCATGGTGAGGGTTGGCCCTGAAGTGCTTGACATATCATTCAGGGAAGATAATTACTTGTTTCATAGATAGTGCAGGATGAATGCTCAGGCAAGGTGGACAGAACAGTCACAATTCCTATTAGTCAAGTTTCTTTTGAGGAAGAAAATTAAGACAATGAATATATATGGCAAAAAAAAAGAAAGGAATTATTAGTTTGGCTTCCATGATAAAATCTGAGTAGTCCAACATTGCCTCTCTGTATGCTAGAAAAGCTGAGAGCTCAGAAGTTGATTGCCTCAGCATTCTGCAGCTGCCACAGAAGTCAAGGTGGATTCCTGGTAATAGGCCCTTCCTTTGCCTTGGGACTTTTTATAGCTGCGTTGCTGGTCAAAGTTACTGTTTACTTTAGCAACAGATATCTGTTTTGCAGTTCCTACTTCCTGGCAATGCCCTAACCAATCCATCTAGAGGCAAGTCTTTTAATTGATACTCAATCCAGTTAAGTTATCAATAGTGGCCATCATAACATTCCTTAGTACAATAGTCTGAGATTGCGAAGAGTTAGAGAAAAATAACACACACACCATTAAGCAAAAAAAAGAAAGTAGAAAAATATAAATATCATGCCTATAAAGCATAAGTTAGGAAACAAAAGAATTTTAGGAGTTATCATTGAATGTAAAGAGAAATCTCAATGGTTAAAGGTACTTGTCCCACAAGGTTGCCAATAGTGTTAGTCTGCCCAGCACTGATGCAAACTGAGATGCAAAATGCAAAACAAAACTGTATGTAGAAAATGATAGTTGCAGTAAATAAGCTTAAAGCATAAAACATCAATGTAACAAATGGAATTAATTTTAACAAACTGTCCCTAAAATAAATTAAAAATATAAATTTGAAATAACTAAAAGTAGTTGAGGAGAAATTGAGCTTGCTCATTTTCCTGGTGTTTTTCCACACTCATTAAAGTATTTTACCTCAGGTTTCTTCTGGATATGTTCTCCGTAGACTATCTGTATTCTTTATGCTTTCATCCATGCTTGTGAAATGTTCCTACCTGGAAATTAAATAACCTCACTCAAATTTTTCACCCATTCTCATAATGAACACTGGATGCAGAAAATCTCTGTATGTAGTTTTCCATATGATCATTCACATTTTATTGCTTTGCTTTAACAGCATGAGCAGAAATCTGATCTATTATAGATTTTAAATATGTCATTAATAAATTTATTTTACAGCATATTAATTTCCTTATAAATAAAGGTGAGGCTAATTAAAGTGAATGACACTGGTCAGAATCACAAGAAGATTCATGGCCTACTTGGGTTTCCAGGCTTATCACCACAGTACTCCATCATATCTAACTCTCTCATTTCATCATTTTCTATATAATCCAGAACTTTGCTTGACTTTCTCTCAGCCTATACATTTGTCAAACTTACCATGACAATTTAAAGCCCAAGTACTCTATCTCAGCATACATAACCCCCCACAAAAGCATTTTTGGTGATCTCCTCCTTTCGATTCAAAGCCCAGATAATGTGCATTTATTTGTGTTAAGACCTCATAACACTATATGCTAGTTGTAGCAGATAGCTTCAGGTTTGCTGAGATGAATTTCAAGACCAGGCACAGTCATTGAGGAAGGGATTATTAAAGTTTACCAATCTAGGGGAAGTCCCATAATGGCAGAAGAGGCTGGACTAATTTCACAGGTCCAAGCAGAGACAGAGAAGTAACAAGCCAAAAGCCATACAGCACACTTCAGGAACTCCAAGTAGAACTAGATTTTGCATATCTTTAGATTGGAATTTCAAGCCTACCATTACACCTAAAGATCTGCCCAGTGACATCTCCTCCAGCCAGGTGGCTGCAGATCCAAACTAAAAACTAATAAAACACTGAATATATTGGGGACCATATATTCAAACTACCACAGTAGTATTTTTCTATTTTTATTTTACCATAAGCAGTTCCTTTTGAACTCTTTCAATCACATGAATCTGTTTAACTTCTTGCTTCCACATCTTGATATTGCTAATATTATCTAGGAATACTGTAGTTGTAAAATTCATGTAAGCTTTACTAAACTATTGTCAGACAAACATATTTTATATGGGAAAATTTGAAATGTTTATAATTTACTAAATGGTGCAACTTGCTGAATCAGTACTTAGGCATCTTCAGAAAAGCAGAATATTTCATCTACCGACCATCTATTTACATATCTATCAATTTATCTATGTATATATGAGATTTTAAGGATTTTTTTTCATCTGATTGTGGAAGGAAGCAAGTTTGAAATTTGTAGATTTGTTTGGTCTTGGTGGATGATTATTATGCTTTGCAAACCGCAGAATTTTGGAACTGATCTAAAACACTGGGAGATTATCAAGTTAATCCATAGCTTTCTGTACTATGTGTAGAATTAGATACCTCCTCAGTCCTGTAGAATATAGGAATGTTTTAAAATTATATTTTCTCTTAAATCTGAACATTTAGGTCAGATCCTGAGTGAATTTCTGTGAAAACACAGAAAACTCTAAAGTGTATGTTTCTCCAATAAGATTTCAACATAATATTGTACATCTTCTGTAGAATTCTCATGAAGAGAACAAGTGTTTCTCCACTATTAATACAGCTCTGTGTACATTATATAAGTCCAAGCTGTGGAACTTTATAAGTCCAAAAAGTCATGTTCATTTCAAACCTCAGAGAAAACAAATATTAGAGTGAAGCATCATATTTTGTTTTTATCCATAATAGAAGTAGCTTATGGTAGGAAAGGGTATATTTCAGATTACAACTTTGAGGGGAAATTTCATCATGGTAGGGAAAGTTTGGTGGAACAGACAGCCAGGAAATTCACATTTCCATGCACCAGAATGAAACTGAGTGCATTGGCTCTGCACATTCAAAGGGCTAAACTAATATACTTCAAGGTCGGCCCCCACTGACATGAGTCCTCAATCAAGGCTCCACCTCCCAAAGGCTCCACAACATTTCCAAATTGCTAACAGCTGTTGAACATTTATTCTGAACACATTAGGACACAGGCAAATTTCATTTTTGAACTACCACATATTTACTCAATGGATGCAGAAATTAAGTCACATGATTTTCATGCAAATTTTAAATAGAAATCAGAATATTTTAATTAAATTTATAGGTACTTATTATATGTTAGGAAGAAACTTCATTTTACCTTTAAGCCTTAAAATATAATATAGTTAATAATTCCTCTGTTACTAAAAATTAAAATTATAATTTCAATAATAATATCAATACCTGTTTAAGTAGCTTTTCCTATATGTATGACAAATCAATGACAAAAAGTAACTTATGGGAGAAATGAAAGGTTTATTTTGTCTCATGGTGAGAGAAGCTAACTTAGATGATGGTGGGGAACAACATGACTGCATGCACATGAGGTGGCTGAACACATTGTATCTGTAGTCAGGAAGGAGACAGTGAGGCAGGAGTGGACCTTGTGTCCTCTATTTTCCATATTGATTTAGTCTCAAGTTCAGGCTATGGTGTCCCCCATACATTCAAAATGAGTCCTCACTACTCAGTTGTTCACCTCTGGAAATACACTCACAGACAGTTTCACAGGTTTTTAATTAGATATTTTTATATCTTATAAAATTTGCAATAGAATTTAAATATCCCTGTTCAAATTGACATTCAATCACATCACTGTAGACCATAACTTTCCATTGCTGACAATCAAAAGCTCATGGACATCTCATAATGCAAAATTTATTTACTTCATCTGTAAGAGTCCCCAGAGTCTTTACTGATTTGGGCATTTTTAAGAGTCCAAAATCTCCTAAAAGTCTCAGGATAATATCTTTTGCTTTTTCATTTTTTTCTATTTTACTTTTTTTAATTGACAAATTCCATAAAAGTAAACAATATCCCATGGTAATTTCCTCCCTCCCCCCACCTTCCCCTTTGAAATTCTGCTGTCCATCATATCCCCTCCCCTTCTCAGTTAGTCTCTCATTTATTTTGATATCATGATCTTTTTCTCCTATTTTGATGGTCTTGTGTAGGTAGTTTCAGGTACTGTGAGGTCATGGATATCCAGGCCAATTTGTGTCTGGAGGAGCACGTTGTAAGGAGTCCTGCCCTTCCAATGGCTCTTACATTCTTTCTGCCACCTCCTCTGGAATGGACCCTGAGCCTTGGAAGGTGGGATAGAGAAATTTCAGTGCTGAGCGCCCCTCTGTCACTTCTTTTCAGCACCATGGTGCCTTGTGAGTCACCCCAAGGCCACTGTCATCTGTAAAGAGATGGTTCTCTAGCCAAAAATAAGAGTAGCATTAATGTATGTGTATGAACATTAAGAGAAGTGTATACTGGGCAATTTGGTGAGCATAGTATATACATTTAGCCAGAAACCAGCAGCTGTTACACACCTAGGGCTCATGCCTACCCCTGTTGTAGGTTTTCAGTATCAGGGATGTATTCCCTCCATGGAGAGAGCCTCCAGTCAAATTAGAGGATAGTTGGTTTCCCCCATAACAGATGTGCCAGTATTATACCCATTGACTCGTTTGGCCTGGATAGCCAAATATAAGGCTTACAGTTTCTACAGTAGAGTATCTTCACTGGTT
This sequence comes from Dipus sagitta, assembly GCA_036346955.1. Classification (NCBI taxonomy): domain Eukaryota; kingdom Metazoa; phylum Chordata; class Mammalia; order Rodentia; family Dipodidae; genus Dipus; species Dipus sagitta. The sequence continues at coordinate 56,934,752 of CM070775.1, read as the reverse complement.
ATTTTTCTGTCTCCCATTGAACTGCATGCAGCATGGCTTTTTCCAAGCTTTCGACCAGCTGGTTTACATGGAGGAAGATTTCAGCTCAGCTCCAACAGGATTTCTCAGTGAATATGCAACCCAAGTATGTGGAGTCTTCAGCAACAGGGTCTTACCATCTATTCCTGGTGGGAAACCAAGGACTCAGTGGCCTGTAATGTTCTGGGGGCATCAGGGACATCCTGGCCAACAACTCACTGGAAGGTATCCCATCCCTGGCACTGAACATTTTCAAGTAACAATCTATGGCTCTTGAGTGCTCCATTGTCCAAAAAAGTAGGTTTCCAAATGACTTATTTATATGCTCTTAGATTTTGATTAACCCTCCTTCCATCTTTCCTTTACTCAGTCTGTTCCCCTGACCTCACTTAGGGCTTTTCACCCCCATTAATATGTTCTTCGACTTACATATATACAATACCATCCTATTAAGTCCCTCCTTACCTCCCTTTCTATTCCCTTTATATCTCCTTTCTAGCTTACTGGATTCTGACACTGAGTTTTCTTCCTAATGACACAGAAGTTCAGTCATTTGTAGCTACGATCCACATATGAGAGAGAACATGTGGTATTTGGCTTTTGGGTCCTAGGTTACCTCACTAAGTGTACTATCAAGATCCATCCATTTTCCTGCAAATTTCATAATTTCATTTTTCTTTACTGCTGAGTAGAATTCCATTGTGTAAATGTGCCACATCTTCATTATCCAAACATCAGTTGAGGTACATCTAGGCTGGTTCCATTTCCTAGCTATTGTGAATACAGTGGCATTAAACATGGTTGAGCAAGTACCTCTAGGGTAGTCAGAAGAGTCATTAGGATATATGCCTAGGAGTGGTAGATCTATTTTTAGGTGTCTCGGGAACCTCCACACTGATTTCCACAATGGCTGGACCAAATTGCATTCCCACCAACAGTGTAGAAGGGTTCCTTTTTTTCCACATCCTCACCAGCATTTATGGTTGTTTGTTTTCATTATCGTAGCCAATCTGACAAGAGTGAGATGGAATCTCAACATCATTTTAATCTGTATTTCCCTGATGACTAGGGATGTAGAACAATTTGTTAGATGTTTATATGCCATCTTTTGAGAACTCTCTATTTAGTTCCATAGCCCATTTTTTTAATTGGGTTGTTTGATTTCTTATTACTTAATTTTTTGAGCTTTTTGTATATCCTAGATATTAAATCCTCTATCAGATGTATAGCTGGCTAAGATTTTCTCTCATTCTGTAGGCTGCCTCTTTGGTCTATTCACAGTGTCTTTTACCAACAAAAACTTTGTAATTTCAAGTGGTCCCACTGGTTGATCTGTGGTTTATTTGCTGAGCAATTGGGGTTATATTCAGAAAATCTTTGCCAAGATGAATATGTTGAAGGGTCTCCCTTATTTTTTTCCTATATCAGTTTCTCAGTTTTAGGTCTGATATCAAGGTCTTTGATCCATTTGGACTTAATTCTTGTGCATGGAGAGAGATAAGTGCTTGGATCCCCATACTTGCTATAGGTCTATTTAAGTGGATAATCTCATCTTAATTTAATTTAGGTGGGCCATATAAATCAGGGAAATCATCCATTTCTTCCAGATTTTCAAACTTAGTGGAGTATATGTTCTTATAGTATGTCCCTATGATTTTTAAAAATTTCTCTTGTATCTGTTGTGATGGTGCCTTTTTCATCTCTAATTTTATTAATTTGTGTCTCTTATCTCTTTCTTTTGGTCAGATTTGTTATGAGTTTATCAATCTTGTTTATCCTTTCAAAGAACCAACTCTTTGTTTCATTGATTCTTTGGATTGTTGTTTTGGTTCCAATTTCATTAATTTATTCCCAAATCTTTATTATTTCTTATTGTCTACTAATTTTTGGTTTGTCTTGTTTGTCTTTTTCCAAGTCTTTAAGGAGAAGCATTATGTTGCTTACTTGTGACCTTTCCAATTTGCTAATACACACATTTACGGCACTAAATTTTCCTCTTAGTCCTGCCTTCATTGTGTCCCAAAGGTTTCGTTATGTTGTGTTCTGATTATCATTTGATTCTATGAATTTTTTTAATTTCCTTCTTGATTTCTTCATTGACCCATTTATCATTTAGTAGTGTATTGCTTATTTTCCAAGATGTTGTTTATACTCTGTAGCTTTTCTTACTATTGATTTTTAGTTTGATCCCATACTGATCAGATGCAATGAATTATTTCAGTTTTCCTGTGTATGTTAAAATTTGCTTTATGTCTTAATATATGGACTATTTTAGAGAATATTCCATATGCTACTGAAAAGATTCTAGAGATTACGCCTCTTTCAGTTGGATAACCCACAAATATTTGTTCCCATTTGGTGGGTAATCTACTGGCTTTGCTTATTGTATCATTGTCTGTAATGAACCTCTTCAACTTCATGTGATCCCATTGGTTGAGTGATGGTTTAAGTTCATGAGCTACTGGGGTTTTGTTCAGGAAGTCTTTATCCATTCCTATATCATGGAAAGTACTTCCTAAATTTTCTTCCAGTAGTATTAGAGTTTCTTGTCTTATATTGAGGTCTTTGATCCATTTGAACTTGAGTATAGTGCATGGTGAAATGCGTAGATCAAGTTTCAGTTTCCTGCATATGGTTATCCAGTTTGTCCAGCACCATTTGTTGAAGATGCTGTCTTTTTTTCCAGGCTATATTGTTCAGGTCTTTATCGAATATCAAGTAGCTCTAGTTGCTTGACCCAAAGTCTGGGTCTTCAAGTCTATTCCATTGGTCTATACTCCTGTTTTTATTCCAGAACCATGCTGTTTTTATTACTATGGCTTTGTAATATAGCTTTAGATCAAGTATGGTGATGCCTCCAGAGGTATTTCTTTTGCTGAGGATATGTTTGGATATGCAAGGCCTTCTGCCTTTCCATATGAAATTTGAGATCATTTTTTCTATCTCTGTGAAGAACACTGTAGGGATTTTAATTGGAATTGCATTAAATCTGTATATTGCCTTTGGTAGGATTGTTATCTTCACAATGTTAATTCTGCCTATCCTGGAACATGGGAGGTCTTTCCATTTCTCAAGTCTGCCTCAATTTCTTTTTTGAGTGTTTTTATGTTTTTGTTGTACAGATCTTTCACTTCCTTGATTAACGTTATTCCAAGGTATTTTTGTTGTTGTTGTTGTTGCTATTGAAAATGGGACTATGTCCCTTATTTCTTTCTCTGTATCTTTGTCATTTGCATATAGGAAGGCTACTGATTTTTGTGCATCGATTTTGTATCCTGCTACTTTGCTATAGGAGTTAATCATCTTCAGGAATTTTGGGATGGAGTCTCTCGGGTCTCTTACATATACAATCATGTCATCAGCGAATACAGCTAACTTAACTTCTTCCTTTCCAAATTGTATCCCTTTTATTTCCTTCTCCTCTCTTATTGCTTGAGCCAGGACTTCCAGTACTATATTGAAAAGCAGAGCTGAGAGCGGACAACCCTGTCTTGTTCCTGATCTTAATGGGAATTCCTCCAGTCTCTCTCCATTAAGCATTATTTGGGCCTTCGGAGCTTTGTATATTGCCTTCATTAGGTTAAGATATGAACCAACCATGCCAATTCTCTCCAATGTTTTCATCATGAAGTGATATTGTACCTTGTCAAAGGCCTTTTCTGCATCTATCAAAATGATCATGTGGTTTTTATGTTTAACCTTGTTTATGTGGTGTATTACATTGACAGGTTTCTGAATGTTGAGCCACCCCTGTGTTCCTGGGATGAATCCCACTTGGTCAAGGTAGATAATGCTTTTGATGTGTTGTTGGATTTAGTTTGCGAGGATTTTGTTTAGGATCTTTGCATCTAAATTCATCAGGGAAATAGGCTGGTAGTTTTCTTTTCTTGTGGCATCTCTGCCTGGTTTTGGAATTAGGGTGATGCTAGCTTCATAAAAGGAGTTGGGTAGCTTTCCCTGTTCACCAACTGTGCGGCAGAGTTTGAGGAAGATTGTTTTAAGTTCTTCCATGAAGGTTTGATAGAATTCAGCTGAGAAGCCATCTAGTCCTGGACTCTTCTTTTTTGGGAAGTTTTTTATTACTTTGTCAATCTCCATGAGTGTGATGGGCTGATTGAGGAGACTAATCTCCTCTGTGTTTAGCTTTGGTAGATATTATGTGTCCAAGAATTTATCCATCTCCTCCACATTATGCAGTTTTGTAGAGTAGAGGTTTTGAAATAAGTCCTGATGATTCTCCCAATTTTCCTTATGTCTGTTGTGATCTCTCCTTTTTCATTTTGAATTTTGTTAATTTGAAGCTTCTCCTTTTTTTCTTGATCAGATTGGCCAGGGGTTTGTCAATCTTGTTTTTTTGTCAATGAACCAGCTCTTTGTTTTGTCAATTGTCTTAATTGCTTCCTTGGTTTCCAATTCATTGATTTCTGCTCTGATTTTAATTATTTCTTTCCTTCTGGAGCTCTTTGGGTTGGATTTTTCTTGTTTTTCCAGTGCCTTTATGTGGATGGTTAGGTTATTGATTTGGGACCTTTATGTCTTTTTTTTATGAAGGCATTGAGTACTATGAATTTTCCCCTGAGGACCGCCTTCGTTTTGTCCCATGTTTTGGTACAATGTGTTCTCATTGTCATTCAATTCCAGAAATTTTGCAATTTCATTTTTTATTTTATCCACTATCCATTTATGTGCATTCTGCAGCATTTGGATGAAATGTCCTGTTTATATCTATTAGGTCCATTTGTTCTGTGACCTCATTCAATCCAGACGCATCTCTGTTTATTTTTTTGCTTGGATGACCTGTCAATTGATGATAGTTGGGTGTTGAATTCACCCACTATAATGGTGTTTGGTGTTGTCTGTGAACTTAGTTCTAATAGCATTTGTTTAATGAAGTTGGGAAACCCCAACTTCATTAAGTATTGTAGTGTTCTCCTGATGGAGTGTTACTTTAATCAATATAAAGTGACCCTCCTTATCTTTACTAATTATTGTTGGACTGAAGTCTACCTTGTCAGATATTATGATAGCAACCCCTGCTTGTCTTCTAGGCCCATTTGATTGAAACACAACCTATCACCATAAGATAGTGTCCAGGCTTTGTAGAAAGGTGAGTTTCATGGAGGAAACAATTTTAGGAATCCTACATTTTAACCCAGTCTGCCAACCTATGCTTTTGGTTGGAGCATTGTGGCCATTGACATTAAGAGTTATTATTGAAAGGTATGTGTTTATTTTTATCATTTTTCTTGTTTTATACTTCTTCTGGTTTTACCTTTGCTCTCTTGTATTAACTGATATGTGAGTACGGTTTGTTTTATTCCAGGTTCCTTATATGTGTGCTCTTCTTTCTCCTCAGGATGGAGGATCCTGTCAAGTATGTTCTGTAGTGCTGGTTATGTTTTCAAATCTTCTTTTAGCCTGCTTTTGTTTTGCAATGTCCTTATTTCCTTCTATTTGAGTGGATAGCTTTGCAGGATAAACTAATCTTGTTTGACAGTTGTTACCTTTCAGAACTTGGGATACATCATTCCAAGCCCTTGTGGCTTTTAAAGAGTGTGTTGAGTAATCTGCTGTGATTCTGCTGGACTTGCCTTTGTAGGTGACTTGATTTTCTCTCTAACTGCTTTCAATATATTTTCTTTGATTTGTATGTTTGGTAGTCTAATGATAATATTGTGAAGAGATGTTCTTTCCAGGTTTTGTCTGTTTGATGTTCTAAAGTCTTCCTATATCTGCATTGGCAACTCTTTCTCAATTTGGGGAAGTTTCTTTTGTGATGTTGTTGAAAACATCTACTATACCTTTGGAATGAAATCCTTCTCCTTCAACTATACCCTGAATTCTTTTTTTTTTTTTAAATGTATACCTTTATTTTATTGCGTACATCCATGATTATAAACAATATCCCATGCTAATTCCCTCCCTCTCCCCACTTTCCCCTTTGAAACTCCACTCTCCATCATATCCCCTCCCCATCTCAATCAGTCTCCCTCTTATTTTGATGTCATGATCTTTTCCTCTTCTTTTTTTTTATATTTTTTTCTTCATTAGTCAGTGTTGTATTCAGCAAACACAGTCAGTTTGGTACCATTATTAGGCTCATCCATGACCTACCACCTCCCCTTGGCCCCTCCTTGTTGAGGTATATGGGTCATGCATTGTGGTGATAGCCCACAGTTATGGGTAAGCTAAATGTCTCTGCATATCATGACCCAACATGTGGCTGTGACATTCTTTCCGCCCCCTCTTCCACAAAATTTCCCTGAGCCACGTTGGGTTCATTTTTGGTTTGCTTCAGTGATGAGGTGTTGGGGGCCTCTGAGGCTCTGGCTCTCTGATTTGGTAGGAGTTGATATTTCTCTGTGCTGATCTCCTTCCCCCTTGTGCTGGTATCTGGTTCATCAGGCAAACTGCCCCCTTGCTTGTTTCTCCAAATTTTCTTAGTTTCAGCTGGGGCCCTTTTGAGGTATGATGGGGTGGCTCTCTCCTTAGGATCTACATCTATCTGAAAAAGAGAAGCAGATTCTCCAACGGAGAGTAAGTTAGCACCAGGACAAATGAGATAACCCTTAATTTTTTTTTATAGAAAACTTAATAGGTGTAGGCCCTCTTGTAGCCCACAATTGATGGTAGCTTAATATTGGAGAGTGGGCTTATGTTTGGATATGGTTCTGACTTGTTTCCCAGCTCCAGCTATGGGTCCCATACCAGTGATGGGATCAGTTAGCCAAATTGAGAGCATTTGGTTCCCCACCATGGCTGTGTGCCACCACTGCACTTGTGTGGGCATCACACCAAGTTAATTGCTGCTAAATAGGTTAGACCATGCGTGGCTTTGACAAATATTGGTCATTTGCCCCAGTTGCTCATGTAGCACCTTCTGGCACTAGACGTACTGTCTGGGGACTGACTCTCTTCCAACTTCTAGCCATACTATTCTAATTTGCATCTCAATCACATAAGGTGTCTTCAGCAGTAGGGTCTTACCAATAGCCTTTGGTGGGTCATCAAGTACTCTGACAGAAATCTGTCTGTCTTTTAGGAAACCTTGTAGGTCTGTCTGATCAAAAGCTCATTGTGGATGATAGCCCCATGCTGGTTCTGGGAGTTACAGGTCAGTGCCCACTAGGAAAATGAGGAAAAAGATAACTAATATACAAGAGTTAGAGATAAGAGAGAGAGATGGAGGGAGAAGGGAAGCGAGGGAGGGAAGATGTAGAAGATTAAGGTTAGTCTTGATCTTACCCTCTCTAGTGTCTTGTGGTTCAGGTGTTCCCTGTAAGGGACTGGTGAAGGATCAGCCATTTGGTCTGTCTTTCAGTAAGCAGAAAATTATGGTACCATTGCTGTTTGGGTCTAGATTTGTGTTTCCTACACCTTTGATGCCCTCCCCTCCCACCCTTTCCATCCTAGTGTCTAGTCTAGGAGATGCTTGCTGGGTATGTAAGGTATCTTGGGTAGATTCACTTAGGTGCTATAGATGAGTGAGATTATGTGGCGATTTTTTTTTCTGTGATTGGGTAAGTTCACTGAGAATGATCTGTCCAGGTTCAAACATTTTTCCTCAAATTTCATTGTGTCATATTCTCTTACTGCTGTATAGAATTCCATTGTGTAGATATATCACATATTAGTTATCCATTCTTCTAGTGATGGACATCTGGGTTGATTCCAGCTCTTAGCTATTACAAATTGAGCTGCTATAAACATGGTTGAGAAATTCTCTCTAGCCTGTGGTTTGAAGGTCTTACGGTAGATGCCCAGTAAGGGAATAACTGGGTCTGTTGGTATCTCTATACTCGGCATTTTCAGAAGTCTCCAGATTGCTTTCCAAAGTGGTTGTACCATCTTACATTCCCAGCAACACTGGATGAGTGTTCCTACTTCTCCACATCCTCGCCAGCATTTATTTTTATTTGATTTTTTGATGTTGGCTATCCTTATTGGGGTAAGGTGGAATCTCATAGTTGTTTTATTTGCTTACTCTGATGATGACGGATGATGAAAATTTTCTTAAGTGTATGTTTGCCATTTCTATTTCTTCCTCTGTGAACTGCCTGTTCAGCTCTTTGCCCCATTTTGTGAGTGGGGTGTTTGACTTCTTACTGTTTAGATTTTTGAGTTCTTTGTAGCTATTAGAGATTAGACCTCTATCAGTTGGATAACCCGCACATATTTTCTCCCATTCTGTGGGTACTCTAATGGCTTTGCTTATTGTATGTTTGTCTGTAAAGAAACTCTTAAGCTTCATGAGATCCCATTGGTTGAGTGACAGTTTAAATTCATAACCTACTGGGGTTTTGTTCAGGAAGTCTTTTTCCATTCCTATATCATGGAAAGTACTTCCTAAATTTTCTTCCAATATTATTCGAGTTTCTTGTCTTATATTGAGATCTTTGATCCATTTGGACTTGAGTGTAGTGCATGGTAAAATGTGTGGGTCAGGTTTCAGTTTCCTGCATATGGTTATCCAGTTTGTCCAGCACCATTTGTTGAAGATGCTGTCTTTTTTCCAGCCTATATTGTTTGGGCCTTTATCGAATATCAAGTAGCTCTAGTTTCTTGACCCAAAGTCCGGGTTCTCAAGTCTATTCCATTGATCTAAACTCCTGTTTTTATGCCAGTACCATGCTGTTTTTATTACTATGGCTTTGTAATATAGCTTTAGATCAGGTATGGTGATGCCTCCAGAGGTATTTCTTTAGCGGAGGATATGTTTGGAAATGCGATGCCTTCTGCCTTTCCATATGAAATTTGAGACCATTTTTTCTATCTCTGGGAAGAACACTGTAGGGATTTTAATTGGAATTGCATTAAATCTGTATATTGATTTTGGTAGGATTGCCACCTTCACAATGTTAATTCTGCCTATCCTGGAACATGGGAGGTCTTTCCATTTTCTCAACTCTGCCTCAATTTCTTTTTTGAGTGTTTTTATGTTTTCGTTGTATAGATCTTTCACTTCCTTGGTTAACGTTATTCCAAGGTATTTTTTTGTTGTTGTTCTTGCTATTGAGAATGGGACTATGTCCTTTATTTCTTCCTCTGTATCTTTGTCATTTGCATATAGGAAGGCTACTGATTTTTTTTGCATGGATTTTGTATCCTGCTACTTTGCTATAGGAGTTAATCACCTTCAGGAATTTTGGGATGGAGTCTCTTGGGTCTCTTACATACATAATCATATATACATATATTATCATGTCATCACTGAATAAAGCTAACTGAACTTCTTCCTTTCAAATTGTATCCCTTTTATTTCCTTCTCATGTCTTCTTCCTTGAGCTAGATCTTCCAGTACTATATTGAAAAGCAGAGGTGAGAGTGGACAACCCTGTCTTGTTCCTGATCTTAATGGGAATTCCTCCAGTCTATCTCGGTTAAGTATTATATGGGCCTTCAGAGCTTCGTATATTGCCTGTTTTTGGTTAAGATATGAACCAACCATGCCAATTCTCTCCAATGTTTTGAACATGAAGTAATGTTGAATCTTGTCAAAGGCCTTTTCTGCATCTATCAAAATGATCATGTGGTTTTTATGTTTAACCTTGTTTATGTGGTGTATTACATTGACAGATTTCCGTATGTTGAACCACCCCTGTGTTCCTGGAATGAATCCCACTTGGTCAAGGTGGATAATGCTTTTGATGTGTTGTTGGATTAGGTTTGCAAGGATTTCGTTTAGGATCTTTGCATCTAAATTCATCAGGGAAATAGGCCGGTAGTTTTCTTTTCTGGTGGTGTCTCTGCCTGGTTTTGGAATTAGGGTGATGCTAGCTTCATAAAAGGACTTGGGTAACTTTCTCTGTTCACCAATTGTGTGGCACAGTTTGAGGAAGATTGGTTTGAGTTCTTCCATGAAGATTTGATAGAATTCAGCTGAGAAGCCATCTGGCCCTGGACTCTTCTTTTTTGGGAGGTTTTTCATTACTTTTTTGAACTCCGTGAGTCTGATGGGTTGATTGAGGTGATTAATCTGCTCTGTGTTTAGCTTTGGTAGATGGTATGCATCGAAGAATTTATCCATCTCCTCCACATTATCCAGTTTTGTGGAGTAGAGGTTTTTGAAATAAGTCCTGATGATTCTCCCAATTTTCCTTATGTCTGTTGTGATCTCTCCTTTTTCATTTTGAATTTTGTTAATTTGAAGCTTCTCCTTATTTTGCTTGATCAGATTGGCCAGGGGTTCGTCAATCTTGTTTTTTTTTTTTTTTTTTTTTTTTTTTTTTTCCATAGAACCAGCTCTTTGTTTTGTCTATTGTCTTAATTGTTTCCTTCATTTCCAGTTCATAGATTTCTGCTCTGATTTTAATTATTTCTTTCCTTCTGGAGCTCTTCAGGTTGGATTTTTCTTGTTTTTTTCCAGTGCCTTTAGGTGGATGGATAGGTCATTGATTTGGAACCTTTGTGTGTTTTTTATGAAGGCATTGAGTGCTATGAATTTTCTCAAGAGGACCGCCTTCATTGTGTCCCATAAGTTTTGGTACGATGTGTTCTCATTGTCGTTCAATTCCAGAAATTTTGCAATTTTATTTTTTATTTCAGCCACTATCCATTTATTGTTTACATGTGTGCTATTCACTTTCCAGGTGCCGTTGGGATTCTTGGTGGGTCTTTTGTTGTTGATTTCTAGCGATATAGCATTGTGATCTGATATCATGCAGGGAATTATGTCAATCTTCCTAAATATGTGGAGGCAGTCTTTGTGACCCAGCATATCGTCTATTTTAGAGAGTGTTCCATGAGCTGCTGAGAAGAATGTGTAATCTTTGTATTTGGGACGGAAGGTTTTGTAGGTGTCCTTTAGGTCTAAGTGATTTATGGTTTTGTTGAGCTCTCTTACTTCACTGTTGAGTTTCTGTTTGGATGATCTGTCTATTACTGATAATGGTGTATTGAAGTCCCCAGCTATGATGGTGTTTGTGGTTATTTCTGTTTTATTGTCAAGTAGGTTTTGTTTTATGAACTGTGGTGCCCATGTGGTTGGTGCATACATATTTATGATTTTAATATCCTCTTGATGGATCGTTCTGTTGATAAGTAGGAAGTGGACTTCTTTGTCTTTTTTGATTATTTTTGGTTTGAAGTCTATTTTATCTGATATTAATATAGCTACACCTGCTTGGTTCTGATTCCCATTTGCTTGGAATACTGTTTTCCACCCTTTCACCCTGAGGAGATGTCTGTCTTTAATGGTGAGGTGGGTTTCTTGAAGGCAACAGATTGAGGGGTCTAAATTTTTAATCCATCCTGTTAGCTTGTGTCCCTTGATGGGTGAATTAAGGCCATTAATATTTAGGGTAATGACAGTGAAATTTGATTTGCTCCCTGCCATATTGTGATGGTAGATGTTGGTTGGTGTTTTCATGGACGTTGAAGTTTTTTGTGACTTCTCTGAGTTTGGTTGTTGTGATCTGCTTCTTGTAGGCAATTTGTTTGATTATTTTTCTTCTCTGTGGAGAATTTCCTGAAATACTCTCTGTAGGTTTGGTTTTCTGTTCATATAATTGTAAAACTGAGTTTTGTCATGGAATGTTTCTCCTTCACCATCTATTATGAGGGATACTTTTCCTGGATAGAGGAGTTTGATTTGGAAGGCATTGGTTCTTCGACTTTGCAGTGTTTCATTCCAGGCCTTTTTTGCTTTCAGGGTTTCCACTGAGAAGTCTGAAGTAATTCTGATGGGGTTACCTTTGAAGGCGGTGTGCTGTTTTTCCCTATCTGCTTTTAGGATTTTCTCTTTGGTGTCAATTTTTAGAGTCTTAATGATAATATGTCTTGGAGAGTTTCTCATTTGGTGCAGTCTGTTTGGGGTTCCATTGGCTTCTTGTATCTTGATGGGCCTTTCTTTTAAGAGACTGGGGAAGTTTTCTTCAATTATTTTGTTAAATAAGTTGTCCATGCCTTTGGTCTGAATTTCTTCTCCTTCTGGTATTCCAGTGATCCTGATATTAGGACGTTTAAGTGTATCCCACAATTCCCTCTTGTTCTGTTCACAGGAGCTTTTGAACTTACTGAAATTTTTGAACTCTCGAACTGTTTCTTCCATCTTGTCTTCCATATCAGAGTTTCTATCCTCCACTTGGTTGACTCTAGAGAGCTTCTAGCGAGTTTTGGACTTCTTCAATTAAGTTTGCGTTGTCTACAATTTTTTTATGTATAATTTCCATCCCTCTGTCAAGCTCCCTTTTCACATCATTTTCTGATTTTCTTGATGATTATTGGAGTTCATCCTTGCATTTCTTTATGTCTTCATTTGGCATAGCCAGCTGATTTTTAAGGTCTTCTTTTTTTTTTCACTCTCCCTCAAATCTCTTAACTCTCTTTGAAATCCTTCCAATTTCTTATCTAGTCCTTCCAATTTCTTATCTATTAGTTCTAGTTTAGTGATGGCAGCATGCACACAATTATTGGTCCTTTGTTGCTTTCCTGCAAGTTCTACCAGTAGGTTGGTCAGGGTTGCATTGCTCATAGCTTCAATTTGGTGTTCTGGTCTATTGTTTCTTCTATGTTTTGGTTAGATGTATTCATTGTGGGACTGGGTGATCTAACTGGATTTTCTTGCATTTGATTTTTTCATGTTATTTCTTTTGTGCTGTGTTCTGCCATGACAGTGTATGGGCAGATAGGTGGGCATATCAGCCTGGGATCAAGAACAATGGGAATCTTATGCAGCCTGGGCTTTGGCTCTCACTTGCCAAAGCCGCCTATCTACTGCCTGGCAGGGGCGCCAATGTTGCCTGAGTTCTCAAGTGGTAATGTGCCAAAGCTGTCTGTGTTCAAGCTAGGAGTGGCACTGAGGCACCAAGCACTGAAGCAGCTCGAACTCTGGCTGGGAACACTGGGACCTGGAAGTAGTCTGCGCTCCCCTGCCAGAGGACAGTGGTGGACGTCTGGCGCTGGATACAGGTAGGAGATGGCACCTGAGGTGGCGCAAGTGAGAGACACAGTCTGAGCTGGTGTGGCAGCTGCTGTGGGACTGGGTTTGCTCAGTAAGTGGGTGAGTGGAAGAAAGTGCGGAGCAGTCTAAGCTTCCACACGCAGGGATCAATCGGTGTGCAGTGGCAGCAGTGCGGGTGCCAGCATAGCAGCAGCGGCAGCAGCGGTGCTGTGAACATGGCGGTTATTTGGGGTGAGGGGTTGCTACCCGCCTGTGAGGGGATCCACGACTCACTGTTCCCCCACCTCTGTGCCCTCCCAGATTTCTCTCTCCTAAAAGCCACTATGTACCATTAATATCTTGCCTTTCTTTCCCCGGGATTTGCAGCTCAGCTAGGTGGTCGCCATCTTGGCCCTATACCCTGAATTCTTATGTTTGATCTTTTCATGGTGTCCGGAATATCTTGAAATTCCTATTCATACTCTGCTATTAGTTTGTCTTTCTCTTTGTTGGATTGTATTAGACCTGTCACTTGGTCTTCTAGTTTAGATATTCTGTCCTTTCCTTTATCCATTCTACTGGTGAGATTTTCTGCAGAGATTTTTTTTTTTTTTTTTCACTGACTGTTCTTCATTGCTAGTATTTCTGACTGGTTTCTCTTTATTTCTTTTTCCTTATTTGTGTCTTATATTGACCTCCTTATTTCATTAAATTTGTTTCCTGTGTTCTTTGATTCCTTTGGTTTCCTCTTTCATTCCTATGATTTCCCATTTGATATCTTTGAACATATTTGTAATCATTCTTTTGAAACCTTTTTCTGACATTTCTTCTAAAGCAGTCTCACTGAAGGTCATTTCAGATGTATTAGCATTTATATTGTTTTGATTTTTTGTGTTACAATGCAGCGATTTTTACATCTTGGATTAATTTAATGTTTTGGTTTTCTAATTATCTACAGTATTATTAGATGTATTGATCAATCTGATGTTATATATCTTCAGGGTAGGAGCTTAAGGTGCTAGTTGTGGTTCTGAGGATGCTCAGAGTAACCACAAAAGTTACTGTGGGTGTTGGGATTGCCTGCTATGAGAGTATTCAAGTAGACTGAGTGGAACAAAATACAGTCAGATTCTAAAATTTAACTAAACAATGTACACATTCAATGAGAAACAGCACAGAGTATTTATGCAAGAGTGGGTATTATGACAACCAGGTCCTCTAACAAAGTCACAGTCCCTACAGATGTGTATTGCCCCACACCCTTAATCCTGTCAACTGTTAGGCTAAGATTTCTGGTCTGTAGAGGGCTACAAGTCATCTTATGACCAAGTGAGAACCTTCCCTAATGAATGTCAGAAGAGGAAACAAGGGCACTATAAATCAGAAAGCAACAAATGATAAGTCCAAAATATAGCTTATTTAAGAATGGCTAATCTTACCATCCTTCAGATTTAAGATATAACTTACCATGATATGGAAGGTGCAATTAGCATTTCCTATTCAAGCCTGTTTACCACCCTGATTTGGTGGGTACTGATCTGGTATAATCCCAGTTACCTTTTGGGCTTGTTTTGGTCTCAATTATCTTGTGCTCCTCCTTGGGTCCCTCTTTGCTGCGCTGTGGGCTTAGGTAGGCTTGCTGGGTTTCTGCTCTGATGGCTGGTGTCAGATGCTATGTGGGTGAGCTCCCTTCCCCAGGGCTCTGGTGCTTGCTGACACTTGCACTACTGGTGGGGCAGGAGAGGCTGTAGATGGTGGTTGAAGTTCTCCCACTGGTCCTTGTGATACTCTTCCTCATGAGCCATTATTTTGGTCCCTGCTGTCCCCCCTTCATATTTCTTGAGTTTGTGAGTAGCAGGCCAGTGTGAGTGGAAAATTTCCTCACCTGCTTCTTCCTGTGGCTCAGGCTGAATCTTGCCACTGTGGCCGTGTGGACCTGGTTCTGCTGCTGCTGTAGCCAGTTCTGCCTGCTTCTGTGGGATCCAGATGTGCTGAATCTCTTGTATTTCTCTGCTACCATTGATAGTTTCTTATGTATTTCTTATATACTTAACTTTTTTATAGAAGAGTGAATTTTGCTTTTTTTTTTTTTTTTTTTGGTTGTTGTGTTGTTTTGTTTTGTTATGTTTTTCTCCCCTAGGCTATGTTGGCAAGGTTCCTATGCTACGATCTTAACCAGAAGTCCTGCAGGCTAAATTGTGAGCTTGATTAAAATGGAAAAGCAAGTTACATATTTCCAGTATATATGACACAAATTAAATAGTCTTGCTTCAATAGGAAAAATTAGGCAGATAGCAAAGAATAATCATTAAAAAGGAAGAACAAAGCTCAACAGAAAGAAAATAAACAAAGAAACAAACAAACAAAAACCCAGTAAACCCTGTAGCTACATGCCTGATATAGGAAGATATTTGTAGCATTATCTGTTTCCAGTGGACTTCAAAGTTCTGCCCCTTTCCAGCTTGGAAATGTGCAGCATGTATAGCTTCTATTGGGTGAGTTCCACACTATGCCCGCTGCTCTCCTTGGTAGTTATACCACAGCCACATTATCTCCAACATCTTTGGGGTCTCCTGTGCCTTAGGCTTCACCTATCTGCCTGCCTCAAGCAATGGTTTCACATACCTCCTTGCAGAGAATCCAATCTTGCCACACATTTCCTGGACTTAAATGTGCTTGTAAGTCTCTATGAATCCTTCACACCTTTAATATGCATGCCTAAAAAGAAAAAAAAGAAAATAAAAAAAGCACTATGGGAAAATATTGCCAACTTTTTTTTTAATATCCATATATTTTATTAAAAATTTTAGGGACTTCCGGCCAAGATGGCAACCACCTAGCTGCGCTGCAAATCCTGGGGAAAGAAAGGCAAGATATTGAGAGTTCACTGGATCTTTTAGGGGAGATAAATCTCCAACAGATTGTCAGTGGGAGGGCATGGAGGGGGGCAAAACTCACGGGTGGGTAGCCGACCCCCCAATAACTGCTGTGTCCACCCCACTGCCGCTGCCGCACACTGTTCGATCCCTGCGTGCAGAAGCTCCACACACTCGCCCACTCCCCCATTAACTGCTCCAGCCACCGCACATTCAGCGAGTCCTGGCAATAGCGAGCCCAGTCCCACAGCACCTGCCACACAAGCTCAGACTGTGTCTCTCGTTTGCACCAGCTCAGATGCCATCCCCTACCTGTCTGCCACTGCAAGCCATTTGCCATTGTCCTGTGGCGGGGGACCGCAAACTGCTTCCGGGTCCCAGTGTTCCCAGCCAAACTTCAGGCTGCTTCAGTGCTTGGTGCCTCAATGTCACTCCTAGCTCAAATGCAGGCAGCTTTGGTGCATTACCACTTGAGAATACAGGCAGCTTTGGCGCCCCTGCCAGGTAGTAGAGAGGCGGTTTTGGCAAGTGAGAGGCAAAGTACAGGCAGCTTGACAACTTCCCCAGGCTGTCTCAGATTCCCATTGTGCCTGAGCCCAGGCTAATCCACCCACCTATGTGCCCATACATTGTCATGGGCAGACCACAGCACAAAAGAAATAACATGAAAAATTAAATGCAAGAAAATCCAGTTAGATCACCGAGTCCTACAATGAATACATCTAACCAAAACATAGAAGAACCATTAGGATCAGAACACCAAATTGAAGCTATGAGCAATGCAACCCTGACCAACTTAATGGTAGAACTTGCAGGAAAGCAACAAAGGACCAATAATCGTGTGCATGCTGCCATCACTAAACTAGAACTAATAGATAAGAAATTGGAAGGATTTCAAAGAGAGTTAAGAGATTTGAGGGAGAGTGAAAAAAAAAAAAGAAGAAGACCTTAAAAATCAGCTGGCCATGCTAAATGAAGACATAAAGAAATGCAAGGAAGAATTCCAAGAATCATCAACAAAATCAGAAAATGATGTGAAAAGGGAGCTTGACAGAGGGATGGAAATTATACATAGAATAGTGGTAGAAAATGCACACTTAATTGAACAAGTCCAAAACTCGCTAGAAGCTCTCAAGAATAGAGTCAGCCAAGTGGAGGATAGAAACTCTGATCTGGAAGGCAAGATGGAAGAAACAGTTCAAGAGTTCAAAAATTTCAGTAAGTTCAAAAGTTCCTGTGAACAGAACATGAGGGAATTGTGGCATACACTTAAAAGTCCTAATATCAGGATCATTGGAATACCATAAGGAGAAGAAATTCAGACCAAAGGCATGGACAACTTATTTAACAAAATAATTGAAGAAAACTTCCCCAGTCTCTTAAAAGAAAGGCTTATCAAGATGCAAGAAGACAATAGGAATCCAAACAGACTTGACCAAAGGAGAAACTCTCCAAGACATATTGTCATTAAGACTCTAAACAATGACACCAAAGAGAAAATCCTAAAAGCAGATAGGGAAAAACAGCACACCACTTTCAAAGGTAACTCCATCAGAATTACTTCAGACTTCTCAGTGGAATCCCTGAAAGCAAAAAGGGCCTGGAATGAAACACTGCAAAGTCTAAGAACAAATGGCTTCCAACAAAAACAACTCTACCCAACAAAAGTATCCCTCATAATAGATGGTGAAAGAAAAACTTTCCATGACAAAACTCAGCTTTACAATTATATGAACACAAAACCAAACCTACAGAGAGTATTTCAGGAAATTCTCCACAGAGAGAAAACAAATAATCAACCTCAAATGCCTACAAGAAACAGATCACAATAACCAAACTCAGAGCAGGCACAGAAAACTTCAACGTCCATGAAAACACCAACCCACATCTACCATTACAATATGGCAGGGAGCAAATCAAATCTCACTGTCATTACCCTAAATATTAATGGCCTTAATTCACCCATCAAGGGACACAAGCTAACAGGATGGATCAAAAATTTAGACCCTTCAATCTGTTGCCTTCAAGAAACCCACCTCACCACTAAAGATAGACACCTCCTTAGGGTGAAAGGGTGGAAAACAATATTCCAAGAAAATGGGAATAAGAAACAAGCAGTTATAGCTATATTAATATAAGATAAAATAAACTTCTAACCAAAAAAAATCAAAAAAGACAGAGAAGGTAACTTCCGACTTTTCAGGGGAAGGATCCATCAAGAGGATATTACAATCATAAATCTGTACACACCAAACACATGGGCACCACAGTTCATAAAACAAAGCCTACTTGACAATAAAACAGAAATAACCACAAACATCATCACAGCTGGGGACTTCAGTACACCATTATCAGTAATAGACAGATCATCCAAACAGAAACTCAACAGGGAAGCATGGGAGCTCAACAAAACCATAGATCACTTAGACCTAATGGACATCTACAGAACTTTCCACCCTAAATCCACAGACTGCACATTCTTCTCATCAGTCCCTGAAACATTCTCTAAAATAGACCATATACTGGGTCACAAAGACTGCCTCCACATATTTAGGAAGATTGACATAATTCCCTGCATAATATCAGATCACAATACTATATTGCTAGAAATCAACAAAAAAAGACCCACCAAGAATCCCAACATCACCTGGAAACTGAACAGCACACTTTTAAACAATAACTGGATAGTGGATGAAATAAAAAATGAAATTGCAAAATTTCTGGAATTAAATGACAATGAGAACACATTATACCAAAACTTATGGGACACAATGAAGGTGGTCCTCAGTGTAAAATTCATAGCACTCAATGCCTTCATAAAAAAGACAGAAAGATCCCAAATCAATACCCTAACCATCCACCTAAAATAAATGCTGTCAAGGATGTGGAGAAGTAGGAACACTCATCCACTGTTGGTGGGAATGTAGGATGGTACAACCACTTTAGAAAGCAATATGGAGACTTCTGAAAAAGCAGAATAGAGATACCAACAGATCCAGTTATTCACTTACTGGGCATCTACCCTCAAACCTTCAGACTCAGGCTAGAGAGATTTGCTCAACCATGGTTTTATCAGCTCAATTTGTAATAGCTAAGAGGTGGAATCTACCCAGATGTCCATCACTAGGAGAATGGATAACTATGATGTGGTATATCTACACAATCGAATTCTGAACTGCAGTACGAAAACAATGACACAATGAAATTTGAGGAAAAATGATTAAACCTGGAACAGGTTGTTCTCAGTGAACTTACCCAATCACAGAAAAAAAAAATCGCCACATAGTCTCACTCATCTACATCACCTATCCTGAATCTACCCAAGATACCTTACATACCCAGCAAGCATCTTGTGGACTAGTCCCTAAGATGGAAGGGGAGGGAGGGGAGGGCATCGAAGGGGTGGGAAATACAAATCTAGACCCAAACGGCAGTGGTACCATAAAATTGTACTTCCTAAAAGGTAGTCCAAATGGCTGAACCTTCACCAAGCCCTTACAGGGAACATCTGAACCACAATACACTGGAGAGGGTAGGATCAAGACTAACCTTAATGTTCTGCACCTTCCCTCCCTCCCTCTCCTCTGTCTCTCTCTCTCTCTCTCTCTCTCTTTCTTCTCTCTAACTCTTATATATTAGTTATCTTTTTCCTCATTTTCTTAGTAGGCACTGACCTGTGACTCCCAGAACCAGCATGGGGCTATCATCCACAATGAGCTTTTGATCAGAGAGACCGACAAGGTTTCCTAAAAGACAGACAAATTTCTGTCAAAGTTCTTGATGACCCACCAAAGGTTAGTGGTAAGACCCTACTGCTGAAGACACCTTATGTGGTTGACATGAAAAATGGAATGGCATGGCTGGAAGTTGGAAGAGAGTCTGTCCCGACAGTCAGAGCATCTAGTGCCAGAAAGTGCTACATGGACGACTTGGGGAAAATGACCAATATCTGTCTAAGCAACTCATGGTCTAACCTACTTAGCACCAAATAAGCTGTTGTGATGCCCACACAAGAGTAATAGTGGCACACAACCATGGTGGGGAACCAACTGCCCTCAATTTGGCTAACTGATCCCCTCAGTGGTTTGGGACCCATAGCTGGAGCTGGGAAACAAGTGAGAACCATATCCAAATATAAGCCCACTCTCCAATATGAAGCTACCATCAATCATGGGCTACAAGAGGGCCTACACCTATTAAATTCTCTATAGAAAAAGTAAGGGTTATCTCATTTGTCCTAGTGCTAACTTACTCTCTGTTGGAGAATGTGTTTCTCTTTGTCAGATAGATGTAGATTCTAAGGAGAGAGCCACCCCATCATACCTCAAAAGGGCCCCGACTGGAACTAGGAAAAATTGGCGAAATGAGCAAGGGTGCTATTTTTCTGATGAACCAGACACCAGCGCAAGGGGTAGGAGATCAGCACAGAGAAAAGTCAACTCCTACCAAATCAGAGAGCCAGAGCCTCAGAAGCTCTGAAGACCTCATCACTGAAGCAGACCAAAAGTAAACCTAACATGGCTCAGGGAAATTTTGCAGAAGAGGGGGTGGAAAGAATGTCAGAACCACATATTGGGTCATGATATGCAGAGATATGTATTTTACCCATAGCTGTCGGCTAACTCCACAATGCATGACCCATATACCTCAACAAGAAGGGCCCAAGGGGGGGGGGGTCGTAGGTCACGGATGCGCCTAATAATGGTACCAAACTGCTGACTGTATTTGTTGAATACAAAAGTAATTAATAAAGAAAAAAAGAAAAATACGCATACACACACACACACACACACACACACACACACACACACACACACATATATATATATATATATATATATATATATATATATATATATATATATATATATAGCATATATATTGACAACTTCTATACCATGGTATTTCCTTCCTATTCCCCACTTTCCCCTTCATAACTCTGCTCTCTGTCACATACCCCCTCTCTCCATTAGTTTGTCTTTTAATTTTATGTCATCATCTTTTTCTTCTATTATGAGGGTCTTGTGTAGGTATTGCTAGGCACTGTGAGGAACATTGGCAACTTTTGTTGAAAGCATGAAATGTAGCCTAGTTCTTGAACAACAGCTCAGAAGCCTCTGTGTACTTTTAAAATTGAACTTGGTACATAACTTGCTGAGAGGCTATTTTAGAAAGGTTTTTTGTGGTTTCTCATCTCACATTATAAATAATTTTGCATTGTTACTGGTGGAAACCATCAATGGTGGGGGCCTCACTTTCAGTATTCCTTTCCTCTAGGCCCAGTGGAGAGTATAGAGTTTCTCTTTAATGATGCTAATCTTTTTACAGTTACAGATTTCTCCTCAGCAACATCCTGTGGCTTTCTGTGTAACTTTGAAATTTTTCACTATCCTTTCCTGTCCTCTCTCCCACTAAAAGCACTTAGCAGGAAGTATTCCGCAGCCTGGGTATTATGCTATCTTCAATTTCATCTTGTGCATTGTTGCAGTGAGGTTTCTATCGCTGGGATAAATCACCCAACAAAGAGCATCATGAGAAGTGGGGGATGGTTTACTTTCACTTACAGAGTGAAGAGGAAGATCCATGTGACAGAGGAAAAGGATGGCATGAGCAGAGGGTGGATATCACCTCCTCACTACCATCAGAAAGTCATTACGTATGCCAACATATTGAAGGATTTCCCCTACTTTTTCCTTGAGCAATTTCAGAGTTTCAGGCCTGATATCAAGGTCCCTAGTGCACTTGGATTTGATTCTTGTGCATGGAGAAAGACAAGGTTCTATGTTCATCTTTCTACATATAGATATCCAGTTTTCTAAGCACCACTTGTTGAAGAGGCTGTCATTTCTCCAATGAATGTTTTTGGCACTTTTGTCAAATATCAGATGGCTGTAGCTGCTTGGAGGATCCTATAATCTGTTCCATTGACCTACATGTCTGTCTTTGTGCTGATGCCATGCTGTTTTTGTTACTATGGCTTAGTAATATAGCTTAAACTTGGGTTTGGTGATACCACCAGCCTTATTTTTTGGCTCAAAATTGTCATGGATATTCGAGGATTTTTGTGCTTCCAAATGAATTTTCGGATTGTTTTTCATTCTATTTCTGTGAAGAATGCCATTGGAATTTTAATAAGGATTGCAGTAAATGTGTAGATTACTTTTCAAAGGATTGACATTTTCACAATATAGATTCTTCCAATCCAAGAACATGGGATGTCCTTCCATTTCCTTGTGTCTTTTACAATTTCTCACTTGAATCTTTTGAAGTTCTCATTGTAGAGATCCTTTACTTCCTTTGTTAAGTTTATTCTAAGGTACTTTATTATTTTTTGAGGCAGTTGTGAATGGGGGTCATTCCATGATTTCATCTTCCACATGTTTGTTTTTAATATATGGGAAAACTACTGATTTCTGTGTATTTATTTTGTATACTGCCACATTGGTAAAAGTGTTTATCAGCTCTAACAATTTTCTGGTAGAGTCTTTAGGGTCTTTTATGTATAGAATCATATCATGTGCACATAATGATAATTTGATCTCTTCCTTTTCAATTTGTATCCCTTTTATGAGTGTTTCTTGATGTATTGCTATAGCTAAGACTTCCAGTACTATATTAAATAAAAGTGGGCACAGTGGAATCCTTGTTTTGTTCCTGAATTTAGTGGAAAAGCATCAAGTTTTTCTCCATTTAGTATTATGTCAGCTGTAAGTTTGTCATAAATAGCTTTTATTATGTTGAGATATATTTCTTCTGTTGCCAGTTTCTGTAATACTTTTACCATGAATGAATGTTGGATTTTGTCAAATGCCTTTTCTGCATCTACTTAGATGATCATGTGATTTTTGTCCTTTATACCATTTATATGATGTATCATATTTGTCAATTTCAATATGTTGACCATCCCTGCATCCCTGGGATAAAGCCAACTGGGTTGAGTGAATAATCTTTATGATATATTCTTGCATTCTGTTTGCCAAAATTTTGTTCAGAATTTTGGAAGTTTTATCTGTAATTTTCTTTTTTTGTTCTGTCTTTGGCTGGTTTTGGTATTAAGGTGATGCTGGCTTCATAGAAGGAGTTTGGTAGAATTGTTTCGTTTTCTATTTTATGGAAAAGCTTTAGAAGCAGTGGTGCTATTTCTTCCATGAAGGTCTGGTAAAATTCACCAGTTAATCCATACAGGCCTTTTTTAGTTGGGAAACTTTTGTAACTGCTTGGATATCCATACTTGCAATAGGTCTATTTAAATGGTTTATCTTATCTTGATTTAATTTTGGTATGTCATATGAAACAAGGAAATGATCCATTTCAGATTTTCAAACTTAGAGGCATATATATTCTTAAAATATGTCCTTATGCTTTTCTGAATTTCTTTGGTATATGTTTTAATGGTGCTTATTTCATCTATAATTTTATTAGTTATATTTATTAGTTTATTTATTACTTGTATATATGTATTTATTAGTTTTTCTCTTCTCTCTTTCTTCTGGTCAGATTTCCAAGGCTTTATCAATCTTCTTCATCCTTTCAAAGAACCAATTCTTTGTTACATTGATACTTTGGATTTTGCATGGTGGTAGGGTTCTATTTCATTAATTTCCGCGATAATCTTTATTTCTTCTTATCTACTGATTTTTGGTTAGCCTTGTTCTTCTTTTTCCAAGGCCTTAAGCGTAAGCATTACATTGTTTATTTGTGAACTTTCTAATTTCTTAATATAGTCACTTAATATAGGCATTTCTTACTATAGTACAGTGTTTAGTCTCCATGAATTTCCATATGTTCTGTAGTTTTTCTTGTTGCTGATTTGCAATTTAATCCCATTGTGGCTATATAGAATACAGGAGAGTATTTCAGTTTTACTGTATTTGTTGAGATTTGTTTTGTGTCTTAATATATGGTCTATTTTAAAGAATGTTCCATGTACTGCTGACAAAAATGTATATTCTGCAGCATTTGAATGGGATGTTGTATAGATGTATATTAGGTCCATTCATTCCATGATATAATTTAATTCAGATGTCTCTCTGTTTATCTTTTTCTGGGATGACTTGTCAAGTGATGAGAGTGGGTTACTGAAGTCATCGGCTCCAATTGTGTTTGATGATATCTGTGACCTTAAGTCTAATAGTGTTTGTTCGATGAAACTGGGAGCCCCCATGTTAGATGCATATATATTTGGGATTGTAATATCCTCCTCTTGGAGTGGTCCTTTAATCAGTACAAAATGACCTTCTTTATCTTTCTTCATTAATGGTGGTTTGAAGTCTATCCTTTCAGATACCAGGAAAGAAACCCCTGCTTGTTTCCCAGGCCCATTTTATTGATATACTGTTTTTCGTCATTTCCCCCTAAGACTGAGTCTATCTTTTATTTAGAGATGAGTACCCTGGAGGCAACAAATGGCAGGATCCTGCCTTTCAATCCAGTTTGCAAGCCTGTGTCTTTTGGTTGATGCATTGAAGTCATTAATATTGAGTTATTTTTAACAGGTTTGTGTTTATTCTTGACATTCTTCTTATTTTGTAGTGTTTCCTTTTTTCCCTTTACTTGTTTGTTTTAAGTGTTATTTCAGTGTTGTTTATTTTTTCATATTTTCTCCTATGTGTGTTTTACTTTCTCTTCAGCATGAAGAGAAGTATTCAAGTATTTTCTGTAGAGCTGGTTTTGTTGTCCTAAATTCCTTTAACCTTTTTTTTTTTTGTGGAATGTCCTTATATCTCCATAAATTTGGATAGATAACTTTGCAGGATACTGTAATCTTGGTTGACAGTTGTTATCTTTCAGAACTTGGAATACATCATTCCAAGACCTCCTGGCTTTTAAAGTTTGCGTTGGGTAATCTATAGTTTTTCTGACAGGCTTGCCATTGTAGGTGACTTGCTTTTTCTCTCTAACTGCTTTCAACATATTTTATTTGGTTTGTGTGTTTAGTAGTTTAATTATAACATGGTGAGGAGAGATTCTTTCCAGGTTTGGTCTATTTGGTGTTCTAAAAGTTTCTTATATGTGCATTGGCATTTCTTTCCCAATTTGGGGAAATTTTTCTTCTATGGTTTTGTTGAAAACACCTACTATGCCTCTGGATTGAAATTCTTCTCCTTCTGTTATACCCTGAATTCTTATGTTTGATCTTTTCATAGTGTCCCACATATCTTGAAATTCCCATTCATAATTTCCTATTAGTTTGCCTTTCTCTTTTTTGGACTGTATTAGGTCTGCCACCTGGTCTTCTAGTTTAGGTATTCTGTGCTCTCCTACATGTATTCTACTAGTGAGATTTTTATTTCACTGACTGTATTCTTCAGAGCTAGGATTTCAGCCTAGTTTTTCTCCAGTATTTCTTTTTCCTTACTCATTTCTAGAAATGACCTCCTTATTTCATTAAGCTGGTTTCCTGTCTTCTCTCTCAGAAGTTTGTTTTCTTCTTTATTTCCTTGGGTTTCTTCTCTTATTCCTTCATTTCTTCTTTGATTTCTTTGAGCGTAGATACCATAATTTTTTTTGAAAATTTTGTCATGCACTTCATCTAAAACCATCTCATGGTTGGTCATTTCTGATGGATTTATATTTTTAATATATTTTTATTTATTTATTTGAGAGCAAGAGTGAGAGAGAGAGAGAAAGAGAGAGAATGGACATGCCAGGGACTCTAACCACTAGAAACAAACTCCAAATGTGTGAGCCCCTTTGTG
This sequence comes from Dipus sagitta, assembly GCA_036346955.1. Lineage (NCBI taxonomy): Eukaryota > Metazoa > Chordata > Mammalia > Rodentia > Dipodidae > Dipus > Dipus sagitta. The sequence goes on along the minus strand of CM070775.1, from coordinate 56,909,280 downwards.
CATCTGACTTACGTGGGTCCTGGAGAGTTGAATCAGGATCTTTTGGCTTTGCAGACAAATGCCTTAACTGCTAAGCCATCTCTCTAGCCTGCTTTTATAAATTTTCGTGGGGCTGTATTGTCTTGCTTCTTTGAGTTTCTTGCATTATAATGTAGTGACTTTTGCATCCTGAATTGATGTTTGGGTTTTCCACTTATCTGCAGTGTTCTTAGATGTGGCAATCCACCTTTATATATTTTCAGGAAATGAGTTTAAGGTGCCAGGTGTGGTTTGTACCCTAATACAGCTGGAAAAGTAATCCTAGGTGTTCAGTTTGCTTGGTAAGCAAGTATTCCAATAGACTTGGTGGAGCAATTTACTGGAAAATTCTGAACTTCAACTGAGCAATATACATATTCAATAAAAACCAGCACAAAGTATGAAATTGTGGGGATTAAAATAAACAGATAGTCTTATAAAGCCAAAATCCGTGTGTTTGCTGTTCTACACCCTTAATCTTGTTAAGCTGGGAGGTAGGGATTTCTGTTCTGAATGGGGTTCCAGGTCAGCCTGGATCTGTATTAGACCCTGCCCCAATAATAACAGAAGCAAAAGACAAAGGGCCTATAAATATGAAAGCATCAAAGGCAACAATATTCAACCCCTAAATACAGGTTATTTGAAAATGATAAAGCCAACCAAGAATATATAACCCATAACCTGCCCAGACAAAGAAAGAGATAAGCTCTTCCAATGCAGGCTATGTACCTGTCTTCTGTTTTCTTTTTTCTTTTCGTTTTCTTTCTTGTGAGTCAGCCTCGTTACCTTTTGGTGTGGCTTCCAATCTCACCAATGCTGATTGCCTACCTCGATCCCTCCCTGTTGTGCTGTGGAGCTGGAGCTGTGATCAGCTATACTGGCTGTGCTGCCACAAGGGGCTGAATGCCTGAGCTTCACTGTTCTGATGTTGGGGGATGGGAGAGTTCAGATTTCTGGAGTTGCTCATGCAGTTCCACCTTGGTCCCTTTTGCTAGCTCCTTAGTTGATCTCAGCTGTCTTTCCCTCAGATTTCTTGAGTTTGCGAAGTTGAAAAATCCCCTAGTTTGGTCTCTGCTGCTGTCACTGTTTGGTGTGCCTTGGTTGGGTGATGCCATGTGGTTTATCAGTTGGGACAGTTCTGCAGGCTGCAAGTGTCTCAGTAGGATTCTAGCCTTTTTCCTCTTTTCTGGTAGATCTTGGTCTTTCTGGCTTCTCTGATGTGTGTAATAATAAACTATACTCCTTCACTTTTCAGTAGAAGAGTGCATTTTGCTGGGGTTTTCCTTAAATCCCTCCCTAGGCTGGTTTTGTTTGGTTCCTATGCTGCCATCTTATCCTGAAGTCCTTGTTGTCTTGTTATTCTCATTGCTCTGTTTTGTTGTTACTATAGGTTTTTGAAGCAAGCCATTGATCTTAAAAGTTACTTACTTTCTTCTCTTTTTGGAGAATAGGAAATAAAAAGAGCCAAACAAAGTACTTCTTTTGAGCACCAAGATTTGATTTTTTTTTTCATGAACATGTGTCTCCCTATGATGTTGATGAGCAAGTTGTTTTTCTTTTTCATTGCTCTCAGTGTGATGTTCAATTTCCTTTCCAAAAGGATGAATACAGAAAAATAACTAAATGTCCTGCAGAAGCACTCCTTCCAGTCCTTGTCTTGATTCACAGCCTGTGTTGTGTGGAGAGAAAGCAGGGATGATCCTGCATTCTCTTTCCCAGCTATTGTGTATGCAAACTTTGAACACTGGAATAAAAATAAATTACACACACACACACACACACACACACACACACACACACACAATCAGTCTTTTCTTTTGGTAGAGAGACTTGATGTGTTCATAGCAATGAGGGCTTTCAGCACAATTTAGGAGAAGGTAGAAATTAAACACATGAAATAAATTAAAGAAATAAAAGTAATCCAATAAATTCTCCACCTCAGGGGATGTTCACAGAGGTCAAGATGGGCAGAGATGCAATTTAAATGCTTACTTGCCAATAAAATGATGAGAATGCCATGAATGATCTCCAGAGGAAAAAAATCAATGGATATGGGAAATATTATGCTAGAGAGTGATATTTCCTTGGAGCTCAATCACATATATTCACAAGTACACACTTTCACACACAGGCAAGGTTACTTGTGTACTGCCTTAGCTGTCCTGCTATGTTTCAGTTCAGTGGCTATAACAAGACACTGAAGACTGAGGTGTTTATTTAACAGAATTTTTTCCTTCATTTTGGAGTTTGATATGTTGTCTTGACCAAGGTGCTTGAAAATGCAGCGTCTGGCAAGTGCCACCTGTAGGGGTGGAGGACTCTTACTATATTCTCACATGGCCAGTAAGTTCTTTGGGGTCTCCTTGTAAGTACACTGTCTAGAAAGGTTTCTGTCACTGTAACAAAATTCATCTGAAAAATAGCATCTAAGGAGTAAGCACTAATGTTTTTTCACAATTATAGAGGCTTTCATCAATGATAGGTGGGATCAGTTGTTGTGGACACATATCAAGTCAGAACATCACAACCACAGCTTATGGGGGAACAAGACCAGCCAGACTATTAAAGAAAATGGAACGAGGAATGAGCTAGGAATGCATTATCTCCTTTAATCACATGTTCCCAGATGATCTCCCATTTGCTTTCATTTCTTAATGGTTCCTCCACATCCTGGTAGCTCCATGCTGAGGCCCAGGCTTCTACCACATGAACCTTGGGGTGGGGGGCACTTAAAATCCAAATTAGAGTAGGCTTCTCCAACTTTCTAAGCTTTGTCTCAGTACATAACTACCTCAGAAAGGCCTCACCTCCTAACGCTGTCACATTAGTTTTCTTGTGTGAACTGTGTGGGAGGAAGGTTAGCAATCAGAGGATCACATATTACTGTGCGTTTATGTATCTCATAGGTATTACTGGTTGTGGAAGTCAGCCTCAAGTCGCTGGTATGAACTTCCAAACCAGGCAAAGTTATTAGGAAGGGATTTATTTAAGAAAGAGGGGAAGTTTCATAGTGGCAGAAAAAGCTGGCCCACTTTCACAGATCTAAGCAGTGGGGAAAAAAAAATCACAACCCACAACAACACCATAAGCAAGCACACTTAGGCACTCCTGGCAAATCTCAGGCACTTTGCATATCCTTAGACTGGAATTCCAAATCCACACCTACATTTTAGGGCTGGACCCTAGGATCCTCCCACAGTGACACCTCCTCCAGCCAGGTAGTTGCAGATCTAAATCACAGACTTTAATAAAATCCTGAATAGATTGGAGGCAATACAATGAAAATACCAGACCAGTCTATATCTTTTCAAGTAATATGTCAGGAGATTTCAAATAGTCTGAGATTGGGAAAGAGATCCTTCAAGGCTGTGAACTTCTTCTTTTGCAGGGTGGTGATAATCATAGCACTTAATGCTCTGACATTTCCGCTTTTGTCAACAACTTAGAATTTGAGCCACTGCAGAGACATTCTGGACCCAAAGCCTCCTCTCCTTTTTCCTGATTTTTACCCATGCCCTCAGGTTTCCTTCCATGACTATCCACTTCTCTCTGTTGTTGTGGGGCTCACATCTGAGATGCTTTATATATCAAGAATAATTACTGGTGCTTCAGGAAACAAATGACAGAGTAAACAGCAGAAAACCTGCCTTATTAGCTCTATCTCAATTTAATCTTCACCTCTAATACTTGCTAATCCTATTTACTACATGCTTGCAAAGGTCTTTAGTCCATTAGGATATTTATATCAGTGTCATCAAGTGAAGCTGTGGTTAATGGTATATTGTTGTTTCTATTATAGACTTCCTATTGCACCAGTACCAGGAGAACCAGGAATCTGTGACTCTGCTAGCTGAGGGCACATTTCAGCACTATTCAAAAAGCCAGACTTAACCAGAGCACTTTGTCAGGAAGCATTTGCAGACAATTTATGAAATAATATTCAATTTTTAAAATATCAAAACTATGATCCTAACATATCAGCTTGTTTTTTACACTTTTACATATATTTATTATAGATTTACAAATAATAAGCACACTTTTACCAAATAAAGTCTGTCTATGATATCATGGCATTAATGATGTATTTTCTTCAGCATCTGTCTTTAATTAGATACTGAATAAGAGATGGTTGAGATGGCTCGGTCAGTAAAGTGTTTAATGTACAACCTCAAGACCTGAGTTGGGATCACTAGACCCATGTAAAATGCCTGTTATGAGGGCACATGCTTGAAATCCTACCATAGTAGAGGCCAAGGAAAATGGAACTCTGGGTCTTATTGGCTAGCTATTCTAGCTGAATCCCTGAGCTAGGTTCAGTGAGAGAGCCTGTCTCAAAAATAAGATGGAGAACAATTGAGGAAGACATTTTCTGTCAACCTCTGACCTCCAAGTGTACATACATGCACACATGCACCTGTACACATGTGAAACAACACACAACACACATTTTCACATACACATGTGCAGAGGTATGAACACATATACACAAGCACGCATACAGAAAAACAGACAAAATAAGTTCAAATGCATGAGGAAACGTTCCTTTTTATGTTTCAGTCAAATATTAAATGACCTATGCTCTTGAGAAGCAATGGGTGAAAAGCGTATTAGCGTAAAAAGACAATTTGATAATGTAAGCATTGGATTTTATAATTATAAATATAGTGTTGAAATGAATCAATATAATCATAATTTTTTTCATTGGATAATAGTTTTCATCACTTTGGTTAATGTCTCAGAACATACAAACATTGGTTCTTGTCTTTTCTTGAATAAACTGCTATAGTTTGTATAGAATGACAGAAAATTGTTTTGTGATATTCCATATTGAATAAGCAATAGAAAAAAATTCAGAAAATACAGCCTTTTTAAAAGAACACTAGCAGAAAGAAACATATCCAGAATGATTGACTCCAAAAAGTTGCAAAAACAAGGATGTGAATGATATCATGAGCACAATTTTCAAAAGTGAGTTTGCTTCATTAAATATACTTACAGAAAAGGAAAGAGGACTGATGACCAGTGTTTTTGGTTCACTATAACAATCACACTGCAAGTCTGACACGAGTGAGTCATTTAAAGTAGTTATTTGATGCTTTTCTTTCCAACTCTTAAGGCTACATTTTGAACTTTATTCTGTAACTCTCTGTATTTAAAGAGAACATACTAAGTACCATTAGAGCTTCCATTGTTGATTCTATCAGAACTACATTTTTATCTTTGATGCCTCACACAGCAATGAATACAAGGCAGTTTTAGTTGCATAAGACTGTTTGCCATTACTATAAATGAGCTAATTCTGTGTGTTTGTGGTTCTTTTGCTGTATATACATTTGTAGATATTTTTCATGCTTTGCCCTGCTGCCTATTAATATGTTGGCATATTTTAATACTCTCATTGAAACTATTACTCTCTATTTTGTTTAATTTATTTCAAATTAGTTTAACGTAACTTTACATTTAAAACATAGCTCATTCTGCTTCTATTCTACTGGCAGCCAGGAAAGGATATTAGAAATTCAGGTAAAACAAAATATCATACCTATGAGTAAGAAGCTGTGTGGATTCAGAGGTGGATCATCATCCTGTATACTGTAATAATTACTTAGGGCTCTTCAAAATTTATTGCACCTTTTTCCATAAACCTTGATTTTCTATAAGATATGTTTAGAAAATTCTTGAATATCAGGTAGGTGATTTGATAGAATGCAAATGGGGCCAATTTTTGATTCTAATTATAAATTATACTCTTCATAGAACCTTTAGAAGGAATAGCAATTCATTATATACAGATTTCAAATAGTTGTTATAAGAAATTGTGTGCATTTTCAAAATATGTATCTACCAAAGCTCCCTTACCCCTCTGCTCATAAGAGCATGGGTTCAGCAAGTCTAGAATGTTAAGAAAATTTAATGACCATGATTATTCCTAAAATATATGTTAATAAAATATTTTTATATTATTATTGCATTGGCAATCATGGGCATTCTCACTAGATGTACATGTAATTTTAACTATGATGGTAGTGTAAGACTATTACACAGCTATTATCTCTTTACTGTGCTAAGATCTCATGATTTAGAAACTCAAGTTTCAGAGCAAACCCTTAGAGGTTGCTGTTACTCTTTTAAACCTTCCCATGATTCCATAAGTAATAAATCTTGGGTCAGAATTCTAATCCTTATGGTTCAAAAACAAATCCTCTTGCCCATGTGGTACTTCAGTAGAGGACACATAGCAAGATAAGCCATCTAGTAGGACATTTTGTCACAAGATCATAGTTATGATTACAGAAAATCAGGAACATTATAAAACATCAATCAAACCCCCACACAATTTATAATTATCATTTGTAGTGTGGCTGTTTCCTGCTTCCAGGTTGGAGGTGCCCATTGCCTTCTTGAAGCAGAGCATCTGTGATAACTTGCGGGAGACCATCATGAGATGAAGCATATTAGCATTCTTTCATGGAGTGAGAGGGATAGTCATGATACTCATGAGGCTCATAGGCCTGAGCCTCCAAGATGCATAATTAGCTGGGCAGGGAAACTTTAATGCCTTAGCAGCCTGAGACCTCTCTGGGATGCATCTGCATTTGAATACTCTATGTTGTTATAAGTAACCTCAATAAACTCATTGGCTCACCAAGTTGAACTTGTATGGAATCTTTTCTTTGGTCTGTTGGTGCCCCATCTTAGATGAATAGACATTCGTTATGTCACCCAAGAAAAGTCATGCAATATTCTGTACACAATAGGTACCAACAAAATCAAATATGAGTCTGTGCAAAGCATCTACAGAAAACTCCCAGGGTGGCTGTTTTTTTTTTTTCAATGTGGACTTAGGTGGGGTAACTCCTTTGCTATGTGAGAGTTGCATGACCCGGGCTATGGTTGATAAGACATGCGACTGAGGCTGAGCTGTTTACTCTGAGACCAGTGTGGAAATGCTGGGGTACCATAGTTTTGCTCTTCTCAGTTATGAGGTGGTACACCTATTTGGTGGAAGTGATCATTATGTTACTGTGGGACACCCCAAAACTGTTGAAAGACTAAAATATATTTCAGTCCCTAAAAGTAGGGTGCATGGAATAGGAATGTAAAAAAAAAAAAAAAAAGCTGTGTTGGCAGTTGTGTGGAACTAGGTATGGCTGATAAAACATACAATGAATTATGCTGCCTGTACCTAAGGGAACTTGCTCATGTAAGGGATGAGGAAAGAAGATAAAGGGGTATGCATCAGTCACTCAAAAGCAAATGTGAAAGGATCTTTATTGAGCAACCTTCTATGTACTGTGCTCTTGAGTTTGTGGAGTGATTTCCAACCTGGGCAGCAATTCAACAGAAGGGTAAAGGAAGAAGCAGTTTTCCTCACTGCATCCTTTGCTGTGGAAGAAAGGTATCTCATGGAGTAGGAGCCGTCCCAGGTACTCTCTTAATGAAGGTTATGGGGGGTGAAGAAAGGTCATATAGTATGAATGAAGGCTCCATGTGGAATTTCAAGTTTATTGGTTCCCTACAAATGTGAACAAATGGGCCTTAGTGGCCACACTAAATGTACCACAATTCATAACAAACCCCAAAAGTACCAGTGGTAATGACAGCAGAATATTGATATAGATAGGAGACAGTACAAGTGAAAACATATTAAACTTTTACTAGGAGTGGCAATCATGCCTCATGCAAAGAGTATGATGTGTAGATCTGTGCCCTGCCAGGAATAGACTGGAAGTGATTGCTGTTTGAACATACCTTGCATACTGCTATTGGAAAGTTTTGACTAAAGTTGCAGACTACAAATGCTATCATGCATGGTTGGGAAAATGGGGCCCCATGAAAATACAGACCTTTCATATAATCTTAAAACTTTTAAACAGCCAGCTGTGGGCAGTAAAGAATCCAAATGTCTCATGAACAATTACTATGGGTTTCAGAGAAGCAAATGTAGTAATCCTAGCACCAGTTCATGTAGACCAGATGAGAGGGAGCTGGTCAAAGTGAATAATTCATAGTAACCATTTTTCAATGACCTTTTCACAGTAACCAGTTCACTGTAACTAGATCACAGTAACCAGGTCAGAGTGATCAGGATGGGACAGTAGTTGACTATTGGAAACTATTTGGTTTGTTTATTTGACTATTATCATGGAAAACAATATCAATGTTATTTTTCATAGATTCACTATTTGTTATGAGATGGTAACCACGACCTTGTTTTGTTAAAGTGACTACCCTCTGTAAAATAGGTTTTATTACACAGATAATATAATACTAAGCCATGAGTGCCTCACATATTTACAAAAAAATCTGAAAGATGTGCAATTGTATCCACAGGAACAAGGATAACTTACAAAAATTGGTGTGGTGGTTTGAAACAGGTGTCCCCAAAAATCTCATGAGGATGAACCATGGGTTGCAGTGGAGGCCCCACAAGATTTTTGAAATGCCAAGATTATAGAAAGATTGCCAAGTACAGCTTCTGCCTCAGGATAATATTTCTCTAGGCTGTGGGCAGCCAAGCTGAGGTGGGGGGGTGGGATTGGAACCCCATAGATTTCACCACTGGTTACAGATGTTAGACAGACCTACAAGATTTGGAGTTTGCTCTGTTTGGTTTCATTGGTTCAGTATTTCCTTGCAGTGCCATCTATTGTAGTACCAATGTTTACTCTGCCATTATTATATTTATTTTATTCATTATTAATAAACTTTTAGTTACAGACTCATAGTTGAGAGACCTTAGACTATGGGGATGTTTAAGCAGTGTTTGGATTGATAAAATTTACGGGGACTTCTAAAGATGGACTGAACACATTGCATTTTACATCATGGGTCAGGATGAGATGCAGAAAATACCCAAGAAGGGTATTGAGAACATCTAACAGTACCCAGTATAAACATAAAGCCACTAGTTAAACAGCTTAAATGTAGATGATATACTCTGTGGGTAGAAAAAGATACACCCAGAAATCATAAGGTTACTAAATGAAAGAATATCACTGCTAAGAGTGCTCTGCTTCACTACAAACTGTTGGCTACATAGGACTTTGAGACTCCTCCACCTTTATATCATACAGGCTCCTGCACTGCTACATATTGCATGCCAGAACTAGATGATAACTATGTTACAAAGTAATATCAGAAAAGCAAAGAGCTATTTTGGCTCATGGTTCTGGAGAATTAGAGTGCACAATGGCAGGGAAGGCATGATGATGGTGAGGGGTAAGTGCTGCTCAGACCATTATGGCTGACCAAGAAGCAGAGAGCTGACTTTACACTGGAGGTGGGTATCACATTCAAAGACCCACACATAGTAGCTTTCATGCTCGTCTAAGTTCCATTGTCCCAACAGTGTTACAACATCCCCAAACAGAATGTCCAGTTGGGGCGGTTCCAAGTGTTGAAACATAAGCCTATAATGACATTTTACACTCAGATAATAGCTAGTTTGTATGCCATGTCTTTAGTAGCCTGGAGTTTGGACAGCTTGTGGTCCTTCTTTTTATATGCCTGCCCCATAACAGGAAAGGAGAATCACAGGTCTACATTCCACTGGAATGGCAACATGGCAAATGAGATGGAAAACCCTTATATTTATTTTGTGGTTTATGTTAAAAAAATCATTTAAACATAGAAAAGACAATAAGGGCTGAGATTTCACATGTTTTTCTTTTTTCCCAAATGGAGAATTTAAATGATCAACAGAGAAAATCAGATGAGAATGTGAATGCCCAGCTCAGGGCATACAAGATGATAAAGGAAATAATGAAATCTAATTTTATCTGCCTGCAACCTAACAGTCTTCTTTGGACTCCATGTTTTAAGTCAATTTCAGTTGCCTTGGCTGCACATATCCTCTACCTACCTGGGGCAAAAGCAAAAACAAAAGAAAATGACCATTAATTTCTTGCTATGGTTCCATTGCCCAGCTAACAGACATTTTATAAAAGCAGATTTGGTTCCTAAGAAAAACATGACAGTAAAGTAAAGTACTACAATACTTCATATTTTCTTCTTGTTAAAATTCTCAAAATTCCTTAATGGCAGTTGGGAGAAATATATTGGTTATAAAGAAGTTCTGCTAACAATCTCACATCCCACTCTGTCCTTGAGAATGAATGGCCATGGTATTTGCTCTGTCCTCAAAACTGGAGTACCATGGAGTCCACTCTGTCCTCAAGAATTATTGATCATGCAGTCAACTCTGTTCTCTAGAATGAAGGATCATGGAGTTCACTCTATTACCAAGAATGAAGGATTGTGGTATCTACTCTGTCCTGAAGAATGAAGACTCATGGAGTCTTCTCTGCTCTTGGGAATGAAGGATCATAGAGTCCACTCTGTCTCCAAGAATAAAGGATTGTGTAACCCACCCTGTCTTCAAGATCAAAGGACTGAAGAGTTCACTCTGTCTTCAAGAATGAAGGATAGAGGTGTCCACTCTGTCCTCAAGAATGAAGAATCATGGAGTCCACTCTGTCCTCAAGAATGAAGGGACAAGGAATCCATTCTCTCCTCAAGAATGAAGGATTGTGGAATCCGCTCTGCCTGAAGACTGAAGGATCATGGGGTCCACTTTGTCCTTGATAATCAAGTATCTTGGAGTCATACTTCTCTTCAAAATGATGACTATGCCCTCTCTATCCTCAAGAAGGAAGATCACAGCATCCACTCTGTCTTCACAAATGAAGGATCATGGAGTCCTCTCTGTTCTTAAGAATAGAAAACCATCAAATTAACTCTGTCCTTGAGAATAAAGTACCATGTAGTCCACTCTGTCCTCAAGAATGAAGGATTACAAAGCCAGGTATTGTTGCACACAGTTTAATACCAGCACTCAGGAGGCAGATGTAGGAAGAACACTGTGAATTTGAAGCCAGCGTGAGACTACATAGTGAATTCCAGGTCAGACTACACTGGAGCAAGCCCCTACCTTGAAAACAGAAACAAAAAAGTAAAAAAAAAAAAAAAAAAGAAAGAAAGAAAGAAAAAAAAGAAAAAGAATGAATGATCACAGAATCCACTCTGTCTTAAGAAAAGAGGATTATAGAGTCCACTCTGTCCTTGAGAATGGTGGCTCCTGTTCATTATTTTATTTCTTTATTTTTTTGCCATTCCAAATTTTTATTTATTTTTATTTTTTTCTCATTTTTCATTAACATTTTCCATGATTATAAAAAATACCCCATGGTAATACCCTGGCTACCCCCACTTTCCAATTTGAAATTCCATTCTCCATCATATCCCCTCCTCATCTAAGTTACTCTCAATTTTATTTTGATGCCATGACCTTTTCCTCCTCTTATGATGGTCTTGTGTAGATAGTGTAAGGCACTATGAGGTCATGGATATCCAGGCCATTTTATGACTGGAGGCAGCACGTTGTAAGGAGTCCTACCCTTCCTTTGCCTCTTACATTCTTTCTTCCACCTCTTCAAAATTAGACCCTGAGCCTTGGAAGGTGTGATCGAGATGTTACTCAGTACTCCAGGCACTTCTTCCAGCACTATGATACCTTCTGACTTGTCCCAAGGTCACTGCCATCTGAAAAGAGAAGATTCTCTACACAAAGTGAGAGTAGCATTAATATAAGGGCATGAATAATAAGAAAAGTGCTTACTGGGCAGTTTGATAAGCATAGTATACACATTTATCCAGACATCAGCAGATGTTATACTCCTGTGGCTCATGACTACCCCTGTTTTAAGTTTTCAGTATCAGGGATGTATTCCCTGCATGGAGCAGGCCTCCAGTCCAATTGGAGGGCAGTTGGTTTCTACCATGGTAGATATGCCACTATTGCACCCGTTGGCTCATTTGGCCTGGCTGGCCAAATATAGGCCTTGCAGTGTCCACTGTTGAGTATCTTCACTGGTGGTATCTCTTTCTCCCATTGAACTGCATGTACAATGTCTTCTTCCTGCTTTCTGTCAACGGGTCTACATGGAGGAGCTCAGTTCCAGCAGGATTTCTCAGTGGACTTGCAGCCCAAGTATGTGGAGTCTTCAGCAAAAGGGTCTTACCATCTATTCCTGGTGGGAAACCAAGGGCCTTGACAAGGACCTATAATGATTTGGGGGCATCAGGGACCTCCCTGGCCAACAACTCACTGGAAGTTATCCCATCCCTGGCACTGAAAATTTTCCAGCAACGATCTACAGCTCCTGAGTGTTCCATTGTGTAAAACCGGAGGATTCCATATGATTTATTTATATCCTCTTAGATTTTTAATAGCCCTCCCTCCACCTTTCCTTTACTCAATCTCTTCCCCTGCCTTCACATTGGGCCCTTCACCCCCATTAATCTAGTTTTCTACTTACGTTTATACAATACCAACCTATTAATTACCCTCCTCCCTTCTTTTCTCTTCCCTTCATATCTCTTTCTAAGCTCACTGGATTCTGCTACTGAGATTTTCCTTCTCACACAGAAGCCTAATCATCTGTAGCTAGCATCCACATATGAGAGAGAACATGTGGCACTTGGCTTTCTGGTACTGAGTTGCCTCTCTTAGTATAATCCTTTCCAGCTCCATCCATTTTCCTGCAAATTTCATAACTTCACTTTTCTTTACTGCTGAGTAGAACTCCATTGTATAAATGTGCCATATCTTCATTATCCCCTCATCAGTTGAGGGACATCAAGGCTGGTTCCATTTCCCAGCTATTATGAACTCAACAGCAATAAACATGGTTGAGCACGTACTTCTAAGGAAATGAAATGAATCCTTAGGATATATGCCTAATATTGCTATAGCTGGGTAATACGGTAGATCAATCTTTCACTGTTTTAGGAACCTCCTCACTGATTTCCACATGGCTGGACCAAATTGCATTGCCACCAACAGTGTAGAAGGGTTCTTCTTTTTCAACATCCCCATCAGCATTTATGATAATTTGTTTTCATGATGGTAGCCAATCTTACATGAGTGAGATGGAATCTCAATATAGTTTTAATCTGCATTTCCCTGATGACTAGGGATATAGAACATTTTTTTAAATGCTTATACACCAACTGTATTTCTTCTTTTCAGAACTCTCTATTTACCTCCATAGCCCATTTTTTTTAATTGGCTTGCTTGATTTCTTATTATTTAACTTTTTGAGTTCTCTGTATATCCTAGATATTGATCCTCTATCAGTTATATAGCTTGCAAAGATTTTTTTCCCATTCTGTAGGTTGCGTCTTTGCTTTATTCACAGTGTCCTTTGAAGTACATAATCTTTGTAATTTCATGAGGGCCCAGTGGTTAATCGGTGGTTTTATTGCCAGAGCAATTGGGGTGGTATTCAGAAAGTCCTTGCCAAGGCCAATATGTTGAAGGGTTTCCCCTACTTTTTCCTCTAGCAATTTCAGAGTTTCAGGTCTGATGTTAAGGTCTTTAGTCTATTTGGACTTAATTCTTGTACATGGAGGGAGCCAAGAATTCATTTTCATCTTTCTACAGATACATATCCAGTTTTTCCAACACCATTTGCTGAAGAGGCTGTCCTTTCTCCAATGAGTATTTTTGGCATTTTTGTTGAATATCAGGTGGCTATAGCTACTTGAACTTACATCTGGGTCCTCTATTCTGTTCCATTGATCTACATGTCTGCTTTTGTGCCAGTACCATGCTGTTTTTGTTACTATGGCCCTGTGGTATAGGTTAAAATCAGGTATGGTGATACCACCAGACTTATTGTTGTTGCTCAGTATTATTTTAGATATTCAAGGTTTTTTGTGATTCCAAATGAATTTTTGGATTATTTTCTCGATTACCGTGAAGAATGTCATTGGAATTTTGATGGGGATTGCATAAAATGTGGAGATTGCTTTGGGTAAGATGGCCATTTTCACAATATTGATTCTTCCAATCCAGCAACAAGGGATGTTTTTCCATTCCCTAGTGTCCTCTGCAATTTTTCACTTGATTGTTTTATAGTTTTCATTGTAGAGACCCTTTACTTCCTTCGTTAGGTTTATTCCAAGGTACTTTACTTTCTTTGATGCAATTGTGAATGGGAGCAATTCTCTGATTTCATCCTTTGGGTGTTTGTTGTTACCATATAGGAGTGCTACTGATTTCTGTGTATCTATTTTGTATCCGGCTACATGGCTGTGGGTGTTTATCAGCTCTAACAGTTTGCTGGTAGAGTCTTTAGGCTCCTTTATATAAAGAATCATCTCATCTGCAAATAATGATAACTTGATCTCTTCCTGTCCAATTTGTATCCCTTTTATGTGTGTCTCTTGCCTTATTGCTATGGCTAAGACTTCCAGTACTATTTTAAACAAAAGTGGGGACAGTGGATACCCTTTTCTTATTCCTGACTTTAAGGAAAAATCTTCCAGTTTTTCCCCATTTAGTAATATGTTGGCTGTAAGCTTGTCATAAATAGCCTTTATTATAGTGAGATATGTTCCTTCTAATCCCAGTCTGTGTAGAACGTTTATCATGAAGGGATGTTGGATTTTGTCAACTGTTTTCTCTGTGTCTAATGAGATGATCATGTCATTTTTGTCCTTCAGTCCGTTTATATTATGTATTACATTTATCAATTTGCATATGTTGAACCATCCCTGCATCTCTGGGATAAAGCCTACTTGGTCAGGGTTAATGATCTTTCTTGTATTCTGTTTACTAGTATTTTGTTGAGAATTTTTGCATCTATGTTCCTGAGGGAGATTGGTCTGTAATTTTTTTTTGTTGTTGTTGTTCTATCTTTGCCTGATTTTGGTATCAGGGTGATGCTGGCTTCATAGAAGGAGTTTGGTAGGATTCCTTCTTTTTCTATTTTATGGAAAAGCTTAAGAAGCAATGGTATTAGTTCTTCCCTGAAGGTCTGGTAAAATTCAGTAGTGAATCCATCTGGGCCTGGGCTTTTCTCAGTTGGGAGATTTTTGATAACTGTTCTGATCTCCATGCTTCTTATAGGTCTATTTAAGTGATGAATCTCACCTTGATGTAATTTAGGTAGGTCATATAAATCAAGGGAATCATCCATTTCTTTCAGATTTTCATACTTTGTGGAGTATATGCTTTTATGGTATGTCCCTATGATTTTTTGAATTTATATGGCATCTGTTGTAATGTTACCTTTTTCATCTCTAACTTTATTAATTTGTGTCTCTTTTCTCTTTTTTTTGGTCAGATTTGTTAAGGGTTTATCAATCTTGTTTATCCTTTCAAAGAACCAACTCTTTGTTTCATTGATTCTTTGTATTGTTTTTTTGGTTTCTGTTTCATTAATTTCTGCCCTAATCTTTATTATTTCTTCCCATCTACTGATTTTGGGTTTGCTTTGTTCTTCTTTTTCCAAGACTTTAAGGTGAAGCATTAGGTCATTTATTGCATCCCTGCTAATTTCTTAATGTAGGCACTTAAAGCTATAAATTTGCCTCTTAGGACTGCCTTCATTGTGTCCCAGAGATTTTGGTATGTTGTGTTCTCATTATAGTTTGAGTCTATAAATTTTTTGATTTCCTTCTTGATTTCTTCATTGACCCAATCATCATTTAGTAGTGTGTTGTTTAATTTCCATGATTTTTGAATGCTCTATAGCCTTCCTTGCTAATGATTTGTAGTTTGATTTCATTGTGGTCAGATAGAATGCAAGGAATTATTTCAATTTTCCTGTATTTGTTAAGATTTGCTTTGTGTCCTAACATATGGTGTATTTTAGAGAATGTTCCATGTGCTGCTGAAAAGAATGTATATTCTCCAACATTTGGATGAAATGTCCTGTAGATATCTGTTAGGTCCATTCCTTCTATGACTTCATTTAGTCCAGATGCCTCTCTGTTTATTTTTTCCTGGGATGACTTGTCAATTGATGAGAGTGGGGTTTTCAAGACACCCACTACCACTGTGTTTCGTGTTATCTGTGGCTTTAGTTCTAGTAGTGTTTGATGAATTTGGGGGTCCCCATGTTAATTGCGTATATGTTTAGGATTATAATATCCTCCTGTTGGAGGGGCCTTTATTCAATATAAAGTGGCCTTCTTTATCTTTCCTAACTAATGTTGGACTAAAATCTACCTTGTCAGATATTAGGATAGCAACCCCTTCTTGTGTTGTTGGTCCATTTGCTTGAAACACAATTTTTGAAACTTTCCCCCTAAGATAGTGTCCATCCTTTTAGAATGGTGGGTTTCTTGGAGGGAAGAAATTGAAGGATCCTGCTTTTTAACCCAGTATGCAAACCTATGTCTTTTGGTTGGGGCATTGAGGCCATTGATATTAAGAGATATTATTGAAAGGTGTGTATTCATTTTTGCCATTTTTTTGTAGTTCTTCCGGTTTTACCTTTACTCTCGTGTGTTAACTAGTATTTGAGTATTGTGTGTATTTTCCCGGCTCCTTATATGTGTGCTTTTCTTTTTCTTCAGCATGGAGGATTCTTTCAAGTATTTTCTGTAGAGCTTGTTTTGTCTTCAAATACTCCTTTAGCTTTCTTTTGTAGTGGTATGTCCTTATTTCTCCGTCTATTTGAATGGATAGCTTTGCAGGATAAAGTAACCTTCATTGACAGTTGTTATCTTTCAGAACTTGGAATACATCGCTCCACGCCCTTTTGGCTCTTAAAGTTTGTGTTGAGTAATCTGCTGTAATCCTGATGGGCTTGCCTTTGTAGGTAACTTGATTTTTCTCTCTGACTTCTTTCAATATTTTTTCTTTGGTTTGCGTGTTTGATTATAATATGGCAAGGATAGGTTCTTTCCAGGTTTTGTCTGGTTGGTGTTCTAAAGGATTCCTGTATCTGCATTGGTACCTCTTTCACAATTTGGGGGTTTTCTTCTATGATTTTGTTCATGATGCATACTATGCCTTTGGAGTGAAATTCTTCTCCTTCTACTATGCCCTGAATTCTTATGTTTGATCTTTACATAGTGTCCCGAATATCTTGAAATTCCCACTCATACTTTTCTATTAGTTTGTCTTTCTCTTTGTTGGACTGTTTTAGATCTTCCACCTGGTCTTCTTGCTTAGATTTTCTGTCCTCTCCTTCATCCATTCTACTAGTGAGATTTTCTACAGAGTTTTTTATCTCATTAACTGTGTTCTTTATTGCTAGTAATTCTAACTGATTTTTCTTTATTATTTTTATTTCCTTATTTATGTCTAGTGTTGACCTCTTTATTTCATTAAATTGGCCTTCTGTGTCTTCTTTGCTTCCTTTGATTTCTTCTTTGGGTTCTTTGAACATATTTATAATCATTCTTTTGAAATCTTTCTCAGGCATTTCCTCTACCTCCTTCTCACTGGAGGTCATTTCTGATGCATTAATACTTTTTGGTGGATTTATATTGTCTTGATTTTTGTTGTTTCTTGTGTTATAATGTACATATTTTTGCATCCTGGATTATTTAATGATTGGATTTCCTAGTTAGCTGGATATAATGAGATGTATCAACCAATCTGATATTATATATCTTCAGGATAGGAGCTTAAGGTGCTAGGTGTGGCTCTCAAGACTCTCAGAGTATCTAAAGAGTGACTCTAGGTGTTGGGTTTGCCCATTATGAGAGTATTCAAGTAGGTTGAGTGGAACCAAATACAGATAGTTTCTAAAATTTAACTAAACATTATAGACTGCCAATGAAAAACAGCACAGAGTATTTATCCAGGAGTAGGTATTATGACAACCAGATCCTCTTTGTCCCTTAGTCTGTGTGGTTCCTCAACCACTCCCTTAATTGTGACAACAAGGAGGTTAAGATTCTGGTCTGTAGAGGGTTCCAAGTTAGCTTGTGACCAGATGAGACCCTTCCGCAATGTATAATAGAAGAGGAAACAAAGCCACTATGAATCAAGAAGCAACAAACAACAAGCCCAAAATACAGCTTATTTACTAATGGCAAATCTGACCATCCATCAGATTTAACATATAATTTATCCTGATATGGTGCAATCAGCACTTCTGGTTCAGACCTATATACCAGGTTTATTAGGTAGGTACTGACCTGGTGTTATCCCAGTTACTTTTGTTATGGTTTTGGTCTCAGTTATGCTTGCATCCCGCTGTTGGTTCAAGTAGGTGTGGCCAGGTCCCTGGACTGCTGCTCTGTTCACTGGAGCTGGGCACTGGTGGTGGGGGAGGGAGCAGAGCACTGGCAGTGGGGTAGGAAAGGCTGCTGATGCTGCTCTCATCTCTCACTGTTCCAGGTGTTCTTCTACCTTGTGATCTGCTCCTCTGTTGTTCACTGCCATTCTCCCTTCACATTTCTTGAGTTTGTGGAGAGCTCAGGTGTGAGTGTA
Organism: Dipus sagitta; assembly: GCA_036346955.1. Classification (NCBI taxonomy): domain Eukaryota; kingdom Metazoa; phylum Chordata; class Mammalia; order Rodentia; family Dipodidae; genus Dipus; species Dipus sagitta. Next base: position 56,891,021 of record CM070775.1, on the reverse strand, counting down.
AAATCCCCTCACCTGGCTTTTCCTAAGGCTCAAGCCGAGGAAGCACCACCAAGATCCCCCACACGGGTCTGCCAGAGGCACTTCTGCCAGCCTGTGTAGGCTCTGGATGGTCTGGATCTCTCCTACTTCTCCACTGCCGTTTCAATTTCCTATACACCTCACTTTTTAGTAAAAGTGTGTATTTTGCTGACTTTTTTTTTTTTTTTTGGCTTTTTTCCCCCAGGCTACTTTGGCATGGTAGGTATGCCGCCATCTTAACTGGAAGTCCCTGGCTCCTGTTTATTGAGCTGCCTAATAGATAAGAATGAGATTCTTCCCATGCTCCTGGATATGCAGAATTAACATTGTGAAAATGGCAATCTTACCAAAAGAAATATACATATTTACTGCAATACCAATAAAAAATTCCAACATTGTTTTTTACAGAGATAGAAAAAAAATGATCTCAAAATTCATATGGAATGGCAGAAGGACTCAAATATCCAAGCATATCTTCAGCAAAAAAAAGAAACAACAACAACAAAAAAAGCCTCTGGAGGTATCACCATACCTGACCTAAAGCTATATTACAAAACCATAATAATAAAAAGAGCATGGTACTGGCATAAAAACAGGATTATAAACCAATAGAACAGAATCAAGTACCCAGACTTTGGGTCAAGTAACTTAAATGTACTTGATAATTGACAAAGGCCCTAACAATGTAGGCTGGAAAACAAACAGCATCTTCAACAAATGGTGCTGGGAAGTCTGGACAACCATATGCAGGAAAATAAAACTCGATCCACACATCTCACTATGCATAAAAATCATGTCCAAATTGATCAAAGACCTCAATATAATACAGGAAACTCAGCTAGTACTGGAAGAAAAAATAGCAGGAACTTTCCATGATATAGGAATGGGAAAAGACTGCCTGAATAAAACCCCACTAGCTCAGGAACTTAAAAAAATTACTCAACCAATGGGATTTCTTGAAGCTGAAAAGCTTCTTCACAGACAGACATACAATAAGCAGAGCCAATAGCTTACCCACATAATGGAAGAAAAATTTTGCTAGCTATACAACTGACAGAGGCTAATTTGTAGAAACTGCAAAAAACTCAAAAGCCTTAACAATAAAAAGTCAAACAATCCACTCACAAAATGGGGCAAAGAACTCGACAGGAAATTCTCAGAGGAAGAAATACAAATGACAAACACACACTTAAGAAAACATTCATAATCCCTAATTATTAGGAAAAATGCAAATTAAAACAACTATGAGATTCTACCTTACCCCAGTGAGGATAGAAAACATTAAAAAATCCAATGAAAACAAATGCTGGTGAGGTTGTGGACAAATAGGAACCCTCATTCACTGTTAGTAGGAATGTAAGATGGTACAACCACTGTGGAAAGATATATGGAGATTCCTGAAAAGGTTGACTATACAGTTACCAACAGACCTAGTTACTCCCTTACTGAGCCTTTACCCTAAAACCTCCATGCCTCAGCTCAGACGGATCTGCTCAACCGGACAGACTTGGGGAAATTGACCAACATCTCTCCAAACAACTCATGGTCTAAGCTACCCAGTAGCAAACAACCTGACATAATGCTCACACCAGTGCAATAGTGGCACACAGCCATGGTGGGTAACCAACTGCTCATGATTTGGCTAGTTGATCTGCTCAGTGGAATGGAACCCATAGCTGGAGCTGGGAAATAAATCACAATGATATTCAGAAAATGTCATTATCAAGCTTCCACCAATTGTGGGCTATAAGAGGGCCTACAACCATTAAATTCTCTTTAAAAGAATAATGGTTATCCCATCTATCTGGTGCTGACTTCACTCTCCATTGGAGAATTTGCTGCTGTTTTTCAGATGGATGCAGATCCTGAGGAAAGAATCAGCCCATTGCACCTCAACAGGCTCCAGATAAAACCAAGTGTAATTGGAAAAATGAGCAAGATTGCTGCTTTCTTGGTGAACCTGATACCAGCACAAGGGTAAAGGAGATAGACACAGAGAACACTACACTCTTATCAAACCTGATATCCAGAGACATAGAGGTTCCCAAGACCTCCTCACTGAAGTAGACCTAAAATGAACCCAATATGGCTCAGGGAAATTTGCAGAAGAGTGGGTGAAATATTGTTAGAGCCACAAGTTGAGTCATTATGCACAGAGACAGTGCCTCTTACCCATAAGTGATGACTTACCCCACAATGCACCACCCACATTCCCTAATAAGGTGGGTCCCTGTGGTGTGGTGAGAATAGGAAGGAGGCTAACAATGGTACAAACATGATTGTATACACACTGTGTACATAACTAATAAAAAATAAAATAAAATAATGAGTCAGCGCAAACAGTCTTTGTGGGAAAGAGGACTCAACACAGCATCCCTAGGCACTCCTGAATTAGTGAGGAAAAATGTCAGCTTAGTTGTGTTTTCTCTGGCCTCCCTGCAGCCCATACCTTAATGTTTTCCTAGGCAGTTTATTCTGTTTAATTATTTAGTTCCATAACAATGCAGTATGACTTCCCTCACAAGTACATGTAAATAGTACCTTCAGATGTGTTATTTACTATGTTAGTGGAAGAATTTGTAGACTATATAATATTCATAGACAGTGATGTACATTTGCTTCAATTTAATTTAAACCAAAGAGGTAGATAAAAGAAGGATAAAACACACAGGGTGGCATTAGGAAAGTGATACAGCATAAAGTAGCAGAAGAAATGCAAATCTTTGCAAGTCCATTACCACATTACTGGATAAACAGGAGAAAAAGCAGCAGCCACCTGTCATGGGTGTGTGTGCAATTCACTTTCATTCTGAGCACAAGACTTTTGACTAGGTATTCTTAGATTTCGTTGACTCAGAACAGCACTGTAAATAAGCTTAGTTAGTGTTTGCTGTTAGGAAAAGGTCTTATGATCTTGCAGTATTAGACTTCACTGGCTCATAACAGTATTGTGGATGGGCTTAGTCAGTGATCACTTCTAGTAGAAAATTTTGTGGATAGGTTGCCTAGTAAACCTCACAACTTTATTCTGACAGTCCTGATGGTCAAAAAACAAAGATCAAAATGATACCATAAAAAAATGCTACCATAGGCCCTTATGAGGTCCTTCTTCTATTTTCCGTCCCACATATTGCAACATACCTGGGAAGAACTTAAATGTGACGGAAAAGCAATCATCACAGTAAGTTCACCATTCAACTGAGAACAAAACTGCATAAAGTTTTATTGCATGTTCACCATTCAATTGAGAACATAGACTATGTGTAGTTTTATTACATAACTTTAATAAATCTCCTGGCCATGTTGTATTTTCACATGGTGGAAAGGTGGGGGAGAGAAAAAATGAGGGAGAGCACACTAGCATTTGAGGGTCAGTTTTATAAGTGATCAAAGTTAATGATATGTAGTATAACCCCAAATCCCCATCTAATTCCTATCTGCTAATTCAAACACATTGGGAGTAGGGATTTCCAAATAGGGGCTTGGTATAAGAGGAAAAAATCATGTAATCCAAAACAGAAACATTCATTAAATAAAATTATTACATATCTTTTGTCATATAAAAGACAAAATTAAATTTTCCTTTTTGAAATGCACAATAATTGACCCGCTGTAGGGACCATCCCTTACTGCACACTATTCCACTAATGTTCCAAGTCATGGAGACTTTTAGAGGCATTGTGTTTTCATTGTTACTGGTATAGTTCCATAATCAGCAGAGTATGATCTAAAGAAGACTATATTTATATATTAAGCTGCACAGTCCATAAACAGTCTAAAGCTTTGACCATTTTTTAATAGTAAAATCTAGGGTTTCTGTGAAAGGAAGATCCTGCTTGTATATTTCTTTAGAAAGTGGGAGGCTGTTAGGAAAATGCAATGAGTGATTCATTTGAAAAACAAAAGTATAATCTATTATACTTAAACTCAAATTAAATTTTAATACTTTTATTTATTTGTGGGTAGACAGATAGAGAGAGGGAATGAGAAAATGGATGCATCAGGACTTCTTACAGCTTCAAATGAACTCCAGATGAGCACACCACTCTGTGCATCTTGCTCTATGTGGGTACTGGAGAATCAAACCCAGGCCAGCAGGCTTTACAAGCAAGAGCTTTCACTACTAAGCAATCTCCTCAGACCTCACCTCAAATTTTAATAAACACTGCCATTAAAAAGTTATGTTAGAAATCACTGAAAATCTTCTTTCTTAAGGATAGCCATGAGAGGTAATCCTCCATTAGTGTCTATGATTAAAATCAACCAAGTGTATCCTATACCCAAATTCCAAGCAGAGATGTAGCAATGAAAAGGTTTAAAACTAATGGACAGATAGATCTTACCTTATGCTCACCATTTATTTGGGAACAATGAGTAGTTGCACATAGAAATAAGCCCGAGTATTGTTAAATCTCTGCAGTGACATGGAAACTAAGTGCACATGAGCTAATGGGATACTTAAGTTGCCTTCTCTAGCTGCTTACAAACTTCCTAAGTTCTTAAGAGAGAGTGATTTTGTAAGTGACTTTGACATTAAAAACAAACAGGTTCAATAAGAAATTGCTCAGCTGAATCTGTTTTCTGTTTGTTACTTTTTTCTAAGCATCTATTAGTATATTTAGGTGATGTTATTCTATTAGTTGATGAAGTGTTCGCTGTCTGTTACACTAAAGATGCCTATTACTTTGCTTTCACATTGCAGGCAATGTTGGAAAGAGTATTTATGTAGCTGTCCTTAGAATTCTTTGGTGAAAATGAACAATTTCACTTGTACTATCAGTGAACATTATATAAAAATAGAGCATCTCGATTTGTTTCTACTATTGTCATCAGCTACACCTCTGATGGAATGAACCCTAAGAAAGTTGTCTTATTAACTCATTGTTAGAATTCATGATGTGGCTACAAATGCATGGCACAAACTTAGGGAGAAAAGGTTGATTTGGGCTCATGGTTTCAGATGTTTCAGTACATATCTAGCCCTCTCCTGTGCTCATGTTCCTGTTAAAGTACAGCTATCATAGCAAAAGGGTTATGGTAGAGAAAAGTTGCTCACTTCACTGAAGCCAGGAAGCAAATGACAGACAAGTGTCTGGCTCAAGGTGCATCATTTCAGTACACAATCCCATGGCCCTTCTTCCCCATCTAGGACCCATCTCACAATGATAATATCATCTTATAAAACCATTAAAAGACTAATGCATTTCTAACATCAAGAGTCCTCAGGATCTATCACTTCCCAAATTCCATCACCTGGAAGCCAAACCTTTGTTTTTTTAATGTTTATTATTACTAATATTAAGAAGATGTTTTGTATGGATACATCATATGTTGGTACCCTCTTTTTCTTGTCCCAGCCCCCATTCAGCTGGGGTTGCTTCTCAGTGGAGTTGCAGGTATTCCCTATAGGGTTGTGGTTTATGCATTTTGGGAAAAGTGGTCAGTTATTTGGGAGACTGAGGAATGTCTCTGGGAATGTCTCAGCCTGTAGCTTTTACAGTCTTTCTATCCACTGTTCTGCAATATTCCCTGAGCCATGGTGGATGAGTTTTAAGTCTATTTCAGTGATGAACTCTTAGGACCCTCGGGATCTCTGCTTTGGTAGGTGTTGAGTATCCTCAGGGTGTGATTATAAGGCACAGCCTGGAAGCAGCACTCTGCTGAATTCTACAATCCAAACCTTTTCTACAGGAGCTTTGGAGGGACAATTCAGATGCAATCCACAGCTAGCTATATTTACAATCTTGTTTATGTCAAGATTATATTTTGTGCTCAAATCCTTTCTCTGTTTACTCTAATTACTCTGTTAAAATATTTGTCACTTTTCCCATTGCTGTGATCAAATGCCTGACAAAAGCTGTTTAAGGGAGGAAGTGTTTATTTGACTTATAGTTAGATGAAAAATAGTAAATAACATTGGTTTGGATTAGTTTGGATTACTTTAATGAGTTTATTTAGCAACAGATATGGCATCTCTTTCTATTAGCAACACATTAAAGTTATTTTCATTATCTTTTTATATAGCAAACATATTCATAACCCCTTAAAGGACACATGAATTCTATACTTTTGTGAACCCTACACAGTTTCTTCATTGACCCATAGCACTAAAGCCTGTGCACATTTTTGACTCTTGTTCAGCATACTTGAGAATGTTGATGTTTATGTTCATTAAGGTATGGTGACTTCACTATGGAAGTTTGTAATAAAATTCAAAAAACAAAAACCACATGCATACACACACACACACACACACACACACACACACACACACACACACACGGATGTTGAAGTTAAAACCAAAAATATACATACAAAAGCATAAGCAATTTTAATTACTGAATACAAAGATGGAAAGAGGCAGAAATAATAGCAACAAAAAAGTAGGTAAAATACCCTGCTACGTACCCATAATAAACAAAATTTCCAAACACCCTATTGTCATCTGAAACAAAATGCCCTTCTTGGGAATACAGCTGCAAGTGGTTTCACTGAAATGTCTTAGAAATATAAGTAAACTCTTATGCCTTTTACTAAGCCATTATGCAGCGTAGTTTTTAATTTTTCACTTCTACTTTTAAGATTATGCAACTGCAGCTGGAAGCTGAATAGTTCAGCCTGCTGGCATCTGCTTCCAGATTTAGAATCAACAGGGTAATACTTGTCAAGACTTGAAATGGAATACATACAATAGTTGTACATTTAAAAATTAACACACAGCTCTTCAATTCAAATATTCAGTCTTTGGGAGTAGTTAAGTTTGAATTCAATGATTTTAGTGATTTGACTTTAATGTATAGGGAATGTTTTTCATGCATAAGGATTTTAGTATAAAATATTCTTAAGTGGTAAATAAAAGACAAATAATACTGATTGTACTTTGAAAACGAAGTACCTTCTTTTTCTGTGAAATGTTAGCCAGTCATGTTGCTGAGTGGTATGCCCTGGCCATCATAGTTCTAGTAAAGCTTCATTTCTATCTGGGGTTTGTTGTTATTTGCTTACCTAGGTGATCACTCATATTCATTCACATAAGATTGCTAGAAAATCTGGCTACCAAAACATTACTTGAAGGTTCAAAAATTAAAAGGAAATTTAGACTATTAAATACTTTACAATTTTTGGAAGCAAAACCAATATGGTAATACAAAATCCATTTCACATAACAAATTCAATCACTTGATCTTCATTTGCATTAAAATGCACAATAACATAAACTCACTTTTGCATATAAGCCTATTGTTCAAATGAGTTCCTTTAAAGTTATTTTATCAAATTGCACTAAATATACATTCAAAATCTAAATATAATACAATTAGTTATGTGCATCAGTAAAGAAATGTAATGTTAGAGATATTACAAAGAATTATGAGGCTAATGTGATAGCTATGATATTTATAGTATAGCCATTGACATATGATCAGAATTAACGCAATGGATGACTTAGTATTGGGTGGAAATTATACTGATCACTAAGATGGATGATTAACGAAATCCAAACTTCAAGGAGGTCAGTCATAATGGTTGCACTGCCTTGATATTTTTGGTCTGGTCTACTAAAGAAACATATCTAACATAACTGAGAGCCAGAGAAGGAGTTTTAGAAGAGGAGACATAAGGCTGATATCTAGTAGAATTTTAATTAGAAGCTCATCCTTGGGAATCAGGTGGGTGCTTGTGAAATAAAATATCAAAACAAAGTATGAAATACCACAGTGGAGGATGTACAATGGAATGCCAAGGGATTTTGGAAGTCTGCATAGTCCTTATACATGATGCCAAAGAGTGTGATTAATCCTAATGTGACAGGGAGCCATTGGAATATCTATACTAATATTTGAAAATCACCTGTTTTAAAAAGATCCATCATGCAAAACAGTTTAAAGGAGAGCAAAGTGAAAATAATGATGAAGAAGAGGGTATGAGTATGATAACCAGACTTTTATATTGGGAATGGAGAGGAACAATGTGTTTGAGGACATTAACATTGAGAAATAGAATTGGGAAAATCTGGAAGTTAAGGTTTGTTGTCATAGAGAGGAGACATGGAAAGATGTCTGCAGATTACAAATGCTAAAACCTACTCGGATGCACATATTCAGAGACACTATATAGACTTTAAATTTAAAAAAAATAAAATAAAGGATAATTTTCTATTCCCTCTGAGTGTATAATTGTAGCCTAATTTGTGGGACAAATTCATGTTTGAATGGCTTGAATATTGCCTAAGAGAGATATGAAATAGTTATAAAAGAAGTGAATATCTATAGAATTTGGGCTTATTTAAATGTTTATGGTTTTACTTTCAAAACAAAGTAGAAAATTTTGATATTGAATAATCAATATATAAATAAAATAAGAAACATAAAGGTCTAGTATGTATTTTCAATCCTGAATTATTTGACTATAAGGTGATGCTGTGGTGATATTACTAATTAGGAATTGTTCAGGTTTAGGTACTTCTAAGGTATAGGAAACATTTGTAACTCATTAGCTTGCTGTTGGATTTTAAAACTACTCAAAACAAATTTACTTAACACATTGAGAATGTGATTACCAGCTTTACTATGAATTAAATTGATTGGTGCAGAGTGTTCTAGATGACATTGTTGTCTACCAAATCTTTCAAATGTTACTTCATCAGAGAGGTAGGTCAGAAAATATCTGTTTCAGTTTGAGAATAACATGCTTATCTTGGAAAACACAGATTCAATATTTTAAGCAGCCTCTAGTAAGCATTTGCTGCAGCCTAACATAATCCACGTGAATTTCTCATTCAAGGAAACCACACATTATAACTCGATGCTGCTTTTGATATTCATGTACACATACATTTCAGCAGGGTCTGTGGACCAGAATGTTAAACAGTATGGGATCATCTTCCAACCTTGTCATTGCTCCTGAGAGTCTTACCTGGGAAAGATGACCATCTGGTCCTTATTAACTAGTAGTAAAGTAACTGTTAATAAAATATGAAAACTTTCATTTTTCTTCACAAAATAGCCTCAAGATAACCCATTAAAATTTCAATCATACAGAGGTCATTGAACTGTTCTCCTGAAACTGTTTGAATAAAATTGACATTAAATTCTTTCTCAATACCTGTTGCATCTGTAGGATTTCTGGACTGCTACAATCATGCAGGGCTAATAAAGAATTTGGAGCCCACAAGAGAAAAGTGATGAATCCTTATTCTTTGGTGTTCAAGCAGAGTCTTTGGAGAATGAGATTTAAGGAGTAGGTTGCACTTTGAAAACAAATCTGCACAAATATAGGAAAAACTACAATGGTGGTGCAAAGGAATAAACTGCAAACTCAGCAATAATCAAATGATTGTAATTAATGTTATGTGACATGCCCGAGTGTTACCTGATTAACTTACCTTAAGGATTTGTATTTGCATTTTGCATTTACTCAGATTGTGGCTTTTGATTTACTAATCATTGTAAAACATAATACCATGTATTTAAACTATGAGTAATGCAGAAAGACTTAAAAAGGCCTTTTCCACACATTGTATAATGATAAATTTGGCAATTTTTTTCTTTTGAATCTGGCATTATTTTTAATATATACATGATTATTACTTTTAGTGAGACTGGGTATTTGGTTCACTAGGAGGTCTTATGGATGGGAAAATCTACACTATGAATGAGGGAACCAGGTATATATCATATTTTTGTAGGGAAAATGTCTTTCCCTAAGTCTAATAATAGCCTCATGTTAGATATTTTGAAAATATATATGTATGTTTGATACCCTGGTATAAATTGATTATAATAATTAATTTTATTTTGAAGCATGTTTTCAGGCAATTTAAAATGTTTAGGTGAATTGTATTAGTACTTTTAAATTAACTAGAAAAAATTCTCATAATGGAAAACTTAAAATGTTGATAGACATTTAAAACCAAACAAATACGTATTTGAGTATTTAGAGTAAATATAATTTTGTTTACTATGAAGATAGTAATTCTCTTTGACAAATGCCATTATTTTATCAGCTGTTATCTTTTTGTATAAAAAGGGAAGCAATGAAATTAAAGATCTGAACACACAATCAGGTCAGAAATGAAGACAGTATTCCAGAAAATAGAACAACTTTTTTAGTGATTTCATGGGAAGCTAAAAGCTAAGAATGTGGAAATTGATGATTTTTTTTTCCTTACATAGACATGTCTTTGGAGGCTGTACTGCAGTTGAGATCTTCAATTTAAAAGATGTTTGAAAAAATTTAGATTTAAAAACAAGCAAGCAAGGAAACAGGCAACACATACAGCAGACAAGATGATCTTGTGTTGTGTCCAGAAGACTGTATCATCTGTGCATACATTACTTCAAAACCAATTCCTGCTGTCAGTTATTGTTTTGTGGGGGGAAACATTCTAGATAGCTTTGAGTGAGATTACAAATGGAGACAAAAGAAAGAAAACTTTTTAGGATTTTTTATTATATAAGAATTTAAACACACATATAATATTGGGCAACCAATGGTAAACATTACTTTTCTTGAAAATATTCTTACCCATTTTTTTGCATTCTATATTTTCCTTTTTCTTTCTTTCTTTCTTTCTTTCACTCTTTTTTTTTTTTTTTTTTTTTTTTTTTTTTTTTAGTTAAGCAAAAACTTTTAAGGACACATCATGTGCTGGTACCATCATTTCCCTCCTCCTTGCCCCCACCCAACTGAGGACCCTCCTCAATGACATTGCTAACATTGACTATGGGGTTGTGGGTTATGAGTTGTGAGAGCAGCAGTCAGTCATTGTGAAAAGACTCATAGAAGTAGATTCCATATAGAAAAAAGAATAAAAAATTAAAATACAAATAGAATATCAACATAATAGTGAATTGCAAAATTTAGACTACATTAAATTCCATTTTATCTCTCTCAGATATCAACTCTTAAGCTGTCTGATAATGTCAAAAAGTAGAGAAAATGTAGATGAAATAATCTGATGAAGATATAAACATATTTACTATTCCATTTATATTCACATGTTACTATATTAAGCATGTTGTTACCAAGTACTATATGCTGCTGTATCAGAATTTTAATTGTACCAGAAGTTAAAAAAGAACCCGTCTACATTCAGTCCAGGAGACAGAATGCAACACTCAGATCAGCAATTTTCTGTGTGACAGCAAACATCTACAAACAACCAACTTAAACATTGACATGCGATGAGTGACCAAATGGATAATGCATAAACAAATGTTGTTATTGGACAGAAATAATACAAACTTACAAATAAGTTCAAACTATTTGAAAAATCTTAAACATTAAAAAATTGTCAGATAGCTATTTATAATAAACATTTTAATAAAGAGCAGAACTAGTTTAAGATAATACAATTCTGCATACATATAAATATGATCATAATCAACATATTATAAATATAATAAATATTATGTTATTATCCTCTTTACTAGAATATAGAAACTATAGAGAAGATGTTGGTTAAAGACTATTAATTGGGGGTTTATAGGAGTCATATATGTTATATTATACATTATTCTTGAAACAGTACACATGTCAGGTATCAATGAAAAATAAATGAAGGAATATATCTATATGGTCTTTTAATAAAAAATTTCAGTCTTTAAAATAGAAGAAATTTTCTTGCCTTGTTTTTATATCAATATTTTCTTTATGCTCTAGGGCATGACCTCTTTAATGAAGAAATAGCTTTAAAGTACAAGATGAACAGGTTCTTACTACTTAATGTGTCAGTTTAGAAATTGTTATCATAGGAATTTAAATTTTTAAGCAACCTCTTTTTGTGGTGATCTACTTTTATTTCTATTGGCTAGTTATACATGAGGTTGAAGTGAATTTTTTAATGAACAAAAATACAAAAATAGTGTCAGTAAATCATTAGGTGTTGCCAGTTCATAAGGACTCTGTTGCAAACTCTCCTTTGAAAGTGGAGATATATTCAACAAGACAACATTTGTTGTATGTTTGCTTCAGAGTAAGCCCTCTGCTGTCAATATGACAAAATATAAGTGAAGGGCTGGCTGATTGAGAGCAGAATCATTTGTCCTCTACTGCATATTAAGAAACTTTAAAGAAGAGCTATAAATTATGACAAGGCTGTTAGCTACTTAAAGCTGTGCAATGGGAGGAATATAATAGCACGAAGTGTTTTGTTCAATAGCACCCAAATAACTCAAGTGACTGAGTAGTTGGTAAATGCTGGAAAGGACAGGCAATATTCAACGCCACCTTCTAAGATCCTCTCAGATTTCCAGAGAATAATCTGTGTGAGCACTGGAGTTGAACACGTTATAAGAGGCTCTGTGTCCAACTGCCACCACGGCCATGGGAGGGACTTACTAGCAGCCTGTCACCAGCACACCACCACTCCAGAGAGCAGGCCTGTTGCACAGGAAATATGCTTTCAGATCTTTCTGATCTTTATTAATGAATGGGATAGAAAACAGTGCTGCCACTCATTGCTTATAGAATTAAACATTCAAGGCAAAAGAACCAAGAAAATAGACTGCATCAACCCAGTCCTAAATAAAATCTAATACCATATCCAAAATATTTTAGCTCCCACTCTCTGAGTTTTCTTCAAGTTACAGCTCTAAGTATATTCTGACCTCTTGATACTTCACTTTCTCATGACTTTCTAGATTACTTACTCCATCCTTGCCTTTTTTTAGGGGTACAGAGATAGGGAAGTCTGTCTATTTTTATAAATATTCCTTAAGCACAACACTGTGTCCCACTAATTGGTCAACTGTGACATGTGAATATAACCTTTTTCCATGAACTTCCACCCTTTCTTCAAAGCGACTTTCACACAGGTCAAGGGTAAGTGACTGAAGGCACCTAGAAAATGGAGCAGCCTTGCCCTACAGCCTTACTCTGGCACTAATGGACTTGGCTGGAGCAAGATTGTAATGGATGACCCGTGCTCATCAGAGGGTTGGCACACTCTTATTTTCCTATCTTTAAACAAATACAAATATTCTGATAGGAAATATACAAATTTACCTCTGACTCTTTATTTCTATGATGTTATAAAGGAGAAAAATATATTCAGTACCAAGACACCTTAGAAGGCTTAGAATGAATTTTTGAGATTTCTGGATGTTCTGATACAAATGAATCAGGGAGAAAAGATCCTGAATGGTTGGAACATGACCCTTTACACTTAAGCCTGTGCCTTCTGACAATCCCCTTACCCTTTCTCCATGCTATACTATATCCTCACACACCTAGATTCATCCAGTCACACTAGTGCTAGTAACCCTGATAAGGAAGGAATACATTGTGTGATTTTTGTCTATCACATCTAATTAACTCTGCCATTTCATGGAAAAGAATCCATAAATAATACCTAAATTGTGATTGATGATCAAATAAAGCTATTAATGGGTACAAATATTGATTTTCTGTATTTTCTCCTGACAGAAACTATTCTTTTGATACTGTCTAAACCACTTAAATATGTAAACATTGTTCTTAGCTATCAGGAATACAAAAAAATTAGGGGGCTTATTTTATACATCTTTGGTACATCCACTGCCAATGAGATATATGGTAATCTATACAACTTAGTGTGAGAGTCCATTGTGCCTTCTAATATCAACTTAGCCAAAATACAGTCATTCTTTTGCGTTTTAATATTTTCATATTATGGATGTGGTGGTTTGATTCAAGTGTCCCCCATCAACTTAGGTGTCCTGAATGCTAGATTCCCAGCTGATAGAGATTTGGGAATTAACACCTGCTGGAGGGAGTTTATTGTTGGGAGCAGGCTTATGGGCATTATAGCCAGTTTCTCTAAGCCAGTGTTTGGCACACTCTGCTGTTGCTATTGTCCAACTTATGTTGGCCAGGGGGTGATTTCCACCCTCTGCTTATACCATCATTTTCCCCTGCCATTGTGGAGCTTCTCTTATTCCTACAAGCTTGTCTTGGTTAGGTGTTTTTTGCCAGCAATGCAAACCTGACTGCAATAATGGATTTCCAACAAACAGTAGAATTTTGAAAATTACTGTACTTGCTTGGTATCAGTCAAATAAAACATAAGCACAATTTAAAAACCTTGTGTAGGAAAAAAAATTAAAGAGGAAACAAGAATTTATTCCAAGTATAAAAGTGATGTGTTTTGCCTTACAAATACCCTTAACTAACGTCCATCCAGGAATGACATTTTGATGTGGTGACTAGTCACAATTACTGAGAATTTAGATAACTGTCTAGTGACATTGTCAATCTGTTCAGTTCTTTTAGAAGCACATACCAAATAAATCTCAGAATTAATGTGCAACATCTACATTGAGACATCCAATTTCTTGGAGAAACATCTGGCTAAGTGAATAATGGGTGATGTGATACATAATTATGGCACTGCTGGGTCCTGGTGAGCAAGGATCCCCTTTGTCATAGTCAGCTGCCTTCAACAAATAAGAAAACACAACACAATGAAATTTGAAGAAAAATGGTTGAACCTGGAACAGATCATTCTCAGTGAACTTAACCAATCACAGAAAGATAAAAGCCGCATAGTCTCACTCATATACAGCACCTAACCTGAATCTACCCAAGATGCTGACATACCCAGCAATCATCTTGAGGACCAGACAATAGGGTGGGTGTGAAGGGAGGGGAGGACAAGGGAGGGGGTAGGGACACAAATCTAGACCCAAATGGCAATGATACCACAAAATTCTACATTCTAAAAGGCAAACAAAATGGTTGAACTTTCACCAGGCCCTTACAGGGAACACCTGAGTCACAAGGCACTGGAGAGGGTACTATGAAGACTGACCTTAATCTTCTACAGCTTCTCTCTCTCTCTCTCTCTCTCTCTCTCTCTCTCTCTCTTCTCTCTAACTATTTTATATTAGTGACCTTTTCCTTCCTTATCTTTGTGGGCACTGACCTGTGACTCCCAGTACCAGCAGGTGGCTATTTTCTACAATGAGCTTTTGGTCAGAGAGTGACAGATTTCTGTCAAAGTACTTGATGACCCACCAAAGGCTAGTGGTGAGACCCTACTTCTGAAGACACCATACGCAGTTGACACCTAAGATGGTGTGTCATGGCTGGAAGCTGGAAGAGAGTCAGTTCCCAGACAGTCAGTGTGTGTAGTGCCAGAAGGTGCTACATGGGTGACTTGGGGAAAATGATCAATATCTGTCCAACCTACTAATGGTCTAACCTACTTAACAGCAAATAACCTGTTGCAATGCTCACACAAGTGAAATAGTGGTGTGCAGCCACAGTGGGAAACCAACTGTTCTTGATTTGGCTAACTGATCCCCTCAGTGGTATGGGACCCATAGCTGGATCTGGAGCTGGGAAAGAACCATATCTAAACATGAGCCCACTTTCCATTATCAAGCTACCACCAATCGTGGGCTACAAGAGGGCCTACACCTATTAAATTCTCTCTCTCTAAAAAAAAAAAAAAAAACAACAAAAAACAAAACAAACAAACAAACAAAAAAAAAAAACAGGCATGGTGGTGCACACCTTTAATTCCAGCACTCGGAAGGCAGAGGTAGGAGGATTGCTGTGAGTTCAAGGCCACCCTGAGACTCGATAGTGAATTCCAGGTCATCTTGGGCTAGAGTGAGACCCTACCTCGAAAAACCAAAAAAAAAGAGTTATCCCATTTATCTGGTGCTAACTTTACTCTCCGCTGGAGAATCTTCTTCTCTTTTTTCATATAGATGCATATCCTAAGGAGAGAACCACACCATCATACCTCAAAAGGGCCCCAACTGAAACTAAGAATAATTGCAAAACAAGCAAGAGTGCTGTTTTCTTGGTGAACCTGGTACCAGCACAAGGTTAAAGGAGATCAACACAGAGAACAATCAACTCCTACCAAATCAGATATCCAGAGACACATAGGATCCCAACACCTCATCACTGAAGCAGACCCAAAATGAATCCAACATGGCTCAGGGAAATTTTGTGGAAGAGGGCGTGGAAAGAATGTCAGAGCCACACTTTGGGTCATGACACACAGAGACATCTCTCCTACCCATAACTGTGGGCTTACTCCAAAATATATATACCCATATACCTCAACAAGGAGGGGTCAGAGGGAGGGGGAGGACATGGGGAGGCTAACAATGGTACAAACTTGACTGTATTCACTGAGTACAAAACTAATTAATAAATAAAAAGAAAGCCAGTAGATACCAGTAGTATCTGTGCAACTTCCTCACAAAATCTCCTGTTAAATTCTTTTTGTCTTGCACATACTTCTTTAAGTTTTAACCCATAAGAGTGACTTGAATACTGTTTGATATCTTCACAGAAATTGGTGCTACACGTTTCCTCCTGAAACTTTCAGTCCTTTTAGTGGTTATGATTTCCTGAGTGTTTTATTCCTTCTATTTGCTCTTGATTGCTTATATCTGATTGTCTTTTGCTACACAATCTAACTGCAATTAGTGTGCCTTTTCCTTCTTAGAGCATCTCTTCTATCACACACAGTGATTTTCCTTTATATATAGCTCATTTGCATTGTCATCTGAAAAGGTCTTCCATGACAGTATATCATGCTTCCCACTGAACCCAATTACTCCCACTGTGCAAAGCAAAGCTGGCTTGAGCCTTTCCCATGAAATAGGTGTCATATGGTTGTTACCATCAACACAGCTGGAACATCTGTGTCTGGATGCATGCTGAGTGTGCATTACTTTTGTAGTATATCCTTATTTGAATCTACAAGAATATGCTGAGCAGTAAGCCATACAGAAATGTATTAAGGAAATAGGGAGGGCACTTGAGGGAAGTGTTTTACTGTACCAGCTCTGTTTTCTTTCTCAGTACATAGGTAGAGCTAACAGTAATGCTTTTGTGTCTCTGAACTATATGAAGAAATTCTTACAAATAAATGGAATAAAGTTGAAAATGTAATGGTAACCTTTGTTTCACCATTTATCAATCTTCTAGCATGTGAAAAAAAAAACTAAAAGAACGACAATACAACAATTCTATAACTGCATATGCCCCACTGTCCTTAAGTCATTACAAGGATCAGACTCCACAATACCAACTAAGTAAAAAAGCCATATGGGGTCTGGAGACATTGCTCAGTGGTTAATGTGAAGTCCTTCAAAGCCTTTTCACCTAGGTTTGATTCCCCAATACCCACATAAAGCCACATACACAAAGTGGTGTATGTATCTGAAGTGGTTTTTTTGCAATGGCTAGAGGCCTTGCCTTGCCCATTCTTTCTCTCTCTCTCTCTCTCTCTCTCTCTCTCTCTCTCTCTCTATCTATCTCTGCCTCTCTCTCTCTCTGTCCTTGAAATGTAATACATAAATGTATAAATAAATATGCTTTAAAATCCATAGTATAAGGCTTGTGGTTACATATCTATATTTAGATAGAGAAATGTTAGAAAAGTAAAGAAAAGCACAGATTATTAAGACAATTATAAGCACCAAGACAAATACATGGACCCATATGCTTGGAATTTCATTATTTTCTTCCTCTATTTTCTTAGGAACCCTTTCAAAGTTAAACTGGATGCATGTATAGATATGAATATACATTATGTTATATTCATTTGTTTCACCTTTAGTATACCTCAAAAGCAAATGACTCCAATTGGATCCATAGATTTGTATTTTCAATAATAATGCCATCTTAAAATTTGAAGATATATCTGCATAGAATACAAGAATTGTAGGAAACATAATGCATATCCCTAAAAATCAATTGTTATGGTAAATGGAGAGATGGAAAAAAAAAGTTTCCTCTATTTTTACATGAGTAAGTGCCAACTAACCAAGTGAACCTCACTTTGACAAAGAACAATTTCACCTGAAAGAAGACTATAGGCACATGGTTGCTCCTGTGGGAGCATATGTGAATGATGTGAAGAAATCAAATAGCTACACAAAATATCTAAATATTTAATTTGTAAGTGAAGACAATTTTTAGGACATATTGTATGTTGGTAGAAATGATGCCTAAATAAATGTATCTGCGATCTATGGATAGTGAAATTATACACAGGACACTAAAGTGAAGTGACAAACTTACAGTAGTAAGCAGAGAAAATATGTAAATTCAAGGTCTGGACTTATTCAAGGACCAAAAGACTAAATGATCAGTAAAAAACCTCAAAACTTCATTCCAGGTAATAACAAGAAAGGAAAAAAAAATGCGCTTAAACCATGAAAAGAAAATGACTATTAGGTAAACAGAGTTACAGGAGTAACTGAATTTGAGCCAAATTTTAGTATAGCTACAGCAAAGGTAATTTTTATAGATGAAAGACATTTTTATGATCATCCATTACAACATGAATCCTTGGCTTTTATTAATATTGATGTACCTCTTTATAGAGTTTAGATAAGAACTATATATTGTGAGTTATTCTGATATAAATATTCATATCACATGTAAATACTTCTGTATTTTATCTAATTAGAACAACAGACAATATGGTAAATAGAAAATATTTTCATAAACAAGGGATAAGAATATCACTCTACAGATCAAGAATCCTGATCCTGTGCCGGGCTCCGCCGGCGGGGGCAGGTAGTGCAGAGGGAAGGACCAGGCCCGCTGGTTCCTCCCGAGGGGCTGAGGAGGAGATGAGCGTCCGACGACTCAGACCTCTCCTGGCCACCGGAGAAAAACCACACTGAGTCGGGAGTCTTGTCGAAGCAGGAACTCGATTTATTGCTATGAACAGTTGCCTATATAATGTTGGGGGTGAAGGCGGGGATTGTAGGATGGTGGGGAAAGGTAAGGGCCAATAGTAAACTGTGACTATTGAAATGATAATTCTAACTCCCATGTGGAGGTAGCAGGTAAGAAGCCATTAGGCGTCTTGCTGAGTCACGTCTGGCCAGAGGCAGATCACCAAACTTTAGCTAGGCTCAGGAAGTTCCACTAGGCCTCACACTTGGGCCTCAGAGGCCAACATCTCCCCCTTTTGTTTTTGTAAGAGCATTAGTCACCATGGCCCCTGTCTTAGGTTGTCCCCCTCTGGGGGTCTTAACCGTCATTGGGTACCAGGTATTTAGCTCAGAGCATTCATCATGGCCCCTGTCTTAGGTTGTCCCCCTCTGGGAATCTTACCCGTCACTGGGTACCATGTGTTTAGCTCAGTGAGAACCCACCCCATGGCCTGTCTTAGGTTGTCCCCCCATGGGGATCTTACCTGTCATTGGTCACATGGAGGGCAGAGGAGGTGGCAGTGGGTCATCTGAGGAACTTAATTCCTGAGTTGCCAGCCTGTGATAATGTATTTTGACCTGATGAGGTTTTATTGCCTCTAGCCATTGGTGAATAAATTGTGTGATCTTATTAATTACACAAGGCCCGACAGTGAGGAGAAGGAAAAGGAGGGGGAGGGGGAGGGGCCCAAGTAGAGGGAGAAGGTAGGGTAAGAAGTCATGTAAGCCCGTCCGCAGCGGGTTGTCCTGGAGGTCCCGCTGCCTCCTCTCCAAGTCTTCCTGGAGGCTCTTAATCTTGTCCTGGACGATTCCTTATTTATTGGCGTAAAAGCAGCATTTTTCCTGTAAAAACAAACATACGCCTCCTTTTTCGGCCGTTAGTAGGTTTAGTCCTATCCTGTTTTGTGGGACTACCTCAGCCAGGGAATCTAGCTGTTGTTGAAGATAGGTCTCCCTCTGATATAGGGAGGGCCTCATTTCCAGGGATGATATTTACATCTGGGATTAAGGTGGCTGGGGCACAAAAGGCCCGTCCAATTGGTGGGCAGAAAGTCATAGGCCATCCTGCCTCCACAAACATAAACCGTTCCAGAAGGCGGGCAGCACTGAGCATTGGGATCAGCTGTGTTAAAAGTACATAAGGAAGGATGAATGTATCCCACATCTATACTGGAATTATTAGGGGAAGGCGGGGACCAAATGTAAGTTCCAGGGGAAACATTGGGAAAAGCTGGACAGGGATGGGGAAGGTGGCTGAGTAATGTTTTAAGGTCGTACAGGCAACTGTACTGCAAGCAGCCAGAGAGGCCCAGATTGGAGGCAAAGCCAGCAATCCTCCACAAGGGAGGGAATTGTTTAGTTTAGTAGGGTGAAGGACCATTTTAGGAACAGTCCTCAGGGGTGGGACACTCCCTAGAGAAGTGATTGTCAGTGTCCTCTTGTTGGGACAAATATTTTAGGTCTCTCGCTGGTACCCAAATGGGTCTTTTTTCATCTTGAGGGAAGACACATCCAAACCCTCTCCCTGCTATGAGGAGCGGATCAGGCCCTCTCCAGGCCCCAGTCAATGGGTCCCTCCATCTTACCCAGATAGAACTGTAGGTAATGGATGAGGACCAATGTTTTTGAAAAGGGGAGAGTTGTTTATCTTCTTTAGAAAAGTTTAAAATATTTAGGGTAAATAATGCCTTTTTTAGTTGGTCGTGTGGGGGTAAGGATTCCCCCTTTTGTTTTTGTAATTGAGACTTGAGAGTCTGATTATATCTTTCAACGATACCTTGGCCCCGGGGGTTGTATGGGATGCCTGTAGAATGTGAGATTTTCCAGTTCTGGAGAAAATCTACAAAGGCCTTGCTTATGAAGCAGGGGCCATTATCTGTTTTAATTTGATCAGGCAGCCCAAGAGTGGCAAAACATTGAAGCATATGACTAATGGCATGTTTAGATTTTTCCCCGGCATGTGCCGATGCCCAGCAGGCGCGGGAAAAGGTATCAACTGAAAGAAAAATATACTTCAGTTTTCCAAATGGAGAATAGTGTGTGACATCAATTTGCCACAGATGATTAGGGCGTATCCCTCTAGGATTGCTTCCTGTAGTTTGAAGGGGGGGTACTTGGAGGAAGGGCTGACAGGACTTACAAGTCCGGACAATTTTTTTAAGGTCCTTGACTGGTACCTGTGGAAACCTGTGCTTGAGACCTCTCCAGTTGACATGGGTCAATAAGTGGAAGCGTGTAGCTTCTGTAATAGTATTACACTGAGGCATAGAAGCCATTTTATCAGCCAAATTGTTTCCTTGAGAAAGAAATCCCGGTAAGTTTTGATGACCCCTGAGATGTTGAAGAAAAATGGGGTTAATTCTTTGTTTGAGTAGGGAACGAGCTTGAATCATCAGAGGAGATATAGGGTTGGAGTCCAGTCTAATATGGGCCTCAACCAGGTTGGGTAATAAATTAACAACATAAAGGCTGTCAGAAAATAAGTTAAATGGCTCTTGAATAGTGTCCAAAGCTAGAACGACAGCAAATAGTTCTTTGAATTGTGCTGACCCCTCAACCTCATGAGAGACTGACTTTATGGGCATAGGCTCTTTTTCCTGTTTTAAGGGAGGGTAAACGACTAGGGAAGCCCCCAGGTGCCCTCCATCGGTAAACACGGTAAGAAAGTCAGGGTTAGGTTGAGACAGAAAAAGCCTGGGGGGCTTCCATTCTAATCTGGAGAAAGAACTCATCCATTTGTGGGGGCCATAATGGCAATCAATTTTACCTAGAAACCCCTCGAGAGCCGTAGCAACTCTATTATTATTTCTCTGAAGCCAGGTGAAATCTGTTATCTTAAAGGGGGTGACAATAAGGTGAGGTTCTGTGCCAAACAACCAGACAGAGGTGTCTCTGCCCTTGATAATGCAATCAGCAACCTGGTTGGTTATAGAATAAACTCTGGGGACCCCACCGATTGAGAGGTGGACCCATTGGATGGGTTCACCTTCCTGGGTCAACAGTGCGGTGCATAATGTTTCCCCAGAGAAAATGTAGAGGGAGATGGGCAAATCAGGATTGAACCTCTTTAGGGTCACAGTATTTATAGCCTGTTGTACCTTACGAAAAATTTGTTGATGACAAGGGGACAAAATTACCTGAGAGGAGAAGTTGAAGTCCTTTAGGAGGTCAAATAAAGGGGACAGCTGTTCAGTAGTTATGGGTATCCAAGGCCTCATCCAATTAATTTCTCCCAAAAGCTTCTGGAGTTGAGGCAAGGTGTAAGAATCCTGAATATAAAGTTGTGGTTTAACAGGTGAAACTGTATCTAGGGTAAGGATCGAGCCCAAGATCTTAAAGGGAGGCACAGTTTGAACTTTTTCCGGAGCTACTTTAAAGCTGTGAGTATGCAGGATAGTTAGACATTGGTGGGTAAGGTCCTGGAGTGTGGAGGAATCTAGGCACCCAAGAATAATATCATCCATGTAAATATAAAACAGGGTATCAGGGAGATTGATAAGAGAAGAGAAAATGGATGACAGGTAATATTGACAAATGGGTGGGCTATTTGCCATGCCCTGAGGTAAGACAGTCCATTCAAATCTCCTATCTGGGCCACAAAAATTAACAGCGGGTACAGAGAATGCAAATTTTTCCATGTCTCCTGGATGGAGAGGGATAGAGAAGAAGCAATCTTTAATGTCAATGATAGTAATATGGTATATATTGGGAATAGCTGGGATCCATGGGAGTCCCCTCTGGGGAGTTCCGAAGGGGATCATGTGTTCATTGATCTTTCTTAAATCATGTAAAAATCTCCAGGACCCATTAGGCTTTTTTATGACAAAGACAGGAGAGTTCCAGGGACTAGTGGAGGGATGAATATGTCCGGCCTCCAACTGTTGATCAATAAGTATGTGGAGTTGGTGTAACTTAGAAGAAGGGAGAGGCCACTGCTCAACCCATACAGGATCCCCCGGTCTCCACTGGATTTTAAATGGGGGGGGGGGGGGGCTGGGCAGTGGCCCTTAGAATTGGGGGTGTTTATTGGAGTACTTTTGTCTGAGTTGCTCAAAGTAAGGGTCATCTCTATAATTGGGATGATATTCCCTCCCTTCCTCAGACTGTTGTTGATATTCTTTTTTATCTAACAAATCATTATAAAAGGCCTCATGGTCAGTAGTGATGAAAGCATCGGCATCTCCAAGGATGTCTTGCACCAGTAAGTTAGCAGTGAGCCCAGTCACCACGAGAGGGCGGACTTTTCCCCTGTCCCCACCTGGGTCAGTCCAAGGGAGCCACGTGGCAGTCTCCCAGGAGGTGGATTGCCCGCCAATTCCCAGTAGGGGAGGGCCGGGCACAAGCTGCCAGGAGGGGGGCACTTCCTCCTTTCTCAGGACCGTTCGGTCCGCTCCAGTGTCGATGAGAAGTTTGAATTTTTTATTGCCAATATTCAAAATAATTTTGGGTCTAAGGCCGGGGACCAGGGGGACGGTCCAATAGGCTTTGATGGTCTCTTTCCCCTTATTTAACGGGGCTGGGGGAAGCCCCTGGAGGAGTTTAAAGGCTTTCCCTGTATGTTAAACTTCCATTTACATTCCTTAGCCCAATGAAACCCTTTATTGCATTTAGGGCAAAGGGTGTGAGGGGCGTTGGTCGTCCCCCCAGAGCGCGGAGGAGGCTTTGTCCTGTTGGGGCACTCCTTTTTAAAGTGGCCCTCGTCCCCGCATCCAAAACATGTCAAGTTTTTAGAATTTAACTGTAATGCACAGATCGTGTTGGCCAAATCTCTCTGTTTATTTTCCTGAAGGGCGGCAGCCATGGCCCTAGCCTGATGGGAGATAGTGCCAACGTCCTTGGTGGCTACAATCCATCTACTCATGGAGTTGTCCTTGAGACCCGCACAGGCGAGGCGGTGATCGGCCGTCATCCCTTCCCAGAGCAACATTTTAGTAAACTGATCCCGTAATGCCCCTGGGGGAAATTTTCTTTGGAGACTTTTTTCCACCCTATCTATAAATGTAGCCAAATCCTCAGATGGTTTTTGAGTAATACTCATAAGGGGAGGTTCAGAGGGTCCCTCATCAAGCTTTTTCCATGCTGCCAAGCCCAGTGCCCTGACCTGGTCCCTATATGGGTCAGGTATAGCTGCCTGTTGAGTGCCTGTAGCATATTGATCAGAGGTACCAGAGAGCATCCCAAAAGTTATCGGCACAGGGGGATGTTGATTTTGGTTTCGTTCTGCCTGTGCATGGCATTCATCTCTAAAAAAGGCACACCACTTAATGTATAGGGGACCTGACAAGACAGCCCTGACTAGATTTTTCCAATCTTGGGTTGTACAAGGTTGATGGGCAAGTCCCTGTAACAGGGTCTCAGCCCAAGGAGAGTTGGGTCCATCCTCCGAGACCGCTTTTGTAAGCTCCTTAAGGTCCTGAGCTTCCCACGGATACCAGGCAGCAGGGCGATTGCCCCCAGGATTTAGATTGATGGGAAATAAAAAAGTAGTTTTATTTTCTGACGGCTTGGCTGCCGAATATGAAGGAGGGGCTGAGGGGGTCTCGGTGGCCAAATATGAAGGAGGGGCCGAGGGGGTCCAGAAAGGGTTAGTTGATGGAGGAGGTGGAGGAGGTCCCCCGGAAGGCCAGGGAGCACTCTCAAAGGGATCGAGTGAGGAGCATAAAGATGTATCCTTTTGGGTTTTTTTTTAAAGCTGTATCTCCAGGAGGAGTAGCTGGATCAGGCTGTATATTATCTTTTTCTTCTGTCTTTTGTTTATGTTTGGTTGGCCTTGGAGGGAAGCAGGCCTTGAGGGCTGAGATCATACGGAGGACCCCTGAGGGGGGTATTTGACCCTTCTCCACATGTGCCCGACAAACAAGGGCCTCTACCCTATCCCACGTGTCCCAATCAAAGAGATTTCCTTCCGGCAGCCATGGCGCCAGTTTGAGAAGGCAATCCCAGGTCTGTTGAGCCTGATTATCAGTCAAATTAAGCCCTCTACTCTTTAGGAGTGCCCTGAGAGATTCTAAGGCAGGATTGGATTTACAGTTAGACTGTCCCTCATTATAAAGTTGAGAGAAAAATGTCCATAAAATTAGGGCAATAGCAACCCACATACACATGAGTACAATACAACCACAAGGATCCAAAAGATAGGTAAACATGCTGTACAAAAGCCGCAGATGTAGCTTGTCTGCAAACTAAAAGTGAAAGGAAAGAGAAAGAGAACAAAGAGATGTTGATCAACAAGTACAGGTTATAGAAGCAAAGTTTAGCGCATTAAATATAAAGACTACTTATGTGGGTACGCTCACCCACATATGTACATCGATTGAGCTCCTCAACGAATGTCTCTCACGGGGCACTAGTCTGCCGGATTCCGAGAGCCGCACGTTAGGCGCCAGATGCCGGGCTCCGCCGGCAGGGGCAGGTAGTGCCGAGGGAAGGACCAGGCCCGCTGGTTCCTCCCGAGGGGCTGAGGAGGAGATGAGCGTCCGACGACTCAGACCTCTCCTGGCCACCAGAGAAAAACCACACTGAGTCGGGAGTCTTGTCGAAACAGGAACTCGATTTATTGCTATGAACAGTTGCCTATATAATGTTGGGGGTGAAGGCAGGGATTGTAGGATGGTGGGGAAAAGTAAGGGCCAATAGTAAACTGTGACTATTGAAATGATAATTCTAACTCCCATGTGGAGGTAGCAGGTAAGAAGCCATTAGGCGTCTTGCTGAGTCACGTCTGGCCAGAGGCAGATCACCAAACTTTAGCTAGGCTCAGGAAGTTCCACTAGGCCTCACACTTGGGCCTCAGAGGCCAACAATCCTGGACTTCTGGTTAAGAGAGCAGTGTAGGAACCATGCCAATGTAGCCTAGGGGAGAAAAAGTAAAATAATAATAATAATAATAATAATAATAAAGAAATAAAAAAAGAAAAAAAAAACAGCAAAATACACTCTTCTACTAAAAAGTGCACTGTTTAAGAAATTGCCAATGACAGCAGAGAATTATTAGAGGTCCAGGGCATCTAGAGCCCACATAGGTAGGCAGAAGCAGCTCCAGCAGTGGCAGCACCAGGTCCGTGACAGCAGCAGGTCCATGGGGCCACAACTGCATGACTTGGCATGAGCCACAGGAAAAGCCAGGTGAGGGGATTTTCCACTCACACCAAAGGACTCACAAACTCAAGAAACATGAAGAGAGGACCTCAGCGGCCAATGGAGGAGAAGATCATGAGGTAGAGGATCACATGGACCTCTAGAACTAGACCCACCATCCACAGCCTCCCCTCCCCCATCAACAACACAAGCTCCAGCAAGCACCAGAGACCTGGGGAAGGGAGATCACAGCACCCAGCATAGGGAACCAGAGCAGTGAACCAGTGACCCAAACAGACTAATTAAACTCACAGCACATAAAAGAGGGACCCAAGCAGGAGTGCAGTATAACTGAGACTAAAATCATCCCAAAAGGTAACTGTAATTACACCAGGTCAGTACTCACCAAATAAGCCTGATATGTAGGCTCAAATTGGAAGTGCTAATTGTACCTTCCATATAAGGATAAATTATATATTAAATCTGATGGATGGTCAGATATGCCATTCTTAAATAAGCTACATTTTGGACTTGTTATTGGATGCTTCCTGATTTATATTGGCTTTGTTTCCTCTTCTGTTGTTCATTAGGGAAGGGTCTCACTTGATAACAAGCTGACGTGAAATCCTCAACAGAAAAGAAATCTTAACCTCCTAGTTGACAGGATTAAGTGTGTGGGGCAACACACACCCTAAGGGACTGTGACTTTGTTAGAGGATCTGGCTGTCATAATACCAACTCTTGCATAAATACTCAGGGATTTTTGTCATTGAATGTGTATATTTTTTAGTTAAATTTTAGAATCTGCCCGTATTTTGTTCCACTCAGCCTACTTGAACACTCTCATAGCAGGTAAACTCAACAACAAGGGTCACTTTTGTAGATACTCTGAGAGTCTTAAGACCCACACCTAGCACCTTAAGCTCCTACTCTGAAGATATATAACATCAGATTTATTGACACATCTAACTAGAAAATCCAAGCATCAAATTAATCCAAGATGCAAAAATATGTACATTATAACACAAGAAACATCAAAAAATCAAGGTAATGTAAGTCCACCAAAAAGTATTACTGCATAAGAAATGACCTCCAGTGAGAACATGATAGAGGAAATGCTTGAGAAAGATTTCAAAAGGATGATTATAAATATGCTCAAAGAAGTCAAAGAGGAAATCAGTGGAATGAAAGAAGAAATCAAAGGAATTAAACAAGATACAGAAAACAATTTAATGAAATAGAGGTCAATGCAAGACATACATAAGGAAATAGAAATAATAAAGAAAAACCAGTCAGAATTGCTAGGAATGAAGAAGACAGTCAATGAAATAAAAAGCTCTGTAGAAAACCTCATCAGTAGAATGGATGAAAGAGGGCACAGAATATCTAAACTAGAAGACCAGGTGGCAGATCTAATATAATCCAACAAATAGAAAGACAAATAAATAGGAAAGTATTAAAGGGAATTTCAAGATATTCAGGACACTATGAAAAGATCAATCACAAAAATTCAGGGTATAGTAGAAGGAGAAGAATTTCACTACAAAGGCATAGTAGGCATTTTCAACAAAATCATAGAAGAAAACTTCCTCAAAATTAGGAAAGGAATGCCAATGCAGATATAGGGACCCTTTAGAACACCAGCCAAACAAAACCTGGAAAGAACCCCTCCTAGCCATATTATAATTAAACAACCAAACATAAAAACCAAAGAAAATATATTGAAAGCATTTAGAGAGAAAAACCAAGTTACATACAAAGGCCAAACCATCAGGATCACAGCAGATTACTCAACACAAACTTTAAAAGCCAGAAGGGCTGGGAGTGATGTATGACAAGTTCTGAAAGATAACAACTTTCAACCATGTTTACTTTATCCTGCAAAACAATCCATTCAAATAGACAGAGAAATTAGGACATTCCACAACAAAAGCAGGCTAAAGGAATATTTGAAGACAAAATGAGCTCTACAGAAAATACTTGAAAGAATCCTCCATGCTGAAGAGAAAGAAAAGCACACATACAAGGAACCTGGAAAAAACAAACCATACTCAAATACTAGTTAATACAAGAGAGCAAAGGTAAAACCAGAAGAACTACAAAAAAAAAGGCAAAAATAAATACACACTTTTCAATAATATCTCTTAATATCAACAACCTCAATGCCCCAACAAAAATACATAGGTTCGCAGACTGGGTTAAACAGCAGCATTCTTCAATGTGTTGCCTCCAAGAAACTCACCTTTCAACAAAGCATGTACACAATCTTAGGGTGAAAGGTAGGAAAATGATGTTTCAAGTAATGGGCCTAGAAAACAAGCGGGTATTGCTATCCTAATATCTGACAAGGTAGAGTCAGTGCAACATTAGTTAGGAAAGATAAGGAAGCTTGCTTTATGTTGATTAAAGTCACATTCCAACAGGAGTACATTACAATCCTGTACATGTATGCACCTAACACAGGGGCTCATATCTACATCAAAAAATGCTATTAGAACTAAGGTCACAGACAACACCAAGCATAGTTGTAGTGGGAGACTTCAACACCCTATCTCATCAATTTACAGTTCATCCTCACAAAAAAATAAACAGAGAGGCATCTGGATTAAATGTCATAGAAAAATGGATTTAACAGATATATGCAGTACATTCCATCCAATTGCTGAAGAATATACATTCTTTTCAGCAGCACATGGAACATTCTCTAAAATAGACCATATATTAGGACTCAAAGCAAATCTTAACAAATACAGGAAAATTGAAATAATGCCTTGTATTCTATCTCACCACAGTGAAATAAAACTACAAACCAATAGCAAAAAAGCTATAGAGCATACACAAAAGCATTGAAACTAAACAATGCATTACTAAATGATGAATGAGTCAATGAAGAAAAGAAGAAAATCAAAAAATTCTTAGACTAAAATGATAATGAGAACAGAGCATACTTTAAGTGCCTATATTAAGAAACTAAGAAGGTCTCAAATAAATGACCTAATGCTTCACCTTAAAGCCTTGGAACAAGAAGAACACAAACCTAAAATCAGTAGATGGGAAGAAATAATAAAGATTAGGGCAGAAATTAATCAAATAGAAATCAAAACAACAATCCAAAGATTCAATGAAACAAAGAGTTGGATTTTTAAAAGGATAAACAAGATTAATAAACCTTTAGCAAATCTGACCAAAAGAGAGAAGAGATACAAATTAATAAAATTAGAGATGAAAAATGCACTATCACAACAGATACCAGAGAAACTTAAAAATCATAGCCACATACTATAAAAACATATACCCCACTAAGCATGAAAATCTGAAAGAGACTGATGATTTTCTTGATTTATATGACCTACCTAAATTAAATCAAAATGAGATTAATCACTTAAATATACTTATAACAAGTATGGATATCTTAGCAATTATCAAAAATCTCCCAACTAAAAACAGTCCATGCCCAGATGGATTCACTGGTGAATTATTAGCAGACCTTCATGGAAGAACTAATACCATTGCTTCTTAAACTTTTCTATAAGACAGAAAAAGAAGGAATCCTAACAAATTCCTTCACTGAAGCCAGCATTGCCCTGATACCAAAACCAGGCAAAAGTAGAACACAAACCAAATATTACAGACCAGTCTCCCTCATGAACATAGATGTAAGAAACAAAATATTGGCAAACAGAATACAAGAATATATCAGAAAGATCATGCACCCTGACCAAGTAGGTTTTATCCCAGAGTTACAGGAATGGCTCAACATATACAAATTGATAATGCTATACATTATATAAATGGACTGAAGGACAAAAATCACATGATCATCTCCTTAGATGCGGAGAAAGCATTTGACAAAAATCCAACTTCCCTTCATGATAAAAGTCCTACAGAGACTGGGAATAGAAGGAACATATCTCAACATAATAAAGGCTATTTATGGCAAGCCTACAGCCAACATATTACTAAATGGAAAAAAAAAACTGGAAGCTTTTCCACTAACATCAGGAAAGAGACAAAGATGTACACTGTCCCCATTTTTATTTACTATAGTACTGGAAGTCTTAGCCATAGCAATAGGCAAGAGACACACATAGAAGGGATACAAATTGGAAGGGAAGAGATCAAGTTATCATTATTTGCAGATGACATGATTTTATACATAAAGGACACTAAAGACTCTACCAAGAAACGGTTAGAGCTGATAAACCCCTACAACCATGTAGCATGATACAAAATAAACACACAGAAATCAGTAGCCTTTCTACATGCTGACAACAAAAACACAGAGGGTGAAATCAGAGAATCACTCCCATTCACAATTGCTTAAATAAAAAATAAATAAATGCAGTACCTTGGAATAATGCTAACCAAGAAAGTGAAGGATCTCTACAATGAAAACATAAAAACATTCCAGCAAGAAATTACAAAAGCCATTAGGAAATGGAAAGACATCATTTGTTCTTGGATGAGAAGAATCAATATTGTTAAAATAACAATCTTACCAAAAGCAATCTACACAGTTAATGCAATCCCCATCAAAATTCCAAAGGCAATCTTCACACAAATAGAAAAATCAATCCAAAAAATTATTTGAAAGCAAAAAGAAGCTTGAATATCTAAAACAAATTTGAGCAATAAAAATAAGGCTGGTGGAATCACCATACCTGATTTAAACCTATACTGCACAAACATAGTAACAAAAACAGCATGGTACTGACACAAAAGCCAATATGTAGATCAGTGGAACAGAATAGAGGACTCAGAGGTAAGTCTGGGTAGCTATAGCCACTTTTCAAAAAAAAAAAAAGCCTAAAACTTTCATTTAAGAGAAGACAACCTCTTCAGCAAATGGTGCTGAGAAAACTGAATATGTATCTGTAGAAGAATGAAATTAGATCTTTATATCTCTCCATGTACAAGAATTAAGTCCAAATGGATAAAAGATCTTAATATCAGACTTGAAACTCTGAATCTGCTAGAGGAAAATGCAGGGGAAACCCTTCAACATATTGTTCTTAGAAAAGCAAATCTGAATATAATCACAATTAATCAGGCAAAGAAACCACAGATTAACTGTTGGGACCTCATGAAATTACAAAGATTTTGTATAACAAAAGACACTGTGAATAAAGCAAAGAGGCAACCTACAGAATGGGAAAAGTATCTTTGTCAGGTATACATCTGATAGAGGATTAATTTCTAGGATATACAAAGAACTCAAGAAATTAACTAATAAGAAATCAAACAATCCAATTAAAAAATGGGCAATGGAACTAAATAGTTCTCAAAAGATAGCACATAAGCATCTAGAAGTGTTCTGCATCCCTATTCATTAGGGAAATGCAGATTAAAACTATGTCGAGATTCCATTTCAGTCCTCTCAGATTGGCTAACATCATGGAAACAAATGACCATAAATGCTGGCGAGGATGTGGAAAAAGAGGAACCCTTCTACACTGTTGGTGAGAATGCAATCTGGTCCAGCCATTGCAAAAATCAGTGTGGAGTTTCCCAAGACAGCTAAAAATTGATCTAATGTATGACCCAGTTATAGCACTCCTAGGCATATATCCTAAGGACTCATCTCATTACCTTAAAGATACTTGCTCAACCATGTTTATTTCCACTCAATTCACAATAGCTTGGAAATGGAACTAACCTAAATGTCCCTCAACTGATTGTTGGATAGTGTAGATATGGCACATTTATGAAATGGAGTTCTCAGCAGTAAAGAAAAAGGAAGCTATGAAATTTGCAGGAAAATCTAGAAAGGATTGTACTACATGAGGTAACGCTAGCCCAGAAAGCCAAGCGTCACATACTGTCTCTCATATGTGGATCCTAGCTACAGATGATTGGACTTCTGTGTGAGTAGGAAGAAACCTCAGTATCAAAGTACAGTAAGCTATAAAAGACATGTAAAGGAAAGCAAAAGGAAGGTAGAGGTACTTAATAGGATGGTATTGTATATACGTAAGTATAAGAATAGATTAATGGGTGTGAAAAGGTTCAAGTGAGGTCAGGGAAAGAGATTGAGTAAAGGAAAGGGGGTGGGAGGGCTAATAAAAATCTAAATCTAAAGGAAAATGGAGGAAGGCTAATTTAAACCTAAGAGGATATAAATAAATCATATTGAATCCTACTTTTTGGACAATGGAACACTCAGGACCCATATATTGTTACTAGGAAAGTTTCAGTGCCAGGGAAGGAATACCTTCCAGTGAGTTGTTTGCCAAGGAGGTCTCTGATGCCCCCAAAGCATTACAGGCCATTACTGAGCCCTTTGGTTTCCCATCAAGAATAGATGGTAAGGCCCTATTGTTGAAGACTACACATACTTGGGCTGCAAGACCACTGAAAAATCCTGCTGGAATTGATCTGATAACCTCCTCCTTGTAGACCAGCTGACAGAAAGCTGGAAAAAGCAATTCTGCATGTAGTTCAATGGGAGAGAGAGAAATCACCAGTGAAGATACTCAATAGTGGACACTGCAAGCTTTATATTCTTCCAGCCAGGCCAAATGAGCCAATGGGTACAATAGTGGCAATCTGTCATAGTGGAAACCAACTACCCTCTAATTTGACTGGAGGCCTGCTCCATGGGAGGAAATATATCCCTGATACTGAAAACCTACAACAGGGGTAGTCATGAGCCCTAGAGTTGTAACGTCTGCTGCTGTCTGGCTAAATGAACATACTATGCTCATCAAACTGCCCAGTAAGCATTTCTCTTACTGTCCACACCGATATATTAATGCTACTTTCACTTTTGGTAGAGAACCTTCTCTTTTCAGATGGTAGTGATCTTGGGATGACTCAGAAGGCATTATGTTGCTGGGAAGAAGTGCCAGGAGTGCTCAGCACTGAAATATCTCTATCACACCTTCCAAGGCTCAGGGTCCATTGTGGAAGAGGTGGAAGAAAGGATGTAAGAGCCAAAGGAAAGGTAGGACTCCTTACAACTGGTCCACCAGACACAAAATGGCTTGGATATCCACGACCTCACAGTGCCTGATCCTACCTACACAAGACCATCATAAGAGGATGAAATGATCATGACATCAAAATAAAAGAGATACTGATTGAGAAGAGGAGGGGATATGATAGAGAATGGAGTTTGAAAGGGGAAAGTGGGGGAGGGAGGGCATTACCATGGGATATTGTTTACAATCATGGAATTCATTAATATAAAAAATAAAAAAATAAGAACTCTGATCCTTCTTGGCAATTATGTACTTAAGGGCAAATAAGTGAACTTCTCTGTCCCTAACACACTTTATAAAATTTCAGTCAAAATGACTATAAAAATAGCCTTTGAAGGTAATAAAATGTAAATAATTTTTAATATAAATCCAAGTGACAACATCCACAGAGTAAGACCATGGCAGTTATCACTGTGCCATTTGATGAACAGCTTTAAAATGGATTTCTAGATCTTCGTGGTGAAAGAGAATTATGTCAAACATTTTTGGTAATAAGAAATTTCTTGGTTTTCAGATTTCATGTACTTGTTTGCTATTTTAACTTTATTGTATCTAATTTAATTCAGCACATACACAGGTGGTCCTATGAAAATTGAGCTACATTTATTTGGGTTCCATTGGTGAACTTCTATGGCTTAAAAGTCTATGGGAATGTGAATGCTAAAGACCTTATGAGCCCCAATTTTCTCAGTGCCCACTTCCTCCAATCCTTTTGCTTTTATTGTTTCTTATCAACATCTTTATTTTGAAATTTCGTTTCACAAAATACCAATGTACTTTTGGCATCAATAGAATAGACCCACTAGAAGACCTATCTACCACAGCAAATGGACTCAGTCACCTTTAAGAAGCCTGATCAGTGTGCCCCCCCCCCCAATTTTCTAATAGCAATTAGGTTTAACTATTCAGAGGAGAGGATGAGGAAGTTTAGGGTTAACCAGGTCCTTGAAAGTCACTGAAGTTAAGAAATGTCCTTGAGCTTGTAAGGGAGAGATCTCACTCTGTCTAACCTCTTTTACCCTAATAGTTCTCACAGCCTCCATCCTGCTGGGGCCCAGAAGGATCATTCCATTTCCCAGGATTGTAAATAGGATTTTTCCCTTTTCTGTAAGGTTAAGATTCCTGAGAGAGATCTCCATTCCAAGAAACACCTTGACACCTTGCATGGGAACTAGATTAACCTGCTCAGCTCTCATCCTGTAGTTTTTCCATAAAACCACAATCAGAAAGACCAGGTAAGCTTTCCCATTTCTAAGGATTCCCTCCTGCCTTGGAGCAGGAGGTCTTCTTTCTTTTCTTCTTTTAAGCTTTATATTAAAGTTGTTCAAATATTTACTCTCTATTATTTGTGGATTTCATTCATCAAATTCATTCCATGAGAATATGGACCACTGACTCACAAGTTGTGTGGGCCAGTGAATATCCAGTTCACCTACTTCTGAATTAAATAAGATTCCCCACACTGTGATGGGCAGACAACAGTGCAAAAGGAATAACATGAAAAATCAAATGGAAGTAAATTCAACAAGGTTGCCCAGTCCCACAATGGAAGTCTCTAATCAAAACATAGAAGAAGCAACAGGATCAGAACTCCAACATGAAGACACAAACTATGTGACCCTGGCCAAGCAATTATCAGAATTTGCAGAAAATCAACAAAGGTCCAACAACTGTATGAATGCTGTCCTTGCTAGATTAGATCTAAAAGGGAAAACAAACAAACAAAAAAAACAACAAACAAACAAAAACAAAACAAAACAAAACAAAAAAAGTCTTCCAAAGACAGATAAGTGGTCTGAAGGAGAATGAACAAAAAGAGGACCTCAATAATCAGCTGACTAAGGTTAATTAAGACACAAATAAATGCAAGCATGAATTCCAAAAAGGATTAAGGAAATCAGAAAATGACATGAAAAGTGAACTCGATAGAGGGATGGATACTATACATAACAAGGCAATAGAAAATACAAACCATATTGAACAAGTCAAAACCTGTATAGAAGGTCTTAAGAACAGAGTCAGTCATGTGGAGGAGAGAGCCTCAGAAATGGAAGACAAGACAGAAGAAACAGTTTGCTAGCCCAAAAACTTGAATTAGTTCAAAAATTCTTATGAAAAGAACATGAAGGAATTTTGGGATACCCTTAATTGCCCCAACATTTGGATAACTAGTGTACCAGAAGGGGGAGAAATTCAGTCCAAAAATATGGAGAACTTATTCAACAAAATTATTAAAGAAAACTTCCCCACCCTCTCAAAAGAGAATCCCATCAAGATATATGAAGCTAGACTTCTGGTCAAGATGGTAACCTTAACTGTTTCTCACCTCCTGGGGAAGGAAAGAAAAGGCATTAAGGGTTCACTGGGTCTTTGGGAGGGAGGAGAAATCTCTAATGGATCACCAGGGGTACTGCACAGAGGGAAAAAAAAGGAATTGGATGATGCCCTCACTCTCAGGTACGCCACCAGTTCCCCAAACCCCTCAAGCAGCTTCCCTATCCATAGTCCCAGCCTCAGTATACTCCAACACTTACTGATGGAAAGGGGACCCAGGCCAGCATAGTTCCACTCTCCTCAGCCCTCTCCATGCATCTGCCCACTTGCCACTCTTGCCGCCCATCCACACGTGAGCTCAAGCCTATTCCACCTGCCCACGCATGAGCTCAGGATAACTCTGCCTGGTCTGCCCACACCAGCTCAGGCCCAATCAACCATCTGCATGCTGCACACGTGAGATCAGGCTACACAAGCTGCTTGCCAATCAGCCCACTGTACCAGCCACCTCACCATGCAATAGCTCAGGCCCATTCCATCTGCTCATGAGTGAGCTCAGGCCTGCTCTGCCTATCCTCAGCACAAGATCAAAGCAGATTTGCCCATCCACCCATGCAAACTGAGCCCCCCCCCCATCTGCCCACCACTCAAGCAAGCTCAGGTTGGTATGTCCAACAATGCATGAGCTCAGAACCGCTGTGCCTCCCCCCCCCCCGCGCCGCCACACACAGATGTGAGCTCAGGACTGCTCTGCCTGTCTGCTTTCCCACCTGCGAGCTCAGGTCTGAGCCACTAAAAGCCAACACTTCCCCTACACATCGAGACCACAGTCCTACTATCCCTGCCCATACACTGTGATGGGCAGACCACAGCACAAAAGAAATAACATGAAAAATCAAATGCAAGTAAATACAGTAAGATCACCCAGTACTATAATGAATGTCTCTAATCAAAACATAGAGGAGACATTAGGATCAGAACACCAAAATGAAGCTTTGTGCAATGAAATCCTGACCAATCCACTGGTAGAATTTGCACAAAAGCAACAAAGTACCAATAATCATGTGGATGCTGTCATCACTAGACTAGGCCTAATAGATAAGAAAATGGAAGGAGTTCAAAGACAGTTGAGAAATATAAAGGAGAGTGAAAAAAAAGAGGACCTCAAAACTCAGCTGGCAACGCTAAATGAAGACATAAAGAAACGCAAGGATGAATTCCAAGAATCATCAAGAAAATAAGAAAATGATATGATAAGGGGGCTTGACAGAGGGATGGAAACTATACATAGAAAAGTAGTAGAAGGGCTGGAGAGATGGCTTAGCGGTTAAGTGCTTGCCTGTGAAGCCTAAGGACCCCGGTTCGAGGCTCAACTCTCCAGGACCCACGTTAGCCAGATGCACAAGGGGGCGCACGCATCTGGAGTTCGTTAGCAGTGGCTGGAGGCCCTGGCGCGCCCATTCTCTCTGTGTCTCTCTCTCTGCCTCTTTCTCGCTCTGTCTGTCGCTCTCAAATAAATAAATAAACAAAAAAAAATAAAAAAAAAAAAGAAAAGAAAAGAAAAGTAGTAGAAAATGCAAACCTAGTTGAACAAGTCCAAAACTATTTAGAAGCTCTCAAGAACACAGTCAGCCATGTGGAGGATAGAAACTCTGATCTGGAAGACAAGATGGAAGAAACAGTTAGAGCATTCAAAATTTTCGATAAGTTCAAAAATTTCTGTGAACAGAAGATGAAGGAATTGTGGGATACCCTTAAATGTCCTAACATCTGGATCATGGGAATACCAGAAAGGGAAGAAATTCAGAGCAAACTCATGGAGATATTATTTAACAAAATAATCAAAGAAAACTTTCCCACTCTCTCAAAAGGGAGGCCCATGAAGATTCAAGAAGCTAACAGTACTCCAAACAGATTGGACCAAAGGAGAAACTCTCCAAGACATATTGTTATTAAGACTCTAAACATTGACACCAAAGAGAAAATCCTAAAAGCAGCTAGGGAAAAACAGCACATCACTTTTAAAGGTGAGAGTCAGAATTACTTCAGACTTCTCAATGGAAACCCTGAAACCAGAAGGGCTGTGAATGGAACACTGCAAAGTCTAAGAACCTATGGCTTCCAACCCAAACTACTTTACTCAGCAAAAGTATTCCTCATAATCAATAGTACAAGAAAAACTTTCCAAGACAAAAACTCAGCTTTACAATTATATGAACACAAAACCAAACCTACAGAGTGTATTTAAGGAAATTCTCCACAGAGAAGAATCAAATAATCAACCTCGCATGCCTACAAGAAGCAGATCACAATAACCAACCTCAGATAAGGCACAAAAAACTTCATACTCCATGAAAAGAACAAACCACATATACAAATACAGTATGGCAGGGATCACATCAAACCTCCCAGTCATTACCCTAAATATTAATGGCCTTAATTCATCCATCAAGAGACACAAGCTAACAGTGTGGATCAGAAAATTAGACCCTTCAATCTGTTATCTTCAAGATACCCACCTAACCACTAAAGACAGACACCTGCTCAGGGTGAAAGGGTTGAAAATGATATTCCAAAGAGGAATAGCTACACTAACTTTGGATAAAATAGACTTCAAACCAAAAATAATCAAAAAAGACAAAGAAGCCTGCTTCTTACTTACCAAGGCTATGATCCACCAAGAGGATATCACAATAATAAATCTTTATGCACCAAACACAGGAGCACTAGAGTTCATAAAATAAAACATACTTAACAAGAAAACAGAAATAACCACCAGCATAGTTTGGGACTTCAATATACCATTATCAGTAATAGATAGATCATCCAAACAGAAACTCAACACGGAAGGAAAAGAGCTCAACAATACCATAGATCAAGTAGACCTAACGGACACTGACAAACCATTCCATCCCAAATCCACAGACTACACATTCTTCTCAGCAGACCATGAAACATTCTCTAAATAGATTTTACACTGGGTCACAAAGCCTGCCTGCATATATTTAGGAAGACTGACATAATTCCCTGCATGATATCAGATCACAATGCTATATTCCTAGAAATTAACAAAAAAACACCCACCAAGAATCCCATCAGCTCCTGGACACTGAACAGCACACGTTTAAACAATAAATGTGTAGTGGGCAAAATTAAAAAAAATAAATTGCAAAATAGAAATGAAACTCATGGGACAAAATGAAAGTGGTCCTCAGGGGAAAATTCAAAGCCATAAATACCTTCATAACAAAGACAGAGAGATCCCAAATCTATAACCTAACCATCCACCTGAAGGCACTGGAAAAGCAAGAAGAATCCAACCTAAAAAGTTCCACACAGAAAGAAATAATTAAGATCAGACAGAAATTAATGAATAGTAAACTAAGAAAACAATTAAGAAAATTGACAAGACAAAGAGCTGGTTCTTTGAAAAAAATAAACAAGATTGACAAACCATTGGCTAATATGATCAAGGAAAAACAAGAGACGCTTCAAATTAACAAAACTAGAGATGACAAAGGAGAGATCACAACAGACATAAGTGAAATTGGGGAATCATCAGGAATTATTTCAAAAACCTCTACTCCACAAAAATTGCTAGAATGTAGGAAATGGATAAATTCCTGGAAACATACCATCTACCAAAGATAAATTCAGAGCAGATTAATCTCCTAAACAAACCTATCAAACTCATCGAGATTGAAAAGGCAATAGAAAACCTCCCAAAAAAGAAGAGTCAAATACAAGATGGCTTCTCAGCTGAATTCTATCAAACTTTCATGGAAGAAATCAATCCAACCTTTCTCAAACTGTGCCACACAATTGGAGACCAGTGAAAGCACCCCAACTCCTTCTATGAAGCTAGTATCACCCTAACTCCAAAATGAGGCAGAGATGTCACAAGAAAAGAAAACTACTGGCCTATTTCCCTGATGAACCTAGACCCAAAGATCCTGAACAAAATCCTCTCAAACCACATCCAACAACAAATCAAAATCATTATCCAGCTTGATCAAGTGGGATTCACCCCAGGAATACAGGGATGGTTCAACATATGGAAACCTGTCAATGTAATACACCATATAAACAAGGTTAAACACAAAAACCACATGCTCATTTCAATAGATGCAGAAAAGGCCTTTGACAAAACACAACATCACTTCATGATCTAAACACGGGAGAGAATTGGCATATTCAGTTCATATCTTAACATAATAAAGGCTATACACAAAGCTCTTAAAGTCTAAATAATACTTAATGCAGAGAGACTGGAGGAATTCCCACTGAGATCTGGAAAAAGGCAGGGTTGTCCACTCTCACCTCTGCTCTTCAATATAGTACTGATAATCCTTGCTCAAGCAATAAGACAATAGAAAAAAATAAAAGGGATACCATTTGGAAAGGAAGAGGTTAAGTTACCTCTATTCACAGACAACATGATTCTATATATGAGACCTGAGAAACTCCATCCCAAAACTCTTGAAGGTGGTTAACCCCTTTAGCAAAGTAGCAGGATACAAAATCAATGCACAACTATCAGTAGCCTTTCTATATGAAAATGACAAACATACAGAGGAAGAAATAAAGGACATTGTCACAATCACAATAGCAACAACAACAACAACAACAACAACAACAACAACAACAACAACAAATACCTTGGAATAACATTTACCAAGGAATTAAATGATGTATACAAAGGAAACATAAAAACACTCATAAAAGAAATTGAGGAGGACTTGAGACTATGGAAAGACCTCCCATGCTCCTGGATGGGCAGAATTAACATTGTGAAGATGGCAATCCTACCAAAGGCAATATACGGATTCAATGCAATTCCAATGAAAATCCCAACATTGTTCTTCACAGAGATAGAAAAAATGATCTCAAAATTCATATAATATCTCTGGAGGCATCATCATACCTGATCTAAAGCTATATTACAAAACCATAGTAATAAAAATAGCATGGTAGTGGCATAGAGACAGGAGTATAGACCAATGGAATAGAATTGAGGAGCCTGACTTTGTGTGAAGCATCTACAGCTACTTGATATCTGACAAAACTCCTAACAATATAGACTGGAAAAAAGATAGCATCTTCAATAAATGGTGCTAGACAAACTGGATAGCCATATACAGGAAATTGAAACTTGATTCACACATCTTGCCAAGCACAACACGTAAGTCCAAATGGATCAAAGACCTCAATATAAGACTGGAAACTAAACTTCTGGTAAAGATGGTGGATAGGAACCACGCCAAAGCAGCCTAGGGGAGAAAAATCCAAAAAGAAAAAAAAAAAAAACAGCAAAATACACACATTTACTAAGAAGTGAGGTGTATAAGAAGTTAAAATGGCAGCAGAGAAGTTGGAGAGATCCTGAGCATCCACAGCCCACACAGGCAGGCAGAAGTCCCTCCAGTGGCAGCAGTGCCAGGTCCGCAGGACCACAGGGGCCAGGCTCAGCTTGAGCCACAGGAGAATCCAGGTGAGGGGATTTTCCACTCCAAATCTCCTCACAAACTCAAGAATTGTGAAGGGATAATGGCAGTGAACAACAGAGGAGCAGATCACGAGGGAGAGGATAATGTGGAGCAGTGAGAGAACTAGAGCCACCATTGACAGCCTACACTCCCACACTGCCAGTGCCCAGCTCCAGCAAACAGAGCAGCAGTCCAGCGACTCAGCCAGCCTACTTGAACCCACAAAGCAACAATGAGGAACCGAACAGGAACACAGCATAACTGACACCAAAATCATTCCAAAATGTAACTGGGATTACACCTGGTCAGTACCTGCCAATTAAACCTGGTATATAGCCCTCAACCAGAAGTGCTAATTGCACCTCCCATATCAGGATAAATTATATGTTAAATCTGATGGATGGTCAGATTTGCCATTCTTAAATAAGCTATATTTTGGGCTTGTTATTTGTTGCTTCTTGATTTATAGTGGCTTTGTTTCCTCTTCTGCTATACATTAGGGAAGGGTCTCACTTTGTCACAAGCTGACTTTGAACCCTCAACAGACCAGAAATCTTAACCTCCTTGTTGATAGAGGATCTGGCTGTCACAATACCTACTCTAGCATAAATACTCTGTGCCATTTTCCATAGAAAGTGTACATGGTTTAGTTAAATTTTAGAATCTGCCTATATTTTGTTCCATTCAGGCTACATGAATACTCTCATAGCAGGCAAACCCAACACCTAGGGTCACTTTTGGAAATACTCTGAGAGTCTTGAGAGCCACACCTAGCACCTTAAGCTCCTACCCTGAAGATATATAACATCAGATTGATTGATACATCTAATAATATCCAGCTAACTACAAAATCTAGGCATTAAATTAATCCAGGATGTAAAAATAAATACATTATAACACAAGAAACACTAAAAAGAAGACAATATAAATCCACCAATAAGAATTAATGCATCAGAAATTACCTCCAGTAAGAACGAGCTAGAGGAAAATGCCTGAGAAAGATACCAAA
Source organism: Dipus sagitta (assembly GCA_036346955.1). Classification (NCBI taxonomy): domain Eukaryota; kingdom Metazoa; phylum Chordata; class Mammalia; order Rodentia; family Dipodidae; genus Dipus; species Dipus sagitta. The sequence goes on along the minus strand of CM070775.1, from coordinate 56,849,503 downwards.
AGAGTGATTATAAATATGTCCAAAGAAATCAAAGAAGACATCAAAGGAATAAGAGAGGATATCAAAGGAATGAAAGAAGACATAGGACACCAATTTGATGAAATAAAGAAGTCAATACTAGACATAAATAAGGAATTAGAAATAATAAAGAAAAACTAGTTAGAATTACTAGCAATAAAGAACACAGTTAATGAAATAAAAAAAAAAAACTCTGTAGAAAATCTCACTAGTAGAATGGATGAAGGAAAGGACAGAATATCTAAGCTAAAAGACCAGGTGGCAGATATAATACAGTCCAACAAACAGAAACACAAAGTAATGGAAAAGTATGAATGGGAATTTCAAGATATTCGGGACACTATGAAAAGATCAAACATGAAAATTAAGGGTATAGTAGAAGGAGAAGTACTTCACTCCAAAGGCATAGTAGGCATCTTCAAAAAAAATCATAGAAGAAAACTTCCCCCAAATTGGGAAAGAGGTGCCAATGCAGATGCAGGAATCTTTTAGAACACCAACCAGACAAAACCTGCAAAGATCCTCTCCTTGCCATATTATAATCAAACTAACAAACACACAAACCAAAGAAAAGATATTGAAAGCAATTAGAGAGAAAAATCAAGTTACCTACAAAGGCAAGCCCATCAGGATTACAGCAGTTTACTCAACACAAACTTTAAAAGCCAGAAGGGCTTGGAGTGATGTATTCCAAGTTCAAAAAGATAACAACTGTCAACCAAGGTTACTTTATCCTGCAAAGCTGTCTCTTCAAACAGATGGAGAAATAAGGACATTCCATGACAAAAGCAGGCTATAGGAGTATTTGCAGACAAAGCCAGCTCTCCAGAAAATACTTGAAAGAATCCCCCATGCAGAAGAGAAAGAAAAGCACACATATAAGGAACCTGGAAAAAACAAACAATACTTAAATACTAGTTAACACAAGAGAGTAAATGTAAAACAAGAAGAACTACAAAAAATTGCCAAATAAGTACATAACTTTCAATAATATCTGTTAATATCAATGGCCTCAATGCCCCAACCAAAACACATAGGTTTGCAGACTGGGTTAAAAAACAGGATCCTTCAATTTGTTGCCTCCAAGAAACCCACCTTTCTAAAAAGGATGGACACTATCTTAGGGTGAAAGGTTGGAAAATGGTGTTTTAAGCAAATGGGCCTTAAAGACAAGCAGGGTTTGCTATCCTAATGTCTGGCAAGGTAGACTTTAATCCAACATTATTTAATAAAGATAAGGAAAGTCAATTTATATTGATTAAAGGTACACTCCAACAGAAGGACATGACAATCCTAAACATATATGCATCTAACAGGGGGGCTCCCAAATTCATCAAACAAATGCTATTAAAACTAAGGCCACACAGTGACCTTGGGATGACTCAGAAGGTATCATAGTGCTGGAAAGAAGTGACTGGAGTACTGAGTAACATCTCGATCACACCTTCCAACGCTCAGGGTCTAATGCGGAAGAGGTGGTGGAAAGAATGTAAGAGCCAAAGGGTAGGACTCCTTACAACATGCTCCCTCCAGACATAAAATGGCCTGGATATCCATGACCTCACAGTGCCTGACACTACCTACACAAGACCATCATAAGAGGAGGAAAAGATCATGACATCAAAATAAAAGAGAGACTGATTGAGATGGGGAGGGGATATGATGGAGGATGAAATTTCAAAGGGGAAAGTGGGGGTAGGGAGGGTATTACCATGGGATATTTTTTATAATCACGGAAAATGTTAATAAAAATTGAGAAAAAAAAAAAAAAACTAAGGCCACAGATAACAACAAACACAGTGGTAGTGGGTGACTTCAACACCCCACTCTCATCAATTGACAGGTCATCCAAGAAAAAAATAAACAGAGCAAAAAAAAAAAAAAAAAAAAAAAAAAAAAAAAAACAGCCGGGTGTGGTGGCGCACGCCTTTAATCCCAGCACTTGGGAGGCAGAGGTAGGAGGATCGCCGTGAGTTCGAGGCCATCCTGAGACTCCATAGTGAATTCCAGGTCAGCCTGGGCTAGAATGAGACCCTACCTTGGAAAACCAAAAAAAATAAATAAATAAAATAAATAAATAAATAAACAGAGAAGCATGTGGACTAAATGAGGTCATAGAAGAAATGGACCCAACAGTTATATACAGGACATTTCATCCAAGTGCTACATAATATACATTCTTTTCAGCAGCACATGGAAGATTCTCTAAAATAGACCATATATTAGGACACAAAGCAAATCTTAAAAAAATACAGGAAAATTGAAGTAATTCCTTGCATTCTTGTCTGACCACAGTGGAATCAAACTACAAATCCATAGCAAGAAAAGCTAAAAATCATACACAAAATCATGGAAAGTAGACAATACACTACTAAATGATGAATGGGTCAATGACGAAATCAAGAAAGAAATCAAAAAATTCATACAGTCAAACCATAATGAGCACACAACATACCAAAATCTCTGGGAGACAATTAAGGTAGTCCTAAGACATAAACTTATAGCTTTAAGTGCATATACTAAGAAATTAGTAAGGTCAAAAGTAAACAACATAATACTTTACCTTAAAGCCTTGAAAAAATTAGAACATGGCAAACCTAAAATCAGTAGATGGGAAGAAATAATAAAGATTAGGGCAGAAATTAATGAAATAGAAACCAAAAAAACAATCCGAAGAAACAATGAAACAAAGAGTTGGTTCTTTGAAAGGATAAACAAGATTGATAAACTCTTAGCAAATCTGACCAAAAGAAAGAGAGAAGAGACACAAATTAATAAACTTAGAGATGAAAAAGGTAACATCACAACAGATACCAGGGAAATTCAAAAAAATTGTAGGGACATACCAGGCCCGGATGGATTCACTGCTGAATTTTACCAGACCTTCAGGGAAGAACTAACACAATTGCTTCTTAAGCTTTTCCATAAAATAGAAAAAAGAAGGCATCCTACCAAACTCCTTCTATGAATCCAGGATCACCCTGATACCAAAACCAGGCAAAGATAGAACAAGAAAAGAAAATTACAGACCAATCTCCCTCATGAACATAGTTGCAAAAATTCTCAACAAAATATTGGCAAACAGAATACAAGAATATATCAGAAATATCATTCACCCTGACCAAGTAGGCTTTATCCCAGAGTTGCAGGGATGGTTCAACATATGCAAATTGATAAATGTAATACGTTAAATAAATGGACTGAAGGACAAAAATCACATGTCATCGCATTAGAGTCAGAAAAAGCATTTGAAAAAAATCCAACATCCCTTCATGGTAAAAGTACTACAGAAACTGGGAAGAGAAGGAATATATCTCAATATAATAAAGGCTATTTATGACAAGCCTACAGCCAACATATTACTAAATGGGGAAAAACTGGAAGCTTTTCAACTAAAATCAGGAACAAGACAAGGGTGTCCACTGTCCATACTTTTAGTTAATGTAGTACTGAAAGTCTTAGCCATAGCAATAAGGCAAGAGACTCAAATAAAATGGATACAAATTGGAAAGGAAGAGATCAAGTTATCATTATTTGCAGATGACATGATTCTATATATAAAGGACCCAAAAGACTCTACCAGCAGAGGTGATAAACACCTACAGCCATGTATCGGGATACAAAATAAATACACAGAAATCAGTAGCATTCCTATATGCTAATAACAAACACAGAGGATTAAATCAGAGAGCCAGTCCCATTCACAATTGCTTCAAAGAATATAAAGTTCATGGGAATAAACCTAATCAAGGACATAAAGGATCTCTACAATGAAAACTTTAAAACACTCAAGTGAAAAATTCCAGAAGACACTAGGAAATGGAAGAACATCCCTTGTTCCTGGATTAGAAGAATCAATACTGTGAAAATGGCAATCTTACCAAAAGCAGTCCACACATTTAATGCAATCCCCATCAAAATTCCAATGGCACGCTTCATGGAAATAGAAAAAAAAAAAATCCAAAAACTCATTTGGAATCACAAAACACCTGCAATATCTAAAATAATACTGAGCAACAAAAATAAGACTGGTGGTATCACCACACGTGATTTTAACCTATACTACAGAGCCATAGTAACAAAAGCACTGGCACAAAAGCAGACATGTAAATCAATGGAACAGAACAGATGACCCAGATGTAAGTCCAGGTAGCTATAGCCACTTGATATTCGATAAAATGCCAGAAATACTCATTGGAGAAAAGACAGCCTGTGATAGTTAAGGTGTTGCCAACTTGATCTGTTTAGTAATCCTAAAGGAGGAAGTCTTTCCCCCAGTGTGAGCCCTTCCCCCAGAATGGGTGGCCCCACCCAGAGGGGGACTTAATACAAGGAAACACTGTGTAAAAAGAGTCTCTTCCTTCCTTCCTTCCTTCCTTCCTTCCTTCCTTCCTTCCTTCCTTCCTTCCTTCCATTTGGCTGCTGGAGCTGCTTGCTACCTTCCAGCATGGATTGAAGACTAGTGCGGATGAAAGACCAGCATCAACTGAAGACCCCCGTGGATTGAAACCCAGTGGCTCCTCAGGAAGTCTCCACACTTTCCAGCACCATCTGCAGTACTGGGTTGGGACTGCTGAGGCATCTGGCCCCAAGGACTGAGCAACTACCAGGTTCAGTGATTCTCGGGCCTGCAACTGCTTTTGGACTACGGTAAGCTGATCCAATAAATCTCCTTTTAAAATAATTTATTCTAGCAGTTCTGTTCCTCTAGAGAACCCTGGTTAATACAGAATTTGGTACCGGAAGTGGTTCTAGAGAAACAGAATTGTAAGGATGCGTTTCTCTAGTGGGCTTAGTGCTATCTGGGGTTGGCTCTCCAAATTCAAAGATGCTAAAGGCCCTACTGGTGATAAGGAGAGTGCTTTTCTTGGAAATAAGGGGGGCACTAATAATCCATGGTGTGCACTATTTCAAGAACTCCATGAGATAGATGTATTTGGTTACCCTGAGTCATGTCTTTGAAGAGCAAGGAATTTAGTGACTCTGTATTTAATTTAAAACAATTGAGTATTTGTGGAAAAGTAAGACCAATGATGAGGCAGGTTGGTTGCTTTTAGCATCTCTGGACAAACTAGTGAGGGAACAGCAGAAGCTCAAAAAGGAAAATTCTAAGCTTAATACCCACATACATGATCTCAAGGTTTCTAAAAGTGCCCTGGAGGAGAGTCTCCTCTCTAGCCAGAACAGGGCTCAGATTGCAGAAAACCAAACCCAGGCTCTCATTGTGACACTGTCTAATTTGCAATGTAAACTCAAATCCCAGCCTCACCAACTATCAGAAGCTAAAGTGAGAACACTGATTGGAAAAGAGTGGGATCCTGTGACTTGGGATGGTGATGTGTGGGAAGACCCAGAAGAACCTGGGGACATGGAAGTGTTAGATTCTGAAGAAGATGTTTTGGATGAAAATATGACCTGCCCTCCCTTAGCAGCAGTTGTATTCCCACCCCCACATCCTGAGATATTACCCTTTCCACCCTTGCCTGAGGGAATTCATCCCTCTTTGTCTGGGGAATCAGCAGGAAGTGCTGGTGCTTCTCAGTTCCCACCCATCTTTGCCTCTAGGTCTATAACCAGACAGAAGGCTAGGCAGGCCCCTAAAAGTGAGATAGAAAGTGTGACACAGGAGGAGGTGAGGTACACCCCTAAAGAACTTCAGGAGTTTTCTAACTTGTACAGGTAGAAGCATGGGGAATATGTGTGGGAATGGATTTTAAGGGTGTGGGATGATGGAGGAAGGAACATAAGATTAGATCAGGCTGAATTTACTGAAATAGGCCCATTGAGCAGAGATTTTAGATTTAACAATGCAGCTCGTGCTGTTGGAAGGGGTGCCAAGAGTTTATCTGATTGGTTGGCTGAAGTATGGATCCAAAGATGGCCTACTGTGAATGAGGTCGAGCTGCCTGATATCCCTTGGCTTAATGTCGATGAAGGGATTAAAAAGCTCAGAGAACTTGGGATGCTGGAGTGGATTTGCCATGTAAATTCATCTTTGCCCCCACGATGGGAGCATCCAGAAGATGTGACCTTCACTAAGACTGTAAGAAACAGATTTGTGAGGGGAGTGCCAGCATACTTAAAGTCTTCCATCATTGCTCTTTTATGTAAAGAAGACCTCACAATGGGAGCTGCAGTTGCTGTATTAGGTGATTTAGATGCAATGGGCATAACTAAATCTCGGGGTAACAAGGGCCAAATGGCAGTGCTGAATAGCCAAAGGCGGGGTGAACTTGTTTTTTGTAATAGACAGCGTAGACAAAATTATGCACATAAAGGTATGACTCGTATGAACTTTTGGAATTGACTGATTAATCATGGTGTTCCCAGAAGTCAAATAGATAAGCCTACTGAATTTCTTCTTGATCTGTATAAGAAGAAAAGTTCCAGAGCAAGGGAACATAAAGCCACTTTGAATTATAGTGACAGAGAATCAAGACCTCTTAATCAGTTTCCAGACTTGATCCAGTTTACAGATCCTGAGCCCCTTGATTGAAGGGGTGGCCGGGTCCCCTTGAGGAAGGACCCTCCTGCAACTGCCAAAAGTTTCAATATTAAACTTACACCTATCCTTCCTCAGAGGGACCTGCAGCCTTTTGCTAGGGTAACTGTACACTGGGTGAAAGGAAATAATCAGAGCTTTTTGGCCTACTGGACACTGGCTCTGAATTGACATTGATTCCAGAAGACCCCAAAAAGCACCATGGCCCTCCAGTTAAAGTAGGTGCTTATGGAGGTCAGGTGATCAATGGAGTTTTGGCAAATGTTAGACTGACAGTGGGTCCAGTGGGTCCCCATACTCAGCCAATGTGAGGGTTCTGCCAACTCCTAAGTATATCTATCCCAATTATGCATTCTGGGACTGGGGAAATAACCACAGGGTGAGTTCAGGGACCCAGTGGACCCACTGTCAGTGGAGTGAGGGCTATTATGGTTGGAAAGGCCAAATGGAAGCTGTTGAGGCTCCCACCACCATGGAAAATAGTGAATCAAAAACAGTATCGCATCCCTGGAGGGATTTCAGAAATTAATGCCACTATAAAGGACTTGAAGGATGCAGGCGTGGTGGTTCCCACCACATCTCCCTTTAACTCTCTTATTTGGCCTGTTCAGAAGACAGATGGATCCTGGAGAATGACAGTGGATTATCGGAAACTTAATCAGGTGGTGACTCCAATTGCAGCTGCTGTACCAGATGTTGTTGCTTTACTTGAGCAGATTAACACATCTCCTGGTCCCTGGTATGCAGCTATTGATCTTGAAAATGCTTTCTACTCCATACCTGTCCATAAGGACCACCAGAAGCAATTTGCCTTCAGCTGGCAAGGTTAGCAGTACACATTTACTGTTTTATCCTCAAGGTTATATTAACTCTCCAGCCCTGTGTCATAGCTTAGTTTGCAGGGACCTTGATCACTTGTCCCTTCCACGGGGTGTCACATTGGTCCATTATATCGATGACACAATGCTAATTGGATCAAATGAGCAGGAGGTGGCAAACCACTCTGGAGTTGCTGGTACAGCATATGCACATCAGCTAATGGGAAATAAATCCATCCAAATTTCAAGGACCTTCCACCTCAGTGAAATTTCTGAGTTCAGTGGTGTGGGATATGTAGGGATATTCCTCCTAAGGTGAAGGACAAGTTGTTGCATTTGGCCCCTCCTACCACTAAGAAAGAAGCACAATGTCTAGTGGGCCTATTTGGATTTTGGGGACAGCACATTCCTCACTTGGGTGTCTTACTCCGTTCCATATACCAAGTTACTTGGAAAGCTACTAGTTTTCAGTGGGGCCCTTCTGAACAGAAGGCTCTTCAACAGGTCCAGGCTGCTATGCAGGCTGCTCTGCCCATTGGGCAATATGATCCAGCAGATCTGATGGTACTTGAGGTTTCAGTGGCAGACAGGGATGCTGTTTGGAGCCTTTGGCAGGCCCCCATAGGTGAATCACAGCGGAGGCCATTGGGATTTTGGAGCAAGGCCCTGCCATCGTCTGCAGACAATTATTCTCCATTTGAGAGACAGATCTTGGCCTGTGATTGGGCCTTAGTGGAAACTGAACGTTTGACAATGGGCCATCAAGTTACTATGTGACCTGAGCTGCCCATCATGAGCTGGGTGTTATCTGACCCACCAGGCCATAAAGGTGGACTTGCACAGCAACAGTCCATCATTAAGTGGAAGTGGTATATACGTGATTGGGCTCGAGCAGGCCCTGAAGGTATGAGTAAGCTACATGAGGAAGTTGCCCAAATGCCTATGGTTGCTACCCCTGTTGCAATGCCTTCTGTCTCCAAGCATGCACCTATGGCATCATGGGGTGTGCCCTATGATCAATTGACTGAGGAGGAGAGGTCTAGGGCATGGTTTACAGATGGTTCAGCACGTTATGCAGGAACCACCCAAAAGTGGACAGCTGCAGCATTACAACCCCTTTCTGGGACAACTCTGAAAGACTGTGGTGAAGGGAAGTCTTCACAATGGGCAGAATTTCAGGCAGTGCATATAGTTGTGCAATTTGCTTGGAAAGAAAAATGGCCAGATGTGATGTTATACACTGATTCATGGGCTGTGGCCAATGGTTTGGCTGGATGGTCCGGGACTTGGAAGGAGCACAATTGGAAAATTGGTGAAAAGGACATTTGGGAAGGTGTATGTGGATAGAACTCTCTGAATGGGCAAAGGATATAAAGATACTTGTGTCCCTTGTTAATGCTCATCAGAAGGTGACCTCATTGGAGGATGACTTTAATAATCAAGTAGATGACCTGACCTGTTCTGTGGATAGTGGTCAACCTTTTTCCTCAGCCACCCCTGTCATTGCCCAATGGGCCCCAAAACAAAGTGGCCATGGGGGCAGACATGCAGGCTATGCATGGGCCCAACAATGTGGACTTCCACTAACTAAGGCTGACCTGGCTCTGGTTACTGCTGAGTGCCAAATTTGCCAACAGCAGAGACCAACTCTGAGCCCCCAATATGGTAGTATTCCTCGGGGTGACCAGCCAGCAACCTGGTGGCAGGTTGACTACATTGGACCACTTCCATCATGGAATGGGCAGCGTTTTGTCCTTACTGGAATAGACACTTATTCTGGGTATGCATTTTCCTTTCCTGCATGTAGTGCTTCTGCCAAAACTACCATGCGTGGGCTTACAGAATGCCTTATTCACCGTCATGGCATTCCACACAACATTGTTTCTGACCAAGGAACTCACTTCACTGCCACGGAAGTACGGCAGTGGGCTCATGATCATGGAATTCACTGGTCTTACCATGTGTCCCACCATCCTGAAGCAGCTGGTTTGATAGAACAGTGGAATGGCCTTTTGAAGAAACAGCTACAGTGCCAAATAGGTGGCAATAGTTTGGAGGGCTGGGGGAGTGTCCTCCAGCAGGCTGTATATGCTCTTAATCAGTGTTCTATATATGGTACTCTTTCTCCTATAGCCCAGATTCACGGACCCAGGAATCAAGGGGTGGAAATGGGAATGGTCCCACTTACCATCACCCCAAGTGACCCATTAGCTAGATTTTTGCTTCCTGTTCCCGCAACCTTATGCTCTGCTGGACTACAAGTCTTGGTCCCAGAGGGGGGAGTGCTTTTGCCAGGAGACACAAAGAACATTCCATTGAACTGGAAGCTAAGACTTCCCCCTGGTCACTTTGGGCTCCTAATGCCCTTGAGTGAACAGGCTAAGAAAGGAGTTACAGTGATAGCAGCGGTGATTGATCCAGATTACCAGGGGGGGAATTGGACTGCTTCCCCACAATGGAGGTAAGGAAGAGTATGCCTGGAGTGCAGGAGATCCTTTAGGGCATCTGTTAGTGTCACCATGTCCTGTTGTCAAAGTCAATGGACGACTGCAACAACCCAATAGAAGTAATGTGATAAATGGCCCAGATCCTTCAGGAATGAAGGTATGGGTTACCCCTCCAGGTAAAGAACCAAGACCTGCTGAGGTGCTTGCTGAAGGTGGAGGAAATAGAGAATGGGTAGTAGAAGAAGGCAGTTACAATTACCAGCTAAGGCCACGTGACCAGTTACAGAAATCAGGACTGTGATTGCAATGTTTCTGTCCTGCCTTGATAACAGAGTGTTTGTATGTATCTACACCAATATTACAATTATTTCATTAGCTAACTGTGGAATTTATGTTAGACCCATTATATTAGGGACTAAGCTTTGTGTTGGGGGGAAGATTTTGTGGTTCTGTTTGTATGTGGGGTAGTTATGCCATGTTAGGTGGAATTATGAGCTTGTTATTGTTTTCATTTGAAAATTAAGTATGATGTAAGGAGACATGATTTGATGCCAAGTTGACAAGGGTTGGACTTGTGATACTTAAGGTGTTGTCAACTTGATCTATTTAGTAATCCATAGGTTGCTTCTAGGAAGGATCAGCTAAAGGAGGAAGTCTTTCCCCCAGGGTGAGCCCTTCCCCCAGAATGGGCTGCCCCGCCCAGAGGGGGACTTGATACAAGGAAGCTCTGGGTAAAAAGAGTCCCTTCCTTCCTTCCTTCCTTCCTTCCTTCCTTCCTTCCTTCCTTCCTTCTTCCTTCCTTCCTTCCTTCCTTCTTCCTTCCTTCCTTCCTTCCTTCCATTTGGCTGCTGGAGCTACTTGCTAACTTCCAGCATGGACTGAAGACCAGTGCGGACGAAAGACCAGCATCAACTGAAGACACCCATGGATTGAAACCCAGCAGCTCCTCAGGAAGCATCCAGGCTTTCCAGCACCATCTGAAGTTCCAGGTCGGGACTGCTGAGGCATCTGGCCCTGAGGACTGAGCAACTACCAGGTTCAGTGATTCTTGGGCCTGCAACTGCTATTGGACTACTGTAAGCTGATCCAATAAATCCCCTTTTAAAATAATTCATTCTAGCAGTTCTGTTCCTCTAGAGAACCCTGACTAATACACAGCCTTTTCAGCAAATGGTGCTGGGAAAACTGGATATTTATCTGTAGAGGGATGAAAATAGATTCTTCTCTCTCTCCCTGCACAAGAGTTAAGTCCAAATGGATTAAAGACCTTAACATCAGACCTGAAACTCTGAAACTGCTAGAGGAAAAAGTAGGGGAAACCCTTCAACATATTGGTCTTGACAAAGACTTTCTGAATATAACCACAATTGCTCTGGCAATAAAACCACTGATTAACCACTGGGACCTCATGAAATTATAAAGAATTTGTATGGCAAAGGACACTGTGAATAAAGCAAAGAGGCAACCTACAGAATGGAAAAAATCTTTGCCAGCTATACATCTGATAGATGATTATTATATAGGAAATACAAAGAACTCAAAAAATTAAATAGTAAGAAATCAAAAAAGCCAATTAAAAATGGGCTATGGAACTAAAAAGAGAGTTCTCAAAAGAAGAAATAAGGATGGCATATGAGCATCTAAAAAAATGTTCTACATCCCTAGTCATCAGGGAAATGCTGATTAAAAGAACGTTGAGATTCCATCTCACTCCTGTCAGATTGGCTGACATCATGAAAACAAGTGACCATAAATGCTGGTGAAGATGTGGAAAACGAGGAAACCTTCTATACTGTTGGTGGGAATGCAATCTGGTCCAGCCACTGTGGAAATCAGTGTGCAGGTTCCTAATACAGCTTAAAATTGATCTACCACATGAGCCAGCTATAGCAATATTAGGCATATATCCTAAGGACTCATCTCATTTCCTTAGAAATACTTGCTCAACCATGTTTATTGCCACTCAATTAATAGTAGATGGAAATGGAACCATCCTAGATTTCCTTCAACTGATGAGTGGATAATGAAGATATGGCACATTTATGCAATGGAGTTCTACTCAGCGGTAAGAAAAATCAAGTTATGAAATTTGCAGGAAAGTGGATGGATCTCGAAAGGATTATACTAAGTGAGGTAACCCAGGCCCAGAAAGCCAAGCATCACATGTTCTCCCTAATATGTGGATCCTAGCTACAGATGACTGGGCTTCTGTGTGAGAAGGAAAAAACTCAGTAGCAGAGGCCAGTAAGCTGGAAAAAAGATATAAACTGAAGAGAAAGGAAAGGAGGGGGGACTTAATAGGATGGTATTGTATATATGTAAGTAGAAGAACAGATCAATGGGAGTGAAAAGGCCCTAAGTGAAGTCAGGAGAAGAGATTGTGTAAAGGAAAGGTGGAGGGAGGGCTAATCAAAATCTAAGAGGATATAAATGAAACATATGTAATCCTACTCTTTTGGACAATGAAACACTCTGGAGCCCTAAATTGTTGCTAGAAAGTTGTCAGTGCCAGGGATGGGATACCTTCCAGTGATTTTTTGGCCAGGGAGTTCCCTGATGCTCCCAAAACATTATAGGCCCTTGGGTTCCCACCAGCAATACATGGTAAGACTCTATTGCTGGATACTCTACATACTTGGGCTGCAAGGACACTGAGAAATCCAGCTGGAACTGAGCTGATAACCTCCTCTATGTAGACCAGCTAACAGAAAGCTGGAAGAAGCCACTCTGCATGCATTTCAATTGGATAAAGAGAAATCTCCAGTGAAGATACTCAACAGTGACACTGCAAGCCTTATATTTGGCCGGCCAGGCCAAATGAGCCAATGGATGCAATAGTGGCAGGCCTGTCATGGTGGAAACCAAGTGCCCTCTAATTGGACTTGAGGCCCACTCCATGTACGGGAATACTTCCCTGATACTAGAAACTTGAAGCAGGGGTAGTCATGAGCCCTAAAGGTATAACATTTAATGCTGTCTGGCTAAATGTATAGATTGTGCTTATCAAACTGCCCAGTAAGCACTTCTCTTAACGTTCATACCCTTATATTAATGCTACTCTCAGTTTTGGTAGAGACTCTTTTCTTTTCAGATGGCAGTGACTGTGGGACAACTCAGAAGGTATCATGGTGCTGGAAAGAATTGACAGGAGTGCTCAGTACTGCAGTATCTCTATCACACCTTCCAAGGCTCAGGGTCTAATGTGGAAGAGGTGGTAGAAAGAATGTAAAAACCGAAGGAAGGATAGGACTCCTTGAAATGTGCTCCCTCCAGACACAAAATGGCCTAGATATCCATGACCTCACAGTGCCTGACACTACCTACACAAAACCATCATAAGAGGAGGAAAAGATCATGACATCAAAATAAAAGAGAGACTGATTGAGATGTGGAGGTGATATGATGGAGAAGGGATTTTCAAAGGGGAAAGTGGGGTGGAGGGAGGGTATTACCATGGGATAGTTTTTATAATCATGGGAGTTGTTAATAAAAATTTGAAATAAAAAAGAATGGAAACTCAGCTACTACTGGAAGAAAATATAGGAAGAACTTTCCATGATAAAGGAATGGAAAAGACTTCCTGAACAAATGACCAGTAGCATGGGATCTTAAATGATTATTCAACCAATGGGATCACGTGAAGCTGAAGAGTTTCTTCACAGACAAACATACAATAATCAAAGCCAATAGATACCCACATAAAGAGAGAAAATAATTGCTGAATATCCACCTGACAGAAGCCTAATCTCTAGAATCTACAAAGAACTCAAAAACCTAAACAATAAAAAGTCAATCAACCCACTCACAAAATGGGACAAAGGACTGGACAGGCAGTTCACAGAGGGAGAAATACAAATGGCAAAAACACACTTAAGAAAATGTTCATCATCCCTAATAATAGGGAAATGAAAATTAATACAACTGTGAGATTCCACCTTCCCCTAGTAAAGATAGCAAACATTAAAATATCAAACGAAAATAAATGGCGAGGAAGTGGAGAAATTGTGGTGGCAATGTAAGATGGTACAACCACTTTGGAAAGCAATATAGAGAATAATAAAAAAGCTGAATGTAGATTTACCAACAGTCCCACTTATTCCCTTACTGAGCATGCACCTTAAAACCTCCAAGCCTCAGTCCGGAGAGATTTGCTCAAACATGTTTATAGCTGCTCAGTTTGTAATAGCTAAGAGCTGGAATCAACCCAGATGTCCATCACTAGATGAATGGCTAACTAAGATGTGGTATATCTACATGATGGAACTCTACACAGCAATAAGAAAAAAAAAAAATGACACTATGAAATTTGAAGAAAAATGGTCAAACTTGGCACAGATCCTTCTCAGTGAACTCACCCAATCACAGAGAGTTAATCACCGCAGTCTCACTCATCTACAGCACCTGACCTGAATCTACCCAAGATGCTGACATACACAGCAAGCATCTCGATGACTGGACAATAGGGTGGGTGGGGAGGGAGGGAAGGGTAATGGAGGTGGTGGAGGACCCAAATCTGGACCCAAATGGCAATGGTACCATAAAATTCTACATCCAAAAAGGCAGACCAAATGGTTGAACAATCACCAGGAGAGAACACCTGTTTCACAATGCCCTGGAGAGGGTATGATGAAGACTGACCTTAATCTTCTACTGCTTCTCTCTCTCTCTCTCTCTCTCTCTCTCTCTCTCTCTCTCTCTCTCCCTCTCTATCTGTCTCTCTCTCTTTCTCTTTCTCTCCCCCTCTTCTCTCTAACTCTTTTATATTACTTATCTTTTTCTTCCTTCTCTTCATGGGCACTGCCCTGTATCTCCAGTACCAGCAGGTGGCTATCATCTACAATGAACTTTTGATCAGAAAGTCCAACAAGGTTTCCTAGGAGAATGACAGATTTCTGTCAGAGTACTTGATGACCCACCAAAGGTTAGTGGTAAAACCCTACTGCTGAGGACACCATATGCGGTTGACATGTAAACATGGAGTGACATGGCTGGAAGCTGCAAGAGAGTCAGTTCCACAGACAGCCAGCATGTCTAGTGCCAGAAGGTACTACATGGGTGACTGGGGGAAAATGACCAATATCTGTCCAAGAAACTCATGGTCTAACCTACTTAGCAGCAAATAACCTGTTGTGATGTTCACACAAGTGCATTAATGGTCACAGCCATGGTGGGAAACCAATTGCACTTGATTTGGCCAAGTGATCTGCTTAGTGGAATGGTACCCATAGATGGAGCTGGGAAACAGTCAGAACCAGATCCAAAAATGAGCCCGCTCTCCATTTTCAAGCTACCACCAATCTTGGGCTACAAGAGGGCCTACACCTATTAAATTCTCTCTAAAGAAATGGTTATCCCATTTATCTGGTGCTAACTTTACTCTCCATTGGAGAATATGTTTTTTTGTTTGTTTGTTTTTTTCAGTTAGACACAGATCCTAAGGAAAGAACCACCCCATCATACCTCAAAAGGGCCCCAGGTGAAACTAAAAATAATTGGTAAAAAAATCAAGGGTTCTGTTTTCTTGGTGAAGCTGATACCAGTACAAGGTTGAAGGAGATTGACACAGAGAACAGTCAACTCCTACCACATCAGATATCCAGAGACACAGAGGCTCCCAAAACCTCATCACTGAAGCAAATATATAATGAACCAAACATGGCTCCGGGAAATTTGAGGCACACATTGCATCATGATACACAAAGACATTTCCTCCTACCATAGCTGAGGGCTAACCCCACAATGCATGACCCATATACCCCAACAAGGAGGGGCCAGGGGGAGGGGGGAGGACAGATAGGAGGCTAACAATGGTACCAACTTGACTCTATTCACTGAGTACAAAACTAATTTTTAAAAAAAATATATATATATATATAAGATGCTCACAGGACTCCAAACAGACTGGA
Source organism: Dipus sagitta (assembly GCA_036346955.1). Lineage (NCBI taxonomy): Eukaryota > Metazoa > Chordata > Mammalia > Rodentia > Dipodidae > Dipus > Dipus sagitta. The sequence continues at coordinate 56,833,812 of CM070775.1, read as the reverse complement.
CCAAAGGAGAAATTTGCCAAAACATATTATCATTAAGACTCTATACATCAATAACAAAGAGAATTTCCAAAATCAGCTAGAGAGAAACAACACATTATGTACAAAGATAACCCCATCAGAATTACTTCAGAGTTCTCACTGGAAACCCTGAAAGCCAGAATGGCTTGGAATGGAACACTGCAAGGACTATCAACCTATGGCTTCTAACCTAAACTACTGTACCCAGGAAAAATGTCCCTGATAGTAGATGGTGGAAATAAAACATTTCATGATAAAAGTCATCTCTACAACTATATGAATACTAACCCAAACCGAGTCAGACAACCACCCTTAACTGAATACAAGAAGCAGACCACAGTAACCAAATTCAGAGAAGATGCAAAAGTCTACAAAGTCCAAGAAAACACCAAAACACATAAATTATCACAATATTCCAGGGATAAAATCAAATCTCATAGGTATTACCCTAAACATTAATGGCCTTAATTCACCCATCAAAAGACACAAGATAACAGGGTGTATCAGTAAAATGGACCTCTCAATCTGCTGTCTTCAAGATACCTACCTCACCATTAAAGGTAGACACCGCCGCAGGTTGAATGGGTGGAAAATGATATTCCAAGCAAATGGCAATAAGAAAAAAGCAGGTGTTGCTATACTAATACTGGATAAAATACACTTCAAAACAGAAGTAATGGAAAGATTCGGGGAATAAAAGGGGAATAAAAGATTAAGAGTTTTTGCTTTTGCTAAACCTGCTCTATTCAGCTTCTGTAACATTGCTTGCTTGCTTCCGCTAAATAAAAAGAACTGCCATTTTATGATATCCATCAAAGTTAGTTAACCTGGAGAAAATGAGCTGCCTAGGATGTGCTTTGTTCTTTTGCCAAGTTACTGGTCACCTAAGAGATGCCTGGCCCAACTGCCCCTTCCATGAACTCTGCCCCTGTGTCCTGAAACCCCCACCCCGCCTGCGGTTACTCAAGAGACATCAGGTGGATCTGACCAATCAGGACCCACTGTATATGGAAAATTCCTAAGGCAGGTCCCCCTCCATATGGCAACCAACAAGGTCCCCGTCCCTAGCAACCCACAAGGTCCCCCTCCCTATGGCAACCCACAAGGTTCCTGCACGCACCTTCTCAGAACCAATCATTTCAAAGACACGTACCCTCTCGGAACCAATCATTTTAAAGGGCGCGATATGTAACCCCTTTGTCCTTTTCCCGCCTCACTCTCTTTTCCTGCCTCACTCCCTTTATAAGCCCTTCCCTTCAGGGGGCCAGGGCTCTTCACCCCTCCTGCGTGAGGACTCCGTGTCGAGCCCCGGTGCACCAGTACCCGCAATAAACCTCTTGCTGTTATTGCATCGAGAAGTGTCTGTGCTGGTTCTTGGGTCTTGCCTGGTCCTTGGGACTTGGGGTACCTCCCTTTGAGGAGGGGTCCCAACATTTGGGGGCTCGCCCAGGATTTGAGGCAGACCCCAGACCACCCACATTCATCTTCTCGGAGGTAAGAAGGCGCCATATATGTCTATATGTCTGTCTCTGTGTCTATTTGTATCTGTCTGAACTTAAAACTAACCTAACTGTTCCCTAAAAAATATCATACTTGGTACTTTCGTTTCTGTCCCTGTAGCCTGTGGGTGTGCAGCGAGGCCGTAAGGCTTGCTCACGGTAGTCAGTAGACGTACTCATAGGGCTACAACCCACAACCCTGGGGGACGCTCCAGGAAGTGAGGAGGACCAGCACTTTTTGGTGGCCTCCTATCAGAATCTGTTGGACTCAGTCCGTATCTGTCCGAAAGTACCGTCTGTCAGGCCCCTGCCGTCTGCCACACTTTCGTTTTGGTGGCGAACGAGGACGGGCCATTTCCTCATTATCTTTATTTTTACTTCAATTGCTTGTTCTTTATTCTTCTATCTCGAATATTCTAAGATGGGACAAACTGTCTCTATTTCTACTCCTCTGACATTGACGTTGATGCACTGGACTGAAGTTAAATCTAGAGCACAGAGTTTATCAGTAGAAGTTAAAAAAGACAAATGGCAGACATTTTGTGAAGCTGAATGGCCCACCTTTAACGTAGGATGGCCTCCAGAGGGCACTCTTAGCTTGGAAATCATCTGGGCCATCCAGAGAACTGTCTTCCAGGCTTCTGGGGGGCACCTCGACCAGATCCCTTACATCCTTACTTGGAGGGATCTGGTGGAGGATCCTCCTGCCTGGGTAAAGCCTTGGATTCCCCCTTCCCCGCCTTCTAACAAAAATGAGTCCTCCCCGACTCAAATCTTTCTTGCAGACACCGCCGACACCAAAGAGGATAAACCTGTTCGCCGGATTTACCCGGACACCCAGACAGATCTTCTCCTTTTCCAGGACCCCTCTCCTCCACCATATCCCCCTACCCTGGAACCCTTGGCCCCGCAAAATCCTCCAGAACCCCTCCCCCAGACAGGACCCACAGCTGGAACTCGTAGCCGCCGGGGACTTCCCCCTGAGACCTCTGTCGCCCTCCCCCTCCGAGCTCTAGGTCCTCCCCCGCTCCCTGAGCCCGGAGAAGACCCTAACCACAGACCCTTGCAGCCGTTGCAATACTGGCCGTTTTCTTCTGCTGATTTATATAACTGGAAAGCTAACCACCCTCCCTTCTCAGAGGACCCATCAAAGCTTACAGCCTTGATGGAGTCCTTAGTCTTTTCTCACCAGCCCACTTGGGACGACTGTCAGCAACTGCTGCAGACCCTTTTCACTACGGAGGAAAGAGAGCGCATCCTGCTGGAGGCTAGGAAAAACGTACCTGGAGACAACGGCAGACCTACACAACTTCAGAATGTCATAGATGATGGGTTCCCACTGACAAGACCCGATTGGGACTTCAACACCCCTGACGGTAGGGAGCATCTCCGTGTCTATCACCAGGCTCTAGTGGCTGGTCTCAGAGGGGCCGCAAGACGACCCACCGAGCTCCCCTCAATGTTCCTTGAGCACCTCATGGAAGCATACCAACGGTATACGCCATTTGATCCGATGGCAGAGGAACAGAGGGCTTCGGTGCTAATAAGTTTTGTGGACCAGTCCGCACCGGACATTAGAAAAAAATTGCAGAGACTAGATGGAGTAGGGAGGTATACTTTGTCAGACATAGTGAAAGAGGCAGAAAAGATATATAATAAAAGAGAAACTGAGGAAGAAAAAGAGCAGAGGAAGGCTAAAGAACAGGAGGAAAGGGAAACTAGAAGGGATAAGAGACATGAAAGAAATATGACCAAAATTCTGGCCGCCCTAGTCAAGGACGATAGGGAAACTATTAGGCAGCGAACAGCCAGACAGGGGTCACGCCTGGGCAACAAACCACCATTAGACAAAGACCAGTGTGCATACTGCAAAGAGAGAGGCCATTGGATAAAAGACTGCCCCAAGAAAAAGCCAAAAAAAAAGTACTTGCCCTAGAAGAAGAAGATTAGGGGAGACGGGGCTTGGACCCCCTCCCCGAGCCTAGGGTAACTCTTAAGGTGGAGGGGAAACCAATTACCTTCCTAGTGGACACCAGGGCCCAACATTCAGTGCTTTTAAAACCAGAAGGACCTATGTCCAACAAGAGGTTCTGGGTTCTAGGGGCTACTGGGAGCCAACAGTTCTCATGGACTACCCGAAGACCGGTGGACCTCGGCGTGGGCCAGGTATCCCACTCATTCCTCATGATACCTGGCTGCCCAGCCCCTCTATTAGGACGGGATTTACTAACCAAAATGGGAGCACAGATTACTTTTACAGAAAAAGGTCCACTTGTAACCCATCAACAAGGGGAACTTGTTCAAATATTAACGATGAGATTAGAAGATGAACACAGACTTTTTGAGAAACCCCAGGCTGACCCAGAAATTGACAAATGGTTAGCAACCATGCCTGGGGCCTGGGTTGAAACAGCTGGGATGGGACTGGCCTCCCACCAGCCACCTATAATAGTCAACTTGAAGGCTTCCGCCGCCCCTGTATCAGTGAGACAATACCCAATGAGCCGGGAGGCCAGAGAGGGAATAAGACCCCACATAATGAGACTCCTACAACTGGGGGTCCTAAGACAATGCCATTCCGCTTGGAACACTCCACTGTTGCCAGTACAGAAACCCAATACCAATGACTACCGCCCGGTCCAGGATTTAAGAGAAGTCAACAGGAGGATTGAGGACCTCCACCCCACTGTCCCTAATCCTTATAACCTCTTAAATTCCCTCCCTTCGGACAGAGACTGGTATACTGTTATAGATTTAAAGGATGCATTTTTCTGCCTGCCACTGCATGAAAAGAGCCAACTCATCTTCGCATTCGAATGGAAGGACCCTAACTCTGGAATTTCAGGACAACTAACCTGGACTAGGCTACCGCAGGGCTTTAAGAACTCACCTACCCTCTTTGATGAAGCCCTCCACCGGGACCTAGCCCCTTTTCGGGCCACCAACTCACAGATAACCCTTCTCCAATATGTGGACGACCTCCTTCTGGCCGCCGGGGACCGAGACGAATGTGAAAGAGGTACCATTGCACTGCTAGAGGAACTAGCCCGCCTTGGATACCGAGCTTCTGCACAGAAGGCTCAAATCTGCAAAAGGCAAGTAACTTACCTGGGGTATTCATTAAAAGGGGGTCAGAGGTGGCTGACAGAAGCCCGTAAGCAGGCCGTGGAACAAATCCCCATGCCTAAAACAGCTAGGCAAGTAAGGGGATTCCTAGGATCTGCAGGGTTCTGTAGGTTGTGGATACCGGGATTTGCGGCTCTTGCCTCTCCTCTTTACCCCTTAACCAGGACCAGCACCCCTTTCCACTGGGGGGTAGAACAACAACAGGCCTTCGACAATATTAAACTTGCCCTCTTAAAAGCACCTGCTCTCTCTCTACCTGACACAGCTAAGCCCTTCTACCTATATGTGCATGAACAAAAAGGAATTGCTAAGGGGATCCTCACCCAAAAACTAGGACCCTGGAAAAGGCCAGTGGCATACCTATCCAAGAAGCTAGACCCAGTGGCGGCCGGTTGGCCCCCCTGCCTTAAAATCATTGCAGCAGTGGCCTTGCTCTTAAAAGATGCTGACAAACTAACTCTGGGACAGACTGTCACTGTAATTGCCTCACATGCGCTGGAAAGCATCGTCCGTCAGCCCCCCGACAGATGGCTCTCCAATGCCAGAATCACCCATTTCCAAAGTCTCCTCCTCAACTCCAAGAGAGTCAGGTTTGCAGCTCCTGCGCAGCTGAACCCCGCGACTCTCTGGCCGGAACCAGACCCCACTGTGGCTCACAACTGTGGAGTTGTTCTGGCCGAAGTCACTGGGATACGGCCGGACCTGACGGACCAGCCGCTACCAAATGCACAGGTGACCTGGTTCACGGATGGCAGCAGCTACCTCCTTGAAGGTAAGCGAATGGCTGGGGCTGCGATAGTGGACGGAGACAGGGTGATCTGGGCTAATAGGTTGCCAGAAGGCACGTCTGCTCAAAAAGCTGAGCTGGTAGCCCTGACTCAGGCCTTAAACATGGCAGAGGGAAAACGGGCAACCATTTATACTGACAGCCGATATGCCTTTGCTACAGCACATGTCCATGAGGCCATTTACCAGCAGAGGGGGCTATTAACCTCCGCGGGAAAAGAAATTAAAAACAAACAAGAGATCCTAGACTTGCTTGATGCTCTGCATCGACCTGCTAGACTAGCTATCGTCCATTGTCCAGGGCACCAAAAAGGAGACTCCCTCATCGCGCGAGGAAATAAAATGGCGGATGAGGAAGCCAAAAAGGCAGCTCAGGGGACTCATTTACTTCCCGTAATTGAAAAAGACTTTCCTAAATCACCGCCTCTGGAATACACTGAACAGGACCTCAAGGACATGGGTAGACTCCAAAGGCGGTTTAACCAGGATACCCAAAAATGGGAAACTGAGGAGGGCAAACAGATCCTTCCTCGGAAACAGGCAGAACAAATCCTGCAACAAATGCACCGACTAACTCACTTTGGGACTAGAAAGTTAATAGACATTCTTGCCAGAACTAACTATCATATTATCGGACTTAAAAAAATGGTTGAAAAATGTGTTAGGCAGTGTGTTCCCTGTCAGAAAGTAAATACTCAGGCTGCCCCCATGGACACAGGAAAGCGGCTCCGGGGGGACCGTCCAGGTCTGTTTTGGGAAACAGACTTTACTGAGATGAAACCTGCTTGCTATGGAAATAAATATCTTTTGGTGTTCATAGATACTTTTTCAGGATGGGTAGAAGCCTACCCCACCAAAGTGGAAACTGCTACATTAGTAGCCAAAAAGCTTCTGGAAGAAATAATCCCGAGGTACGGAGTGCCACAGGTCATAGGGTCAGATAATGGCCCTGCTTTTATTGCCCAGGTAAGTCAGGAGGTGGCCAGAATGCTGGGGACTAATTGGAAATTACATTGTGCTTACAGACCCCAGAGATCAGGACAAGTAGAAAGGATGAATAGAACGTTAAAAGAGACCATAACTAAATTGTCCTTGGAGACTGGCTACTTAGACTGGACGTTGTTCCTACCCTGGGCCCTTTTCAGAGCCCAAAACACCCCCTATAAGTTCAACCTCACCCCTTTTGAAATCCTGTTTGGGGTCCCAACCCCACTAGGCCAGATGTCATCCCCTAGGGATCCCAATCTCATTACTAATTCTGACTTAAATACCAGACTACAGGCTCTGCACATCCTCCGGACTGAATTGTGGCCACTGGTGAAGGAGACTTACTCCCCAGCTTCCGATCCAGCCCCACACCGCTACCAGATCGGAGACTCTGTGTACGTGAGACGTCATCGACGCACCAACCTAGAACCTCGCTGGAAGGGACCCTTCATCATGCTTCTGACAACCCCCACAGCTATAAAGGTTGATGGCATTGCAGCCTGGATCCATGCCTCCCACGTCAAACCAGCGCCACCGCCTGGGCCCCAATGGAAATTGGAAAACACTGGTAACCCCCTTAAACTGTGTTTGCGTTGCCTTCCTAATTCTGATAGGGATGATCCCCCAAACAGAAGCTAGTCCCCATAACCCTCAGAAGCTAACCTGGCAGGTGATCTCCCAAACAGGAGATGTAATCTGGCATACTACAAAAAATGCCACTCCTTGGACCTGGTGGCCACATCTGTCCCCAGAGATTTGTTCATTAATAGCAGGATTGGATTCCTGGGACATCCCTAACCTGGAACCTAAGGAGGACCATCACATAGAAAAACGGGCTGCTATGCGGGGATACCTTACCCACAGGGGCCACCAGATGTCTGACCAGCCCGGTTGCAGCAATGTGCAAGCTCTACAGAAACTTAGGAAACTCCCTTTCTATGTGTGCCCCCGAGGGAATAAAAAAAGAAATTGTGGGGGCGTAGAATATTACTACTGTAAACAATGGGGATGTGAAACCACCGGGGATGCTTATTGGAGACCCTCTTCCAGCTGGGATCTCATTACAGTAAAAAGAGGTCCTAATGTAGGTGAATTTGGAAGAGGGCCTGACCCACTTAATATAACATTCACAAGTGCAGGGAGAAACTCCTGGACCTGGCTAAAAGGAAACACTTGGAGCCTCAGGTTCTACATGAGTGGGGCAGACAAAGGGTTACTTTTCAGTATCAGATTAACAATTAAAAGTCCGGACCCAACCCTAGTGGGACCTAATGCTATACTACAATAACCCGCGGCAGTCCTAAATCCTAAACCCCATGACCCTCCCCCTCCTCCTCCTCCTGATCCCACCAAAGCACTCCAACCTCCCATTACAACTCCTTCACCCCAACAAGTGCCTCTGCTCACAATGATGCAACAGGTTTTTCTTCTCCTTAACTCTACCCAGCCTGAGATGGCCACCCACTGTTGGCTCTGCTATGACATAGCCCCCTCTTATTATGAAGCCATCGCCTGGGCTCTTCCCTACTCTAACGTAACTGTTTCCATGGATGTAGGGTCATACAAAACTGCACCTGGCCGACTGACATTGGCCTCAGTCTCAGGAAAAGGACTCTGCATAGGAAAAGTACCGCCTTCACAAACCCATCTCTGTAACTCCACCCACATCCCTGACTCCTATAAAGGATATATCACCCCCCCCCCCCCCGGAAGCATGGTGGGCCTGCGGCACTGGCTTGACCTCTGTAGTTTCTCTCAGTCTCCTAGATGAATCCCATGACTATTGCATCCTGGTAAGGCTTTTCCCTAAAATTATTTACCATCCTGACTCTGACTTTCTGGATGCAATTCAGGGGCGAATTAGGCTCCGGAGGGAGCCAGTTTCTCTCACCCTGGCAGTCCTATTAGGTTTTGGGACTGCCTCCGGGATTGGGACAGGTATTACAGCCCTAGCAACTCAGGACTCAAAGCTGGCAGACCTGCAAGGTACTATAGCTCAGGACATAAGGGCCCTGGAGGATTCACTTTCTAAACTAGAAGAGTCCTTAACCTCCTTATCGGAGGTAGTCCTGCAGAATAGAAGAGGCTTAGACTTATTGTTTCTACATCAAGGGGGACTCTGTGCAGCCCTAAAAGAAGAATGCTGCTTCTATATAGACCATTCAGGAGTCATTAAGGACTCGATGAGAAAACTTAGAGAAAGACTAGATGCCAGAGATTGGGAAAGGAAGCAGGATCAGGGGTGGTTTGAATCATGGTTTAACAGGTCCCCCTGGTTAACTACATTAATATCTACCCTATTGGGACCGCTCCTCCTCCTCCTCCTCCTCCTGACGCTTGGACCTTGCATACTAAACCATCTGGTAACATTTATCAGAGAACGAATCAGTACAGTCCAGCTTCTAGTTCTCCGACAGCAATATCAGCTAATAAATGAGTCAGAAACTGAAATTCCATGATTGGAATTTGGCCAAAGAAAAAGGGGGGAATGAAAGGTTCAGGGAATAAAAGGGGAATAAAAGATTAAGAGTTTTTGCTTTTGCTAAACCTGCTCTATTCAGCTTCTGTAACATTGCTTGCTTGCTTCCGCTAAATAAAAAGAACTGCCATTTTATGATATCCATCAAAGTTAGTTAACCTGGAGAAAATGAGCTGCCTAGGATGTGCTTTATTCTTTTGCCAAGTTACTGGTCACCTAAGAGATGCCTGGCCCAACTGCCCCTTCCATGAACTCTGCCCCTGTGTCCTGAAACCCCCACCCCGCCTGCAGGTTACTCAAGAGACACCAGGTGGATCTGACCAATCAGGACCCACTCTATGTGGAAAATTCCTAAGGCAGGTCCCCCTCCCTATGGCAACCCACAAGGTCCCTGTCCCTAACAACCCACAAGGTCCCCCTCCCTATGGCAACCCACAAGGTTCCCACGCGCGCCTTCTCAGAACCAATCATTTCAAAGACACGCGCCACTCTCAGAACCAGTCATTTTAAAGGGCGCGATATGATGTAACCCCTTTGTCCTTTTCCCGCCTCACTCTCTTTTCCTGCCTCACTCCCTTTATAAGCCCTTCCCTTCAGGGGGCCAGGGCTCTTCACCCCTCCTGCACGAGGACTCCGTGTCGAGCCCTGGTGCACCAGTACCCGCAATAAACCTCTTGCTGTTATTGCATCGAGAAGTGTCTGTGCTGGTTCTTGGGTCTTGCCTGGTCCTTGGGACTTGGGGTACCTCCCTTTGAGGAGGGGTCCCAACATTTGGGGGCTCGCCCAGGATTTGAGGCAGACCCCAGACCACCCACATTCATCTTCTCGGAGGTAAGAAGGCGCCATATATGTCTATATGTCTGTCTCTGTGTCTATTTGTATCTGTCTGAACTTAAAACTAACCTAACTGTTCCCTAAAAAATATCATACTTGGTACTTTCGTTTCTGTCCCTGTAGCCTGTGGGTGTGCAGCGAGGCCGTAAGGCTTGCTCACGGTAGTCAGTAGACGTACTCATAGGGCTACAACCCACAACCCTGGGGGACGCTCCAGGAAGTGAGGAGGACCAGCACTTTTTGGTGGCCTCCTATCAGAATCTGTTGGACTCAGTCCGTATCTGTCCGAAAGTACCGTCTGTCAGGCCCCTGCCGTCTGCCACACTTTCGTTTTGGTGGCGAACGAGGACGGGCCATTTCCTCATTATCTTTATTTTTACTTCAATTGCTTGTTCTTTATTCTTCTATCTCGAATATTCTAAGATGGGACAAACTGTCTCTATTTCTACTCCTCTGACATTGACGTTGATGCACTGGACTGAAGTTAAATCTAGAGCACAGAGTTTATCAGTAGAAGTTAAAAAAGACAAATGGCAGACATTTTGTGAAGCTGAATGGCCCACCTTTAACGTAGGATGGCCTCCAGAGGGCACTCTTAGCTTGGAAATCATCTGGGCCATCCAGAGAACTGTCTTCCAGGCTTCTGGGGGGCACCTCGACCAGATCCCTTACATCCTTACTTGGAGGGATCTGGTGGAGGATCCTCCTGCCTGGGTAAAGCCTTGGATTCCCCCTTCCCCGCCTTCTAACAAAAATGAGTCCTCCCCGACTCAAATCTTTCTTGCAGACACCGCCGACACCAAAGAGGATAAACCTGTTCGCCGGATTTACCCGGACACCCAGACAGATCTTCTCCTTTTCCAGGACCCCTCTCCTCCACCATATCCCCCTACCCTGGAACCCTTGGCCCCGCAAAATCCTCCAGAACCCCTCCCCCAGACAGGACCCACAGCTGGAACTCGTAGCCGCCGGGGACTTCCCCCTGAGACCTCTGTCGCCCTCCCCCTCCGAGCTCTAGGTCCTCCCCCGCTCCCTGAGCCCGGAGAAGACCCTAACCACAGACCCTTGCAGCCGTTGCAATACTGGCCGTTTTCTTCTGCTGATTTATATAACTGGAAAGCTAACCACCCTCCCTTCTCAGAGGACCCATCAAAGCTTACAGCCTTGATGGAGTCCTTAGTCTTTTCTCACCAGCCCACTTGGGACGACTGTCAGCAACTGCTGCAGACCCTTTTCACTACGGAGGAAAGAGAGCGCATCCTGCTGGAGGCTAGGAAAAACGTACCTGGAGACAACGGCAGACCTACACAACTTCAGAATGTCATAGATGATGGGTTCCCACTGACAAGACCCGATTGGGACTTCAACACCCCTGACGGTAGGGAGCATCTCCGTGTCTATCACCAGGCTCTAGTGGCTGGTCTCAGAGGGGCCGCAAGACGACCCACCGAGCTCCCCTCAATGTTCCTTGAGCACCTCATGGAAGCATACCAACGGTATACGCCATTTGATCCGATGGCAGAGGAACAGAGGGCTTCGGTGCTAATAAGTTTTGTGGACCAGTCCGCACCGGACATTAGAAAAAAATTGCAGAGACTAGATGGAGTAGGGAGGTATACTTTGTCAGACATAGTGAAAGAGGCAGAAAAGATATATAATAAAAGAGAAACTGAGGAAGAAAAAGAGCAGAGGAAGGCTAAAGAACAGGAGGAAAGGGAAACTAGAAGGGATAAGAGACATGAAAGAAATATGACCAAAATTCTGGCCGCCCTAGTCAAGGACGATAGGGAAACTATTAGGCAGCGAACAGCCAGACAGGGGTCACGCCTGGGCAACAAACCACCATTAGACAAAGACCAGTGTGCATACTGCAAAGAGAGAGGCCATTGGATAAAAGACTGCCCCAAGAAAAAGCCAAAAAAAAAGTACTTGCCCTAGAAGAAGAAGATTAGGGGAGACGGGGCTTGGACCCCCTCCCCGAGCCTAGGGTAACTCTTAAGGTGGAGGGGAAACCAATTACCTTCCTAGTGGACACCAGGGCCCAACATTCAGTGCTTTTAAAACCAGAAGGACCTATGTCCAACAAGAGGTTCTGGGTTCTAGGGGCTACTGGGAGCCAACAGTTCTCATGGACTACCCGAAGACCGGTGGACCTCGGCGTGGGCCAGGTATCCCACTCATTCCTCATGATACCTGGCTGCCCAGCCCCTCTATTAGGACGGGATTTACTAACCAAAATGGGAGCACAGATTACTTTTACAGAAAAAGGTCCACTTGTAACCCATCAACAAGGGGAACTTGTTCAAATATTAACGATGAGATTAGAAGATGAACACAGACTTTTTGAGAAACCCCAGGCTGACCCAGAAATTGACAAATGGTTAGCAACCATGCCTGGGGCCTGGGTTGAAACAGCTGGGATGGGACTGGCCTCCCACCAGCCACCTATAATAGTCAACTTGAAGGCTTCCGCCGCCCCTGTATCAGTGAGACAATACCCAATGAGCCGGGAGGCCAGAGAGGGAATAAGACCCCACATAATGAGACTCCTACAACTGGGGGTCCTAAGACAATGCCATTCCGCTTGGAACACTCCACTGTTGCCAGTACAGAAACCCAATACCAATGACTACCGCCCGGTCCAGGATTTAAGAGAAGTCAACAGGAGGATTGAGGACCTCCACCCCACTGTCCCTAATCCTTATAACCTCTTAAATTCCCTCCCTTCGGACAGAGACTGGTATACTGTTATAGATTTAAAGGATGCATTTTTCTGCCTGCCACTGCATGAAAAGAGCCAACTCATCTTCGCATTCGAATGGAAGGACCCTAACTCTGGAATTTCAGGACAACTAACCTGGACTAGGCTACCGCAGGGCTTTAAGAACTCACCTACCCTCTTTGATGAAGCCCTCCACCGGGACCTAGCCCCTTTTCGGGCCACCAACTCACAGATAACCCTTCTCCAATATGTGGACGACCTCCTTCTGGCCGCCGGGGACCGAGACGAATGTGAAAGAGGTACCATTGCACTGCTAGAGGAACTAGCCCGCCTTGGATACCGAGCTTCTGCACAGAAGGCTCAAATCTGCAAAAGGCAAGTAACTTACCTGGGGTATTCATTAAAAGGGGGTCAGAGGTGGCTGACAGAAGCCCGTAAGCAGGCCGTGGAACAAATCCCCATGCCTAAAACAGCTAGGCAAGTAAGGGGATTCCTAGGATCTGCAGGGTTCTGTAGGTTGTGGATACCGGGATTTGCGGCTCTTGCCTCTCCTCTTTACCCCTTAACCAGGACCAGCACCCCTTTCCACTGGGGGGTAGAACAACAACAGGCCTTCGACAATATTAAACTTGCCCTCTTAAAAGCACCTGCTCTCTCTCTACCTGACACAGCTAAGCCCTTCTACCTATATGTGCATGAACAAAAAGGAATTGCTAAGGGGATCCTCACCCAAAAACTAGGACCCTGGAAAAGGCCAGTGGCATACCTATCCAAGAAGCTAGACCCAGTGGCGGCCGGTTGGCCCCCCTGCCTTAAAATCATTGCAGCAGTGGCCTTGCTCTTAAAAGATGCTGACAAACTAACTCTGGGACAGACTGTCACTGTAATTGCCTCACATGCGCTGGAAAGCATCGTCCGTCAGCCCCCCGACAGATGGCTCTCCAATGCCAGAATCACCCATTTCCAAAGTCTCCTCCTCAACTCCAAGAGAGTCAGGTTTGCAGCTCCTGCGCAGCTGAACCCCGCGACTCTCTGGCCGGAACCAGACCCCACTGTGGCTCACAACTGTGGAGTTGTTCTGGCCGAAGTCACTGGGATACGGCCGGACCTGACGGACCAGCCGCTACCAAATGCACAGGTGACCTGGTTCACGGATGGCAGCAGCTACCTCCTTGAAGGTAAGCGAATGGCTGGGGCTGCGATAGTGGACGGAGACAGGGTGATCTGGGCTAATAGGTTGCCAGAAGGCACGTCTGCTCAAAAAGCTGAGCTGGTAGCCCTGACTCAGGCCTTAAACATGGCAGAGGGAAAACGGGCAACCATTTATACTGACAGCCGATATGCCTTTGCTACAGCACATGTCCATGAGGCCATTTACCAGCAGAGGGGGCTATTAACCTCCGCGGGAAAAGAAATTAAAAACAAACAAGAGATCCTAGACTTGCTTGATGCTCTGCATCGACCTGCTAGACTAGCTATCGTCCATTGTCCAGGGCACCAAAAAGGAGACTCCCTCATCGCGCGAGGAAATAAAATGGCGGATGAGGAAGCCAAAAAGGCAGCTCAGGGGACTCATTTACTTCCCGTAATTGAAAAAGACTTTCCTAAATCACCGCCTCTGGAATACACTGAACAGGACCTCAAGGACATGGGTAGACTCCAAAGGCGGTTTAACCAGGATACCCAAAAATGGGAAACTGAGGAGGGCAAACAGATCCTTCCTCGGAAACAGGCAGAACAAATCCTGCAACAAATGCACCGACTAACTCACTTTGGGACTAGAAAGTTAATAGACATTCTTGCCAGAACTAACTATCATATTATCGGACTTAAAAAAATGGTTGAAAAATGTGTTAGGCAGTGTGTTCCCTGTCAGAAAGTAAATACTCAGGCTGCCCCCATGGACACAGGAAAGCGGCTCCGGGGGGACCGTCCAGGTCTGTTTTGGGAAACAGACTTTACTGAGATGAAACCTGCTTGCTATGGAAATAAATATCTTTTGGTGTTCATAGATACTTTTTCAGGATGGGTAGAAGCCTACCCCACCAAAGTGGAAACTGCTACATTAGTAGCCAAAAAGCTTCTGGAAGAAATAATCCCGAGGTACGGAGTGCCACAGGTCATAGGGTCAGATAATGGCCCTGCTTTTATTGCCCAGGTAAGTCAGGAGGTGGCCAGAATGCTGGGGACTAATTGGAAATTACATTGTGCTTACAGACCCCAGAGATCAGGACAAGTAGAAAGGATGAATAGAACGTTAAAAGAGACCATAACTAAATTGTCCTTGGAGACTGGCTACTTAGACTGGACGTTGTTCCTACCCTGGGCCCTTTTCAGAGCCCAAAACACCCCCTATAAGTTCAACCTCACCCCTTTTGAAATCCTGTTTGGGGTCCCAACCCCACTAGGCCAGATGTCATCCCCTAGGGATCCCAATCTCATTACTAATTCTGACTTAAATACCAGACTACAGGCTCTGCACATCCTCCGGACTGAATTGTGGCCACTGGTGAAGGAGACTTACTCCCCAGCTTCCGATCCAGCCCCACACCGCTACCAGATCGGAGACTCTGTGTACGTGAGACGTCATCGACGCACCAACCTAGAACCTCGCTGGAAGGGACCCTTCATCATGCTTCTGACAACCCCCACAGCTATAAAGGTTGATGGCATTGCAGCCTGGATCCATGCCTCCCACGTCAAACCAGCGCCACCGCCTGGGCCCCAATGGAAATTGGAAAACACTGGTAACCCCCTTAAACTGTGTTTGCGTTGCCTTCCTAATTCTGATAGGGATGATCCCCCAAACAGAAGCTAGTCCCCATAACCCTCAGAAGCTAACCTGGCAGGTGATCTCCCAAACAGGAGATGTAATCTGGCATACTACAAAAAATGCCACTCCTTGGACCTGGTGGCCACATCTGTCCCCAGAGATTTGTTCATTAATAGCAGGATTGGATTCCTGGGACATCCCTAACCTGGAACCTAAGGAGGACCATCACATAGAAAAACGGGCTGCTATGCGGGGATACCTTACCCACAGGGGCCACCAGATGTCTGACCAGCCCGGTTGCAGCAATGTGCAAGCTCTACAGAAACTTAGGAAACTCCCTTTCTATGTGTGCCCCCGAGGGAATAAAAAAAGAAATTGTGGGGGCGTAGAATATTACTACTGTAAACAATGGGGATGTGAAACCACCGGGGATGCTTATTGGAGACCCTCTTCCAGCTGGGATCTCATTACAGTAAAAAGAGGTCCTAATGTAGGTGAATTTGGAAGAGGGCCTGACCCACTTAATATAACATTCACAAGTGCAGGGAGAAACTCCTGGACCTGGCTAAAAGGAAACACTTGGAGCCTCAGGTTCTACATGAGTGGGGCAGACAAAGGGTTACTTTTCAGTATCAGATTAACAATTAAAAGTCCGGACCCAACCCTAGTGGGACCTAATGCTATACTACAATAACCCGCGGCAGTCCTAAATCCTAAACCCCATGACCCTCCCCCTCCTCCTCCTCCTGATCCCACCAAAGCACTCCAACCTCCCATTACAACTCCTTCACCCCAACAAGTGCCTCTGCTCACAATGATGCAACAGGTTTTTCTTCTCCTTAACTCTACCCAGCCTGAGATGGCCACCCACTGTTGGCTCTGCTATGACATAGCCCCCTCTTATTATGAAGCCATCGCCTGGGCTCTTCCCTACTCTAACGTAACTGTTTCCATGGATGTAGGGTCATACAAAACTGCACCTGGCCGACTGACATTGGCCTCAGTCTCAGGAAAAGGACTCTGCATAGGAAAAGTACCGCCTTCACAAACCCATCTCTGTAACTCCACCCACATCCCTGACTCCTATAAAGGATATATCACCCCCCCCCCCCCGGAAGCATGGTGGGCCTGCGGCACTGGCTTGACCTCTGTAGTTTCTCTCAGTCTCCTAGATGAATCCCATGACTATTGCATCCTGGTAAGGCTTTTCCCTAAAATTATTTACCATCCTGACTCTGACTTTCTGGATGCAATTCAGGGGCGAATTAGGCTCCGGAGGGAGCCAGTTTCTCTCACCCTGGCAGTCCTATTAGGTTTTGGGACTGCCTCCGGGATTGGGACAGGTATTACAGCCCTAGCAACTCAGGACTCAAAGCTGGCAGACCTGCAAGGTACTATAGCTCAGGACATAAGGGCCCTGGAGGATTCACTTTCTAAACTAGAAGAGTCCTTAACCTCCTTATCGGAGGTAGTCCTGCAGAATAGAAGAGGCTTAGACTTATTGTTTCTACATCAAGGGGGACTCTGTGCAGCCCTAAAAGAAGAATGCTGCTTCTATATAGACCATTCAGGAGTCATTAAGGACTCGATGAGAAAACTTAGAGAAAGACTAGATGCCAGAGATTGGGAAAGGAAGCAGGATCAGGGGTGGTTTGAATCATGGTTTAACAGGTCCCCCTGGTTAACTACATTAATATCTACCCTATTGGGACCGCTCCTCCTCCTCCTCCTCCTCCTGACGCTTGGACCTTGCATACTAAACCATCTGGTAACATTTATCAGAGAACGAATCAGTACAGTCCAGCTTCTAGTTCTCCGACAGCAATATCAGCTAATAAATGAGTCAGAAACTGAAATTCCATGATTGGAATTTGGCCAAAGAAAAAGGGGGGAATGAAAGGTTCAGGGAATAAAAGGGGAATAAAAGATTAAGAGTTTTTGCTTTTGCTAAACCTGCTCTATTCAGCTTCTGTAACATTGCTTGCTTGCTTCCGCTAAATAAAAAGAACTGCCATTTTATGATATCCATCAAAGTTAGTTAACCTGGAGAAAATGAGCTGCCTAGGATGTGCTTTATTCTTTTGCCAAGTTACTGGTCACCTAAGAGATGCCTGGCCCAACTGCCCCTTCCATGAACTCTGCCCCTGTGTCCTGAAACCCCCACCCCGCCTGCAGTTACTCAAGAGACACCAGGTGGATCTGACCAATCAGGACCCACTCTATGTGGAAAATTCCTAAGGCAGGTCCCCCTCCCTATGGCAACCCACAAGGTCCCTGTCCCTAACAACCCACA
The DNA here is from genome assembly GCA_036346955.1 of Dipus sagitta. Classification (NCBI taxonomy): domain Eukaryota; kingdom Metazoa; phylum Chordata; class Mammalia; order Rodentia; family Dipodidae; genus Dipus; species Dipus sagitta. Next base: position 56,816,295 of record CM070775.1, on the reverse strand, counting down.
AGGTCCCCCTCCCTATGGCAACCCACAAGGTTCCCACGCGCGCCTTCTCAGAACCAATCATTTCAAAGACGCGCGCACTCTCAGAACCAGTCATTTTAAAGGGCGCGATATGATGTAACCCCTTTGTCCTTTTCCCGCCTCACTCTCTTTTCCTGCCTCACTCCCTTTATAAGCCCTTCCCTTCAGGGGGCCAGGGCTCTTCACCCCTCCTGCACGAGGACTCCGTTCGAGCCCTGGTGCACCGGTACCTGCAATAAACCTCTTGCTGTTATTGCATCGAGAAGTGTCTGTGCTGGTTCTTGGGTCTTGCCTGGTCCTTGGGACTTGGGGTACCTCCCTTTGAGGAGGGGTCCCAACATAATCAAAAAGTGCAAAAATGCCACTTCTTACTTTTGAAGGGATGATCCAACAAGAAGATATCACAATTATCAATCTTTATGCACCAAATACAGATGCACCACAGTTCATAAAATAAATCCAGCTTGACAGCAAGACAGACATAAATATCAATGCCATCATAGTCAGAAACACCAATACTCCACTATCAGTAATAGATAGATCATCTAAACAGAAAATCAACAGGGAAAGAAGAGTGCTCAACAATACCATAGATCAACTAGACCTAACAGACATCTATAGAACATTCTTCCCCCAATCTACAGATTACACATTCTTCTCAGAAGCCCATGGAACCTTCCCTAAAATACATCACATTTTGGGCCTGCCAGAGCCTGCTGGCTACAATGGTTTAAAGGAAAACAAAAGACAAGACTACAAGCAAGGACTCCAGACAAAGGCTGAAGCTCTGTTTATTTCTCAGCAGTCCCTTTTATAAGCTCTTGCAAACAATGAGCCAATGTACAAATATATTCCATGACCTTTACATAAGTTTCTATCAAAAGAACTTCCTCCTGTTACAGAGTCATGCACCTCAACTACTTCTCGGTGCAAAAGTTATTCAAAGATTGGGAGACAGACAAACCCTCTGTTCCCAGCAATAACTTCCTCATACAAGCACAAGAGTTGAAGGATTGGTCAATTCTTGCCAGAAATACTGAATTTACACAATCTTGCTTGCATGCAGGTGCAAAAAGTCTTGTTGCCACACAGCCCAATGCTATAGATTCAAGGCCAGCCCTATGGCTCCTGACATGGGCCATAAAGCTTGCCTTCATATATTTCGGAAAATAAATATAATTTCCTGCATTATATCATATTAAAATGCTGTAATGCCATAAATTAACATGAGGTGGGAATTCCATCAATTCCTGGAAACTGAACAATACACTTTGAAACAATAAATGGGTGGTGGATGAAAAAAAAATGAAATTTCAAAGTTTCTAGAGTTGAATCACGATTGGAACACATTGTACCAAAATTTATGGGACACAATGGAGGCAATCCTTAGAGGAAATTTCATAGCACTAAACGCCTTCATAACAAAGAAAGAGAGATCCTAATTCAATAAACTAAGCATCCACCTGTTGTGCCAAGTCTCCTGACCGGGAGCCAAGACCCCCGGTGACCCAGGAGTCACCCAGAGAACCACCACAGAAGCCGAGACACTCAAATGTAAAAGCAACAGGTTTCTTTATTGCAAGCCTAGGCCTGGGCTCCATCCCTACACTCCGGCACAGCGGTAATAAGGGAGACAGCCCCTTCCTTTTGGGGAAAGGAGTTCATATAGGAATTTGAACAAAGAAGTAGGGGATAGATACATGATTGGTTGATTTAAACAGTTCTTATTGGCTTGGGGTTTTAGCGGGCAAAGTTGGGGGTAGGAGATAGGGGATCCAGGCAGATGAGGTAATCTCCATTGTGATGGGCTAAGTAAACAGTGGTACTTTATGACTTCCTTGAAGTGGAGATTCCTCAGTTTCTTATCTAAGCAGGTGGTCAGAGGCCAGAGGACTCTGCAGTGGAGTGTTTCTGCAATGTCCTGGAAATGGAGATTCCCCAGAAACTTTAGGGAGAACGGCAGCAATTGAGCAAGCAAGCGAAGTTTACAAAAGCAGAGGTCAGCACATTGGCTGGATAGTTCTTTACCTAAGTCAGGCCTAGGCCGTTTTACTTAAAATGGTTATATTTGGCCTTTCACCACCTATAGGCATTGAAAAAAAGAAGAAAAATGCAACTCCAAAAGCTCCAGATTGAAAAAAATAATCAATATTAGAGCAGAAATTAATGAATTGCAAACTAAGAAAACAAGAAAATTGATGAAACAAAGATCTGGTTCTTTAAAAATAAACAAGATTGATAAACCCCTGGCCAATTTGATCAAGCAAAACAAACAAACAAACAAACAAACAAAAAACACTCAAATTAACAAAATTAGAAATGAAAATAGGAGAGGTAACAACAGACATAAGTGAAATTGGAAGAATCATTAGGGCTTATTTGAAAACCTCTAATCCACAAAATTGAATAATCTGGAGGAAATGGTTGAATTTTCCGACGCATATCCCCTACCAAAACTAAATTCAGGGAATATTAATCTCCTAAACCAACATATCACACCCACAAAGATTGAAAAGGTTATCAGAAACCTCCCCAAAAAGAAGAGTCCAGGATCAGATGGCTTCTCAACTGCATTCTATCAAACCTTCATGGAAGAATAGGGAAAGCTCCCCAACTCCTTTTATGAAGCTTGTATTACCCCAATACCAAAACCAGACAGAGATAAAACAAGTAAAGAACAATATAGGCCTATTTCCCTGATGAACTTAGGCACAAAGATCCTGACCAAAATCCTTGCAAACCGAATTCAACAACACATCAAAACATCATCTACCTTGATCAAGTAGGTTTTATCTCAGCAACATGGGTTTGGTTCAACATTTAGAAAACTGTCAATGTGGCAGACCACATAAATAAGCTTAAACATAAAAACCACATGATTATTTCAATAGATGCAGTTGACTTTTGTGATTGTTATTATTTCCATACAAATGGTATTATCTATGTTGTTTCTAATGAGACCAGTTTCAAAGAAAAAGGACCCAGCTTTCATTTTGTGTTATTTTCAAAAATAGTTTTCTGGTAGTGCTGAAAGATAATGCACTGGAGATCTGATTTACATTAAAATAAATGACTTGAAAAGGATCCCACCTAGGCTGCATTGTCCTTAGCTAACACTGTTATGCTAATTCTAAAGGTGAATTATACATTCAGAAGCTTAAATGATCAGTAGTAGTTGTCTATTTTTCTTCTGAATTACATGTTTGTACCAAATTGTAAAGCTAAGTAAGATAAATCTCTCAAGTATATTTTTAACTGTAGGTAATGTATCCAATAAGAAAGAAAAGAAACATGGAAGCTAAAAAGTTTCATAAAGGAAGTTCTCTGCAACTTTAATTCTTATACATTTCAAGGAGTCAATGGTTTCAGAAGTTATATTTGAATGATACAGACAATCATCTGAGCAATGTTTATGTTCCCTTATTTTAAAACACATTCAAATTTCTTCCAGAGTTGAAAAATCTGCAGGATAGATATGCATTTTTAAGTAAAACAAGTGACTTATGATTAAAATACCATTTAAAAATTATTTATTTATTTGAGAGAAAGAAATGAAGAGGCAGAGAAAGACAGAGCAAGACAGGGAATGTGTATGCCAGACATGTGTCACCATGTATATCTGGCACTACATGGAAACTAGAGAATTGAATCTGGGTTCTTTGGCTTTGCAGACAAGTGCTTCAGCTACTGATCCATCTCTTCAGCTTCAAAATGTTTTATTATTTTACTAAGAACATACTTTGTATGGATTCATCATGTGTTGATACCATCTTTTCCCTCCTCTCTGCCCCATTATGCAGGGGTCCTCCTCAGTGAGGTTTCTGGTATTCCCTAGGGGGTTGTGGGTATTGTGTTGTGGGAGCAACAGTCAGTTATTGGGGAGGGGAAGCAATGCCCCTAAACATGACATTCCAACCTGTGGCTCTTACAATCTTTTCACCCCTCTTCCACAAATTTCCTTGAGCTGTGGTGGGATAGTTCTACTTCAGTTATGAGCTCTTAGTATCCTCTGGATTTCTTCTGCTTTGGTAGGTGTTGAGTATTCTCAGTGTCTGTCTCTTTCATCACCATGCGGATTGTCAGGCTCACCATGAAAGAAACATTCTTGCTCATCTCCTAACTTCCTCTGGGGCTTCACCTAGACCTTGACAAATATGCAAGGGGTGGTTTATCTCCTCAGGTCTTGCTACCTTCTGAAAAAGAAAAACATATTCGCCAATGGAGAGTGCAGTCAGCACATGTTAAATTGGTAAAGCTTTATTAATTTATGAAGAGTTTGATGCATGTAGCCCCTCTTTTAGCCAAAGACTACTGGGAGCTTGACATTGTAGAACATAATCTTTATCTCCGTAGGATTCAGAACTGAGTCCCAGTTCCTGAAATGGGTTGTTTTCCAGTGTGCAGATGTTTTAGCCAATGCAAAAGCCATTGGTTACCCACCAAGTCTGTGAGCTACCATTGCACTGGTGTGTACTTCTTGTCAGGTTGGTTGCTTCTGAGTAGCTTTGACCCCTGGTTGCTCACACCATTATTGGCCACTATCTCCCAGTAGTTCATGTAGTGCTTATCTGCACAAAACTGGCTGTCTTGGGACTGGCTATCTTCTGAATTCCAGCCAGGTCCCTCTGTGTTCTGTGTTGGCATCTTCAGGAAGAGGGCCTTACCTTTTAACTCAGGTGGATAATCAAGGTCTCTCCCACCAATAGCTCATTGTGGCTAGCAACTGATTTCTGGTACTATGAATTATAGGTCAGAACCAAAGGTTTTTAAGGTTAGGCTTCATCCCCCCTTCTCCAGGGCCCTTCTTTTTGGGCTTTCCCACATACTTCTGTTGAGGGATATATCTTTTAGTCTACCTTAAAGGAGAAAGGTTTCTATGGTACCACTTAAGTTTGGATTTAGTTTTGTGTTTAATTTTTCCCAATTTAACAGCCCCTCCCCCCAAACCCATCCATCTCTATTGTCTGGACATCAAGTTGCTACCCAGGCTAGGAACTACAAATGAGTGAGAACATGTGGCCTTAGTCTTTCTGTTATTGTGGGTGTTCGATGAGTATGATCACTTCTAAGTCTATGCATTTTCCTACAGATTTCATTGTATCATTTTGTTCTTGCTGTTGAGTAGAATTTCATTGTGTATTTGTACTATAACTTCATTATCCATTCATCCAATGATAAGCATCTGGATCTATTCCAGTTCTTAGCTATTAACTGAGCAGCTATAAACATGGCTGAATAAATATCTCTTTAGTGAAGCATGAAACATTTAGGGTAAATGCCCAGTAAGGGAATAACTGGGTCTGTTGATAGTTCTATATTCATGTTTTTTTAGGAATCTCCATATTGATGTTCACAGTGGTTATACATGCTTACATTCCCACCAACAGTGAATAAGAGTTCTGCTTTCTTCACATCCTTGCCAGTATTGTTTTCATTCAATTTTTTAATGATTATCATCCTTACTGGAGTAAGGTTGAGTCTCATAGATGTTTTAATTTGCATTTCCCTATTGGTTAGGGATGTTGAACATTTTCTTAAGTGTGTGCTAGCCATTTGTATTTCTTTCTCTGAGAATGCCCTATTCAGTTCTGTACCCCATTTTGACAGTGGGTTATTAGATTTTTTATTCCTTAGTTTTTTGAGTTCTTTGTAGATTCTAGACATTAGGCCTCTGCCAATGGAATCACTGGTGAGATTTTTTTTTTTTTTTTAACCATTCTGTGGGTAATCTGTTGGCTTTGTTTATGGTATGTTTGTTTATTTGGAAATTTTTCACCTTCATCAGATCCCATTGGTTGTGAGATTGTTAAATTTCCTGGGCTACTGTGGTACTGTTCAGGAAGTCCTTCCATACTCTGTATCATGGAGAGTTCCTTCTATATTTTTTTTCCAGTAGTTGAAGTGTTTCAGGTCTCATACTGATGCCTTTAATCCATTTGGAGTTGATTTTTGTGTATGGTGAGGTGAGTGGGTCTAGTTTCATTTTTGTAATATGTAATTATCCAAGTTGTCCAGTACCATTTGATGAAGATGTTGTCTTTTCTTCTGCCTACATAATTAACACCTTTGTCAAAGATCAAGTAGCTGTAGCTACTTTAGCTAAGGTCTGTATGTTCAATTCTGTTCTATTGGTCTATGTTTCTGTTTTTATATCAGTACCATGCTGTTTTTGGTACTAAGGCTTTGTAATATAGCTTTAGTTCAGGTATGGTCATACCTCCAGAGGTATTTCTGTTTCTGAGGATATGTTTGGATATCCATGGCCTTCTGACATTTCATATGCATTTTGATATAATTTTTTTTCTGTATCTTTGAAGAATGATGCTGGGATTTTTATTAGTATTGCATTAAATATGTATTTTTCTTTAGATAGAATTTCTATTTTCACAATATTAATTCTGCCTAGCCAGGAATATAGGAGGTATTTTTATTTGCACAAGTCCTTCTCAATTTATTTCTTGAGTATTTTTATGTTTTCCTTATATAGGTCTTTCATATACTTTGTTAGTGTTGTTCCAAGATGTTTAATTTTTGTGGATACTGAAAATGGCACAGCATTGTTGGTTTCTTTCTCTGTGTATTTGTTCTTTACATATATAAAGGCTACTGATTTTTGCATGTTGATTTTGTGACCTTCCATGTTGCTCAAGGAATTAATCACCTCGTCTACTCTTGAGATGGAGACTTTCAGGTCACATATGTACAGGATCATGCCATCTGCAAATAGGGCTAATTTAATTTTTGAAGTGTCCTATTCCAGGCCCTTCAGGCTGTCATGGTTTCCACTGAGAAATCGGAGTGAATTCTGATGGGATTGATTTGTATGTAGTGAGTTGTTTCTCTCTTGCTGATTTTAGCATTCTCTCTTTGTTTTCATATTTAAGAGTTTTAACTTTGATATGACTTGGAGATTCTTTTCTTTGGTCTAGTCACTACAGTATTCTCTGAGCTTCTTGAATCTATCTGGGTCTCTCTTTGGAAAGACTGGGAAAATTTTCTTAAACTATTTTGTTGAATATGTTATCTATTCCTCTGGTCTGGATTTATTCCCCTTCTGGTATACCCGTGATCCAGATGTTTGGTCATTTGAGGTATCTCTCAGTTCCCTCATTATCTGTTCACATGATTATTTAAACTTATCAAAGTTTTTTTTTTTTTTTTTTAAACGCCTGATCAAATTCTTCTGCTTTGCCTTCAAGCTCAGTGGTTCTGTCCTCCACATGAGTGACTCTGTTAGTAAGGGGTCCTAGAAAGGTGTTTGAAAGCTCTATTTTATTTTTTCTGTTATTTATTTATTTATTTTTTTGTATCATGCCCATTTTTCATTTGATGTATGATTTCAGTTTCAGTTGGGGTCTCATTTTCTTGATGATTCCTGGAAAAAATTCTTGAATATGATAATGCCTTCATTGAGCTTAATCAGCTGGTTGCTGAGATCCTCTATTTGTTGATTCACCTTCAATTTATTTATCTCTCTTTTCTGCCATCTCTGGATTTCAAGTGACAAAAACTGTGTGTTCTATGAGATAATTCCATTCAATTTATTTTATGTGATTGTTGGTTTTTTGATCATTTGCTTCCATTTAAGAACAGAAATCTCAACCTCCCAGGAGACAGGATTAAGGGTGTAAAGTGACACACATCCTTGGAGGTTTTGACTTTATAAAGTTATTTGTTTGTTTCAATCCCCACATTTGCATATTCCGTGCTGGTTTTTATTGAATGTGTATATTGCTCAGTTGAATTTTAGAATTATGCCAGTAAAATACTCCACCAAGCCCATTAGAATACTTGGATAGCAGGCAAACTAAAGACCTAGGATTACTTCTGTGGTTGGATTGAGTACAAGAGCTACACTTGGCACCTTAAACTCTTACTCTGAAGATACATAAAGTTGAATTTCCAGGTCTAAGATCACCACAGATAATTAGAAAACCCAAGCATCAAATAAACTCATGATGTAAAAATACCTACATTATAATACAAAAGCACAAAGAATCAAGACAACACAACTCAACCAAAAGTGATAAATCCATCAGAAATGATCCCCCAATGAGACTGTTTTAGATGAAATGCCTGACAAAGATTTGAAAAAAAAAATCTAACCTATACTCAAACTGAGGAAGAAAACAAAGGAACTAAAGAAGAAAACAAACTCCTGATGGAATTCTAGGAGTACACAGGAAACCATCTTAATGAAATAATGAGGTCATTACAAGACATGAGTAAGGAAATAGATATACTGAAGAAAAACCAGGCATGAAATCTAGCACTGAAAAACACAGTTAATCATATAAAACTCTCTGTGGAAAGTCTCAGCAGTAGAATGGATGAAGGAGAGAACAGAATATCTGAACTAGAAGACAAGGTGGCAGATCTAATACAGTCCAACAAAGGGAAAGATAAGCTAATATGAACATATAAATAGGTATTTCAAGATATTCAGAACATTATAAAAAAAAAAGATTAAACATAAGAATTCAGGGTATAGTACAAGGAGAAGAAATTCAATCCAGAGGCTTAGTAGACATTTTCAACAAACTTGAAGAAGAAAAATTTCACCAAATTGGGAAAGAAATGCCAATGCAGATACAGGAAACTTTTAGAACACCAAACTGACAAAACCTGGGAAGAACCTCTTCATGTCACATTATAATTGAACTATTAAACATACAAACCAGAGAAAATATATTGAAAGCAGTTAGAGAACAAAAGCAAGTCACCTATAAAGACAACCCCATAAGGATCATAGCAGATTCCTCAACACAAACTTTAAAAGCCAGGAGGCCTGGAATGATGCATTCCAAGTTCTAATAGAAAACCCGTGTCAACCAACATTACTTTATTCCCCAAAGCTATCTATAATAATTGAAGAAGAAATAAAGACATTCCACAGCAAATCAAGCTAAAGGAATTTATGACAACTAAGACAGCTCTACAGAAAATACTTGAAGGAATCCTTCACCATGAAGAAAAAGCAAAGCACACACATGAGGGAACAGGAACTAATAATCCATACTCAAACTACAATTAAAATGAGAGAGTAAGTGGAAAACTGGAAGCACTACAAAACAAGAAAAATAGTGAGAATAAATGTATAGCTCTCAATAATAACTTTAAAAAATTTTTTTTGTTATTTTTATTTATGTATTTGAGAGTGACAGACAGAGAGAGAAAGAGGCAGATAGAGAGAGGGAGAGAGAATGGGCACGCCAGGGCCTCCAGCCACTGCAAACGAACTCCACACGCGTGTGCCCCCTTGTGCATCTGGCTAACGTGGGTCCTGGGGAGTCGAGCCTTGAACCGGGGTCCTTAGGCTTCACAGGCAAGCGCTTAACCATTAAGCCATCTCTCCAGCCCCTTAATTTGATTCTTAATAAATGTATGGGAAGCCCTTCATCATTTTGGCATAGGCAACAACTTTCTGAATATAACCCAGTTGCTGAGGAAATAAACCCACTAATTAACCACTGGGATCCAATAAAATTACAAAGTTTTTGTACAGCAAAGGACACTGGGAATAGAGAAAAGATACAACCTGCAGAATGGGAGAAAAATCTTTGCCAGCTATACATCTGACAGAGGATTCATATGCAGAATATACAAAGAACTCAAAAACAAAACAATAAGAAATCAAACAATCCTATTAAAAAATGGGCTATGGAACTAAATAGAGTTCTCAAAAGAAAGAATGCAGATGGCATATAAGCATCTAGCAATGTGTTCTACATCCTTAACCACCAGGGAAATGCAAATTAAAACCTTGAGATTCCAATCTCACTCCTGTTAGAATGTCTATCCTAAAGAAAATAAATGACAATAAATGTTCCCCTGCCATCACAGAGCTTCCCCTAGAGCCTATAAGCCAAAATAAACCCCTTTTTCCCAGAAGATGATCTTGGTTGGGTGGTTTCTACCATCAATGAGAACTGGATTACAACAGTAAAGTGGTACTGAGGAGTAGGTTTGCTGCTAGGCACCTGACTGCATAGCTTTGGCCTTTTGGAGCTGATTTTCAAGAGGAATGTGGAAGGATTTGAAACCTTGGCCTAAAAGACACTTCACAGTACTGTAAGTACAGCTTGATGGACTATTCTGGTCAGAGTTGAAAGGCCTGTTGAAAGTAAGAACTATGGACTGTGAGGTTTGGCTTATGAAGATAAGAAATAACTTTTTCTGGACTGGGCTAGCAGTTTGTATAGGAAGCTTGCTGCTATGCCAGGGTCCTGAGAAGTTGTGCAGGTTTGCTTTGCATAGATATGAACTGGTGTGAGTAGAGGGATATGGGGCAGAAAAAATGAAATCTTTGGGCCTAAACTGTTGCCCATTTACCTGCAAATTGTTTGAGATATTACAACCATTGAAATTGTGCCAGCTGACCTGTACTGGGGCAACAGAAAGAATGTAGACTCTTTGGAAGGGGCCTGAGTGCTCAAGGAGTGTCCTGTTCTTCAAAGTCTGCTTTACTCCCTCCTGGATTAACAAATTGGCACCCTACCTGGTATTTTGGAGTAAAAGTAATTCAGGAAAGAGAGGATCATTGAGTTTGCAACATGGTCTTGTGTTTTGGAAATGTCCATGGGCAGTATGAAGCAGGTTTGCTGTATGCCGACACGGAGACCCCAGTGGGGCCATGAGAATGAACCAAGGACTACAGTGGAGACCCAGTGGAGATGCCACGACCATGAGATGACTGCTAAGAAAATCTGCTGGACCCAATGAAGTTTTCGAAGACTGTGAATAGCCTAGTTGGAGGGGTGGAATTGGAATGCCAGAGACTTGTTGCTGGTAAGAATTATAGGACTTGGAGATTTGTCACTTTTTAGAGTTGTTGGATTTGAACCTACAGAGTTTGATATTTTCCCTGGTTGTTTTAAATCTTTTATTGGTTGAATATTTCTTTGCTATGCACAATGCCATCTTTTGCAGTGTGGATGTTAATTCTGTGCCATTAGGGGATTTTTTGAAGTTATTTTTGGTATTATGGCTCAGTTAAAATATCTTGAACTATGGGTATATATGAATATCATTGGAGTTGATAAAAACTATGGGGACTTTTAAAGTTAGATGAATGCATTGCATTTTACATCATTTATAGTTATCAGTTTATGGATGCCAGGGGAAGAATGTGGTGGTTTGATTCAGGTGTCCCCCATAAACTCAGGTGTTCTCAATGTTAGGTTTCCAGCTGATGGAGATTTTGGAATTAACACCTTCAGGAGGCAGTGTTATTATTGGAAGCGGGCTTATGGGGTTTATAGCCAGTTTCCCCATGGCAGTGATTGGCACACTCTCCTGTTGTTATGGTCCACTTTATGTCGACCAGGGAGTGCTGTCCACCCTCTGCTCATGCCGTCATTATTCCCTGCCATCACAGAGCTTCCCCTAGAGCCTGTAAGCCAAAATAAGCCTCTTTTTCTCAGAAGCTGCTCTTGGTTGGGTGATGTCTACCAGCAATGTGAACTGGACTGCAACACCCACCTAGGTACTATGCTAGACTATGGAGGCAGCAGGGCACACTACAACCTGGAATTCTCAGTGAACTTAACCAATCATAGAAAGATAATTGCCACATAGTCTCACTCATCTACAGTACCTAACTTGAATCTCCCCAAAATGCCAAAATACCCAGCAAGCATCTCAAGGACTAGACAATAGGGTTGGTAGGGAGGGAGGTGAGGGCTAGGGATTAGGTAGGAGACACAAATCTAGACCCAAATGACAATGGTACCATAAAATTCTACATGCTAAAAGGCATACCACGTGGTTGAACCTTCACCAGGCCCTTAGAGGGAAGACCTGAGCCACAAGGCACTAGAGAAGGTATCAGGAAGACTGACCTTAACCTTCTACAGCTTCTCTCTCTCACTCTTCTCTTGAACTCTTTTATATTAGTTATCTTTTTCTTCCTTCTCTTAGTGGGCACTGACGTGTAACTCCCAGTACCAGCATGTGGCTATCATCCACAATGAGCTTTTGATCAGAGAGACCTACAAGGTTTCCTAAAAGAAAAACAGATTTCTATCAGAGTACTTGATAACCCACCAAAGGTTAGTGGTAAAACCCTACTGCTGAAGACACCATATGCAGTTGATATGTAAAATGGAATGGCATGGCTGGAGCTGGAAGAGAGTCAGTCCCCAGAGAGTCAGTGCCTCTAGTGCCAGAAGGTGCTACATGGGCGACTGGGGGAAAATGACCAATATCTGTCCAAGCAACTCATGGTCTAACCTACTTAGCAGCAAATAACCTGTTGTGATGCTGACACAAGTGCAATATGGTGCACAGCCACGGTGGGACACCATCTGCCCTTGATTTGGCTAACTGATCCCCTCAGTGGTACAGGACCCGTAGCTGGATCTGGGAAACAAGTCATAACCATATACAAACATAAGCCCTGCACTCCATCATCAAGCTACCACCAATCGTGGGCTACAAGAGGGCTTACACCTATTAAATTCTCTATAAAAAAGTAAGGGTTAGCTCATTTGTCAGGTGCTAGGCTCCGCCAGCGGGGGCAGGTAGTTCTGAGGGAAGGACCGGGTCTGCTGGTTCCTCCCAAGGGGTTGAGGAAGAGATCAGCATCTGACGACTCAGACCTCTCCTGGCCACCGGAGAAAAACCACACTGAGTCAGGAGTCTTGTCAAAGCAGGAACTCACTTTATTGCTATGAGCAGTTGCCTATATAATGTTGAGGACGAAGGTGGGGATTCAAGGATGGGGGACAGGTAAGGGCCAATAGTAAACTGTGACTATTGAAATGATAATTTTAACTCCCATGCGGACGTAGCAGGCAAGAAGCCATTAGGCATCTTGCTGAGTCACGTCTGGCCAGAGGCAGATCGCCAAACTTTAGCTAGACTCAGTAAGTTCCACTAGGCCTTGTGCCTGGGCCTTTCAGGGCCCAACATCTCCCCCTTTTGTTTTTGTAAGAGCATTAGTCACCATGGCCCCTGTCTTAGGTTGTCCCCTCTGGGGATCTTACCCGTCATTGGGTACCAGGTGTTTAGCTTGCTGAGAACCCACTCCATGGCCTATCTTATGTTGTCCCCCTCTGGGGGATCTTACCCATCATTTTTCACATGGAGGGCAGAGGAGGTGGCAGTGGGTCATCTGAGGAACTTAATTCCTGAGTTGCCAGCCTATGATATTTCGACCTGATGAAGTTTTATTGCCTCTAGCCGTTGGTGAATAAATTGTGTAATCTTATTAATTACACAAGGCCTGACAGTAAAGATACGGAAAAGCAGAAGGAGGGGGAGGGGCTCAAGTAGAGGGAGAAGGTAGCGTAAGAAGTCATGTAAGCCTGTCCACAGCGGGTTGTCCTGAAGGTCCTGCTGCCTCCTCTCCAAGTCTTCCTGGAGCCTCTTAATCTTGTTCTGGACCATTACCAATTTATTGGCACAAAAGCAGCATTTTTCCTGTGAAAACAAGCATATGCCTCCTTTTTTGGCGATTAGTAGGTCTAGCCCTCTCCTGTTTTGTAGGACTACCTCAGCCAGGGAATCTAGCCATTGTTGGAGATAGGTCTCCCTCCAATATAATCAAAAGAGGGCATAGGGAGAGCCTCATTTCCAGGAATGATATCTACATCTGGGATTAAGGTGGCTGGGGCACAAAGGCCAGTCCAATTGGTGGGCAGAATGTCATAGGCCATCCTGCCTCCACAAACATAAACCATTACAGAAGGCGGGCAGCATTGAGCACTGGGCTCAGTTGCGTTAAAAGTACAGAAGGAAGGATGAATGTATCCCACATCTATACTGGAATTATTAGGGGAAGGCGGGGCCCAAATGCAAGTTCCAGAGGAAACATTTGGAAAAGCTGGACGGGGATGGGGAAGGTGGCTGAGCAATTTTTAAAGGTCGTATGGGCAACTGTACTGCAAGCAGCCAGGGAGGCCCAGATCAGAGGCAAAGCCAGCAATCCTCCGCACGGGAGGGAATTGTTTGGTTTAGCAGGGTGAAGACCATTTTAGGAACAGTCCTTAGGGGTGGGACACTCCCTGGAGAAGTGATTGTCAGTGTCTCCTTGTTGGGACAAATATTTTAGGTCTCTCACTGGTACCCAAATGGGTCTTTTTCTTTTTATAAAGTTTTTCCATGGACAAAAATTCCATGAGCTTCACATAAGTTTTTATCAAAAAACTCCTTTCTATTATAGAGTTTTTGTACTTTAATCACTTCTCAGTACAAAAGACTATCAAGGCCAGCCAAATGGCTTGCGACACTGAATATGGGCAGCAGACACAGAATGAGCAAAAGACAAACACCTGTAGCAGCAAAGCTTCCTATCCAAGAAGTGAGAGAATTCCATCAAGGCAAGGCAGATGTGAAAGCAAATATTAAGTCATCAGCAGCTTTAGCTGCATCAAAAGTAAGATGATTATTTTGTAAAGACAAAATCTCTGAAAGTAACTGAATCAGATCTAAGGAAATATTATCATTATGTCAAATACCTCTTAAATGTATTTTCCCAATGCTGTTCACTGTCATTATATTTTTTAGAAGTAACACAAATCTATTGAAAATCTACATGACACTCCAAACGAGTTTTAACTTTCGACTTTAGTATCTCTTCACCCAAATACGTAACCACATCATAAGAGTGTCTAACAGGTGAAATTGTATCTAGGGTAAGGATCGAGCCCAAGATCTTAAAGGGAGGCACAGTCGGAACTTTCTCAGGAGCTACTTTAAAGCTATGAGTATGAAGGATAGTTAGACATTAAAAGTACAAGCCTAAAGCCAAATGGGTCTTTTTTTATCTTGAGGGAAGACACATTTAAACCCTCTCCCTGCTGTGAGGAGTGGGTCTGGCCCTCTCCAGGCCCCAGTCAATGGGCCATTTCTAGAAAAATTTAAAATATTTAAGGTGAATAATGCTTTCTTTAGTTGACCATGGGTGGGGGTAGTGATTCCCCCTTTTGTTTTTGTAATTGTGATTTAAGTGTTTGGTCACAATAGCTTGGCCTCCAGGGTTGTATGGGATGCCTGTGGAATGTGGAATTTTCCATGTCTGGAGAAAATCTACAAAGGCCTTGCTTACGAAACAGAGGCCATTATCTGTTTTAATTTGATCAGGAAGCCTGAGAGTGGCAAAACATTGAAGCATATAACTAATGGCATGATTAGATTTTTCCCGGGCATGTACCAATGCCCAGTAGGCCCAGGAAAAGGTATCAACTGAAAGAAAAATATCAGTGAGCCCAGTCACCAGGAGAGGGCGGACTTCTCCCCTGTCCCCACCTGGGTCAGTCTAAGGGAGCCACTTGTCAGTCTCCCAGGAGGGGGACTGCCTGCCAACTCCCAGTAGGGGAGGGCCGGCACAAACTGCCAGGAGGGGGGACATCTTTTTTTTTTTTTTTTAAATTACCACATTCTGCCCCTGACTCCCAATAGATTTATAACCATCACATATTATAAATTGTACTAAGTTTAATTTTAAAGGTCCCCACAGTCTTGACCAATTTAACATATTGAGACCTGTAAAATCAAACAAGTTAACCATTTCTAATCTAAAGCCAGTCTCTGTGCCTGTAATTTTAACTTGTTTGAGGTTTTCCAGCTTAAAATCTTAAATCTTAGCCGGGCGTGGTGGCACATGACTTTAATCCCAGCAGTCGGGAGGCGGAGGTAGGAGAATTACCATGAGTTCTAGGCCACCCTGAGACTCCATAGGGAATTCCAGGTCAGCCTGGGATAGAGTGAAACCCTACCTCGAGAAACCAAAACAAAAAAACAAAAAATCTTAAATCTCTCAGTCCAATATCTCTAGCCAAGCACATCAGTCCATCAGAAATTTAACCTTGATTAAACTCTCTGGGCCTGGGCAGCAGGATGCAGCCAGCCCTTATGCCAGTAGCCCAGTTCCAACAAAGTCCCCTGTAGTCTTTCCTTTTCCTTAGAAAGCTCATAAGCCAAGCCTCGAAGTTCAATGCTATCTGCAGTTAGCATTTTAAGATTCTTATTAGAATAGTCCATAAAATTTGGCTTAGCACTCCAGAAGACACCTTCAGTTGCAAGCACCAAGTCCATGCCTATTCCTCCAAAACAAAGGTTCCAAAAGATCAACATCCACAAGGTCAGGTTTATGTCCATCCAATCCTCAGTCTGTATCAGACAGCTTTAGGTTTGCTGAGATAAACTTCCAGACCAGGTACAGTTATGGAGGAAGGGATGCTTATTGAAGCTTATAGATCCAGGGGAAGTTCCACAATGGCAGAAAAAGTTGGCCTGCCTTCACAGGCCCAAGCAGAGAGAGAGAGAGAGAGAGGCACAAGCCTTCAGAAATACAAAAGTCGCAGATGCAGATTGCCAGCAAATCGAGAGTGAAAGGAAAGAGAAAAGGAATGAAGAGATGTTGACAAACAAGTACAGGTTACAGAAGCAAAGTTTAGCACATTAAATATGAAGACTACCCCATAACTTATGGGGATACGCTCACCCGCACATGTACACCGATTGACCTCCTGAACGAATATCTCTCACGGGGCACTAGTCTGCTGGACTCCGAGAGCCGCACATTAGGTGCCAGATGCTGGGCTCCCCTGGCAGGGGCAGGTAGTGCCGAGGGAAGGACCAGGCCTGCTGCTTCCTCCCAAGGGATTGAGGAGGAGATGAGCATTGATGACTCAGACCTCACCTGGCCACCGAAGAAAAACCACACTGAGTTGGGAGTCTTGTCAAAGCAGGAACTCACTTTATTGCTATGAGCAGTTGCCTATATAATGTTGAGGACAAAGGCAGGGATTCTAGTATGGGGGACAGGTAAGGGCCTATAGTAAACTGTGACTATTGAAATGATAATTTTAATTCCATGCGGAAGTAGCAGGCAAGAAGCCATTAGGCATCTTGTTGAGTCACGTCTGGCCAGAGGCAGATCGCCAAACTTTAGCTAGGCTCAGGAAGTTCCACTAGGCCTTGTGCCTGGGCCTTTCAGGGCCCAACAGTCGGGTGCTAACTTCACTCTCCATTGGAGAATCTGCTTCTCTTTTTCAGATAGATGTAGATCCTAAGGAGAGAGCCACCCCATCCTACCTCAAAAGGGCACCGGCTGAAACTAAGAACAACTGGCGAAACAAGTAAGGGTACTATTTTCTTGGTGAACTGGGTACCAGCACAAGGGTGAAGGGGATCAACACAGAGAAAAATCAACTCCTACCAAATCAGAGAGCCAGAGACCCAGAGGCACCCAACACCTCATCACTGAAGCAGACCATAAATGAACCCAACATGGCTCAGGGGAATTTTGCGGAAGAGGGGGTGGAAAGAATGTCAGAGCCACATGTTGTGTCATGATATGCAGAGACATTTATCCTACCCATAACTATGGGCTAACTCCACAATGCATGATCCATACACCTCAACAAGGAGGGGCCAGGGGGAAGGGATAGGACATGGATAAGTCTAACAATGGTACCAACTTGACTGTATTCACTGAGTACAAAACTAATTAATAAAATAATAAATTAATTTTAAAAAACTGGAGGAGACATGCATTCATTCCCTACAAGATGGTGTGACATTTTCTGGTTCCCTTTTTGGTCTCCTTTCCCTAACAAACTGCTGGAAAGAATCTAGCTTTCTCTTGTTTCTCCTTCAAGTAAACTCAGCTACCTGACTGGTAATGGGAACCTGAATCCTCTCATCTTGTGAAAAGCTTTGACATAAAAAAATTCATCAAATGTTATGCAGTGAGATGTAGAAGTATGTGCATGATGCAGAATTGATCTGAAATGTAGACTTAGATTTTCAATATTGTAATTCAAATAAGAGACATTGTTAGAATACTAACTCCATATAATATTGAAACATGATTATGTGTAAAATTTTCATTTATCATTGAGAAAATAAGTGCTGAATCTTATAACAATAACAAATAATTATAAAATCAGATGCTCTTTAAAACTTTTCATGAAAATCCAGTATTATAAAAAAAAGTGTGTCTAAGAAAAATGAACATAAATTTTAAAAATTCTTTCAATTTTTGAAATGGGAAGAAATTCTCATTTAACTCATCATTGATTTAATACATACATTAGATATTCAACATAAATGTGTGGGAACAATGATGATGATAAAAATGGTACTTTCTTCTATGTGAGCTTTTGAACCAAGTGTACATTATAAAACAAATAATTCTGTGCACTGTACTAAAGGAGGAAAAAGCATTATAATCCTACAAGTACTGATCCCAAGAGAATGGAGAATCAGAGGTTAAACCACAGGTGTAAATAGCATAATTCCCATGGTAGGATCAAAATGGCTTTAAAGGTGGAGAATGAACACAAGAAACATTGAAAATAGGGCTCCCTACCAACAGTTACATGGGGTGTGTGCAAAAATAGACCTATACTTGTCATTTAGTACATGTCTACTTCCCTTTTCTCCAACCCACTTACTTAAAAAAATAACAAAATCTTAAAAATCATTCATACCAGATTTTAGTCCATAAACAAATTAATATTTTATAGTCAAGAAAAATCAGTCAGAAATAACTATTGGTATTTATATAAATCAAAGTAAATCTTCAAAACAAAAATATTGAAGCCCTCCTGCTATTTCTGATAAAGGTGACTTTAAGTTACACAAGTCCCAATGCTGTAGAATCTGGCCACTTTAGCCACTGAATCAAGTAGAATGTGGACATATGAAGGGATACTATTGATTTTTAGCATTATTTGAAGCAAAAAACAGATTTAAAATGTCCTTCTACTGTGATAACAATATCTGTAATTTGAGCAGAGTTTGTAAAGGAAAAAATGTTGCAGGTCTCAACAAAGATAAATGGTGACTTAAGGAGTTCAGCTGGCCAATTTCAGATCAAAATAGTTGATATTGCTGCAAAGCAATAAAAATATCAACACAGTTTCTAGAAAAATAAGAATTTGAGGACACTTTAATTTTGAAGGAATTATTTTACCAGTCACTTTGGAATTGCTTCATCTATAAACCTAAGATAATAATTATACCCTTTTCTTCCTTCAGTTATGTTAACGGCAAAAAGGATGTACTGACTCCTTTTAAAAATACAACTATGTGAATTTATCTGAGCTCAGGTTTCAGAAAGGGTTTCAGGTATAAAATCGGCACTTACTCAAAACAATAGAAAAAAGTTATATATGTGATTTTTAAATGTCCACAAGATATTCTCGTGAACATGCCAATCCATAATTTTCAATTATATTAGTGAACTTCAGGATTTATTCTAACTTTTTCTTATTTGAGTAAAGGTTACTTGTCATACTCATGCTTTCAGTTGTAGCTGTAGCCTCAATTATTTTAATTGTTAATTTTTTTTAATTAGTTATGTACACAGTGTATACAGTCATGTTGGTACCATAGTTAGCCTCCTCCCTGCCCTCCCTTCTCCACAGGGACCATTCTCTTTGGGGAATTTAGGGCATGCATTGTGGGATTAGCCATCAGTTATGGATAAGAGGCAATGTCTCTGTCCATAATGACCCAACGTGTGGCTCTAATATTCTTTCTGAACCCTCTTCCACAAGTTTCCCTGAGTCATATTGGGTTCATTTTAGGTCTGCTTCAGGGATGAGGTCTCGGGAGCCTCTGTGTCTCTGGATATCTGGTTTGGTGGGAGTAGAGTGTTCTCTCTGTCTATCTCCTTCACCTTTGTGCTGTTACCAGGTTTACCAAGAAAGCAGCACTCTTGCTTATTTCCCCAGTTACTCTTAGTTTCAACTGGGGCCCTTTTGAGGTGTGCTAGACTGGTTCTCTCTTAGGATTTGCATCTATCTGAAAAAGAGAAGCAAATTCTCCAACAGAGAGTAAAATTAGCACCAGATAAATGGGATAGCTGTTCTTTTGTTAGAGAGAATTAATAGGTATACACCCTCTTGGAGCCCATGATTGGTTGGAGCTTGATAATGGAGAGTGGGCTCATTTTTTGATATTGTTCTTACTTGTTTTACAGCTCCAGATATGGGTTCTGGTCCACTGAGCAAATCAGTTAGCCAAATCAAGAGCTGTTGGTTACCCACTATGGCTGTCTGCCACTATTGCCCTTGCGTGAGCTTCACATCTGGTTGTTTGCTGCTGAGTAGCTTAGACCACGAGTTGCTTGGACTGATGTTGGTCGCTCATGTAGCACCTTCTGGCACTAGACAAACTGTCTGGGGACTGACTCTCTTCCAGATTCCAGCCAGGTCACTCCATGTTCCATACCATCAGCATATGGTGCCTTCCGAAGTAGGGTCTTACCACTAACCTTTGGTGGCTCATCAAGTACTGTGACAGAAATCTGCTTTCTTTTGAGAAAACTTTTATGTCTCTCTTATCAACAGCTCATTGTGGATGTTAGCCACATGCTTGTACCGGGAGTTACAGGTCAGCACCAAAGAAAAGAAGGAAGAAAAAGATAAGTAATATGAAAGAGATAGAAAGAAGAGAGAGAAGAGGGGAAGAGAGAAGAGAGAGAAAAAAAAAAAAAAACAGGAGATTAAGGTCAGTCTTCATCATGCCCTCTCCAGGGCCTTATGATTCAGGTGTTCCCTCTAAGGACCTGATGAAGGTCCAACCATTTAGTCTTGTAGGATGCAGAATTTTATGGTAGCCTAAATTTTAATCTTGTATTTAAAAGTAGCTAAGATTTTCTGTGTTTTTCTAATGTTCCATGTTAGCACAACTTAAAATAAAGGGGTATGATTGACTGAAATGATTGCTCAGTGGCTAAAGATGCTTGCTTATGAAGTCTGTAGGTGTGGGTTCAATTCTCCAGTTCCCATTTAAAACTAGATGCACAAAGGGGGTCATGCCTCTGGGGTTCCTTTACAGCAGCAACAGGCTTTGCCACACACATTCCCATTTCCCTTTCTCTCCCCTCTCTCTGCTCACAAATAAACAAAATACTAAAAAAGAAGCAGGATAAAACAAGTACACTTTAAACTTTAGAGGTTCTACGCCTTCTTTCACTGCCCTATAATAATTTGAAAATAGCAAATATAAGTGAGCATAGAAGCCCTTTCTAAAATCAGGCTCATTTCCAATGAACTCAGAGCTTTCCTGTGACATAAAGAAAGAACATTCTTAAGTATGGTATCCATCCTTAATGTATTTGTCTATCTAATCACCTTCATTCCTCAAAACTTTTAATGTTTCATCATTGCTTCATATTTTCAATTTTTATCTGCCTAAAATATGTTTCCAGATTCAGTTTGAAAGCTTGTTTCATGATGCTATTTTAGCATCTACCTGAAACAGCAAGTTCTTGATCATCAGATTCATAGGGAATTCACTCATAGTTAAGAGCTGAAGAAAATATTGTATTTCCTGCTGATTGAGGCCTATGAGAATTATTTATAATATGCTTGATTGAATCCTTCAAGGCTTAAAAATTATTGCAAATAGTGAGTCCATTCATTTCTGTATATCAGGATTGCCATTTAAACTATGCTGTTGAGATGATAATTAGAACCCAAACATATACTTGAAAATGTTCATTCATCTTTCCTATTGTATGTGTATCAGGTTCTAGAGACAATGACAGAGTAGGCAACATAATACTTAAATTACTATTTATAAGATATGAACTCTTTCTTACTTTTATTTTATCTTTTATTTATTTGTCTGAGAGAGAAAAAGAGATAGGCATAGAGAGAAAGAGAGAGAAAGGGACTGAATGGGCATGCCAAGTCCTCTAGCCACAGCAAACAAAATCCAGATGCATGTGCCACCTTGTGCATCTGGCTTATGGGAGGCCTGGGGAATCAAACCTGGGTCCTTAGGCTTCCCAGGCAGGTGCTTTAAGTGCTAAACCATCTCTCTAGCCCCAAAATATGAACTCTCTATAAGCCATTTTCTTTCTCTTTCTCTATAAGTCATATGTGAATATATCCTCTGAGGTACTTGACAGTTACCAGTAGTATAACAGTAGTATAAAAGTAGCACAAGATGGGAAACGTGTTCACTCCCAGGGTACAAAACCCACAAAAATGCAAAGTAATACATTTTCAACTAGCTGTTCATTGACAATAATTTCACTAGCTAAAATCATGCTAGTTTATTCCAAAAATTTTCAAGTTCTGTTCTCTTAAATTTCTCATCATTTCATACTTCAAAGTATGTTTGTGACAAACACAGTCACTTCTTTCTGTAAGTCCCTTAAGGAAGTTTACTACTATTAAACATTGTCATGTAATCTACATAGTCATGAGTCCCTAAAGGCTATGTTTAATGTTTTTTTCCTTATCTGTGATTTACTCTAGGGCTATGCATCTTATTATTGTGCTGCAGTATTTTCCTGACTTTGGATTATTATCTCAGCGTCCTGGTCTTAGTACTGAATATTCTCACATACTCATACTAGATTTAGGTTATGACATTTTTTTTTCAGATAATGTTGGTAAAAATAGTGTTAGGAATAATAAGAATACTTATAGCATTCAGAGTCTTAAAAAACATATCACCTGGAAAAATTCAAAGGAAAAATAAGAAGAAAAAGAACAAAAGACTAACTTTTCAGACAGCACATCCTCCCAGGAACTTAAGTTAATATATATAGTTTTTTTTTTTTTTTCAAGGCATGGTCTCATTCTAATTCAGATGACCTGGAACTCACTCTGTAGCCCTAAGGCTGGCCTTGAACTCATAGTGATCCTCCTACTTCAGCCTCTCAAGTGCTGGGAGTAAGAGTGTGTGCCTCCATGCCCAGCTGATAAATTGCTTTTCAGTACTGTATTTATTTATCAATCTATATAACATGCAAGGAACTGCAGTAGAAGCTAGGATTAGATGAATGGAGATACTGCCTGACTAGTGACAAAGATTGGTAATTTAAACCCGGTGTGGTGGCGCATGCCTTTTATCCCAGCACTTGGGAGGCAGAGGTAGGAGGATCACTGTGAGTTCTAGGCCACCCTGAGACTACATAGTGAATTCCAGGTCAGCCTGAACTAGAGACCCTTCCTCAAAAAAAAAAAAAAAAAAAAAAGAAAAGAAAAGAAAAGAAAAAAAGAAAGGATTTGTAATCTACAATCCTCTGGAAAAGACAGCCATAACCATCCATTCATGAATTTTTAAAAAATATTTTATTTATTTATTTATTTGAGAGAGAGAGAGAGAGAAAGAGAGAGAGAATTGGCACTCCAGGGCCTCCAGCCACTGCAGACAAACTCCAGATGTGTGTGTCCCCTTGTGCATCTGGCTAATGTGGGTCCTGGGGAATTGAACCTGGGTCCTTTGGCTTTGCAGGTAAATGCCTTAACTGCTAAGTCATCCCTCCAGCCCCCATTCATGAATTTGTAATGGTCACAGTTACTGTACTGCTCCACATTGTGGAATGCTGGAGACAGAGACCATATGGCAAATGAAGGGTACTATGCCTGGATCCTCACAGATGAAAGTCTGTCAAACTCTCATATAAGGCAGCATAGGTTTAGTTCATGACAATTTTAGATAAATGCTTTTGGATAAGCAGTTGAGTAATAGGATAATATGTTAATACTCAGGCTGGGGCTTTTCAGTAAGGGGTAAATATATTTTGGCCTTACATTGTATTATTATATTGTATTATACAATCTACATAGTACAACACATTAATACTGTAAAATACTTTATCACTCATACTCTCAGTCTTATTTAGCAAGAACTTGGGGTGCCACTCAGACAGAAATCTCTACTGTTTCTGAGCCTACTTTCACAAGATTCTGTTATTACTTTGCCATCCCTGCTATAGTCTGTACTTCAAAGGATTGGGCTCAAGGCTTCAGCTTTGTGTGTCAGCAAAGACTTTCTTTTCCTTCAAGCAATTTATTAAAGACAGAATCGGATTGACCTTAGTGAAATTTATTCCTTCTTCCCTGCAGACAGAATTTGGTCCCACATAAGTACTCCTGTGCTTCTGTCTGGAGCAGAATCACATTTTCAAGCTGGTGTCTGGACAGGCAGGTAAATCCCATTACCCAATAACAGGATTTGCGTACATACCTCCTGTGTACTCCTTTGGTATCAGGGGAGCCCTGAACAGTGGGCTGGGACATTTTTCTTTAGGGCTACTCTGACATCTGTCCAAATAATTTCACTCTCTGTGTGCATTTCTTTCATTTAAACCCACCAAGGGGATGAGAGGCTAGTGGTAGATAAAATTCTTGAATAACTTCTGTTTTCTCCATGATTTCATTCAAAAAAGCACTCTGAAATTGGTGATGCTCAGGGAAAAAAACAAAAAAAACAAAAAAAAAAAAAAAAAAACAATTGAATTATTTGCCAAATATCCAGGGAATGAAACCCACAGTTGTATTCTTAGCTATTGCCACATTCATAACACTGTCACTCAAAATGCCTGAAATAAATGGCTTAAACCTGTTAAATAGTGGTGTCTGTAGGAGTTTGGAAACAAAGAAGTACCTCTAGATGTCTGGTAATATAAATCTGTATTTTGGAAAATAGTAAGAACACATTGTAGTTTGGGGGCTGAATAACTTATATTAGCAGTAGACCATTTGGTTCATACCAGGCTTTTTAGATTGCTATGTCGCGAAGTTGAACCATACATCAGAACCACGACTCTCTGTTACATCACTTCTTGTTGCTACTGGTGACACTTCAGCTCTTTCCCTAAGTGAGTCTCTTCTTAGTTATCTCATCTTCAAATAATAATACTAAGACTTGTTTTAAAAAGTGATTGTGTGGTATGTTTCTTGCTCTTATTTCTAATTCTTAGAAACCTTGCTCAAGTGAGTATGTGTTAGATCATGCATCTGATGCTCCAAAACTCTGCCTGTAAATGACACTTTGATATAAACTCCACTCAAAGCACAGTTATTAGTCCTAGAATTCAACTACCACCATTGGTGATTATGGGGTCCTATTGATTTGATATAGAGCAGATCTTCAGAATGTTATTTGTGAATTTCAATGGCTTTTGTTTTTATTGAGCAGGCTCAGGTCTACCCCACACCCAACCAGAATCACATTCTTTCTTAATTTAATAATGATAAAGAAGACCTGCAAACACCTCCAGGGACAAAGAACCTGCATTATTCATGACTTGCTGTGAAACTTGATCATTATTTCACTATTTGACATTGCCTGATATCTGTGAATCTGACACAAACAAAAAGACTTTGGGGTAGTCAACTTCTTGTCAGATGGTGAAAAAAACTAGTGTAAAATAAACCTGCAACTTCAGGCACAAAAGTTTATAGGATTTAAGGCAGCAATATATGCCATCCATGATTGCTTGGAAAGTAAATTGTTATTAAACTTTAAAATCTCATACAACTTATTATCCTCTATTGTCATTGAAACATTTTTAAATTTTTAGAATATTTATTATCAATCTCTAAGTAAACTAAAGTAAAAAAATAAATGTAGTTTTATTTATTTTTCTATTTGTTACTTTAAGAGAGAGAGTGAGAGAAAGATGTGTATAGATAATGGGCATGCCAGGACCCTCAGCCATTGCAAATCAACTCTAGACACAGTGTCACCTATTGCATTTGGCTTATGTGGGTACTAGGGAATGGAACCTGGGTACTTAGGCTTTGCAGGCAAACACAGCAACTGCTATGCCATCTCTTGGCCTTGAACTCACAATGATCCTCCTACTTCAGCCTCAAAGTGCTGGGATTAAAGGTGTATACCACCATGCCCTGAAAAATTAAGTAATATTTTAAGTTTTAATTGATTTTAGAGACAAAAGAATACATAGTATTCATAATTCCACATATATGTACACAAGTTACAAAACAATACCTACATATAGATTCAACAAGCTATGACTGACTCATTGTTCCCATGTTAAGTACATAATCCTATTTTTCATCAATATGAAATTCCTGGATTTGATCTTATGTTGTGATCTTTTTTTAAGTTGTAACTGTTGGAGCAAATTGGGTGAGAGCTTTTATTATACCCCTGCAACATCTTCTGAATCTAAGATTAGTTTCTACAAAGCAGTTTACCACATTGGCAGGTTCCAAGTTAACCACGTTGGCAGGTTCCATGCCAGTGGGCTCAGCCAATTGTACATAGAAAATGATTTTAACTTATCTGATGAATATGGACAGACATTTTATCATTTACATTAAATAGTACAATATAACAAGTACTTGCATACACTTTACATTATATTAGATATATTAAGTGAACTAGGAATTATTTAAAGTAAGTAGGGTATTATGCATGTATTAATGCAAATTCAGTGTTATTTGATATAAGAGATTTGGGCATCAGTGGACATTAGTATCTATAGGTGGAGATTAAGGAAACCAGTCTCCTAAGGATAGTGCAGAACTCTACATGCAAGGTAAAAAAACCAATCTTCCAGATGCAAAGAGCTGGATGAGAGTCAGCACACTGGGACTGTCCTGACAACTAGATCTAAAATCTTGCTCCATATTTTCTTTTAGATGTTACATGAATCTTGTCTGACTTCCTTTGCTGCATTGTAAGTTTCAGGATGGTGTTTACTTTTTATTGTTTGGTTCACTATTGGAAACCAAGAGCTTATTCAGTGTTTGCATGTATGATGTACTCATTCACTCTTTAATGAGACTAAACACTGTGTGCCTCTTCTCAGCATGTGTAGGTCATATTTATAGAATATAGAAAATGGTATCAATAGTCTCTGATCCTGATAATGTAATTGCGGTAACCACACCAAACACCTGTTTATCACCTATATTCCTATTTGGTGTTGGTTTTCTTGTTCCTAAACTGCTTGGGCTCTCTGAGTTAAGGGTAGATAAACAAGGCTATGTTGTTAGCACTGAAATGCACAACAATGAAGTATCCAGAAAATGACTTTAGAAACAAAGCACAATTAACCTGTAATTTACCTATAACTAAGTTTATTCATTCAGAATATTTTTCAAGAAATTTCTTTCTCCAGAAGATAGTTCAGACTGCATTAATTATTGAACAGGATGTGTGGGTACATTAGTTCAGTCAGAGTTTAATGTTTCTTAGGCACCTTGGGTTGATTAGGTGGGCTGGTCATAAAGATCTGGTGATAATGCTGTAAAAATGACAGTGTAGAGCTGGGAGTGGTGGCGCATGCCTTTAATCCCAGCATTCAGGAAGCAGAGGTAGGAGGATTGCCGTGAGTTTGAGGCCACCCTGAGACTACATAGTGAATTCCAGGTCAGCCTGAGCTAGAGTGAGACCCTACCTCAAAAAAAAAAAAAAATCAAAAAAAAAAATGACAGTGTAATATTTACTTTAGATCTTCTGGGTCTTTCATGACTTTGTGTAGCCTTCAGTATACTGAAGTATAGTATAGTTAAGTATTTAACCATTTTCCACAAATCTAATTGTATCTATATCTACTTAATATGAAGAAAGTCAATGTGGCTGAATTTTAATATAGGTCATACAAACAGGTTATTAAGATCAAATGGGGTTTTAAATGTGGGCCCTTCCTTTAGACATAGGATAAATATCTTTGAAGAGGATACAGGAGAAAGCACATGGTCTCTCCCTCTTCTAGCTCCCCCTCCAGTTCCTTGCTCCCAATGTGTGGTAGCAGGGTAAGCTGATTGCATGTAAGTCTTGTAAAGAGCTCTCACAAGCAATTGAATTAAAAAGTACTTTATGCTTGGGTTTTCCAACCCCTAGAACAAGGATAAAAGGAACTTGTATTCCTTAAACCACCCAGTGTATGGCATTTTACAATGTAGCCCAAACAGACTCATGTGCCACTTACATATGGAAGTAACTATAACCAGTTGGGAAGGTGCCCATTAGCCTTGCATAGTAAGCTGTAATTAGTGATATTTCTCTAATATCATTTGATCACATTCTGAAAGCCACTGAAGCTAACAGTCAGTATTACACTAGTTATGACAGTCATAATTCTTCAGGTCATTTTCAAGCTGTATTTAAAGAATATCATTTGTTATTTCTATTTTAATTAGTTAGTAATTACCATGGAGATTTGGCATATCTCAATGGTAGCCAGTGCATTCCGGTGTCTTTTGATGACAAAACTTATAACTATGTAAAAAAAAAAAAAAGCCATGAAAGTATGATGGAGATTAGTGGGGAGAAGAAGTGTGTTTAATGGGAGATTAAGGGAGAATAAAGAAGCAATGGGAGGAGAATAAGCTCAAAATACATTATACACAAGTATGAATACGTCAAAATTGAAGAAAAAAAAATAAAAATTTCAAAACCAATGCCAACTTCAGCAAGTTAAAGAGACAATGTGGTATAGTTCCACAGTTAATTTTATTTTGAACCTGATCAATTTGGGAATCAAGTAAGTGACTCCTCTTAGTGGACATGTCTGGAGGGGTGTTTCCAGGAGGAAGCACTGACTGAGGACACTTTTCTCCAAAGTGGGCTGTTCTTATGGCAGACTATTGATAACACATATCCAGGAAAGGCTGCCCTTACTACTTGTCGGTGTAGGTATATCTTCTGTTGCTATCTTTCTGATATCTGAACCTAGCTTTTTTAGCCTTTCAATGGGGACTGAAGAAAGCACCTCTCCAGGACTCATCCAGGCCTTTAGTGCCATATTGAGACTGATGAGATATCTAGCATCATAGACTGAGCAACTACTGGCTTCTCAGGCTCTCTCCAGTGAAGACAGCATTGCTAATTGCAAACTCATATCCTTTATAATACATCCCCATTTTATCAGTTATGTTCTTCTTGAGAACCCTGATTAATATTACTCTATACTGGAAATACAAAGTCTACAAAACAACATGGCCCATGAATGAGAGACACTGGTAATATCAAGATCGTTTTCAGATAAGAAGGTGAACACTGAAGTTTCCTTCTCAGTTACGTAACTGTGGTGGTTTGAATAGAATAGATGGCCCCCAATATATTCAGTTGTTTGTTTGTAGTTTGTATCTGCAGCCACCTGGCTGGAGGCAGTGTCACTGGGTGGACCTTAAGGTGTGGTGGTGGGTTTCAGATTTCAATCTAAAGATATGCAAAGTGTGCCTAGCTGGAGTTCCTGAAGTGTGCTGTGCTGTGTGGCTTTTGGCTTTTAGGCTTGTACTTCTCTGTCTCTGCTTGGGCCTGTGAAGGCAGGCCAGTTTCTTCTGCCATTATGGAACTTCCCCTGGATCTGTAAGCTTCAATAAATATCCCTTCCTCCATAACTGTGCCTGGTCTGGAAGTTCATCTCAGCAAATCTGAAGCTGTCTGCTACAATAACAGAACCATAACTCCTGTGTTTGCCTCTTTGTTGGTTGTAAGCGTAGCAGATGAGAAATATACCAACACAACTTCAGGAATGTTAAGTGAAATTGCTCCAAAAGTGCTGCTTTAAATTTATAGTAATTCATGCTGTGGTTGTGAATTGTTTAAGCCAATATTAGCAGAATGAAAGATTGGAAAACATTCATGAAATATTTGATAGTTTATTTACAAGGATTCATTGAATGCATTGGTGGTGTAGACATTGGTGGAAGGGCATAGCCAGTTTGTCTAGGGCATTTGGATTCACATTATAAGTAATCACAGTGGTTACTGACTGTCCCTAATGTATAAAATTTATAACATAACTCTATCCAGAGACAGATATTGTCCTATCCTTGGTGCCTGGACATTAGCATGCTTTTGAACACAAAAGTATGCAGTTCTTAAAGTTTATTTATATGAATGTATTTTGTTTATAATGAACTATAAATGTGGAAGTTGCAAAGCAACTTGATGGAGTTAACACTATTTCTAATTTGGAAGCCTGGTGGCCATTCCTAGAAAGCTGCAGTATTTATCTCTCTGAAGTAAGTGTCTGAACTTGGGGCTGATAAAAATGAGCACATTATAGGGAGACAAGATGCAGAGAGAAGCCATACTTTCCAAGTAAGAAATAAGGGTCATCAATCAGAGATGATAATGTTACTGATTTATATTATGCTCTGCAAAATGAGGACATTTAGGGCTGGAGGGATTGCTTAGTGGTTACGCCATTTCCTGCAAAGCCAAAAGATCCTGGTTCGACTCCCCAGGACCCACGTTAGCCAGATGCACAAGGGGGTCCATGAGTCTGGAGTTCATTTGCAGTGGCTGAAGGCCCTGGCATGCCCATCCTCAATCTCTCTCTCTCTCTCTTGCCCTCCTTCTCTGTCAAATAAATAAATAAATAAATAAAATATTTTTAAAAGGACATTTAAAAGTATTTATTTTTAGACACACTAGAAGTAGAATTAACAGTACATGTTTTTAGGATTAAAAATTGAACATTTTTGATCTTAGCAGGAAAAGTTTCTTCATTTGACAGAAAACAGTGTAATATTGCCTTATTATTGTTCAAAAAGAAAGTATTTATTACCCCACCATGATGGAAGCTGAAGTTTGAAATCAAGATGTCAGTAGAGCCATGTTCCTTCCACAGGGGTAACTCAATTGAAACAGCACAATATAATAAGGCTTTTTATATATTGATCCAACAACATTGTGAGGGAAGAATGTATGCAGATTTTCTCTTATCATTTAAAGCATTAATCTTGACTCAAAGTTGGTAGAACAACTAACATTTATTTTTTTACTCAATTAATTATTCATATTTCCTTTGCTGTTCATTGTAAATAAAAATCATGTATGTATAAATTAGAATATGTACAGATATATAATTTTCTAAACATATTAAAATGAAACATTGGTGTTGGTACACTAATTTACATTATGAATATATCAAGTAAAATAATATACATTTTGTATTGATTTTATCTTAATAAAATGAAATGACATCCTTAAGGGAATGACTAATCATATCCATTATCTTGTACATATTTACAATCAAATTACTGTGCATTGTACAAACTTTATTATTTTTAATCAAGTTAATAAACATCTAGTTGAAACTAGAAAATCAAGAATTCAAAGGTCTTAACATATTTCATTCAAGTATAATTATTTTTATTACATTAAAAATATTAACATATATTTATAATATTCAAAGATATTTGAAAACCCTGATAAGCTTCACCTGTTTTTATAAAGTTTTTTATTTATTTGAGAGAGTGAGAGAAAAAGGGGCAGAGAGCTTGTGCGAGAGAGAGAATGGGCACACCAGGGCCTCCAGCCACTGCAAATGAATTCTAGAAGCAAGTGCCACCTTGTGCATCAGGCTTATGTGGATCCTGGGGAATCAAACCAAGGTCCTTTGGCTTTGCAGGCAAGCACCTTAATTGCTAAGTCATCTCTTCAGCCCCAACTTCACCTTTTTTAAAAGCTTAAGAATAAAATTATGTTTAATTACAGATATTTTTATTATTTTACCTTTGACTTTATTGTTTTATAAATAGTATTAAGATAATCTAAATCAGTGAAAAATTTTAGATTTGCCTAAGCATATGAATATTATTTATAACTGTGAGATATTCATAATTTTTGTATTAACATACATTAACAACACCTTTACATGTATGTAATATTAAACATTTCCAGAAACAATAAAAATTTCTTATTTTACGTATAAAAATTGTAGAAAATTAGCAACTTCAAAATTTTAAAGAAGGTCATTTCTAAACATATATAAAATATAATATTGAAGAGATATAATTTGGTATAATTCTATGGAGAATGAAATGAAATGGAGACTTCAAAGTTTTCTTATTTTGCTAAGTCATTTATTTTACCAGGGATATGTAAAGAATATTTTTGTAACAAATTTATACTTCCTGTTTGTTAGTAATGCAAATATCATAGATGTTGTCAATAGCTTTAAAATAGCATATTTTTAAACAGAATTGCATTGCATACTGAAATTTCTTTAACATACTAATGTAAATAAATGGAATTTAACAAATTTCCTCATTATTTTCTTTAATTTTACAGTGCACTTGGACTATAGACTCCTAGATTGCATTTATTGTGCCAGAATAATTCTTGCTTGAGTAGTGTGGATTTTTCAAAAGAATGGAACAAAAACAGTCCAGGGAAAACTAAGAGTAGAGAGCATCAACTAAATATATTCTTATTACAAAAAGACATCATCATCCTTATTTATTATGAGATTTGGGCAACCAAATTTTACACACAAACAAGATTTGTTGCTTCAGGCTTAAATAAAAGTGTCTTTGGAGTATTTTCTTTGAAAGATGGACCATACAATTTCTTGAAAGTGTTCTCTTTTGGCCATTCTTGTTCTACAGTGAACAGACTCATTTAAATTATAAAATGACCCCTATGATTTATAAATTGCCCTTGTAAATGCCCTTCACAATTTCAACACTGTGCCTTAAGTGTCATAATACACATATACATATAGCTTTGAAAATGAAAACCTTTCTACCTATTTCTCTGAATCGATTCCAGGCATGAAAGAAACAGTGAAGTTGAAGGTTCTTAAATAAGTATTATAACTGAAAATTCCCAAGTTAACACTATAAAATTCTCTACTAAGTATCATAACTGAAAATTCCAACATGACCAATGCAGAGTATCAAAAAGAATTCATCTGTGCATTTGACTCACAGCTCTTCTGCCAAGTGTATCAGGGTAGAAAAGGAGGAAACTTGCTACTAATAGAGGTAAATCAGCAAGTTAAAATATTTACTAGCTTCAGATTTTATTAACTTTTAGCAATCAAGAAAATAGTACTTTTTTCAGTGCTAGAAATGGAACAATAGGCATTACACTTACTATGAAATCACTCCACCCCTGAGCTACATCCCCAGCCCTCAAAAGTATCTTACATACACTTATATTACACACATGCATACATACACACATACATACATTCATAATACATTTATACATACATGATACACACATACATACATTCATAATACATTTATACATACATGTATATCTTTGATTTGTTTTCAGTGTACCTACTAAAGACTACCTTTATCAGTTCATCATCGCAGATAGCCATGCAGTCTAACATTTGGTTTAAACACATTCCATTTTATCTGCACAAAGGACTGTGAATTCAATTTTATAACTTTGTATATGGAGATGATGCTTCTTTCTCCACTAGTCTCCTGACCATGACTGCATGGTGTGATTCAACCATGAGGCAACAGATAATTGAGTAGTAAGTAATTTACTCCCAACGGTACTTCCAGAGCTTTGCCAAAAGAGTTTGGTATTTCTGTAAATATAATTATATAAATTGTCATAAAATCAGAGAAAGTTGATTAGAAGAATAAGCTGTGTAACACTAGCAACAGGACATCATGTTGTCTTGTGTGGTTCCTCCTGACTTTGCAATGCCCTCTCTTACTCACCTAGACACACTTTCCCTTTGGCTTTTTAATTTTAATTTTATTTTAGAGCACTTGTAAGAGAGAGAGAAACAGAGAGAGAAGACAGATAGAGAATTGGAGCTCAAGAGCCTCAGCCACTGAAATCAAACTCCAGACACTTTGCCACCTTGTGGGCATATGCAACCTTGTGCTTGCCTCACCTTTGTGTGTCTGGCTTAAGTGGGATCTGGAGAGTAGAACATGGGTCCTTAGGTTTTGCAGGCAAGCGCCTTAACTGCTAAGCCATCTCTTGAGCCCCCCTTTGGCATTTGATGTCTCAACTTTCTTCTATCCAATTCAATTAGTGTTTGAACAAACCCAAACTGGTGTCTGTAAGTTGAAAAGAACACAATATCAACAGAATTATGCTAACATAATATATAAAACATAGATACAAGAAATGCTAAGATTTTTCCAAGGCTTTTGTCCTTTTCTTGAGATGATTTCTTGAACAGTGACTTCACAGTTGTCATTTTCATAGTCCTTTCTTTTCCCATCCTTTTGTTTTACATTTAAAAATTAAAATAGGGGGCTGGAGAGTGGGCTTAGTGGTTAAGCGCTTGCCTGTGAAGCCTAAGGACCCCGGTTCGAGGCTCGATTCCCCAGGACCCACGTTAGCCAGATGCACAAGGGGGCGCACGCATCTGGAGTTCGTTTACAGAGGCTGGAAGCTCTGGCGCACCCATTCTCTCTCTCTCTCTCTCTGCCTCCTTCTCTCTGTCACCCTCAACTAAATAAACAAAAATAATTTTACAAAAAAAATTAAAATAGGTATTTTATTCTCTGAAATGTGATATTTATTTACTGAAACAAGTGAAGTTTTCATTTTTGACAAAGCAAGTAAGTATTTACTGAAAATATTGCTTTGTTACATTTGGTGGTTTCTGATGCAGGCAGTCTGGTTAAATTCAATTCATACATAGAAAATTAAGTATTCTAACAGTAGTTAATAAAAATCAATCAGTACATTTCAATAGAGATCAGTAATTTTGCCCAATACTACCTTTTTCCTAAATATGATCTATAATCACTGCTGTCATCATATTCTAGAAATGCTAGTTTTCATCAGGGCAGTTAATTATGTGTGTGCTAATAATACATTCCTTCCACTAATACTAAGAAACTAATAGTTTCTTTCTTAAAATTATGACAAAGACAAGTAATTCTGATACTTTTGTAGGTTATGTTTACATCATCGCTACATGGTGCCTTCAGTTTGTGATCTCCATTGCTACAGAAAGCTTTAGTTTATGATGTTATGATTTTTAAGAAAAAAATCGAGACAATTAGTGACTCTCATGTGCACTTTACAATTAAATTAATATTATAGAGGTTCCTTCCATATGTGAATTCATTTGTTTCAAGAAATTCTCATAATAATGAGTTGTAGCATACCTACTTATATCATTTGTCTTAATCTCCTACCAAGAAAAGGAAAGTTGCATATGAAAGCATTTTAAGGTAACTAATGAGCACATTGAAAGAACAATAAATACCTAGTGATAATGAAAACATCTTGATATGCTAACTTAAAAAATAGTCTGCCTTGTAGAGTCCTCACTTATTAATCAAAGAACAAAAGCATAAGCAACCATGACCACAACCCAGATTTTGTCCTGGCAAAGTCATAATGCTTGTGATGACTAGGTAGTGACTCCAGTGGTTGGGACAGGACTTATGTGACATGCCTTGCACAAGAATACTTTTGTCCTATTCTCAGGATGAATATGGAAATCGCAGTATTCCAGTCAATAAGAAATGCACAAGATATTTTCCCTTTTTTTCAGGTCCACAAACACTGCACTACTGCTTTGAGCTTCAGGTGTGTTATGCTCCTCCACCAATAACGCACTGGCAGAACTGGCCACCTGTTGTTCTCTCTTATATACTCAGTTGTTCTGATTAAGGGACACCACACTAGGTATGCCTCTACTTTCTGGATTTTCATCCCTAAGCTTCACAAAATTAGGATTTTATTTAATTTGTAAATAAAGTTATTTTATATTTTCACTTAAATTCAGTGAATAATTAAACACTTGACCTTCACTCTCCAGACTGTACAAATTGTGACAAATAGTTGTATGTATTATTCAACATTTTATTCAGAATTCTTTCTCAGAATGCATCAGGAAAAAACAGTCAGTATGTACTTGTTGAATGAATAAATTACAATATCAGCACAAACATGTCAAAAGTATGCTATGAGAGATGATTTTCAAAAACTATTAATTATTACTATGTAGCTTATTTAAGGTAATAAAACCTTATATGAACATTTTCAACAAGAGTCAGAAAATGTGTATAAATAGTATGTGTGAGGAATTAGATCAAGAGATTATATAGAGGAGCTAGTATATAATCTTCAGAGTATGGCCATTGATGTGAGTTTGGGGAAGGGCCAACATCTCAGAAGACATTCTGGAGGCAAATTCCCTTTTCCTTGAGGATGTTAGTCTTCTTTCTTCTAGGATCATCAATTGATTGAAAGAGGACATTCAATCTATAAAGAATAATTTTCTTTACTTAAAGTCTACTGAGTTAAATATTATCTCATTGAAAAAAGGTCTTCACAGAAACTTCTAGGTTTTAATTTGAATAAGCGTCTGGTTACCATGCTTTTGTTCCTCAAAAGCATCAAGGTGGGCTCGAGAGATGGCTTAGCAGTTAAGCACTTGCCTATGAAGCCTAAGGACCCTGGTTCAAGGCTCGATTCCCCAGGACCCACGTTAGCCTGATGCACAAGGGAGCACACATGTCTGGAGTTCATTTGCAGTGGCTGGAAGCCCTGGAGCACCCATTCTCTCCCTCTCTCTCTCTCTGTTTCTCTCTCTCTCTCCCTCTTTCTTTCTCTGTCTGCTGCTCTCAAATAAATAAATAAAAATAAACAAAAATTATTTTTAAAAAACCATCAAGGTAATAGTCAAATGCATTGACATTTTACATGCTGAACTATTTAATCTTTTTGGTTGTACTTATTCTTTTCTGTGACTATTATTACTTATTTGTGTAAATTTGGGGTAGAAAATATATTTCTCTGTTAAAGACATAATTATTTTTGTTTATTATCATATTTATTCTTTATCTTTCCTGCACTTGCTTCTCTTAAATTTCAAAAAAGACTTACATTCAAGTTAATGGTGTTAACAAATATTTACTGAGAAGGAAGAACATAAATTCATGCTAACAGAAACAAAGGAAAGCTCTGCGGACATGTCCAATTTTTTTTTTTTCATGTTTTTGTCTATACAGTACATGTATAAAAATAGCTCAATCAGGGCTGGAGAGATGGCTTAGCGGTTAAGCACTTGCCTGTGAAGCCTAAGGACCCCGGTTCGAGGCTCAATTATTCCCCAGGACCCATGTTAGCCAGATGCACAAGGGGGCACACGCGTCTGGAGTTCCTTTGCAGTGGCTGGAGGCCCTGGCATGCCCATTCTCTCTCTCTCCTCTCTCCCTCTTTCTCTCTCTGTCTGTCGCTCTCAGATAAATAAAAATAAACAAAAAAATAAAAAAAATAGCTCAATCAAATTTAAAAAATCACAAAAATTATCGTGTTTTAAGTAAGTTAAGGATTTTGTGTAGGCCTCCCTCAGCAGTCCTCAGCAGTATGTAGTCTTCAGGCCACAGGCTAAATATGCTTGCAGGAAGCTCTCATTACTGAATCATTCAATCTCCCTTTCTGTAGGGAGAGTCCAGGTTCCAACTAATTACATGGAAGACTGTTTGATATCATTGCTTTTGTTGTTACACACTGCCTGTTATTTCTACACTTTGATGCTAGGCTTCTTTCTACCAGGAGGACTGAAAACAATGGAGGTCTAGACCAGACAATCAGTTCATAATAACCCCACTGCAGCTTTCTGGAGATTGCTCTCATGTCTTGTGTCTCTTGAATCTCTTTCTAGTCTAATTTGAAGTGTCACTCTTCAGTTCCTAATGTGATAAATTGTGGCCTGGGTTGTGTTTGTATTGTACAAATCGTGGGCTATCATGTATTGAGCTGCTTTTTACTTCTTGCTTGAATGTGAGCTGTGCAATCTTCCCTTTTTTTTATGTTTTCTAACTCTTACACAATTATATCCAATACAACCAAGATACAGACCGATGTGTTTATACAAAATATTCAAACAAACAATATGGCACAAATACTTTTAAGGTGAAAAATTGGATACCTAGGCATGTATCTATCACCCATGCCATTTGTCTCCATTAAATCTACCACAAATTACATTTTAAGAAATGAGAGAAAATTTTAAAAATGAAAACTTTATCATGTGGTATTTTCTAAAAAACAAAACTGAGAATATGAATTTATATGGTAGAAAAGTGGTATATCACGTCATGGAATTAAATGTGCATTTGAAATCATATTACGTAAGCAATTATGAAAACTAAAGAGACAAAAGTGACTGGCATTGCCATGATGACAGTACAGTTGGTGCCAAGTGATTGAAAAGAAAAGTGAATAGAATGCAGGAGGGCATACATGATGATAGTCAGAGAGCAAACTAGCTACTAAACAATCAAGGGTGTGTGAAAGAATAAAAGCTCATGCTACTTCTCACAGAATTTTAAGATGGTCAAGTACCAGGTTGAAAGCATTGTATTATGGAGAGAGCTGCCAGAGCCTTCTGCTGATGGTGAGCTTGCACTCCTCACCAGAAAGGACAGGACTGTACCTTGTGAAGTTTATGAGAAGCATTTACATGCATGCTAGGACAAGTGATCCCATTAGTAATCATTTTCATCAGTAAAAGTGCCAAAGGATACATTTAAATTCCCTTTTTTAATTCAGTTTTCTGGCAGCTACTTTCATTGACCACTCTACCAAACAACAGCCATTTTATAGACATATTCATCTAATCTCACTTGTTTCTAGTTTCTGATTTTCTTATGGAAAAGAATCTCAATGAACATAGTGCACTAAAGGGAAACTTTCCACATAACTATTTTTACCTCTTCCTGGTTGCAATGTGAGTGTGGTCCTTCTTTGTCAAACTCAGAGCTGAGCTCCTCTAAACTTCATTTGTTTATTTCTGAAATTTTGTTACTATTTTCAGTTCCTTGTCATTGACACAATATCCAGGTGGATATCTCTTTTTGTGGCATTTAATACCAACCTCTCCATTTCTTTAATATTGAGCCAGTAGGAATTCACTAACATGCATTGTTATTCTGTTGTTGTGGAGCACCAGGAAATAAAGTGAATCATTTCCAAATAAGCACTTTAAGGTAATATTTACTTCAAGCTTGCCAGTGGTTTAGCTGTGAGAAATACCAGCTGTGAGATAAAATGATCTCTCTCTACTTCTCTCCATCTTTCTTGGTCTCTTTGGAATTTATCACCTAGAATGCTAGGCAGACACAAACACAAATCATTTCCCTCTATTTTGTTTGGTGCTGGAGTTTTTCATTTGTGTTTTGTTTTAAATGCTTCACTTCTGAGTAGGTTAGAAACAAAAGGCAGTAAAAAAAAAAAATGTAAGGAATTCATCCGAATGGAGTGATGAGGAAAGTGGTTGTGGTTTATAGGCAAATTTGAGGGTAAGTGCTATTTATGTGACACTTATGACATAGGAAATACTGATTGTGGCACTAGAGATCTGATTAAAATAGGAGGAGGATTAATTTACCATACTTTCAAATTTATGTTATTATGATCAACTCAGCATTTTTCTTTTAATTCATCTTATGGTCTTGATATGTAATTTTGGTTTGCTAATTTTTGAAGTCAAAATTTGTACTCATAGCATTTTAACTAATTAGCAGTTAAGCATGGAATAAATACTTTAGGTGATGATGAAATCGACCTATAATTTTCTGGACTGGTTTGTGGCTCATGTGCTGGCATAGGCATGCATGTGATATAAGAGAATATGTTTAATATTGTCTTTCAGAAGAAAAGATCTTTAGTGATAACAGATTGCACTCAATGACTTTATATTAATATTGTCAAGCTGATTTGGGGAGATACAAGTTTAATAAACCAAGAATAGTATTTGGAAAATCTATTATGCTTTTGAAATTTGTATATTTTCATTTGGTTAAAAAAATGTCAATTATTACAAAAGCCAAAGTCAATATGTAAGAAATCCAAATTCTTAAATCCTGAAATGAGCTTACATTGATATTGGGAAAACCAACTCAAAGAATATGAAAACCAGAAATGTGCAAATTGGTTTTAAAAATACAGTTTTAAACAGCTATCAAATGCAGGGCACGTTTCATAAACTGCAGAAGGCTTCCTGAATAAAATATGAGACATGTAGCTCT
The DNA here is from genome assembly GCA_036346955.1 of Dipus sagitta. Lineage (NCBI taxonomy): Eukaryota > Metazoa > Chordata > Mammalia > Rodentia > Dipodidae > Dipus > Dipus sagitta. The sequence continues at coordinate 56,776,825 of CM070775.1, read as the reverse complement.
GTGACTATATCTTGCAGTTAGTTAAAAAAAAATTCTGAAGGAAATTCTAAATAGGCCATATACTCTCTGCAAAGGGATAAACAAAGTAGCCAGCAGTGACAGTATTTGCTTTTCATGTGCTGGGCCTGTGTGCAAATACAAGGCCTAACAAATGTCAGCTCCTCATTTGCAAATGAAGATGTAAAAGGAAATGTCGGTGACAGTGCATGCAACAGTTCATATTTGAAGCTTGGCACTGTGAACTGACAGCCAGAGAGGAGCTGTAGTCCCTAATCCTTTCTTTCTGCCTTCCAGCCATGAGAGGTGGGAACAGGGTAGGTTAATAAATATGTGATGAGGGAAGGCTGTGGAAGAATGGCATATCTTCTCCTGTGCAAGAACTCATCTTCAGAGATAATTAACTAGATGACAACATACAATGTGCCATTAACAACAGCCTTCAAGTCATCTCTGTCCTGAAGTACAGTTTTAAGCCGCTTATCAGATTTTCATTTCTGAATCCATTCAGCTGTCAGGCTTACATCCTGGCTCTTTATTGAAGTTCGCACGGGAATCCAAAACCTTCTAATTTTCTATACAGATTCATTTCAGAATCAATTAGAGTTGGTGGCAGCCTTGTCCCTGTGTAAAGGGGATTAGCTGGGTACTTGCTCAGCTACCTCTGATCAGACGTTCAACCTTCCATGAGGAGGTCTTTCTCCCCCCTTTGGAGGACCCTTCAGCTGTTGAACTGCTGTAGACAACAGATGGCAGATAATCACTGGAACAGCCTCCAATTTTGTCAGGAAAGGAAAGTGATCAGCCAGCTCTCTCATACAGTAGGTAAGAGACCTCTGGACATTGGAAGCATGCTCTGCTTTTAAAATAGGAAAATATGCCCTTGCCCTCCCTTCTCCTGCAGACTTTTATCAGTGTCATCCTTGAATCCTTGTCCCTGACTTTCTGCCATCCACTACTCTCATGCTTTCTGCTTTCACATTCCCTTTTGCCTCTTTTGGTGTTTTTGAAATCTTTGTTGGTTCAGCATGTTAAGATCAGCATTAATATGGACGAGTCACTGCAACCCGCTCAGAAGTTATGTAACATGTCAAGGGTAAAAGTACCTTATATCCATCATTTTACAGAAAGAGTATGTTATGAAGCCTAAAATTTTGTCATTTATCACCAAAATGCCTATTAAAATGGATATAGTACAAATACATACTTGTCATCCGTTCCTTTTTTCTTCTGAATGTAATAAACATCACATAATTGTTTCTGTTAAAAATAATTATGTTGTTTACTTTTAAGATTTATTAAAGAACTTTACATTTTTAGTTCAAAAGACAAATAAATTACAATTTTCCAATAAAAACAGAGGCCAATGCTTTCCATAATTTAGTGCCTTTCAATTATTTTAGAAGTTCCTTCTGGCATTTTCCTTCATACTTCAACATACTAAGTTTGCATTACTGTTCTTAATCTTTCAATTTAGATGATAGATATTAACTAATACATCAATATTTCCACTTTTGTTGAGTGAATCCATCGAGGCTGCCATTTGGCAATGTGACCCTGTACTCAGTAAACAATACTACACACACACACACACACAGAGGCATATATTTAAATAGAAATAGTTATCTTTATTTCTTTTGTACTCAATGCTATTTATTTATTTTAACTTTATTGTATCGTCTAGGACTTGTTATGCCCATATGGTGTTGAAGAGTAGTGTTCAAGGGGCACATCTTTTGCCTTGTTCTCTCAGTAATACCTATGTGCTCACACTAATTAGGAAGCTGTTGTCATGCTATGGTTTATTACAGTTAGTAATTTCATAGTACTGAGAGATGCTTTAGTTACAGCTTAAAACTAAGACACATCATATTTTCACTTGTATTCAGTTCTGTATACATTTTCATTTCCCTAAAACTTCATCTTTGACACTTGTATTCAATATTTCCTATCTATACACTTGAGTGTTTTCCAGCTATTTATGTATTGCTAATTGCTAGTTTACTACTGATAGTGTCAGAAATATGTTTTATGATTCCTGTGGTGCTTTGAGTATGAATGCCCTGCATGGCCTCAGATGTTTGCAGTTGAGCTTTATGCTTCGCTACCTTCTGGTGGAATCTTTGGTGAGTGGAGCTCTGCTGGAGAAAGTATGTCACCAGGAGCAGACCTTGGGGTTGAGTTCAGTTAGGTCTGTTGAGAGTCTATTTCAGCACCTTTTGTTCATTGTTCTCTGCTATGGATGCATGATGCAGTAAGTCAGCTTCCTCTATAATGGTGCAGCTCTCTCTCAAAACTGTAAGCCGGGGATACGTCTTTTCCTTCCATCAGTTGTTTCTCGACCAGTGTTTTGTCCCAACAACAAGAAGGTTACTGCAACAATTTCTGGATACCAACTTGTTAAGTTTGCTTTACGTTTTAGAATATGTTCCCACATGATGTTTCATGTGCATTCATCAAATCTGTGTGTGGCAGCTGCTGAGGGGCTTGATGAACAATTTTAATTAGATTGAATTGGTAAACTGTTATTCAGCTCTGTATATTCCTGGTAAGTTTTGTTCAATATTTACTGAGACAGAATTACAGATATTTTCATTTAAATTGATATTTCATCCAGTTCTTCTTTGCACTCAGTTTTTTAAATTGTATTTTTATTTATTCATTTTCAGTTGTGGGGGGAGGAGAGAGAGAATGTCAGGGTTTTTTGTCATTGCAAACAAATTCCAGATGCATGTGCCAACTTCTGCACTTGGATTTATGTGGACACTGGAGAATCTAACCCAGGCCGGCCGACTTTGCAAGCAAGCACCTTTAACCACTGAGCCATATCTTCTGCCCTGCATTTAGTGTTTGATTCGCATATTTTAAACCTATTCATTTGTTTTTAGGAATAAAAGATCAAATATTTCCTCATGGAGCTGGCATCTTTATAACTAATGTTTACTTGTTTCAGGAAATATTTCTTATTTTAAAGTCTACTTTATCTTTTAACAGTCTAGTATTCCCATTGGCTTCACATAAAGGTGGTACCTTATAGGCTGCATGCATATGGTTAGTGTTTTCTTTAATCTACACAATAATCTTGGCTTCTTAATTAATTCATTTGGACCATTTAAATTTGTCATGTGTATTTGTGATTGAAATAAAATTGCCATTGTGCTGCTTATAACTTCATTTATTTTAACTTTTCATTTTTGGATAAATCCAGAAGTTTTAATTATATTATGTTACAAACACTACTGATTTGTTTTTACATTTAGAGAGGTTAGTGGTTTCCCTATAGTTCAAAATATAGATTTTAAGAAATAACCTTTGGCATTCAAACAATATTGTTTCATATTCTAGTGTAATAAACTTATGTTAATAGATCATCCTATTGATATTTATGCCACACAGTTTAACTTTACATATAATTTTAAGACATGATATTGCTTCTTCTCTGATTATAGACAGAAAGTAGAGCAATGAAAGAAAACAAAATTGATTTATTGATTATTAGCATATTTTAAATTTTTTCAGTGCAACTATCTAGTATCATGTCATTGTGTTTAAAACACTATATTTTCCTTTTTTTTCCCTTGGTTACAGATGTGCTTATAACAAAATTTTATTATATGAAAAATAATTATTCTCCTTTATATTCATCCATGATATTCACTGAATTTAAAATATGTAATTGACATATATTTTGTTTTACTTCATTTGTCTCTTTCTGACAAGAATTATCCTATAAATATTTCCTTTTCTGTTTAAATTAAAGACATGATGTTTTACTTTCCAGTAGTCTTATCAGGACATGCTTAGAGTCTGTGCTTAGAGTGTCATCATTTTGAATTCACAGAGTGTTCTTTGAGCCTCTTAACCTATGGTTTGATGGCTATCAACAATTTTGAAATATTAAATTTTATCATGGGATTTGAACAAAATAATATTTATTCTTTGAAGCAGACATAAATGCATATTTATCTTTCTTGTCAACATTTCTTTCACAAAATTGTGGGGTTAATTTGTACAGATAAGCAGGCTATGGCTAAGTTCAATGCCCCACAGACTGAAAGCCAACTCCTGGTCTCCTGTAGTCTAAGTAGAGATTTATTTTGTAGTTATTTTATTCTTAGTTACTATTTTAGCTTTGGACATTTTGTTGATATTTGTCTTTGAAATTTTTTGCTAGCAGGAGAAAGGAGGATTCATTCTCCACAGAGCAAGCAGCTTCAGTCTTAGGCAGCGATTCTTTTCTTGGGTCTTGAGAAAGCCTTCTTCCTCTCATTCTTCCTATGCCTCTTGCAAGGGCAGTTCTACAATCAGCTCATTTCACCTCCTTTTTTTAAGGGTATGAGTGTTGTTTCCAATTTCTTACAATGGCAAATGGGAGCTATTCCACACCCCTCATGGTCCTTGTGATATAGGGTTTCGTTTTCCGGTGGTGGATAGGAATTAAAAAATTGTGCAGTGTGTCACAGCTTTCCTGTAACAGCAGCCTTGGCTTTGTCAGGAGGGATAGTGTAGTTTTTCATCAACCTTTGTTGAGTTCCTGGGATTTTCATTCTCAAGCCTTAACAAAGTGTGTTTTACTATCCCCATTGAATATGGGCCTTATCCTTCTTTGACATTTTCAATATTTAACAATGTGTATGTCACAAAAGGCATCTGTCCAGATAAATGTGTCATATTTCTTTCCTTGCAATGACCATTCCTCTTGTAGATATCAGAATATATAGTTTTCAATTTGCATAAATTTTAGTTTGTTTCTTAAAATTCAGATTTGTGATTTTTGTAAGTAAAGTTTGGTTTTGTCAAGGTATATTTTGTTGTTGTCATATTGTATCTCATAAAAATTTATTTTATTGTTATGACTATTATTGCTTTCTACTTTCTAGATTTCTCTTTAGCAGTGTTTGGAAACAACTGTGAAGTGCTTTGATTATATTTTGATTATATATTTGACTATATATTTGATTATATTTTCCTTAGTTTTATCCTCATGTGGTTTGGGGTATTCTTTAGGCAGGGATTTGGAATATTCTTCATATTAAAAATTAGCCGTCAGGATTTTGTACAAACAGAGGAGCCAGGCCAGCAGTCTACTACTGATGTGCCGACCTAGCACTTTTTCTTAAATTTTGTTTTGAGGTAGGGCCTCCCTACATAGAACAAGGCTAGCTATGAACTTGTAATCCTCCTGCCACTACTTGCTGAGTAACTGAGATTATGGGTGTGTATTAACATGACACATAGCCTACTGGGATTTTAGAAGTGCTTTTATCTATCTGTTCAATAATTCTGGAACTCCAAATATGTTAGATGCTTTGTGTACAATAAGCATGTTAACATTTTCTATTTTGGTTTTAATTTTCTGGTTTTCATTACACATGATAGCTTAGTTTGCACTATATTTGGCTGTGCACATGTGTGTGTGTGTGCGTGTATGTGTGTGTTCATGTATTGATTTGTTTCCATATTCTACCATTTCTTATTCTAATGCAGGGAAAGTTTTATTTCAGATATGGTGCTTTTCATATTTGTGTTGCTTTATATGTTTCATTTATATTCTTATGATTTTCATGCACTATGTACACAAAACTAGTATTTTGCACATAAAATGATGTCCTTGTATGATAGTCATGTCATCCCCATCATGTTTTAATTTGCTTCTGTCAGGTCATCTTTCTACTCCTGACTTTGGTGTTCCTTCTGCTTTGCCTATATTGATTTTAGTTTTCAAATTTCACATTGTCAAATGCTAGCTTTTGCCTAATAAAGTGGTATTGCACTTTGCTCTGAAAGATATTTAAAACATTCATTATTCAGTTTTGAATAATTTGAATAAGTTATTTTGAACTTAGTTGTTAAATTTTTCTAGGCACATCTAGAACTCAAACTCAGTGCTAGTTTAAGCCCATCCTACTGTGTGCCCTTTTGGAGTTATTCTCAAAGGTATTTAGCTATAAATTTAACAAGATTACTCTACACTACCTAATGAGATTTTATAAAATTGTCAGTTGACAGTGATTTGTGAGAAGTGAATTTCACGTGGTAATGTGCAGGCTGATTTTTGCCTAGAAGTAATATAATATTTGTGCAGCTTTGTGACATTTCTTGATTTTGTGAAGAATATCTGCTCTTCTGTCTCAACCAATCTAAGTATTTCACTTTCTTTTCTTTATTTCTTTTTTTCTTTGACTGAAACAATTTTTGTCTTCTTCAATTTAGGGACTTGTTCTATGTGGAAAAACAGGGAACTTGTTTGATTCTCCTCGCTGGTTTCCTTCCTTTTCAAAATCACCAGCTATATTGCCCATTTTATCTTTTCTCCAGATAACCAGTTATTTCATCACAAAACAGAAAAGATATTTTTTCCATCACAAAACCCATTATCAAATCACTTTCTCAAGTCTCAATGGCTGGATATGAGTTTATGCTTTTGTACTTGACAGTAGACTAAAAGCCTGAAATTAAAGACTTGAAATAATGAAAACTTAAAATCCACAGATTTCCATTAATGTGCTAATGTTAATTTATTTTTATTTTGCAAGTGGGTACATTTATTTTATGCTTCAAGAATTAGTAGACATATATTGAATGTAACAACACTCAGGATATTGAGGCAAGATGATTGAGTTTGAGGCCAGGAAGGGCTATAAGCAACACTTGGTCAAAATAAAGAAAATAAAAGGAAGAAAGGGAGGCATGGAGGGTAAGGTAAGGAAGGAGAATAAAATAGAAACACAAAGTTATATATGGTCCAAATAATTTAAACTTTGAGAAGTGTCTCTAATCAGGTTTCTGTCTTTTCATCTTTTACCTTTTTTACTAGATATTTTGTTATCTTCAAATAAAACACATGAGAGAGAAGCCTATTGGAGTAATCCTTTGAAAAGTATGTAGTTAAATTCATGTAATAAGTGTGGAGTATCCTAATACCACAACCTTCCTCCTAGAATGTAGCCTTCCTTAGTGTAGGAATATGATTATTGACTAGAAAAGTCTCTGATCAAAAAGCAGATGATGCTATTAATTAATTATCATTTATTGGAGGAAGTAATGCAGAAATTAGTGTTAGTCAATATGGCTGTCCTTCTGAAAGAGCTCACAACCATCCCCATCCTGTTATTCCCCCTGATGACATAGTTTATCTCTGCCAAATCCAAATTTCAATCAGGAAGACATCTTGCCTGATGCCACTTCTGGGAAATAGAAGTAGTTTGCTTAAACTATGTGGTCTTTCTCATAACTGTTCATAGAGAAGCAGTATTGTTATGTGGGTCAAAGCTTACTTTAAAAGTAGTATATTTCTTATCTCTTATGCAAAGAATTAGGAACAAACATAATTATAATATATCCTGAAATTACTGTCCATTGAGAAAACATCAAAGCACCTTTTTATATAGATATAATAAACATACTCTGCTATAGCTACCTAAATTCTCATTGATTTCCAAACATTTTTAATTTTCCCAATGAATATACAAGTTACAATTACAATGAAAACTTTTTTTTTTAACTCTGATATTGGGGTACCTGGAGTTGTCTATGTCCTTGTGTCAGAGTTTGTGTCATCTCATAATATCCAAGATAAATTATTTCAGCATCGTATTTTAAATACACATGCAAGACATTTCTTGAAAGTTTGAGGCAAATATGAAGCAGGTCTCCTCTTTATGAACACATTTGCTTTCTTTATTATACATGGACTAGAAGATTTTGTGTGTGTGTGTGTTTGTTTTAGAAATACAAGTAATGTGTTGTGAATCAGAGATCATGGAGTTCCAGGGTTTAATTTACTTTTAAATTGGCCAGAGTCCTTCTTGTCTATATTCTGGCCTCTTCAATTATACAATAAATATGTTTCTGAACTCCCATGTAATTTAGTTGAAGGCTTTGTTTTCTAACTGAAATTGTAAATAATATATTTTAGAAAAGAGATTCATTCATGTTTTCAATATGTAGCTTGTAATGTCATATTTCCAAGCTCTTTGCCAAGTAAAGAAGTGTTTGTCAAATAGCAATTCTTAAAATAATGCAATAACTTTAACCAAAGAAATCACAATTAAGCTAGGCAGGTATTTTGAGTACAGGAGTCTGACCTATTTGATTTATCTTCTGTTTCTGCACAAAAAATGAAATACTCCTTTCAAAGACAACTTGGATCTATGCTGGGGTGCTATTCCTCACTGTAAGAACATACTGTGACAAAAGGCATACATTTTCCAGTATTATCATTTTCTCTTAGTTATAATTATTTCAGAATAATGCATGATATCCTGTTACACAAGACTGAACAGTACCATGCACTTCAGTCTAGAAAATTATGAAATCACACTGCTATTTATTTCTGAAAATAATATAAAATCATTTATATTGTCAAAAAGTGATTACCTCTCAAAATTTTAAGAATATTATTTTTATAGTGTAGTACTATTACTATGTACTATATGTTTTTATATCACTGAGTATTATATTCCAAAATTTAAGATGGAGAAAGAAGGCATGAAATGGCTATGTGAAGCTATAGGATATTTAACTTCAAATAATTTTACTTAGAAACTAAATAATTTATAGAGTTTTAGGGTTGTTAGAAGGGATGTTTTAATATTTAAAAGAACCAAGTTCTCAGCAAGCCATAGATAAAAGCTCTGAGATCATTACCTTGTCATGGACAAGGGGAGATGTTTTCTCCTGTGCATGGAAACTATGAACTCCCTGGGCTATTTATCAAAAAGGCATAACTAGGATGAAGCCCTCTGGCCACCATATGTCCCAATGTGCTGATGCAGAGGTTGTGCTAATAATTACTCTCTAGAGGACAAAGAGGTGACTTTTGTTTTGACCATTTACTTAGGGTCCTAATCTCTATATGAGATAATCAGAAGAAAACAAAATAAAACAAAAACCCAGATCCACATTGCAGTTCTTTTTAAAACATTTATAAATTTTTCTATATATACTTTACAACACAAAAACCTACTACTCACAAAATAGTCTTTGTGGTTTGTTAGAATATAAATTAACCTAGTCGCATTAATTTTAATATACACTTTTTAAAAATTTTAAGTATGGTGTTGAAGTCTTATTTATTTGTCATTTCCCTTTTGACTATATTGGTCCAGATAAAATAACCATTAATTAATTAGTCCATTAGATGCCTATGAATTTGACAAATGTATGCTGAAAACTTTATCAAAGGTGTTGGAGCTTATCAAATCTGTCACTCTCATAACTGGGTTACTTTAATGTACCATGTAACATGATGAATACTGAGAGAATAAGGTGAAAAACATAAAACTCAAATCTCTTACCCATGATATCTCTTACATGGATTTTCTTCAGGTAGTGACAACTGCACTCCCTTGGGAATCTTTTTCTTTTTTTTAATAGGAAATTTTATTGGGAATTGAAATATGAGCATATCGCAAATAAATCATATTCCCATTGGGTTATACTCTTATGTTTCCTCTCTCCCATCTCCATTCCACTGTGGGCCTACCTCAGTGGCTGTTTCCACAATCTTGGAGTCATGAATACACAAGTCAGTTCCTCTGTAGAAGACAATGCCTCAGCATACACAATCCCACCACGTGGCTGTTATATTCTTTCTACCCCACCTTTAGCTATGTTCACTAAGTCTTGAAGGGTTTGGTAGAAGTTTCCTTTAGTATTGAGCTCTCAGCACTGTTTATTGTCTGCTTTGTTAAGTTTTGAGTCTCCTCAGTGCCTATCACCATGTCTGAGGAGAAGGTTTTGTGAACATAGTGATTGAACTAAACATCAAAAGCTGTTGCTGTCAGAACTGTGATCTTCAATATTCCCATAAGGAAAATATTATATGGTGGCATTTTATAGTCCTATTGACACAGTCACTATGAAAGTTAGATAATAGACTGATAGATAGAAGTGAATGGTATGAGACTAGGAGCTATAACTGAGAAGATATAAAATCATAGGCATATGTACCTACATTTCTATTTTATAATAATGTATGTGCAATATGTAAATATATTAACTCATTTTAATTTAATTCTCCCAAGAATTTTAAGAGACAGAAAATAGTTTTATTTATATGTATCTGTTTGCTACCCAGAACATATATGAAAAAGAATAGCAAAAGTCTTCAAAAGGTACTTAATAATAGAGCTTAATCAAATGTCTGATAAGTGTACCAAACTGGTTCATCAGAGGAGAAATGGAAACAAATCTATGCACATGCATTATTGTAGTATGTGATAAAATAAAAGTAAGAAGAACAATTGTAAGAGTTGGCTGGGGGGGGGGGGTGGAGCTTGTATTTTATCCAGTTGAACTCATTCACTGCTCTGAGTGTAAATTGGAATCATTCCAGTATAAAATACTTTGGCACTGCCTACTAAATTTGCCATATGCTTATTCTGTGACACAGCAACTTATTTATGAGTTATAACATAGCATATGTACCTCACAAGGGCACAAAATGGTCATATCAGCATTATTTGCCATCAGATAGCTCTGCAAAAATTGTTAAATGGTACAGAGATAATTGTGTAATAATTATAGAATGGACTATTTATCACCCTCAGCAAACTTGAGTCCTTGTGCTAAAAGAATTAATTTTCCCAAACATAATTTTGACATAAAAACACAAGAGTACACTGTTCATGTTTGTATAAAAGTAAATTCAAAAAATAAGAAAAAAAGTAATTAACAGTAATTAAATTCAGAAAGCTGCCTACTTTGAGTAGGTGAGAATAAGGAAGGAGAGCCTGTGGGTACAGGTCTTCTTTGATGTGGGTCAATGATCAAAGGCACTGTTGACCTAGAAGGGCATCCACCTGTAAGGACAATTTGTGTTATTCTAGATGCTACACTTAATCTTAACTATTCCACTTCATATGTGTCAGTAAAATTATATTTGAGATTAAAACTAATCTAATAAATTTTTTAATTACTTAAGGGCCTCAAATATACTGAATCTCCATCCTTACACATAAAATTTTCTTAATAGCACTATGTATGATTTCAATTGGATGGCATATATTTTATTTCTACCATTGTGCACTTAGAATTTTATTGTAATATTGTTTTGAAAATATAGACTTCATACAGATTGTTCCTCCAAAGGCTCAAGCACTGATGACTTGTTCTCCTTTGACAGATCTAGTCATGGACAAGTACCTGAACTGTAAGGACACTAAAGTTATCAATGGAATAATCCATTAATACTTTAGACTGTGATGGAATTATTAGGGGTGGAGCTGTGTTGGATGTCCTGCCCTTCTCTTCCCTTCCATTCCCTTACCTTCTCTTCCCCCTGCTCTCTCTTTCTCTTTGTATCCATGAAATGAGAGTGATCTTCTACCATATGCTCTTACCTCTATGATGTTCTTTATCCCACTAGTCCACAAAGAACACAGAAAACACCATGGACAGACACCTATGGAACCATGAGCCAAAATGCATCTTTTCTCCTTTCATTGTTACAGTGATTAGAAAGTGAATGACCCAATGGATAACAAGCTGTAAACATTATTATTGAAGAAATGTGAATGCCATATTTTTATAAGAGGAGAATATTCATATTACTCAGTTATGAGACCTTTAATATTTATGTTCTCTAATGAACAAAAATGCTATCTTCACGTGCTTCTGAAATTATGCAGCCAAGAAAATAAAAATGAGTGCTTCATTAATAATGTAGTAGAACCTAGCTTTTATATTCTGGAAATATATTAATATACATGTTCATTTGTCAGGAAGGTTTTTGCTAGAGAAGGATTCAAATTATTTTAATGGAAACTTTAAAAGTATATAATAATTATAAAAGCAATATTTTATTGCATTTTACCATATCTGTAGGTCATGAGGAACACTTTAGATAATACAACAAAATTCCAGTATGGTAATATGGTATAATTTAAGGCCATTATAAACACAAATGTGTTAAAGTAATTTCATTACATGAATCTTTACTTGTGCATGTATTTGAGAAAGCACAATCACATATAAAAATATGGAAAATAAAAACTGTTAAGTATTCATATAAATATAATTAATTTTATGTAATAATTTCCAATATTCTATGACAAAGATATGCAAAAGAAATCAATAAAGTTATTTCTATACATTTATCTGATATTTTCTTCTAAGCACAATATATTACTTTAAAGTTCTTAGAAAAATAAACTTCAAATATTGACCTATTAGAAACCACTTTAGATGATAAAAGTTTTATTTTTTTCATGAAAAGCACTTTAAAAGTGTGTGTCAATACAGACTTGTGAACACCTTGGACATTGAGCTGAAGCACTTTTTTTTGTTTGTTTGTTTGTCTGGGTTCTCATTATAAATAAATGTTTTTTCACCACTATGAGAACCATTTTTGAAAACTTCTATTTTTAAAACAGTGAGCATTTAGTTTTCCTTCCCACATGTGTATTGCTACATATATAAATGAATACTAAAATAAAAGTAACATCTTCTATCTGTTAAGTTTTGTGCTCTATTTTTGGGAGTTAACATAGCTTACAGTTCAGATAGTTTTTCCTATATAACCATACAAGTAATTCATACCACTATCACTTTTACCCACCCCTGTGCATTCTTGCAGACTTGTTAGCAATTCAATCCCTATTTCAAAACTGCAGTAAGCTATTTTCTCTTTCACTATCTTACTGGAGGAAGAATATTCTTGTTCTCTTTCAAGATCCATTTCCTTAAGAAGCAAATTCCAGCAACTGTTTCCAAGATATAATCATTAGTATTGCCACACATTATTTGACTGTAGCCTGTGGGATAGATTTCAATGCTTTAACACAGTATAATATTCAAATTGAAAATAAAACTTTGAAGCTTGAAGGGACTAGCGAACTTGGTGGGTTGTAACCACCATTTTGAGTTAGATATTCTGAACGCATTTCTTCTTCTGATACTTCATTTTCCATTAAAATATAATTGAAGCAATTCACATGTGGACTGAATCTCATACTTCTCAGAAATTGAGTTATACTTACTAATATCAATTTATTTTAATTGCTAAAACATATTTTAAAAAATGCCTGTACATGGTTACCACAGGAAAGTGTTTAAAATAAAATGCAATGTGAAATAGACGGCTAAGGTAGTATCAATAGATTTCATCATATATGCATGCTAGGACAAGATGAAAATTAATTCACAAGTACTGTTTTAACAACAGTTACATTCCATACCCTGGATATGCAAAAAGAACATTAAAGTATTATGAATGTGAGGACATGGAGATGTAAAAATTATTGTGGTTTGCTTAATACACCAGGAAAGCACACCGTTATTTCTATTTTTTTTTTAATTTTCTGTAAAGTTTTTGCTCTATAATGAAGATGAATAAAACTAAAGCAAAAGTATGGTGCTAAATGGAACAATATCAGCATAAATACTACTTTGAAGTCCCTGCATTTTAATATGAATGAGTTTCATTTTATGCTTTTCTTCTATGAGTTTTCCATGTTTTGGAGGGGTCCCTTGAGCTTATAGAAATGTTCAGGGACTTTCATCCTTCTGAAAACCATTCTGTTCTCAGTGGAATCTCATTGAACACTTTTAAGAATGCTTGTTATATATGCTTTCAAACAAATTATTTTTTTTTTCTTTTTTTCTTTATTAGCTAGTTTTGTATTCAGCAAATACAGTCAGTTTGGTACCATTATTAGGCTCATCCGTGACCTATCTCCTCCCCTTGGTCCCTCCTTGTTGAGGTATATGGGTCATGCATTCTGGTGTTAGCCCACAGTTATGTGTAAGATAAATGTCTGTACATATCATGACCCAACATATGGCTCTGACATTCTTTCTGCCCTGTAACTCCCAGTACCAGCATGGGGCTATCATCCACAATGAGCTTTTGATCAGAGAGACCTACAAGGTTTCCTAAAATACAGACAAATTTCTGTCAGAGTACTTGATGACCCACAAAAGGTTAGTGGTAAGACCCTACTGCTGAAGACACCTTATGTGGTTGACATGCAAAATAGAATGGCATGGCTGGAAGTTGGAAGACAGTCAGTCCCCAGACAGTCAGCATGTCTAGTGCCAGAAGGTGCTACATGGGCGACTGGGGGAAAATGACCAATATCTGTCTAAGCAACTCATGGTCTAACCTACTTAGCAGCATATAACTTGTTGTGATGCCCACACAAGTGCCATAGTGGCACACAGCCATGGTGGGGATCCAACTGCTCTTAATTTGGCTAACTGATCTCCTCACTGGTATGGGACCCATAGCTGGAGCTGGGAAACAAGTCAGAACCATATCCAAAAATAAATTAATATTTTGATTGCCATTATTTTTCTGCTGATATGGGCATGAGTAACCTTACATTAAAATTGTAAAAAAAAATGCATATTGGATGGTTCAAGAGAGAAATACTGGCATCTCATGTCCCTCTAATTATACTAACAATTTTGAGAAGAATCATGCAATCTTGAGCCATCTAGATAAATTCAGATTTATTTATATCTCTTCCTAACTACATGATTAGATAGAATTAACTGTTAGAAACATTAACTATGTTAGAGATATTTGCTCAGCCAAACCTGAGTTATTTTGCAATGATACTTTAAACTTATTAACCATGAAGTAGATGGCTATCTAAAGTATAACCTCTATTTTTTAGTATACCACAGTGAATACAGACTCACAGTGCATATATAAATTTTGTTCATTTATTTTGTGAAAAACCCTAATCTGAGTTATTAAAAGTAGTCATCTATAAAACATAATCAGCACCATTATTATCATTGGTTCAGAACATTTTTCTAAATAAGACATTTCTAGGAATAGTGTGTATATAATGTGTCTTTGTCTTGATACTTATGAATTTCCCTTTAAATAATAATAAAAAGGCTGCTTTACCAAAATCTTAGACTTATGAGGGGATCTTATCTGGCATCCTGATATTCAGAGATTATATCACTTGCCAAAGCTTCTGGTACCATAGCATTAATGATAAAGTAGTAAGAGCATGTGACAGAAGTGTATAGGTAAAGAAAGGGAGTCATCATGATGAGCATATGACTGAAGACCATTGACAGAAGGCTGAAAACCCTTCCCTACATGTGCTATGTCAAACAATAGATCATGTGCCAATAAAAAAGAAAAACACAAGAAGAACAAAACAGCAATATATGAATGGCAAGCACTATGCAAATGATCTATGCATGGCCAGAACTCATGTGGCTCAGGACATGGTCATGTCCCAGCTCATTAGTCCATTTCCACCCCTAGAAGTGCCTTTCGTAATAAACTATCCCTTTTTTTATTAGTAACCACACATCCTTGGCACAATTTATTTTGCAGGACCCAAGAGTCTGTACTCTGGACACTGATTCACACCAAAAGCAATAGGATGATTAAGTATAGTGGTTATTCTTCCACACCATATTGTCCCTCATTGAAAACATTGAGCTAACATTCTAATTTCAGACTTAACATATGACATAGTATGACTATAGTAGTATAGGTTTATTACATTTGTATTTGTGGAAGAATTAATACTGCTGTTATTAATGTCAAAATGCTCATCTTTGTGCTATGCTATCTTGTGACATTAATATGTACTTGGGCTGAACATAACCACAAAGATATAAAACTATCCACTATGAGGTCATAGTATTATGCAATACCAAGGACTTTATAGTTTTAGAAATCAGATCAAGTATGATCTTGGCACTTTGTGCTAACCCTGCTCTTGGCTGAAACACCCCCCACAGTGCTCAGCAGTGTATTAGGGAAATGGCTCATGTAAACATGACTTTGATAATTATTTGTGATTATTAAGTCAGAAGCATAGAAAACATGCAACATTTTAAAAATTTATTTTAAAACCTTTTAAACATTCAGACTATTTATTGCAATGAACAACTCTTCTCAAGAACTTAAATTAAAACAAGATTTGCTGTTTTGGTGAAATCCATTTTGAAATTAAATTAGTAATTGCTCTACTTATCACAGTAAGGAATCCATTTTGCTAAAATTAACAGAAAGGGCATATCTTATTCCAAAAATGTATATTGGTTCACTTGCAACAAATGGACTTATAGAGCCTGCAATACAGAAACCTGAAAATTCCATTCTCATTTTCTCATAGTTCATTATTTTTCTTTATTTTTAACCAATGCCTCATCATTTCGTCAGGAATAAGCTGTCATTTTTGACATATATCCCACTGTGTCATGTCATGATCAATTATATCTTAAAGGAAAAAAAGCATAAAAATGTTTTTCCTCATGGTTGTTTCTGGATAAAAGATGAAGAAAAAGTTTATTTGGCAGAAAAGTGTAATATCTAATAAATTAAGATCTAATACAATGAAATTAAGGCTTAGTCTCAAAATACTTTCAGAATTAAAAAACTTTGAAATGACTATGAATAAATTTGTAATAATTTTTAAGTATGTAGTTTTAAATTTATTGCAAACGATTCTTCATTCCATATATATATATATATATATATATATATATATATATATATATTTGTTGAAAGTAGCAATAATTAGGACTTGAGGAGTAAAGCCTCCAATCACTGTCCCATGAATACTGCATTATTTTACCTACATGTTAATCTTTTGTATACCTTTTCTGTGGAATTCATGCATGCCACAATGAAACTTTCACAGCCAGCCACCTCCACAGACACAAGCACATCTTAAACACTTTATAAGAAATACAGAAGTTTTCTGAGTGCTCAAGAGAAACTTCAAGAATAAAAGTACATGTCTGGAATCATAGACATTCAAAAGGTACAAGATCCCATGATTTCACTTCATCATCATGTATGGATAAGAAAGAAAGCCGGGTAGCTCAACATGTTTTTTTTTTTTTTTTCATTTTATTTCATCTTCTTTTTTATTATTTTTCTAGTCAGTGAATAAGGTTGGTACCATTGTTAGCCTCCTCCCTGACTTCCTCCCTCCACAGGGACCCTCCTTGTTGGGGTATATGGGTCGTGCATTGTGGGGTTAGCCTTTCGTTTTTGGTAGGAGGAAATGCCTCTGCCTATCACGATCCAACTTGTGGCTCTGACATTCTTTCCAGCCCCTCTTCTGCAAATTTCCCTGAGCCATGTTGGGTTCGTATTAGGTCTGCTTCAGTGTTGAGGTCTTGGGAGCCTCTGTGTTTCTGCGTATCTGGTTTGGAAGAGTTGATTTTCTCTGTGTCTATCTTCATCATTGTTGTGCTGGTTCCTGGTTTGCCAAGAAAACAACGTTCTTTCATGTTTCTCATCAGCTGGGAACCTAACATTTAGAACACCTGAATCAAACCACAACGTAAGTGTCACAGGATTAGAAGGAGTGCCCTGAGGAATTTCCCTCCCCAACAGTCATTTATGGAATCATTAATAACACCATGGTGAGAGCCAGGCTTGGTGGTGCACGCTTTTAATCCCAGCACTGGTGAGGCAGAGGTAGGAGGATCGCCATAAGTTCCAGGCCACCCTGAGACTATATAGTGAATTCCATCAGCCTGAGCCAGAGTGAGACCCTACCTCAAATAATAATAATAATAATAATAATAATAATAATAATGCCATGGTGAATACCACTAACTCCATTGACAAGGACCCTCAGTGGAATGGGACTGGGGAAAAGATCCAAGAACATAACAGGAGTGTAATAGGCACAAAACCTGAATTATTCATTCAGTAAAGTGCATAATTAATTTAGAAAGGTAAAAGAGAGCTAGAGGCGACTTATTGGTTAAGTCATTTGCCTGCAAATCCTAAGGACCCATGTTCAACTCTCCAGATCCATGTAAGCCAGATACACAAAGGTGAGGCAAGCAAGGTCGCATGTGCACATGAGGTGGCTGAGGCCCGAGCAAGCCAATTCTCTCTCTCTCTCTTTAAAAAACGTATTAAATCTTTATTTATTTAAAAAAAAAAAAAAAGAAAAAAGGGGGCTGAGGAGATGGCTAAGCAGTTTAGACACTTTTTTTCAAAACCTGCTGACCCAATTTACCAGTACCCACATAAAGTGAGATGCACAAAGTGGCACATGTACTGGAGTTCATTTGCACCTGAGGGAGGTCCTAGCATTCCCATTCTCTCTCTTTCTCTCTGTTTATCTTCTCTCTGTCTCTTTCTGCAAGGAAATAAATAAATAAGATAATATAGAGCCGGGTGTGGTGGCGCATGCCTTTAATCCCAGCACTCGGGAGGCAGAGGTAGGAGGATTGCCGTGAGTTCGAGGCCACCTTGAGACTCCATAGTGAATTCCAGGTCAGCCTGGGCTAGAGTGAGACCCTACCTCGAAAAAAAACAAAACAACAACAAAAGATAATATAAAGAAAAAAAGAGCAAATAATGAAGCAACTGACATTTCTTGATTCAATCTCAATGAAGCAACTGACATTTCTTGATTCAATCTCAAATCTGAGGTAAATCTGGAAAGAAATACTAATTAATAGATACAGTGAAGATCTGCCCAAATCAATAGAAGTAGATAAGATAGACGGTAGTAGCTCTGTTTTCACATAGCTCAATACTGAGGGTGGTATAGATAAAGAGTTGAAAAACATATTCTGGGTATTATATACTTGAAATGACCATATTTTACTTGCAGAAACACTCATGATTCAGATCTGAGAATGAACTTCCAATATCTAGCAACAGAATATTAATCATTGCCAAGTACAACAAAAAAATCATCTATAACAAATATTTGTCTTCTAGAAAAAATAAGCTTCTATGGAAACCAATCATTGTTAAAGGGAAGTGCATTTAGCTCTCTCTAATCCACTCTGTTTCTTGTCTTCCTACAAAATAGGAGTAGAAACAAAGTCAAAAGGGGTTAAGAATCATTTTTGGCAACTTTGAAACCTGAGAAAGTTAGGAAACGGGATAGAAAATTTTATTTAATGTATAATAATTGTGAAGAATGTAGTCTCAAAAGTCCTATCAAAACTGCAGAGGAGATTTGGAAAAGCACAGAACAAGAAAACTTTATATTCTGAATAACAGGTTCATATATGACAAAGATATTAAGGGTAGATTCCCAGAGAAGAAATTTTAAATGATTAATTAACATATGAAGACTCGAATGGAAAATGGCAACAGTGTGCAAGAAGACAAAAGGTAATGGAAGCAGATAAATAAAACATCTATTTATCAGATGGAAATGCTAGAAATAGCTGGGCGCAGTGGCGCATGCCTTTAAACCCAGCACTCGGGAGGCAGAGGTAAGAGGATCGCTGTGAGTTCGAGGCAACCCTGAGATCCATAGTGAATTCCAGGTCAGCCTGGGCTGGAGTGAGACACTACCTCGAAAAACCAAAAAAAAAAAAAAAAAAAAAAAAAAAAAAAAAAAAAAAAAAAAATGCTAGAAGTGAAAAAAAAAAAGTCATAAATGTAGACTACTTTAAATGAATCTCACTGTGGAACTTATCTGTAGAAAGAATCAGAACTCTTAAAGATAAACCATTGTTGATGTCCCAAGCTGATTCAGAAATGGAAACACAAGATAGAAAGAAAGGAAAAAAAAATAGCCAGACATGATGGCACATGCCTTTAATCCCAGCATGCAGAGGTAGAGGTAGGAGGATTGCTGTGAGTTCTAGGACAGCCTGAGACTACATGTGAATTCCAGGTCAACCTTTGTTACCTGAGGAAAACTCTTACCTGTGTTTTTTGTTTTAACTGAGGAAGTCATAGAGAAGACACTGCTTTGATTCTGACAAAGTGTCAGCCTCTCTGATTGCATCAAGAACCTTGGCTAGGTTTGGAATGCTCTTACTAAGAAGGAAACAAGTGGTGTTTGAAAGGTTCATCCTTGAATTCAAATGATTTGCCAAAGATGAGGAGGTTGTAAAGTTCTGAATAGAGTTGAGATATACACAGCTTTCCTCTGCATCTGGATGCTGAACACACATTTTGGCTTATTCTTGACATTAAAATAAATGTAAAAATAAATCAGTGTGTCAAGATTTTAACATACTTGTCGCAATGATCCTAAGGATGAATGCTAGTCACTGAAGTAAATTTTATTGTGCATCATCCATTCCCTACATGACCCTGTAAAACAGAACCCAATTACAGGATTACAAATAATTTCTCCCATAATAGACACCAGGTTTCTTGATATAATTTGTAACTCAATTCACTGCAAAGCTTAATTAGAAATTTAGTGACATGTTTTTAAAGTATTTTAGAAAGTGCAAAATGAGGGAAAGAAAAGGACTCTGAAAGGATTGATAGATAAATACATTACATTTGTACTTGGAATGAATGTATGAAATACATATTTTCTACTTTGCACATAGGGTTTAGTAGAACAATTTGAGAGAGTGTGTGAATGTCTCTGAAGAGCCAGGCAGGTAGCACATCTGTGAAGTGTTTTCAAGATTAAATTAACTGAGGTGGAAAGTTTCACCCTAAATGTGGATGGCACTATTCTTTGGGAAGGGGTCCTAAACTGTATAAAAGGGAGAGCACCAGCATTCATTTTTCTATTTCCTGCCTGCCAACACAAATCACTGGATGCTACAAGCTCCTACTGCCATATCTTCCATACATGATGGTCTCTAACCTGGAAATATAAGAGAAATAAACTCTTCCTTCCTTAATATGATTTTTGTCACATATACTGTCCCAGCAAGGAAAAAGTAGCTGATACAATGAAGTTTTCTAAAAGCCAGAGTTCTTCAGTCCAGATTTGTAAATGTCTTTTCTCCTTTTCCAATAAACTGCAATGACATTCTAATGAATGCCTTACAAAACTAAAATGGCAATGAAGATTATTTTATGCTTTATAAAAATGAAAATTAAAACATCTTACTAAAAGTTTCCATGGTGACAGATATAAGGATGAGATCTTGCAGTTGTGGAAAGATAAAAGTCAACAACTAGGGGAGTTTTTTAAAAATGTTTAATAATAAAAACATCAAACAGCTACTTAGCACTTCATTTTTCCAGGCCTCTATAGTAGGTAAGTAGGTAAGGAATTTGTTGTTATATTAATAATGTGATTTTGGAGCAATATCTCTATAAATAATTAGAACAGTAGTAAAAGTTATTTTTATAAAATAGGTAAATAATTTACGTCATTCCAGTACATCCTACTTTAATGAAATAGTAATTTACTTTATTTAGATATACATAAGTTCATTTCTTAAGTTTTGATTTTTCATAGCTTTCTTGTGTCCATTGTCAGGTTTTATAGATGGTATTAACTTTGCACTCCTTACCCAAAATAAATTTCCTTCAGTATACTGTAACAACTAAAATGGAAATCAAAAAGTAGATGGTTTTAAGACAAATAAGTCAATATAAATGAAAAAGTTCATTTAAGCCAAGAAGAAAAATTTGTGCTGATATTAATCAGAATTTTCATTAACTTTTATTGCTTTCTCAAGTACCTGGAATGAACATGATGCCATCACGGATGCTTCCACACTGTCCTGACTCTTCCCGAATGGCTTTTGTTCATTTTCTTTTTTTTTTTTCATTTTTTTAATTTAATTTCATTTTTTTCAATTTTTTTAAACATTTTTCCATGATTATAAAAAATATCCCCTAGTAATACCCTCCCTCTCCTCTTTCTCCCTTTGAAATTCCATTCTCCATCATATACCCTCCCTATCTCAATCAGTCTCTCTTCCGTTTTCAGGTCATGATCTTTCCCTCCTCTTATGATGGTCTTGTGTAGATAGTGTCAGGCACTATGAGGTCATGGGTATTGAGGCCATTTTATGTCTGGAGGGAGCACATTATAAGGAGTCCTACCCTTCCTTTGGCTCTCACATTCTTTCCGCCACCTCCTCTGCATTAGACCCTGAGCCTTGGAAGGTGTTATCAAGATGTTATTTGGCACTCTAGCCACTTCTTTACAGCAGCAAGATACTTTCTGTGTCATCACAAGGTCACTGCCATCTGAAAGCATAAGATTCTCTACCCAAAGTGAGAGTAGCATTAATATACGGGTATGAATATTAAGAGAAGTGCTTACTGGGCTGTTTGATAAGCATAGTATATACACTTATCCAGACATCAGCAGATGTTACACCACTAGGGCTCATGACTACCCCTGTTTTAAGTATTCAGTATCAGGGATGTATTCCCTCCCATGGAGCAGGCCTCCAGTCCTATTGGAGGGCAGTTGGTTTCCACCATGATAGACGTGCCACTATTGCACCCGTTGGCTCATTTGGCCTGGCTGGCCAATTATAAGGCTTGCAGTATCCACTGTTGAGTGTCTTCACTGGTGGTATCTCTTTCTCCCATTGAACTGCATGTAGAATGGCTTCTTCCAGATTTCTGTCAGCTAGCCTACATGGAGGAGGTTATCAGCTCAGTTCCACCAGGATTTCTCAGTGGCTTTGCAGCCCATATATGTGGAGTCTTCAGCAATAGGGTCTTACCATTGATTCCTGGTGGGAAACCAAGGGCCTCGGCAATGTCCTATAATGTTTTGGGTCATCAGAGCCCTCCCTGGCCAACAACTCACTGGAAGGTATCACATCAATGGCTCTAAAAATTTTCTAGCAACGGTCTATGGCTCCTGGTGTTCCATTGTCCAAAACTGGAGGATTCCATATGCTTTATTTATATCCTCTTAGAATTTGTTTTGACTGAATGTATTCCATTTTATTTTATTTTTTTATTATTATTTTATTATTTTTTATTTTTTCTTTATTAGTCAGTTTTGTATTCAGCAAATACAGTCAGTTTGGTACCATTATTAGGCTCATCCGTGACCTATCTCCACCCCTTGGCCCATCCTTGTTGAGGTATATGGGTCATGCATTGTGGAGTTAGCCCACAGTTATGGGTAAGCTAAATGTCTCTGCATATCATGACCAAACATGTGGCTCTGACATTCTTTCTGCCCCCTCTTCCGCAAAATTTCCCTGAGCCATGTTGGTGCTACATGGGCGACTGGGGGAAAATGACCAATATCTGTCGAAGCAACGCATGGTCTAACCTACTTAGCAGCAAATAACTTGGTGTGATGCCCACACAAGTGCAGTGGTGGCACACAGACATGGTGGGGAACCAACTGCTCTCATTTTGGCTAACTGATCCCCTCACTGGTATTGGACCCATAGCTGGAGCTGGGAAACAAGGCAGAACCATATCCAAACACAAGCCCACTCTCCAATATCAAGCTACCATCAATTGTGGGCTACAAGAGGGCCTACACCTATTAAATTCTCTATTAAAAAAAGGGGGGGGGTATCTCATTTGTCCTGGTGCTAACTTACTCTCCGCTGGAGAATCTGCTTCTCTTTTTCAGATAGATGTAGATCCTAAGGAGAGAGCCACCCCATCATACCTCAAAAGGGCCCCAGTTGAAACTAAGAAAAATTGGAGAAACAAGCAAGGGGGCTGTTTTCCTGATGAACCAGATACCAGCACAAGGTGGAAGGAGATCAGCACAGAGAAAAATCAACTCCTACCAAATCAGAGAGCCAGAGCCTCAGAGGCCCCAACACCTCATCACTGAAGCAGACCAAAAATGAATCCTCTTAGATTTTGATTAGCCCTCCCTCCACCTTTCTTCTACTCAATCTCCTCCCTTGACCTCACTTTGGGCCTTTTCACCCCCATTAATTTATTCTTCTCCTTACATAAATACAATACCAACCTATTAAGTGCTCTCCTCCCTTCCTTTCTCTTCCCTTTGTATCTTTTTTAGCTTATTGGACTCTGCTACTCAGTTCTTTCCTTCTCACACAGAAGCCCAATCATCTGTAGCTAGGATCCACATATGAGACAGAACATGCAGCGCTTGGCTTTCTGGGCCTGGCTTACCTCACTTAGTATAATCCTTTCCAGATCCATTCATTTTTCTGCAAAATTCATAACTTCATTTTTCTTTACCGCTGAGTAGAACTCCATTGTGTAAATGTACTATATCTTCATTATCCACTCATCAGTTGAGGGACATCTAGGCTGGTTCCATTTTCCAGCTATTATGAATTGAGCAGCAATAAACATGGGTGAGCACATAATTCTAAGGAAATGAGATGAGTCCTTAGGATATATGCCTAGGAGTGCTATAGCTGGCATATATGGTAGATCAATCTTTAGCTGTTTTAGGAACCTCCACACTGATTTCCACAATGGCTGTACCATATTGCATTCCCACCAACAGTGTAGAAGGGTTCCTCTTTTTCCACATCCCACCACCATTTATGATCATTTGTATTCATGATGGTAGCCAATCTGACAGGAGTGAGATGGACTCTCACTGTAATTTTTATCTGCATTTCCCTGATGACTAAAGATGTAGAACATATTTTAGATGCTTATAATCCTTATTTCTTCTTTAGAGAACTCTCTATTTATCTCCATAGCCCATTTTTTAATTGGCTGGTTTGATTTCTTATTATTTAACTTTTTGACTTCTTTGTGTATCCTAGATATTAATCCTCTATCAGATCTAAAGCTGGCAAAGATTTTTCCCATTCTTCAGGTTGCCTCTTTGCTTTATTCACAGTGTCCTTTGCAGTACTGAATCTTTGTAATTTCATGAGGTCCCAGTGGTTAATTTGTGGTATTATTGCCTGAGCAATTGGGGTGGTATTCAGAAAGTCTTTGCCAAGACCAATATGTTGAAGGGTTTCCCCTACTTTTTCCTCTAGCAATTTCAGAGTTTCAGGTCTGATATTAAGTTCTTCAGTCCATTTGGACTTAATTCTTGTGCATGTTGAGAGAGAAGAATCTATTTTCATCCTTCTACAGATACATATCCAGTTTTCCCAACACCATTTGCTGAAGAGGCTGTCTTTTCTCCAATGAGTATTCTTGGCATTTTTATCAAATATCAGGTGGCTATAACTACCTGGACTTACATCTGGGTCCTCTATTCTGTTCCATTGATCTACAAGTCTGCTTTTGTGCCAGTACCATGCTGTTTTTGTTACTATGGCTCTGTAGTATAGGTTAAAATCAGGTATGGTGATACCACCACCCTTATTTTTGTTGCTCAGTATTATTTTAGATATTCAAGGTTTTTTTGTGATTCCAAATGAATTTTTGGATTATTTTTCTATTTCCGTGAAGAATGCCTTTGGAATTTTGATGGGGATTGCTTTCAATATGTAGATTGCTTTTGGTAAGATTGCCCTTTTCACAATATTGATTCTCCCAATCCAGGAACAAGGGATGATTTTCCACTTCCTAGCATCTTCTTCAATTTCTCGCTTGAGGATTTTAAAGTTTTCATTGTAGAGATGCTTTACTTCCTTGGTTTGGTTTATTCCAAGGTACTTCATTTTCTTTGATGCAATTGTGAATGGGAGTGGTTCTCTGATTTCATCCTCCATGTGTTTCTTGTTAGCATATAGGAAGGCTACTGATTTCTGTGTATTTATTTTTTTATCCTGCTACATGGATGTAGGTTTTTATCAGCTCTAATAGTTTGCTGGTAGATTCTTTAGGGTCTTTCATGTATAGAATCATGTCATCTGCAAATAAAGTTAACTTGATATCTTCCTTTCCAATATGTATCACTTTTATGTGCGTCTCTTGCCTTATTGCTATGGCTAAGACTTCCAGTACTATATTATATAAAAGTAGGGACAGTGGACACCATTGTCTTGTTCCTGATTTTAGTGGAAAAGCTTCCAGTTTTTCCCCATTTAGTAATATGTTGGCTGTAGGCTTGTCATAAAGAGCCTTTATTATATTGAGATATGTTCCTTCTATTCCCAGTCTCTTCAGGACTTTTATCATGAAGGGATGTTGGATTTTGTCAGATGCTTTCTCTGCATCTAATGAGATGATCATGTGATTTCTGTCCTTCAATCCATTTATATAATGTATTATATTTATGGACCTGTGTATATTGAACCAACCCTGCATCTCTGGTATAAAGCCTACTTGGTCAGGGTGAATGATCTTTCAGATATATTCTTGTATTCTGTTTACCAATGTTTTGTTGAGAATTTTTGCATCTATGTTCATGAGGGAGATTGGTCTGTAATTTTCTTTTTTGTTCTATCTTTGCCTGGTTTTAGTGTCAGGGTGATGCTGGCTTCATAGAAGGAGTTTGGTAGGATTCCTTCTTTTTCTATTTTATGGAAAAGCTTAAGAAGCAATGGTATTAGTTCTTCCCTGAAGGTCTGGTAAAATTCAGCAGTGAATACATCTGGGCCTGGGCTTTTCTCAGTTGGGAGATTTTTGATAACTTTTCTGATCTCCATGCTTCTTATAGGTCTATTTAAGTGATGAATCTCACCTTTATGTAATTTAGTAGGTCATATAAATCAAGGGAATCATCCATTTCTTCCAGATTTTCATACTTTGTGGAGTATATGCTTTTATGGTATGTCCCTATGATTTTTTGAATTTCTCTGGCATCTGTTGTAATGTTACCTTTTTCATCTCTAACTTTATTAATTTGTGTCTCTTCTCTCTTTTTTTGGTCAGATTTGTTAAGGGTTTATCAATCTTGTTTATCCTTTCAAAGAACCAACTCTTTATTTCATTGACTCTTTGGATTGTTTTTTTTTTTTTTTTTTTTTTTTTTTTTTTTTTTTTTTGGTTTCTGTTTCATTAATTTCTTCCCTAATCTGTATTATTTCTTCCCATCTACTGATTTTTGGTTTGCTTTGTTCTTCTCTTTCCAAGACTTTAAGGTGAAGCATTAGTTTGTTTATTATGACCCTTCTAATTTCTTAATATAGGCAATTAAAGCTATAAATTTACCTCTTAGGACTGCCTTCACTGTGTCCCAGAAATTTTGGTATGTTGTGTTCTCATTACCGCGTGAGTCTATAAATTTTTTGATTTCCTTCTTGATTTCTTCATTGACCCAATCATCATTTAGTAGTGTGTTGTTTAATTTCCATGATTTTGTGTATGCTCTATAGCCTTCCTTGCTATTGATTTGTAGTTTGATTCCATTGTGGTCAGATAGAATGCAAGGAATTATTTCAATTTTCCTGTATTTGTTAAGATTTGCTTTGTGTCCTAATACATGGTATATTTTAGAGAATGTTCCATGTGCTGCTGAAAAGAATGTATATTCTACAGCATTTGGATGAAATGTCCTGTATATATCTGTTAGCTCCATTCCTTCTATGACCACATTTAGTCCAGATGCCTCTCTGTTTATTTTTTCCTGGGATGACTTGTCAATTGATGAGAGTGGGGTGTTGAACTCACCCACTACCACTGTGTTTGGTGTTATCTGTG
This sequence comes from Dipus sagitta, assembly GCA_036346955.1. NCBI lineage: Eukaryota > Metazoa > Chordata > Mammalia > Rodentia > Dipodidae > Dipus > Dipus sagitta. Next base: position 56,749,683 of record CM070775.1, on the reverse strand, counting down.
ACCTTAGTTCTAGTAGTTGTTGTTTGATGAATTTGGGGGGCCCCATGTTAGGTACATATATGTTTAGGATCTTAATGCACTCCTATTGGAGGGTGCCCTTAATCAATACAAAGTGGCCTTCCTTATCTTTCCTAACAAATGTTGGACTGAAGTCTACCTTGTCAGATATTAGGATAGCAACCCCTGCTTGTTTTTTAAATCCATTTTCTTGAAACACCATTTTCCAACCTTTCAGGCTAAGATAGTGTCCATCCTTTGTAGAAAGGTGGGTTTCATTTAGGCAAGAAATTGAAGGATCCTGCTTTTTACCCCAGCCTGCAAACCTATGTTTTTTGGTTGGGGCATTAAGGCCGTTGACATTAAGAGATATTATTGAAAGATGTGTATTCATTTTTGCCATTTTTTTTTTTGTAGTTCTTCCAGTTTTACCTTTGCTGTCTTATGTTAACTGGTATTTAAGTATTGTTTGTTTTTTCCCAGTTCCTTTTATGTGTGCTTTTCTTTTTCTTCAGCATGGATGATTCTTTCAAGTATTTTCTATAGAGCTTGTTTTGTCTTCAAATACTCCTTTAGCCTGCTTTTTCATGGAATGTCCTTATTTCTCCATCTATTTGAATGGATAGCTTTGCATGGTAAAGTAACCTTGGTTGACAGTTGTTATCTTGCAGAACTTTGAATTCATCTGTCCATGCCCTTCTGGGTTTTAAAGTTTGTGTTGAGTAATCTGCTGTAATCCTGATAGGCTTGCCTTTGTAGGTAACTTGATTTTTCTCTCTGACTGCTTTCAATATTTTTTCTTTGGTTTGTGTTTTTGGTAGATTGGTTATAATATGTCGAGAAGAGGTTCTTTCCAGCTTTTGTCTGGCTGGGGTTCTAAAGGATTCCTGTAATTGCCTTGTCACCTCTTTCCCGATTTGGGGGAAGTTTTCTTCTATGATGTTGTTGAAGATGCTAACTATGCCTTTGGAGTGAAATTCTTCTTCTACTATGCCCTGAATTCTTATGTTTGATCTTTTCATAGTGTCCCGAATATCTTGAAATTCCCACTCATACTTTTCTAGTAGTTTGTCTTTCTCTTTTTTGGACTGTATTAGATCTGCCACCTAGTCTTCTAGTTTAGATATTCTGTTCTCTCCTTCATCCATTCTACTAGTGTGATTTTCTACAGAGTTTTTTTATTTCATTAACTGTTTTCTTTAATGCGCATAATTTGAACTATTTTTTTCTGTATTATTTCTATTTCCTTATTTATGTCTAGTATTGACCTCTTTATTTCATTAAATTGGCATCTAGTTCTTCTTTGCTTCCTTTGATTTCTTTTTTGAGTTCTTTGAACATATTTATAATCATTCTTTTGAACTCTTTCTCAGGCATTTCCTCTAACTTGTTCTCACTAGAGGTCATTTCTGATGCATTAATACTTTTTGGTGGATTTATATTGTCTCCATTTTTTGGTGTTTCTTGTGTTATAATGTATATATTTTTGCATCCTGGATTATTTAATGATTGGATTTTCTAGTTAGCTGGGTATTATTAGATGTATCGGTCAATCTGATGTTATATATCTTCAGGGTAGGAGCATATGGCGCTAGGGGTGGCTGTCAAGACTCGCAGAGTATCTACAAGAGTGATTCTAGGTGTTGGGTTTGCCTATTATGAGAGTATTCAAGTAGGCTGAGTGGAACCAAATACAGATAGTTTCTAAAATTTAATTAAACAATATACACTTTCAATGAAAAACAGTACAGAGTATTTACCCAAGAGTATTATGACAACCAGATCCTCTGTCTGTCTCTTAGGCTGTGTGATGCCTTACCTACTCCCTCAATCCTGACAACAAGAAGGTTAAGATTCTGGTCTGTAGAGTGTTCCAAGTCAGCTTATGACCAGGTGAGACCCTTCCGTAGTGTATAATAGAAGAGGAAACAAAGCCACTATACATCAAGAAGCAACAAATAAGAAGCCCAAGATACAGTTTATTTACTAATGACAAATCTGACCCTCCATCAGATTTAACATGTAATTTATCCTGATATGGAAGGTGCAATTAGCACTTCTTGTTCAGGCCTACATACCAGGTTTATGAGGCGGGTACTGACCTGGTGTAATCCCACTTACCTTTTGGGATGATTTTGGTCTCAGTTATGCTTGAGTCCTGTTGTTGGTTCAAGTAGTCATGGCCGGGTCCCCGGACTGCTGCTCTGTTCACTGGAGCTGGGCACTGGTGGTGGGGAGGGGAGGCTGCCAATGCTGCTCTAGTTCTTTTGCTTTTCCTCGTGTTCTTCTACCTTGTGATCTGCTCCTCCGTTGTTCACTGCCATTCTGCCTTCATGTTTCTTGAGTTTGTGGAGAGCTCCAGTATGAGTGGAAAATCCCCTCACCTGGCTTTTCCTGGGGATCTAGCCGAGCCTGGCGGCTGGCTAGCATGCCGCCACCGCAGGCTAGTGTCTGGACCTGCTGTAGGCACTTCTGCTGGCCTGTGTGGGCTTTGGATCTCTCCTACTTCTCTGCTGCCTTTTCAATTTCCTATACACCTCACTTTTTAGTAAAAGTGTGTATTTTGCTGGTTTTCTCTCTCTCTCTCTCTCTCTCTCTCTCTCTTTTTTTTTTTTTTTTTTTTTTTTTTTTTTGGCTTTTCCCTCCAGGCTGCTTTGGAGTGGTACTTATGCCACCATCTTAATGGAAGTCTAGATCTGATCAAGTCTTTATTAAGCCTAATCAATGGGTTGTTGAGATCTTCTATTTCTTGACTCACCTTCAATTAATTCATCTCTCTTTTGAGTGATATAATGTTTCCTTCAATCCTTGGTGGAGATATCTCATACCATCTTGGTATGGGTTCCTGGGTCCTCGGGCTGGCCATTGTCCAGGAAACTGTGAAGATCAAGGTTGTGCATGTGTGACAAGAGAAAGAATCACTATTGGGGGACAGTTTCAGTGAACAGCTCAGTTTATTGTCAGGGAAATGGGTTTTAAGCAGTTGAGGGTGGGAAGATGGTCCTAAGGGGATTGGATGTACAAGGTTGCTTGATGATGCCTAATTAGCATATGGGGACATACATTCCAACATGTAGGCAATGGTATGTGTTACTGGAGGATGGGCTGTGCAAAGGTTGCTGGCTGATACCATATAAGGAGGTTCCTAGGCAACTGGCCAAAGGCTACAGGGTTATGAGCAAACCCTAAGTCTTGTCTGAATGTCCAGGTATTCCATGTTTGGAGAGGGAGTGTCCTTACTTTCTGCCAATCTTGGGGTCTGAGATTTTGTTCAGGGATCCAGGCACACTGTGACCCTCAAGAACGGAGGGAGGATCCTGTCTCACTGCAACCCCTGAGAATGGGGGAAGGAGCTCCCCTCCAGTCTAGTTCCCAAGATTTGACTGGCAGTTCAGGCTTCTACAACTTCTCCATAGTTTGGGGCCTTCATGTCAGACAGCTTAAGTTTGCTTTAACCCAGGGCCCTGCCTATGTGTGACACTTGGGCAGATGCTTTATTCTGTTGAGGAAGAAGCCAGTTTTGTCATTGTAGAATCTTCAGGGATGTTCTGCTTTAAATTTGAACCAGATGGGTGAACTGGTATACCATGGGGTTATAAACACAGATGTTCAGATTGTGGAATTTGCAGGTATATCAAAGGTACCTGGTGATGTGTGTGGTCAGGAAGTTCATCCTAGTGAACCTGAAGCTGTCTCCTACAGAAGTTGGTACTGAGAGTGGGGTGAGATAAACCTGACCATGTGGATTTTGGTTTTTAGAACATTTGTTTTGGAGGAATGGACATGGACTTGATGCTTGCAGCTGAAGGTGCCTTCTGGAATGATCTGCCAAGGTTTATGGACTATTCTGATAAGAGTTTGAGAATACTAAATACAAACAATATTGAACTTTGAGACTTGACTTATAAGCTTTCTAATGGGAAGGAAAGACTACAGAGGACTTTGCTGGAACTGTGCTACTGGCATAAGGGCTTGCTGTATTCTGCTGCCCATGCCCAGAGAGTTTTATCAAACTGAAATTTATAATGGACTTATGTGCTTGGCTAAAGATAATTGGACTGAGAGATTTAAGATTTTTAAGCTTGAAAACCTCAAGCAAGTTAAAATTACAGACACTGAGACTGGACTTAGGTTACTGAACCTGCTATTGTCAAACACATTAGCACTCATAAGGAAGATGGCCCAACTGCTTCACATTAAAACAATGAAAAGGATGTCTGAGGAAAGATTATCATAGAAATACAAACTCTTTTGGAAAGAATTGACTGGAGAAGGAACCTACTTTTCAAGGTTACAATTTATTTTGTCCCAGAATTAAGAATGTGGCTCTGTCCTACAACCTAGTATTGATTTCAGAAACAAAAAAATATGAGGAGTGGTTGTAAATTGCACATTATTCTAGGAGTCACTGCTGAGATGCAACCTGAGGCAGGGGCTGATGCCCCAAAAGGCTGAAAAAGCCTTTGGAAGATGGACCATCATTTACATAAAGACCTAAAATTATATCAGGACTATGCAAGGACTACCATGGAGTGCACTGTTGGCTTAAGATGGAAGTGATCCCTGGCTACTCTGCCCTTCTAGAGGGCCAGAATTAGAAAATCTGAAGACTGTCAGTCTCTGGTTGTATTGGACTTAAACTATAAAAGTTTGCTGTTTGTTTGATAGTAGTTGACTTTCCATTGTTTTTAATGTCTCTGCTATGCCTTATGCCAGTTAAAAATGTTTACTCTGTGCCTTTATGTGTTAAAAGTATTTAACTTGTTTGATTTTACAGGACTTAATATCTTAAATTAGGCAGGACTGTGGGGCCTTTGAAATTGAATTGAGCACAATTTACAACGTGTGATGGTTATGAATTTATTGGAGGCCAGGGGTGAAATGTGGTAGTTTGAATAGATGGACCCCAATATATTCAGTGTTTTATTCATTTGTAGTTTGCATCTGTAGCCAATGGCTGGAGGCAGTGTTACTGGGTGGATCTTAAGGTGTGGTGATGGGTTTGAGATTTCAATCTAAAGATATGCAAAATGTGCCTTGCTGGAATTCCCGAAGTGTGCTATGCTGTGTGGCTTTTGGCTTGTGCTTCTCTCTGTATGTGCTTAGTCCTGTGACAACAGGCCAGATTCTTCTGCCATTATGGAACGTCCCCTGGATCTGTAAGCTTCAATAAATATCCCTTCCTCCATAACTGTGCCTGGTCTGGAAGTTCATCTCAGCAAACTTAAAGCTATCTGCTACACTCAGAGACTTCAATACTACAGTATTGTCATTAGACAGATCATCCAAACAGAAAAACAGCAGGGAAATAATAGAGACAAATGACACCACAGATCAACTAGACCTAACAGACATCTACAGAACTTTACACCCTAAATCTACAGAATACACATTTTTCTCAACAGCCCATGGGACTTTCTACAAAATAGACCACATATTAGGCAATAAAGTGTGCCTCCATAATTTTAGGAAAATTGAAGTAACTTCCTGCATGATATCTGTATTAGTCAGGGTTATCTAGAGGAACAGAACTGATAGAATGGATTGTATTAAAAGGGAGTGTAGGATTAGCTTAGGGCAGTCCAACAATAGCAAGTTGTAGGTCTGAGAGGAAGCTGGTAGCTGCTCCGTCCAAGAGGCTGAAGATCTCAGCACTTCCAATCTATCACTGAAGGCCTGGAGGCATACTGCAGAGTTACTGCTCTTCAGTCCACATTCATGTTCAGCCCATGCTGATCTTCAGTCCACACTGGAAAGCAGAAAGCAGTAAGCAGGGAGCATCAGACAGCACTGGCAAACAGGTGGGAGGAGGGGGTACTTTCCTCCCTAGATTTTCTTTAGATAACTAACTACAACAGTAAACATACAATCTCCTTCCCCCATACAAAGCAGGGTTCCATTAGGAATGCTCTCTCTAATAAAATAAGTCAAATATAAATTCAACAGTGGTTAACTAGTGATATGACCTTAACCAGTATTAATTACCTAATAGATAAATAGAGGAAGAACACTAGCATCCTAATATTGGTGTAGATATGTACAAACACTCTTAACAAGATAAGACAGAAACACTCGTGGAAATTGCAGTGCATGTTTTTGTAACTGGTCACATGGCCTTATCTGGTATTTGTAACTGCCTTCTTCTACTACCCATTCTGTATTTTGTCTACGTTTAGCAAGCACCTCAGCAGGTCTTGGTTCTTTACATGGAGGGGTGACCCATACCTTCGTTCCTAAAGGATCTGGGCCATTTGCCACGCTGCCTTGATCTGATTGTTGCAGTTCATTGAGTTTGATAACAGGGCATGGTAACTCCAAGACATGGCCCTAAAGGATATCCTGCATTACAGACATATTCTTCCTTACCTCCACTGTGGAGGCACAGTCCAATTCTCCCCTCCCCCGGTAGTCTGGATCAGTCATACCTGCTAACACTGTAACTCCTTTCTCAGCCTGTTCACTCAAGGGCATCAGGATCCCAAAGTGGCCAGGTGAAGTATTAGCTTCCAGTTCAGTGGAATGTCCTTTGTGCCTCTTGTAAAAAGAACTCCCCCCTCTGGAACCAAGATCTCTAGACCAGCAGAGTGTAAGGGTGCAGGAACAGGAAGCAAAACTTTGGCTAATGGGTCACTTGGAGTGATAGTAAGTGATATCACTCCCATTTCCACCCCTTGATTCCTGGACCCATGAATCTGGGATATAGGAGAAAAAGCACCATATATAGGGTGATGATTCATCAGAGCATACAGCCTATTGGAGGACACTCCCTCTTCCCTCCAAGCTATTGCTACCTAGTTGGTGGAGTAGTTGTTTCTTTAAAATGCCATTCCACCATTTTATCAAGCTAGATGCTTCAGTGTGGTGGGGCACATGGTAAGACCAGTGAAGTCCATGATCATGATCCAACTGCCATACTTCCTTGGCTGTGAAGTGAGTTCCTTGGTCAGAAGTAATGATGTGTGGAATACCATGATGGTGGATAAGACAATCTGTAAGCCTTCAGATGGTAGTTTTGGAATAAGCCTTATGTACAGGAAAAGCAAATTCATACCCAGAATAAGCATCTATTCCAGTAAGGACAAAACACTGCCCTTTCCATGATGGAAGAGGTCCATTGTAGTCAACTTGGCACCAAGTTGCTGTCTGGTCACCCTGAGGAATGATACCATATCGGGGGCTCAGGGTTGGTCTCCATTGCTGGCAGAATTAGCAGTCAGCAGCAGCTATAGCCAGGTCATCTTTAGTGGGAGTCCATGTTGTTGGGCACATGTATAACTTTTATCCCTACCACCATGGCCACTTTGTTCATGGGCCTATTGGGCAATGGAAGGGGTGACTGAGGAAAGAGGTTTGACCACTATCCAGAGAATGGGTCAGATTATCTACTTGATTATTAAAGTCATCCTCTGATGAGGTCACCTTCGCATGAGCATTAACATGGGACACATGCATCTTTATATCCTTTGCTCATTCAGAGAGCTCTATCCACATAAACCTTCCCAAAATGTCCTTCTCACCAATTTACCAATTGTGTCCTTCCAAGTCCTGGACCATCAAGCCAAACCATTGGCCACAGATCATGAATCAGTGTATAAATGTACATCTGGCCATTTTCCTTCCAAGCAAAATGGACAACCATGTGTACTGTCCCATAGTTCTGCCCATTGTGAAGACTTCCTTTCACCACAGTCCTTCAGAGTTGTACCAGAAAGGGGCTGAAATTCTTCAGCTGTCCACTTCTGGGAGGTGCCTTCATAATGTGTTGAACCATCTATAAACCATGCCCTATTCTTCTTCTCAGTTAATTGATCATAGGGCACACCCCATGATGCCATAGGGACTTGCTTGGGGACAGAAGGCATTGTAACAGGAGTAGCAACCATAGGCATTTGGGCAACTTCCTCATATAAATTTCTTGTACCTTCAGGGTCTGCTTGAGCCTGATAATGGATATTCAACTTCCACTTGATGATGGACTGATGCTGTGCACGTCCAACTTTATGGCCCTGTGGGTCAGATAACACCCAGCTAATAATGGGCAGCTCAGGTCACATAGTAACTTGATGGCCCATTGTCAAACATTCAGTTTCTACTAAGGCCCAATAGCAGGCCAAGAGCCATCTCTCAAAGGGAGAATAATTGTCTGCACATTACGGCAGGGCCTTGCTCCAGTATCCCAAGGGCCTCTGCTGCAATTCCCCTATGGGGGTCTGCCAAAGGCTCCAAATGGCATTCCTAGCTTCCACTGACACCTCAGTTACCATTGGAGCTGCTGAATCATATGGCCCAAGTGGCAGAGCAGCCTGCATACTAGACTGTACCTGATGAAGAGCCTTCTCTTGTTCTGGGCCCCATTAAAAACTAGTAGTTTTCCAAGTCACTTGGTATATGGGATGTGAGGAAGAAGTGAGGAATGTGCTGTCTCCAAACTCCAAGTAGGCCCACTAGATATTGTACTTCTTTCTTAGTGGTAGGAGGGGCCAGGTGCAACAACATATCCTTTACCTTAGAAGGAATATTCCTGCCTTCTCCACACCACTGAACTCCTAGAAATTTCACTGAGTTAAAGGGAGATGTGGTGGGAACCACCACTCCTGTATCCTTCAAGTCCTTTATAGTAGCATTAATTTCTGCAGTTCCTCCAAGGACGCAATGTCGTTGGTTCACTATTTTTCCTGGTGGAGGGAGCTCCAATGGCTTCCATTTGGCCTTTCCTACCATAATAGCCCTCAATACACTAGTCAGGGAACAAATATGGGGGTTCTGCCAACTCCTAAGTATATCTTTCCCAATTATGCATTTTGGGACTGGGGAAGTAATCACAGGCTGAGTATGGGGACCCACTGGACCAACTGTCAGTCTAACAATTGCCAAAACTCCATTGATCACCTGACCTCCATAAGCACCTACTTTAACTAGAGGGCCACAGTGCTATTTGGGGTCTCCTGGAATCAATGTCAGTTCAGAACCAGTATCCAGTACTCCCCACAGATATGATTATTTCCTTTTCCCCAGTGTATAGCTACCCTAGCAAAAAGCCATAGGTCCTTCTGAGGAAGGATAGGACTAAGCTTAATATTGAAACTTTGGGGGACTGTTAGAGGGTCCTTTCTCAAGGGGGCCTGGCCACCCCTTTAATGAAGGGGCTCAGGATCTGTAAACTGGCTAAAGTCTGGAAACTGCTTAAAAGGCCTTGATTTTCTGTTGCCATATTTCAAAGTGGCTTTTTGTTCCTTTGCTCTGGAAATTTTCTGCTTCTACAGATCAAGCAGGAACTTAGCAGGCATTTTATGTATTTAACTTCTGGGAACACCATGATTAGTCAGCCAGAACCAAAGGTCTAAATGAGTCATACTGTTAAGAATATTGTTTTGCCTATGCTGTCCATTACAATAAAGTTGCTCACCTTGCCTTTGGTGATTCAGTGCTGCTACTTGGCCCTTGTTACTCCAAGATCCAGTTAGATCCATTGCATCTAAGTCACCTAATGCAGCAACTATGGCTCCCACTGTGATGTCTTCATTACATAAAATACCAATGACTGGGCACATTAAGTATGCTGGTGCTCCCCCCACAAGTCTGTTTCTTATAGTCTTAATGAAGGGCACATCTTCTGGATGCTCCCATTGCGGGGGCAAAGATGAGTTGACATGGCAAATGTACTCTAGCATTCTATGTTCTCTGAGTCTTTTAATCCCTTCATCAACATTAAGCCAAGGGATATCAGGCAGCTTGAGCACATTCACAGTAGGCCATCTTTGTATCCATACTTCAGCCAACCAATCAAATAAACTCTTGGTAGCTGTTCCAACTGCATGAGCTGCAGTGTTAAATCTAAAATCTCTGCTCAGTGGGCCCATTTCAATAAACTCAGCCTAATCTAATCTTATATTCCTTCCACCATCCTCCCACACCCTTAATTTTTTTTTTAATTTTTATTTGACAGAGAAAGAGGGGGACAGAGAGAGAGAGAGAGAGAGAGAGAGAGAGAGAGAGAGAGAGAATATGTGTGCCAGGGCTTCCAGCCACTATAAACGAACTACAGATCTGTGCACCCGCCTGTGTATCTGGCTAATGTGGGTCTCACGGAATCGAACCTAGGTCCTTTGGCTTTACAGGCAAATGCCTTAACTGCTAAGCCATCCCTCCAGCCCCAATATCCCACACCCCTAAAAGCCACACATATTCCCCATGCTTCTGCCTGTACAAGTCAGAAAGCTCCTGAAGTTCTTTAGGGTTGTACCTCACCTCCTCCTGGGTCATGCTTTCTATCTCACCTTTAGGGGCATGCCTATCCTTCTGCCTTGTTATAGGCCTAGAGGCAAATATGGGTGGGCACTGAGAAGCATCAACACCTCCTGCAGGGAGGGTCATGGATGGTTCCTCAGACAAAGAAGGATTAATTCCCTCAGGCAAGAGTGGAGAGGGTAATACTTCACAGTGTGGGGGTGAGGATGCAACTGCCCCTAATGGAAGGGAGGTCACATTCTCATGCAAAATAATGTCTTCAGCATCTGAGAGTTCAATATCCCCAGATTCTTTAGGATCTTCCCACACAGACCCATCCCAAGTCGTAGGATCCCACTCTTTCAATCAGTATCCTCACTTTAACTTCTGATAGCCTGTGATGCTGGGGTGTGAGCTTATGTAGCAAGTTAGCCAGTCTTACAATTAGATGTTGGGTTTGGTTTTCTGCAGTTTGAGCCCTGTTCTGCAGAGAGGAGACGCTCCTCCAGGGCACCCATAGAACTTTCAGATCATATATGTGGGTCTTAAGCTTGGAAATTTCCTTTCTGAGCTTCTGCTTTTCTCTCAACAGTTCATCTAGAGATGCTACAAGTAATCATCCAGCATAATCATTTGACTCTTTTTCCACAAATATTCAAAAGTTCTAGATACAGAGTAACTAAATTCCTTGCTCTTCACAAGATGTGACTCAGGATCACCAAATACATCTATCTCATGGAGTTCTTCAAATAGTTTATACCATGGATTATTAGTGACTCCTTATTGCCAGTAGAAAAATTCTCCTTATTACCATATGTGGTGGTTTGATTCAGGTGTCCCTCATAAACTTAGGTGTTATGAATGCTAGGTTCCCAGCTGATGGAGATTTTGGAAATAATGCTTCCTGGAGGCAGTGCATTGTTGGGGGCGTGCTTATTGGTGTTGTTGCAGTCAGGTTCACATTGCTGGTAGAAATCATCCAACTAAGAGCAGTTTGTGGGGAAAAGAGATTTATTTTGGCTTACAGGCTCAAGGAAGAAGTTCCATGATGGCAGGGGAAAATGATGGCATGAGCAGAGGGTGAACAACACCCCCTGGCCCTCAAAAGGTTGACAACAGGAACAGGAGAGTGTGCCAAACACTGGCAAGGGGAAACTGGCTATAACTCCCATAAGCCCTAGCAGGTAGGGTGCCAATTTGTTAACCCAGGGGCAAATACAGCAGACTCTGAAGAACAGGACACTGCTTAAGCACTCAGGCCCCTTAAAAAGAGTGTACATTCCTCCTGTTGCCCCACTGCAGGTCAGCTGGCCCAATCTCAAAGGTTGTAACATCTCAATTGCAGCTGAACAGGCAGCAGTTCACCCAACGATTTTTCTTTCTGTGCTATATGCCAGTTCATTTCTACACAAAACAACCCTGCACAACTTCTCAGGACCCAGGCATAACAGCAAGCTTCCCACACAAACTGCTATCCCAGTTCAGGCAAAGCTCTTTCTCACCCACATAAGCCAAACCTCACAGTCTGTAGTTCTTACTGCATTCAGGCCTTTCAACTCTGATCAGAATAGTCCATCAAGCTGTACTTACAGCACTGCAAGGCATCTCTTAGACCAAGGTTTCAAATCCTTCCACAATCCTCTTGAAAATCAGCTCCAAAAAGCCAAAGCCACACAGTCAGGTGTCTAGCAGCAAATGACTACACTCCTGGTACAACTTTGCTGTTGCAGTCAGGTTCACATTGCTGGTAAAAATCACCCAACTAAGATCAGCTTGTGGGAAAAATAGGTTTATTTTGGCTTGTTGGTAGAAATCACCCAACCAAAAGAAGCCTCTGGGAAAAAAGAGGTTTATTTTGGCTCACAGACTTGAGGGCAAGCTCCAAGATGACAGGGGAAAACGATGGCAGGAACAAAGGATGGACATAACCCTCTGGCCAACATAAGGTGGACAATAGCAACAGGAGAGTGTGCCCAACACTGGCAAGGGGAAACTGGATATAATATCCATAAGCTCGCCCCAACAAAACACTACTTTCAGGAGGCATTAATTTCCAAATCTCCATCAGCTGGGAACCTAGAATTCAGAGCCCCAATGTTTATGGGGGACACATGAGTCAAACCACTACAGGTGTTATAGCCAGCTTCCCCATACCAGTGTTTGGCACACTCTCCTCTTGCTATGGTCCACCTTATGTTGGCCAGGGTGTGATGTCCACCCTCTGCTCATGTCATCATTTTTTCTGCCATCATGGAGCTTCCCCCTTGAGCCTGTAAGCCAAAATAAGCCTCTTTTCCCCACATGCTTCTCTTTCTCAGATTTCTACCAGCAATGCAAACCAGACTGCAACAGTAAAGTGGCACCAAGGAGTGGGACTGCTGCTAGACACCTGTGTGACTTTGGCCTTTTGGACTTTTTAGACTGTGTGGCTTTGGCCTTTTGGAGCTGAATTTCAAGAGGAATGTGGAAGGATTTGAAAACCTGGCCTAAGAGATGCCTTGTAGTGCTGTAATTAGAGCTTGATGGACTATTCTGGTCAGAGTTGAAAGACATGAATACAGTAAGAACTATGGACTATGAGGTTTGGCTTATGAAGGTGAGAAGGAGCTTTGCTTGGACTTGTGTGAAAGCTTGCTATTGTGCCCATGTTCAGTTGTGCAGGGTTGCTTTTCATAGAAATGAACTGGTGTGAGCAGAGGGATATGGCACAGAAAAAATGAAATCTTTGGGCCTAAACTGCTGCCTGTTCACCTGAAAATTGTTTCAGAGATTACAACCATTGAGATTGAGCCAGCTGACCTGCACTGGGGCAACAGGAAGGATGTAGACTCTTTTGAAGTGGCCTGAGTGCTCAGGAAGTGTCCTGTTCTCCACAGTCTGCTTTATTCCCCCCTGGATTAACAAATTGGCCCCCTACCTGGTATTGTGGAGTATAAGAAATGAAGGAAAGAGAGGGTCATTGGGTTTGAAACATGGTCTTGTGTTTTGGAAATGGCCATGGGCAGTGTGAAGCAGATTTGCTGGATGCCTGCATGGAGACCCCATGGGGCCATGAGGGTGACCCGTAGATTACAGCAGAGACCCAGTGGAGATTCCGGGACCACAAGATGGCTGCTACGGAAAGCTGCTGGCCCTGATGATGTTTTCCAAGACTGTGAGTAGCCTAGCTGAAGGTATGGAATTGGAAGTCCAGAGACTTGATACTGGTTAAAGTTATCGAACTGGGAGATTTGTTACTAACCACAGTTGTTGAACTTGGAGCTACAGAGTTTGGAATTTGCCCTATTTAAATGATGCATTGCTTGAGTATTTCTTTGTTATGCCCAGTGCCATATTTTGCAGTGTGAATGTTTATTCTGTGTCATTATGGTTTTTTTTGGGGGGGGGGGATTTTTTTTTTTTTTTTTTTTGGTATTATGGCTCAGTTTGGTATTATGGCTCACCTTGGATTATGGGGATGTTTGAACATCATTGGAATTGATAAAAAAAAAAAAAAAAAAAAAAAACTATGGGGACTTTTAAATTTGGACTGAATGCATTGTATTTTACATCATGTATGGATATCAGGTTATGGGGCCCAGGGGCAGAAAGTGGTGGTTTGATTCAGATGTCTCCATAAATTTAGGTGTTCTGAATGCTAGGTTCCCAGCTGATAGAGATTTGGGATTTAATGCTTCCTGGAGGCAGGGTATTGTTGGGGATGGACTTATGCATGTTATAGCCAGTTTCCCCATGACAGTGTTTGGCACACTCTCCTGTTGCTATGGTTCACCTTATGATGTACCTTCTCTGCTCTTGTCGTCATTTTCCCTGCCATCATGGAGCTTCCCCCTATAGTCTGACAGCCAACATAAACCTCTTTTTCCCACAAGCTTCTTTTGGTCAGGTGATTTCTACAAGCCATGAAATCCTGACTACAACACCAGTAGAGCCTTTGGTGGCACTTAAGTTGGAAAACCAACTCCAGAGAGCACCAAGCCCACTAGAGAAATCCATCCTTACAATTATGTTTCTCTAGAACCACTCCTGGTACCACAGTCTGTATTATTCAGGGTTCTCTACTGGAACAGACCCAAGAGAATGAATTGTATTGAAAGGGAATTTATTGGATTAGTTTAGGGAAGTCCAAAAATAACAGGTTGCAGGCCTGAGAGTCAAGGAACTTGGTAGCTGCTCAGTCCATGAGGCTGGCTGCCTCAGCAGTCCCAATCCAGCACTGAAGGCCTGGAGGCATCCTGGAAATACAGACACACTGCTTTTCAGTACATGCTGGTCTTCTCTCCATGCAGGTCTTCAGTCTACACTGGAAAGCAGCAATCAGTGAGCAGAAAGCAGCACCAGCATCCAGGTGGGAGGAGGGGATACTTGCCTTCCAAGGGCTTCTTTAGATAAATCCCACCCCCCACCCCCAAGGGGGGGGTCACCCACTCAAGGGGAAGTGCTCACCTTGGAGGAAAGATTCCTCCTTTAGTTAATCCTTCCTGAATGTAACCTCAGAGACCCACTTAAGAGGAATGTCTGTGGATTCCTTATCAGATTAAGTTGACATAAACTTAACCATAACAATGTTAGATCACAATGCTTTAACACTAGTAATTAACAAGACATACATCAAGAACTCCACCAGTTCCTGGAGACTAAAGAACACACTTTTAAACAATGAATGTTTTGTGGAAGAAATAAAAAAAAAAAAAAAGAAATTGTAAATTCCTAGAACCAAATGATAATGAAAATGCCAAAACTTATGGGACACAATGAAGACAGTCCTAAGGTGAAAATTTGTGGTGCTAACTGCCTTTATAACAAAGACAGAGAGATCCCAAATTAATATCCTAATAGTCTAAAGTCACTGGCAAAACAAGAAGAATACAACCTGAACAGCTCCATAGGGAAAGAAATAATCAAGTTCAGAGCAGAAATTAATGAATAGGAAACTAAGAAAACAATTTTAAAAATTAGTGCAATGGACTTCTGTGTAAGAAGGTAGCATACTAGCCACACTGAAGCAGCCTAGGGTGGTAAATAAACAGAAACAGAGCAAAACACACTCTTCTACTGAAGTGAAGGTGTATAAGTAATTGTCAACTACAGCAGAGAAGCAGGAAAGATCAAGCTCTTCCAGAAAGGAGAAAACCAGTCAGAATCACCACCCCCCCCGACCCCACCAAGGGGCCAACATGCTGGCCAGTAGCACAAATGGCAGGAACAAAAACAAGGTGAGGGGATTTTCCACTCACATCATCCTCCTCACAAAGGCAAGCAACCTGAAATGGAAGACACGAGAAACTACTTGAGCAGCTGCTAAAGGAGATACAAATGGGACCAGCTGAACAGCTCCAGTACAACTGCAGGCACCCTGAAAAGTCATCCATCCCCCAACCATCAGGGCCATGAATGTCCAGAGAACTCAATTGCCCCCAGTTTCCCAGTACCAAGAGGGATCAAGGTGGGATCTCAGAATTGGTGAGAAAGAAAGCCATCCGAAAGGTAACAGGGGCTAATTATACAAATCCAGATATATAAGCCTGCACTGGAAGTGTTAATCTCTCTTTCCATGTCAGGAAATGTTATGTATTACACTTGAATAATGTATTCTTGATGGGCTTTCCCTTCTCAAATAAGCTGAATTTTCGTGTTTACTATTGTTGCCTTTGATGTTTCCTGATTTTTAGAGACTTTGTCTTTTTCTTAAGTCCCTATTGGAGGCAAAGACTAACTGGCCCCAGGCTGGCGTGGAAACTGTTTCAGACTAGAAATTGAAACCTCCCAATTGACAGGATTAAGGGTGTGGGGCAACACACACCCTTAGGGACTTTGGCTTCATTAGATTTATCTGTTTAGTTTAATCCCCCATGCTTATATAAATACTCTGTGTTGATTTTAATTGAATGTCTATATTGCTTAGTTGAATTTTAGAATTTGCCAGTAATTTGGTTCACTCGATATACTACAACACTTGAATCACAGACAAACCTAACACTTATGGTAACTTTCATTATTTCTCTTGGAATATAAAAGCTACACCTGACACCTTAAACTCTTTTTTTTTTTTTTTAAATTTTTTTTTTAATTTTTTTTTCTTTATTTATTTGAGAGTGACAGACAGAGAGAGAAAGAGGCAGAGAGAGAGAGAATGGGCGTGCCAGGGCTTCCAGCCTCTGCAAAGGAACTCCAGATGCGTGTGCCCCCTTGTGCATCTGGCTAACGTGGGTCCTGGGGAGTCGAGCCTTGAACCGGGGTCCTTAGGCTTCATAGGCAAGCGCTTAACCGCTAAACCATCTCTCCAGCCCCACCTTAAACTCTTACATTGAGGATATATAAAGTCAGATTTACATGGCTAAGAAAACTGCAGACAATTATAAAAAAAACAAAAAAAAAAAAAAAAAAAACAGGCATCAAATTAAGTCAAGATGGAAAAATCTCTACATTATAATACAAGAAACATGAAAAATCTTTCCTTCTGGAGCTCTTTGGGTTGGATTTTTCTTGTTTTTCCAGTGCCTTTAGGTGGATGGTTAGGTTATTGATTTGGGACCTTTCTGTCTTTTTTATGAAGGCATTGAGTGCTATGAATTTTCCTAGGAGGACCGCCTTCATTGTGTCCCATAAGTTTTGGTATGATGTGTTCTCATTATCATTCAATTCCAGAAATTTTGCAATTTCATTTTTTATTTCAGCCACTATCCATTTATTGTTTAAAAGTGTGCTGTTCAGTTTCTAGGTACCGTTGGGATTCTTGGTGGGTCTTTTTTTGTTGATTTCTAGCAATATAGCATTGTGATCTGATAATGTCAATCTTCCTAAATATGAAGAGGCAGTCTTTGTGACCCAGTATATGGTCTATTTTATAGAATGTTCCATGGGCTGCTGAGAAGAATGTGTAGTCTGTGGATTTGGGATGGAAACTTCTGTAGATGTCCGTTAGGTCTAAGTGATCTATGGTTTTGTTGAGCTCTCTTACTTCCCTGTTGAGTTTCTGTTTGGATGATCTGTCTATTACTGATAATGGTGTATTGAGGTCTCTAGCTATGATGGTGTTGGTGGTTATTTCTGTTTTATTGTCAAGTAGGTTTTGTTTTATGAACTGTAGTGCCCCTTTGTTTCGTGCATACAGATTTATGATTGTAATATCCTCTTGATGGATCGTTCCCTTGATAAGTAGGAGTGGCCTTCTTTGTCTTTTCTGATTATTTTTGGTTTGAAGTCTATTTTATCCGATATTAATATAGCTACACCTATTTGTTTCTTATTCCCATTTTCTTGGAATATTGTTTGCCACCCTTTCACCCTGAGGAGGTGTCTGTCTTTAGTGGTGAGGTGGGTTTCTTGAAGGCAACAGATTGAGGGGTCCAATTTTTTGATCCATCCTGTTAGCTTGTGTCTCTTGATGGGTGAATTAAGGCCATTAATACTTAGGGTAATGACTGTGAGATTTGATTTGATCCCTGCCATATTGTGATGGTAAATGTGGGTTGGTGTTTTCATGGACTTTGAAGTTTTGTGTGCCTACTCTGATGAACTGGATACCAGAAGAAGGGGGAAGGAGATAAACATGGAGAAAAATCAACTCCTACCAAATCAGAGAGCCAGAGCCTCAGAGGCCCCCAACACCTCATCACTGAAGCAGACCAAAACTGAACCCAACATGGCTCAGGGAAATTTTGTGGAAGAGGTGTTGGAAAGAATGTCAGAGCCACATTTTGGGTCATGATATGCAGAAACATTTATCTTACACATAAGTGTGGGCTAACTCCACAATGCATGACCCATATACCTCAACAAGGAGGGGCCAAGGGGAGGGGGTACATCACGTATGAGCCTAATAATGGTACCAAACTGACTGTATTTGCTGAATACAAAACTAATTAATAAAGAAAAAAGAAAAAAA
This sequence comes from Dipus sagitta, assembly GCA_036346955.1. NCBI lineage: Eukaryota > Metazoa > Chordata > Mammalia > Rodentia > Dipodidae > Dipus > Dipus sagitta. The sequence goes on along the minus strand of CM070775.1, from coordinate 56,731,571 downwards.
TTAAAAAAAAACATGAAAAATCAAGACAATACAATCTCACCAAAAATTATAAATCAATCAGAAATGACCTCCAGTGAGATTGCTTTAGATGAAATGCCTGAAACAAGATTTTAAAAAATGAGTATATGTATGCTTAAGGAAATTAAAGGAATAAAAGAAGGAAACAAATTCCAGAAGGAATTCCAAGTGAAAACAGGATGCCAACTTAATGAAATAAGTAGGTCAATACAAAACATGAATTAGGAAATAGAAATGATGAAAAAATACCAGTCAGAAATACTATAAATGAAAAACAGAGTATGTCACCTAGAAAATTCTGTAGAAAGTTTTACCAGTAGAATAGATCAAGGAGAGGACAGAATATGTAAAGTAGAAGACCAGCTGGAAGATCTAATACAGTCCAATAAAGAAAAGGACAAACTAATAGGAAGGCATGAATGGGAATTTCAAGACATTTGGGACACTATGAAGATATCAAACATAAAAATTTTGGCCTGGAGAGATGGCTTAGCAGTTAAGTGCTTTCCTGTGAAGCCTAACAACCCTGGTTCAAGGCTCGATTCCCCAGGACCCACGTTAGTCAGATGCACAAGGGGGTGCATGTGTCTGGAGTTCATCTGTAGTGGCTGGAAGCCCTGGAATTCCCGTTCTCTCTCTCTCTCTCTCTCTCTCTCTCTCTCTCTCTCTCTCTCTCTCTCCCTCTTTCTGTCTCTGTCTATCCCTCTCAAATAAATAAATAAAAATAAACACATTTTTTAATTAAAAAAAAAAAGAATTTAGGGCATAGTAGAAGGAGAAGAAATTCACTCCAAGGCATAACAGATATTTTCAACAAGATCATAGAAAAAATACTTCCCCCAAGTGGGGAAAGTGATGCCAATACAGATGTAGGAAGCCAAACAGACAAAATCAGGAAAGAGCCTCTCACAGTCATATAATTAAACTAGAAAACACACAAAGCAAAGAAAATATATTGAAAGCAGTCAGAGAGAAAAATCAAGTCACATATAAAGGCAAGCCCTTCAGGATAATAGCAGATTACACAATAGAAACTTTAAAACCCAGAAGGGCTTGGAATGATGTATTCCAATTTCTGAAAGATAACAACTGTTAACCAAGATTACTTTATTCCCCAAAGCTATTTATCCAAATAGACAGAGAAATAAGAGCCTTCTACAACAAAAACAGTCTTAAGGACTATATGATGAACAAACTAGGTCGACAGAAAATACTTGAAAGGATCCTCAATGCTGAAGAGAAAGAAAAGCACAAATATAAGGATCCAGGAAAAACAAACCATACTCAAACACTAGTTAATACAAGAAAGCAAAGGTAAAACAGGAAGAACTACAAAACAACAAAAATTGCAAAAATAAATGCACATCTTTCAATAATAACTCTGAATATCAATGGCCTCTATGCCCCAACCAAAAGACACAGGTTTGGAGACTGGATTTAAAAACAGGATCCTTCAATTTGTTGCCTCCAAGAAACTCACCTTTCCACAAAAGATGTACACTATCTTGGGGTGAAATGTTGGAAAACAGTGTTTCATGCAAATGGGCTAAGAAAACAAGCAGGGGTCACTATCCTAATATTGTACAGGATAGACTTTAGTCCAACATTAGTCAGGAAAGATTAGGAAGGTCACTCTATATTGATTAAAGAACACTCCAACAGGAGGACATTACAACCCTAACATATATGCACCTAACATGGGGGATCCCAATTTCATCAAACACTATTAGAACTAATGTAACAGATAACACCAAACACAATTGTAGTAGGTGAGTTCATTACCCCACTCTCAACAATTGAGAGGTCATTCTTGCAAAACATAATAGAGAGGCATCTGGAATAAATGAAGTCATAGAACAAAAGGACCTAACAGATATCTACAGAACATTTCATTCAAATGCTGCAGAATACACATTGTTTTCAGGAGTACATGAAACATTCTTTAAAACAGACCATGTATTAGCATGCAAAGCAATTCTTAACAAACATAGTAAAATTGAAATAATTCCTTGTACTCTATCTAATCACAATGGTATTAAACTACAAATCAATAGCAAGAAAAGCTATACAGCATTCACAAAATCATGGAAACTAAACAATACATTAACAAATGATGAATGGGTCAATGATGAAATCAAAAACTCATAGGATCAAATGATAATGAGAACACAACATACCAAAACCTTTGGGACACAATGAAGGCAGTCCTATTAGAGAAATTTATAGCTTTAAGTGCATATATTAAAAAAATAGAAAGATTGCAAGTAAACAACTTAATGCTTTACCTTCAGGCCTTGGAAAAAGAAGAACAAGGCAAAACAAAAACCAGTAGACTAGAAGAAATAATAAAGATTAACATATAAATTAATGAAATAGAAATAAACAAACAAAAACCTATCCATAGAATCAATAAAACAAGGAGTTTGCTCTTTGAATGGATTAAAAAGATTGATAAACCCTTACCAAACCTAAGCAAAAGAAAGAAGAGACACACATTAATATATTGAGAGATGAAAAAGACACCATCACAACAGATATAAGAAAAAAGAAAAAAAAACTACTACTTTTGAAAATCTGAAAGAAATCAATGATTTCCTTGATTTATATAACCTACCAAAATTAAATCAAGATAAGATTACTCACTTAAATAAACCTATAACTTCTATGCATATCCAAGAAGTTATTAAAAAATCTTCCAACTAAAAAACTCCAGGCCCAGATGGATTCACTGGTGAATTTTAGCAGACCTTCATGGAAGATCTAACTCCAGTGCTTCTCAAACTTTTCCATAAAATAGAAAAGGAAGGAATCCCAACAAACTTCTCTGAAGCCAGCTTCACCTTGACCCTAAAACCAGACAAAGATAGGATAAAAAAGAAAAGAAAAGAAAATTACACACCAATCTCCCTCATGAACACAAATTCAAAAATTCTCAACAAATATTGGCAAACAGAATACAAGAACATATCAGAAAGATCATTCATCCCAACCATGTAGACTTTATTCCAGAGATGCAGAGATGGTTCAACATATGCAAATTGGTAAATATAATGCACCATATAAATTGACTGAAGAACAAAAGTCACAGGATCATCTCATTAGATAAAGAAAAGGCATTTGAAAAAATCCAACATCCCTTTATGATAAAAGTCCTATAGAACCTGGGAATAGAAGGAACATATCTCAACATAATAAAGGCAATTTATAACCAACGTACAGCCAACATAATACAAAGTGGGGGAAAAAAAACTTGAAGCTTTTCTAGTAATTTCAGAAACAAGAGAAGGATTTCCACTATTCCCACATTTATGTAGTATAGTATTGGAAGTCTTAGCAATTGCAATAAGGTAAGAGACACACATAAAAGGGATACAAACTGGGAAGGAAGAGAAAATTCTCATAATTTGCAGATGGTATGATTCTATATATAAGGGGCCCTAAGGACTCTACCAGCAAACTATTAGAGCTGATAAACACCTATAGTATTGTAGCAGGATACAAAATAAACACACAGAAATCAGTAGCCTTCCTATATGGTAACAACAACCTGGCTGAGGATAAAATTAGGGAATCACTCCAATTCACAATTGTATATTTTTTTTAAAATAGTATCTTGGAATAAGTCTAACCAAGGAAGTGAAGGGTCTCTACAATGAAAACTTTAAAACTCTTAAGACAGAAATTGCAGAAGACACTAAGAAATGAAAAGACTTCCCTTTTGCCTGGATTGGAAGAATCAATATTGTGAAAATGTCAATCTTACCAAAAGCAATCTACACATTTAATGCAATACCCATCAAATTGGACCCTGTGAATAGGGCAGAGGCAACCTACAGAATAGGTGAAAATCTTTACCAGCTGTATATCTGACAGAAGATTAATATTCAGAATATACAAAGAACTCAAAAAACCAAATAATAAATTAAACAACCCAATTAAAAATCTATGGAATTAAATAGAGAATTCTCAAAAGAAGGAATACAGATATAAACATCTAAAAAATGTTGTACAACCCTAGCCATCAGAGAAATGCAATAAGTTATGGGGGAGAGGCAATGTCTCTGTTCATAATGTCCCAACTTGTGGCTCTAAGAATCTTTCTGTCCCTCTTCTGTAAAATTTTCTGAGCCATGTGGGGTACATTTTAAGTCTACTTCAGTGATGAGCTTTTAGGAGCCTCTGGGTCTCTGGTTTGGTAGGTGTTGAATGTCCTCAGTGTCTATCTCCTTCACCTTCATGTTGATATCAGGTTCACCTGAAAGCAGCAGGCTTGCTCATTTTTCTAATTCCTCTGTGGTTTTATCTGGGGCCTGGCTGAAGTGCAATGGGTTGTTTATTTCCTCAGGTGCTACTCCCATCTGAAAAAGAGAAGCATAAATGGAGAGTGAAGTCAGCACAGGTTAATTGGGGTAACTATTATTAATTTAGAGAAAATTTAATGGGTGTAGAGAATCTTATAGCCATGATTAGTGTGAGCTTGATATTGGAAAGCACAATCATTATCTGGATAAGATTCTGACTTGTATCACAGTTCCAGATATGGTTTCCTTTATACTGAATGGATCTGTTAGCCAATCCAAGAGCAGTTGGTTACCCACCATGACTGTGTGCTGCTATTGCATTTGTGTGAGCATTACAAGAGGTTGTTTGCATCTGAGTATCTTAGAATTAGAGTTGCTTGCAGAGATGTTTGACACTTTCCCCCAGTAGGTCATGTAGCACCTTCCAGCACTAGGTGGTCTAACTGTCTGGGAACTGGCTCTCTTCCAGATTCCAGCCAGTACTCTCCATGCTCTGTGCCAACAGTGTATGGTGTCTCCAGCAGTAGGGCCTTACCATTAATCTTTGGTGGGTAATCAAATGCTCAGACGGCAGACTGTCTTGTTTTGGGAGACCTTGTAGATGTCTCCAATCCACAGCTCATTGTGGGTGTTAATCACATACTGGTACTGGTAAATCAGTGCAGTATCAAAAAGTGAATGGTAGGAAAATAAGTTCATAATGAACCACTGAATGAAATTAATAAATAAGAATAAAATCACATAGGGAACATCATTAAACCATATAAAATCAGGCAGCAAACTCTAAGTCTAAACTCCCACCTTAACTGCTAAGCCATCACTCCAGCCCATGAAATGTGTTTCTTTTAGAGAAGAGCTCCCAGCCTGGTAGAGATTTCCAGTACTGTATGTACCTATCATCTTGTGCTAGGTTCTGAAATAAAATTAAGAAATGAAGATATTTCCAAATTTTGAAATTTTAAAACTAAGAAATAATTACTTCTTTGGGAAGCTTACTTTTCATACAATGGGAGATGAAACAATAGAGATTTAAAAACTTTTTGATGCACTAGCTTATGTGAAGAAGAGAATTTAAATATGTCTCAATTTGCACTTTCTTTACAAGATTATCTGCATCTAGTATAAAAACATGATGGTATCATCTGAAAATATCCAGGAGAAGGCATTAGGAAGTTAAATATATGATTCTAGTTAAAATATCTTAGTTAATTCAAAGCAAAGGAAACTTTATAAACTTTATTAACAAGAAACTATTTGTTCAAATAATCCTTAAAAGTGAAACATTTCTGTCATTGTTACTAATGCCATGTAGGAGGCAAGTTTTGTAGCCACACAAGGCCACATTAGAGTGGGAGGATAGGGTTACAGATGGAATCTTAGAATGACTATAAATGAACACATGGCTTTTTCAGGGTGATAGAATTGCTTTAAAATTTTGCTATGGTAACGTTTTCCAAATTCTCTAAATTCACTTTCCCATCTATAAATTATACACTTAAAAAGCTGAATTATATTTTTAATAAGCCAAATCTCAAGTAAAGCCAATCTCAAGTAATGCTTTACAAAAGTGGGAGCTATGAAAATATATAATATAATGTTCAAAATAACAAAACTGGAAGAATACAAACATAAACAAGAGATAAAACTGTCATTATTGGCAGAAGATATTATCATCTAAATAGGCTATTCAAGAGAACAATGAAAGAAATCAACAGTACAAAACCATCATAGAAAACACATTATCTTCCTCATATACCATCACTCACCAATAAAAAAAAAGTAATGGAAAAAGTTTTCTGTCACAATGACTCAAAAATAAACGATAAAATCTAAAATGAAATGAAGAAAACCATAAAAAGTGAAAGTATAAAACTATACAGAAAACATAGCATAACAAATGACGTAGTCAATTGACAGGCTTATTGACAGTCTAGCAAAGATGATTCAACATTACAAACATCTATAGTAAAAAAAAATAAGTGATTTGACAAAGATCTTTAAATGAAGCATCTATAGCCTATACTCAGGCATATAAACAAATTTTTACAGGAATTTACAAGACAAACATAAAAACTAACTTTCTGTATAATGCTAACAATAAGAAGTTATAGTAATTAGAATATGGTGTTATAAATTTATTTTAATTTATATTTTATTTTATGGTGCTGAAAATTAAAATCATATATTTGAACATGTTAAGAAAGCACCCCCATCTAAGCTAAACTACCAGTCTCATACATTTTTATTATCATTTCTAATAATATTATCCTCAAATAATTTTAAATAAATTTTAAATATATGATATATATGAGAGGGAGAGAGGCAGATGAAGAGAACGGGTACACCAGGGACTCTAGTCACTGCAGTTGAACTGTAAACATGTGTGCCACCATATGAACATTCATGACCTGTGTCTCCTTGTAAATCTAGCTTATGTAGATCCTGGGGAGTTGAACCTGCATCCTCAGTCTTCATAGACAAGCACATTAACTGCTAAGCCAACTCTCCAGCCCAATACTATCATATTTATATGTATTTCTATCCATATAATACCTCCAATAAATAAATTTTGAATAATATATAAAATATACACATGTTAAATAAATATATGTCACATAAGTAAATACATTCATACTGTGTGAAAAAAGTAATACGGCTAAAATAATGAGAAGATCGGGATGTTGACACACATCTACAATCCCAGTTCTAGGAAGGCACAGGTGAAAACATACTTATAAAAACAATTGAGGGTTAGGGTTAAAGATGGCTTGGCAGTTAAGGTGCTTGCCTGCAAAGCCTAATGACTCACGTTCATCTCCCAAGATCCCATGTAAGCCAGATTTACAAGGTTACAAATGTGTACAAGGTGGCACACATGTCTTGAGTTTTATTGCAGCAGCTGGAAGCTCTGGTGTAACAATTTTCTCTCTCTCTCTCTCTCTCTCTCTCTCTCTCTTAAAGGCATGTGACACCACACCCAGAAAAATTAAATTAATAATAAATAAATTGAGGCCAACAGGATCTAAATAGCCAGTTTCAGACCAGGGGTACTTAGCAGAAGAGATTCCAAGAAAAATACCTACATTTCAAGTGTACAACTTAAAGAAATTTACACCTCTTTCATTCATTTATATATATTAAACCTAATGGTCATGTTAGCACAGCATGGTATTTTTCTTGAAATATAAAAGCTCAGTTATTGAACAATCAAATCATAGATGTGTTCAACATTTTATTTATCTTGTGAGACTGAGTATTTGTTCATTTTATTCTTCAAATTAGTGATCATATCTTTAGTCACAGATACCAGCTTCACAATGGGAGATGAAGGGCTCATTTTCATTGAGACCAAAAGATACATGTAAGAGGATCTACCTTGAAAGTCTTTCACAAATAACTCCACGTATCACAAAGACAGAGCTATCTTATGACATGTCAGAAATATCTTATACTTCAAGTATTCATTCCTTAATGTGATTGCTTCCAGGTTTCAAATAATAAAATAAAAACAAAACAACAACAACAAAAAACCCAAATAGCTACTAATGAGATCCTTCAAAGAAAAATCAAACTGTATAAAAGAACAAAGATCATTTGGTTTCATCTAAGCAATTTAGTTATCCAGCACCTGAAGGAGTATGATATTGTAGGAAAAAGAAGACCCTTGAGCTGGAGAGGTAGGTTAGTGGTTAAACTGCTTGCTTGTAAAGCCATAGGACCCAGCTTCCATTCTGCAGGGCCTACATAAGCCAGATGCTCAAGGTGACACATGTGTCTATAGTTTGTTTTCAGTGGCTGGAGGTAGTAGTGTGCCCATTATCTATCTGCCTCTCAAATAAATAAATAAAGTAAAATAAAAATTTTTCAAAACAAAAGAAAGAAAGAAGAGGACTCAAATAAACACATGCCAAAACCTAGCTGAATAAGGCAAAAAAGTCAATGTGCACATAAAAAGGAGTGAGTGGAGATGATGAATTACTAACAAGAGTATTTGGCAATTATTATGCTGTGGAAATCAAATCTGGATTAGAGTCCACTAAAATGTAGAAATCAAATCAATAGTCCAAGTTTACGTTAAGATGGGGGAGGTCTACCAGCTGGTTGTGGCTGACATGTGAATGGTCTCCATAGGCTTACCTTGAAACACATTCCTCAGATGATGGAGTTGTGTGGGGAAGATGTGGGGACTTTAGGTCCTGAGGCCTACCTAAAGGAAGTATGTCTTGAAGCTTATATTCACCCTAATTCTGCACTGCGCTTCTTCTGTGTCCTGACCCATGATTTAAGCTTCTGTTCCCACAAATCTCCAGTTGACGTGGTTTCCCCAGCTTGATGGATGAATCCTTAACTGTGAGCCAAAATAAACCCTTCCTCATTTAAATTGCCTCTATCAGGTATTTGGTTAGAGTGACCATAGGAAACTAAAACTGTGAACAAAATAAACTTAATGGCAAATTAAAAAATGGCACAAGAAGTTGTAAGTGGAATAGATGATAGGATGATAAAAATATCTAGGTCAGAGCATGAGGAGGAAAAGTTGAAAGATGCAGAAAAGAATGTGGGGAAATCCCTGGGACACAGTAGAAACATATAACTTATACTTATTTCATGTCTTAGAAGTGGAATGGGAAAGAATAACCAAGCAATGCTTATTGACATACTGGTCATTGATTTAAATGATTGGATAAATTATCCATAGAAACTAGATAAAGATAGCATTGAAATAGCACAAGCAAATTTCCAAGCAAGCTAGTTATACACATTCATTCCCCTCATTTCAGCAGAACACTTTGGCCAGAAGCAACCCTTGAACCAAGAGAGACCATGATGAAAAATATAGTGAGATCCTATCCTACAGGAGTGGTGTTAGAAAATAATTAAACATCAAAATAATAGCTTTTTGAATAAGTTTTTTACTCACTGAACACAGTCAAGTTGGTACCATTGTTAGCCTCCTCCTTACACTCCACAGGGACCCTTCTTGTTGAAGTATATGGGTCATGCATTGTGGGGTTAGCCATCAGCTATGGGTAGGAGGAAATGCCTCTGTGTATCATAACCCAGACTGTGGCTCTAGCAAACTCTCTGCCCCCTGTTCTGCAAATTTCCCTGAGCCATGTTGGGTTCATTTTATGTCTGCTTCAGTGATGAGGTCTTGGGAGCCTCTGTGTCTCTGCATATCTGGTTTGGTAGGAGTTGATTGTTCTCTGTGTCTATCTCCTTCACCCTTGTGTTGGTACCAGGTTCACCAAGTAAGCAGCACTCTTGCTTGTTTCCCCAATTATTCTTAGTTACAGCTGGGGCCCTTTTGAGGCATGATGAGGTGGTGCTCTCCTTGGGATCTGAGTGTATCTGTAAAAGAGAAGCAGATTCTCTGATGGAGAGTAAAGTTAGCAGAAGATAAATGGGATAACCGTTATTTTTTAGAGAGAATTTAATAGGTATAGGCTCTCTTCTAGCACACAATTGGTGGAAGCTTCATAATGGAGAGTGGGATCATTTTTGGATATGGTTCTGACTTGTTTCCCAGCTCCAGCCATGGGTTCTGTTCCACTGAGCAGAGCAGTTCCCCATATCCAGAGCAGTTGGTTTCCCAACCTGGCTGTACACCACTATTGCACTTGTATGAGCATCATGTCAAGTTGTTTGCTACTAAGTAGGTTAGACTATGAGTTGCCTGGACAGATATTGGTCATTGTCCCTCAGTTGCTCATGTAGCACCATCTGCCGCTAGACATGCTAACTGTCTGGGGACTGACTCTCTTCCAGCTTCCAGCTATATCACTCCTTGTTGTGTGCCAGCAGCATATGGTGGCTTCAGCAGTAGGGTCTTACCACTAACCTTTGGGGGGGGGTCATCAAGTACTCTGACAGAAATCTGTCTTCTTTTGGGAAACCTTGTAGGTTTCTCTGATCAATAGCTCATTGTGGATGATAAACACCTGCTGGTACTGGGAGTTATAGGTCAGTGCCCAAGAAGAGGGGGAAAAAAAAGATAAGTATTATAAAAGAAATAGTGAGGAGAGAGAGAGAGAGAGAGAATATGAATCATAAACCAGAGGAGATTAAGGTCAGTCTTCATTTTACCCTGTGTGACTCAGGTGTTCCCTCTAAGGGCCTGGTGAAGGTTCAACCATTTTGTCTGTCTTTTATGATGTATAATTTTATGGTACCATTGCTACTTGGGTCCAGATTTGTGTCCCCTACCCCCTCCATACCCTGTCCTCCCTCCCCACCCACCCTATTGTCCAGTCCTTGAGATGATCACTAGGTATGTTGGCATCTTGGAACAGTTATTTTTAAAATCTTGGGGCAAGTAGCTCACTTGGTAGAGTGTTTATCTAGCATGCAGGAAGCTCTGGCTTCAATCCTATGACCACATAAAACCAGCCATGATGGTACAAGCCTGTAATCTCAAAACTCAGAGGTAGTTGGAGGTATGAGGATCTTCAGCACTTGAAGATCACCTGCTTCAGCTACATAGTGAGCTCAAGGTCAGAAATGCATGAGGCCCTGTCTCAAAACAAACAAACAAAAAAAAAAAAAACTTAAGATCCTTCCAACATAACATGTTTTGAAGGATACTTTCTGTATATGAAATTACTGGCATGTTTAATGATTTATTTAAGAGTTCAGTGGTTATAATTGGAAATATTATTCTGTCCTTACCCTAATTCATATTGATTCTATATTCTCATCATATTCCTTCTTTCTAAGTACCATTATTCTCTAAACAATAAAGTATTTGAAATTATCCCCCAAATATATCATCCATCTTGTTAATAAGTAAGCATTCTGAATTCCAAGATTACAGGCTTGAACAGCAATATCTGGATTAAATCTTTAATAAGTCATATTAAATAAGATCATCATTATTTACCATATCTTCAAATAACAGTACTTTTTATTTAGCCAAACTCTCACTATTTAGCTCAGGCTGTCTTTAAACTTATGATAAACTTCTTGCCTCAGCTTCCCAAGTAGTTGAATTATAGAAGTGTGCAACTATCTACACATTGCCACAGGGCTCAAATACTTATATATTCTGAGGAACTAAGTGGTGGTGAAGTTTGGAAAACTCCTGCTTAATATACTACAAAATATGACCTCACATTTAAGTTTGCTATAATGCATTTTAAATTATGACTTGATGAATACTGTTCTAAAAAATGCTCTATATAATATAATAAATTAATTCTATTGTTACTTATTTGAAGTGCTGATAAATTATGAATTTCTTGAAAAATCAGAAATTTTCTTTCCCATAGCACTTGGTGAATATAAACTGACACTTTTAGTTTTCATAGTACCACTAACTACAATATAGCTCCTTTTTCTTTCCAAATCCAAGTTGAATGCAATTTTGAGGGGGTATGAAGCCTATATTTGTAAGATTGATTCATGCTGAGATATGAGAATTAGTCCAGGTAAGAATTGTATGGTCTTTTGAAAATTTGTTGGGTTATTCTCACTAGGAATAAGAAATATAATATGCCATTAACAAATGTGGTTCCTTGGGTCAAGTAAGTATAGCTACTTGATCTTTGACAAAGGGGGAAAAAGCAGATTAGAGAAAAGACAGCACCTTCAATGAATGAAGCTGGAAAAATTGGATAACCATATGTAGAAAAATTAAACTAGATCCACTCATCTCACCATACACAAAAATCAAGTCCAAATGAATTAAAGACCTTTGTATAAGACCCGAAACTCTTCTCCCACCGGAAGAAAAAGTAGGAGGAACTCATCATGATATAGGAGTGGGGAAAGACTTTTTGAACAAAACCACAGTATCCCAGGAAATTAAACAATCACTCAACCATTGGGATCTCATGAAGCTAAAAAATGACTTTTGAACAGACAAGCATACCGTAAGCAAAGCCAATAGATTACCCACTGAATTGGAGAAAATCTTCATGAGGTATACTACTGACAGAAGCCTCATATCTAGCATCTATAAAGAACTCAAAAAAAAAAAAAAAACCTGAACAATAAAAAATCAAGCAACCCCTGCAAAAGTGGAGCAGAGAACTAAATAGGGATTTCTAAGAGGAAGAAATATGAATAGCTAGCACACACATATGAAAATGTTCAACATCCCTAACCATTAGAAAAGTGCAAATTAAAACAGCTATGAAATTCCACCTTGCTCCAGTAAGAATGACAATCATTAAAAAATCTAGCAACAAATGCTGTCAAAGATATGGTAAAAGAACTCTCATCCACTGTTGGTAGGAATGTAAACTTGTAAAACCACTGTGGAAATCAATATGAAGAATCCTGAAGAGGATGAACATAGAGCTACTAAGAGATCCACTTATTCCTAATGGGCATTTATCCTAAATGCTCCATGCTTCACTACAGAGATATTTGCCCAAACATGTTTATAGGTGCTCAATTCATTATAGCTAAGAACTGATATCAACCAAAATGCCCATTATTAGATGAATGGATAATGAATCTGTGATACATTTACACAATGGACTTCTACTCACCAATAAGGAAAATGATACAATGAAATTTGTAGAAAAATGGACAACCTGAAACAGACCATACTTAGCGAACTCATGGAATCGCAGAAAGACAAACACTGCATGGTGTAACTTACCTGTGGTTCCTAACCTGAACCAGCTTGAATTGCTGACTTACCTGATAGGCAACTCAAGTCCCAGACAACAGGGATGGAAGTGTTTTGGGGGACAGGAAGGAAGGGTGGGGAAAAATAAATACAAAACTAAATCCAAAATGTACTGATACCATAGAAATCTGAATCCTTGGAGATAGACTAAAATATACAATCCTCAAAAGGAGTAAGGGTAGAGCACATGAAAAGGGCTCTGGAGAGGGTAGGATGAACCCTAAGCTTATTATTATTATTATTATTAATTATTATTATTATTTGTTTTCAGCCTGTAACACCCAATATCAGAAATCAGTGGTACCCATGATTAACTGTTGATCAGAGAGACCCATGAGGTCCCCCAAATAAGACAGTTTTCTATCAAAACACTTGATTACCCAACTGAGGCAAAAGACAAGACTCTATTTCTGTAACGTGCTTCAACACAGAGCTTGGAAAGACCTGGCTGGAATCTGGATTGAGCCAGTCCCCAGGCAGCCAGTCTAGTGCTGGAAAGCACTACATGAGCTACAAGGGGAAAGTGGAAAACAACAGTCTAGCAACCAGAGGTCTAAGCTGATCAGAAGCACATATCCTGACAGCATGTACATACCAGTGCAATAGTGGCATACAGCCTTGGTGGGTAACCAATAGCTTACTGATTGGCTAAGAGGTCTGCTCAGTGTAAAGGAACCCATGTGTGGAATTGGGAATCAGGTCAAAGATTATGTTCTCCAGTATCAAGCCCTCACTAGCCTTTGGCTAAAGGAGGGGTTACATACATCAAATTCTACCTGAATTTATAATACTTATCCCATTTATACCATGCTGACTTCACTATCCACTGGAGAACCTGTTCTTTTTCAGAAGGTATTGAGTTCAGAGGAGATAAACTACCCCTCATACAACAGCCAAGCCACAGCTGAAACCACACAAGAATCTGAGAGTTGAGCAAGAATGTAGTTTCCATGGTGAGCCTGACAAATCAGCACCAGAGCAAAGGGGATAGACCTGAGGATACTCAGCACCTACCAAAGCAGAGATCCAGAGACTCCTAAGAGCTCATTACAGAAGTAGACTTAAAACTCACCCACCATGGCTCAGGGAATTTTTCAGAAGAGGGGGCAGAAAGATTGTAAGTGCAACAGGTTGAGACATCATGCCCAGAAGCATCCCCCCCCCCCAAATAACTGACTGATGCTCCCAACCACAACCCCAGAGGGAATACCTACAAACCCAATGAGGAGGGTCCCCAATTGAATGGGGGCAGGGATGAAGGAAAAGAGGGTACCAACACATGATGTATCCATACAAAATATACTACTACTACTAATAATAATAATAAGATGTTGAAGAGTAAAAGAAAAGATATAAAATAATGTGGTCTCATTGAGAGAATGTGCTAGGAGTCAAGGGAATCAGTGTTCAGACATTTTCAAATGGACAATAAGTGCAATAGTAACAGAAAGGTTAACATACCTTTAATGTGGAAGAAAATTCTCCAATGTGGACTTTAAAACATTAACACCACATTTTCCTGCACTCTTAGGAATAATAATTACATGCTGATGGACAGATATTTACAGTTACTACAGCTCACAGTAGAAAACAGTGGCTGAAAGCCTTTACTCTCATGGACTTATCTGAAGGAGTCAGTAAATGGGACTATATCATGTTGGAAATGTGCTACTCGCACCTTGTGCTTTGTGTGAACTGTGGTCACTGTCAGACAAGGAAAATTAAGGCTGAACTATGGCATTAGTAGTTAATTCACCAGCTCAGAGCATTACACAGAAGAAACTCAGTAAGCATTCCAAGTAATGTGTTCCTAATTTTCTTAAACTGTTTCTAATTTCCATTTGTAACTAATTGATAGCATAAAAAATGAACATAAAGGTAGATGAAGGCATCTCTTGGGTTTATGGCAAAGTTTTACTAGCTTGCTTACATGTCATAATTTAAATAATATGTTCCCTCGAACTTATTTTGAAAGTCATGGATTACTATGAATAAGATTGTGTTTTAGAGCAGGCAACAAAAGAAGAAATAAGATTGCATCAACTTGCACATTTATTTGTTGCATATCATCAGATGCAAAATATTCCTGAGACACCAAGGAAAATGCTATTGGCAGGTATCTCTCCAGCTTTCCCCTTTTCTTTTAGAGTTCATGAGAGAAACACTGATATTCGTGCACATCCTCCAATTCACCAACTTTTTGGTGTTCTTTAAAAACTTTGCCTATGAATCTATGCAGATTATTAAAGTAAACATTTTGTGGTTAAAAACATCTTTGACCAAAGCATGTAAATGGATTACAGCTATGACAGTTTAAAAACATTTTTCTAAAAATATAAATGTTTAAGTCACTCAAGGGCTTTTGCATGATTTTAATATTATCACTTCTTTTCTGAGTGTTAAGATTCACTATCTGAAAATTGTTATTATCTTAACTTAGTGTAGTAAGATATTTTTTGTAGAGTAATAGGGTCACATCAGCTGACATACAATGAAAGCAGCAAAACCTAGCCACCTTCACTTTTTTATGACTATATCATAATCCCATTAAAATTTTCAATAATCCAATTAAGTTACAAGAATCCATAAACTGATCACAGATAAGATGGAAATCTTCACCCTAGTAATCCTTAATCAATTAAACAAGCAAAAATCCACAGCAACAACAGACAGAAATAGATCATCTTCTTGACCATGTTGTAGCAGAGCCCTCTATGTCCTTTCTGTCTCACCACAAAGCCAGGGAAGAGAATGCAGCAGTGGATCATTTCTTGAGGTGCTTACTTCCCTAATGGGTGACCTCTCAGATTATGGGGAGGTATGCCTTTACCTATGGTGGAGAAGTATGTTTGAAACTAAATAACATGAAGTTTCTAATAATTCTCTGTTAATTAACTGACCTCTAATAAAATATAGAAAAATATATTTGAGTGAATGATGCAAGTTTTCAATGACTGGTCTTTAAATAATTGCTTTATTACCAAATCCTTATTGTACATTTAAAGTCATGAATTATAAACACATGAGTTTGAGAAAGCAAGACAGATAAGAAAATGAGGACTTCTGGTTAAGATGGTGGCATAGGTACCACACCAAAGCAGCCTGGGGGGAGGGGGGAAAGACAAAAAAAAAAAAAAACAGCAAAATACACACTTTTACTAAAAAGTGAGGTGTATAGGAAATTGAAACAGCAGCAGAGAAGTAGGAGATATCCAGAGCATCCAGAGCCCCCTTGGGCAGGCAGAAGCTGCTCTGGTGGGGTGTGTGCCTTGGCAGTGGTGTGCCAGCCAGCCGACAGGCTCAGCTTGAGCTTTGGGAAAAGCCAGGTGAGGGGATTTTCCACTCACACCAGAGTTCTCGGCAAACTCAAAAACCTGAAGGGAGAAAGGCAGGGAACAATGGAGGAGCAGATCACAAGGTAGAAGAACTTGTGGAATAGCGGGTGAACTAGAGCAGCATTGGCTCCCTCCCCCTCACCCACCACCAGTGCCCAGTCTTTGGGAACAGAGCAGGGGTCCAGGGACCAGGCCACGGCTACTTGAACTGACAGAGCACCAAAGAGGGACCCAAATAAGAGCACAGCTGAGACCAAAATCATCCCAAAAGGTAACTGGGATTACAGCAGGTCAGTACCTGCCTAATAAACCTGGTATATAGTCCTGAACCAGAAGTGCTAATTGCACCTTCCATATCAGGATAAATTATATGTTAAATTGGATGGATGGTCATATTTGCCATTCTTAAAAAAGCTGTATTTTGGGCCTGTTATTTGTTGCTTCTTGAATTATAATGGCTTTGTTTACTCTTCTGTTATACATTAGGGAAGGGTCTCACCTGGTCACAAGCTGACTTGGAACCCTCTACAGACCAGAAATCTTAACTGCCTTGTTGTCAGGATTAAGGGAGTGGGTGAGGTACCACAAAGCCTAAGGAAGGGACAGACAGAGGATCCGGTAGTCATAATACCTACTCTAAGAAAAATACCCTGCACAGTTTTCATTGAAAGCGTACATTGTTTAGTTAAATTTTAGAATCTGCCTGTATTTTGCTCCACTTAGCCTACTTGAATACTCTCAAAGAAGGCACACCCAATACCTAGAGTCACTTTTGAAGATACTTTTAGAGTCTTCAGAGCCACACCTAGTGCCTTAAGCTCCTACCCTGAAGATATATAACATCAGATTGATTGATACATCTCTTAATACCCAGCTAACTGGTAAATCCAATCATTAAATAATCCAAGATGCAAAAATATATACATTATAACACAAGAAACACCAAAAATCAAGACAATATAAATACACCAAAAAGTATTATGCATCAGAAATGACCTACAGTGAGAATGAGTTAGAGGAAATGCCTGAGAAAGAGTTCAAAGGAATGATTATAAATATATTCAAAGAACTCAAAGAGGAAATCAAAGGAAGCAAAGAAGACACTGGATGCTAATTTAATGAAATAAAGAGGTCAATACTAGACATAAATAAGGAAATAGAAATAATAAAGAAAAACCAGTTAGAATTACTGCAATGAAGAACACAGTTAATGAAATAAAAAACTCTGTAGAAAATCTCACCAGTAGAATGGATGAAGGAGAGGACAGAATATCTAAGCTAGAAGACCAGGTGGCAGATCTAAAACAGTCCAACAAAGAGAAAGAAAAACTTATAGAAAAGTATGAGTAGGAATTTCAAGATATTCAGGACACTATGAAAATATCAAATACAAGAATTCAGGGCATAGTAGAAGGAGAAGAATTTCACTACAAAGGCATAGTTGGCGTCTTCAACAACATCATATAAGAAAACTTCCCTCAAATTGGGAAAGAGGTGCCAATGCAGATACAGAAATCCTTTAGAACCCCAGCCAGACAAAACATGGAACGAACCTCTTCTCGCCATATTATAATCAAAATACCGAACATACAAACGAAAGAAAAAATATTGAAAACAGTCAGAGAGAAAAATCAAGTTACCTACAAAGGCAAGCCTGTCAGGATTACAGCAGATTAGTCAACACAAACTTCAAAGCCAGAAGGGTATGGAGTGATGTATTCCAAGTTCTGAAAGATAACAACTGTCAACCAAGGTTACTTTATCCTGCAAAGCTATCCATTCAGATAGACGGAGAAATAAGGACATTCCATGACAAAACCAAGCTAAGGAAGTATGTGAAGACAAAACCAGCTGTACAGAAAATACTTGAAAGAATGCTCCATGCTGAAAAAAAAGAAAAGCACACCTATAAGGAACTAGGAAAAAACAAGCAATACTCAAATACTAGTTAACACAAGAGAGCAAAGGCAAAACAAGAACTACAAAAAAAAAAAAATGGCAAAAGTGAACACACACCTTTCAATAATATCTCTTAATATCAAAGGCCTCAATGCCCCAACCAACAGACATAGGTTTGCAGACTGGGTTAAAAAGCAGGATCCTTCAATTTGTTGCCTCCAAGAAACCCACCTTTCTACAAAGGATGGACATTATCTTAGGGTGAAAGGTTGGAAAATGGTGTTTGAAGCAAATGGACCTAGAAAACAAGCAGGGGTTGCTATCCTAATACTGACAAGGTAGACTTCAGTCCAACATTAGTTCAGAAAGATAAGGAAGGCCACTTTATATTGATTAAGGGCACCCTCCAACAGGAGGACATTACAATACTAAACATATATGCACCTAATATTGGGGCCCCCAAAATTCATCAAACAAATCCTATTAGAACTAATGTTACAGATAACACCAAATACGGTGGTAGTGGGTTACTTCAACACCACACTCTAATCAATTGACAGGTCATCCCAGGAAAAAATAAACAGAGAGGCATCTGGACTAAATGTGGTCATAGAAGGAATGGAGCTAACAGATATATACAGGACATTTCATCCAAATGTTGCAGAATATACATTCTTTTCAGCAGCACATGGAACATTCTCTAAAATACATCATATTAATTAGGACACAAAGCAAATCTTAACAAATACAGGATAATTGAAATAATTCCTTGCATTCTATCAGACCACAATGGAATCAAACTACAAATCAATAGCAAGGAAGGCTATAGCGCATACACAAAATCATGGAAATTAAACAACACACTACTAAATGATGATTGGGTCAATGAAGAAATCAAGAAGGAAATCAAAAAATTTATAGACTCACATGGTAATGAGAACACAACATACCAAAATCTCTGGGACACAGTGAAGGCAGTCCTAAGAGGTAAATTTATAGCTTTAATTGCCTATATTAAGAAATTAGAAGGGTTGTAATAAACAAACTAATGCTTCACCTTAAAGTCTTGGAAAGAGAAGAACAAAGCAAACCAAAAATCAGTAGATGGGAAGAAATAATACAGATTAGGGCAGAAATTAATGAAACAGAAACCAAAAAAAAAAAAAAAAAAATCCAAAGAATCAATGAAATAAAGAGTTGGTTCTTTGAAAGGATAAACAAGATTGATAAACCCATAACAAATCTGACCAAAAAAAGAGAGAAGAGACACAAATTAATAAAGTTAGAGATGAAAAAGGTAACATTACAACAGATGCCAGAGAAATTCAAAAAATCATAGGGACATACCATAAAAGCATATACTCCACAAAGTATGAAAATCTGGAAGAAATGGATGATTCCCTTGATTTATATGACCTACTAAATTACATAAAGGTGAGATTCATCACTTAAATAGACCTATAAGAAGCATGGAGATCAGAAAAGTTATCAAAAATCTCCCAACTGAGAAAAGCCCAGGCCCAGATGTATTCACTGCTGAATTTTACCAGACCTTCAGGGAAGAACTAATACCATTGCTTCTTAAGCTTTTCCATAAAATAGAAAAAGAAGGAATCCTACCAAACTCCTTCTATGAAGCCAGCATCACCCTGACACTAAAACCAGGCAAAGATAGAACAAAAAAGAAAATTACAGACCAATCTCCCTCATGAACATAGATGCAAAAATTCTCAACAAAACATTGGTAAACAGAATACAAGAATATATCTGAAACATCATTCACCCTGACCAAGTAGGCTTTATACCAGAGATGCAGGGTTGGTTCAATATACACAGGTCGATAAATATAATACATTATATAAATGGATTGAAGGACAGAAATCACATGATCATCTCATTAGATGCAGAGAAAGCATCTGACAAAATCCAACATCCCTTCATGATAAAAGTCCTGAAGAGACTGGGAATAGAAGGAACATATCTCAATATAATAAAGCTCTTTATGACAAGCCTACAGCCAACATATTACTAAATGGGGAAAAAACTGTAAGCTTTTCCACTAAAATCAGGAACAAGACAATGGTGTCCACTGTCCCTACTTTTATATAATATAGTACTGGAAGTCTTAGCCATAGCAATAAGGCAAGAGACACACATAAAAGTGATACATATTGGAAAGGAAGATATCAAGTTAACTTTATTTGCAGATGACATGATTCTATACATGAAGGACCCTAAAGACTCTACCAGCAAACTATTAGAGCTGATAAAAACCTACATCCATGTAGCAGGATAAAAAAATAAACACACAGAAATCAGTAGCCTTCCTATATGCTAACAAGAAACACATGGAGGATGAAATCAGAGAACCACTCCCATTCACAATTGCATCAAAGAAAATGAAGTACCTTGGAATAAACCAAACCAAGGAAGTAAAGCATCTCTACAATGAAAACTTTAAAATCCTCAAGCGAGAAATTGCAGAAGATGCTAGGAAGTGGAAAATCATCCCTTGTTCCTGGATTGGGAGAATCAATATTGTGAAAAGGGCAATCTTACCAAAAGCAATCTACACATTTAAAGCAATCCCCATCAAAATTCCAAAGGCATTCTTCACGGAAATAGAAAAATAATCCAAAAATTCATTTGGAATCACAAAAAACCTTGAATATCTAAAATAATACTGAGCAACAAAAATAAGGGTGGTGGTATCACCATACCTGATTTTAACCTATACTACAGAGCCATAGTAACAAAAACAGCATGGTACTGGCACAAAAGCAGGCATGTAGATCAATGGAACAGAATAGGGACCCAGATATAAGTCCAGGTAGTTATAGCCACCTGATATTTGATTAAAATGTCAAAAATACTCATTGGAGAAAAGACAGCCAAATGGTGTTGGAAATACTGGATATGTATCTGTAGAAGGATGAAACTCGATTCTTCTCTCTCTCCATGCTCAAGAATTAAGTCCAAATAGATTAAAGACCTTAACATCAGACCTGAAACTTTGAAACTGATCGAAGAAAACGTAGGAGAATCCCTTCAACATATTGGTCTTGGCAAAGACTTTCTGAATATAACCCCAATCGCTCAGGCAATTAAAACCACAGATTAACCACTGGGACCTCATGAAATTACAAAGAATTTGTATGGCATAGGAAACTGTGAATAAAGCAAAGAGGCAACCTACCGAATGGGAAAAAATCTTTTCCAGCTGTACATCTGATAGAGGATGAATATCTAGGATATACAAAGAACTCAAAAAGTTAAATAATAAGAAATAAAAAAAAGCCAATTAAAAATGGGCTATGGAACTAAATACAGAGTTCTCAAAAGAAGAAATACAGATGGCATATGAGCATCTAAAAAAAAATGTTCTACATCTTTAGTCATCAGGGAAATGCAGATTAAAACTACATTGAGATTCCATCTCACTCCTGTCAGATTGGCTAACATCATAAAAAGAAATGATCATAAATGCTTGCAGGGATGTGGGAATAGAGGAACTCTTCTACACTGTTGGTGGGAATGCAATCTGGTCCAGCCATTATGGAAATCAGTGTGGAGGTTCCCAAAACAACTGAAGATTGATCTACCATATGACCAAGCTATAGCACTCCTAGGCATATATCCTAAGGATTCATCTCATATCCTTAGAATTATGTGCTCAACCATGTTTATTGCCACTCAATTCATAATAGCTGGGAGATGGAACCAGCATAGGTGTCCCTCCACTGATGAGTGGATAATGAAGATATGGCACATTTATACAATGGAGTTCTAATCATCAGTAAAGAGAAATGAAGATATGAAATTTGCAGGAAAATGGGTAGATCTGGAAAGGATTATATTAAGTGAGTTAACCTAGGCCCAGAAAGCCAAGAGCCACATGTTCTCTCTCATATGTGGATCCTAGGTACAGATGATTGGGCTTTTGTGTGAGAGGGAAAAAACTCAGTAGCAGAGGCCAGTAAGCTAAAAAAGAGATATAAAAGTAAGAGAAATCGAGGAAGGAAGGTAATTAGTAGGTTGGTATTGTATAAATGTAAGTTGAAGACTACTTTAACGGGGGTGAAAAGGCCCATAGTGTGGTCAGGGGAAGAGATTGAGTGAAGGAAAGGTGGAGGGAGGGCTAATCAAAATCTAAAAGTATATAAATAAATCATATTGAATCCTCCGGTTTTGGACAATGGAACACTCAGGATCCATAGATCATTGCTAGAAAATTTTCAGTGCCAGGGATGGAATACCTTCCAGTGAGTTGTTGGCCAGAGAGGTCCCTGATGCCCCTGAAACATTATTGGCCATTGTCGAGGCCTTGGTTTCCCACCAGAAGTACATGGTAAGACCCTATTGCTGAAGACTTCACATACTTGGGCTGCAAGTCCACTGAGAAATCCTGCTGGAACTGAGCTGATAACCTCCTCCATGTAGACCAGCTGACAGAAAGCTGGAAGACATTGTACATGCAGTTCAATGGGAGAAGGAGATACCACCAGTGAAGATGTTCAACAGTGGACACTGCAAGGCCTGTAATTGGCCAGCCAGACCAAATGAGCCAACGGGTGCAATAATGGCATGCCTATCATGGTGGAAACCAACTGCACTCCAATTGGACTGGAGGCCCACTCCATGGGAGGGCGTGCATCTCTGATACTGAAAACTTAAAACAGGGGTATTCATGAGCCACAAGGGTATAACATCTGCTAATGTCTGGATAAATGTATATGCTATGCTTATCAAACTGTCCAGTAAGCACTTCTCTTAATATTTATACCCTTATATTAATGCTACTCTCACTTTTGGTAGAGAATCTTCTCCTTTCAGATGGCAGTGACCTTGGGGCGACTCAGAAGGTATCATAGTGCTGGAAAGAAGTGACTGGAGTACTGGGTAACATCTTGATCACACCTTCCAAGGCTCAGGGTCCAATGTGGAAGAGGTGGCAGAAATAATGTAAGAGCCAAAGTAAGGGTAGGACTCCTTACAACGTGCTTCCTCCAGACATAAAATGGCCTGGATATCTGTGACCTCATAGTGCCTGACACTATCTACACAAGACCATCATAAGAGGAGGAAAAGATCAGGGCATCAAAATGAAACAGAGACTGATTGAGATGGGGAGGGGATATGATGGAGATTGGAATTTCAAAGGGGAAAGTGGGGGGAGGGAGGGTATTACCATGGGTTATTTTTTATAATCATGGAAAATGTTAATAAAAATTGAGAAAAACAATTAAAAAGAGAATTACATCTAAAAAAAAAAAGACTTGATCAAATCTAAGAATGAATTCCAGGAAGCTCCAAGAAAATCATAACTGAAACTGAAATTGAATCTCAAAAAAGGGATGAACACAATGCAAGCACACACACACACACACACACACACACACACACACACACACACACACACGAATCAAATAGTTTAGTGGATATATAACAGCCTTACCTGACATTCTCATCCTTAAGTTATTCTCACTGCTTGACTTTTTGATTTCTTCTAAATACCCATTTTATTTATCTAGATGCTTGTGGAAAATCATTCCATAGAAACTTAAAAGCAAATAAGTCAAACAACCTCTTACAATAAAGTATATGGAAGATAATGGGAAATTTTGAACAAAAAGAAAAGGTTGTTCTCACTAGGTGTGTTGGTTTGATTCAGATATCTGTAATAAACTTATATGTTCTAAAAGCTAAGGCCTGCAGCTGGTGGTAATTTGAGAATTGGATCCTCATGAAGGTGAATCTTGGGGCTGAGCTTACAGGTGTTATAGACACTTTCTCTTGTCAGTGTCAGGCACACTCTTCTGCTGCTGTTGTCCACTTGATGTTGGCCAGGAGGTGATGTCCATCCTCTGCTCATGATTCTTTTCTCTTGCCATTATGGAGCTTCTCCTCAAGTATATAAGCCACAACAAACACTTTCCTCCTACAAGGTGCTCTTGGTAGTATGTTTTCTCCTACAACCTGAAGCTGACTACCTCAAGGTGTCAGGGAGTTTGTGAACTGGTTAGTTGAAGATTTTTTTGTTAGTCAGCCATTAAATATACTCAACCCATTTCTAACATTCTTTCTTAAATCAGTCTTAAACAAATGCTATCATAAACTGATTATTTAGTAGCTCTATCTCAACATAACTTGGCAATACTTGCAATGTCAGGTATTATATTTTACTTGATTCACTTAACCTTACACTTAGAAAAATTCTCTTGATCACCTGTGATTAATAATTTCTGGTAGTCAGTTTGATAGGACTTACAATCAACATAGAAATGAATCTCTTGGCATGTTAGAGATTTTGTATAGTTGGCTAATTGAATTGGGAAGACATTCCTCCACAAACCATGTTTGGGCATGCCATCCCATGGGCTGGGGATCATGGATTAAATAAAAGGGAGATAAGCTGAGCAGTAGAATTCATCATGCTCTGCTTCCTTACTATAGGTCTAATGTGATAAGGTCTGTCTCAAGCTCTTTCCATCTTATCCTCCCCACCATGATAAACTGTAACTTCAAACTTTAAACCAAAGTAAACCTTTCCTTACTTAAGGCTCTTCTTGTCATGTACTTGTTAACAGGAAAAAGCATGTAATTAATGACTCAGCTATAGTATATACTCCCCCAATACAGTGAAATAAATCCTATCATTCAAGCTCAGCTTAAATACGCTCTGTGACATTTTCCTGATCTCATCTAGACACAGATGCCAACTGTGCTCTACTTTGAAAGATACCTGGTAAAGGAAAGTGTCCTCCTTACTCAAATTCACACAGAACTAATCAGATTTGACAACTTAATTTCCACTCTGAACTTACCAGCTCCTTCTACTAAAGAGGCTGAGGTTCAGGTTGAGAATAATTTAGAAGTTTTCAGAAACCAAACATGACAAAAGTGTTTGAGAATTTAAAAGAAAAAGTAAGTATAATTTGAGTCAAATTCATGTTAATGGCAGACTAGGATCAGAATAAAAAGTGTTTCCTAAACCAACACTTTCTCCCTCTAGTTATTTGGAGCTAATCCAGCCTAGTTCACTGTTATAAAAGCTTCTCTCTGTAAAGACAATCAGGCTACAATGCAAAAACAACAAGAACAACAACAACAACAAAAAAGCAGCAACAACAACAAAAACATAGATCTACAAATGCCAACAAAGCAACAAACTCAAGTGGTGTTTTCATTTAAAATGAAATACAACATACCTCAATGCTTATATATGTGTGTGTGTGTGTGTATGTGTGGTGGTTTGATTCAGGTATACTATCTTGGTCTCCATATGTATACATATGAAGTGGACACACAAGGACACGTACTCAAGCACACATGCAAAATATCTTTAAGTTATTGATGACTGTATTGCTCAAAATTTTGTTGCTATGAAACAATACAGTTATGGGATGACTACCAGAATATGATGTTCAATTTTGATTCTAATATGTTCACAGATATAAATCATTATGTGATAAAACATGCCATGATAAATGTCAAGATCTAAGGTATATATATTAAAGCCAAATTAAAACCTGTTTATTTTAAAGATCCCATAGGGATCCAATTTAAGAATTACACAATTTACATGTTCCTTTATCTGTGAATTAAGATAAATCAAAGCCCTAGGGATGTAGCATAGTGATGTCATGCTTGTCTAACATGCTTAAGTCCCTAGTTCTATCCCAAACACCAAAAATAGCAAAAATAAGGCTCTAAACCATAAAGCTGAAGAGTGTTGGCAAAGTGAAAATAAAATGTTACTTAGGGCTTATTGCTCTTTTTTCTAAGTATTTAATTTTATTTAATCTATTTTAATAAAACTATAAAATAAATAGAAGTCTATTTTATTTGGGAAGGTAGTATAACTCAATTTTGCTTAAAGAATTTAACATTGTTTAGTGGTAAGTTTTTGACAATTGACCAAGAAATTCTGTGTGATACAGAAATCAGATTTTGAGATAATTTTTAAATGTTTTTAAATATTTCAGCTACTTATTTATGAGTTTATGAGAGAGATACAGAGAGTGACAGAGAGAGAGAGAGAGAGAGAGAGAGAGAGAGAGAGCACATGGGCACACTTGGGCTTCTAGACACTGCAAAATAACTCCAGACATTGGTGCCACCTAGTACACTCAGGTTTACATGGGAACTGGGTACTAGAACCTGGGTCCTTTAGCTTTTCCTGGAAAGTGCCTAAACTGCTAAGCCATCTTTCTCCAGTCCTGAGATTTTTTAAGATGGAAAAAAACAGTTGCTCAGGATTTGTTGTTATCAGAATAAAAATAAATTAATAATACATGGGTCCAGGAATAGTGGTACATGCCTTTAATCCCAGCACTTGGTAGGCAGAGGTAGGAGGATAGCTGTGAGTTAGAGGCTACCCTGAGACTACATGGTGATTTCCAAGTCAGCATGAGCTACAGTGATATGCTACCTCAAAAATAAATAAATAAATAAAGTAAAAATACATGGGAAGCTAATAAGTTTGGGAATTTGCTAAGGCAGTGAACTGAATCAAATGTAAAAGTAACCTGCTCAGTACTGAAGGCTTATGTGACTTCTCTATTTTGCACAATTAATTCACATTCCATTTTCCATATATAATATAAAACAAATTCCATCTATGGCACTGAAAAATTTCTAGCAGCAATCTATTGCTTCTGCATATGCCATTATCCAAAAAAGTAGACTTTCATACATCTTATTCAGAATATCTTGAATTTCCATTGACCCTCTCCTTACCTTTCTCTTAATCTCTTCTCCTGGCCTCACTTAGGCCATTCCACTCCCTGTAATGTGTTCTTCTACTTACATATATAAAATATCATACCTTAAAGTCCTTCCCTCTCCTCCTTCCCTTATAGCCTATCTTAAGCTTACTGGGCTATGCTACCAATTTTTGGTTCCAACTCACACACAAGTCTAAACATTTGTAGCTAGGATCCACATATGAGAGAGAACATATGACATTTGGCTTTCTGTGCCTGGGTTACCTCACTTAGTATAATCCTTTCCAGATCCATCCATTTCCCTACAAATTCCATAATTTTATTTTTCTTTATCACTGAATAGAACTCCATTGTGTAATTGTACCACATCTTTATTATCCACTCACCTGTTGAGGGACTTGTGAATAGAGCAATAGTAAACATGGTCCCACAAGTATCTCTAGGATAGTGAGAAGAGTTATTAGGATATAGGCCTAGTGCTATAGCTGGATCATACGATAAATTTATTTTTAGCTGTCTCAATAACCTCCACACTGATTTCTACAATGGCTGTACCAGACTACATTCCCACCAACAGTGAGGAAGGGTTTCTCTTTTTCCACATCCTTGCCAACATTTGTGCCATTTGTTTTCTTGATGACAGCAGTGTGTTAGAATCTCAAAGTAGTTTTAATTTGCATTTCCCTTATGCTAAGGTTGAACACCACTTTTTTAGATGTGTATTTGCTATCTTTACTTTTTCTTTTGAGAACTCTCTATTTAGATCCATAGTTGATTTTTAATTGCATTATTTGATTACTGATTGTTTTTCTTTTTGAGTTTTTTGTATATTCTGGATATTAATCCTCTGTCAGATGTATAGCTGGCAAAGATTTTCTCCCATTCTGCAGGTTGTATCTTTGCTCTATTCACAGTGCCCTTTGCTATACAAAAGATTTGTAATTTCATGAGATCCCAGTGGTTTATTAGTGGTTTTATTTTCTGAGAAATTGGGGTTATATTCTGAAAGTCATTGCCTATTCCAATATGTTGAAGGGTTTCCCCTATCTTTTCTTGTAGCAGCAGTCTCAGAGTTTCTAGTCTGATATTAAGGTCCCTGATCCATTTGGACTTGATTCTTATGCATGTAGATAGACAAGGATCTATTTTCATCCTTCTACATATAGATATACAATTTTCCCAGCACCACTTGTTGAAGAGGCTGCCTTTTCTCCAGTGAATATTTTTGGCATTTAAATTTTTTAATTAATTAATTTATTTATTTTAGAGTGACAGACAGAGAGAAAGAGGCAGATAGAGAGAGACAGGAAGAGAGAATGGGCATGCCAGGGCCTCTACCCACTGCAGGCAAACTCCAGATACATGTGCCCCCTTGTGGAAGAGATAAGCTACCCTTCACACTTCAGCCAAGCCACTGCTGAAACCACAGAGAAATTGGGGAGAGTAGCAAGAGTGCTGCTTCCATTCTGTACCTGATAATCAGCCTCAGGATGTAGGAAACAGATCCTGAGGATACCCAACAACTTCCAAAGCAGAGATCCAGACACTCCTAAGAGCTCATCACTGAAGTAGCCTTAAAACTCACCTTGATGGCTCAAGGAATTTTGTAGAAGAGGGAGTGGAAAGATTGTAAGAGTCACAGGTTGAGACATCATGCCCAGAGGCATTCTGTCCCCACAAAAATAACTGAATGGTGATCCCACAATTCATAACCTATGACTCTATATGGCATACACACAACCCCACTGAGGAGGGTCCCCAGTGGAATGGGGGCAGGGACGAGGGAAAAGAGGGTGCAAACACATGATGTAAAAGAAAAAAATGGTCCCTTTGAGAAATCCTATTCAATTGAATTTTGCTTTGTGTAATAAATTTGTTCAATTTAAAAAAATTCAAATGTCTATTAGATATAAAATTATTAAACTTTTTGGACCATCACTTCCAAAAAATAATAATTATCATCTATTAGGGACTATACATTATTATACTGTTATATTTTTGTTGTTGCTGTTTTTTTGTTTTGTTTTTTCAAGGTAGGGTCTTGTTCTTACCCAGGCTGACCTGGAATTCACTATGTAGTCACAGACTTGCCTTGAACTCACAGAGACCCTCCTACCGCTCCTTCCTGAGTGCTTGGATTAAAGGAATGTGACACCCACCATGCACCATTATAATCAACAATCGTTACCAAATAAATATAAACCTTTATGTTGCTACAATATAGATTAAGATTGCTTCAAAGGCAGCCATTCCTAACTACATATGTTTCTCTCTGAAACTTCTCTTCCTCTACCACTGCTGTGATCATGAGAATCAGGCCCAACTCATCCTGCTGCCTTGAACTAAAGTTGAATGAATGAATGAGAAATCAAGACGAGCTCTCTTGTTCCCTGTAAAACCCATGGCCACTTATGTTATATTTGTGGGTCCTGTCTATGCATAGGCTGTCCACAGAACAGCATCTCCTCTTAAGAGACTTTAAAGACCAGATGCTTTCTTTCTGTGCCTCTCTTTATTGCTTATGTGACTTCTAGCACATAGCAATAAAACACATAGGTGTTATGCATAAGAAAGAGTCAAGATGAATCATCAGGTAGCATTTACTCTACTGTTTTAGAGAAAATATGATAATACCCAAGAATAAATATTTATAGTTAGAATAGAATCTCCAAGAATTCTATATGCATGTGATGAGGTATTTGATTGGGCAAACTAGTGAAAAGAACTGGAATAAATGTTAGTGGTTAGTGTGATCAGTTTGGAGAACTATAGATCCTTTCTTGGCTCTGACTGGGCTTAGCTTGGAGGACAGAGTGCTGGATGCTAAACTGTCACTAAAACTCCCCAAGGCAGATCTAGTTCTTGATTTGCTGCATAAAGTATGATACATGTGGACTCTGGAGAAGAACAAGTTTATCAGGAGTTTATTAGCACAATAGAAAGCAAAAATAAAATAGAAAAGCTCCCAAGCCAAAAGGGCCCTAGCAGTTCGCAGCAGAGTGACTTGAATAAGAAAGTTTTATAATTTAGTGTATAACTTAAGTATGAAGTTCAGGTGGATTGGATTAGTTAATCTGAGTGCATGTGAAGGGCTCCTGCTAGCCTAATGAGTTTGACAGAAGATTGGCTACTTTAGAGATATGTGGGGGCTCTTGATAGGCTGAAAAATTAGACAGAGGATTAGTTACTTTGTACAGGCCAGCCTTATCCTGGGGAGTCAGAATGAATCAAGCGTTTTCCTTTTTGGGCCTCCTTCCATGATTAGCTATCTACAAAATAGGGGCTGTCTTACTTATAATCTCTATCCACAGCTCATAGGATTTAGCTTACTAACCTGGGCAAGTTATTGTCACTGACAAAGAAAAGGAATCCTGAGAAAAACTTTTACATTAGAGATAGAAATCCCTCATGCATGTGCAACCAGCCATAAATGTGTGACAAACACATACAAGCTCACTACACACAAGAATAAATAAAGGAATATTAATCCAGAGTTTCTTCTTGATGTCCTCATTTTCTGAAACATGTTAGACATCTTGCTTTAACAGGCCTTTGTCCAGGCTCCTTTGATTCCTTATTCTGAATATTTGTCCAATAGTAATAAATAAAATAAGAGACTTAAGAGAATTCTTACCTATTCAAACAATCCTTGTCCTTTTTTTCTTTCTTTCTTTCTTTCTTTTTTTTTTTTTTTTTTGCCTCAACTTGGGCAGTGGCTCCCTGTGTGGCTGGAATTCTTTTGGGCAGTCATTTTCTGCAGCTTCCTTGCCACTGGGAAGCTTTCAAAGCATGGCCTAGAGCTTAGCAATAAAAGCTTGCTTCCATGGCATGCTATCCCAAGCTCAAAACCCACTGTGATAAGCAAAGGATGGTCTAGTGGTATTTTATCTTTCCCTCTGTCTAAGACCATCTAACTAATGGGCAAGGAACATTCCATGATGTGCATTGCTGTGATATTCACAAGTTTGGAACAGCATCAATATACTGATGGAGATAATACTGTAATCACCCACAGCTCTTCAGACTGGACCAAACGTAGTACTGGTCAACACTTGATCTATATCCCACTGCACTGATCTGAAAATCCAGCACTGAAGGCTTTGGACACAGTCAGGCTTGCATGGAGAATTTAGTACAGATCCTGAAGGAATTGCTCTCTGAAAACAGTACAGCTGAGCATCCCCTGAAGCATGTCTGGCAAGGACATACTTCTCCTAGGTATAGGGGACCCCAACTTTTCTTTCAGATTATGTATTGATTTGTTTTTCATTCTAGTCTTGAACTCTTGCACTCAAAAATCACCCCTTGCCACCCTCAGTCTCCTGATGAAGATGGGATAGCAGGCATATGCTACTTGATACAATGCATATTTCTCAAATAAAACTCAATAAAGTATAAGAAAGAGAGAAAATAATCATTCTATTCTTGCTCAGAAAGCCTATCTCTGGATCCTTAGGAAACTACTGTACCTTCCCTTTTCCTGAATCCTGATTATACATGCATAAATAACTTTTTCATTAAAATCTTCAAAATTGAAAAAAAAAGCTTGCTGATAATGTTATGAATGTCACCCTACTGTGTGCAGTAAGTATCTAAAGCATTACAATCACCAGAACATCCAATGACAAATTTAGTTAAGTCATCACATAAAACATTCCATGTGGCTGCATGGAACTGTGGTTTCTGGTTCTGCTTGTCCAGTGTCAGTTTTGGAAACCAGATCAGAATAGGAAGCAATTTACTTTGCCTTCAATGTTCTCCAAGGCCACTTGCAAAGGGAAATGTGCTAAACACAGAATGTTCTCCTTCATTGTTCTCTTTGGAAAGAATGTTTCCATAGTTCCTCAGAAATCAAAATACGTGTTTGTTGAATGTCAGGAATTGAGTGGTTATGATTTTCTCTCTCCAATGAAATTGAGGATGGAAGAAAAAATGTTTTAATGTAAGTACTTCTCATTTAAAGCACAAATGTCAGGCAGGGAGAGTTATAAAATACCTTAATATGAAAAAAGTTAAAAAAATGCACTTTAGAATACTACATGGTGTGTCATTTTATTCTAAACTAGCCCTGAATTTTGGTTGATATAAAAGGCAATACTATTAATTTTAAAACATATATAAATATTTTGATAAACTTCTGTCTACAGAGGATAACACAATATGCCCATTTCATTTTATATATATTTCATGAGTTTGGAAACATAAAAATATTATTCCATTTATTAGCAATATTTATGGAACATATGCAAAGATTCTTTCAAAATAAAAATGTACATTATTTGATCAGTATAGGATTAGGAAGAAGCTTAACACATTGTTATCTGAATCCATATTATTTGAAAACAAATATCTTAAATTTTTGGTAATAAAATAGATCCACATAAATAAAAATAAGGAAAACCACCTCTGTAGATTATATAGAAGAAACCTCTCATTTTATTTGTCTTGTGTGGAAAACGTAGCATATTTTTATCTTGCTATATTTATATTCATAAAATACTTATTTTTCCTCAACCAATTCAGAGACTTTTCTGCTTCATGTTCTGATATTCATCATAGCACCTCATTCACTTGGTGTTTTCTTACTTAGAGATCAGTGGAAGGAAATGAGCAAATCTCTCCTAAGAACCTATTGATATTTATAGGAAATGTATGGTTTTGTGGACAGTTAGGGTTGTTCAGAAAAGCAGAACCATGAGAGAGATGATAGATAGATGACAGATATACAAATCAATAGATAGCAAATAGATACATGATGATAGATGATAAATAGAGGAAAGTTTGATAATGATGACAGATATATAGGTGATAGATAGATAGATTATAGAGATATTAGATGGATGAATAGTAGGCATACCTGAGGGAATAACATCTTGGAAATGTGGAGGCTGACCATTCTGAAATCTACTGACAGGTTAGGAGTAAGGAGAGTGAAAGTGGAAATTAGAAGACTTTTTTCTTTCTCCATGATGCCTGCCTTTGTTTAAGACTTTATCATCCATTTCGTGGGATCCACCCATAATACTGATGAAAATAATCTTTCAAGTCACATAATTGTAGATGTTAATCACATTCATAAAATCCTTTTTCAACATACTGAAGATGAAAGTGCTATTGGAAAACTGAGGATTCACTAGTGCAGACAAGTGGATACATAAAGCATCATCATAGAGAGTACAGAATTTGGTATAATAAAAACTGGATATATGTATAAAAATTTAATAAGAGTATTTAAAAACTCCTTTTCATAGCTAATCATGTGTTACATAGGTGGGACAGAGTGTTAATGGTACTCACCTGTGTCAAGGAAATGAAGGTGATGTGTGTCCACTAACATGAAAGACAACCTGAGAGACCAAGCATATAGGGCATGAATATAGTGCTCTCAGTCCTTGATAGGAAAATCAGAGCCAACTTATAAAGGAAAAAAATGAGTGAAACAATAAGATATTATTTTTAAATTATAGCAACTTAGTAGCAAGTAATTTTAAGTAATTATAGAGGCTCATAGCATTGGTCATTAGGTTTACATAAATCAGTAAATAAATAAAAGTGATCATACAACTCATCTTTATTCATACTTTTAGGCTGTCTGGCTTCAGATATTTTATCTGAATAGTGCAGTACCTCATAGGGATGCTATAAGAAATACAGATAGCCTTCTATGTAACACGCTGACTGAATAGTGCATATAATTCAAGCACATGATTTAAGTACTATTAATAATATAGTAGCACAAACTACCAGCTCTCTTTCAGTTCTTCCTGCTTGTATGGAGAGAACACACATGCACAAATACACATATATTAATTTACAGTTTCCTTTATAATTAATTATGTTTTTAACTAGTGATGATGGTACACCTGGCATCTGAGAAGTTTTTTTCTGGTTAAATTTTCTTCATCCACACTAAGTATGGAAACTTAGTTGCAGAAAAATGACAGGATATACTTTGCTGGTTTGCTAGTAGATCTATCCTACTTCAGTTTTGATATGACATCATTTCTGTATAGCCTGTTGTAGACTTGACATAATCCATTTTCTACACTATCCATTCTCTTGCTTTAATGCAGACAGTTTCAAAGCTATATTTTACCAGTGCAGTGGTATATTTCTTATTTCATACTTATTTATGTCAATTTCACAAACTTATTATTTTAATTAATGATATTTCTTTTTATGGAAGGAAAGGGTTTATTCCAGAAGTATTTGGCATTTCACTTTTTTTCCCAATTTTTGGAGTATTTGTACACAGATAAAGATATCTCATGGCTGGAACACAAGTGTAAATATTAAATTCATGCATATAATATACATATTGTCTAATATTAAGCTAAACAATATTTTAAATAATTGTTGTTTGGGGAATGAAACAAAGATCACATTTGAAAAGGCTAGAAGTTTTTGTTTGTTTTATTTTCTTCAGAGATACTCAGTAAACTTGGTTGTATACTTATCATTTGACTGAAACCTCTCACAAAAGATCAGGTGCAGCAATTTTCTATTGGTTGTACCATTTTTTATTTATTTTTATTAGTGATGGACATGCTTAGTATGTAAACAACAAATGTTGTTTCCATCCTTACCCTTGTCCCTACCCCTTTTCTTTTTTTTTATTAGTTATGTACAAAGTGTGTATACAGTCATGTTGGTACATTCATTAGCCACCTCCCTGTCCTCTCCCCTCTGCATAGACCCATCTCCTTGGGGAATATTGGTGGTCCCTGACCCCTTTCTAAAGACGCCTTCCTCAATGAGGATCCAGCACATCCCCATGGTACTGTGGGTCATGCATTGTGGGTGAAGCAGTCATTATGGAGGAGAGGCAATGTCTGTGCATAATGCCCCAACTTGTGGCTCTAAGAATCTTTCTGCCCACTCTTCCACAAAATTTTGTAAGCCATTGTTAGGTGCATTTTAAGTCTGCTTCAGTGATGGACTCTTAGGAGCCTCTAGATATTTGGTTTGGTAAGGCTTGGGGGTAGCAGACAGATGGAGGGGTTCACAAAACTAAACCCAAATTGAACTGGTTCCACAGAAACCTATATCCTGGAAGACAGACTAAATGGTTGAACCCTCAACAGGACCTTATGGGAGCTCCTGGAGAGGGTGTGATGAAGGCTAATCTTAAATTTATCCTGTTTCTCTCTTTTTCTTTCTTTTTTTCTTTCTTTTTCTTTTCCCTTGGCACCTGCCTGTAAGTTCCAGTACCAGGATGCAGTGAGCACCCATAATGAGCTGTTTATCAGAGAGACCTACAAGGTCTCCCAAAACAAGACAGACTTATGTCAGAGCACTTGGTTACCCACCAAAACACATGGTAAGACCCTACTGCTGAAGACATCATACACTCTTGGTACAGAACATGGAGCAACCTGGCTTGAATCTGGAAGAGTCAGTCCCAGGACAGCTCATCTAGTGATGGAAGGTGCTATATGAGCTACCCGTGGTAAGTGGCCAACATCTGTCCAAGCAACTTGAGGTCTAAGCAACTCAGAAGCAAACCTGATGTAATGCTCACACAAGTGCAACAGTGGCACATATCAATGATGGGTAACCAACTGCTCCTGGTTGTGGTAACAGATCCACTCAGTGGAAAGGAACCCATATCTGGACCTGGGAAACAAGTCAGAATCATATCCACATAACAATTTTGCTTTCCAGTATCACTAATCTTGAGCTATAAGAGGGTCTACACCCATTAAATTTTCTCTAAATTAATAATGGTTATCCCATTTAACCTGTGCTGACTTCATTCTCCATTGGAAAATCTGCTTCTCTTTTTCAGATTGGAGCAATACTTGAGGAGAGAAATGACCCATAGTGCCTCACCAAGGCCCCACGTGAAACCACAGAGGAATTCAGGAAATGAGCAAGATTGTTTCTTTCTTGGTGAACCTGACTGAGATCAGCACAAGGGTGACTCTCACAACCTATAGCTAACTATTGTGGATACTGCCTTTCAATCTTAGCACTTGTCTCTAATATCTGTCAATATCATATTGATCAGAGAATGGAAAGTTAATGGCATTATATCCAATGTAAAAATATGTAATGTTAATTATAATCAGACATAATAAGAACTAATGCATGCATGAGCAATTGCCCTAGTAATTCGTTACTTGGAAACATTATGATTGTACAAATGGTGGAGAACAATCTGTGTACAGCCATCCAAAAACTATATTTTTCCTTAAATTAATTTTATTTAACAAGCCAATAAAAATCTTAAGTAGCATAGTGTGATGCTATATCTTATTTCTCTGAATTGATAGTTGACTTGCTATATAAATATCTTACTATAAATTATTTCTATATGGAAAGAGTAAAATAATCTAACATTAAAACAAATAAGAAAGAAGGAAGGAAGGGAAGGAGTGAAGGAGGAGGGAGGAAGGAACACTGGATATTTTTTTTTCAGCTGTTGGATCAAATTCTTACACTGAGTAAAACACTGCAACCTCTCCTATTATACCTTTTAATATATCGTGCTATTTCAGCTTCTGTCCGGATCAGTGCTTACATGTCCATTTTGGAGTTTTCTTTGCAGTCCTTTATGCTCTCTGATTTAAAGGCATTCTTAGGTCATTAGTTTCATATAAGTAACACTTTTCAGGTCACTAGATTCTCAGAGTTCCTTTTCTATGATATATTTTACTTGATGTTTCTGTATATAGCCTCTTGGTAGACTCTGTTGTATAAAAGAGCAAAAGAAAATAGAAGGCAAAATATGTAGTCAGTTATCTAAACAGTAGGGTCCAAGTTTATCAAATTTCACTTTACTTACATATTTCTAGTACACAGGCTGAGTCAGTTGGGAAGGTATAACTTTTCTTTAAAAATGATTGTGAGTCCGCCTCAAGCATCCGGGTCCATCCGTCCTTGCCAAGCCGTGCAGGCTGAAGTCGGGTGTCATCATGCCGGAGAACGCGGTGGCCCGGAGCGGGGCGCAGGCCAGGGCTGCCTACCAGGATCGCGACAAGCCGGCCCAGATCTGCTTCAGCAACATCTCCGCGGCCAAAGCGGTTGCTGATGCCATTAGAACAAGTCTTGAACCAAAAGGAATCGATAAAATGATTCAAGATGGAAAAGGTTATGTGATCAATACAAATGAGGGT
Source organism: Dipus sagitta (assembly GCA_036346955.1). NCBI lineage: Eukaryota > Metazoa > Chordata > Mammalia > Rodentia > Dipodidae > Dipus > Dipus sagitta. Next base: position 56,694,536 of record CM070775.1, on the reverse strand, counting down.
GCCACCATTCTGAAGCAAATGCAAGTATTACATCTAGCAGCAAGAATGCTGGTGGAGCTGTCTAAGGCTCAAGATATAGAAGCAGGAGATGGCACTACATCAGTGGTCATCATGGCCGGCTCTCTCTTAGATTCCTGTACCAAGCTTCTTCAGAAAGGGATTCATCCAACTATGATTTCCGAGTCATTCCAGAAAGCTTTGGAAAAGGGTGTTGAAATTTTGACTGACATGTCTTGACCTGTGGAATTGAGTGACAGAGAAACTTTGTTAAATAGTGCAACCACATCATTGAATTCAAAGGTTGTCTCTCAATATTCAAGTCTGCTTTCTCAGATAAGTGTGAATGCAGTGATGAAAGTGATTGACCCAGCCACTGCTTCTGGTGTAGATCTTAGAGATATTACAATAGTTAAGAAGCTTGGTGGCACAATTGATGACTGTGAATTGGTGGAAGGTCTAGTTCTCACCCAGAAGGTAGCAGATTCTGGCAAAACCAGAGTTGAGAAGACTAAGATTGGGTTTATTCAGTTTTGTTTATCTGCCCCCAAAACAGATATGGATAATCAAATAGTAGTTTCTGACTATGCACAGATGGATCGAGTGCTGATAGAAGAGAGAGCATATATTTTAAATTTAGTGAAGCAAATTAAAAAAAAAAAAACAGGATGTAATGTGCTTCTCATACAGAAATCTATCCTAAGAAATGCTCTTAGGGATCTTGCATTACATTTTCTGAACAAGATGAAGATTATGGTGATTAAGGACATCGAAAGAGAAGACATTGAGTTCATTTGTAAGACCATTGGAACCAAACCAGTTGCTCATATTGACCAGTTTACTGCTGACATGCTGGGTTCTGCGGAGTCAGCGGAGGAAGTCAGCTTAAATGGTTCTGGGAAGATGGTCAAGATTACAGGCTGCACCAGCCCTGGAAAGACAGTTACCATTGTGGTGCGTGGATCTAACAAACTGGTGATTGAGGAGGCTGAGCGCTCCATCCATGATGCCCTCTGTGTTATTCGCTGCTTAGTGAAAAAGAGAGCTCCCATTGCAGGAGGTGCTGCTCCAGAAATTGAGTTGGCTCTGTGATTGACCGAGTATTCACGCACACTGAGTGGCAAGGAGTCCTACCGTGTTCGTGCTTTCGTAGATGCTATGGAAGTCATTCCATCTACATTGGCTGAAAATGCTGGCCTGAATCCCATCTCTACAGCAACAGAACTAAGAAACAGGCATGCCCAAGAAGACAAAACTACAGGCATTAATGTCCGAAAGGGTGGTATTTCCAACATTTTGGAAGAAATGGTCGTTCAGCCTCTGTTGGTTTCTGTCAGTGCTTTGACCCTAGCTACTGAGACTGTCAGGAGCATTCTGAAAATCGATGATGTGGTAAATACTCGATAATCTGGACAAGGCTGAGCAACAGTAGTGTGACCACCAGTGTTGTGCTTGAGTGGAAGATGATCACCTTGGCGTTCCTCCTTGTCTGGAAGAGATTTCCTCTGAAATCTCAGATGTTGTCTTCCAGTAAATTATACTGAAACATTGTAATGAAAAGCTTGAGTATTCGGTTACAAAAGGCAGATTAATTTATCACTCAGTACTATTGGTTCTGATACTTTAGAATAAAGCCTGTACACAACCTCCAAAATAAAATAAAATAAAATAAAAATGATTGTGTACCAATGCACACATATGCATTGCCACATTTTTGTATGAATATTATTCTTTTTCTAAAATATTTTTTATTGACAAATTCCATAATTGTAAACAATATTCTATGGTAATTCCCTCCTTCCCCCCACTTTCTCCTTAGAAACTCTACTCTCCATCATATACTTTCCCCCTCTCAATCAGTCTCTCTTTTAATTTGATGTCATGATCTTTTCTTCCTATTATGATGGTCTTGTATAGGTCATGTCAGGCACTGTGAGGTCATGGATATCCAGGCCTTTTTGTGTCTGGAGGAGCACATTGTAAGGAGTCCTACCCTTCCTTTGGCTCTTACATTCTTTCCACCACCTCTTCCACAATGGGCCCTGAGCCTTGGAAGGTGTGATAGAGATATTGCAGTGCTGAGTACTCCTTTGTCACTTTGTGTCAGCACCATGGTGTCTTATGAGTCATTCCAAGGTCACTGCCACCTGAAAAGAGAAGCTTCTCTAGCCAAAAGTGAGAGTAGCATTAATATATAGGTATGAATGTTAAGAGAAGTACTTACTGGACAGTTTGGTGAGCATAGTTTGTACTTTTAGCCGAACAGCAGCAGGCGTAACACCCCTAGGGCTCATGACTACCCCTATTGTAGGTTTTCAGTATCAGGGATGTATTCCCTCCCATGGAGCAGGCCTCCTGTCAAATTAGAGGGTGGTTGGTTTCCCCCCATAAGAGACGCATCACTATTGCACCTGTTGGCTCATTTGGCCTGGCTCGCCAAATATAAGGCTTGCAGTGTTCAATGTTGGTTATCTTCACTGGGTATCTCCCTCCCATTTAACTGCATGCAGCTTGGCTTTTTCCAGCTTTCTGTCAGCTGGTCTACATGGAGGAGGTTTTCAGCTAAGCTCCAGCAGGATTTCTTAGTGACCTCGCAGCACAAGTATGTGGAGTCTTCAGCAACAGGGTCTTAACATCTGTTCATGGTGGGAAACCAAGGTCCTTGGCAATGGCCTCTAATATTTGGGGGGCATCAGGGCCCTTCCTGGCCAAGAACTGACTGGAAGGAATCCCATCCCTGGCACTGAAAATTTTCAAGTAACAATCTATGGCTTCTGTGTGTTCCATTGTCCAAAAAAGTAGGTTTCCATATGACTTATTTACATCCTCTTAGATTTTGATTAGCCCTCATTCCACCTTTCCTTACTCAATGTCTTCCCCTAACCTCTCTGAGGCCTTTTCACCTCCATCAATCTGTTCTTCTACTTACATATATATATAACCATCCTATTACCCCCCTCCCCGTTTTTTATTCCCTTTACATCTCCTTTCCAGCTTACTGGCCTATGCTACTGAGTTTTTTTTTTCCTTACTCACACAGAAGTACAGTCATTTGTAGCTAGGATCCACACATGAGAGAGAACATGCAACGTTTAGTTTTCTGGGTCTGGGTTACCTCATTTAGTATAATCCTTTCCAGATCCATCCATTTTCCTGCAAATTTCATAACTTCATGTTACTTTACCACTAAGGAGAACTCCATTGTATAAATGTGCCACATTTTCATTATCCATTCATCAGTTGAGGGACATCGAGGCTGGTTCCATTTCCTAGCTATTGTGAATAAAGTGGCAATAAACATGGTTAAGTAAGTATCTCTAAGGTAGTAAGATGAGTCCTTAGGATATATGCCTAGGAGTGCTATAGCCAGGTCGTATGATTGATCTATTTTTAGTTGTCTCAGGAACCTCCACACTGATTTCCACAATGGCTGGACCAGGTTGCATTCCCACCAAAAGTGTAGAAAGGTTCCTCTTTTTCTGCTTCTTCACCAGTAGCTATGCACATTTGTTTTCATGATAGTAGCCAATCTGACATGAATGAGATGGAATCTGAACATAATTTTAATCTGCATTTCCTTGGTGAGTAGGGGTGCCAAACATTTTCTTAGATGTTTATATGCCATCTGTGTTTCTTCTTTTGAGAACTCTCTATTTAGTTCCATAGCCTATTTTTTAATTGGGTTGTTTGATTTCTTATTATTTAATTTCTTGAGTGCTTTGTATATTCTAGATATTAATCCTCTAACAGATGTATAGCTGGCAAAGATTTTCTCCCATTCTGTAGGTTGACTATTTGCTCTATTCACAGTGTCTTTTGCCATACAAAAGGCCTGTAATTTCATTAGGTTCCAGCGATTCATCTGTGGTTTTTTGTATGAGCAATTGAGGTTATATTCAGAAAGTGCTTGCCAAAACCAATATGTTGAAAGGTTTCCCCTAATTTTCCCTCTAAAAGTTTCAGAGTTTCAGTTCTGATATTAAGAACTTTGATCCATTTGTACTTAATTCTTGTACATGGAGAGAGATAAGAATCTATTTTCATCCTTCTACAGATACATATACAGTTTTACCAGCACCATTTGCTGAAGAGGCTGTCTTTTCTCCAATGAATATTTTTGGCATTTTTGTTGAATATCAGGTGGATATAGCTACCCAGACTTGCCTCTGGATCCTCTATTCTGTTCCATTGATCTACATATGTGCTTTTGTGCCAGTACCATGCTGTTTTTGTTACTATGGTTGTGTAGTATAGGTTTGAATCAGGTATGGTGAAACCACAAGCCTTATTTTTGTTGCTCAAATTTGTTTTTGATATTTGCTGTTTTTTTATGCTTGCAAGTGAATTTTTGGATTGATTTTTCTATTTGTGTGAAGACTGACATTGGAATTTTGATTGGGAGGGGTTCTTTCCAGGTTTTCTCTGTTTGGTGTCCTAAAGGCTTCCTGTATCTGCATTGGCAGTGCTTTCCCAATTTGGGGGTAGTTTTCTTCTAATATTTTGATTAGAATGCCAACTATTTCTTTGGAATGAATTTCTTCTTCTACCATACCATGAATTCTTATGTTTGATCTTTTCATAGTGTCTCAAATATCTTGTAATTCCAATCATACTTTCCTATTAGTTTGTCTATCTCTTTGTTGGACTGTACTAGATCTGCCACCTAGTCTTCTAGTTTAGATATTCTGTTCTCTCCTTCATCCATTCTACTGGTGAGATTTCTACAGAATTTTTTATTTCATTGACTGTGTTCTTCATTGCTAGTAATTCTGACTGTTTTTTCTTTATTATTTCCATTTCCTTGTTTATGTCTTGTATTGATCTCCTCATTTCATTAAATTGGTTTCCCTGTGTCTTCTTTGATTCCTTTTATTTGCTTTTTCATTCCTTTGATTTCCTCCCTGATTTCTTTGAACATATTTATAATCATTCTTTTGAAATATTTCTCAGGCATTTCCTCTAAATCAGTGTCACTGGAGGTCATTTCTGATGCATTAGTTCTTTTTGGTGGATTTATACTGTGTTGATTTTTTGTGTTTCTTGTGCTATAATGTACATACTTTTGTACCTTGGGTTAATTTGATGCTTGGATTTTCTAATTAGCTGCAGTATTATCAGATGTATCAATCAATTTGATGTTATATATCTTCATGGTAGGAGCTTAAGGTGCTAGGTGTGGCTCTTATGACTGTTAGAGTAACGACAAAAGTGACCCTAGATGTTGGGATTACCTGCTATGAGAGTATTCAAGAAGGCTGAGTGGATCAAAATACAGGCAGATTCTAAAATTTAACTAAACACTGTACACATTCAATGAAAAACAGTACTGAGTATTTTTGCAAAAGTAGGTATTATGACTACCAGATCCTCAAACAAAGTCACCCTCCCTTAGGATGTGTGTTGCCCCACACCCTTAATCCTGTCAACTAGGAGGCTAAGATTTCTGTTCTGTTGATGGTGCCAAGTCAGCTTATGACAATGTGAGATCCTTCTCTGGTGTAATTCCAGCTACATTTTGGGATGGTTTTGGTCTCAAATATGCTGCGCTCCTGCTTGAGTCCTGCTTTGTTGTGCTGTGAGTTCAGGTAGGCTGGCTGGGTCATTGGATCACTGCTCTGACTGCCTGTCAGGTTCTGTGTAGGTGAGCTCCCTTCCCCAGGTCTCTGGTGCTTGCTGGTACTTACGCTGGTGGTGGGGGAGGGGAGGCTGTGGTGGCTGAAGTTCTCATGCTGGTCCTTGCAATTATCTTCCTTGCGAGCTGCTCCTCCATTCTTCCCTGCCATCCTTCCTTCACATTTCTTGAATTTTCATGGAGTTCCAGTGTGAGTGGAGAGTCTCCTCACCTGGCTTTTCCTGTGGCTCAGGCTAAGCCTTATGGTTGGAGCCATGTGGACCTGGTGCCGCTGCTGCTGGAGCTGCTTCTGACTGCTTCTAGATGCTATGGATTTCTCCTACTTCTCTGCTGCAGCTGATAATTTCTTATGCACCTCACTTTTTAGTAGAAGAGTCTATTTTTCTGTTTTTTTTTTGTTCTGTTTTTTTTTTTTTGTTGTTTGTTTTTTATTGTTGTTGTTGTTGTTGTTGTTGTTTTGTTTTGCTTTTTAGCTTTTTCTCTCCTAGGCTGCTTTGGTGTGGTTCCTTCACCACCATCTTAACCAGAAGTCCCAAATATTATTCTTCATAAACATATTTAAAATAATTATTTAAGAGAAATATTGTTAAGGCACATCCAATGAAGGTGGTATTACATTGCAACTTTTTTTTTCCCCTTTTTTTTCAAGATCGGGTCTCACTATAGCCCAGGCTGACCTGGAATTCGCTCTGTAGTCCCAGGCTGATCTCAAACTCACAGTGATCCTCCTGTCTCTGCCTCCCAAGTGCTATTAAAAGTGTATGCTCCTACGCCAAGCTTCATTGTAACTTTGAATTCAGTCCCTGAATGTAACCTCAGGGCAAAACATATAATTGTTAGTTGTAATACTTGCTGACAGAATTAAAGAATAAGAATATAGAAGATGATTTTGTGCTTTCCTGGAGAAAGTAGAAGGAAGACCTGCAGCATGAAGTAGTTCAAATTCTTGTGGCTTAAGGTAGTCACTGAAGCTCCTACCTTCTTCCCACAGACATGTTAAAAGCTTCATGACTTCAAGAGACAACATATCCATCATATGGAACTTAAGTTGTCTGATGTAAAAGAACTAGAGAAAAAGCAAAGGTTTGTAAATAGAAAACATTATTTTGGAAAAGTCATCCAAGGAGGTAATAACACCTCTTAAACAGAGAATCATGAGGCAGAAAACTGTAGACAAATAATAATGCTTTATGTTTGCTGAGAAACAAAGTCTGAGTGAGCCATGCTGAAGATAAATGTGAAGGCTGAGTCCACTGCCCAGCAAATTCTTCAAGTATGATAGAGGGGGATACTTGTTTGTAGATAATTATAGGATCAGAGACCACAGAACATTGATGACTTTTTTTCTCAAAATGTTGGTTCTAAAAAAATTAAGTAAATTAAATTAGATGATTAAGGTATTTTCTGAGTAGCTCAGATTTTTAATACATATCTCTATTGCATGCATATTCTAGGAATAAAATTAACAGGTGAGTGGATAGTAGGCAGTATTTAAATGTAATAAGTATAATTCACACAAATAGAGTAACTGGGGTTTTTTAGGTATGTATTTATGCAGAAGTTAACAATCATTATTTTGAGGAAACTTAACTAAAATTACCTGAAATACCTTAGTGGTTTCTTACAATGTTATTTTTATTTATCCAGACTGAGAGGCAGGTCAGTTGGAGGGCAGGATTGGCTTTATTTTCTTCAAACATTTAAAAAGGGAACCAAATGCTCCATGAAAGAGCACAGCATCTTTTAGCCAAGTAGTCATTTCTGGAGCAAAGGTAGGATGCTGGAAGAAATGTTTCTTCAGGTCCTGATGCATGTGCACATAGTTATGAGAGCTGTTTGCCTCAAGTACTGAAACATTTACTCAGACTCTGCAGTGGCAGAGGCAGGAGGATTCTGGGATAACTTTGGCTCTTCCAATTTCCTTTTATGCTAGTAATTATATAATATATCTGAAAAATCCTCCACAAGATGCATGAAGGTCTTAACACTCCAAGTTCAGTTCACAATCAATAGGAGGTAGCTTTCAAAGGATACATACAGTAAATATGTCTGCGCCTGTGAGCCAGCTCTAAGCAGGGTTGTTTCCTTTCAGTGGTCTGCCCATGGCTAGACAAAAGACAACCTTGCATATGAAAGTATTTGGCCTTTTTAACCTACCATTTCCTTGACCTGCATTTTACAAGAATCAAACTTATGACAACCTCTACATTTCAACAAAATATTACTTAAATAGCTCACAAGAATTCAAATTATTGGGTGAAATAGTAATTAAACAGCTAAGCTGGGTGTGGTGATGCATGCAATTAATCCCAGCACTCAAGAGGTAGAGGTAGGAGAATCACTATGAGTTAGTTCAAAGTCAGCCTACGACTATACAGTGAGCTCCAAAGCCTGGGCTAGAATGAGATCCTACCTCAAAAAAAAAAAAAAAAAAAAAAAAAGTCAAATAACAGAAAATTAAACCATTAATTTTCCAAAGTTACAAATTTTAGAGAATAAAGTGAACTTCAAAATATAAAGCAGGTATTAAATGTCTCTGAGGAAGAAAAGATAATCTTATAAAATTTTGTATCAGGGGCTGGAGAGATGTTATGGCACTTGCCTGTGTAGCCTAAGGACCCAGGCTTGATTCCCCAGTGCCCACCTAAAGCCAGTTGCACCTTGTGGTGCATGCATTGGGAGTTTGTTTGCAGTGGCTATAGGTCCTGGTTTACCCATTCTCTTTCTTTCTCTCTCTCTCTCTCTCTCTCAATAAATAAATAAATAAATAAATAAATAAACAAAGGCCTGGAGAGATGGCTTAGTGGTTAAGCCCTTGCCTGTGAAGCCTAAGGACCCCGGTTCGAGGCTCGATTCCCCAGGACCCACGTTAGCCAGATGCACAAGGGGTCGCATGCATCTGGAGTTCCTTTGCTGCAGCTGTTGGCCCTGGCGTGCCCATTCTCTCTCTCTCTCTCTCTCTCTCTCTGCCTTTCTCTCTCTATCTGTCACTCTCAAAGAAATAAAAAATAAAATACTTAAAAAATAAATAAATAAAAATAAGACATTGAAAAACAATTTGTATCAGCATTTTTAAATATCAAGAATATGTTGCTTGTAATCTCTTACTTTGAGATTGGCTCCTCAATTATTATTGAAAATTATTGTTGGTAATGATCTTTGTCACAAGCACTAGTTTTATATTGTAGAGATGTTAACATATGAACATTTTCCTACAAGAGAAAGCTTATAATTTTTTATGAAAATGAATTGTGTCATCAAATTTTACTTAGAATTTGCTTTTATATCTTAGATGGTGCATAATTCAAATAGTGAGAAACAATTGCTAGTTAATTGTTATGAGTTTTGTGAAGGAAGACAAATGTATAGCATGGTATTATATTGTATGAAAACCAGTCATATATATTTGATTTTTAAAAAATATTAAAGGCAACATTTTTGATGAAGTGAAATAGAGTGGTTTTCTTATTCTTGTCATCAAATAAGGCTGAAAACCATGGGCATATATAAATTTATAGAGCAAACCTAATATGAGTCTGATATGTAAGTGAATGAGGCATGGCAGTGTGGCCTCTGGGATTTCTCTTTGCATCAAAGATCCCTGATAAGATGGAAAAAAGCTCAGCAACCACAGCATGCTGAAGATAAAGACAAGTTCACCATAGCAAACCTGCTATCTTTACTGTAGTGCAGGAACAAAATCACTTGCAAACACAGACTAACTCTCAGTAGAAAACTCCAAGTGGAACCATACACTTCCACTATAGTTTATTTTATTTTTTTTTTAAATCCATGGTGGGAAACCAACTGTTCTTGATTTGGCTAGCTGATCTGATCAGTAGAATAGAAACCATAGCTGGAGCTTGGAAACAAGTCAGAATCATATCCAAAAATGAGCCTCCTCTCCATTATCAAGCTCCCACAAATTATGGCTACAAGAGAGCCCACACCTTTTAAATTCTCTCTAAAGAAATGGTTATCCCATTTATCTGGTGCTAATTTTATTCTCCATTGGAGAATTTGCTTCTCATTTTCAGATAGACACAGTTCCTAAGGAGAGAACTACCACATCATAACTCAAAAGGGCCCCAGCTGAAATTAAGAAAAAGTAGGGAAATAAGCAAGAGTGCTGTTTTCATGGTGAACATGGTATAAGCACAAAGGTGAAGGGGATAGAAACAGAGAACAATCAGCTCCTAATTTTTTCTTTCTTTATTTTTTATTTTTATTTTTCAGTTTTTTGAGGTAGGGTCTCACTCTAGCTCAGGCTGAGCTGGAATTCACTCTGTATTCTCAGGGTGGCCTCGTATTTAGGCGATCCTAATACCTCTGCCTCCAGAGTGCTGGGCTTAGTTTTACAGAAGCAACCTTCCATCATGGCCAGGGTAAATAAAGACCTGTTGTTGTCATCACCTCTAGATAATGAGAACTACAGCATGTACCTTCACAATCCTAACCAGGTTAGTGGATACCACATGGAGACATTAATCTTCAACCTTCGCCAGCATGTAACCTTCCAAAGCAATGTCAAAGGCCAATCAGGACATTGTCCCTCCCTCCAAGGAACCATGTCCCTCACATATGGAAGAGGGATGTACCCATGCCCAGAGGCATGCCTGACTCTTCCAGCTGGGATGGTGTCACAAGGAAAATGGCTGTCATGCACTGCAGAAACAGAGAGACATTTCCTCACACTAAGAGGCAATGGAGGTTGTGACCATAATAAACATAATGGAGTAAAATATCCAATGGACAAAAACAAGTAAAAAAGATAAGATGACTCCAATGGTTCTTCTGATTTCTGATGGTAGAATCCATACTTCTTCCTTCAGCCTCATGAAGCTGACTGTTTGCTGAGGACCTTCCTCAAACCCACTTCTGGGATTTATTCTCTGTGTAGTTTTCTTGCCGTCCATGCTCAGGACTCAGGGACATGCAGGTTCTCACCTACCTCCAAGGAACTGTGGAGACTCTTTCTTCTGCTTGATGTTCTTGCATCTTCATCATTCTTCCCTCTCAGCCAAACCAAACTCAGCCTCAGAGAATAATGACCCAATGCTGAATCCAATTCAAACTTGGAGCTCTTTCTCTCATAACCCCTTTTCTTACAGCTCTTACAGCTTTACTGAAGCTGTAATCATGCTTGTGTGAATTTTGATTTAATTTATTTTAGAGCATGAACTCTAGGATATTGAACAATTCTCCACATTTTACTATTGTAGGCCAGAAGGACACTGTGTGTTTGACACTGGACAAGTGCTTTGTGATGAAATGTACAATCCTGATGGGGGAATCTGAGTGTGAAATAATGGATAGTCAGTGTAAGTTTCTTGAAATGGGCCTGTATGTTTGCAATTGTTCATGATAAAATGAAAACCAAACAGTATTTAGATAACTGTTCATTACTGACAGCCTGTCCTATGTTCATAGAATATTAGAATTTACTTGGTTGAGAGGATAAACCATTATCAAGAATGTTTGTAGCAATAAACTTACAAACTACTTTCTGTCTTTCCTGACAAAAATTTCCATAGGATTATGGACCAAAATGATCATTCATAAGGTATTGTTGCATCTCTGATTTTTTATACTTGGTACATTAAAATAAGGAGAGCTATGTCAACTAATTGATAAAATCTATAATATGGAATTTTGACAGAATACTAAAACAATATTTTAAAAACACATGCAGATTATACTTTTCTAATAGAAATATAATTCATGACAGCTATATATGCAAAAATTTGCTTCCTAATAGCCACATTTCAATTAATGACAATAGTTAACTTAATTTTAACAATGTTGTTTAAGTAAGCATATAAAATAACATTTGTATACAATTCATATTATGAATAATCTTTTTAAATTCTTAGCCTTTAAAGTTATATTATGTGTTTGTATTTTATATTGACATTTAGTAATCATACTGGCTATACATATGTATATGATAGAGTACAATACCATAATAACTGTATGTATCATATGACAGCCAATCTGAGCAGATAACATTTTCATCTTTTCAGGTTTATTTTGAATTATTTGAACCACAAGTAATAACCATATATATTTATTAAATGCAGTGTAATATTCCAAAGAATGTGTACATTATGCACAGATAAAATCAGTATTAATAACCCTATAGGAAAATTAACTCAAAAAGGATCAAAGACCTGGAAAAATATCTAAAGCTATGAAATTTTTCAAAGAAAACTTTGGGGAATGATTTTTTGTAAAAGGCACAGAAAGGATATGAAATGAAACAAAAACAACCACATGGAATTATATCGAAATAGAAAGTTTCTTTCCAGCAAAATAAGAAATAAAAAGCATAAAACACATGCTTTATATGTTCAGCCCATCTCAGCTCAGGCCTGATGAATTTCAGCTGCAAGGACTCTGAGAACTGTCTGGCCACTTTTCTGGCCTATATAATTGCTAATTCTGTATAGGTGAAGACATAGCTTACCCTAATGGATGAATCATAATTATCAGTACTTTCAAAATTGTTCACTTAAACTTTCATTCTAGTAGCTAACATTTTCTTTGAGTGCAGCTAAACAAAATAAACTGCTTAGAGAAGAATTTTGGCCCTGAGTTCAGGAGACACTAGTCTCCAAGTATGTGGCTTTATTTCAAATACTGTAATTCTCCAAAGGATAAGTATCCTCAAAATCTGACATGATTGCTTATCTACAGGCTTTCATGTTTATGCAAAAACCCACTTTTATGTTCAGTTCTAAAAGTTAACTCTGAGAATCTCCAACATGAATTATCAGGCATATTTACAGTTTTGTAGTACAATAAGAAATATACAGTATGGTTAACATTTTACAGTTTACTAAAATACTTCTCCTTTGCATAGACTTTGCAGCTAATTAGGGCTGTATTTCTGCTGCCCACTGACTTACATTGCTTTCCTTTTCACCTGATCACTTCTGTTAGTGCACTGTTAGCCTCATGTTGCTCCAGTGAGGTCCTTTCAATATTAGCCAAGCTGACCTTGAATTCCTGAACCTCCGGCCTGCACCTCTTCAGCAATTTCCTATCAGCATGCACCACCACAACTGGCAGGGTCTGGTCAAAGTTCTTCAGCTTGGTCATTATTTCATTGACTCATTTTGCACAACAGTTTTTGAGACCTTTCCCAAATGTCACATGCAAAGCCACTGTCAATTTCTCTTGTCATTGCTGTACTCCTGTTTTTCTGCACAGCCTCATTATCCTATATTTTCTAGCATTCCTTAGAGTTTCTTCCCTCTGGAAAACTGTTTTCTATTTATAGTGTTAGATTTTATGTGAATGGAAGCATAAAATAATTAGTCCATTCTTTTTCATGTGACAGGTACACATTATTTCAAAACATGATTTTTGTAAATATGAAAGTATTTTGGGTATTTAAGAGAGTTTTCTTTCCAAATTTCAGAATGCTTCATTTTGTTCCAGGGAAGTAATGGTTGCTACCCATCAATCACAGGCCAGGGCAGTGTGGGTGCTTTGTTGCAGGTCACTGGACCTTGATTTTCCAAGGACCTAGAAATCCACAAGACTATAATGATCATGGTTGTCAGTAAATATAGTTAGGGTTGACTGTGGAAAACAAGGCTATTTTACTACATATTCACTTCAGTAGATTCAATATACAGAAACTAAATGAAATTAAATAGTTTAGAATGCACTGCCAGTGTTATAGAGGAATTTTTCAATGGGTTATTCAATACATAATAAAACTTATCAGGTCCAATGGCTTTGGAAAGTTCCATAGCTCTTTGTTGGCACATCAGTAAGTCTAAATTTGAAGATTTATAATAAAAATGCAAAGAAGGGCTGGAGAGATGGCTTAGCAGTTAAGTGTTTGCCTATGAAGCCCAAGGACCCTGGTTAAAGGCTTGATTCCCCAGTATCCATGTAAGCCAGATGCACAGGGTGGCGCAAGCATCTGGAGTTCATTTGCAGTGTCTGGAGACCCTGGTGTGCTCATTATCTCTTCCTCTCTCTGTCTGTCTATTGCTCCCAAATAAACAAAAATAAATAAACAAAATTAAAAATACAAAGAATATTTAACTAAATTATCACAGAGTATCTTGCATACAGTTATAAACATAAACGTGATTTTGAATCCCATGACTGTCAGGTGTAAGCTGAAGGAAGCAGAACATCAAGATTTGATGGATTTCTACTCTACAAGACATGAAGGACAATAGAGACACTAACAATGTACACATTCACTCACAAGAAAGCCTATAAAGTACACCTCTACTCCTCAGTGTGTTTTTCAGATAAACTGCAGGAAAGCTCCAAACTCAACTATATATTACTATTCTGGATCTACAAGCAGTCCTTGCTTGACATAACTAACTTAAAGTGAGGAGGTCCTGGGCTTCATTGATTTTTGGCTTAGTGATTAGGGCAGAAATCATATTGGTGGGAATAGGACCAGGAAGACAATGTGTGTCATATGGCAAAAACGTAGTAGTGAGCAATATAGGAAGGGGGAAGGTCTCGACATATTCCCAAGGACATTCTCCAAGTGACCAACTTCCTCCAACAAGACCAGTTTACTACATTTCACCTCCTCTCAATAATTCTATCATACTATTAATCAGATTAATCCATTCCTTACATCAGAACTCTTGTGATCTAATCATCTCTAATGCTCTCTCAGATACACTTACAAGTCTGTTTTCTATTGGCTCCAATCTAGTCAAGTTAATAATCCAAATGAGCTATCTCAAAATACTTGTGAATTTATAGAATTTCACCAACTTCTCTCTCATCTCCACACTCAAATGCATAGTAGGGACTTAACCTTGAAGATCAAGAGGACAAATATGGCAATTAAGGGGTAGACCATGCTTCTGCTTTATTCTATCTTGTCTAGAACCTTCAAACAAGTAATTCCTGAGGTCAGGGTAGGTGATGAAGTTTAAAACTTTTTGAATAAAGAAAAGTGAAACTGAATTCAGTAATTCACAATCACTTGAAATTTATAAGGTCCACATACGATATTATAAAGGGAGCAAGGATGACAATACTAATCTTGGAATACCTTTTATTTCTTGTCAGTCAATGGATATTTATTGAACAGCTACCACATGGCAGGTGTTTATCTAGTTAATAGAGACCATGGGTGAAACTAAGTACCCTCATGAATATTACATTTCAATTTTATTCAGAAAATGCTTGGAGAAAATAATTAGAAAAGAAACATAAGTAATATTGTGATATAATAATAATAAGTAATATAAGCAATATAATAATAATTTGCTGTAAGTCACTGAACTTATACTCATTCTTTACACCAGTTCAGTGACTTACAGCTCATTAATAAGCTATTAAAGCTAATCAGGCTGTTAAAGCTGGTTAGAAGAATCACAGTTGACCTGAAATAAAATGTTGATTATGTGTTTTTTTTTTTTTGTTTTTTTTTTTTGGTTATTTGAGGTAGGGCCTCACACTAGTCCAGGCTTACCTGGAACTCACTATGTAGTCTCAGGGTGGCCTTGAACTCACTGCGATCCTCCTACCTCTGCCTCCTGAGTGCTGGGATTAAAGGTGTGGGCCACCACACCCGGCTGATCATATTTTTTTCACAAACATAATATGTTGGCAGTTCTTAATAACGTCTTCAGAACATCATTACCTCAGAATACCACACTGTCCCCCATGCTTCTGAACACTCGGAAGTTACACATTTTCCTACAAAGGTTACCAGAGAGATGGGGAAAAGTGTAAGAATTTCCAGTGTGCTCCTGGATCTGGGATACTAGGGATTCAATCTTCAGTCTTACATGGAAACATTTTTCCTTTGGTGCTGACTTGCTGAACAAGTTGATACTACTTCTCCCATCAGTACTTAGTCCAAGCCATGTGTGAATAAGCAGACCCGTGAAAGTCCTTGAGGCATGACTTCCAGATACAGTCTGTTCCCCTATTTCTGTTTCCCTGAGTTACACTTTCTCTATGTCAGCAGACAATGTCGCTTTAGTGGGAGAGCCAACATTCTTAGTTGTTTCTTTACTAAGGAATTTGCTCTAATGTGCCTCAAAATATTTAGTTTTATCCTTAAACATTTCTATACAAATTGATTTTTAATATGTTGGATGTCACATTCTTCAGTCAATATTTTAAAATTGTTTCTTGAAATACTTTTCTTGGCAGAATCATGAATTATGTGAAAATCACGATATTATTTGAAAACTACAATTATTTCTCAGTGCTTCTCTTTATGATCAATAAGTCAATGTGGCTTGCAAGTGATAGGAACTTAGTTTATTCTCCAGTAACAACATAAAATGTCAGGCATGGTGGAACATACCTGTAATCCCAATTTGGGAGAGGCAGAAATAGTTCCTTGGTGCTCACAGTCTAATCAGTCTAGCCTAACTTGTGAACTTAAGCTAATGAGACAACATGTATATTAAAAAGGCAGGCAAATGGATGGGTTAGAGAGATGGGTTAGCAGTTAAGATTCTTGCCTGTGAAGCCTAAGGACCCAGGTTGGATTCCCCTAGAACCTATGTAAGCCAGATGCACATGGTGGCACATGCATCTGGAGTTTGTTTGCAGCGGCTAGAGGCGCTTGCACATCCATTCTCTCTCTCTTTCTCTCTGTTTATCATAAATAAATAAATAAATATGGGCTGGATAGATGAATCAGTGGTTTATGCACTTGCCTGGACCAGAGCTTGAGTACCCATTAACCACATAAAGCCGGATATACAAAGTGGTGCATGCATCTGGAGTTTGTTTGCAGTGGCTAGAGGTTCTGGCACAACCACTCTCATTCTCTCTCTCTCTCCTTGCAAATAGATAAATAAATAAAATTAAAATTAAAATAAAAAGAGGAAGATGGAGTTCCTGAGGATAAGACCTAATATTGTCTTCTGCTTTCCACACAAACATGTACACATGTGCTGAGCATCTCATGCACCCACCCACATACAAGCATGCATATACATACATACATACATACATACATACATACATACATACATACATATGTATACCATACATAAATACACTCACACACCGAAAGAGGTCAATATAAATGGGCACACCACGAAAAATGTGTTTTTTTTTAATTTTTATTATCTCCATCAAGTCTTTCCCATAATATTTTAACCACTTTTCTACTTGTTTCTCTTTCCCACTCCTTAGCAATGATGTCTGCCCCTCAGACAGTAAAACATTCCTCATATTCCTGTCAAATTTCCATGAGAAAGGTTAAAGACTATTTTTTAATTTCTTTTTTTGTTTTTTTTCTCAATTTTTATTAAAATTTTCTATGATTATAAAAAATATCCCATGGTAATACACTCCCCCCTTTCCCCTTTGAAATTCCATTCTCCATCATATCCCCTCCCCATCTCAATCAGTCTGTCTTTTATTTTGATGTTATGATCTTTTCCTCCTTTTATGCTTTCTTAAAGCACAGTCCTCTACAAGGAAATGACAGATAAAGGACTGAAGCAAATAGAGAAATGCAATCAATCTATTGGTTAAAGTGCTGAGGAAGGGATTGTTAGAGGAAGAGAGAAGAAATGCCCTATTAATAAGAAATTAAGAAAATTTGAGAGGTAGCTAAAAAGCTCTATAAAGCAGATATAAAAATGAGTTTAATTTTATAGGTGCTAAATATGAAAACATTAGGGCTTAAATATTTTTACACTGTATTATCTTTTGAGTGACAGAAGAAAAAAAGGTTCTCTTTTAATTAATCTATGTCCCAGTTTCTGGAAGACAGAGCACTAGAGCATAGTTCCACAAATCAGGCTATGAAATCCTAGTGCTCATTTTTTTTTTATTTTTTTTGTTATTTTTATTTATTTATTTGAGAGAGACAGAGAGAGAAAGAGGCAGATAGAGAGAGGGAGAGAGAATGGGTGCGCCAGGGCTTCCAGCCACTGCAAACGAACTCCAGACGTGTGCGCCCCCTTGTGTATCTGGCTAACGTGGGTCCTGGGGAACCGAGCCTCGAACCGGGGTCCTTAGGCTTCACAGGCAAGCACTTAACCACTAAGCCATCTCTCCAGCCCCCAAGCCATCTCTCCAGCCCCCCCCCCCCCAGTGCTCATTTTCATTCAACTGAAAAATATTGTTGGGCTGGGCAGATGGGTCAGCACTGGCCAAGTAAGCATGTGTGCCTTAATGGGCTTGATTTACCCTGAATTTGTTTCCCAAGTTCTCTATAAAAAACTAGGCATGAACACATACCTGTAACCTATGTAGTAAAGTACAGATTCAAGTGAAATGGACTGCTTCAGCAAGAAAAGTGAAGTGGAGAGTGATTGAGAAAGATAGCTGTCACCAGACTCTGGATTCAGCTTACACATGCACACAAATGTACCCACACACATGCTAACATGCATACCAAGCATGTATACCACATACATACATGTGCAAAAATGGGTACTTGTGGAGGTCTAGGTCAGAGTACATTAAGAATAAAACTCAATTATTTATTATAGATTTTATGTCAAAACCTCAGTAGATGAGGCAGAAAAATACTTTTCAGTCCTATCATTTTGATTCATTGTCACATTTTTTTAATCTTGTTTTCTCCCAAACAGAAATACTGATAAGTAGCTTAGACCATGGAGTTAGTGATTACATGATTCGAATTTTGGAAATGGGTTATGGATGGAATAGTTTGAGTTATATATATATATTAAAGTTCTGGTTTTATATTTTTATATGCTGGAGTTTTGCTCAACAAAATAACCTTTAGCATGGATATCAGAGAAAATACTGGAAACTCAAATTTGTGGCATTAATTGTTGAACTAATTCTTACTGTAGTTTATATCACACTACGTATATATACTTAATCTCAGAGGCAGGTGTTGATAGAGTAGTTCAAAGAGCCCAATGCTGATATCAAGATCATGCAACTGTCCTACTGCAGATACTAAGTCAAGCCAGAATGCTAGTAAGTAACATTCTTGCCCAGGTCAAAATCTTAATAGGAACTGAAAATTTCTATCTATTCTAAAATGCAATTAAAAA
This sequence comes from Dipus sagitta, assembly GCA_036346955.1. Taxonomy (NCBI): domain Eukaryota; kingdom Metazoa; phylum Chordata; class Mammalia; order Rodentia; family Dipodidae; genus Dipus; species Dipus sagitta. Next base: position 56,675,903 of record CM070775.1, on the reverse strand, counting down.
ATGGATTTTCTCCGTCACAAGAGACAGAATATTTTTATATCTAGCAAAAAGGATATCCTCTTAAGTAGTAGAGAGAAAATTAAAAATCAGTACTAGTAACACATATTTCCCTGGATAAGAAAGTGAACAGCTCTTGGGGCTGGAGAGATGGTTTAGAAGTTAAGGCATTTGCCTGCAAAGCCAAAGGATCTAGAGTAGATTCCCCAAGACCCACATAAGTCTTCCAGTGGCTGGAAGCCCTGGCACACCCATTCTCTCTCTCTCTCTGCCTCTTTCTCTCTCACACATAAATAAATAACAAAAATATTAAAAATAAAAAAGAAAGTGAACAGCTCTAGGTGTTCTTTCTATTTTTACTTATTTAAAATGATATGGATAATAATATAATGCATATTTTACCTTTTTTGCCAAAAAGACAAATAACACAGCATATGGCCAGGTATTGTGAGGAAGTATGTAGTTCACTATTTACATTTTTGCTGACACTATATTTAAGATTTACAGTATATTTATTTTATGATTATAAGTATATTTTGGTTATTGAGTACTTACTTTTCCATTTTTGCATAAATTAGATGTTTTAAACATAAGCACTATTCCCAAAAAATGGGAGAGGTAGTTACAAGTTCAAAGTATGGATGACTTCATAGACAAGTGTTGATAACTAACCTTTACCCAGATGTTTAAACTAACTCCTAATTTGCTGACATCAAAAATGTCACAATGCAAAGAGATGAAGAGAATTATATCACTTATTGTTATGGTAACAAAATGCATGGCAGAGCAGTTTGTGACCCAGCCCATGGATAGGTGTGGTCCATATTCAGCATGGGTTCTTCCTCTTAACATACACCTCTCTGGTCAAACCTTCATAGACAGTCCCATTGGGTTGTTCCCATGATGCTTCTAACTCCCATCAAACTGACAATCAAGAATTTCCATGACATGGGCTGGAGGGATAGCTTATAGGTTAAAGCATTTGCCTACAAAGCCAAAGGACTCAGGTTTGATTCCCCAGGACTCACATTTGCCAGAAAAACAAGGGGGGAACATGTGTCTGGAGTTCATTTGCAGTGGCTGGAGGCCTTGGCACAACCATTCTCTCTCTCCCTCTTTCTCTGCCATATATATATATACATATATATATATATATATATATATATATATATATATATATAATTTCCATGACAAAAATATACTATTTTTGCTTGTCATAATATAGTTCACTCTTTAAAGAGTGACACCCAAGAGGCTTTGTTTTAAAGAGTGAATGAAATAATGAATTTTCACACATATTTTACACGGTAAGTGGTTTGGTTATTTGAAGAGTGCTAGCTATCTATCCAATCATCACTATGGTAGGAGTATGGCAGTTGGGTGCATAAATATGTTTACATGTAGGTAGTAACGTATGAGTATTGTATGCATACTCAGATTCTCACTGGTTTTTATTTTAAATATATTTTAATGGGTTTCTATAAAGCATTGTCATTGTGAACGAATTTATTTTGAAAATATTTGAAAGATAATAATTCACATTATATAATCTCAACAGAACATAAAAATTACAATTATAAATCTTTCAAGAATTTTACTTTTTACTCACATTAAGATAATGCTTATGGGAATTTCAAGGTATGTAAACATGTTTTATTTGCCATTATTTTATTTGTCAGCTCTTCAATTTATTATTATTATTAGTAGTAGTAGTAGTATTTATGTACCAGTGTGCATACAGCCATGTTGGTACCATCATTAGCCTCCTCCCTGTCATCCCCCCTCTGGAGGGACCCTCCTCTTTGGGGAATGTGGGTCATGTATTGTGGGGTTAGCCATCAGTTATGGGTAAGCGGCAATGTCATTTTTTGATTAGAATGAATTCATAGTGAAACCTTTTGTTTGTAAAAAACTTATAAATGCTTGTCAAACCATGAATAGCTCAAATCAATATTTCATAATTTTTTTGTGGTAGGATCTTGCTCCAGACCAGGCTGAAATGGAATTTACTAAGTAGTCACAGGGTGACCTTGTACTCACAGTAAATCTCCTATATCTGCCTCCTGAGTGCTGGGATTAAAAGCCTGTGCCACCACACTTGGCAACATTTCATAAACATGAACCCTTAGTTTTGTGTCAATGTTCTCTACATAAGGTGTTTTGTCATTATATGTTTTAACAGTGATAAACACCCCTTCTTTTACTTTCTAACCTTCACTTTCAGTGTGATGCTGCAACAGATCCACCGAGAGAAGGCAAAATCATTCTATCTAGCCTTTTAAGTTTCCATTCCATCAAATCCTAGGAGCCCATTACACTCTTTTTCACACACAAGCCAGAATTCTATGCAAGTTGTGGGATTCAGATTCCAAATATTAGCAGTTTCTTTAGACAGATGATGATTGTATATAGCAGTTCTTGTAAGAAATATATCAATATCAATGTTAAAAAGTTACATTGCTGTATGGGAATAAAAACAATTCCAATTATGGTCCATTTGAAATGCTATTTAAATGCAAAACAATCATATGCATGAGAATACACATTCATTGATATCATTTGAAATTAACATTGGGCTGTGAATCAGTATATATATTGATCATAGTCATCATCATTTTGTGGCATAGATATTGAACCCAATGATTTATCGTGAAGGGCTCTCCTACTGAGCTACCTACTCAGCCCTATAATTTTGGAAATAAGTACACATTTCATTACACTAAAAATATTGTTTCATCTTTACTATCAAGTAAGTATATAATGCTTTCCTCATTTTATTTATTTTATTCATCTTTCAAGAATATGTTGTATTTCAAGTTAATAAATTTATTAAACAGTTAAGAGAATTAATTAATGAAAAACAATATTGCAATATGAGATTTCAGATGGAATGTTTTAAAGGGTGTATGCATAGTTATGTCATGTTAGAAAACAGAACACTGAAAGTACAGTAGCTAAGAAATAGATTATGTGATTGAAGAAGGCTGGTCTGCTGTGAAGTTTCAAAAAGCCAAACAGTTTAAATTCATTTAATTTTAACTTAATCTCACTGAAAGTCTTGAGAAATTTAGGAAGACAATTTCATTCTTTGTGGCTATTTATCATACATTTTCCCCTCAAACTTGAATATCTATTGTTTCCTAACTGATGCCAAATCATTTGTAACCCACTTTCTTTTCAATCAGAATTACTATAATATTCAATGGTCAGCTGCTAAATATATGAATAATATCTTTTGTCAGGACAGCTGCTAAACCATCCAGTGATCAAGTGCATTTAATCTCAAATACATAGAAGTTTGCCAATAGCATCATGTCTCAGAACCCTTTGCTGTGTCCTCATAACATCCTTTCAGTGGACAGCTGTTGCATTTGTAGATAGTGGATGCCAAAGCAAAGGCCACAAAATACAATGCCCTGTCTTTTTAAGTTGGGAAGCTTTTATCTTGCCCATGCTTCCCCATCAATATCCTATTGCTCTGAGTTATTGCCAGCATCCTACAGATCTTCAGGAAGTTTTCAAATTCTTTTTGCATTCATCGTAGATGGCAAACAATTGAGCTGCTCTGGGCTGCCTGTCACTTTTGATATGGGCTTCAGTGTGACCCTGACTAATTGCATTTGGATAATGTTTGTGGATGAAGTGAAAATATATGTTTTATGATCTATCTTTATATTATTTTTGCCTTTTAAAAGTACAACCAAGTATGCTACAGGTTTTAGTATTCATAACTTTACTACTGTTCTATCTCCATACATTTATTTATAAATGACAATTTTTTATTTCTATTTGTAAAATAAACTTATACAATATTTTGATATGGAAAATGTAAAGGAATACATATCTGCCAAACAAAAAATAGCTTCTTTTAAAACTAGCTCTTATTCCCAGTATTTTTTGTAAATTACATGGAGATATATATTACTATGCATACAGATTAAAAAATTTATGTATGTAGTATGAATATATGTGTGAATGGGTTCACATGTGTGTAGTTGCATGTGAACATACAGTGCTTGTGCATGTGTGTACATGTGTGGAGGCCAGAGGTTGCTGTTACTTATCCTGTTCAGTCAGTCTCTACCCTACTTTTTAAAGTAGCAACTCTCACTCAGCCTCGAGAGTACCAACTTGGCCAGACTATCTAAAGAGTAAGCCTTAAGAATCCACCTGCCTCGACTGCTCCAGCTGTGGGATTATGGGCCTATGCCACCATGTCTGATATTTGACACAGGAGCTAAGGATCAGAACAGATCCTCAAGCATATGTGATAAGAATATATCCACTTCTATCACCCCAACTATAAAAATAATTTCAAGTTGTTAATAGTTGTTTCAAAATAATGATATGAGTGTTATAATAAATAACTTGTTAAGAGATGTATAATTCTTAACACATTTGTAAAGCATGAAAAGAATAATAATGAATAATTATGAATTGTGTTAAATAATTCTTTGCTTTCCATCTCATGTATATTTGTACATATTAATTCTAATATTGAGGATTTGAATAACTAAACGTATATGTTTTTATCACATGTTACTTATAAAAAATAAAGATATAAATAAATTTGTTAAGGAACTACTATTTTCCTTATCTTAGATAATTAATTTTATACCTCAAAAAGATTAAAATTTATTGGATCTTTCTGTGTCTATCTACATTTTTATAAACCAATGCAATAATTTTATAAACAAATAGTTACCTATTTTCTCTTAATAGATTGTCCACATTTATAGATCAGTATGTTCATTTAATCAATGTGTACATCATTTTTCTACAAGTTACATAAACACTATTATTGAATATGCTTCTATAAAATCATATTAGTTTTTTATGGTTAGTCAGCATGGGGCTCAGTGGTAGAGAAAGTGGATAGCATGTGCAAGATAAATCTTGAGTTATATTCCCCATGCTACAAATAACACACACACCAATGCTCACATACAAAAGCAAAAAAAAAGATATTGTACATGCAGAATGTTCAAAAATTTAAAGAGAAAGTTATTATTAATTCATTTCTTTTCATTTTTATTTTATTTAATAGAGAAGGAGAGAAACAGGCAGATAGAGAGAGAAAGAATGGGTATCCCAGGTCCTCCAGCTGCTGCAAATAAACTCCTGTTGCATGTACCATTTGTGCATCTGGCTTGCGTGGGTCCTGAAAAATTGGTCCTGGGTCCTTTGGCTTTGCAGTCAAGTGCCTTAACCACTAAGCTGTCTCTTCAGCCCAGTAAATTCATTTTTTCATGCATATTTAAATGATGTCTGTTAACATAAATGCATAAAGGTATTAACATAATCGCAAATATCAATGCAATATGTGTTACATGTATTTTACAGTTTTCCATCTGTTTCAAAAGCCAAAGTATACTCCACAAACTGTTTTATAAACAAATTTAAAGCGTGAATAAGTAGAAAAATCATCTAGTCAGTATATTAGTAAGGTAATTGAATTTGTATATTTCTATATTTATATTAATTTACTTCATGATGAACAAAACAAATAAGAAGCAAATTTATTTTTTAAATGTAAATAATTTTAAAGTTGGAAATAATGGAAAGCAAACAATTATATGGTTTTTGCACAATAACACATTTCCTTAAATGGGATATGGATGGCAACAAAAATCTGTCCACACGTAGTATAAAGGTATTTTAACTACAGAAGCATAAAAACTTAAAATAATATATTAAACTATAATTTAGGGCTGGGAGGTAGCTTATTGGGTGAAGATCATGGCCCGCAAGCATAAAGGTCCTAATTAAGATTTCCAGCACTCACATAAACGCCAGGCATTGAAATGGTTGGGGGAAGGTAAGTCTGGCATCCCAACACTGGAGAAGCTGAGGCTGAGGATGTGTAGTGCTTGCTTTCCAGTTAATCCTGCCCAATCGCTGAGGCCCCAGTTCAGTGACAGATTCTGTCTCAAAATGTAAGGTTAGACTGAGCAGATTGCTCATGGGGTAAAGGCTCTTGCTTGAAAAGCCTGACACCCTGGGTTTGATTCCCCAGTACCCACCTAAAGACAGTGGCACATGTGTTTGGAATTCACTTGAAGTAACAAGAGGCCCTAGCATTCCCATTCTTCCTTCCCCCCCCCTCTCTCTTTCTTAAATAATAAATAAAGATATAAATGAAATAAGGTGAAGAGAAACTGAGCAAGAAACCTGACATCAATCTTTTGTTTCTGCATGCATGTGCACAAATGTGGATGCACACCTGCATACACAACGAGCCCACACACATAACACACACACATATAAACCCAAAATTTAAATAAATAAATTAACCTAATTTAATTCATAATTAATGAGTTTGTAGAAGGATTATGTAGACAACAAATGCTTACTGATTGCTGTGGATTTCAAATTGCTTGACTCTCTTTGAAGCACAATTTCACAGGAGTTACTCAAATTTGAAAGGCTCATGTTCTCAGGCCTGGAGACAGAAATTTTACTTATGAATATCCATTTTCTAGAAGCATTAACATTTGAACCTATGGTGTTACATAAAGTTTGATTGGCATTTTACAAGACTGACCAGGAGAAAGCAAATATAAACAAATGTGAACCATGGGATATGAAGGAGTAAAATGAATTTGTTTTCCATCCCACTGTTTCTTTACCTTTATTAGAAAGACTTACTTCCTTAACTCTTAAAATTTAAAGCCCTGAAATAAACTTATTGTAATTAAAAGAATAGAATGTCAGGACATATGTAATAAAATTGCTAGCTGTATTTTTTTCAACCCAGTAATGAGTACAGGCAGAGGATGTTTTCATCCTTCTGTAAAGGACAATGTGGTAATGGTCCTCCTCTTTCCATTCCCTCTATGGTCATCTTTAGTTTCTTAGTCCATTGCTCTTGAGTAATGGAAGTGCTGTGTTGGAGTGAGAGGAGAGAATCAGTGTGTAAAATAAAAAGTTTTCACTGCCTGCTATTATATGCTAAGGAAAGCCTGAAGCTCAAAAAGTGCTGAATGTAGATTCCTATCCAATGTCTTGTGTTCTTCAGAGCAGCCTTCACAGCGCTCAGAATGCTCAAAGCAGTTCTACCAGGCAGCTGGAGCTCTCTTCATCTCTGACAACTGACTTTACCAAGAAACTGCAAAATACTGTCCCTGTGCTCTTCTGAAGTCTGATCAGTCCATTAAAAGGCCTAGCACTCCACCCTCATGTGCACTCTCCTCTCAGCCACTCTGTGTAAAACTCTAATATGGTTGATATTTTCCCTCCCAAACTGTTGTTTAAACAGACCTCACAGCAAACAAGACTCAGTGCTGCACTGAAAGTAATGCAGTGAGCACAGATGAATTCCTCGAAATGTTAACTTCATTTTATATATCTATCATTTATCTATCTATAAATAAAACAATGGCACAGTTCCTTCATTCATAAGAATCTATAAATATGAATAATTTTACAACTAATTGTTTTTGAAAACATGGAAGCCGGGTGTGGTGGCGCACGCCTTTAATCCCAGCACTTGGGAGGCAGAGGTAAGAGGATCGCCATGAGTTCAAGGCCACCCTGAGACTACATACTGAATTCCAGGTCAGCCTGGGCTAGAGTGAGACCTTACTTCGAAAAACTAAAAAAAAAAAAAAAAAAGAAAGAAAGAAAGAAAGAAAGAAAACATGGATGTTTTAAAATACTTTTCACTGATGTATTATCAAAATAAAATATTGGTAAATTTTATCCATGCATACATATAACTGTATGAAATTTTAAAGTGGATTGCAGCAAACCAGTAATGATTACTATGTCATAGTGATTATCACAGAGAAACAGACAAAAGAATTTAGGATGATAGTGAAATAAATAGTATAAGTATGTACACAAACACACACACATAAAATATAGTTTTCACTTTTCTAGTTTTTAAATCACAATTAAAATTTTATACATATTTATGTTTAATAAGGTATACTTATGTAAAATTATGCATATATATTTATAGTTTTGGAGGCTTCTTTTTCTTGCTGCTACATTTTAAAAAGCTTATAATTGCTACCAAAGAGATAAATGCTTAGTGAAGGAAATGAGAACAATAACTGAGGGAGGAACACCAATGAAAAGAAAGAAGCGAATAAAATCAATAGCAAATTCAAGAGAGTGATTTTTTCCTCTGTAATGGGTAAGAATATTGGCACTCCTTACATGGCTCTACAAAGCAGAATTGTATGCACATGTTATCTGTTGTGTGTGGACAGCTGAAGAAGCAGTTGTCTAAATCAGTACAGCTTGTCTTCCTTATGATACATTTCTGCTAAATTTGTCCTAGAATTTACCTATGTGAACTCGCCAGGGAAGAGAAGTTTAAGCAGTAACTGACATTATCTCCATGAAAAAGAGCAAGTAAGTGTTGCTTTTGAACCAAATGAAAGAGAATGTCTTTTAAGTAAAGATGCACAGTTTATAACAAATATTAGAGTCATTACTAGCTGGTGTTCTCTTGATTTTCTGGAATGCTGATAAAGCTATTATTTTTATAATCCATGTAAAACATGTCCCTCAGCATGGATTACCTTGCAAAAATAAAATGTATGCTTCTGTCATGGCTCCACAATTCATGTTTTGTATTTCCTAAGTGAAATAACAGTGGGTGAATTTTATTTAAAGGGCTATGCTCTATTTTCCCCTATTGATTTAAGGTTTTCTAAGCACCTGGGCTTGAAAAGAGCTATATCCCAACAGATTTAATGCAATTTATTTATCAACTATCATATAATGACTCATTGCTTTACACATTTATATCTGTAATCAGTCTGTGTGAATACTGAATTAAAAAAAAATCTTTAGTGACTTTAAAATGGGCTATTTTCTAATCATTTATTTTTTTATTTAATTTATTTATTCATTTATTTATTTATTTATTTATTTATTTATTTATTTTTCATTTATTAGAAGGGGAGGGATAGGAAATGGGCAGAGCAGGGCCTCTAGCCATTGCAAATAAATTCCAGATGCATGCACCACCATGTGTATCTGGCTTATGTGGGATCTGGAGAGTCAAACATGTGTCCTTAGGGTTTACATGCAAGCCCCTTAACTTTCAAGCCATCTCCCCAGCCCAGAAGTAATTGCTTTATGTACTTAAGAGAGTGATTTTTTGTTAATTAGCTTAAATTTAATCTCCATTTTTGTTACATATAAAAATCTCAAGATTTTTAATAATTTTAGAACAGTAAAAAAATTCAAAAATGGATTTTATTATTGATGCATTTCCTCTCTTAACAGTATTTTGGGTGATAAAAATTGATAGAAACATTTAAATACAGTGTCTGACTATATTTGTAGACCTGAGAAATGATCTTAAATAATTCAAATGTCAATGGAATGGTGTTTGAAATGTATTTTGCAATGCTTTGTTTAGTCAGAAAATGTTCCCATTACTAGAAATTTTATTTTGAATTGTAACTGATCTCCCCTGGTAGAGATGATATGAAAAATAACATTACCTGATCTTTATATAAAGATGAAAATTGGCCAAGTGCCTTTCTCCATATTTTATTTTAAATTATTTCATTTTCAGTATAGACTATTCTTTGAGGAAATATTAGAATAAAAGACTAAATTACCCAACATACTTGTCAGATATTACTACTTATTCACTTGCTTATTTTTATGGCATCTACCTGGATCTGTAAAAATGTCCCAGGAAACAATCTTGCCTGTCCAGATTTGCATCTTGCTGGTGAGTACATGGCTCCACTCAGCAACTCTGCCCACAACACAGACTCTATCTCTGAGGTCTGGGCCTTGTAACCTCTGCCCTTGGTACAACCTCCACCCTATGCACTGTGAGAGTAGAGGACACATGACTCTCTCACATTCTGTACTACATGCTTTCTTCCTCACAACCCAATCTGGATCACTTCAGCTTTCCCAACAACATATGTATAGCAGAAGCCTCTACAACTGAATTTCATGCAACATGGAGATGAGCTACACCAGGTAAGATCAGGTGAAAAAAAATCACTTATTTAAATACACAGTCTACACAGGTGTGCCCAAAAGATGTAACCAACAAGCTATTTCAAAATGTACACGAAACAACTAAAAAACACATGCAGCGTGAAAAGCTAAGCCAACATGAAGGGAGATGCCCTTCATGAACAAATATAGATGTTCCAAAAACCTTGGATTATTAATGGAAAATCCTAGTGACAAGTGTGGGATATCTCTGAACAATGCTGGTTCTTGAAATTGTTTTAGGTTGCCTGCCAGAACAAACAGCAAGCCCCTATTACTGAAGACACTAGTTGCATTGATTGCTGGACATACAGAAATCAAGCTGAAACTAACGTGGAGTCTTCCTCCCTGCTGGCTAGCTTTCATGGTGCTACAAAGTAAAGTGCAAGTTTCTTAGGGAGTAAAGTCATTAACAGTCTCACCCAACTGAGGACCTTGCATACAGCAGTACTGACCTTTCAGACTGGGTGTGCCCACAGGTACAATAATGGCATGACTACTATAATGGTGACAGACCATTTTCTGATTGGATTTGTGACCCATTCTACAAGAGTCAATCCATGCCTGATATTCAATCAGATCAAAAGATCATGGATGGGGAAGGCCATAGATTTCAAAGGGAACCTATCACTGCTGGTTTGTTGAATGGGTGAGTTTTCAAATTGCCTTCTAAATATTTATATTTGTACACTTAACTTAGTGTTGATTTCAGCCTTGAGCAGGAAATAAGTAATTTTTTCTCTAAAGACTCATAAGTGGTTAAAGAATTAAAAACAAATGACTATTGAATATATATATGGCATAGGGTATGTATATTATCTCCATAAAGGCTCAGGGTACAACACAGAAGCAGGGAAGAAAAGAATATAAGAGTTGGAGAATAGGTAGGCAGTAGAATGGGGAGGGATAAGGGAAGTTAATGATATATATATATATAATGAAATTGTCATAGAACATTTAAAAATGGTGAACTAAAAATAATCTAATGCTACCAGTTTGAAGGTTATATTTGAGGTAGAAGGATGATGATATGTGAATGAAGATGGAAATAAATTAATTCAATGAAAAATATAGCAAAAAATATCTACTTAATTATTTTGTATTATCTTAAAATATACCTCTTATGTAAAATATTTTGTCATCCAAAAGAAAAAATCATAAACAAAATAAAATGGTGGAAAATGTACAGATTGCCTAGTTCCCCTTCCCAAGGCAGAGCATTAGAGTGAGAGAAAAAGATGAAGAAACTGTTTACAGCAGTCAAGAATGAATGTATTGTTGAGGAAATCTGTCCTGCTTTTGTGTAAATGATTTAACACATTGTTTCTGGAATTTACTTCTGTCCTAAAGCTACAGAAGGCATTAGTGACATTTTTCCGAGTTTAAATTAGAGCTGAAAACATGGTTGCAGTCCATCGCCGAAAGCTGCAATGCTCTCAGAGCACTTCACTTATTCTTATTGACTTACAGACCATGGAAGTAATGGCAAGAAGAAGGAAATTGTGCCCAGCTTTGAATTCATTGTGGATCACTTAGTCATCTGACGGCTTGACTATCAAGATGGGGATTGAACCTGTTAATGGCAAAGCTATGGGGGAAAAAAATTAAGTCTATTTTAAGCTACTGGAACCTTTAACAAGGTTGGATTACTAGTGTGTTAACTCTTCTCTACCACATATTTTCAGTCACTAAACAGGAAAATTACTAGTGTAGATTTGTGTAAAAGCAAAATGATAAATCCATGTGCTCCTTGGGAATTTTTTTTTTTTTTTTTTTTTTTTTTTTTTTTTTTTTTTTGCTTCTGCAGATAAGAGCATTTCTGGAAAGCTGCAAGTGAAAGTTTTTTTTTTTTTTAATAAAATGAATGGGTGTTATAAAGAACTAAATTTGAAAAGTAATTTTGCTTATAAAATGCAAAGAGACATGTTCTATGCTAGCATGACAATGAGCAGTTGTTATAATTGATTACTATTTTAGGGCTCAGCACCTACATGCTGATAACAGTACTGATTTACAGTTTCTAACTTTTTGCACACAATTCTATCACACAGAGTATGAAACTCAGCTAAAATTTGCTAAATACCAGAAACAGCAGAGCTGGTAAGTCAAAGGTAAGGATTTGAGACTGGAGTATTTAATACCAGCATCTGTTCTTTAAGATACTCATATTTTCAAATCTAATTTTATTTTTAATTTATTTTATTTATTTTCGAGCAGAAAGGGATGCAAAGAGACAAGAAAGGAAAGACCAAGAGAGGGAGAAAGAGAGAGAGAGAGTACACATGCTAGGTGTTAGAACCAGAATATCTGCATTTTTGGACTCTGCCATTTCATTGTAACTCTCTATTTCCAAAAAGTGACACAGACCAAGCATGCAATTATCACTTTCCTAGAATGGCCCAGACCCCATGTCTGATTACCACTTCCCGAAACGGCCTAACCCTGACACAGGTGGGCCACTCTGTAACCAAAGAATTCCAATTTCCCCCGTGACCCACAAGTATCTCCTAGTCTGTAAAGGAAGAAGCTGCTGAGAGCCTTACTCTGGCTTTATCCAAACAAAGCCTATCTCTGCTGTTGAGTGGAGTCTTCTCTCTCATTTCTTTTATTACTCTAATAAGAACAACTACCTGTTTTTCTCACATTTAGTACTGAACCCCGGAAAGATGTTAGGACCTTCTTGCAACCCAGGGAGCAATAGGTGATGACAGCTCATCGTGGGTTAACTCCTGGATCCTGAGGCGTCCTCAATCTCCATCCTGTCCTTTCTCTCTCTTCCTCTCTTTTTTACCATGATGAACTGTATGAGAATTGGAACTCCCCTGGGCAGGACTATCAGACAAAAGCCAAGGCTACTCTTTGGTAGGCTCTCAAATCTCCCATGTGACTAGAACAAATCTTCAATCGCCCTAGAGGGTAAGTTGCCTTCCTTAAAGCTTTCCCTTTCCCCCTCTTCTCAGGTCCAGCCATAGAAGGATCATACAACACTGGACTATCTTTAACTTAAAGATGTGGTGAGTTCGCTTCCATCTGTCTTGCTATGGTACCTTGGAAAGACAGATGTAGCTCCCTTTTCTTGTCCTTAGAGGACTGCCCTGGGAGCCTTTGCGCAGAAGTAATGGCCCAGAGATGCCTGCTTTCCTTATGAACACCCTGTCCTTCTCCAGGAGGTTTCCAGCCTCTTATCCTTCCAAATTTCCAAAACTCCACCTGCCTTTCTGGACCGTCTCCTGGCCAACCTTATCACTTCGATTCAATAAGCTGCCTGTTTTGGTTCTCCATTGTGAAACCCAGAATGGAAGTAATCCAAAACTGACTGCCTTCATAAGCTCCACTGCTTCCTCTTTTCTCCATGCATACTCTGGAGTTTTTCTTACAGTTGATAGTAGCTCCATTCTCTGGTGAATCAGAAAGCTTTTTGCGGGGTACTGGACCTCATTACTGTTTCCCGATTCATTTCCAGATCTTAGAGCCTACCACATTCATCCACAGACATTTACCTCCTAACCCCACCACTACACAGAGGTCCAGGACCTCCTTGCCCCAAATCTGCCTCAGACCATCAGCCTAAAAGGAAACAAGTGCCTCGTTTTTTATTGCAATACAGTCTGTATATAATATAAATTGACAATGATTTCTGCTGGCCTGGAAATGGCACATTTGACTTCCAAGTTCTTAAAGACCTTGATAACTTCGTAAAATGAATATCAACATGCAAGAAGGCATTCTTCTACCTATGACCTCTTCCCATTTTATCAGTTTTGCTCTGTGACCCAGGTCTTCCTCGGGGGGAACAACATTCTCTTCAGCCCATTAAACAATTCCTATTAGCCACCCACCTTGCCCCAGCCCTAGGAGATGACCACAGTCCTCCTTCACTGTGCTACAGCAAATGAAAATCTCCCTCTCTCCCTCCCTCCTTCCTCTCATTCTATGTAGTGCACTTCTAAACTGCAGTTAAGTTTGCTTATCCTATTTCTACTCAAAGTGCAACTGTAAAACTGACCCGTGAGAATGGTCTCCAAACCATTCTCCACTGAATTCCTCTTTTGTGCCTCTTGTTCTACCTTCAATATTTCTAACATGACTTGCTTTAACATGACTTGCTTTCCCAGAGAAATCTGCCTATGATAAACAGTTGCATGGCAAGATGGGGACTCTGTTCTCCCACGTGTGGGCCTTCATTTACTGATCATGAACAGTGGACACATAGATGGTTCTTTATGGCACCAGGTGAAGTTAGTAGGACTTGCTCACCAACTCCATGGTGTGCACCATCCCTGCGGGGCACCCAGGCCTCTCCCACATGTTGGAATCTTCTCAAAGGCATATATATTTGTGTCGATTTTAAATCTGAACTGCTAACAGCTGCTACCTTGTTTCTAGTATAATTTAGTGCCCAAAAAGAAAATAATCAGAATAAAAACTTGACTTTAAAACTGACAAATAACAAATCTGATCTTTGCAACAGTCTTTATGGCTAACAGTATATTGGCTATATATGTATATCTAATATTGCTGATATGGTAAAATTGGCTTATAAGTGAATACTCATGTAAATTAAAAAAAAATCAGAGCTGGAGAGACGGCTTAGTGGTTAAGGCATTTACATGCAAAGCCAAAGGATCCCAGTTCAATTCTCCAGGACCCACACAAGACAGATGCACAAGGGGCACAGGCATCTGGAGTTCCTTTGCAGTAGCTGGAGGCCCTCGTGTACACATTCTCTCTCTCTCTCTCTCTCTCTCTCTCTCTCTGTCTCTCTCTCAAATATATAAATGGATAAATAAAATATAATTATTTTGTTTATTTTCATTTTTCTTTATTAGTTAGTTTTATATTCAGCAAATGCAGTCAGTTTGGTACCATTATTAGGGCCATCCATGACCTACCCACCCCCCTTGGCCCCTCCTTGTTGAGGTATATGGGTCATGCATTGTGGAGTTAGCCCACAGTTATGCGTAAGATAAATGTCTCTGCATACCATGTCCCAACATGTGGCTCTGACATTCTTTCCACCCCCTTTTCTGCAAAATTTCCCTGAGCCATGTTGGGTTCATTTTTGGTCTGCTTCAGTGATGGGGTGTTGGGGGCCTCTGAGGCTCTGGATCTCTGATTTGGTAGGAGTTGATTTTTCTCTGTGTTGATCTCCTTCCCCCTTCTGCTGGTATCCGGTTCATCAGGAAAACAGCACCCTTGCTTGTTTCGCTGAACTTTCTTAGTTTCAGCCGGGGCCCTCTTGAGGTATGATGGGGTGGCTCCCTCCTTAGGATCTATATCTATCTGAAAAAGAGAAGCAGATTCTCCAATGGAGAGTAAGTTAGCACCAGGACAAATGATATAACCCTTACTTTTCTTATAGAGAATTTAATAGGTGTAGGCCCTCTTGTAGCCCATGATTGATGGTAGCTCGATAATGGTGAGTGGGCTTATGTTTGGATATGCTTCTGACTTGCTTCCCAGCTCCAACTATGGGTCCCGTACCACTGAGGACATCAGTTAGCTAAATTAAGAGCAGTTGTTTCCCCACCATGGCTGTGTGCCACTATTGCACTTGTGTGGGCATCACAACAAGTTATTTGCTGCTAAGTAGGTTAGACCAAGAGTTGCTTGGACAGATATTGGTCATTTCCCCTAGTCGCCCATGTAGCACCTTCTGGCACTAGACGCGCTGACTGTCTGGGGACTGACTCTCTTCCAACTTCCAGCCATGCCATTCTATTTTGCCTGTCAACCACATAAGGTGTCTTCAGCAGTAGGGTCTTACCACTAACCTTTGGTGGGTCATCAAGTCCTCTGACAGAAATCTGTCATTCTTTTAGGAAACCTTGTAGGTCTCTCTGATCAAAAGCTCAATGTGGATGATAACCCCATGCTAGTACTGGGAGTTACAGGTCAGTGCCCACTAAGAAAATGAGGAAAAAGATAACTAATATACAAGAGTTAGAGAGAAGAGAGAAAGAAAGAGAGAGAGGGAGAGGGAGAGGGAGGGAGGGAAGATGTAGAAGATTACGGTTCGTCTTGATCCTACCCTCTCCAGTGTCTTATGGTTCAGGTGTTCCCTGTAAGGGTCTGGTGAAGGATTAGCCATTTGGTCTGTCTTTTAGTAAGTAGAATTTTATGGTACCATTGCCGTTTGCCCTCATGTACCCATTCTCTCTCTCTCTCTTTCTGTCTCTCTTTCAAATATATAAATGGATAAATAAAATATAATTTTTGAAAATAAAATTAACTTGAGTCTTCAGCAATTTAAAATGTAAATAAGGGCTGGAGAGTGCATCTGGAGTTCGTTTGCACTGGCTAGAGGCCCTGGCAACCCATTTTCTCTCTCTCCATCTCTCTAATAAATAAATAAATGTAAATAAAATATATAAAAATGTAAGTAAAATTTTAAAGACCTTTCTCTCTCCCTTTAATAGTATTACATGTTACATGTCTTTGTCATATCTGTAAGCCTAGGTAACCACTCATCATGCTATCGTATGCTCATGTAGTTCATGTAGTCTATTTTTATGTGTAACTAAACCTATGACAATAAAGTATTCTTATTTTAAAGTGTGAACATATACAAGGATTATTTTAAGATGATGCAAATTTGGTAGAAAAGGTTTATAATATTTTTAATATAGTTCATCTGTCCTTGGTTCTTTATGTAATTTATACTTTTGCAACAATGAACATGTTTGTTTACCAAGTTTTAATCCTGCTTCTAACATTACTTTCTAAATGCTTATTATGACTCAAATATTTAAAAATTCATTAATTTGGCATAACTGACAAAGAGCAGGAGTGTTCATATGTTTGCCTATGTGTATAACTGTTCAGATATAGTACACTTGCTTTCTATCAAGTCCTGAGTTTTAATGTTAATTCATAAATGTTATGATGATAATAATAAAGAAAGGGACCATCCAGTAAAAAAGAGATAAAATTATAAATATAAAGTGGGTTTTCAGTTAAGATTAAAGAAAGGAACATATTTTTAGATCAGAAAGAACTTTGTAAGGCAAAAGATTTTTCTAAATAGAATTGAGATATAGAAAGCTAGAAAGCAAATTATGTTGTAAACGGTAAGAGAGTTGATATAAAACATTTTTTGACATAAGCTGAAAATGGTTGGAGTTGCCTGTGGTGAAATGGGTAAGTAGGGTGGTCCTCTGTATTTTCTCTTGTTTTATTTATATAATTCAGAAAAGAGCCACTACCTTATAACCAGAGGTCTGATCATAAATAGAGATATAAAAATATGCTATGTATTAAAAGATTTATTAGGGCTGGAGTGATGGCTTAGCAGTCAAGGCAATTGTTGGCAAAGTCAAGGGACCCAGGTTTGATTCCCTAGTAGTCATGTGAAGCCAGATGCACAAGGTGGCACATGCATCTGGAGTTCATTTGCAGGAACTGGAGGCTCTGGCATGTTGATTATCTGCCCCCCACCCCCACCGTCTTTCCCTCTATCTCTCAAATAAATGAATGAACAAAAAAAAAATAGAGAAAGAGTTGTTAAATTTCTTATTTGAATATATTTGATAATTAAACAAAATATAACATAAATATTAAATGTTATTAAATTTCTAAAGTAAATTCAAGTTTGCTTAAATATGTTTCTGCTCTTGATAATATTTACAAAATGACTAATTCTTTGTTATTACAATTGATCTCATAGCTATTACTCTATTATTTTAGTGTTCACAAATTGTTTTATAAATAAAAATTTAACTTTTATCTTTTTTTAAATAAGCTATTTAAAACTTGTGATGAAATTATATCCAAATGCTAAGTTTGCTTTCCATTAGATGGAGTCTTCCTTTTGTTTGATAGGATATTGGCTTCTCTGTTTACAATAGATTTCTTAAATATTCTTCTCTTAAATGTTTTATTTTGTTTTTATTGCCATTTAGAGAAACTTTTATTGTTTGCTAAATATTTTTCTAATGCATAAAAATCGGGCCTAATTATATAAAATTTTATTGTGTCTATAAAATGGACAACTGATAATAAATTATCAAGATTAATCAAATCTTTAGCTTTTTCAGCATGAAATACTTTCATTACTTCATCTAAAGGTAAGAGATCTTTTGGTCTCTGAAAAAAGTAGGAAAACTACAAGTTAAAATTTGATATCTAAACTTTAACTTTTGTTAATTTCTTAATTTCTATAGTGTTTAAATTTAGAATAGATCATAATGATTAATAGATTTAATATGATAAGGGAGTTTCAGCATTCTAAGAGAAAGCTTCATAGCCATGTGTGACAACACTCTTCCAGGTACAAAAAGAGCAAAGTGATGTTTGGCAAGGAAAGAACCAAAACCTGTGGCTCCTAGAAGCCATGCCTAAATTACTAGAACTTCAAAGATGGACTGCAGCAATTGTGGAGAAACACATGTTACTGATCGAGAGCTAAAATATTTTGGGGCTATATTAGCCTTTTAAAACAGGCAGTTTATTTTCTTGTTCTGTTTATGATTTGACATATCTGTTACCAGCTGAGGCATCTGTTGCTCTAGGTTGCAGGTCTAATAAATATATCCCTGTTAAACTAGACCTATATATGAGACCTTACTTATTTCCTCCAAGAAAAAACTCATTCTCTTGTGTCAGGGGTCTATCACATTTACTGTTTTTTTTTTTTTTTTCTTTCTGCTTTTCAATCTTTTCTTTGCCTATTTATATAATTTGTTTTATCTGCACCAATTTCAAATGATTTCAGAAGTACATGAGGATGCCTCCCAGATTGTTTTTTTTTTTTTTTTAATTTTAACTTTCAGAGCCACCTCCTGGAACCATGCTCCTGCTACAGTCCCAAATAGCCATATGAACTTTGACCCCCACAGTCAGAACCATGTAACAAGAACTTGTCCCTATAACAATCCTACTTTGGTTTTCTATATAAGGACAGAGTTGGGAATGTTAGAACTAGAATATCTCCATTTTTGAACTCTGACTGCCATTTTATTGTAACTCTGTTTCCCAAGACTGACCCAAACCACCAATCCCAATTATCACTTTCTTGGAATGGGCCAACCCACCTTTTCAATTAAAACTTTCCTGAAGAGGCCCAAGCCTTGAGGCAAGGTTTACTGACCTAAAACAACAACAACAACAACAAAAAATCCCATTGACCACTAGTATCCCCTAGTCTGTAAAGGAAGTAGCTTTTGACCTGCCTGGTGAGAGCCCTTCTCAGGCTTTCCCTGGATAAAGTTTATTGTAGTAGCAGCCTTACATTTCTGGCATGAATTTCTAGACTAGGAACCATTATGAAAGAAGGGATTGATAGAGCACAAGGTCTATAATGGCAGAAGAAGCTGCCTGGATTGTTTTTTCGTCTCTGCTGTCAGACTACAGTAAGGTGACCTGCATTGTTCTGCTACTACATGCTTCCCAAGATGATGGACTGAAATTTCTGAAACATGAGCCAGAATCAATCCTACCTCCTTCTGGTGTTTCTTAGGTAATTTGCCATATTGAATAATAAAAAGTGACACGGAAAACTGGTACCAGAAAAGTAGAATTATCACTATGAGTAAACCTAATCATAGGATTCATATGCCTTTAGAACAGGTTTATGAGCAGGTTTGTTGGCAGAATTTGGAAGGTTTTGTAGATGCATGTTATATACTGCAAGCAGAACTTAATGGGTAATTCTATCAGAAGTTCTGAAAATCAGTCAGCCAATAGGGAAGTAGGACAGGGAATACTGTGGTTAGGAAGTTTCAGATAGTATGGTGATTTGTACTAGATGGCTCCCACAAAATCATGGGTTAGAATGCTTGGTTCATAGCTGATGAAAATTTGGCAGTTGGCGTCTTGCCAGTGAAGGTGTGTTTCTGGGAGGTTGGCTCACTCTTCTGTACCTGTTTACTGCCTGCTGTGTCAGAGGTGATGCCCAGCCTCTGTTTATGCCATGTGTTCCTGTGTTGTCATGAGCTTCCCTTCAAGACTATAAGCCAAAATAAACCCTTTTCTTTCCTCCAATCAGCTACTTTTGGTCTGGTGCTTTGTCACATCTATAAGAAGGTAACTAAAGGAGATGGAAATGAAGATCTATTGAAAATTACACTAGAACCTGATTGTGTTTCATTGTGGAAAATAACTTGTCTACATTTTAAAAAATAACTTGTGATGATTTTGTGATTTTATTAGCATGTGTTAAAGTCATATTTCCACTGATGGAAGAACATGCATTGTTGTGAATAAAGTGATAAAGGGGGAAAAAGTATACAACCCATTAAATTGGACATTCAGTTCTAGTTCATAAATTTTGGATTACAATGATGGTATAAAATGAGAAAGAGAAGCCGGGCATGGTGGTGCACGCCTTTAATCCCAGCACTCGGGAGGCAGAGGTAGGAGGACTGCTGAGAGTTCGAGGCCACCCTGAGACTACATAGTTAATTCCAGGTCAGCCTGGACCAGAATGAGACCCTACCTCAAAAAACCAAAAAAAAAAAAAAAAAAAAAAAAAAAAAAAGGAGAAAGAGAAGGTGGTATTAGAGAGAAAGTATATTAATAAAGACCTTGGTTGTAGGTATAAACCCATGTCCTGTTTGTCCTATATTTTAGTTGATTTAGCACTGCACCTGCATAAAGCAGCAAATAGCTTTGCTTTTATGAATACATTTTCCTTCATTTGGATCAGACATTAATTATTATAAAATATTTTATTATTATTATTATTATTATTTTAATTTAATTTATGTATGTTTGATATGTGTATAAAATGCATTTGATCCCACTCCTATCAATTATATTCTAGTTGAGCATAATTGTGTACATTTTGTTTATGCCCTGACACTCTGAGGGAGGCTAAAGTTTGGCACTAGACAGACTTAGCAAATTTTCTGGAGGAAATTTCTAGGCAGTCAAGCATTCAGTATGTGGAATGGGTATTACTCTATGCTTTAGTTGAATAGTTAAATTTATAGTGAGAATTAAGAGAAAAGCAGAGCAAATAAGCATTTGACAAGATTGTAATTAGAAAAGGAACGTGTTTAAAGTTTCTGAAAGGGAGAGCAGAGTTGCAAAAGAGATTAGGGCAACGTACTTTGCACTCAAATCATGGGACAGGCATCTTGGAAAGACCTGGACAAATAGCCATAGCCACTTGGCACAGGCAAGTGGATGTGAGGGTTTTATTTATTTCTTTTAAATATTGTATTGTTTCATTTAAGGGAGGAAGGAGAGAGACAGAGAGAGAGAGAGAGAGAGAGAGAGAGAGAGAGAGAGAGAGGTATTCCAGGGCCTATAGCCACTACAAATGAACTCTAGATGCATGCACCACCTTTTGTATATGGATTTACATGGATACTGGGGATTTTGAACCTCAGTCCATTGGCTTTACAGGCAAGTGCCTGAACCACTAAGCCATCTCTCCAGCGTGAGAATTTTAACTTATTTTAAATTTATTTTTGGTATGATTTCCACTGACATAGGGCTACATAGTTTCCTGAGTTCAGTAACACAAAAATCTGAGTTAAGCATTGTCACTGAGGGCCCAGCCAATGTTTTCTGTGGCAGTACACATTGGTATTATCATGTGATATTTTTGAAGACATGCAGAAGACAAAGCTTGTGGCACTATGTTTCACTTCGACTTCAAAGGAAAGATTCAGACACCAGGCAATGAGAGTCATAGTCTGGATGGTAGCAGAAACACCAGATAGGGCCATGTGTAGATATGTGAAATTGAAAACAAGCATGTAATGGAGGACTCTAAAAGTTGAAGATGCCAGGGACTTATAATTTCTGCTGAGAAAAGTTCCATCTGCTAGCAAAGCCAGCCAATGTGACAGTAGTTGTGTGCTTCAGTAGACAAGGCCTTTGGTACATGAATGCCCAGGCCACTCGGGACCTGTACCATGCTGTGACATACTCTGAGTACTAGATATATAGCTAGGGGATTTAATATTGTTTTTACATTATTTTAGCCTTTCCTTGCATTTTCCAGCCTCTGTTTTTGAGTGGAGATGTATACCAGTTGCCAATGCATCTTAGAGATATGAAACATGGTTTTGATTTCACAGGGGCTGTCAGCAATGAGTGTGCCTTACATCTCACAGAAGGCCTTGGGCCTAAGGTCTGAACAATACTGTGACAGCTAAGACATACAGAAATTGTAGAGATAGAATAAGTTAATTATTCATCATTAGATGAAAAGGACCTTAGCTCTCATTCATCATGAGACCTTAGGGTCAATGGTGGAATGTTATAATCAGAGATATGTTTTGGTATCAAGGTGAAAAGGGGACTGGCGATTTTTTTTTTCAAGTTGGTTTTATTGAGAGGCATAGGAGGTTAGTAATGCATGCCTTTCTCTACTTCTTGACTGTTGTATTTGATCTGTGATCCTTTACCATTCCATCCTCACCGTGTTTCTGAGGTGAAAGAGAACCTCACAAAATGTGAACAAAATAAATCTTTCCTGCTGTAAGTTGCTTCTGTTACATACATTGTCACAGAGATGATAAAGCTGACTTGCACAAGCATGGTTGATGGAACTGGAGTCACTGTACATAGTGAGACAAGTCTGGTGAGGCGAGATGAAAACCATATGACAATACTTACCTACTTAATGTTAAAATGCTAACCTTATACAAGTTCAGAACAAAACAGTTACTAGAAGTGGAGGAATGAAGGTATGGACAGATGTGGAAAAGCTAATGAAAAGTTCTAGTGTTATAGTTACATCAAAGAAAAGCATCCTAATGTTGTGTGACAGAAAAGGTCACTATTCATAATGACAATTTACTAAATACTTTAAAAATATATTTATTTATTTATTTGTGAGGGGGGAGAGAAAAAGAGGGAGAGACTCAGAGAAAGAGAATGAATATAGAATGTATCAGGGCCTCCTGCTACCTCAAATGAATTCCAGATGCAAGCATCATTTTGTGCATCTGGTATTCCATGGGTACTTGGAAAATGAACCCACGCTTGTAGGCTTAGTAAGCAAAGGCTTTTAACATCTGAGCCATATCCCCAGCCCTTGTATATTTTTAAAGTTAGACTAATTAAAAACCTTGAATATTTGAATGTTTTTACCAAAAGAATGATAAAATTTTGAGACAAGAAATATGTTTTCCTAACTCTAACAGCATGCAAACAATGTTTACCTAAAAATATCTATGGAACCTCATTGATATGCACTGCATATTTTGCATATCAATTGAAATGAATTTATTTTAAATAAACAAAAAAAACAAATACTTTCAAAGTCCCCTAAGTATTGGATTAGTTATTGTGCTTCAATGGATAAAAGTGAAAATAAATGGCATAGCCTCTTCTTATCCTCTACATGATTCTATAAGAAAATCAATTAGTTTTCATCATTCTGTGGAATATATTCTTTTTTAAAATAATATGCATTTTCTTATAAAAAAGGTTGCACACATAGACCCCCCCCCCGCCCTTATTGGTATTCGTTGTGGGGCCCAAGAGGCCTCAGTCAGTCTCTGCAGGGATGTGGGATACATGGTGACTCATCCACCCTGAGGTTCTTACATTTTTCTGCCCCCTCTTCTAGGATACTCCCTGAGCCTTTATGGGCAAGATAGAGATATGATTTAGTGTTGCTTTCTCTGTAGATTCAAGTTGTCTTTATTTTTTTTTTGTTAATTTATTTCCTTATTAATTACTTTTGTACTCAGTGAATACAGTCAAGTTGGTACCATTGTTAGGCTTGTCCATGTCCTACGCCCTCTCCCTACCCCTCTTTATTGAGGTATATGGGTCATGCATTGTGGAGTTAGTCCACAGTTATGGGTAAGAGAAATGTCTCTGCATATCATGACCAAATGTGTGGCTCTGACATACTTTCCGCCCCCTCTTCCTCAAAATTTCCCTGAGCCATGTTGGGTTAATTTTTGGTCTGCTTCAGTGATGAGGTGTTGGGAGCCTCTGTGTCTCTGGATGTCTGATTTGGTAGGGGTTGATTGTTCTCTGTGTCAATCTCCATTACCCTTGTGCTGGTACCTGGTTCACCAAGAAAACAGCACCCTTCCTTGTTTCTCCAATTTTTCTTAGTGTCAGCCAGGGCCCTTTTGAGGTATGATAGGGTGGCTCCCTCCTTAGGATCTACATCTATCTGAAAAAGAGAAGCAGATTCTCCAACGGGAGAGTAAGTTGGCACCAGACAAGTGAGATAACCCTTACTTTTTTTTAAATTTTTTTCTTCATTTTGTTTTTGAATAGTTAAGTCCTTTACTGCTGTGACGTCACAGCATCAGCATTTGTACACTGCACGGAAAGACACTTCTTCAACACTGGAAGTCATACTTCAGGTGTGGGGACAGCTACTGTATGTCTTGTGGTCATTAAAGAACAAGGCAAGAATTCTGAGCACTTAATTGCTTGGCATTATAAAGTTTTGTTCTCTCCAGTTTTTAGTAAGCTAATCCCAACAGATAATATACACCTTATTTCAGATTACTGGAGATAAACTCATTATTGGAAATTATTTAACTAGTGGCACATTTTATGAAAAGAAATGAAATACTGAGCACTTGTATGTAAGGCTTCAGAGAGTTGGTTTGGGGAATCTTGGCTATCTCTGGACAGGTGGTAGGGAGGGTAAACATGCCGTGCCTCCTCAGCAAGATCATACGCTGATGGGGTGTGTGACGCAGTAGCAGTGGCAGGATGGTGGGTTCTCACCACTGTTATGCAGATGCCTGCTTGCTCCTCTGGAAGTTGATAAGCCGTCCTCCCTGAATGAGCTGGGCCACTTCATTTGTTGCGTGGCACGCAAACAGAAGCCAGTTTCGAGGCTGCACTTTGTAAGCAAACCTCATGAATGTCAAAGAGTAGCAACAGAGGGCGAACGTCATCCTCCCACTGATGATCTCTGGAGACTTCTTCATGTCGTTAAAGGCAGCAACAGGGAGACCCCAGTTGGCAACTGGACCCCAGAAGTGCGTACTCATGAGGTAGTCCCGGAAGTCCTTGCTCCGGACATACTCCGCCGCTTTGCGAGCCAGCACCGCAGCCATGGCCGTCCGTCCACTCCGCACAGCCCAATGACCCTGGGCGCCGACCCGGCTGCCTTCATTTTTTATTTATTTATTTGAGAGCGACAGACACAGAGAAAGAGGCAGAGAGAGAGAGAGAGAGAGAGGGAATGGGTGCTCCAGGGCTTCCAGCCACTGCAAACGGAACTCCAGATGCGTGCACCCACTTGTGCATCTGGCTAACGTGTGTCCTGGGGAATAGAGCCTTGAACCAGGGTCCTTAGGCTTCCCAGGCAAGTGCGTTACCGCTAAGTCATCTCTCCAGCCCCAACCCTTACTTTCTTATAGAGAATTTAATAGGTGTAGGCCCTCTTGTAGCCCATGATTGGTGGTAGCTTGGTAATGGAGAGTGGGCTTATGTTTTGATATGGTTCTGACTTGTTTCCCAGCTCCAGCCATGAGTCCCATACCACTGAGGGGATCAGTTAGCTGACTCAAGAGCAGTTGGTTTCCCAACATGGCTGTGCGCCACTATTGCACTTGTATGAGCATCAGGACAGGATATTTGCTCCTAAATAGGTTAGACCATGAGTTGCTTGGACAGATATTGGTCATTTTCCCCCATTTGCCCATATAACACCTTCTGGCACTAGATGCACTGTCTGGGGACTGACTCTCTTCCAGCTTCCAGCCATGTCATTCCATTTTACACATATGGTGTCTTTTTTTTATAATTAGTTATGTACACAGTGTGTATACAGCCATGTTGGTACCATTGTTTGCCTTCTTCCTGTCTTCCCCCCTCTGAAGGGACCCTCCTCAGTCTTGGGTAATGTGGGTCGTGCATTGTGGGGTTAGTCACCACTTATGGGGAAGAGGCAGTGTCTCTGTGCATAATGTCCCAAGTTGTGGCTCTAACTGTTTTTATGAGTTCTGAGTGAACATGGTGTCTGTCACCATTTCCCTGGAATTGGTATTTAGGCTAGCCATAAGAGGAGTATTTATATCACTATTTCCCCTGTAATGACTTCTGGGGCCAGGCAGATGAGGTAGAGGTGACCTGTCTCCACTTGGTTATCTGAGAGAGCTAAAAGATAAGTTTCTATTAGGTAACTCCACACTCTGCAGCCACAGGACATAAAGTGATTGTATTCTTAACTCTAACCATTTTATTTTACTTATAAATTAATTTTATTTTTATTCATTCATTTCTATTCATTATGAATTGAAATGTATGAACATATCACATATTAATCATATTTCTATCATGTTATAATCTTATGTTTCCTTTCTCCCTCCACCCATTCCACTGAGAGCCCTCCTCAGTAGGTTTATTGGTTTTTACTGTAGGGTCCTGAAGGCCTCAGTCTAGAAGGTGAGAATCATGCTTCAGTAAATTCTTTTTTTTTTCTAATATTTTATTTTTATTTATTTACTTGAGAGAGAGAGATATATATACAGAAATAGGCAGGTAGACAGAGAGAATGGGCTTCCAGCCACTGCAAACCAACTCCAGAAGCATGTGCCCCCTTGTGCATCTGGCTAATGTGGGTCCTGGGGAATCGAGCCTCGAACTGGGGTCCTTAGGCTTCACAGGCAAGCGCTTAACCGCTAAACCATCTCTCCAGCCCACTTCAGTAAATTCTTAATCACCCTGTGGTTCTTACAGTCTTTCCATCTTCTTCTTTCACAGTGTTTCCGAGCCTTGTTGGAGTTTTTTTTTTTTTAATTTTTATATTTTAATTCGATGTCTACGTCTACTTATTCCTTACAAAATATCAGGAGATATAACTCAAAAAAATTATAACTAAAGCTCATTTTTGTGTTTTTATCATGTCATTATTTTTAGTTCTGTCTACTTTATGTAGTAAACTTAAGTCCCTATATACTAGTTATTAACTTTAGACAGATTCATATGAGTATGTGATATACTCAGAATTTTTTTCTATTTTTCTTTCTAGATGTGTCTGTACTTAAAAATTCCACAATTTGACAGGTAAAGTATTACTTTTATAATATTAGGAATTATAAAATATAAATGCACTGCTACAAAGTTAAAATTAAGTGTACATATACATTTAAATAATTGAACACCATATGTTGTTTAATTACTACCATGGAATACCTGTTCTCACTACAGCAATACATACTTTCAGAATAAAAAAAATAGCTGTAATTTAAAATTTCTTAAACTTTGGTTCTTATTTATTTATTTATATTTTTGGTTTTTCAATGTAAGGTATCACTCTAGACCGGCTAATTTGCATTTCAATATGTAGTCTCAGGATGGCCTCATATTCACAGTGATCCACCTGAGTGCTGGGGTTAAAGGTGTGCACCAACATGCATGGCTCTAAACTTTGATTATTAAAAAGGAGCTGGTACTAATCAAAGGGAAAAGTTGACATCATTCTCCACTAATTTGCATATATTAGTTTGTTTTATTTGGCCCCTACATTTTCATAATAAACTTACTGTGTTTATTTGAGTTGAAAATTAAACTTTTTTTTCATAAAAATGTTATCTATCATTAAGATTACCCAAGCTTTTAAAATCTCTCTCTCTCTCTCTCTCTCTCTCTCTCTCTGTGTGTGTGTGTGTGTGTGTGCATGTGTGTGTATAGGTAAGTGTGAGTATGGAAGCTAACACTACACTGTGCTTGTGTAGATCAGAGGTTTTCCAATTTGCTTGAGGTAGGGCCTCTTGTTGTTCTGCACTGTGTACATCAGGCTAGAAAGCCCACGAGATTCCAGATAATTTTCCTCCCCCAGTCTCCCACTTTTTCTGAGGAGTTCTAGGATTACAGATGGTCATTAACATCCCTGGCTTTGTGTGGGTTCTGGGGATCCACACCCATGTCTTCATGTTGCCCAAAAAGGGCTTTACCCACTTAGCCATCTTCTTATCTCAAAGTTTTAAATTATTCTAGTTTAGTGAAACTTTTTTACTTTCCTACTTCAAAGTATGTACTGAACTTGACTTTGTAAAATATTATCTCATTTTTACAGATACTTAAATTTCTAGAATTATGTTTTTCCTAAGTTTTACTTATTTATTCTTAGGAATTTGCATAATTATCATTTTGGGATTTATTACCACTACATTGCTTAATGGAACCTCTTGTGAGATTGCAAGACTCTCTCTGAGTTTGAATAATTCATACTCCATGGAATAGACAAGAGATACAAGAGATAAATTTTAACATGATTTTGATAGAATATCTTTCCTGTCCTTCAAATCTCATTAGTAACTTTTGTAAATAGACTTTTGCTTTCAAAAAATATTCTCTACCTTTTTATCTTAACACAAAATATAGCTCTCACTTGCTTATAAGATGCATAATGCAAGATTATCTTTATTATTCTGCAAATAATATATTTGTCCCATTCTAAAATTAGGAAATTCTACTATGTTTGTTCTGACATGTCATTATGTTTTCATGGAGGTGTTTTCAAGTGTTTTGGCATATCTTTATGCTCCTGCATCTGGTCTGGCACAGTGGATATGACAACATTACCTGTGTTGATCTTCCAGTTTATACTCTTCTCTTGGTACCCCATCTGTTACTTTTAGCCCCTTTGTCTTCTACTCTCTTGGTCCATAAGTCTTCATGAAACTGACTGCACATGCTATAATAAAAATATAGGACACATTTGCTCCTTCAGGGGACTCACTGCATCTGAGACAAAGAGCTGTAATGAGATTTTTCATGAAACCACTGGGCCCAGAAGACTTATAGATTTATAATTTATGAAATAGCACAACATGACGATTGGTATTAGCATTAATACCTATAATATTTTCTAAGCATAAAGTTGCCATTTTGTTTCCTCTGGCCAACACCTATGAATTTTAAAGAAAGCCCTCACAACTCACAGTGGAGTTTGCCATAATACCTGCATGCTAGCAAAATTGGCATTTCTGAATTCCATCTTAATTTTTTTTCTTTTTCCATGTTTTGACTTTATTGTCTGTTCAGTAAGTAAAATCAAGTACTTCACAATTTATATCTCAATATTTTCATTGAATGTGTGTTTTTCCATTACTTCAGTTATATTTATACTTTACCTTGTTTATACCTTCAAACATAAAGTAAGTCCCAAACTCCACTTTTATGCATGTATGAGTAACAGGTTATTTATTAAGAGTGGAGTACAGCCTCTGTCCATGTGATTGACCACCTGCTAGCTCAGGCCAGCTCCTCCAAGAGGCAGAACTTTCCCCACCGGTTGAGACAACAGTCCTACTCTCCCTGCCCATACACTGTGATGTGCAGACCATAGCGCAAAATAACATGAAAAAAATCAAGTGAAAGTAAATCCAATAAGATCACCCAGTACTACAATGAAACTCTCTAATCAGATCATAGAAGAGATATTAGAATCAGAACACCAAAATGAAGATATGAGCAATGTAACCCTGACCAAACTACTGGCAGAACTTGCAAAAAGCAACAAAGGACTGATAACCATGTGCATTCTGCCATCACTAGAATAGGCCTAATAGATAAGACAATGGAAGGAGTTCAAAGACAGATAAGAGATATGAAGGAGAGTGAAATAAAAGAGGACCTCAAAAATCAGCTGGCAATGCTAAATGAAGACATAAAGAAATGCAAGGATGAATTCCAAGAAGCATCAAGGAAATCAGAAAATGATGTGAAAAGGGAGGTTGACAGAAGGATGGAAACTACACATAGCAAATTAATAGAAAATAAAAACCTAATTGAACAAGACCAAAACTCTTTAGAAGCTCTCAAAAACAGAGTCAGCCATGAGGAGGATAGAAAATCTGATCTGGAGGACAAGACAGAAGAAACAGGTTGAGAGTTCAAAAGTTTCAGTAAGTTCAAAAATTTCTTTGAGCAGAACATGAGAGAACTGTGGGATGCCCTTAAATGTCCTTACATACGGATCATGGGAATACCAGAAGGGGAAGAAATTCAGACCAAAGGCATGGAGAAATTATTTAACAAAATAATCAAAGAAAACTTTCAACTCTCTCAAAAGAAAGGCCCACCAAGATACAAGAAGCTAACAGAAATCCAAACAGATTGGACCAAATGAGCAACTCTCCAAGACATACTGTCATTAAGACTCTAAACATTGACATCAAGGAGAAAATCCTAAAAGCAGCTTGGGATAAACAGCACATCACTTTTAAAGGTAACCCCATCAGAATTACTTCATACTTCTCAATGGAAATCCTGAAGTCCAGAAGGGCCTGGAATGGAACACTGTAAAGTCTAAGAACCTATGGCTTCCAACCCAAAATACTTTACCCAGCAAAAGTAACCCTCATAATAGATGGAGAAAGAAAAACTTTCCATGACAAAACTCAGCTTTACAATTATATGAACACAAAACCAAACCTACAGTGAGTATTTCAGGAAATTCTCCACACAGAAGAATCAAATAATCAATCTTAATGCCTACAAGAAGCAGATGACAATAACCATGCTCAGAGAAGGCACAAAACACTTCAAAGTCCATGAAAACATCAAACCACATATACCAATACAATATGGCAGGGATCAAATCAAACCTCACATTCATTACCCTAAATATTAAGACCTTAATTCACCCATCAAGAGACACAAGCTAACAGGATGGATCAGAAAATTAGACTTCTCAATCTGCTGTGTTCAAGAAACCCACCTCACCACTAAAGACAGAAACCTCCTCAGATAAAAGGGTAGAAAACAATATTCCAACCAAATGGGAATAAGAAACCAGCTGACGTAACTATCAGATAAAATATCAGATAAAATGGACTTCACACCAAAAATGATCAAAAAAGACAAAGAATTCCACTTCCTACTAATTAAGGGAACAATCCATCAAGAGGATATCACAATCATAAAAATTTATGCACCAAACACAGGGGCACTACAGTTCATAAAACAAAACCTACTTGAAAATAAAACAGAAATAATCACCAACCCCATCATAATTGGGGACTTCAATACACCATTATCAGTAATAAATAGATCATCCAAACCGAAACTTAACAGGGAAGTAAGAGAGCTCAACAAAACCATAGATCATTTAGACCTAACAGACATCTACAGAATATTCCATCCCAAATCCACAGACTACACCTTCTTCTCAGCAACCCATGGAACATTCTCTAAAATAGTTCACATACTGGGTCATAAAGCCTGCCTCCATATATTTAGGAAGATTGACATAATTCCTTGCATGATATCAGATCACAATGCTATATTGCTAGAAATTAGCAACAAAAGACCCACCAAGAATCCCACCTCCTCCTGGAAACTGAACAGCACACTTTCATTTTTATTTTTATTTTTATTTTGACTGGGACCATTTAATCTTAAGTGTTCAGTGAAAGCTGTACACAAGACTGCTCTACTCCTGCATCTTCTCAAGTCTTTCCTCCTTGTATTTGCCCTTTTCCTGTCCTACTTGGCGAGATTTGGCTTTCTGTTCCAGGATCTTCTTGAGATCTTTATCCAGTTTTAGCCTGGTGATAACCACATTGCTGGGGTGAATGCCCACATGGACAGTTGTGCCATTAGCCTTTTCCCTCTGTACCCGTTCAATGTAGATGACATATTTCTTCCTGTAAACCTGGACTACTTTGCCAATCTGCTGACCTTTATAGTGTCCTCGTACCACCTGAACTTCATCATCCTTTCGGATAGGCATAGAATGAACATTGTACTTCTGTCTCAGCTCTTTGGAAAGAGGGAAAGACATAATCTTCCTCCAGATGTGGGAAGGTGCATTGAAATGCCTTTTACGGTTCTTGCTTCGGTCAGAAGTCCCAAAGGGATTGAACTTCATTTTGGCAGCAACCACTCTGGGGATGGCCACTAAAGGGAAGAGACCCAAATCAACAGCACACTTTTAACCAATAGCTGGGTAGTGGACAAAATAAAAAATTAAATTGCAAAATTTCTAGAAATTAATGATGATGAAAACACACTGTACCGAAACTTATGGGACACAATGAAGGCGGTCCTTTGGGAAAAATTCATACCACTAAATGCCTTCATAAAAAAGACCGAGAGATCCCAAATCAATAACCTAACCATCCACCTAAAGGCACTGGAAGAACAAGAAAACTCAAACCCAAAAAGCTCTAGAAGGAAAGCAATAATTAAGATCAGAGCAGAAAGTAATGAATTGGAAACTAAGAAAACAACTAAGACAATTGACAAAACAAAGAGCTCGTTCTTTGATAAAATTAACAAAATTGACAAACTGCTGGCCAATTTGTTCAGCAAAAAAAGAGATACTTCAAATTAACAAAATTCAAAATGAACAAGGAGAGATCACAACAGACATAAGTGAAACAGGGAGAATCAACAGGACTTATTTCAAAACCCTCTACTCCACAAAACTGGATAATACGGAGGAAATGGATAAATTCCTGGACATATGCCATCTACCAAAGCTAAACTGAGAGCACATTAATTTCCAAAACAAACCTATTACACTCATGGAGACTGAAAAGGTAATAATAAACCTCTACCAAAAAAGTATCGAAGACCAGATGGCTTCTCAGTTGAATTCTATCAAACCTTCATGGAAGAACTCAAACCAATTTTTCTTAAACTGTGCCACACAATGGAAGAACAGGGAAAGCTACCCAACTCCTTCTATGAAGCTAGTATAACCCTAATTCCAAAACCAGGCAGAGATGCCACAAACAAAGAAAACTACTAGCCTATTTCCCTGATGAACTTAGATGCAAAGATCCTGAACAAAATCCTTGCAAACCGAATACAACAACACATGAAAGGCATTATGCATTTTGATCAAATGGGATTCATCCAAGGAATGCAGGGATGGTTCAACTTAAGGAAATCAGTCAATGTAATACAGCATATAAACAAGGTTAAACACAAAATGCACATGATCATTTTGATAGTTGCAGAAAATGCCTTTGACGAAATATATCATCACTTCATGATCAAAACATTGGCATGGTTACTTCATATCTTAATATAACAAAGGCTATATACAAAGCTCTTAAAGCCCAAATAATACTTAATGGACAGAGAGCAGACAAATTTCCATTGAGATCAAGAACAAGACATGGGTGTCCACTTTCACCTCTGCTGTTCAATATAGTACTGGAAGTCCTAGCTCAAGCAATAAGACAGGATAAAGAAATAAAAGAGATACAATTTGGAAAGGAAAAAAAATTAAGTTAGCTCTATTCACAGATGACATGATTCTATATGTAAGAGACCTGAGAGATTATATCCCAAAACTCTTGAAGGTAATTAACTCCTTTAGCAAAGTAGCAGGATACAAAATCAATGCACAAAAGTCTGTAGCCTTTCTATAAGCAGATGACGAAGATAAAGAGAAAGAAATAAGAAACATTGTCCCATTTTTAATAGCAACAGCAACAACAAAAATAAGCAAAGTACCCTGGAATAATGTTAACCAAGGAATTCAAAGATCTATACAACAAAACATGAAAACACTCAAAAAAGAAATTGAGGAGGACTTGGGAAAATGGAAAGACATTTCATGCTCCTGGATAGGCAGAATTAACATTGTGTAAATGGCAATCCTACCAAAGGTAATATAAAACTTAATGCAATGCCAATTAAAATCCCAACATTGTTCTTCACAGAGATAGAAAAAATGATACCAAAATTCATATAGAAAGGCAGAAGGCCCCTGATATCCATGCATATCCTTAGCAAAAGAAATACCTTTGGAGGCATCACCATACCTGATATAAAGCTACATTACAAAGCCAGAGTAATAAAAAGAGCATTGGACCAGCATAAAAACAGGAGTGTACACCAATGGAATAGAATCGAGGACCCTGACTTTGTGTCAAGCAACTACAGGTACTTGATATTTTACAAAGGCCCTAAAAATATAGGTTGGAAAAAAGAAAGCATCTTCAACAAATAGTGATGGACAAACTGGATAAGCATATGGAGGAAATTGAAATTTGATCCACACATCTCACCATGCACAACACTCATGTCCACATGGATCAATGACCTCAATATAAGACCAGAAACTCAGCTACTACTGGAAGAAAATTTAGGAAGTACTTTCCATAATATAGGAATGGAAAACTACTTCCTGAACAAAACCCCAGTAGCACACGATCTTAAACAGTCACTCAACCAATGGGATCACATGAAGCTGAAGAGTTTCTTTACAGACAAGCATACAATAAACAAAGCCAATAGATTACCCACAGTATGGAAGAAAATATTTGTGGGTTATCCAACTGACAGAGGCCTAATCTCTAGAATCTACAAAGAACTCAAAAATCTAAACTGTAAAAAGTCAAACACCCCACTTACAAAATGGGGCAAAGAGCTGATCAGGCGGTTCACAGAGGAAGAAATACAAATAGCAAACACACACTTAAGAAAATGTTCATCATCCCTAATCATCAGGGAAATGCAAATTAAAGCAACTATGAGATTCCACCTTACCCCAGTAAGGATAGCAAACATCAAAAAATCAAATGAAAATAAATGCTGGCAGGGATGTGGAGAAATAGTAACCCTCATCCACTGTTGGTGGGAGTGTAAGATGGTACAACCACTTTGGAAAGCAATATGAAGACTCCTGAAAAAGCTAACTATAGACTTACCACCAGAGCCAGTTATTCCTTTACTGGGCATGTACCCTAAAACCCCCAAGCCTCGCCTCACTCCAGAGAGATTTTCCCAACCATGTTTATATTGGTTCAATTCATAATAGCTAAGAGTTGGAATCAACCTAGATATCCATCACTAAGCAAATGGATAACTAAGATGTGGTATATCTACACAATGGAATTCCACACAGCTGTAAGAAAAACTGACACAATGAAATTTGTAGAAAAATGATTGAACCTGGAACAGATCATTCTCAGTGATCCCACTCAATCACAGAAAGATATTCACCACATAGTCTCACTCATCTACAACACCTACCCTTAATCTACCCAATATGCTGACATACCCAGCAAGAATCTTGAGTACCGGACAATAGGATGGGTGTGGAGGGAGGGGAGAGCAAGGGAAAGGATGGTGGACACAAATCTGGATGCAAGAAGCAATGGTATCATAAAATTATGCATCCTAAAAGACAGACCTAATGTTTGAGCCTTCACCAGGCCCTTAGAGGGAACACCTGAGTCATAAGGCCCTGGAGAGGGTACAATCAAGACTGACCTTACTCTTCTACTGTCTCTCTCTTTCTCTTCTCTCTAACTCTTTTATATTAGTTTTCTTTTTCTTCTTTCTCTTCATGGGCACTGCCTTGTAACTCCAACTACCAGCAGGTGGGTATCATCGACAATGGGCTTTTGATCAGAGAGACCTACAAGCTTTCCTAAAAGAATGACAGATTTCTCTCAGAGCACTTGATGACCCACCAAAGGTAAGTGGTAAGACCCTACTACTGAAGACACCATATGTGGTTGACTCATAACATGGAGTGACAATGGCTGGAAGCTGGAAGAGAGCCATTCCCTAGACACTCAGCACATCTAGTGCCAGTAGGTGCTACATGGGCGAGTGGAGAAAATAACCAACATCTGTCCAAAACACTCATGGTCTCACCTACCTAGCAGTAAATAACCTGTTGTGATGCTCACACAAGTGCAATAGTGGCACACAGCCATGGTGGGAAACCAACTGTTCTTGATTTGGCTAACTGAGCCACTCACTGGAATGGAACCCATAGCTGGAGCTGGGAAAAAAGTCAGAACCAGATCCAAAAATGAGCCTGCTCTCTGTTATCAAGAGACCTATCCTGGGCTACAAGAGGGCCTACTCCATTAAATTTTCACTAAATAAATAGTGGTTATCCCATTTATCTGGTGCTAACTTTAATTTCCATTGGAGAACCTCCTTCTGTTTTTCAGATAGATGCAGATACTAAGAAGAGATCCACCCCACCATACCTCAAAAGGGCCCCAACTGAAACTAAGAATAATTGGCTAAACTGCAAGAGTGCTGTTTTCTTGGTGAACCTGGTACCAGCACAGGGGTGAAGGAGATAGACAAGGAGAATAGTCAACTCCTAACAAATCAGATATTCAGAGACACAGAGGTTCCCAGTACCTCATCACTGAAGCAGACCTAGAATGAACCCAACATGGCTCAGGGAAATTTGCAGAAGAGGGGGCAGAAAGAATGTTAGAGCCATACGTTGGGTCATGATACAAAGAGACATTTCCTCCTACCCATAACTGAGTGCTAACCCCAGAATGCATTACCCATATACCCCAACAAGGAGGGGCCAGTGGGAGGGGGGAGGACAGGGAGGAGGCTAACAATGTTGCCAACTTGATTGTATTCCCTGAGAACAAAACTAATTAAAAAATTTTATCGATATTTTACATACAAGATGTTAATAAAATTATGTAAGCTGTATAGAACAATGAGAGAAGAAACTAGATGTATGTTTATATCTATCTCAGAGTACATGGTGAAGATCGATAGTCCCTTACTTGGTGTACCATGTATTACCATTTTTCTGCTGGAAGTAAGAATAAGCTTAATGTAAGTGCTCTGTGTAAGTATTCTTATACAAGAAGGGATTTAACTCACTTAGATAATGGCAAGACTGGAAATACGGAAGTTCCAGGGTTAGTTGATATAGAGGGTCAACATTATCTTTTTATATTTTCTTCTTACTTGTTTATTTGAGAAAGAGAGAGAGAGAGGAATAGAGACAGAGGCAGAGAGAGAATGATAGCACCAGGGCCTTCAGCTGCTGCAAACAAACTCCAGATGCATGCACCAGCATGGGCACCTAGCTTACGTGGGTCCTGGGGAATCAAACCTGGGTCCTTTGGCTTTGCAGGCAAGTCCCTTAACTGCTAAGCCATCCTTTTGCTTTTAAGGAATCTGGTTCATTTAATCTTTTAGATCCTTAAAAATCACAAAATATGGGCTGGGTAGGTTGCTCAGTTGTTAAAGGTTCTTGGAAAATCTTTCAGCTTAGGATCAAATCCAAAGCCACTCACATAAGCCAGATGCATAAAGGGGTGAAGGTGTCTAGTGCTTGCATTAGCAAGAGGCCCTGGCCCACCCAAACACACACACACACACACACACACACACACACACCTTCAAATGAATGAATGAATAAATAAATAAATAAAAGTTTTTAAATAATTTAAGATAGTTCAATAACCAGAGAAAAGAAAGTGGGTTCAGTTATGTCTTGCAATCACATTAGAAGGAAGTTTACCAGTAGGTCATCAACTAGAATTCAGGCATGTGTTCA
This sequence comes from Dipus sagitta, assembly GCA_036346955.1. Classification (NCBI taxonomy): domain Eukaryota; kingdom Metazoa; phylum Chordata; class Mammalia; order Rodentia; family Dipodidae; genus Dipus; species Dipus sagitta. Next base: position 56,638,741 of record CM070775.1, on the reverse strand, counting down.
TGATAGAACCAATCATTTTCAAAGACAATAAGATACTATGATTGGATAATTCAGTCACAGTGGTTTTTGTGTTTAGCCTTGTTTATATGGTGTATTACATTGACCATTTTCCTTATATTGAACCATTCCTGAGGTTCCTGGGAAAAAAATTACACAATGAAATTTGAAGAAAAATGGTCAAACTTGGCACAGATCATTCTCAGTGAACTCATCCAATGACAGAAAGATAATGGCTGCATACTCTTACACATCTACAGCACCTAACCTGAATCTACCCAAGATGCTGAAATACCCAGCAAGCATCTCAAGGACCAGACAATAGGGTAGGTGGAGAGGGGGGACAAAGAATGGGTGGAGGACACAAATCTGGACCCAAACAGCTATGGTACCATAAAATTCTACATCCTAAAAGGCAGACTAGATGTTTGAACCTTCACCAGGCCCTTAGAAGGAACACCTGAGTCATAAGGCCCTGGAGAGGGTACGATGAAGACTGACTAATCTTCTACAGCTTCTCTCTCTCTCTCTCTCTCTTCTCTCTAACTCTTTTATATTACTTTTCTTTTTCTTCCTTCTCTTCATGGGCACTGACCTGTAACTCCCAGTACCATCAGGTGGCTATCATCCACAATGAGCTTTTGATCAGAGAGACCTAAAGGTTTCCTAAAAGAATGGCAGATTTCTCTTAGAGTACTTGATGACCCACCAAAGGTTAGTAGTAAGACCCTACTGCTGAAGACACCACATACAGTTGACACTTGACATGGAATGACATGGCTGGAAGCTGGAAGAGAGTCAGTCCCCAGACAGTCAGTGCATCTAGTGCCACAAGGTGCTATATGGACAACTTGCAGAAAATGAACAATATCTGTCCAAGAAACTCATGGTCTAACCTACTTAGCAGCAAATAACCTGTTGTGATGCTCATACAAGTGCAATAGTGTCACACAGCCATGGTGGGAAACCAACTGCTATTGATTTGGCTAACTGATCTACTCAGTGGAACAGAACCCATACCTGGAGCTGGGATTCAAGTCAGAAAAAAAAAAAAAAAAAGAAGATTGGAGTGCAAAGGCATACTCATCTCTTTCCTATTCCTTTGCATTGTGTTTGGTTCTATGAATATAGACAAAGCCAACTATCTTTGTTTTTCTCATTACATTTTTATTTTGAGCTTTTAAACTTTTTATAAATTACTGGTAAGTTTAATATTTGAACATACAGGAAGTTGATCATGTGCCAATCCATTATCCTCTGTTGTATTCTCTTCCCTGCTACCCCCATCTGCTGAGGATCCTCTTATTTCAAGGTAGTCCTTCCTCTGTTTTGCTGCCTGATTTATTTTGATCTCCTCCATCCTTCATGGCCAAATATTGCTGGACTCAGAATTGTGCTGGTCTTGTTGGAGTATCAGTACCTGAAGGTTCATGAATGCACCAGTCAGTTTATGCCAGAAGCTCAGTACCACAGTAAGCCTATACATCCTATGTCATTTGCATTCTTTCTGACTCTGCTTTTGTAATGCTGCCTGAGTCTGAGGCCATGATAGAAATCTCCTTTAATGTTGACCTCTCAGTAGCCTCTTATTCTTTGCTTTGATGGGTTTTAAGTTGCCTCAGTTTCTGCTGACAGCTCCATAAAGATTGTCCTCAGGGTAGCAGTGAAAGCAGCACTCATGTTCATTCTACCACTCCCTCCACAATGTTCCCTGAGTCATTCCAGTGCTAAGCATTTGGCTTTCTTTTCTTTTTATCATTTGAGTCTTGGGTCTCTCTAGTATTCATCTCCATCTATAGAAAGAAATTTCTCTAACCAGCAGTGAGATTAGAATTAATCAAATGCATTTAGAAAACATTTTTCTTTTTGGCTAAGCTATCATTTTAAAAGAAGAATATCTTTTAAACACAGAAGTAAAGTCTAGATTACTGCTTCTTGCATGTAAGGCAACACTGTTTCTCATGCAATATTTGAAGCCAATCACTACTCTGGTCAGTCTGGCCCTGTTCTTCATCACATTTTGTGATCCTTAACTTACATGAGCTTTGAATCTGTATGTATATTTGCCTTTTCTAATCCATATGCAGTTAAAGTCAATGATTTTAACTTATATATGACATTGTGAACAAGTATGCCTTATAGGGATGACATTGTATATTTCTGCTGAACTTGCAACAAAAATAGACATAAATGAACCATGGTTTACAAAGTTTCAACCTAAGATCATTTGACTTTAAAGTAGTATAAAACTGAGACACATTCTGTAGAAACCATACTTTGAGCTTTAAATTTTATTGTCTCATTATTATGCAGTATGGAATTCTCATGTGACTGTAGGCAGAAAGAGTGGGCCACAGAGTTAAATAAGCTCTGCAACCTGCCAAGTTAGCAGTTCCTATTTGGTAGTGTAGCATGTTGCTAAGACGTAGTGCTAAGTAGCTAGGATACATGAAATGAAATTTTGATTCATGAAATTTTCAGCAAAAGTTTATTGATGCACAAACCTAGAATAAGTTAGAGAGCAACCTTTTTTTGTTTAATGCTGATGTGCTTTCTTGTGATTCCATTTTGAGGCAATGACAGTACAAATCTATGTGTACACAGTATGCTGAAGGAGGTGTGGGAGACATAATAGTCAATCTCCAGAAGAAGAACTTGGAGAGTTCTTAATACATAAGAAAAATTCATATCATCTAGCTTTAATTATTTAAACTTTCTGGAATGTACTTTCAGAACCACTTTATTATGCTTATTATCCATTTGATTGAGGAAATTGATCTCTGAATTTAACACAGATGCACATGCTATTGTCAAAAGCTTGGAAGAATTCATGTGTGGAATGGAGTAGTAAGAGAACACAATAGTGATCCATCAGGCATCACCTCTTTACTGAAGGTCTGGATATGTGTAGACTCATAACTTGAACTTTTTCCAAGAGTCTCCATTAAAAAAAATAATGAACAATGATGGGTTTCACTGCCATCTTTAGTTCATATTTGGATTAGTGACTTTTCACATTTTGATGAATCCTTCAAACTATACCACTGTTGTAGTATAGCAGTGCTCATAAGCCTCAGTCAGTATGGCTACTCATCCTCATAGTATACCCAGTGCCATTATAAACCTATTCTGTTCAATATAATTTCATAGTCATTTTATGGACACTAGGAGTCTGAATGGAGGTAAGTACAGTGGTACTTCTATAGGGTTGTGGTTCTAGGACCTCCACAGACAGAAAGATGTCAACCTATACACCTCATCCCATATATTTAGGTCAACTCTAGATCTCTTATACGTAATGCCATATGTATACTATAAATCACCACACTATAGGGAACAATAAATGCATATCCTTAAGATCTACATACTTTAAAAGTTGTTTTAATCAACAGTTGGTTGAATCAAGGCAGTGGAACCCATAGATATGATATACTAATACATGTGAGGTATTTAATTTATTTAACTTATGTCAAGACAAATTGAATAGACTTGTTAAAATGTACAAAAATTATATTCATGACAAAAATTATATTTATAGGAGGAAAATTTAATTTAATTCCTCTGAAGCAGAAGGTATGCAATCTTCTGTACAGTGTGTGTGGAAAAGCAGGGAATGACTGTAATAAGGGTCGGGTATGGTTAAGGACTCTGCTGTCTCTTTCTAAAACTGAAGAATGGCTTTTGGGTCTTTAGAATAATGTTGCTAAGCTATATAACATTAATATGAAAAGGATTCAGAAGTATCTTATAATTTTAACTATTTTGAGATTAAATGCTCTAAGTTAAAGGAGGCCTCCAGTCAGGAAGAAGGGTATGTAAAATTTAGTTAAACTGAGGGCAATTTTAAGGATATGTTGCATGATCTCACAACTTATATTTCTAAATCTCCAAATTAACATTTCTAAATCTTCTAAGATGATTCCTATGCATGGCTAATTTAGCCACAACTATGTAGCTCTGGTGTTTTATAGTAGTGTAAATCAACTTATAAGTAAAATAACTGAAATTGGGATTCCTTTTTTCTTTGGCTATACATTCAAGCATTTTTCTCTGCTTGTATTAATTTAATTTTGTCTTTTTCCCAATCACAAATAATTTTCCTAATTGTTTTAGCAAACAAGCATATTATTTTATATTTGCATTCTTTGTTTTTCAGTTAAAATATTTTTAAAAGTGATAAAAGTCAAAAATAAAAGCATACAGTCAAATGAAGCATTATTCATCCCCTAGCACATCACCACCAATACTACCAAGATATGTCTCCTATGCCATAGTAGAGGAAAGTAACTCACCCAAGCTGTGGTAATGTAAAACTAAGAGATACCATCTGGCCATTTCTTATGAGGCCTGAAGGAAATAAGCACTCAAGAAGAAACTTATCCAGTAACTGAGAAGTATATTGATACTCTTTAAGGTTTCTAATTCACCTTTGAATGTATCCAGAGTTAATGACTCTCTCAGAGCACTGAGAGAACAGGCAACTGGCTACTAAAGTAATGAGACCCCTTACATGAAATATGACAGGCTCTCCTATTTCATCTTAAGCAGAACTTTTTCCCTGCCACGATACTCCAAGGGGTCCTTTCTGATCACTTCACTTAAACAGTGTAAAGAACTCTGTGTGGTAAACTATTCAGTTAAGCCTCTGGGGATACTATTGAAAAATTCTGGACACCACCAGGGATCTTCAAGGACTCTTTTCCCTGCCTTTAGCAAAATCCTTTCATAGCTTAAAGGTTTTAATCCAATTTCACAGGGGATTTTTGTCCCTCTAATATCTTCAGTTAGCATTCCTAGCCAGATGGTTGTGATCTAATAGAGAGAATGTGTGTGGTGTTCACTGAGATCAGCATGGCTAATGGAAGTAGGAAAAGGGAACTGATTGCTTTTGTTCAGTAACTCCTCATGGATGTAGGCTTTGATCATGTCTTTATAGACCACAGCAAAACTATCTGTAATATAAATTTTTCAACTTAAACTAAACTCATTGATTTTGAAATTGGCAGTTTTATTTTTCCAGCTTAAGGTGATTAATACTTTTTATCCTAGGCTTGACTGACAGGTTCTTAACATTTTTCAAACCATATTTTTCAATTTTTTTGAATTTTCCATAGATCTGGAATGCCACCAACATATTTTTTTGTTTAAAATAAAATCTGGACTTCGTCTATTGAAAACATAAATACCCTTAATCTAAAGAACACTTATTTACTTTTTTAAATTTTTTTTATTAATTAGTTTTGTACTCAGGAAATACAGTCAGGTTGGTAGCCATTGTTAGCCTCCTCCCTGTCCTCCCCCCTCCCCCTGACCCCTCCTTGTTGAGGTATATGGGTCATGCATTGTGGAGTTAGCCCTCAGTTATGGGTAGGAGGAAATGTCTCTGCATATTATGACTCAAAGTGTGGATCTGACATTCTTTCCAGACACTCTTCTGCAAATTTCCCTGAGCCATGTTGGGTTCATTTTAGGTCTGCTTCAGTGATGAGGTGTTGGGAGCCTCTGTGTCTCTGCGTATCTGATTTGGTAGGAGTTGATTGTTCTCTGTGTCAATCTTCTTCACCCTTGTGCTGGTTCCAGGTTTACCAAGAAAACAGCACCCTTGCTTGCTTCACCAACTATTCTTAGTTTCAGCTGGGGGCCCTTTTGATCTGAAAAAGAGAAGCAGATGCTCAGACAGAGAGTAAAGTTAGCACCAGATAAATTGGATAACCCCCCCTTTTTTTAGAGAGAGAATTTAATAGTAGTAAGCCCTCTTATAGTCCATGATAGATGGTAGCTTGATAATGGAGAACAGGCAAATTATTGGATATGGTTCTGACTTGTTTCCAAGTTCCAGCTATGGGTTCTGTTCCACTGAGCAGATCAGTTAGCCAATCAAGTGTAGTTGGTTTCCTTTAAAATTAACTTAAAGTATAATATCCCTAGTATCACCTTGATGCTCTTATATCATAGAAATATATTATGTATATGAATGTAAAAGAGTTATGGCTTATCAGACATTAAAAACAAATAAAATTTAATCCTTCAAGGTAGGAGTAAAAAACCTTCAACATAATAGTGTTTCACCTTAATAGAGTATAGCATGAATACTGGGTATCTGAAATATACTGATTCTGAACTGCAATGTATGCAAAAGAATATACCCACTTAGGGGCTGGGAGATGAAATGGTTAAGGCACTTGCCCATGAAGTCTATGGACCCAGGTTTGATTCCCCAGTACACACATAAGCCAGATGCGCAACGTGGCTCATGTGTCTGGAGTTCTTTTGCAGTGGCTAGATGCCTTGGTGCCATCCTTCATCTCTCTCCTACTCCCTCTTTCACTCTCAAATAAATAAAATATTGCTTCTAAAAAAGAAAAAGTAAATAGTCAGTCTCAAAAAGTGTCAATTAAAAGTTATAATTTTGTCTAGGCATGGTGGAGCACGCCTTCAATGACAACACTCAGGGGGCAGAGGTAAGAGGATTGTTGTGAGTTCAAGCCCAGCCTAATACTACATAGTGAATTTCAGGTCCACCTGGGCTATAACAAGATACTACCTCAAAAAATATGGCAGTAAAATAAGGAAACTCCTAATTTTGTTATTCATCACAGAAATATTGATAATATTTCAGTACATTGAATTTAATAAATATTGAAATTATATTAATATAATTTTACTTTTAATGAATGGCTACTCTAAAATTTAAAATTATACAAATGACTTGTGTTGCTTTACACCATTTTACTTTACACTATTTTAATTTTACCTATAACTTCAATGTACTATATTTAGTTTGGGCTACAATTCCCTAGATTTAAAATGTAAGTTGTAGAAAGAGTGCAAATGTCTTATAAGTGAAATGAGAAAACACAACTATTATTTATTCAAAAAGTCATCTAATTACTTTGGCTCAAATTTCTCATCCTTGATTTTCTAAGTTGAAAATTCTGTTATGTCTCTTATGATGCCAAATAACTGTGCTTGTTTCCTTGTCATATCTAGAAACCAACTAAAGTGTTTTGCATACAAGCTCAAATTTCACATTTTCATGGGATGTACTGTGAGAATATGTTAGCTATCTATGCCGTAGCCTCTCTAAATTTGAAAACAAATAGTGAAATACTGCCTGTGTGATTCTCTCTGGGCATCCTTAAACGTAGGCTAATGACTAGCAGAAGGATCATTCTTCACACTTTCAAATGTTCATGACACTGAAATATTCAAGGATCCTGGGTGGTCTTGTACTCACTATATAAGTGAGGATGACCTTAAAACTGATGCTTCTGTACCACCACTCCTGCTTTATATAGTGCTGGGGAGCAAACCCACGGCCTTGTCCATGCTAGGCAACTGAACTATATCCCTAAACCAGTAAAGATTTTTAAATAAGAGATGTTAAACTCAATGTTAATAAATAATAGTTACTAACAGCCATGACATATCTAGTTAATAGGGTCATTTAAGCTTACTTTTCTTCTTCAAAACAGTCCTATTACTATGATTTCTATATTTCTTAATTATTTCTTTCTAGTAAAGTTGCCATAAATGGTTCTTCAAGAGTAACTGGCTTTTTAAAGGATTTATAATTTAGAAAGATAACTACAAGACAGCTGCAAGAAATTAGAATTCAGGAAGATAGGAATGGAAAGTGGGGATGATCCCCTCAGATTTGTGTGTGAGACAGGACTATACCAAACATTTTTAGAATTATAACATTTAAAAGTCTATATACTTTTTAAAAGAAATATATGATTAGAAAAAGAATTTAAGATGCCTTGGTTAACATGGCAATAATACTGTGAAAACAGTTTTTTGTGTGAACAAATGTTTAAAGCAGTTTTCATGGTCATCTGTGAAGTGCCTAGGAATTATTTGCAAGCATATGAGATTACTCAGTTATGAGTAGGCAAAATAAACAATGCAAATATTACAGAGATAAAATGGTTGAAAACCAAGCAATTATAGGAACACATACATTTAGTAATCAAAGTTTGAGCTAATTAAGATTTATTAGTAAGTTTCTCTAGAGGAACAGAGATGATATAACAAACATACATTTTGCAAAAGGATTTGTAAAATGGGCTTACATGATAAGGCCTGGGTAGCCCAAAATGGCACTCTGTATGGTGGAGAGGCTGAGAACTCAGTGACCATTCAGTCCTTGAGGTTGGATGACTCAACAGTGTCTATCTGGCACTGAGGGTCTAGAGGATTCTTGAAGAGCTGCTGGTTTTTATTGCAGTTTGCAAGGCCAATAAATCTGGGTTCTGGTGTCAGTGAAGAACAACACTAGTCAAGTGTATTATGGAACATTATATATAGCTAAATATAATCACACACACACACACACAAATATATATATGTACATATACATATATATGACACTTGAAATTTATTGGTTAGCTATGCTTATCTTGAAATTATCATGTTGTTTTTGTCATTAATAACATAATGACAAAAGTTATCTACTACTCAGCCCCTTGTCTACTAACCAAACAAGCTTATCACATTGGAAAATAATAATGTGATTGAAAGATGACTTAAAAAATTGTTATATGAAGACTTAGTCTGTTTTTTTCTAATCAATTTGAAGTGAAGTTATCAAAATATAAACATTTGAAAAAATTTCCAATGTCTTCTTTAAGCATGAAAATACAAGTCAAGAATATATTAAGATTTGATCATACCCCATGTACAATAAATATTATTACAAAATATTACAACAATAAGTCACAGCGAATGCCAAAATGGTTATGGAGAAAAACTAACCCACATACACCATTGATTGGAATGTAAATTATAGAATTGCTGTGGAAATTGCATGCATAGAAATATGGACCAGTCCCAACAATCCATTATATATATTTCCTTTGAAAACTAAATATCAAAGTACCATGAGACCGAACCCCACTCCTGAGAATATGTCCACAGAAAATGTAGTCAGCATAAAAAAGTGACACCTGCATGCCTCTATTTGTTTAGCACTATTCACAGTAGCCAAGGTACAAAATCAGTCAAAACGGCTACAAACAGATAAATAAAATAAAATAAAATTTGACACACACATATATTAGAATATTATTCTGACATAAATAAGAGTAAAATCAAGTCATTTGTAGGAAAATGCATTACACTAGAATATATCATGCTAAGTGAAATATCACACACTGATAGAAAAATATGTTTTCTCTCATATATGAAAACAAACAAGTCAACAACAATAACCACCAGATGACCTGAAACTATGAGAGATAATATTCTACAATTAGAAAAGGAAAAAGGCAGCAGGAGTTGAGCATTTGAATGATAGGAAAAGGGAGGGAGACATGATCAAAAATTCATGTATAGAAATGCCACATTGAAATCAAAAAACTTCTATAATTAATATACTTTACAATTTTTTAATTTATTTTTATTAGTCATGGGCATACTGAGTATGAAACAGCACATGTTGGTACCGTCCTTTCCCTCATCCCTGCCTCTTTTCCGAAGGGGCCCTCCTTGTTGGGGATGCAGGTTATCCCCATGGGGATTGTGGGTTGTGCACTGTGGGAGCAACAATCAGTTACGGGGGAGAAGCAATGCCTCTGTGCATAATGCTACAACTTGTGGCTTTAGCAATCTTTCAGCCCCCTGTTCCGCAAAATTCTCTGAGCCATGTTTGGTGTGTTAAAGTCTACTTCAGTGATAGACTCTTAGGAGCCTCTGGATCTGAAAGGATAGGAACAGAAAATATAAAGCAAAACTAATTTTTACTTAAAGCAGTTTCTAATAACTGAATATTTTTTATTGATATAGGATACCATAGAATGGTGGTTCATGCCTTTAATTCCAGTTCACAATGGATAATCCAGAGATTAGTTCTAATCCTCACTCTAAATAAAATAGAAGTTAGTAGCTATCTAGACTTCAAACTCTACCTTTATTATTAGAAAACCATAGTGGTGTCCCAATTAGATTTCAGGCAGTCATGAAAACTATTCTATTAATTTCATATGCACATTTAAAAGTGGATTTGCCTCTGCAAAAGAAATATCATCGTTCTGTGGTGTTTTCCCTTGATTGCCTACTTGATTGTTCCTGGAATCAACCTAAAGACATAATTCTGCTGGGCTGTGAGGCATTGCCAGGAAGGATCAACAGGATAGATGACTGCTTCCAGGGCAGCTGACAACTTCCTGGGGTAGCCTAACCACAAACAGGTCTCACGGAAAAGCAGTTTTGTTTATCTGTCTGCCTTTGGTCCTTGGCAAGTGCTCTGCCCTGTAGTTGTAGTTATCTGTCTTTAAGAGTACTGGTGAAATAAAGCAGATAGTCAGTATATAAAACTGTAATCCTGGGAGATGGCTAAGCAGATAAGAATGCAGAGAAAGCAAACATGAGAACCTTTGTCTGTAACTTTGGTGTTGATGGGACAGCTACAAGAGGATACCAGAGACAGGAGCCATTTTAACTTAAAAATGGAGATCTTCAGGTCAGCAAGAGACTTTATCTCAGAGAAATAAGACAGAAAAGGGATAGAAGTTGTTACCCAAAGAATTTCTGGCTCTACACATGTATACATGAGGCATACATCTGTATACACACACACACACACACACACACACACACACACACAAACCTACACAAATATGCAAGCACACCACACATAATAAGAAGATATAGCACACACACACACACACACACACACACACACACACACACACAGCAAAAAAATACCCCAAATCAATCAAGATTATACTTGACTACATAATGTGGGTACATGATACTACCTTGAAAGAATTATGTAGATGTGTGTGTGCACATACACACATACATATTATTTATATTGTATTATATTATCATATTATATTAATTTCTTTTTAATTAATTTCTTATCTGCCACAGGAACTTCAGGCAACAGGTGCTTGCTTACTTGCCTGCTGTATGTCTATCTTGATAGCTGGAAGTGGGAGGAGCACTTCATTGCAGATTTAACTCATCCGAATACAAAAGACAAATGCCATGTGTCTAGGCTGTATCTCACCAGTCCTCCTGCAGAGCCTAATCTGAACTTTGTGAGTTGCCTGGCAATCTTCTACCACTGTGGCTATCCTTTTCTCATCATACCCCCCAAACACTAACAGTGTGTACTTAAACCAGAAGCTTTAATAGAAAAATAGCAAAGACAGGCCATGAGAACAAGCAGTTTTAGAATTGCAATTTACATTGCAGTGGGAGCCACATGTGAAAAGACTTATTTTAATTTAATCCCCAGTTAGAGATCCCCCTCTAAACGTATAAAAGGAGCAATGAGGCCAGCTTGCTATAAGCAATGAGAATTTTAATATAGATAGATTATAAGGTAATAATGTATTGCAAGATTCTCAAAATTTATGCTCCTACACAGGTTTAATTGCCACAAGCCATTAGTCAAGAACATTTTGCCTGACAGATAAGTATTAAAAAATATGTATGGGATGCAAATGTTTCAAGTATTTAAACTTAAATTTTCATGTAAAATGATTTTTTCTTTATGAAAAATAGGAAAAGAATACAGTAGTTTTGAATGTTTTAGATTTTTCTTACTCTTAAAAAAATATTTACCAGTATGATCAAATTCTCTTTCCTTTTGTTCTACATGAGAACCACTGGGGGTGGGGGAGAAACGTGGTGGGGATTTACTATGATTTTCTTTAAAATTTGTGTGTGCATGTGTGTGTGTGTGTGTGTGTGTGTGTGTGTATGTGCATGTGCACGTGTGTGTTGTATATATGTAAGCATGTGTGAACCTATCTATTCATGCCAAGGCTAGAAGTTGATGCCAGGTGTCTTCCTCAGCCACTAGCCACCTCATTTTTTGAGACAGTATTTCACTGAACCTGGTGCTCCCCAATTAAGGTAGAGAAGCTAGCCAGCTAGCCCCAGGAACCTCCTATCTGCTTCCACAGGGTGGAGATTACAAGCACGCACTACCATGCCAGCCTCTACATGGATTCTGGGGATCCTCATGCTTGAGCAGCAAGCACTTTATCCACTAAGCTATCTGCAAACTATTTTATTTACTTATTTAAATAAGCAGAATAAAATGTCAACTCAAATAACATTAATTAATCAAGAAAGTAATTAATTTTGAAAATAGAATAGCATTCAATGATCTTAGAAACTAAATCAAGCTTACATCTATACAGCAATTTTAAATAGGACCATAGAAGGTCTTTAATCTTTACTGATATATAGGACTATTTTTAATGGTGTAGCTACTAAACTGATTTAATAAAATGATTATTTTTGAATTCAAAACTTTAATAAAAGCAACCACCAAAATGAACGTGATAACACAAAAATGCCACCATATGTACTAATGTAAGTTAATCTAAAATCTAAAAAATCAACTAATAGAAAACTGCTGAAAAATGTAGAAATCTCACATTTGAAATTTTGCAGAATAATCATTATTTACATTCAGTTTTATTATGGGCAGTGAGTCTCAGGATTAAAAATTAATGCATGTGAAAATAATATATGAAAATATTAAATATTACCAAATGGACAGCATTTACTGATGACATTTCCATGACTTTCTTACTACATTTAAGAGAATTACATTTCTCTATATCAGTGAAGTTATGATTAGAAAGGTGAATTTACCAAATGAAATATGTACAGAAGTAATTAATTCCCTTTTAATTTTTGAACTGATTGTCTTATTGGCTTTTGTATTCAAACATAGTGATAGTAATAATCAGTACCTCTTATACTGAGAAATAGTATACATAATCATTTAGTAATGCTGACAAAAGTTCTAATAAATTTAATTTTATATGCTCATCTTAAATTTGAAATTAGTGAAAATAATGTTACTTACTTGTTAATTTTTCATTCATGATGATGGTGGAGGTGAAACCCTGCACATAATTATAATCATATTAGATTCAATATGATAGTAATACTGAGGGAAATATGTTTAACCACTTAAATAAATTAAAACCTAATATTTGTGTCACATAATTCTTAGTGCTTTAAGAAAAGTAAACTACGTTGCAACTAATTCTCTCCAAAATTACAAAATAATCCTTTAATTATTAGTTCATCTATGCTGAGCTCTTAGGATTGTGGGAAGTTAAAAACTGCTAATTATAGCAAGACTGAATTTCAAACACATATTATTTAAATCCCCATCCAGCAATTGTTTTCTTAGTATAAATATTTTTAAGTTTTCAATCATTAAATCCTGGGTCATAAGATCTGATAAAAATGTACAAGGACACATACATTATTTCCTGACTTATTTACATAGAAAAAGATTCGAAGAAGTCTGAAGGTGATATTCCCTGTTCAATAAATTCAATTCTTACGCCTACACTATAGGACCTTACTGTTATTGTTATATGCCATTTAAATGACAGACAAGAAAGCTCAATTACATTAATGTATTTTCCAGATAAATAGTTAAGTGCATAAGCAGCCACTGCCTTAAAGCAGCCTTCCTTCATGAAGAATTGCTTCATTGTCAAATGTCTCCAAATTCTGGAAGTCAGCAAACAGAATCAATAGAGGACATAACCATCTTTTGGCCATGGTTTTCCAAGATCAAAGACATTTAAAAATAAAATACATCTTTTATTGAATTTCATTATATTCGAGTTATTGTCTGTTGTGTTAGAGTGATGATGGACATGAATGCCTCAAGTGTGTTGGTAGGACAATATGAACTACATGAAGGCAGATTTGTAACTATTAAATCTCCTTGGAGAATGGAATTTATTGTGTTCAAAGCTTCTGATCCAAAAATTGGCTATGGTTTAGTATATAACGAATATTTTACAATTGTGTCATTGACAATATCAGTAAATAAATGTTCTAATATAATAAAGTCTATTTTTGTTTAAAATGAGACTACAAAATTATCAATAAAATAAAGAAAAAAACATGGAGATATGAAAAAGTAATATCAGAGAAAAATATATTGGGTTACAAGGAAACACACAACACATGGTTATTATAATTATGAACTTACAGAGCTGGGGAGATAATCTAGCTATTAAAGCAACTTGCCAATATAAGCCTGTTGGCCCTGGGTTCAGTTCACCAACTTCAATGCAAAGGTAACTGGACATTTATTTACAGCTGGACAAGAACCTGGTGCACAAATATAGATATATACACAGTGCAAATAAACAAATCAATAAATAATAATAAAAATTATGAATTTATTTCAATATTCACTTCAGTATATTAAAACAATATGATTATATTGTTCTAAATACATGATGCCCAAATAATTAAGGTATATTAGTAAAGGAAAATTATATAGGTGTGTTCCAGATATTATCATGCTGTCTTTCTTGTATAAGATGTCTTGATTATAAACTTGTGGTTCATGATCACATCAGTCTAGTCATCTTGTGGTACAGATTAGACACAGTACAGACAAAGTGTAGATTCACAGGACATAATTTGTGCCACCTGCAAGTAGGTGTGCAAGAAGATAAGATAGTAAGTCTATTTAACTTCAGTTATCTAAATTCAGTGCTTGATTTATTATTTTTCCTCTTTTGACCATAATAACATGTTTATGAATTTGAAAATTACTCCAACTCAGAGTTTAATGTTTACTATTTGGAAATGAATTAATTATTCAGTATCAGATATCACTATTTTTTTTTCTCCTACTCATTGACTTCAGACTCGAACAAGTCCTTTAAAATAAGGTCCCACATTGTAGGAGAATAGCATGGTGAGACAGGAGCTTGAAGCAGTACCTGGACCCATTAAACCTCACATAAATGATGCCAGTAAGATTTGTACATCAGTAACGCTGCATTCAATTGTAAATAATAGAACAAGTGTGAGTGTACATCCTGGGCATTCAGCTGATTAAATATCATAACTGCACAGGACCTGCTTCACAGGCATCAAGGAAAGATACTTGGTTTTTACCTAGGAAATGAAACACTGTAATTTCAGAGTTAATTGGTATTACATTGTGCAACAATGCTGTGAATGGAACAGGCAAGACAAGGTCTCCCTGCTGTAAAGCTAAAATGGTAGCATCTAGTTCACTAAATTACCAGTGGTATGTGCACTACCTCATTGTTTTGAAGTGATGCAGTGACACTGCAGGAGGTGAATGGACCAAATCTGCAAATTGATAAATGATTCAGTTCATATATATCTGAATTCTATCTCACTGCTTTTATATATCCAATAATGTCTTCCTGTAAATGATTAATAAGGGAAGATGTTTAAGTTAAATTTGGTCACCCACTTTAGAGGCACTGTCATATAGAACTGAGATTTCATAATCAAAGCACTTGTGAAGTATTTTGAGCTTTGCACATATTGCACAGAAATAAAAGTAACTATTCAGTGGCATCAATATTTATATTGAGTTTTAATGTCAGAATCCTGGGGCTTGTTTATAGCAAAATTTAAGAAAAATAATCAGGGCTGGAGAGATGGCTTAGCGGTTAAGCACTTGCCTGTGGAGCCTAAGGACGCCTGTTCGAGGCTCGGTTCCCTAGGACCCACGTTAGCCAGATGCACAAGGGCACGCAAGAGTCTGGAGTTCATTTGCAGTGGCCGGAGCCCCTGGAGAGCCTATTCTCTCTCCCTTCCTTTCTCTCTGCCTCTTTCTGTCTGTTGCTCTCAACTAAATAAATAAAAATGAGCAAAATAAATTAAAAAAAAAAAGAAAAATAATCACTGAAATCTATACAATGCCTTTCTCTCCCAGAAGTTGCATGAGCTTGAGGGGGAGGGTCCTCACATTCTACAGAGGAAAATGACACAGCAAGAGTTGATGCTCAGAGAAGGCCACAATGGTCCAAGCTGTCCACTTCTCATGTTCAAGCTTGGATCTCTCCATAGTGGACCAAGTTCTTCACAAGTACATCAAAGTTATATGCAGAGGAGTAAATGGATTTGTCCATATATTTCACTATATAATATTAAATTCACATTTAATTATTTGAAGAGTACATACCATAAGGTCTCTGAGTCAAATTTCAGGAATAGCAGACATAAAAATTTTTTGTCTGGATATTACAAGAATTTATTTTCGTTGATTAGAAAATGCACAGATTGGTGACTTCTGGCCAAGATGGCACCCACATAACTGCGCCTCACATCCCCGGGAAAGAAAGGCAAGGTATTAAGGGTTCAGTGGGTCTTTTAGGGAAGAGAAATCACCAATAAATTGCAAGTGGGAGAGCACAGAGGGGGAAAAAACAGGGAATTTCTGATTCGCTCACATGTGGGTAGCCCACACATCCCCCAAGTGCCCACCCTACCCACAGTCCCAGCTTCAGGAAACCCCCACACTTACTGTAGGAAAAGGGTCCCAGGCCGACATAGTTCCACTTGCCTCACTGCACAGGGGTGATCTCCCTGCTACTCCTGCCCATGAGTGACCTTGGCAGGCTATGCCTGCAGGCCCATTGGAGCTCAGGCTCCTGTCTCTGCTTTTAGAAGTTTAGCCTGCTCCACCCACTCGCTCACTTACTGCTCTGGCCCATTGCAAATTCCCACAAGGCTCAGACTGTGTCTGTTGCTTGCGCTAGCCCAGGTGCCATCCCCTCCCTGACTGCTGCACAAGCTGACCACCATTTTCCTGTTGTGGGGGAGCAAAGACAGCTTCTGGGTCGCAGTGTTCCGCCACGCCAGAGTTTGGGCTGCTTCATAGCTTGATGCCTAAGTGTCCCTCCTAGCACAAGTGCAGGCAGCTTTGGTGCATTACTGCATGAAAGCTCAGGCAACTTTGCTGCCCTGGCCAGGCAGGAGCTCAGGCTGCCTTGGCAAGAGAGAGCCAAATCCCAGGCTGCATGACCACTGCTTCAGGCTACTTCAGATTCCCATTGTGTTTGAGCCCAGGCTGATCCACCCACCTACATGCCCATACACTGCAATGGGCAGACCACAGTACAAAAGAAATAACATGAAAAATCAAAGGCAAGAGAATCCAGTTAGATCACCCAGACCTACAATGAACATCTCTAATCAAAATATAGAAAAGTTATTAGGATCAGAACACCAAAATGAAGCTTTGAGCAATGCAAACCTGAGCAAGCTACTGGTAGAACTTGCAGAAGACCAACAAAGGACTGATAATTATGTGGATGTTGCCATCACTAGTCTAGACCTAAAAGATAAGAAAATGGAGGGAGTTCAAAGACAGTTAAGAGATATGAGGGAGAGTGAAAAAAAACAAAAGAGGAACTCAAAAATCAGCTGGCAATGCTAAATGAAGACATAAAGTAATGCAAGAATGAATTCCAAGAAGCACCAAGAAAATCATAAAATAACATGAAAAGGGAGCTTGACAGAGGGATGGAAATTATACATAGAAAAGTAATAGAAAATGCAAACCTAATTGAACAAGTCCAAAACTCTCTAGAAGCTCTCAAGAATAGAGTCAGACATGTGGAGGATAGAAACTCTGATTTGGAAGACAAGCTGGAAGAAACAGTTCGAGAGTTCAAAAATTTCAATAAGTTCAAAAGTTCCTGTGAACAGAACATGAGGGAATTGTGGATACACTTCAACATCCTAATATAAGGATCGTTGGAATACCAGGAGAAGAAATTCAGACCAAAGGCATGGAGAACTTATTTAACAAAATAATTGAAGAAAACTTCCCCAGTCTGTTAAAAGAAAGGCCCATCAAGATAGAAGAAGCCAACAGAACTCCAAACACACTGGACCAAAGGAGAAACTCTCCAAGACATATTGTTATTAAGACTCTAAACATTGACACCATAGAGAAAATACTAAGAGCAGCTAGGGAAAAACAGCACACCACTTTTAAAGGTAACCCCATCAGAATTACTCCAGACTTCTCAATGGAAACCCTGGAAGCTAGAAGGGCCTGGAATGAAACACTGAAAAGTCTAAGAACCTATGGCTTCCAACCCAAACTACCCTACCCAGCAAAAGTATCCCTCATAACAGATGGTGAAAGAAAAACTTTCCATGACAAAACTCAGCTTTACAATTATATGAACACAAAACCAAACCTACAGAGAGTATTTCAGGAAATTCTCCACAGAGAAGAAACAAATAATCAAACTCAAATGCCTACAAGAAGCAGATCACAATAACCAAACTCAGAGTAGGCACAAAATCTCCAAAGCCCATGGAAACACCAGCTCACATATAACATCACTATATGGCCTGAAATCACCCATCAAGAGACACAAGCTAAATGGATGGATCAAAAAATTAAAAAAAAAAATTAGAACCTTCAATCTGTTGTCTTCAAGAAACACACCTCACCCCTAAAGACAGACACCTCCTCAGGGTGAAAGGGTGGAAATCAATATTCCAAGCAAACAGGAATAAGAAGCAAGCAGGTGTAGCTATCTTAATATCAGATAAAATAGACTTGAAACCAAAATAATCAAAAGAGACAAAGAATGCAACTTCCCACTTATCAAGGGAATGATCCATCAAGAGGATATTACAATCATAAATCTGTATGCACCAAACACAGGGGCACCACAGTACATAAACCAAATCCTACTTGACAATAAAACAGAAATAAGCACCAACACCATCATAGTTGGGGACTTCAATACACCATTATCAGTAATAGACAGATCATCCAAACAGAAACTCAACAGAGAAGGAAGAGTGCTCAATAAAACCATAGATCACGTAGACCTAACAGACATCTACAGAACTTCCTATCCCAAATCCACAGAATACACATTCTTCTCACCAGCCCATGGAACGTTCTCTAAAATAGACCATATACTGGGTCACAAAGACTGCCTCCATATATTTAGGAAGATTGTCATAATTCCCTGCATGATATCAGATCACAATGCTATATTACTAGAAATTGACAACAAAAGACCCACCAAAAAAACCAAATGGCACCTGTGAATTGAACAGTACACATTTAAACAATAAATGGGTAGTGAATGAAATCAAAAATGAAATTGCAAAATTTCTAGAATTGAATAACAATGAGAACACATCATACCAAAAATTATGGGACACAATGAATACGGCCCTCAGTGGAAAATTCACAGCATTAAATGCCTTCATAAAAAAGACAGAAAGATCCCAAATCAATAACCTAACCATCCATCTAAAGGCACTGAAAAAGCAAGAAAAATCCAACCCAAAGAGCTCCAGAAGGAAAGAAATAATTAAAATCAGAGCAGAAATTAATGAATTGGAAACTAACAAGACAGCTAAGACAATTGACAAAACAAAGAGCTGGTTCTTTGAGAAAATAAACAAGATTGACAAACCTCTGGACAATTTGATCAAGCCAAAAAAAGAGATGCTTCAAATTAACAAAATTCACAACGAAAAAGGAGAGATCACAACAGACATAAGTGAAATTGGGAGAATCATCAGGAATTATTTCAAAAACCTGTACTCCACAAAACTGGATAATGTGGAGGAGATGGATAAATTCCTGGATGCATACCATTAATCCCCTAAATGAACTTATCACACTCATTGACATTGAAAATGTAATAAAAAAAAAAAAACCTCCCCAAAAAGAAGAGTCCAGGAACAGATGGTTTCTCAGCTGAATTCCATCAAACCTTCATGGAAAAACTCAAACCAATCTTCTTCAAACATTGCCACACAGTTGGAGAACAAGGAAAGCTACCCAACTCCTTTTATGAAGGTAGTATCACCCTGATTCCAAAACCAGGCACAGAAGCCACAAGAAAAGAAAACTACCAGCCTATTTCCCTGATGAACTTAGATGCAAAGGTCCTGAAGAAAATAGTAGCAACCTGAATCCAACAACACATAAAAAGCACTATCCAACTTGACCAAGTGGGATTCATCCCAGGAACACAGGGATGGTTCAACATACAGAAATCTGCCAATGTAATATACCACATAAACAAGGTTAAAAACAAAAACCGCATGATCATTTTGATAGGTGCAGAAAAGGCCTTTGACAAGATACAACATTTCTTCATGATCAAAACATTGGAAAGAATTGGCATGGGTGTTTCATGTCTTAACATATTAAAGGTAATACACACAGCTCTTAAGGCCCAAATAATACTTAATGGAGAGAGACTGGAGAAATTCCCACTGAGATCAGGAACAAGACAGGGTTGTCCACTCTCATCTGTGCTCTTCAATATAGAACTGGAAGTCCTAGCTCAAGTAATAAGACAGGAGAAGGAAATAAATGGGATACAATTTGGAAAGGAAGAAGTTAAGCTAGCTCTATTCACTAATGACATGTTTGTATATGTAAGAGACCCGACAGACTCCACCACAAAACACCTGAAGATGATTAACTTGTACAGCAAAGTAGCAGGATACAAAATCAATGCACAAAAATCAGTAGCCTCTCTATATGCAAATGACAAACATACAGAAAAAGAAATAAGGGACATGGCCCCATTTTCAATAGCAACAAAAAAATAAAATAAAATACCTTGGAATAACGTTAAACAAGGAAGTGAAAGATCAATACAACGAAAACATAAAAACATTCAAAAAAGAAATTGAGGCCGACTTGAGGAAATGGAAAGACGTCCCATGTTCCTGGATAGGCAGAATTAACTTTGTGAAGATGGAAATCCTACCAAAGGCAGTATACAGATTAAATGCAATTCCCATTAAAATCGCAACAGTGTTCTTCACAGAGATAGAAAAAATTATCTCAAATTTCATATGGAAAGGCAGAAGGCCTCACATACCCAAACATATCCTCAGCAAAAGAAATACCTCTGGAGATTTCACCACACCTGATCTAAAGCGATATTACAAAGCCATAGTAATAAAAACAGCATGGTACTGGAATAAAAACAGGAGTATAGACCGATAGAATAGACTAGAGGACCCGGATTTTGGGTCAAGCAACTATAGCTCCTTGATATTTGACAAAGGCCCTAACAATATAGGCTGGAAGAAAGACAGCATCTTCAACAAATGGTGCTGCACAAACTGGATAACCACATGCAGGAAATTGACACTAGATCCACACATTTCACCATGCACTACACTCAAGTCCAAATGGATGAAAGACCTAAATAAAGGACCAGAAACTTGACTAGTACCTGAAGAAAATATAGGAAGTACTTTCCATGATGTAGGAATGGAAAAAGACTTCCTGAACAAAACCCCAGTAACTCACAATCTTAATTAGTCACTCAACCATGGTAACACATGATGCTGAAGAGCTTATTTACAGACAAGCTTATAATGTGCAAGTCCAATAGATTACTAACAGAATGGGAGAAAATATTTGCTGGTTATTCAACTGACAGAGTCCTAATCTCTAGAATCTACAAAGAACTCAAAAATCAAAACAGTAAAAAGTCAAACACCCCACTCACAAGATGGGGCAAAGAGATGAACAGGCAGTTCATAGAGAAAGAAATACAAATGGCAAACACACGCTTAAGAAAATGTTCATCATCCCTAATCATCAGGGAAATGAAAATTAAAACAACTATGAGATTCCACCTTGCCCCAGTAAGGACACCAAACATCAAAAAATCAAATAAAGTAAATGCTGGTGAGGATGTGGAGAAGTAGGAGCACTCATCTACTGTTGGTGGGAATGTAAGATGGTACAACCACTTTGGAAAGCAATCTGGAGACTCCTGAAAAAGCTGACTATAGAGGTACCAACAGACCCAGTTATTCCCTTACTGGGCATCTACCCTAAAACCTTCAAACCACAGACTACAGAGATTTGCTCAACCATGTTTATAGTGGCTCAATTTGTAATAGCTAAGAGCTGGAATCATCCCAGATGTCCATCACTATAAGAATGGATAACTAAGGAGTCCGGCCAAGATGGCGACCGCCTAGCTGCGCTGCAAATCCCAGGGAAAGAAAGGCAAGATATTAAGGGTATATAGTGGCTTTTAGGGGAGAGAAATCTGGGAGGGCACAGAGGTGGGGGAACAGGGAATCGCTGATCCCCTTGCTGGCGGGTAGGCACCCCTCGCCCCAATTAACCGCTGTGTTCAAAGCTCCACCCCTGCCGCTGCTGCTGCTCTGGAGCCCGCACGGCTGCCACCGCGCACCGATCGTTCCCTCCGCGCGTAAGCTTAGACTGCTCTGCACCCTTGTCCACTCGCCCACCTACTGAGTGTGCCCAGTCCCACAAGCTCAGACTGTATCTCTCGCTTGCGTCAGCTCAGGTGCCACCCCCTACCTTCCTGCCGCACCGGCGGGCCGCCATTGTCCTGTGGCGGGGGAGCGCAGACTGCTTCCGGTTCCCAGCGTTCCCGGCCAAAGTCTGGGTGGCTTCAGTGCTTGGTGCCTCAGTGCCACTCCTAGCTCGAACGTAGGCAGCTGTGGCACAGTACCGCTTGAGAACTCAAGCAACTTTGGCGCCTCTGCGAGGTAGTAGATAGACGGCTTTGGCAAGTGAGATTATTCCCTGCGTGCGGAAGCTTAGACTGCTCCGCACTCTCGTCCACTCGCCCTCTGTCTGCCGCGCGGCTGTCCACAATTGTCCTGTGGCAGGGGAGCACAGACTGCTTCCGGTCCCCAGCGTTCCCAGCAAAGTCTGGGCGGCATCAGTGCTTGGTGCCTCAGTGCCACTCCTAGCTCGAACGCAGGAAGCTGTGGCACATTACCGCTTGAGAACTCAAGCAACTTTGGCGCCCCTGCCAGGTAGTAGATAGGCGGCTTTGGCAAGTGAGATTATTCCCTGCGTGCGGAAGCTTAGACTGCTCTGCACTCTCATCCACTCGACCTCTGTCCGCCGCGCCGCTGTCCATAATTGTCCTGTGGCGGGGGAATGCAGACTGCTTCCGGTTCCCAGCGTGCCCAGCCAGAGTTCGGGCGGCATCAGTGCTTGGTGCCTCAGTGCCACTCCTAGTTCGAACGCAGGCAGCTTTGACACATTACCGCTTGAGAACTCAGGCAACTTCGGCGCCCCTGCCAGGCAGTAGATAGGCGACTTTGGCAAGTGACAGCCAAAGCCCAGGCTTCTTGGCAACGCCCCCAGGCTGCATAAGATTCCCATTGTTCTTGAGCCCAGGCTGATATGCCCACTTATCTGCCCATACACTGTCATGGGCAGAACACAGCACAAAAGAAATAACATGAATAATCAAATGCAAGAAAATCCAATTAGATCACCCAGTCCCACAATGAATACTTCTAACCAAAACATAGAAGAACAAATAGGACCAGAACACCAAATTGAAGCTATGAGCAATGCAACTCTAACCAACCTATTGGTAGAACTTGCAGGAAAGCAACAAAGGGCCGACAATCATGTGGATGCTGCCATCACTAAACTAGAACTAATAGATAAGAAATTGGAAGGATTAGATAAGAAAATGGAAGGATTTCAAAGAGAGTTAAGAGATTTGAGGGAGAGTGAAAAAAAAGAAGACCTTAAAAATCAGCTGGCCATGCTAAATGAAGACATAAAGAAATGCAAGGATGAACTCCAAGAATCATCAAGAAAATCAGAAAATGATGTGAAAAGGGAGCTTGACAGAGGGATGGAAATTATACATAGAAAAATAATAGAAAATGCAAACTTAATTGAACAAGCCCAAAACTCACTAGAAGCTCTCAAGAATAGAGTCAGCCAAGTGGAGGATAGAAACTCTGATCTGGAAGACAAGATGGAAGAAACAGTTAGAGAGTTCAAAAATTTCAGTAAGTTTAAAAGCTCCTGTGAACAGAACATGAGGGAATTGTGGGATACAGTTAAACGTCCCAATATCAGGATCACTGGAATACCAGAAGGAGAAGAAATCCAGACCAAAGGCATGGAGAACTTATTTAACAAAATAATTGAAGAAAACTTCCCCAATCTCTTAAAAGAAAGGCCCATCAAGATACAAGAAGCCAATAGAACTCCAAACAGACTGGACCAAAGGAGAAACTCTCCAAGACATATTATTATTAAGACTCTAAACATTGACACCAAAGAGAAAATCCTAAAAGCAGCTAGGGAAAAACAGCACACCACCTTCAGAGGTAACCCCATCAGAATTACTTCAGACTTCTCAATGGAAACCCTGAAAGCTAGAAGAGCCTGGAATGAAACACTGCAAAGTCTAAGAACCTATGGCTTCCAACCCAAACTACTCTACCCAGCAAAAGTATCCCTCATAATAGATGGTGAAAGAAAAACTTTCCATGACAAAACTCAGCTTTACAATTATATGAACACAAAACCAAACCTACAGAGAGTATTTCAGGAAATTCTCCACAGAGAAGAAAAAAATAATCAAACAATTGCCTACAAGAAGCAGCTCACAACAACCAAATCAGAGTAGGCATAAAAAACTTCAATGTCCATGAAAACTCCAACCCACATTTACCATCACAATATGGCAGGGATCAAATCAAATCTCACAGTCATTACCCTAAGTATTAATGGCCTTAATTCACCCATCAAGAGACACAAGCCAACAGGATTGATCAAAAAATTAGACCCCTCAATCTGTTGCCTTCAAGAAACCCACCTCACCATTAAAGACAGACATCTCCTCAGGGTGAAAGGGTGGAAAACAGTATTCCAAGCAAACGGGAATAAGAAACAAGCAGGTTTAGCTATATTAATATCGGATAAAATAGACTTCAAACCAAATATAATCAAAAAAGACAAAGAAGGCCACTTCCTACTTATCAAGGGAACGATCCATCAAGAGGCTATTACAATCATAAATCTGTATGCACCAAACACAGGGGCACCACAGTTCATAAAACAAAACCTACTTGACAATAAAACAGAAATAACCACAAACACTATCATAGCTGGGGACTTCAATACATCATTATTGGTAATAGACAGATCATCCAAACAGAAACTCAACAGGGAAGTAAGAGAACTCAACAAAACCACAGATCACTTCGACATAATGGACATCTACAGAACCTTCCATCCCAAATCCACAGATTACACATTCTTCTCAGCAGTCCATGGAACATTCTCTAAAATAGACCATATATTGGGTCACAAAGACTGCCTCCACATATTTAGGAAGATTGACATAATTCCCTGCATGATATCAGATCATAATGCTATATTGCTAGAAATCAACAACAAAAGACCCACCAAGAATCCCAAAGGCACCTGGAAACTAAACAGCACACTTTTAAACAATAAATGGATAGTGGATGAAATAAAAAATGAAATTGCAAAATTTCTGGAATTGAACGACAATGAGAACACATCGTATCAAAACTTACGGGACACAATGAAGGCGATCCTCAGGGGAAAATTCATAGCACTCAATGCCTTCGTAAAAAAGACAGAAAGGTCCCAAATCAATAACCTAACCATCCACCTAAAGGCACTGGAAAAACAAGAAAAATCCAACCCAAAGAGCTCCAGGAGGAAAGAAATAATTAAAATCAGAGCAGAAATCAATGAATTGGAAACCAAGGAAACAATTAAGACAATTGACAAAACAAAGAGCTGGTTCTTTGAAAAAATAAACAAGATTAACAAACCCCTGGCCAATCTGATCAAGCAAAAAAAGGTGAAGCTTCAAATTAACAAAATTCAAAATGAAAAAGGAGACATCACAACAGACATAAGTGAAATTGGGAGAATCATCAGGACTTATTTCAAAAACCTCTACTCCACAAAACTGGATAATGTGGAGGAGATGGATAAATTCTTGGACGCATACCATCTACCAAAGCTAAACACAGAGCAGATTAATCACCTCAATCAACCCATCACACTCATGGAGATTGAAAAAGTAATAAAAAACCTCCCAAAAAAGAAAAGCCCAGGACCAGATGGCTTCTCAGCTGAATTCTATCAAACCTTCATGGAAGAACTCAAACCAATCTTCCTCAAACTGTGCCACACAATTGGTGAACAGGGAAAGCTACCCAACTCCTTTTATGAAGCTAGCATCACCCTAATTCCAAAACCAGGCAGAGATGCCACAAGAAAAGAAAACTATCGGCCTATTTCCCTGATGAATTTAGATGCAAAGATCCTAAACAAAATCCTTGCAAACCGAATCCAACAACACATCAAAACCATTATCCACCTTGACCAAATGGGATTCATTCCAGGAACACAGGGGTGGTTCAACATACGGAAATCTGTCAATGTAATACACCACATAAACAAGGTTAAACATAAAAACCACATGATCATTTCGATAGATGCAGAAAAGGCCTTTGACAAGATTCAACATCACTTCATGTTCAAAACATTGGAGAGAGTTGGCATGGTTGGTTCATATCTTAACCTAATAAAGGCAATATACAAAGCTCCGAAGGCCCAAATAATACTTAATGGAGAGAGACTGGAGGAATTCCCACTGAGATGAGGAACAAGACAGGGTTGTCCACTCTCACCTCTGCTTTTCAATATAGATCTGGAAGTCCTAGCTCAAGCAATAAGACAGGAGAAGGAAATAAAAGGGATACAATTTGGAAAGGAGGAAGTTAAGTTAGCTTTATTTGCTGATGACATGATTATATATGTAAGAGACCCGAGAGACTCCATCCCAAAACTCCTGAAGGTGATTAACTCCTATAGCAAAGTAGCAGGATACAAAATCAATGCACAAAAATCAGTAGCCTTCCTTTATGCAAAGGACAAAGATACAGAAAAAGAAATCAGGGACATAGTCCCATTTTCAATTGCAACAACAAAAAAAACTACCTTGAAATAACATTAACCAAGGAAGTGAAAGATCTATACAATGAAAACAGAAAAACACTCAAAAAAGAAATTGAGGCGGACTTGAGAAAATGGAAAGACCTCCCATGTTCCTGGATAGGCAGAATTAACATTGTGAAGATGACAATCCTACCAAAGGCAATTTACAGATTTAATGCAATACCAATTAAAATCCCCACAGTGTTCTTCACAGAGATAGAAAAAATGATCTCAAATTTCATATGGAAAGGCAGAAGGCCTCGCATTTCCAAACATATCCTCAGCAAAAGAAATACCTCTGGAGGCATCACCATACTTGATCTAAAGCTATATTACAAAGCCATAGTAATAAAAACAGCATGGTACTGGCATAAAAACAGGACTATAGATCAATGGAATAGACTTGAGGACCCGGACTTTGGGTCAAGCAACTATAGCTACTTGATATTCGATAAATGCCCAAACAAGATAGGCTGGAAAAAAGACAGCATCTTAAACAAATGGTGCTGGACAAACCGGATAACCATATGCAGGAAACTAAAACTTGCGGTATATCTACACAATGGAATTCTCTACAGCAGTAAGCAAAAAATGACACAATGAAATTTGAGGAAAAATGGTTGAACCTGTAACAGAGCATTCTCAGTGAACTTACCCAATCACAGAATAAAAAAAAAAAAATCACCACATAATCTCACTCATCTACAGCACCTAACCTGAATCTACCCAAGATGCCTTACATTCCCAGCAAGCATCTTGTGGACTAGACAATAGGATGGGTGGTGAGGGAGGGGAGGGATACAGAGGGGGTGGGAAACACAAATCTAGTCCCAAAAGGCAATGGTAACATAAAATTATATATCCTAAAAGGCAGAGCAAATGGCTGAACCATCACCATGCCCTTAGAGGGAACACCTAAGCCACAAGACACTGGCGAGGGTATGAAGAAGACTGACCTTAATCTTCTACGGCTTCTCTCTCTCTCTCTCTCTCCCCCCCCCTCGCTCGCTCTCTCTTCTCTCTAACTCTTTTATATTAGTTTTCTTTTTATTCCTCTTCTTAGTGGGCACTGACCTGTAACTCCCAGAACCAGCATATGGCTATCATCCCCATTGAGTTTTTGATCAGAGAGACCTACAAAGTTTCCTAAAAGAAAGACAGATTTCAATCAGAATACTTGATGACTCACCAAAGGTTAGTCGTCAGACCCTATTGCTGAAGACACCTTATGTGGTTGACATGTAAAATGGAATGGCATGGCTTGAAGCTGGAAGAGAGTCAGTCCCCAGACAGTCAGCACGTCTAGTGCCAGAAGGTGCTACATGGGTGACTGGGGGATAATGTCCAATAGCTGTCCAAGCAACTCATGGTCTAACCTACTTAGCTGCAAATAACCTGTCGTGATGCTCACACAAGTGTAATAGTGGTGCATAGCCATGGTGGGAAACCACCTGCTCTTGATTCGGCTAACTGATCCCCTCAGTGGTAGGGGAGCCATATCTGGAGCTGGGAAACAAGTCAGAACCTTATCGAAACATAAGCTCACTCTCTATTATCAAGCTACCATCAATCGTGGGCTACAAGAGGGCCTACACCTATTTAATTCTCTATAAAAAAGTAAGTGTTATCTTCTTTGTCTGGTGCTAACTTACTATCCATTGGAGAATTTGCTTCTGTTTTTCAGATAGATCCTAAGGAGACAGCCACCCATCGGGCCCCAGCTGAAAAAAGAACAATTGGTGAAGCAAGCAAGGTTGTTGTTTTCTTGGTGAACTGGGTACCATCACAAGGATGAACGAGATCAACACAGAGAAAAATCAACTTCTACCAAATCAGAGATCCAGAGACCCAGAGGCACCCAACACCTCATCACTGAAGCAGACCAAAAATGAACCCAACATGTCTCAGGGAAATTTTGAGGAAGAAGGGGCGGAAAGAGTGTCTGAGCCACATGTTGGGTCATGATATGCAGAGACATTTATCTTACCCACAACTGTGGGCTAACTCCACAATGCATGACCCATATACCTCAACAAGGAGGGGTCAGGGGGAGGGGGTAGGTCATGGATGAGCCTAATGATGGTACCAAATTGAGTGTATTCACTCCATAGAAATCTAATTAATAAAAATAAATATATAAATAAAAGAAAGAAAGAAAATGCACTGATTATTGATAGTCATATATGTTTTCCAGTATGGATATGCAAATTAATAGCTGTAGTTAAGAAACTCATATCTGTATACTCATCCACATTGACATTCTTTTTCAAGGTCTAGAAGGAGATACACCATTCCCATTTGTACCAATTATTAGAGGATTAATAATGGTGGAATTGATATTTCTTTACTAGATATTTGTTGGATTTAATAAAGTCTAACTTTGAGCAGTTTAGTAC
Source organism: Dipus sagitta (assembly GCA_036346955.1). Lineage (NCBI taxonomy): Eukaryota > Metazoa > Chordata > Mammalia > Rodentia > Dipodidae > Dipus > Dipus sagitta. Next base: position 56,609,776 of record CM070775.1, on the reverse strand, counting down.
TGTAGCAGCCAGTTATATGTGGCTATTTAAATTTAATAAACATGAAAGAATATTAAATTTAATTAAATTAAAACTTAAATTCAGTTCCTCATTTGCACTGGCTACTTTCCAAATTATGCCCTGGTGGTACAGGTGAATAATAACTATCAAACTGCACACTCTCATGCAGCCAGAATCTTTCTGGACAGTCTGTTTTTGATATGGATAGGTTGTAATACACTGAAGCTTTTCTGTATTTTGTCATGTTGACCCAGAACATTGAATGTGTCATTATTTTAATTTTAAATATTTATTACCCATACAATGAAGCTATCACACAGGAACATAATATAGCTATAGATGATATGTTTTATAATCAATTTGAAAATAATAATACCAAATATATATGAAGAATTCCTCTGGATGGTTACTACCAGCAAGGATATATCTGAAAAGTGAATCGCTGAATTTGCAGATAGCTAAGTCGCTCCATAGTACCTAAGCCCATGGAGGAGAAAAAGAAGTGTGAAGGAAATATTAATGTAATATGGTGTTTTCCTGCAAGCAGGACAAATTTGTATTTGTTCATCCTATCATCCCATTGTCATCTTGGAGTTGATAATTCATTTGTTCTTTAGCTTTGGCATTATATTAAGCCTAATTAAAGCTAGGTGTATGGTAGCTATAGTGGAACTGTTACCTCTTTCTAGTAGAAAGAAGTGTGGAGGATCACCAGGGATTAAAGCCAGTATTCCCTCCTGTCCTCCCCTAGTTGCAAGTGATAGTGGGAAATGCTAGTGTATATAAGATGGCAAAAATTAACTGAAAGGGACATTCCATCCTTTCAGCTCCTACAAAGTCAACATTTATTATGGGTCTTTTCAGTGATACAGCTGTTTGAATGTCAATCACACTCCTGTAAGCAACTACAATAATCACTCTGGTTCATCACATTGGTCTTTGATGCAACTCTTACTTGGTCTGTTGTTGGTGCATCACATGGAGTGAATGGACATTTTCCCAAGTGTCCCTGAGACAAGACATTGTAGTATAGATTTAAATATTAACTGATGAATATTCAAAAATACTAAACAATGAGAATCCACAATAAGAATCTGAGAAGCAAACATTCCATCCAGGATATAGTTAAAGAAGGGAAATAATTTTACTGAGAAAAAAGAAAAAACACTACAGATGTACATAGTAGCTCTCTTGAATGTTCACATGACTACTGGTTTAGACACTGATTAAAAAAAAAAAAAAAACCTACGTCCAGAGAAATAACCACCTCTAAGATGAGAGATGACATCCTAAAATTCATACAAAGTCATACTAGAAATTGTGCTTGTTCCCATCAGAAAGATTAGTTTTCTCACAGTTAAGGGAATAATGTACAGAATACACAGAAACTTCTTCCCTCAGTACATGGAGTGTTGGATTATAAAAATTGCTCTAATCATAATGAACCTAGAAAACCAGGTAAGCAATGACAAATTTGTCTACAGTGGAGATAAACAATGAAAAATAAGGATGGGGATGCAGAAGAGATAACTCAATATTTTAAGATGTGTGCTAGCAAAGCTGCTGGCCCAGCACTTTGTGTAAAGTCAGACACAAAGAGTGCATGCATCTGAAACTATAGTACCCCTAAGGCAATGTGATGTGGAGTCCACATCCACATCCACAAGTCTCAAGCCAGCTAAAGGGATGCATACACAGTGGCAGAAAAGAGAATTTACATTGCTGGGATTAAACATCTGACCAAAAGCAGCTTGTGAGAGGAAAGGGTTTATTTTCCCTTATAGTCTTGAGGGGAAGCTACACAATGGCAGGGGAAATGTGGCATGAGCAGAGGCTGGACATCACCTCTTAGCCAACAGCAGGTGGACAGAAGCAGCAGAAGAGTTAGCTTGACACAGGCAAGGAGAAGCTAGCTATAACACCCATCAAAAAAAAAAAAAAAAAAAAAACTCAAGCAGGGCGTGGTGGCGAACGCCTTTAATCCCAGCACTCGGGAGGCAGAGGTAGGATGATCGCCGTGAGTTTGAGGCCACCCTGAGACTCCATATGAATTCCAGGTCAGCCTGGGCTAGAGTGAGACCCTATCTCAAAAAAACAAACAAATAAACAACAACAACAAAAAAACCTCAAAAACATACTTCCTCCAGCAAGACTCCAATTCAGAAATGGACACCAGCTAAGGACATAGCATTCAGAATAGATGAGTTTTGGAGGACACTTAATTCAAACTATAACATTCCACCCCTGGGAATCATAAACTGATGACAATCCATGATACAAAATGCAATGAATTCATCTCAAATTTAAAATTCCCCATAGGCTTTTATCAATCCCAATGCTGTTCAACATCTCCATGGTTCAAGGTATCTTAACTGTGAGTTGTAAAACCAAAGACTATTCCAAACACTAGCAAACAGAAGCTGAGTATAACACCTATAAGTCTACCCCCAGCAATACACCTCCTCCAGGAAGGAACCAATTCTCAAATTGCCACCAGCTTGGTACCTAACATTCAGAACACATGAATTAATGAGGGACACCTAATTCAAACCACTACACAAATAAAAATATAAACAAAATAAGTGAATGAGTGTTACAAGCAAGGTGAAAGGAGAGGACAAACATCCTTGTGTTGTCTTCAGACATCCAGAAAGAGTCAACACTCATACCCATACACACATTGTAGACATTGCCAAGCAGATATAGACACATAAAGATAAAATAGAATGCATGAATTATAGTAAAAAATTAATGACATGAAAAGAATCTGACAGATATGAATGTTGGTCAGCCAGTATAATGTCTGTCATTTAAAACTACTCCAAGAATGACACACAAACTAGGGAATGGACATTAAAACAACAGATTGACTAAGTAGAAGTTTAAACACCATAGGAAAAAATTATTAAGAAATACACTATTTTAATAAGTATATAAAATGAAAGTGCAAAAAAAACTAAAAGAAAAAACACCCTTCAATAGGATAACTTAATAAGTGCTAAACTACTTGTAATTGAATTGCTTAAAGGGGTGCTTTAGAAATATTTAAATAAATAACAACTGAAGTTTTACACATATGTATTTATGACAAGTTCACATACCCAAGGTTTTCACTGAGTCCCCAAGTGTACTCTAAAATAAAATAATAGAAAAAACACGTCACCATCATTCTTCCAAAGTTATTGTAAAGGAAAAGTCTTAAAAACAAGCAGATAAAATTTGTTTTATATAGAAATAGTAGAAAAAAATAAGACTTGAAATAGTTCGATCATTGAAAACAAAATACACTCTTTGAACATTAAAATGGAAACTACATTAAAGATGCATTTTTACAAAAACAAGAGGAGAATGAAGGGAATTATGGTTAAATAAAATAGTCTGAACAAATTTCTTACCAATAGGCATTCACACATTGAAAACACATTCTCCAGGAAATAAATGGTAAAAAATAGAACTGGATCATATTGCATCAGCTGGTACCAATTTAATGTTGCAGCTAGCTTTGTATTGTGGGATAAACACCCAACTAGAAACAGGTCATGGAGGGTGCAGGATTTATTTCATGCTTATAATTGCCAGGGGAACATTATCACTGGTGGAAGAAACTGGCTCATTTCCATAGATACAAGCAGAGAGATGCCAGCAAACACAAACTGCCAAAGCTTTCCACACACCTTAGGACTGGACTTAAGGTCTGCCACCAGTGGTATACCTATCCCCAAGAGGGGTTCACTTGCTGGAGACTTCAGTTGTAAGGTCAATGTTAATCAAAAACATCTTAGTCTCTGGGTACATACATTCAAACTACCACAGACCTACAGAAAGGAACTATACATATATTGGTCACAACTATTTCAAAACAAAAAAAAATGAAAGAAATGAGTCCAGTACTTTACACAATGTGGAAATCAACTAGACATCAGTCAGTTATTGGAGTTATAAGTAGGTCCATGGAAGAAACTACATAAAAGACTATTCACAATTAGAGATCAACAAAATGTATTTTATATATGATTCAAAACAAAAATTACAAATGAACCAAACAGGAACATTCATGTTTACTAAAAATTGTAGAATACTCTGCAGATAGCACTGTTAATAGAATCACACTAAAATCTAACAAACTTGTAAAAATGTAAAAACTAATTAAGCAACTTACTGCTCAATGAGAAAGTTGCCACAGTTCTAATAAGACAAACAAATCAAGTCACTGGAGGTAATATGAAAATGTGGAGCTGGAGAGATAGCTTAGCAATTAAGCACTTGCCTGTGAAGCCTAAGGACCCTAGTTTGAGGCTCCATTCCCCAGGACCCACGTTAGCCAGATGCACAATGGGGCGCACGTGTCTGGAGTTAGCTTGCAGTGGCTGGAAGCCCTGGAGCGCCCATTCTCTACCTCTGTCTCTTTCTCTGTCTGTCTCTCTCAAATAAGTAAATAAAAATAAAAAATAAAAATTAAAAAAATGTGGCAAGATTCCTTCTTACTTCTGACTTGGAATGCCCACAAACATCCTTTCAAAGGAAAACATGTACAAACTGGAAAAAATAAAATAAAAAGGCTGTTCCTTGGACTCCTTCTACAGAGAACTTGGTTTTAAGAAGTCAATGGTCTGTACTCTGGGCAGATGGGTGCATTCTCAGAAGCTAAGCTTCTTGAGCTGCTAGTGCCACCAGAGTTTAGATCATAAAGAAAAAAAAAATGGAATGAAGTTTTCATGAATAGAGCCTGAATAGATAGTGTGGAATGAAAACCTTCAGAGGTCTAAAGCTTGGATATGGTCACACAGGCCACTTCTCAGCAGTCCTCACAGGTATCAATAGAATATGCAAACGTGTACTAAGAATGTAATATCTTGAGATAAGCAGGGAGATAGTTGCAGTAGCTTAACCAGTTTCAGTACCTTCCTTATGTCCTTCATCCCACTGAGTTGTGTGACCCTAACTATGACCTGGAAAGAGTTGTTTTTGAAGTCCCTCACCACTGGTGCAGATAAAATAAATCTACTGAAGATACCATCTGTGCCATGTAGTTTTCCAGTCCTAGAGGACTGGCTTACTATTAACCCCAGCTTCATATTTGCTCTTGCTTCTTACATGCCAATAATAAATTCACTTCATGAAACTTGTCACAGTTAAATGTGCTTTGTTTCATTGGACTCAAAGTAGGAACAAGTATGCAAAAACCTGTTGTACAGGTAGCATGGACATTTGTGTGCTTTTCCTCACATAGCCTCACCTTGATCTCAAAATGATGACCTGATAAATGCCTGTCAGAGAAGGAAAAAATAATCATTAGTTCTGAGATACTTCTCTATTAATAGCCTGCTTTCCCAGAAAAAAAAAAAAAAAAAAAAAACATAAATACTGCCTTGAGTCATATACCATATACCAGCCATGGTTGTGTCTTCTGCTTTAGGAACTGAGTTGGAAGTTTTGAAATGAGAAAAGAAATTAAAAGACAGTAAGAAGAACTATACTACCAAAGACATATTTGCCACAACTACAGCCTGGAGACACAAACCCACTAGATTTGAAGTTACGTAAGATATCTCCTTCTCTTCTCCATACCCTGATGACCACAGAACTATAGTATTGGCAGTGGACCACACCACTTAGAGCTGAAGATGTAGGTACACTCTCAGAAGGACTTAAAGAAGACCAAATTTAAGAGGGATGGAAAAAACTAGGGCACTAGGAGAATGGAAGCATCTATCAAATATAGTCACAAAAAATAAACATAGTCCTACTTTGCTTGTATTTATATTCTCAAACTGTATAGAAATATTTACATAGGTTTCTATGACTGGTACATAATTTCTTTTTTTTCAACAAAAATCATAAGGCAAATTATCTGTAGGGACAAATCAATCATATTCTCACTTAGATGTGACAATAATCTCAAAATTATTAGGGAATTTAAAGCAACATGACAACTATGTTTAGAGATCTAGTAGGAAAATATGCAACATGAAAGAACAGATGGTTAATATAAGCAGAGATTTGAAAACTCCAAGACAGAATCCAATTGAAATGATAAAAAATAGTAACTCACAATGATGATGATTATGCCAACTACTTGACAGAATTGAGGTGAAGAAACAGTGAACTTGCACATAGAATGATAGAAACTTCAAAAATTAGGAGTAAAAAGTCAAATAATGTAAAACAATACCATATCTAAGAAGTATAGCATAGTTTCAAAATGTATAACATGTGTATAACTGTAATACAAATATATTTGTATTACAGATATATATATATATATATATATATATATATATATATATATATATAAAGAAGTAGAATATCATTTCAAGAGACAGTAGGCAAAATTGTGCAAAATTAACTACAGACACTAAACTTTGACATATGTGGCTAAGACAAGCAAACATGTACATATTCACACAAACCATGGCATTTTCATATTCATCCTGGAAAGAATAATGTACAAGAATGTCTTAAGGAGATATCCAGAGCCCACACGGGCAGGCCGAAGCAGCTCCGGCAGCGGCAGCTCGGGACCCGGTAGCGGCGACTTGGGCTCCGGCAGCGGAACCTCGGGACCCGGTAGCGGCGATTCAGACTCTGGCAGCGGCAGCGGCAGCACGGGCACCGGCAGCTGCATCACGGGCTCCGGCAGTGGCGACTCGGGATCCAACAGCGGCGGCTCAGACCCCGGCAGCGGAAGCGGTGGTGGAAGCCGGAAGCGGCGGTGGAAGCCGTGACTCCAGCCCCAAAAACACCATCAGCTGCTCCGGTACCGGCCACAGCGGCTTCAGGGCAGCGAATCCAGCAGCGGAGGCTCCAGCGGCTTCAGCGGCAGAGGCGGATCCCGCAGCAGCAGCACCAGCGGATCAGAGGCGGAGGACCCAGCAGCGGCAGCTCCAGCGGATCAGCGGGGGCAGACCCAGCAGTGGCATCTCCAGTGGCGGATCCAGCAGCAGTGGTCCCAGCAGCGGCAGCTCCAGCGGCAGCAGCGGGGATCCAGCATCAGGGGCGCCAATCTGCAGGGCCACAGTTGCCAGGCTTGGTTTGCCCCACAGGAAAAGCCAGTACCCAGTTCCAGAAAGCAGAACAGCGGCCCAACATCCCAGCCAGCAACTTGACTGAGACCAAAAGCATCCAAAGAGGTAACTGGGATTGAACCAGGGAAGGGTCTCACCTGGTCACAAGCTGACTTAGATCCCTCAACAGACCAGAAATCTTAACTTCTTTGTTGATAGAGGATCTGGTTTTTATAATACCTAATCTTGCATAAATGCTCGGTGCTGTTCTTGACTGAATGTGTATAGGGTTTAGTTAAATTTTAGAATATACCTGTATTTTATTCCACTCAACCTATTTGAATACCCCCATAGCAGGCAAACTTAACCCCTAGGACCACGTGTCTAGATACTCTGAGAGTGGTAAGAGCCACACCTAACATCTTAATCTCCTACATAGAAGATATACAATATCAGATCAATAGATACAGCAAAGGATACCCAGCTAACTGGAAAATCTAAGCAGTAACTTAATCCAAGATGCAAAAATATATACATTATAACACAAGAAACACCAAAAACCAAGGCAATATAAATCCACCAAAAAGCATCAATGCTTCAGAAATGACCTCTAGTGAAAACGAGTTAGAGAAAATGCCTGAGAAAGATTTCAAAAGAATGATTGTAAATATGTTCAATGAACTCAAAGAAGAAATCAAAGGAATCAGAGAAGATACAGGACACCAATTTAACGAAATAAAGAAATCAATACAAGACATAAATAAGGAAATAGAAATAATGAAGAAAAACCAGTCAGAATTACTAGCAATGAAGAACACAGTTAATGAAATAAAAAACTCTGTAGAAAATCTCACCAGTAGAATGGATGAAGGAGAGGACAGAATATCTAAGCTAGAAGACCAGGTGGCAGATCTAATACAATCCAACAAAGAGAAAGACAAACTAATAGAAAAGTATGAATGGGAATTTCAAGATATTCGGGACACTATGAAAAGATCAAATATAAGAATTCAGGGTATAGTAGAAGGAGAAGAATTTCAATCCAAAGGTATAGTAGGCATCTTCAACAAAATCATAGAAGAAAACTTCCCCCAAATTGGGAAAGAGGTGCCAATGCAGATACAGGAAGCATTTAGAACACCAGCCAGACAAAACCTGGAAAGAACCTCTCCTCGCCATATTATAATCAAACTACCAAACACACAATCCAAAGAAAAAATATTGAAAGCAGTTAGAGAGAAAAATCAAGTTACCTACAAAGGCAAGCCCATCAGGATCACAGCAGATTACTCAACACAAACTTTCAAAGCCAGAAGGGCTTGGAGTGAAGTATTCCAAACTCTGAAAGATAACAACTGTCAACCAAGACTACTTTATCCTGCAAAACTATCCATTCAAATAGATGGAGAAATAAGGACATTCCATGACAAAAGCAGGCTAAAGGAGTATTTGAAGACAAAACCAGCTCTACACAAAATACTTGAAAGAATCCTCCATGCTGAAGAGAAAGAAAAACACACATATAAGGAACCTGGAAAACAGCAAACAACACTCAAATACTAGTTAATATAAGAGAGCAAAGGTAGAACCAGAACCACAAAAAAAAAAAAAAAAAAATGGCAAGCATAAATACACATCTTTCAATAATATCTCTTAATATCAATGGCCTCAATGCTCCAACCAAAAGACATAGATTTGCAGACTGGGTTAAAAAGCAGGACCCTACAATTTGTTGTCTCCAAGAAACTCACCTTTCTACAAAGGATGGACATTATCTTAGGGTGAAAGGTTGGAAAACGGTGTTTCAAGCAAATGGACCCAGAAAGCAAGCAGGGGTTGCTATCCTAATAGCTGACAAGGCAGACTTCACTCCAACATTAGTCAAGAAAGATAAGGAAGGTCACTTTATATTGATTAAGGGCACACTCCAACAGGAGGACATTACAATCCTAAACATATATGCACCTAACATGGGGGCTCCCAAATTCATCAAACAAACACTGTTAGAACTAAGGTCACAGATAACACCAAACACAGTGGTAGTTGGTGACTTTAACACCCCACTCTCATCAATTGACAGGTCATCCCAGGAAAAAATAAACAGAGAGGCATCTGGACTAAACGAGGTCATAGAAGGAATGGACCTAACAGACATATACAGGACATTTCATCCAAATGCTGCAGAATATACATTCTTTTCAGCAGCACATGGATCATTCTCTAAAATAGACCATATATTAGGACACAAAGCAAATCTTAACAAATTCAGGAAAATTGAAATAATTCCTTGCATTCTATCTGACCACAATGGAATCAAACTACAAATCAATAGCAAGAAAGGATATAGAGCATACACAAAATCATGGAAACTAAACAATACATTACTAAATGATGAATGGGTCAATGAAGAAATCAAGAAGGAAATCAAAAAATTTATAGAGTCAAACAATAATGAGAACACAACATACCAAAATCTCTGGGACACAATGAAGGCAGTTCTAAGAGGTAAATTTATAGCTTTAAGTGCCTATATTAAGAAATTAGAAAGGTCGCAAATAAATGACCTAATGCTTCACCTTAAAGCCTTGGAAAAAGAAGAACAAGGCAAACCAAAAATCAGTAGACGGGAAGAAATAATAAAGATTAGGGCAGAAATTAATGAAATAGAAACCAAAAAAACAATACAAAGAATTAATGAAACAAAGAGCTGGTTCTTTGAAAGGATAAACAAGATTGATAAACCCTTAGCAAACCTGACCAAAAGAAAGAGAGAAGAGACACAAATTAATAAAATTAGAGATGAAAAAGGTAACATCACGACAGATGCCAGAGAAATTCAAAAAATCATAGGGACATATTATAAAAACATATACTCCACAAAGTATGAAAATCTGAAAGAAATGGATGATTTCCTTGATTTATATGACCTACCTAAATTAAATCAAGATGAGATTAATCACTTAAATAGACCTATAACAAGCATGGAGATCCTAACAGTTATCAAAAATCTCCCAACTAAAAAAAGCCCAGGCCCAGATGGATTCACTGCTGAATTTTACCAGACCTTCAGGGAAGAGCTAACACCATTGCTTCTTAAGCTTTTCCATGAAATAGAAAAAGAAGGAATCCTACCAAACTCCTTCTATGAAGCCAGCATCACTCTGATACCAAAACCAGGCAAAGATAGAACAAAAAAGGAAAATTACAGACCAATCTCCCTCATGAACATAGATGCAAAAATTCTCAACAAAATATTGGCAAACAGAATACAAGAATACATTAGAAAGATCATTCACCCTGACCAAGTAGGCTTTATCCCAGAGATGCAGGGATGGTTCAACATACGCAAATCTATAAATGTTATACATTATATAAATGGGTTGAAGGACAAAAATCACATGATCATCTCATTAGATGCAGAGAAAGCATTCGACAAAATCCAACATCCCTTCATGATAAAAGTCCTACAGAGACTGGGAATAGAAGGAACATATCTCAATATAATAAAGGCTATTTATGATAAGCCTACAGCCAACATATTACTAAATGGGGAAAAACTGGATGCTTTTCCACTAAAATCAGGAACAAGACAAGGGTGTCCACTGTCCCCACTTTTATTTAATATAGTTCTGGAAGTCTTAGCCTTAGCAATAAGGCAAGAGACATGCATAAAAGGGATACAAATCGGAAAGGAAGAGGTCAAGTTATCATTATTTGCAGATGACATGATTCTATATATAAAGGACCCTAAAGACTCTACTAGCAAACTGTTAGAGCTGATAAAAACCTACAGTCATGTAGCAGGATACAAAATAAATACACAGAAATCAGTAGCCTTCATATATGCTAACAACAAACACACAGAGGATGAGATCAGAGAATCACTCCCATTCACAATTGCATCAAAAAAAATAAAGTACCTTGGAATAAACCTTACTAAGGAAGTAAAGAATCTATACAATGAGAACTTTAAAACACTCAAGCGAGAAATTGCAGAAGACACTAGGAAGTGGAAAAACATCCCTTGTTCCTGGATTGGAAGAATCAATATTGTGAAAATGGCAATCTTACCAAAAGCAATCTACACATTTAACGCAATCCCCATCAAAATTCCAAAGGCATTCTTCACGGAAATAGAAAAAACAATCCAAAAATTCATTTGGAATCACAAAAAACCTCGAATATCTAAAATAATACTGAGCAACAAAAATAAGGGTGGTGGTATCACCATACCTGATTTTAACCTATACTACAGAGCCATAGTAACAAAAACAGCATGGTACTGGCACAAAAGCAGACTCGTAGATCAATGGAACAGAATAGAGGACCCAAATGTAACCCCATGTAGTTATAGCCACCTGATATTTGATAAAAATGCCAAAAATACTCATTGGAGAAAAGACAGCCTCTTCAGCAAATGGTGTTGGGAAAACTGGATATATATCTGTAGAAGGATGAAAATAGATTCTTCTCTTTCTCCGTGCACAAGAATTAAGTCCAAATGGATTAAGGACCTTAACATCAGACCTGAAACTCTGAAACTGCTAGAGGAAAAAGTAGGGGAAACCCTTCAACATATTGGTCTTGGCAAAGACTTTCTGAATACAACCCCAATTGCTCAGGCAATAAAACCACAGATTAACCACTGGGACCTCATGAAAATACAAAGATTCTGCACTGCAAAGGACACGGTGAAGAAAGCAAAGAGGCAACCTACAGAATGGGAAAAAATCTTCACCAGCTATACATCTGATAGAGGATTAATATCTAAGATATACAAAGAACTCAAGAAGTTAAATAATAAGGAATCAAACAAACCAATCAAAAAATGGGAAATGGAGCTAAATAGAGAATTCTCAAAGGAAGAAATACGAATGGCATATACGCATCTAAAAAAATGTTCTACATCCCTAGTCATCAGGGAAATGCAGATTAAGACTACATTGAGATTCCATCTCACTCCTGTCAGATTGGCTACCATCATGAAAACAAATGATCATAAATGTTGGCGGGGATGTGGAAAAAGAGGAACCCTTCTACATTGTTGGTGGGAATGCAATCTGGTCCAGCCATTGTGGAAATCAGTGTGGAGGTTCCTAAAACAGCTAAAGATTGATCTACCATATGACCCAGCTATAGCTCTCCTAGGCATATATCCTAAGGACTCATCTCATTACCTTAGAGATACTTGCTCAACCATGTTTATTGCTGCTCAATTTATAATAGCTGGGAAATGGAACCAGCCTAGATGTCCCTCATCTGATGAGTGGATAATGAAGATGTGGCACATTTATACAATGGAGTTTTACTCAGCAGTAAAGAGAAATGAAGTTATGAAATTTGCAGAAAAGTGGATGGATCTGGAAAGAATTATACTAAGTGAGGTAACCCAGGCCCAGAAAGCCAAGCGCCACATGTTCTCCCTCATATGTGGATCTTAGCTAGAGATGATTGGGCTTCTGTGTGAGAAGGAAAAAACTCAGTAGCAGAGGCCAGTAAGTTAAAAAAGGAGATAGAAAGGGAAGAGAAAGAAAGGGAGGAGGGCTTTTATTAGGTTGGTATTGTATATATGTAAGTAGAAAGATTGAGATGGGGAGGGGATATGATGGAGAATGGAATTTCAAAGGGGAAAGGGGGGAGGGTAATACCATGGGATTTTTTTTGTTATCATGGAAAATATTAATAAAAATGGAGAAAAAAAAATAAAAAAAATATAAAAAAAAAAGAAAAAAAAAGAAAAAAAAAGAAAAGAAAAAAAAAAAAGAATGTCTTAAAGTCAGAAGGAAGGACAGAGCAAAACACCTTATCCATGGGAGAATAAGGAAAAGAATTACAGTGGGGATTCACTAGCAAGGACATAAGCATATGTAATGTATAAATGCAAAGCAGAGAAAACCAAGGTCTTTGAGCACTGAATTCCATACTCTGCAAGATGAAGGGCTTGTCTTCAAAGTAAAAGACAAATAAAAACTTTTGTGGAGTAATGAAAACAGAAATTCCTACCAGTATGCCTATCCAAGTAATGACAAGGAACGTTATGACATAGAAAAAATGATCTGCTTAATTCTATATAAATGAAGAAAGAAAATTAGGAACCTTCCTAAAAGCCAACTATGTTTGCAATTTCTAAATCTTACTTAATCTAATTATAGTTATTTGTGTAAGGAAATTTTTATTAAATTTGGCTTATGATAACTGTGATTACATGCAATAGATAACAACAATGGTGCAAATGACATTAAGAAATATTGGGAATAAAATTTTAGTGTCTGAACTACATGTGCTAATTAAAAGGGATGGAGAGTCAGTGAGATACATATTCTGGCCCACTGTGGTGAAATACATCTGTAATTGAAACACTGAGGATATAGACAGGAAGACTAGAAGTTAGAAGCTAGTTGGGCTACATAACAAGACATTGTGTGTGTGTGTGTGTGTGTGTGTGTGTGTGTGTGTGTGTATGTGTGTGTGTGTATACATATATATTAGAGAGAGAGAGAGAGTCTTCAGGAGAATACTAAAATATTTAAAAATATAATTGGTAGGATAATGGAAGAGATAAAGTACAATAATAACAAATGATCTATGTAAATCAGATAAGGATGGAATAAGTACAACTAGTAGAAAACAAAACCAAATATACAAAATCTTAAGAAAACTTTACAAATAGTAACTTTAAGTATTCACCTATGGCTAAAATGTGGATGTAGGAGAAAAATGATCATTCTAACCTTAACTTAAGAACAAGAGGCAGGGGTTGTTTGCACAAAGAACCCTATCTGGGTAAGAATAAGCATTTCTTAATAGTAAATAGTTCAATTTTCCAATATTATATAATGTCAGTTAAGTAAATACACCTACAGCAATATATCACATATATAAGGCAAATCTTAAAGGACTGAAAGGTGAAATAGATAAATCTACCTTTGTTGTTCGAGATTTTAACATCCCTGTTGAAATAATTAAAGGACCAAGCAGGCAGAAAATCAGTAAGGAAACAAATAACAAGAATAGCAGCAGCAATCAACTTCCTTTACTTGACATTTACATAATAATCTATCCAATGATAGCAGGGAACTTTTTCTCAAGTATATATGACATATTCAACAGGGTAGCTGCATTTTGGAAGCATTGCATAGGTAAACTTAGTGGATGTTTTAGGATAAATCGAGCATTTTCATATGCTATATTGTAGATACATCAGTTGTTACAATGCAGTGAAATTAACATTATGAAGACCTAATTTATATTTTAAAATAAGGCAGATGGATGTTCAGAGGAATGCTGGACAGAATCTAGACTGTAACAAAGATGTCATGTAGTTATGAATGTTAGGGCAAATGACTCATCGGTTTAGGAAGAAAGAAAACTAAGTGTGTATCTTAGGAAATTGATAAAAACTGATGGCTAGTGGGCTATGAATTTGTACTATGGTTTACCTTGTGTAAGGTTGTTACATACAGATGAACAGGTGAACAGTTTAAAGTATTCTCTACATGTACAGTTAAGACAATGGAGGTTGGATGATGGGAAACAAGTTCCTCGTTCAACTGAAAGGTTAGAGATAAACAGCACAGGGGGTGAGTGGCCTCTGTTCTAGCAGATTATCATTGGAGATATTAATATTAATTCACATTTAGCTCAATCCAGATGTATATAATTCAAACACATATATATGCATACGATGCCTACATCTATAAGTGCATGCATATACAGCTACCTGGTCTGTTAGTTGATATCCTGGCATGGGAGCTCCAGTCTCAGTGAAGTTGGTTTTTATTCCACAAATAAGCCAGAGCTGCACAGAGAAGTGACTGATCTTGTGAAAGGGCAGAGAATTTGTAGGGTGATTTCATGGGATTTGATAGGGTGAAATCACTGTGGATCACCTCACAGTACCACACAATAAGCAAACCCTCCACATAGTAACAACCACACCTCACACACCTATCACAGCACACACCATGACCTCACTATGGTTATGTGAGAAAAGATACACAGGAATCCTTTGTAAGTTTTTGTATGGGAGGGATGAGTATTTGTAGTGCATGTCTGTATATGTGTATTAGTGTGGGGAGTACATATATGTAGGCAGATGTGTATATGTGTGTGTGCATGCATAAACGTAGACATTGGGTGTCTTTTTTCATCTCTTTCACTATATTTTTAAACACTGTTAAAAAGTTTTTATTTTTAATATATATATATATATATATATATATATATATATATATATATATATAATTAGAAAGAGGGGGGAGAGAATGGCCACACCAAGGTCTGTAGCTACTGCACACAAACTCCAGTTGCATGTGCCACCATGTGCATGTGGCTTACATGGGGATCTAAAGAATACAAACTGATCCTTAGGCTTTGCAGGCAAGTGACTTAAGCACTAAGCCATCTCCAGCACTCACTATATTTTATTTTTATGAAAGAATCTCCCAGTGGACTGGATTCAGCTAGACTAGCTAACCATAAACTCCCTGGGATCTTCCTGTTTCTCTCTCCCACAAACTGGGATTAAACACACACACACACACACACACACACACACACACACATCCTCACCCAGCTTATATGTGAGTCCAGGATTTCTGACTTTGGCCCTCATGCTTACATGGCAAGCACCTCAATGTCTTATCCATCTTCTAAGAAATCACTGTTAAGCATATCCAATGATCAAACCTAAAAGTTTTGAGAAAAAATATGCTAAAGCAATACAGCCTTATAAAGTAACAAAATAAATTTTCAATAGGTTATTGTGAAATGAATAAAGTATTGAAAAATAAATGGATGAGTGAATGAATGAATGAGTTGATGAATTAATGAATGAAGTAAGAAAGGCAAAATCATTCATAATCAATTTTGTGGATACTCTGTCCCCAAGCATGTTAAACATATCAGGTGTGGACTACATATAGTGATGTTCAGGTCTGGGAATGGAGAAAAGAGTTTTTAGAAATAGAAAAGCATGAAAACACCACCTCAGTCAAATGACCAAAGTTAAGACCAGCAGTGATAAACCTGGTGATGTCATGTACTTTCCTTGTGCAATGACAAGAATGGCACTTTAAATACATGCTCCTGCCCCTTAGAGCTCCTACATTCAGTTCAATCAAAAGGAGGACAGCCAGGTGTGGTGTGGCACAAGTCTTTGATCCAAGCACTTTGGAGGCTGAGATTAGAGGATCAATGTGAGTTTGAGGCTAGCTTCAGATCACATAGTGAATTGCAGGTCAGCCTGGGCTAGATCGAGACCCTACACTGAAACACAAACAAAAGCAAAAAGGAAGAAGAAGAATAAGACCGACAACTGCCAATTAAGGAGCTTCCTAGAAAATATGTGTCTATTTTAAATTGCTATGGTCATGAAAATGAAAAGCCAGGAAATTGCAACATCTAAGGAAATCTTCAATAAGACATGAGAATGAAATGCAGCATCTTGTATTTCTTAAATGTGAACTGCAGCAGGAAAGGGATGGATGATAACAAGTAAGATAACTTCAATACAGTATTATTTAATAGTATTTTATTAACAATAATGTATGAAACATTATCTCATTGTCTATAATAAATATAACTTACTAATGTATATTAATAATAGAGAACATTTGGGAGAAAAAGAAAATGAGAATTATATTTTTAAAGGAAAAGATAGCAGGTGTACTAAAAGAAGCAATAAACAACACAGTTATTAGAGGAGGAAAAGTCAACCCCCACCCCTATCTCCTACCCTCATCCCAGGTGACAATTCACATCAAGAACTTGCTGGAAAATAGTCCTCTGGTTCACTACATGTCAGCTTGTAGTCATATTTTAGCTGCTACTTTACATTATAATGACATGGTAAAGAAGAGACAAACTGTTGTCTCCCTGCTGATAGTGTAATCCATACACACCTGTTTTCTGCTGGGAAAACTGCAGCAGAGGTCGTGAAAGCTTTGTAACATTCAAGACATTGACAAAGTAGCAGGATGCAAATCATGAACATGATAAACTTTCACATACTGTTCAGAAACTGAAGCTAAGTGCTAGGAAGCTGGCACACGCTCCCATTTACGTGATGACAGATGACAATGCTTGGGGAAAATAGTGCATTGCATGAGAAATAGGAAAATTCCATCCACAATTCCAAGCTATAGTGTACATATTTCACTATTAATATTCTGTAAAATATTTTACTTCTAAAAGAATTTCTCTTATTTCAGTGGGTTTAGCAATAGTTATAGCAATATATGTGGGAATGGAGAATATCTTAAGCTTTTACCTGAATTATTTATATTAGAATATTGTGTAAAATCTTAAAATATGATATTTCAGGCAATTGTTTCGATTTTTTTGAAATTGCTTATGTATAAAATAAATGATGTTCAAATATAAGTATTCATTTAATACATCTCCAACAAGGATGTATTATCTATGCTTTTATCCAAAGTTACCATATGATCAAAATTACTTTCCTAGAATAACAAAAATGAATGCAGCATAAATAAATATGAAGGATTCAGTGAAATATTTTGTGGCATTTATTATGAAATATTTCAAAGATTATTAATATTTTACTTTTATTGTGAAGGAAAATAGAATGACGTTTTTAAAACCTTTGAAGCATTAGTATTTGGGTTGGAAACTATAAATATACTTCTTCACTAATGATAACAAATCAAACTGTAGTATCTATATTCATCTACAAATATGTTTATCGGGTTATTTTCCTCCATATATGATCAAAAAAGAACAGTTTGATTCTAGCTCTAATTAAGAAATATTGCTATAAAGATAATCTTCCAAAGCCACTATATTTTCAAAGAAAATTGCTCTTCGACAGAGGATCATCTACTAATTATCATTTAACCGCATTTTCTCATAAAATCAGAGCATTTACACTTTTCCACTGTGTTTGCTTTGTAGATAATTTCATGGTAGGACACTTAATTGTTATTTGTTCTATTTATATAGCATCTTCCAGCAACATTACAGAATAAAGTGACTTAAAATGCACTGCTAGAGATTCAATTACACCCAGGTCTGTTAAGAGCAGAAAATCATAAACACTATTCTAATAAGGAGAAAAAAATTTAATATAAAGTACTGTATTTTTAAAAGTGTTCAAAGTCATAATAAAAGTAATCAGACATCCAGTGAATATTATGGGAGAAAAATCTTCTATAATGTTCATTCCTGTTGTCTGAATCTGCCATTGAGTCATTTCTTCACTTATGACTGATAATTTCCTATTTACTGAGGGACCACTAACTATGCTGCTTGGACATCTTCCCACTGCTCATGTCTGAACTGAAAGTTTACCTCACATCTACCTTCCCTGACTCTGTATTATTCTGTTCACATATTTTGGTCCTATTATAAATGTTTCTTACTTCATTGTCTTTGCCTTAATAATGTGTCATGTTACCCTATCCTGTATTCCCCAGAATAATCCTAAATTATTTCCTTATCATTTAAGGCAAGTTATTATTTACTCACTTAAATAATAGATCATATGGCTTACTTGCATTCAAGGGTCATTTGGCATTTTGTCATGCATATTCATACTACTAGAGGACATGAAAGAACACATTACAATGTCTGACATTATATTCACTATTGAGTAAAAATTGGGGTCTATCTCTGCAAAATTAAATTTAATGTGACTCAAGAATGTAATTCAACTCCACCCTAAAACACCAAAGTCTCTTTGAGTATTTCTCCAAAGATAACTGCAACAAATTGTACTTTCCTGGAAATCAAGGATCATTAAATGACTGAACAAAGAACCTTACATAGAATTACTGTGTGCGTTAAACACTTACTTGGATGGCATGTGGTTTACTTCAGTTTGTTTCATTTCCACTTTCGTGGATGCAATGTTCTTATGATCAGACTCTGCCAGTGTCTTGTTTACGCCATGTGCTCTCATGGACTGCTATGATTCCTAGTTGCCCTGCCAAGCTGTAGGTGAGATTCTATTTCTCATCTCTCCTATGAAAAATTGAGGTATCCAAATAAGTGACCACTGACTCTTTTAAAGGAAATATAAAATTATGCCTTGATTGGAAGTTTGGAATATTTTGTTCTCTCTGACATAGAGATACACACATACATATGAATACATTTGAAGATACAGACCTATGTGGATGCTATCTCTTTTCTTGGTGCCAGTACTAGAGAGAAATTGCTGCATCAAAACGGTAAAGCCAGGAAGAAAGAAGAGCAGCATATGAATGATATCTAGGACAAGACTGGAACCTTCTGTATTTTGTATAGCATATAATTTTTTTTCCAGAAACAGTATGATTTTAGTCCATAATGTTTACCAACTTAGAAAATGACTAATGTTGCCCCTTTATCATTTCTCTTCACTTCTTATTGAAACAATGTGGGGAAATGACCAAAGTGAGATGATTACAGACAAATATATACTAAGGAATCTCTAATATATTGAAAAACTATAAAACTGAAAGAGATATTATGTGTTAGGAAACTGCTATGTGCTAGTCTGCAGAGACTTCAGATTAATTATATGAGACAGTGAGATTAATATTGTAATAATTACTAATAACCAATGTATTATAGAGCATTTCTATGCAAAACAAGGAATTAAGTAATGCTCTTTGCATAATGATACTTAATCCCAGCACAATTATATGATTCATATGACTAATAATTTTATTAGGAACAATTATTAAAGGAAATGTATAGTTTTACTGTACCCTTATTTTTATTGCTTTCATGTACCACTCCCTTATCTAATTAATGAAATCAATCCTACCAGGAGATAATTTTCAAATGTAAAATTTGTATATAATTTGTCTAGATTCAAAAGCTAATACATCAAGTACTCTGACAGAACTCTGTCTTTCTTTTAGGAAACCTTGTAGGTCTCTATGATTAAAAGCTCATTGTGGATGATAGCCACATGCTGGTACTGGGAGCTACAGGTCAGTGCCCACTAAGAAAAGGAAGAAAAAGATAACTAATATAAAAGAGTTAGAGAGAAGTGAGAGAGAGAGGGAAAGAGAGAGAGAGAGAGAGAGAGAGAGGTGGGGGGAGAGGGAGAGAGAAAAGCTGTAGAGGAGTAAGGTCAGAATTCATCATACCCTCTCCAGTGTCTTATGGCTCAGGTGTTCCCTCTAAGGGCCTGGTGAAGGTTCAGCCATTTAGTCTGCCTTTTAGGATGTAAAATTTAATGGTACCATTGCTGTTTAGGTTGAGATTTGTCTTTCCCACCCCCTCCATTGCCCTACCCTCCCTCCCCACCCATCCTATTGTCTACTCCATGAGATGCTTGCTGGGTATGTAAGGCATCTTGGGTAGATTCAGGTTAGGTGCTGTAGATGAGTGAGACTATGTGGTGATTTTTTTTCTGTGACTGGGTAAGATTTGTTGCAGGTTCAACCATTTTTCCTCAAATTCCTCATGTCATTTTTTTCTTACTGCTGTATAGAATTCCACTGTGTAGATATACCACATCTTAGTTATCCATTCTTCTAGTGATGGATATCTGGGTTGATTCCAGCTCTTAGCTATTACGAATTGAGACCTACAAGGTTTCCTAAAAGAAAGACAGATTTCTGTCAGAGTACTTGATGAGCCACCAAAGCTTAGTGGTAAGACCCTACTGCTGAAGACACCTTATGTGGTTGACACATAAAATGGAATGGCATGGCTGGAAGCTGGAAGAGAGTCAGTCCCCAGACAGTCAGCACATCTAGTGCTAGAAGGTGCTACATGGACGACTGGGGAAAAATGACCAAGATCTGTCTAAGCAACTCATAGTCTAATCTACTTAGCAGCAAATAACCTGATGCTCACAGAAGTGCAATAGTGGCGCACAGCCATGGTGGGAAACCAACTGCTCTTGATTCAGCTAACTGATCCTCTCAGTGGTATGGGACCCATGGCTGGAGCTGGGAAACAAGTCAGAACCATATCCAAACATAAGCCCACTTGCCAATATCAAGCTACCATCAATCGTGGGCTACAAGAGGGCCTACACCTATTAAATTCTCTATAAAAAAAGTAAGGGTTATCTCATTTGTCCGGTGCTAACTTACTCTCCGTTGGAGAATCTGCTTCTCTTTTTCAGATAGATATAGATCCTAAGGAGGGAGCCACCCCATCATACCTCAAAAGGGCCCCAGTTGAAACTAAGAAAAATTGGAGAAACAAGGATGGGTGCTGTTTTCTTGGTGAACCGGATACCAGCACAAGGGGGAAGGAGATCAACACAGAGAACAATCAACTCCTACCAAATTAGAGATCCAGAGACCCAGAGGCCCCCAACACCTCATCACTGAAGCAGACCAAAAATAAACCCAACATGGCTCAGGGAAATTTTGGGAAAGAAGGGGCAGAAAGAGTGTCCGAGGCACATGTTTGGTCATGATATGCAGAAACATTTATCTTACCCGTAACTGTGGGCTAACTCCACAATGCATGACCCATGTACCTCAACAAGGTGGGGCCAGGGAAAGGGGGTAGATCATGGATGAGCCTATTAATGGTACCAAATTGACTGTATTTGCTGAGTACAAAATCATTTAATGAAAAAAAGAAATCCTAGAGATGAGCGTCCAGGAGACATGCAAGGCCAAAAAACTAATAATAGAGGTAATACAAAATTTCATTTTGTCATAAAAATTTAATTGGTAAATGTCTGTTACATATTTTTAAGAATATTAGCTTTTTGTTTGTTTGTTTATTTTTATTTATTTGAGAGGGCAAGACAGAGAAATAGGGAGAGAGAGAGAGAGAGAGCGAGGAAGAATTGGCACTCCAGGGCCTCCAGCCACTGCAATGAACTCTAGATGAACACGCCACCTTGTTCATCTGGTTTATGTGTGTCCTGCGGAATTGAGCCTCAAATTGGGTCCTTAGGTTTCACAGGCAAGCCCTTAACTGCTAAGCCATCTCTCCAGCCCCTGTTACATATTTTTAAAATCTCAAACCTTAGTTCATATGCAACTGAAGGCACTAATTACTTTTCTGTTCCATCAAATGCAAATATAGTTCAATATATTTTCTTCTTAAGATATCTCTACTATTCATTTATTCAACTTTCACATATATGTTAATTTACCATGAATTTAGTGTCAGATTTTTTTCTTTAAGCTTCACTTGCATGCCATGCATACTTGCTAAATGGAGACCCATTGGACACCTTTTCTATTTACATTTGTAAAAGCAAGACTGGATATTGCCATGAGATGCTGAATTCTAGGTCCCTTCCATTTGTCATTTTGCTGACTTGGTTAAATTTTTGAGGTGAGTGTCACATCTCATTATGTGTTATATATGCTAGGAGAAGAAAAGAATGACATTTTGTTTACTAATTTTAAGTATGAAGTCATAGACTCAGCAGAACATAAAAGATTGTGGGTTTAAGAGTAAGAGGGTAAGGATTTATGATTGTCCCTTTTAGTAAAGAGGTGTAAATACAGAAACACTTATTTTAGTTAATGAAAGAAGTGATACTTCACAGGATAAAAATGCATGCTGTATGGTGCTTTCAAACATCAAAGAAAGGAGTGGCGCTTCCACTTTCTGATATAATCTTTTCAGCTGAAATGGTAACATGATACAGAAGATGGAAATCATTCACCAGATAATGAGGATAAAAGGTGAGGGAATCAGGGAATCTATGAAATGGACTGCTACCTATGAAATCATTGTATGGAAACACAAGCCAACTGCTTATTGAAAATTTCAATTATTTGGGACTTTACCTATCCATGTCCTCTGATAGAACTCCCAATAGGAACCAAGACTAAATAATACTTTGTTGCTGACAATTTCAGAATAAAGGTCAGTCATTGGGTGAACTTTCCAAAGAGAGACATTACCATCCTTTGTTATGATGATATAAGTTCAAGTCAGAGTTAATGTTTATAGAAAAATGTGTATAATTGCTGATATATTTTATTTATGTTTTAAGATTTTTTAACCATATGTAACATTTATAGATTTAATAAAATTTGGCAAAATATGTAAGAAAGCAGTGTAAAACTTAGTAGGCAATAAAATGAATTGATCAATTGTTATTTATTTTGTTATAGAAGAATTTCAGATTTTAGGTTAGCTAATATTTTTGTTATAATAATAAAATTTGTGTATGAGACCATGGGTCATAAATTTGTCACATGAAAAAAATATGATTTTAGAGTATTGTTTACCTACATTAATGTGATTGTAGGAGTTCTCAATATAAAGAATTCATAACAGTAGTGTAAATTGGGAATAATTTCCCTTTTCTTAAATAAGATGAATTTTAATTTGGGTTCTTATTGGTGTTTTCATTTTGAAATTACTTTCAATTAACAGTATTGTTGGTTATTATTCCAATACTAGTACAACATAAGTGTTCTGTGAATTTATTGTACTTTAGGCATACAAAATTATTTGAATCTTTACAAAAACTGATGGTAAGCATAATATGTAAATAATTTTCATTTCATGTTAATAAATTACTTAAATAAAATTACACTTATTCTCAAAATTAGAGTACATAATATCTAAAAATAAATTCTATTTTTACTAGTTTTATTAAAAAACAACTAATGTATATTAATAGTTGACTCTAAGGGGTTTCATTGATACACTCCCATACTTACATGTTTTATTGATGGCTACATTATTTTGTCCTGAAAATTAACTTTGTCCCACTGTTAATATACTCAATTTTATTTACCAATTTATTGTCAACAACAACGTAATTATATACTCTATTAATAAAGAATAAGGGCATGCTGGATTATTGTCTAAAATCCTGTTCCTTTGATGTCCATCTACCATCTATCCAGTCATTTACCAATCTAGTCTATCAATTTAATTTTAACTCAGTATTTTTACATGACACTATAAATTATAAAAATTACATAGAAGCATCTTATATTTCACAAACTGTCAAGATATAGAAAAATTTCAGTACTCTAAAAAAATTCACTTTTATTGACATTTTACAATCAGTTACTCCCATAATACCAACCACAAACACTGATATTAGTTATATAAACAGAACTGGTGTACAAGCTTTTGATACTGATTGATTTTTATTTTATATACATTTCCTTATAGATTCCTGTATCCCACCATATGTATTAACTGATTTTAACTTTCACTGTGTGGGTGTAATATAGTTACATGGTCAGTAGATAAATTCTATCAATCTAATACCTTCATATTTATATATGTTGATCCAAATTTTTACATCAACACAATATACACACAGATTTTATTTTCGCATCAGTAAATTTTTATATTTATGATATTTTCTATGCATTTTAAGTTCATTTTATTTATTTATTTGAGGGAAAGAGACAAAGAGAAGGAGGAGGAGAGATAGAATGGGTGCACCAGGGCCTTCAGCCTCTGAAAATAAACTCCAGACACATGTGCCACCATGTGCATTTGGCTTACCTGTATCCTGGGAAGTCAAAACTGGGTCCTTTGGCTTTGTAGGCAAATGCCTTAACCACTAAGCCATATTTCCAGTCCCAAACATTTGTTTATATGTTGAAAGGAATTATTTCAAGAAAATTTATTTTTAAAGGTTAATATGTTATGAGAGGAAAATTAATGTTATGAAGTACAAGTTTCAGTTTAAGACTATATATCAGCAAGGTGATACATATCTATAATCCTAGAATTGAGGAGGTAGAAACAAGAACCTGGAGGACATGAAACCCTGTCTTAAATTAATGAATAAATATGTAAATCTGTACATGTTTGTTTCATATTGATATTTATAATATTTATAAATGTCATGATCATATGTAATTTTGCCATTTTCTACAATAGTTTCTGATGTAGGCATTTCAGAACACATGCAGTTTATGGTGTGGAAGACATTCTCATAATATAATAAAAAATATCTAATAGCTATATTTGGTTTTAACTACTGGCAGAAGTAAAACAATTACTTGTTTTATGAACTTACCCTAAAACATCTTTTGAGACATTATTTCCCAAAATTAAATAAATATAAGAAGCAAAACTACTTGTTATGATATTATTTTCCACTGTGAATTTCTTATAAATGAGTCCCAAGGTATTACTTAATAGTATTACTTTTAATTTACACATAGGTTTAATTTAATTTTCTTATCTACTTAAATTCCCTTTGGAAAATTCAAGTAGGTTCTGTTTTCTCCTACATCTCCCCAAATTCTTGCATAAGGTACTAGGATTAGCAACAATCAATAGCATTGCCAAATATGTCTGAGTGCCTCTGCTACCTTCTCTTATAGTCAGAGACACTTAACCCTCTCTGTGCTGATTTCACTATCATAATTCTTTTGACTAGTGACTGTCATTTTTTAAATCTTTTCTAAAAAGGTAAAATATTTATGCATTCTTTTACTTTACCTAGAGTTTTAGTGATAAAGTTCTGGAAGAAAAATCCCACCAGATTTCATGTTTCTAGTAACCATACAGAGAGCCATTAATTCTGGTAATTTCAGATACAATTTGTTTTTATTAATTCTCATTCTTCCCTGATTACCTCTCAGACCCCAATTCCCCTCCCTCCCATATCCTGTCCTCTTCAGTTTATACATCACATGTGTCCTTTCAGTCTACACTAACCCCTTTTACATCTCATTTTCTCAACTTTATATACTAGCTTTTGTTTACTACTCTGACTTTACAGATGTTGACTACATTTGTGTGCCCCCAGCACAATACACATATTCATCAATACTCCAAACTAATACCTGCAAGTCAGGGAGAACATGCTTTTTGATCTTTCTGAGTTTTGATACTTCGTTTAATATTATTCCTTCTAATACCACCTATTTTTTCTGAAAATTTCACAACACCACATTTCCATATGGCTCAATAAACTCAAATGTGTATATGTAACACATTTTCATGAAAAATTCATCTATAATTGGGTATCTATGGTGAAGCCAACTCATGGCTCTTGTAAAAAAAAAAAAAAAAAAAAAAAGCTATACACATGGGTATGCAAGTGTCTTTGCATTACAAGGTAAAATCATTAGGGTGTCCAGCAGTAGTATAACTGGTTCATAGCAGAATTGCATTTCAATTTTTTTAATTTAATTTTTATTAATTAGTTTATATATATATATTTTTTTATTAAAAACTTCTATACTTACAGACAACAAACCACAGTATTTCCCCCCCTCCCTACTTTCCCTCCATAACTCTGTTCTCTGTCATAAATCCTCTGTCTCTCCATTAGTCTCTCATTTAATTTGATGTCAACATCTTTTTCTCCTATTATGAGATTCTTGTGTAGGTATTGCTAGGCACTGCAAGGTCTTGGATATTGAGGCCAATTTCTGTCCAGACAGTTGTATGTAAGGAGAGGTACCCTTCCTTTGGCTCTTACATTCTTTCTGTTACCTCTTCCAAAATGGACCCTGAGCCTTGGAGGGTGTGAGATGTTTCAGTGCTGGACACTCCTCTATCCCTTCTTCTCAGCACTATGTTGCCTTTTGGGTCATCTTAGTGGTCAATGCCATTTGAAAAGAGAAGCTTCTCTAACCAGAAGTGAGAGTAGCATTAATATATGAGTATGAACATGAAGTGTAGTGCTTTCAGGGCAATTTGGTGAGAGTAATATATGCATTTATCCAGATAAGAGCAGTCATTATATCCCTCAGGCTCATGACCTCCCCTGACAATGGCTTTTGATGAGGTTTTCAGTACCAGGCATATATTCCCTCTCATAGAGTAGGCCTTCAGTCCAATTAGAAAGCAGTTGGTTTCCCCCAGGGCAGGCATGCCACTATTGCACTCTTTTAGTCATTTGGCCTGTCTGGCAAAACTTGAGGCTTCCAGTGTCCACTAATTTTACCACTGATGACTTCTGTCTCCCATAAGGCTGCATAAAGTGCAGCTTTACCCAGCTTTCAGTTGGCTGGGCTGCAAGGAGAAGGTTTTCTGCTCAGCACCAGCTTGATTTCTCAGTGACTTTGCTGCTCAGGCATGTGAAGTCTTCAGCAATAGGGCCTTACCATCTCTTCTTCATGGGAAACCAAGAGTCATGGCAATAGCTTATAATGTTTTGGAGGCAACAGGGATCTCCCTAGTCAACAACTCCCTGGAAGGTATCCCATTTCTGGCACTGAAAATTTTCTAGTAACAATCTATGGATTCTGGATGCACCATTATACAAGAAAGCAGATTTTCATATGTCTTATTCAGAATATCTTGAATTTTGATTGACTCTCTCCCCCACCCTTCTTTTACACAATCTCTTCCCCTGACCTCACTTAGGCCTTTCCCCTCCCTGTAATCTTTTCTTCTAAATATATATATATACACAATACCATCCCCTAAATTCCTTCCCTGTCCTCCCTCTCTTATAGCCACTTTGTAGCTTATGGGCCTCTGCTACTGATTTTTGGTTCCAGCTCAAACACAAGTCTATATATTTGTAGCCAGGATCCACATATGAGAGAGAATATGTAATGCCTGGCTTTCTGGGCTGAGGTAATCTCACTTAGTATAATTCTTTCCAGATCCATCCATTTCCCTGAGAACTTCATAATTTTATTTTTCTTAAATGCTTAATAGAACTTCATTGTGTAAATGTGCCATATCTTTATTATACATTCATCTGTGAATGGACATCTAGGCTGGCTCCATTTCCTAGCTATTGTGAGTAGAGCAGCAATAAACATATCTGTGCAAGTATCTCTAAGATAGTGAGAAGAGTCATTAGGATTTATGCCTAGGAGTGCTATAGCTGGATCATATGGCAAATCTATTTTGAGCTGTCTCAATAATCTCCACACTGATTTCCACAATGGAATCCCACCAAGAGTGTAGACGTTTTCCTCTTTTATTGGATTCTCACCACCAATTATTGTCATGTGTTATTTTGATGGTAGCCATTCTGATGGGAGAGAAATGGAATCTCAAGGTAGTTTTAATTTGCATTTCCCTGAGGGCTAAGGATATACAACACTTTTTTAGATGTTTATCTGTATTTCTTCAATGAGAACTCTCTATTTAGTTCCATAGCCTATTTTTTAATTGCATTGTTGGATTTCTTAGTGTTCTGTTTTTTGAGTTCTTTGTATATTCTGGATATTAATACTCTGTCAGATGTGTAGCTAGCAAATATTTTCTCCCATTCTGTAGGTTGTTTCTTTGCTCTATTTGCAGTGCCATTTGCTGTACAAAAGCTTTGTAACTTCATGAGATCCCAGTGGTTGATTAGTGTTTTTATTCTCTGAACAATTGTGGTTATATTCAGAAAGTCATAC